>CM077473.1:5397388-6597388 GCA_039654755.1 Calcarius lapponicus | reverse complement strand
TGCAAAGGTCTGTACATAACAAAAAAAAAAAAAAAAAAAAAAAAAAAAGGAGAAATGTATCGGGGGAGCTTTGGCAATTTTTCTAACAGGTTCAAAGATACGACCTTCTTTACAGACCTGTGTTTCACACAAAAATTGATGCAGGATTTGGGCATGCCAAAACATTTTTTCTAGATTTATTTATGACAAGCAGAATTAGAACTAGCTCTGGAGAACATTTCAGAGATGAGTTGTTTATAAAAATACTCCTCTCATGATGTATTCATGCAGAAACCTCCACTTGCTGAAAACTCACACATTTCCTACTCTTTGATGTTAGATGCTGTGGCACTGAGAGTAAGTCAGTTTGGGGTTTGTGATTATTTTAGAGCAACCTAGACATTTCAAGCACCAGTTATATTAAGTTTAAAGAAAAAGATCTCCCTCTCTTCAGCAGCAGGTTTTGACTTGGAGTTTTGTTTCAAGTGTGTGCAGGGAGACAATCATTTGACTAAATCTGTGTGGTTAGCAGAGGGTGAAGAGAACACAGGGAACTGGAAGGGGCTTTGCATGATTAAATCCCAGCACAGGGCAAAAAGTAAAGAGTGCAGGTGCAGGAATTGCCCAATTTGTTGTCTTTGGGGGTTGATAATGTGAGGAAATCATCTTAGAGAAGACAGCTTTTGTGTCCTTTAACCAAAATACCATGGTTTGTTTCAAAAGGTTGAAATTCCTTTGTGTTCCCTGGAACATTGCTTCTGAACACCAGTAATGTCTATAAATTATTTTTCTTGTTGAATTTTCTTCTAAAACCTGCAGTAATGTTGATGCCAGAGTATCTCTGCTGTCAGTTTGATGTTGTGAGCACTCATCCCACATTCAGTCTGAGGTGCTGGCCAATGGTGACTGTGCTTTCCTGTCCCTCTGCAGTGCTGCCTGGCACAGTTAATTTCCCCTGTTTAATTAATGGATCTGTAATATTTATAAAGAAAAAAACCTCATACCCATCTGTGATAACTTTGGTGCTTCTGCCAAGACAAAATTCTAGGGCCAAATGAATATTACAATATGCTGGATATAGAGATGTTTGTAATGTTCCAAATTTCCTGAGCCATCCTGATTTGATAATGGGGAAGTGAAGGACTGATCCTAAGCTCTGTCTCTGGACATAAACAGGATGGAATGTGGTACAGAATTAATGAATTTTATGACTTTAATTGAGTTTTAGTATTTTCTTATGGACATTTGGGTTATAAAGGATGGATTTCCCTTGTGAAAAAAAAATCCATTTGGTTAGGGCAGGGATCTTAAATGAAGAAAACTCCAGATCATTCCTGAGCTGGCACTTGGCATCAGTCATCATCTCTTCAAGACAAGGCAATCAAGTAGATGGAAGATGAAACCTTTCCTTGCCAAGGGAGACTTCCACATTATTTGATTGAAATTGGAATCCTGTCACCTCATGCTCGTCTCTCCAGATTTTTCTTACCACATCTGCCAAATTCCCAGCAGCTATTTGTGCTTGAAGCGAGGCCTTCCTCCCTCACAGCCCATCTTCTCAGCCTGTGTGTTCTCCCCCTGCAGTCACGGCTTAGTGAGCAGGGTTATGGCAGAGGAAACTCCTTGGTGCTGGGGGAGAAGGAAGGTGGGACTGGCTGAGGTGGCCTGGCAGATTCCCTTGGCTGTGCTGAATTTGAAAGAGGAGCGGGGTTAAAACTGAGGGGAGAACCTCTTATGAATGAGATTTTAGTCAGAGAAAGGGAGCTGGGGAGCTCAGGCCACTTTGAGGACAATTCTTCTCTTTTTCTAGTACTGTCCCAGGGAATCTTTACAAATAGATGTCAGGGAGTCTCCAATATCTAAGGTGACAACTCACCTGGGCATGTTCTTGACTGCCCTAATGCCAAGGAGGGAGAAGAAATTACAGCTTCTCTTGCTTGGAGGAGGTTGAAATGTGAGAGCACTGTAAGTATTCTAATCTCCCTCATTAAAGTTGGAGGGACTACAGGTCTTCAGAGATGTTTTCTGCTCACCTTCCTGTGCCAAACCTGGAGATATGAGTGCAGATAGAGAGGGATGCAATCAAGATCTACAAAGTTGTGATGTGGAGGAGACAGTAGGGCTGCTGACTTCTCAAATCCAAAACCCAGGCAACATCAGAATGGCCTAAGAGAAGCCAGGTACAGCTCTGAGACACCTCTTGACATGAGGACTGTGTCAGGAGCTGCTGCAGGGCTGTGAGGGCTCAGTTGTCACTGATCCAGTGTTTCCAGCCAAACTTGGTGTTTTGCTGGGCTTCACAGCAGCTCTTGTGCAAGATGAGTGTGTGGGGATGAGGAATTCAGCAGCTCCCAACTGGGTGATGGATGGATTTGTCCAAGCCCTGGTTCCCAGCACAGCAGCTGCCTCCTTGGCCTCCCACCCTCCCAGGCACGGTGTGCTCTGAGCAGCAAAGTGGAGACTTCCCCAGTCCTGGCCTGGAGATAATCACTGTGGGGTGTTCTGTAACGTGTGACGGGTGAACAGATCCCTGCAGGATGTTTTTCACCCTGGGGAAAGGGCTGTGGGAGCCAATCTGCTTGTGCACATGACAGGCTTCCCACCCCTCCTGCTCTCTGCAGGTACAGTGAAGGCAATAAATAAATTTATTATTTAATTATTAATAAATAGTAAATTAGTGATAAATAGTAAGTACAAGATTAATTAAAATGACTCTGGTGCTCTGCCAGGACACAAGTGGTGTCTCAGGGGCTGCTCCCACCACATCCCTCCTGGCAGCAGGGAAAACCCTGCCTCCTCCACGGGACACTTCTCCTGCCCTCTGTGCCAGGTGGCCAGGCTGCTGCAGATTAACTGCTGTAATTATTGCAGCTTACAGGTTCCTGACCTCCTGAACTCGTATCCAAGCCCTTCTCAGGCATGCAGGGCTCTCCTGGTGTCTCCTCTCTCCCTAGGAGAACCCCGTAGAGGAGGTGGTGGTGAATTTTTTGAGGACCCTCACTTATTTTGCAGTTCTTTAGGCAGCCATGGTCCTCCATCAAGCCCAGTTACACCTGGTCCTGCAGCTCCTGTGAGTCACACTCCCCGGGGGAGCAGCACATCTGGGGAATCAGGTTAGAGGCAGATTAGATTTGATGCCTCCAAGGGGATGATTGAGGGTTTGGGGGACGAGAATGGAAGCCTGCAAAATTCTTCTCCAGCTGTACTTGGCACAGAGGGGGTGTTGCACAGATGGATAGAAGTTCCTACTGATGGATAAAAGTTCTTTTAGATTTATAAACTATCCTGGGTGGGTGGATCCTGATGTCATTATCAGGGCTGTAAATCTAGTAAAATAAGTCAAATTTCTCTGGCTTTATACCAGAATAAGAGATAGATGGGGCTACTATGAGAGATATGGCACCTCGTAATGCAGTAAAACAAAAAGTGATAATTCTGCTCTGTACACAAAGTCCCTGACCTGATAGATGGGAAGCAGGAGAAGATGTGTGGCCACAAGAGGTGTGGGCTTTTTTAAAAAATGGCAACTGGTTCTCAAATGCTTTCAGCACACTACAAAGGAGGAAATCTGACCCAAATTCCTCTCATCTGCTTCCACTGAAAATGAGAGTGGGAACCAGTGGGATCAGCCATTTCTTGGGTGGGGTTCATGTGTCCTTCTACACCCCCAAACCAATGCACTTGCAGCCCAGTGCATTTCAGATCTTTTATCAGGACTGTTTCATTGCAGCGATCTAGTGTGCATTAATTATAAGCATG
Organism: Calcarius lapponicus; assembly: GCA_039654755.1. Classification (NCBI taxonomy): domain Eukaryota; kingdom Metazoa; phylum Chordata; class Aves; order Passeriformes; family Fringillidae; genus Calcarius; species Calcarius lapponicus. The sequence continues at coordinate 6,593,650 of CM077473.1, read as the reverse complement.
TGTAAATGAGGTGTTAAATGATTTATTCCTAGACCCAGATTGAGAAATCCCAGTGGTTTCTTCTCCCGACGTGTAGCTGCTGTTGAAAAAGTCAGACTTGCTGGCATTGAGGAGGAGATGAGGAGTCTTTTCACTCGCAGTTCAGCCCCAGAATTGATGGCTGAGGCTCCCTGGTGAGCCAAGGCAGGCTGTGACCAGCATGGAAGGGGCAGGGAGCCCATCTCCAGTGGGGCCAGCACGTGCATGACAAATCCTGCTGTCACCCCTGCCAGCCCCTGGCCCTCTGGGGACTCTGGTGATGTCCTGACGTTGAGACACCCTTGGAAAGATGGGGAATGCCTTTTGGAATTCTCAGAGCCAGAGGATGGGAATTAAGAGTCATTTTAATTAATCTTGTGCTTACTATTTATCACTAATTTACTATTTATTAATAACTAAATAATAAATTTATTTATTTTATAAATAATTTATTTCTATAAAGCATATAATGCTTTATATGGTGATAAAAAACATTTATCACCATATAATGCTTTATATGGTGATAAAAAACATTTATCACTATATGCTTTTGGTGCTTTTTTTTTTCTTCTTCTTTTAGATAAGGGTGTTTAGGGTTGGTCATTAGTATCTATTTTACAGTTCTAACAAGAGAGGATCCTTTGTTCTTAGCTCCCAAGACAGTGCAAACCATCAGAGAATGCTTTATATGGTGATAAAAAGCATTTATCACCATATGCTTTTGGTGCTTTTTTTTTCTTCTTCTTTTAGATAAGAGTGTTTAGGGTTGGTCATTAGTATCTATTTTATAGTTCTAGCCAGAGAGGATCCCTTGTTCTTAGGAGCTAAGGCAGTGCAAACCATCAGAGAATGCTGCTGGGCAGCACAGACCCCTCCAGCCCAGGGTGCCCAGCAGCAGGGGAGGGACAAACCAGAGCCTTGCTGGGTACTGGGGATCTTGCAGGGATCAGGGGCTCTTGGAAACATTCACAGACCATTTCTGACCAGAAGGCATTTGGTGTTGTGACATGATTTTGGAAAGTCAGGCATGACTACAGCAGGTCACTCTGGGGTCTCTCCTTAAGGCTTTTTTTCCAAGCTGTCCTCCTAAAGCATCTATAAAATAGATACTAATAACCAACCCTAAACACCCTTATCTAAAAGAAGTAGAAAAAAAAACCACCAAAAGCATATGGTGATAAATGCTTTTTATCACCATATGAAGCATTATATGCTTTATATAAGTAAATTTTATAAATTTATTTATGCTACCAGCAGAGTCTGTGCTGAATGCTGCACAGCCAACCCACGACAGGTGATGTCCTTTCAACTCCTGTAATCCCTCTGACACACACAGGACAGGCACTAAGGGAATGAGGAAAGATTAGGAAAAGCCTAATTTTACCCCCCCCACACCCCCTGCAAATTCTGCAAAGCCTCGTCTGTAGCTAAAGTTTACACCCTGCCTGCTTTAAAACCAGAAAGAAATGGGAGAGAGCTCAAGTCCTGCTGACTCACAGTTACAGGGTGCTGAGCACAGCAATTTCCCAGCCATCAGCAGGAAAGGAAGGAAGGTTTACACCTGGGAAGCGTCAGGGAATTTGGAAGGGAGGGATGAAAAATAAGGTGCTTCCAATCCATCCTGTTTGAAAGCTGTCCCAGCTAGGGCAGAAGGCTGAATCAGGGCTCACATTTGGCTTTCTCCAGAGCAAATTTGTAGAGGAGGCAAGTTCTCAGGATGGAGAGAGGCTTGGTGAGGATGAGAGCCCTCATCCCCCCTTGCCTGCTCTGTGCCAGGCAGCTGCTGCTGGTCCCTGCTGTTCCAGGCCATGCAGCTGATTAAATATTGAAAGGGTTTCCTTGCTGTTGCTTGAAAAGCTTCTGTCTGGATGAAAATGAAGTTATGTGAGGACAAGTTTGTGCTGGTGAAATTAGTCTCTGTTTGAATACATCTGGCCATCCCATACAAACAGACCCAGAATAGCTCTGTGGGTTTCAACGAAAAGGCACCATCAGGATGTGGGTTTGGGCTCCTCATGTTCAGAGCCGAGGTGTGGGAGTGCTCAGGGAGGTGGGGGTTGCAGATGGGGGTCAGGCTGAGCTGTCACACACCTGGTGGCATTCAGAGGCTGTTGCAGGTGCTCCAAGGCTGGTGGTGATGGGAGCCAACACCTGAGGTCGGTGTGAGCACACAGCAGCTCCAGGCTCAGCTCCCACACATCCCCAAAACCCTGGGACAGACAGGGATGGTGGAAGTGCAGGCAGAGAGAGATTTGTGATGAGTTATGGGATAAAGGCAGAGGCAGGAGGAGAGCTGGGATTAGAGGTAGAGGCCAAAAGTGTGAGAGATTGAGAGGGTTGATCTGTGGGCTGTGACTGCAGGGAGTGTCACAGCAGCACAGCTTGGCCTGAGACATTTTGTCACTTTATGCTGTCAGAAAAGACACGTTTCAGGAGGAAAACTACCCTCATTGTCTGAGTGTCCAAAACAGGCATGCAAATCTGTCCTGTGATCAAAGGAAAACTTGGGGAAAATGTCTCTGATCTCGTTAGTGTGAGTGTAAACAGAGAAAAGATATCAACTTGATTAAAATGCTGCTGTAATCTGCAGAGATGTGGGATAATCTGTCCTGAAAGCACCAGGCCACCCTGGCAGGGAGGACACCCAGCCTGGAGGAACAGGACAGGATGGGTAAAGAGCTGCTGGTCCCTCTGGGTCATGAAGAGGGTCAGACAGAGGAAGGAGAGACAGGATTTCCATCCTTCCTGCAAGGGGAATTTAGCCCTTGCCCTAGACTGCATTTATTTTAATACATAATCATCACTGAGAATTGATTTCTGCTTGTTTTATCTATAAATTAGGTCAAATTTTGTCATCATTTTATGAAATATTTCGAGAGTTTGATGGTTGCATCCTATGGGAGAGAAATCTAGAAGTGCCTGTGAGTAAACATGCCAGCAAAGCCTTGCTTACTCACAGCCTGAGTGAACTGGCCAACATTTGCTACACAAAACAAGGCATTTAGCAGCTTTTCTTTTTTTTTCCCCTCCAATGATAAGGAAAAAAGAGCTATTTATCTTCCTTGCTCAGACCGAGGTGATATGTCCACAGCAGAATCTGTGTTTTCATTATTCTTTGGACCTAATTGAAACTTGATTTGAAAAATTACATGAATCAGTTCAGTTTATGGGAGTCATTAAGCAGTTTGGAAGTGTTTTTTTTAGTGTTTCATGACAGTTGTTAATTGCATTTGATTAGAAGAACACAGTCACAGCAGGGCTGATGGATGGGTTCTCATCCGAGCAAATCTGGATTAATCTATAGCCCTAAGGTTGTGGTCCATAACATAATTGAAATCAAATTAAAAATCAAGATTTCTATTAAAATGGGATGTGTGTTCATAGTGAAAGTCGTTTGCCATGATTTTGGCATCTTTTCCATTCTTTCAGAGAATCTAGTGTAGTGCTTCAATTTCAATTATTTTTCATAATTCTAAGAAAAGTTTTTGCACTGGGAAATATTCCAGCTGGAAGATTTCCAAAAGAAAATATTTCTTTTGACATTTAAAAATCAAATTCTGAAACGGTTTTGTATTCCTACTAGATTTAGATAAGCTGTTTGATTAAAAAAACATCCAGAATTTCCATCTCCCAACAGTGTACTGAAAAATGCAGGACCTCATTGTAATTATTTAATCAACTGTTTTTGAGGGTTTTTTCCCCTCCTATGTGCTATGAAATAATACCATGATTTTTGGCAGGCTTGCAGCATCTGAGCCCATGTGGCTCAGCAGAAATGCACAGCAAGTAAGGAAGCAAATGAAGTTTGTGCTACACAACTTTTCCCTCAAATGGGAAGGAATGCCCAGCCTACCTGTGACCGTGTTCACAGGGGTCTGAGGATGAGGGAAGAGATGAGGATCTGACTCCATGTTTCAGAAGGCTTGATTTATTATTTTATGATATATATTATATTAAAACTATACTAAAAGAAAGGATTTCATCAGAAGGCCAGCTAAGAATGGAAAAAGAAGGAATGATAACAAAGGTTCTCTGTCTGAGCCAGCTGGACTGTGATTGGTCATTAATTAGAAACAACCACATGAGCCCAATCACAGATCCACCTGTTGCATTCCACAGCAGCAGATAACCATTGCTTACATTTTGTTCCTGAGGCCTCTCAGCTTCTCAGGAGGAAAAATCCTAAGGAAAGGATTTTCCATAAAATGTGTCTGTGACACCTGCCAACCCCCTAAATTGGAATTAAGCCTCCCCAGGTAAGCAGGTCAGGTCCAAAACAAACCTTCCCCAGGGGTTCTGATCTCCTGTGCATCTTCCTGAATGAGAGGATTTTCCCCTTGAGGTGCTCTGGGAAGGCAGCAGCCCGAGGGGCTGTGGGATGGGGGCCCAGGGCTCCAGCAGAGCCTGTGGCTCATCAATTATAGGAGAAAACCTTTATCTTTTTCCAATTAATAAGTGTAGCTCTCATTCAGTTTCTTCCTTTAATCCCTCCTTTCTATCAGTGTCAAGTGTGTGGGAGGAACTCTCTGTGGAGGGACCTCCCATGGACAGGAAAAACTCTTTGGCTGCAGGAGTGGTGGTGCCGGGCTTGAGGACATCCACCCAGGGATGTCCACAGGCACCCAGGGATATCCACAGGCACCCAGGGATATCCACATCCACCCAGGGATGTCCACAGGCACCCAGGGATATCCACATCCACCCAGGGATGTCCACAGGCACCCAGGGATATCCACAGACACCCAGGGATATCCACATCCACCCAGGGATGTCCACATCCACCCAGGGATGTCCACATCCACCCAGGGATGTCCACAGGCACCCAGGGATGTCCACATCCACCCAGGGATGTCCACATCCACCCAGGGATGTCCACAGGCACCCAGGGATGTCCACATCCATCCAGGGATGTCCACAGGCACCCAGGGATGTCCACATCCACCCAGGGATATCCACAGGCACCCAGGGATGTCCACAGGCACCCAGGGATGTCCACATCCACCCAGGGATGTCCACATCCACCCAGGGATGTCCACAGGCACCCAGGGATGTCCACATCCACCCAGGGATATCCACATCCACCCAGGGATGTCCACATCCACCCAGGGATATATCCACATCCACCCAGGGATGTCCACATCCACCCAGGGATGTCCACGGGCACCCAGGGATGTCCACATCCACCCAGGGATGTCCACATCCACCCAGGGATGTCCACAGGCACCCAGGGATATCCACATCCACCCAGGGATGTCCACGGGCACCCAGGGATATCCACAGGCACCCAGGGATGTCCACAGGCACCCAGGGATGTCCACATCCACCCAGGGATGTCCACAGGCACTCAGGGATATCCACAGGCACCCAGGGATGTCCACAGGCACCCAGGGATGTCCACAGGCACCCAGGGATGTCCACATCCACCCAGGGATGTCCACAGGCACCCAGGGATGTCCACAGGCACCCAGGGATATCCACAGGCACCCAGGGATATCCACAGGCACCCAGGGAGCTGCAGGGGCTTCAGTGGCCTTTCACAGCAGCTCCTTGCCCTGCCTTTGCAGCCTGTGGGAGGTGGCAGCTGGTGGATCCCTGCCCTGTGGGGGGTACTGGGGATGATGGAGCTGCTTCCCTGATTAACTCTGGCAGCGGCTGCTGAGTTAATTAGTGGGCAGATATAGGATACTAGGCATTACTAATTTGTCCACAGATGCAGCTTGGAGCTGAGTGGGTTTGGGAGGAATTTTATCCCTGCTGAAATAATTAGCAAAAAAAATAATTTTCAATATCTGTTTTGAAATGTTTCAAATTCCTGTTTGAGCAGGAGATGCTTCTGCTGTTTCCACTGTGAGACTACATCATGAGGTTCAATCTACATGAGATTTTAGTCCAGAATCTCCCTGCATGGCTGCCTTTCACATCCATCTGGCCCTGCTTGCTCAGGTGTGGACTTGCACCTTGCCCTTGACAGGCACGGTCTCTCAGGTTTCATCTTCTCACTAAAAAGAGAAAATCTTGCTTGCAGCAAGAAGATCCAGTTAAACACAAGAGGCTCCTGAGAGGTGCCTAGAAATAATTCATTTACTGTGGTTGCAGAAGCAGTGGCTTGTTCTGACCAGTCATGTGTGGTTAAAACACATAAAGCAGAGATCTCCCAGGATCCAGCTGATATAGAAAGGACAGGCAGGACCCTCAATCAAAGCCTTTAGTAATTTCACAGGTTTGCATGAACTCAGGGCATCCCAGTGAGAATTCCTGTCCTTGCAGCTGGATGAGAGCTGTAACCAAATGTTCATTGTGGCAGTGGCCATGGCATGATCTGTGCATCAGCAACTCCATTTCCTGCCGGTTCCAGGTAGGCAGATGTTTTCTTTGGGAGTGTTCTGGAGACTGCAAATGGTTTGGATTGGGATATTGTGCCCCTGCTGCATTTGCTTTTATCAGATTCTTCTTCTATAGGACATCAGAGATAGCATCTCCTGAGTGGATGACGGAAAATAGATGGAGTAAAAAGGGAGAAAGGTTGAAAATGGAGTTACCTGTTAGTTACTACTCAGTTACTCATCACAGAGGAGGGGTTTTCTTTCCTTTTTCCTCAGTGATTGCTGGATCAAATGTGCACATCACGCTTTACCAATCCAGCCTGTTGTGCACGCTTATGCAGAACATTTCTTGCTTGAAGATGGAGTCAATTACTGTGCATGCATTTACCCAGCCCAAGGAGCCTGCCAGGCTCCCATCTATATTTCATCAGCCTCAGCCCTCCCTGAGGCTTGCAGCACTTTGCTCTGCCTGCAGTGAAGGGCTCCTGCGCTGCAAAAGCAACAATGACTCAAGAGAAACACACAGACAGATGAAGTTCTCTGGATTTAACATCTCCTGGCAGCCTTGGCCTTATCCCCTTAATGCTGGGTGGCATTTGGATGCTCTTTTCAGCAGCCAGGTACCACCTGATGTTTAATCTACCTGCCACTGGGCTGATGTAGAGAACAAGCTGCTCCTCACACCCCATGCAAGTTGGAAGCCAACAGCAGCACTGACCTCCTCTTGCTATGCTGTGGTGTCTTTTCCATCTTTAATTCATGGAAGGGTTAAAGAAAGGTCTCTTAAAACTTCTGGCTCAGTGGTACAGCCAGTGCAGGCTCACACTTACACGTTACTGCCAGCAATTTGATTTTCAGCAACCCTGCTGATGAGGTTTCTGTCTAACCCTTCAAGATGCTGTCCTTCAGCCCCAGAATTGTTGCTGTCAGGAAGCTTTGTCTAAACTTCAGCATCAGTTTGAATTTCAGGCTTTGGCATCCCCTGCAAATGTCCCAACAGAGCTGGGTCCAGCTGGAGAGTCCCTTTGTACCACCCAGAGAAGCCAATGGGTTCATGGAAAAGAGAAATTCCCCACCTCTCTTTGAAGAACATGTTCTTTCCCTCTGGTCAAAGAATGTTCAGCCAAAAATTTTCTTCCCAAAACAAAAGGGATCTGTTCTGGACAAATTAGAAATGTTTGAGAAGCAAATGTTTGCCTCTGTCCATTTACACTAATAATTACTGAAGCCACTACAGAACTCTGAATCAGGGAAAACCAGCCAAATTTTCAAGAAAAATATTACTTATGTGGAAAAAAACCCCATTATTAGCACCTCTTTTTTCATAGAAAACCAGTCTATTTTTTGATGCTTTTTCCTACTTTATCAGCCTGATGAAACAAACAAGCAAGGACTAGAAAACAGATTTGATTTCTTTAACCTTCAAAGTTATTCCCCTGATTTCTAATAGCTTCCCCATTTTCTGGGCTCTTAGTCAGAATCATGTGGAAGAAACAATGTCTGTTCCTTTCAGCAGGGCTGTATTTTTGGAAGGGATGCAGAAAAGAGAGGTAAGGTGGTTTTTCTTCAAGTAACATATGGGCTTTCCAAGAGTGACCCCATTTTTAAATTACTTTGATTTTACTTTAGGATTGAAATACAGTGGCTCTTGATGGTTTATGAGCCTATCTGTGTTCATGTGTGATTTCTTTACATTGCTTTTATTGTGGAAAGAATAAATGACACCTTAGAGTTAAATCTTCAGTCACTGATAGTGAAGTTGGGCTCAAGCCAAAGGAATAATTGTGTGTTTCTATGCACTGCATATCTCTGAAATCTCCAGCTCATATTGCTCTGAGATCCCAACACAGGTGATTTTATTGCAGTTAATACCTGCTGTAATTAGGAATCTAATTAAATATCCTCTGATCTTACCCCTCTCAAACAGCTCAGGGGGCTGATTCAGATTCTCCAACCTTCTCTTCACATGGTCTCCTACAGCAAAGCACAGGTGATTTTTAGCACCCTTTGAATACAGACACTACTCAGGGGCAAACAGACCAGCAGCATGAGCCAAAGTCGCTGGTAAATTCCTAAAAAGTATATGTAATGTGTAAAAAAAAAATAAATCCCACAGAATGACTGAGCTAGGAAGGAGCAGGGAGGGCAGGAAAGCTGGGAAACATGGTCACACTTGAGCAGAGAAAGCCAGGAGTGCTGAGCCATCTGTGGCAGCGCAGTGGGTGATTTGTCAGGTTAGAGTGGGAACCAGCCTGGGAAGGAGCTCTCTGTGGCTGGGGGCAGGTGCTGAGGGTGCTGTGCAGAAAAATCAGCAGCTCTGCCTTCACTTGGCAGCCAGGGTTACTCTACCAGAAGAAATCAGCCCTGTCCCTGAGCCAAGGGAGCTCTGGGCATGATGTCATGCTGCAGGGGAACCCCTTGCTGCAGAGACCACAGGCAGTGCTTGTGGTGGTGTTTGCTGGGGTCTCAAGATGAGGGAAGAGATGAGAATTTTGACTCTATGTTTCAGAAGGCTGATTTATTATTTTATTATACATATTATATTATATTATATTACATTATATTATATTACATTATATTATATTATATTACATTATATTATATTATATTTATAATATAATATAAATATAATATAATATAAACATACTATAAATATAATATAATATGAATAGAATAGAATTATAGCTAGAATATAAATTATATATAATATATGAAATTTATATTATATATTGTATATTTATATATAAATATAATATATTTATGCATAATTATATTATATATAAAATATATATTATATTTATATATAATATAATTAAATGGAATATATATATAATTATATATAATTTATGTTATCTTATATTTATATTATATTATGATTATATACTAAGACTATACTAAAAGCCTCCACACAGGTGGCTGTCATTGGTCATCAAGTAAAAACAATTTCACACGCTGGGTAAACAATTCTCCAAATCACATTCCAAAGTAACAAAACATGGAGAAGCTGAAGCTTCCCAGCTTCTCAGGAGAAGAGGTCCTAATGAAAGGGTTTTTCAGAAAATATATCTGTGACAAGTGCTTCTCCCCTGCAAAGTGCCGCAAACGGGAGAGGTACAGAGAAAAGTCAGTCAAAACTTCCCTGCCTGTACCAGGGGGGCTCAGACTGGCTTTAGTCTGGCTGGGGGAGGTGGGTGCCCCAAAGGAGCAGAGCAGAGGCGGCTGTTGGTTTGTAGGAGCAGCGCTGAGGCAGCCTTGGGTTGTCCAGGTGAGTATCAGGATGAATCTGGGCTCACCAAGCTCTGCTGTGTTTGCAATCCACTGTAGTGAGAGGCACCTCTGTGCTGCCACTCAGCTCTGTCCACAGGGGAGTTCCCCACAATTTGCAGCATTCAGAGACAGCAACAGATTGGGAACCCGCAGGGAGAGACATTTTCTTTGTTTTCAGCAAGGGAGGAGAGTAATTTCAAAACAATTAGGGGAGTTAGTTATTTCCCAGAGAAAATCCTGCCCATCTCACAGTAAATTTTCATGATGCATTGCTTGCAGACAGCAAACCTCTCATCTCTGCATCAAACTCTGGTACCCCAAATTTAGGGACTGTGCAGCTGATTTTGAACAGAGATCTCTGCAGAATCTTGGAAGGAGAGCCTAGATGAGGACAGCTGGGCAGGGGACACTTAGGAAGCAGATAAAGCTGTCACCTACACTCTGTAGAGGATGGACAGACCTTTCAGACACCAAATTTTATGAGATAAGGTCTTAATAAATTTTTTTTTAAAACCACGAGGGACCAAATGCCTCTCCTGGCAGCCTGTCAGCCATTCCCTGGCTCCCTGACAGGGAAGTGTGAGCTTACACTTTGATAAATAACTTCTGATCATCACCTCCTTGCCACTTTCTTCACCTGGGATATCCTATCCTTTTTCCCCCTGAAGCGGCACTAACATTGTCTGCCTTGAAGTATTTGTTATCCCCTTGAAGTTTGCCAGCTAATCCCCCCAGGCTTGTCATCTGCAGGACACCTGCTCTCACACTCCGCTTCTCCCATATATCATCCAGGACTGCTGCTTCTAGCCAAAGCCTTGGATTTATTTTCTCTTTCCTCCAGGTGTGATAGAATGTAATTCTCTGTTCCCCGTGGGGAGCAGAAGCCATTTGCTGAGATATCACTTCATCTTCTGGTGTCATTTCTGTGTCAATAGTCCCAGTGTAGCAGGTGAAGGGAAAAACATTCCACAGCTTTCCTATTACTGCTAGCCAGGACTGAGAGCCCAGGGAAATATCTAGCTTGGGATGCCCTCTCTGACAGCTGGCACCAGCAAATATGGCCAAGAAAACTTCTTGGTGGATACTTACAGATCAGCCTAGACCAGAGTGAAATTCTCTTGATGTTTGCCTTATGTATTGAAGAACTTATTTCTCCAAGCAGAAAAAAAATGTTGTAAAAAAAGAAACTCAGAGGAACCTGACCTTCTTTCCCTCAAATGCATCCAATCTCTGCTTTTTAATGTTTCCAATACTTTGCCTTTTATTCCCAGGAGCCCCACAGGTTAGTGTGTAAATAGGAATTTCCTTGTGCAAGACTTTAATTTCTTGCCTTTCAAATTTCTTTTATGCCCCTTTGTCTCCTCTTATGAGACTGCAAGTCCATCTTATTTACATTCTGAGGACAAAGAGACTGATTTTTTTTTCTTTTCTTCCCCATTGCAAGAGACATTTTCCCTGTCCCAAAACATGCTTGGAAACAGAGCCCACCCATAGGGTAAGGAAAGCAGACACTGCATGGAGCTAATTTATTATTTTATTGTATATATATTACATATTATATATTATATATTATATATTACATATTACATACTATATATAATTTATAATATGTATTACGTATTATATATTATATATTATATATTATATATTATATATTATATATTATATATTATATATTATATATTATATATTATATATTATATATTATATATTATATATTATATTAAAAGAAAATTATATATAAAGGATTTTTTAAAATATTTAATCAAAAAGCTAGAAAAAAAAATCTTGTGACTGCTCACAGCTTCAACACAAGTAGCTGTCATTAGTCATCAAGTAAAAACAATTTCACATGTTAAATAAACAGTTCTTCAAATTGCATTCCAAAGCAACAAAACATGGAGAAGCTGAAGCTTCTCAGCTTCTCAAAAGAAAAAAATCTTAGTAAAAAAGATTTTTCATAAAATCTGTCTGTAACACCCGTGCTGCCTGATCCCAAGGATCTGCCCATCAGAGGCCAGCTGCAGGAGCACTGCTGGGGAGGGCTGGCAATAGGGAGGCACTTGGAGCCCAAATCCTGGCAGCCAGTCCCTGATGTGCTTCTCAAGGGCAGCTCTTTGAGGCCTGTTGTGCCTGGCTCTGCAGCACACAGAGCATGGCCAGCTCTCCTGGAGCTCTGGGCTGTCAAAATGACACTCAAAAGGACAGGCAGCCAAAGCATCCCTGAGGAGCTTGGCAGGGTTTGGTCTCAGGATGTGGGCTGGAAGCTGGGCAATGGCACAGGGACAGATGAAATGCTCATGTGGGGCCAAATGCAGCTGCCCACCTCAGACCCTCAATTCTCCTGCTGACACCAAGAGCTGTGCTCCAGCTGAGGTGTGGAGAGGGCTGAGGGAAAGGCTGCCTGGATTTTTACAAACAAGACTTTGCAAGCAGGCTCAGGGCAAGTGGAGACCAGCCAGTATGTGCATGATGATGGTCCTTGCTGCTTAAATTTTGCTGAAAGCCATCTTCCTCCACTAAACTCACTTCCAGGGAGTCCAGGGCTGGCATTTCTGCTGTACAGCTCCTTGAGCTGGGTCAGAGTCTGGGTTTTGGGAGCTGGTAGAGGGATGTCCCTCACTTCAGTGTCTGCAGGAAGGACCACACTTGGACCAGGGACAGGTCAAAAAATACCTGCCCCCCCTTCTGAAAGCCAGAGTGTCTCCTTTGCATGGGATGCTTGAGCTTCAGGATCTCTCTCTGTTGCCTTCTTATTTTTAGGGACTCTGATGACTCTTAGAGTCCTTACATGTCTTCTCTGGCTAGGGCTGGAATGAGAGGAACAGAAGGAGAGCTATGAAACCTGCTGCAAATATTCTTGGTTCTGATCAGAAGCAGCACACTGAAGGTCATTCTCAGGAGACTGTGTCCTTGTGAGCACAATTTCAACATCACAGTGGTCTTGGCAAGGACAATCTGAAGTCCAGAAAGGTGAACTTCTGAGCTCTTCACCAGTGGTACAAGATTCTCTTTGCAGTTCTGCCTGTGTTTTCTCTGACAAGTAGAGAAAGCAAGTTATTACAGTTATTTTGCAGACAAAGAACTAAACCTAAGGGTAAGTAAATGCCTTGCCTTAGGTTGATGGAGCCATTTGTGGCATTAGAGAAAACTGAACAGAGTCCTTGATGTTGCCCAAGTCACTAAGCCATCTCTCCTCTAACCAAACCTGTCTGAGTCCTAACAAATACCTGCATAGCCATGTATTTTTCAATCTTTTTTTTACTCTTTTCATATTTTACAGAGAAATTCCAGGTAGAACATGAGCAGAAGTTGCCTGAATTCAACTCTCCTGGCATAAATCCCCCTGCTGGCAGTCTGATTTTAACTCCCATCTGTACTGTCGCGCCCCTACCCACAGGCATGAGTCACAGTGAGCAATAAATAACAGCTCAATCCTTCTTCTGCCTCGGCAGGTGATGCTGAGGATTTTCTCTCTGCATACACACAGGCTATAGTGCTACAGCCTGATGATGTATTGTGGCTGTTAATTTGGGGAGATGAAGCTTTTTCATCATTAATGTCCAGCCTGAATGCAGGAATTTATTTGTGTGTTAGGGAAGCACATACAGAACCTTCTCATTGTTAGAATTGCTGAGCCTGACAGGGTTTTTTTGTTTGTTTGTTTTCCTTCTTTTTACTGGCTCAAGGCAGCATTAATTTCTGAGACTGATACTGTTATGCCTTTTTCTCTCCCTACCTTTCCAGCCTTCACCATCCCCTGCTTTGTCCTTCCTCCTTTCCTGTGTCTCATGCTCTACTGTTACTTTCTCTCATTCTTTGGCTCCTGCAGTATCTTCTCCTTGTTTCAGTTTTTTGCTCATTTCCTTCTCTATTGCACAGAGGCACAAACATCATTTCAGAAGGCTGTGAGACAGCAAATGCCCCATGGCACCGCTGAAAGCCACGTGGCTTTGGGTTGTCAGAATATTGGCCAAGCTTAAGGCTCTGTGTAAATGAGCTCCTCTTGCAAAGACCCATCCTAAAGGCTCCTGCAGGAACAAAAAGGGAATGAGGGAGGCTTAGGAAAAACCACTGCCAGGCAATCCAACTTTCCAAAATGTTAAGGGGCCCATTACACGTGCTCAAATTATCAATTCTCCTCTTCTGCAGGTGCAGAAATACTGCTGGGTGCTCTTTCGAGTCAAAATCCTTCATGAGCATAAAAATATAAGTATAAATGTGGAGTTACTATGTGTAAGGCTATTGGTAAGTCAATGCCAACATATTTCAGGCCGTATGGCAATTTTTTAGGACTTTTCTTCAAGATGCTGGTTTCAAAAGCAGGTTCTCCGAAGATCTGAGAATCTGAGATATTCAAGGTACAGCTCAGACAGGCTTTTCAAATTGTCTCCTTGCAGAAGAAGACATCACTCTGTGGGTATGTTTTGTTTGTGGGGCACAGAGTGATAATCAAATCTGTTGAATGATCATGGCTGCTACAAGGTTCAGGTCTCAGTAGTCTCTCATATTAAAAAAAAAAAAAAAAGAGGTTAAACTATCACTAATCAAAATGCCATGAACATGAATGGAGCAAAAGGCAATGCTCCAGTATTTTCCCTGCCACTTAACCTTGAAAGGAGTCTCTTTGAATTTGCTTCTGCTTGCACTTGTATTTCTCCACAGGCAAGGTGCATAATGAACAGTACATTTGCAATTTTGAAAGCCCTTGAGGCCACAATACAATTGTCTTGGAGGTCTTATGCAGAAAGGAAAGAGGCTGGATTTGGTTTGAGAACCACCCTTTTTATCTGATCTCATAATAACTGAGCCCCTTTGGCCTTGATCATTGGGCAGCCCCGAAGGGAAACCCAGGGATCAAACCTATTAAAGGGCAGGATGGGAGCATAAGGTTGGCTGTGTTTGTGACAGGCTGCAGGGGATTTCTGGGAACAGGAGAGAATTCTGGCATGACCACTGCATTTGTACACTTCACTGGGGCTGGTGAGCAGCTGTCTGAGAGACTGATGCCTGAGCATCCTGGGCTGGGAAAGAGCTGTTCCTGATGTCAGGAATGCCATCCAGCCTGTGGAAATGTCTCTGCTACAGCTCTTTCTCAACACACTCCAATACCACAGAAAACAGGAGATAACAACCCTGCAAAGGCTGCCCTGAGGTGCAGTAAATTATTTTGTCTCCAGGACTGGGGAGGTTGGTTGGTGCCCCAGCAATGGGAAGGTGATCATGGGCAGTAACTGGTGGGCTTTTATCAGAATCTTTTATGGTTTATAAGGCTTTTATTAGAACCTTTTTAACACCTTTGGTGTTTTATGAAACACCAAAGCCACCTCCCATCTGAGGTTGGGGAGGATGAGGGACCCTGGCCACAGCACTGGGCAAAGGGTCATTTTGTGGCACAACACTCTGAAAATCTGCATGGATCCAAAGGAAAAGGGGAGCAAAGCAGAAAGGAGGAAAGGACAAGAGCCTGGGAGCAGACACAGAGACCTCAAGGCTGCTCTGTTAGGTAGAGACAGGAAAAAGAAGGAAAGGGGTATTTAATAAGGATACTTGCTCAAATAAAATCCCTCCTGAAAGAAAGCAGTACTTAGAAATCACTCAGGGCTTTTCTGCTTTCATGGCTCTGTCACTGGAGCAAATCTATTCATCACAGCCATGTATTAATGAATTAGTTAATTAAGCAGCTCATTATTTAATAACTCAGGTTGCAAGTGTGATGAAACAAAAATCCCCTTTGTAGCCAGAGGCACATCTTTGCCAATGAGCTAAGCAGTTTATAGTTAATCAGGGATGTTTGCTGTCTGACACAGGCAAAATCTGCTGAATTGCAAGCAGTTTCCTTCCAAGGTTATTGCTTACAGTCCTCTCTGGGAGCTTGTCAGGGCCCCCAAGCCCAGTCAGGTTAAACCTAATAAGCTGTCCAAGGGCAAACACACGTAGAACTGCTCAAATTCATGAAAGGGTACCAGGGCACTGTTGTTTCTGAATAAACATCCAATTTCCTATTGGTTTACACTGCCAGGTGCAATGCTGACAGAGAGGCTGGTTTATTAATAAACAGTAAACCCTCAAAGATTCTAGCTCATTATGGTATTTAAAAGGACAAGGAAATAGAAACAGGTGCTGTTTGTTTGGCTCTGACGTGGCTCCCCCAGGTGATGTTGGGAAAGCTCCTTTATTTGCATCTACACTGGGACACCTCTAAGTGTTACTTGGTGTCCCAAGGTTGGGGTTTGTGCCTCAGATCCACATGAAGGAAAATGTTTGTGGGGCAGGAAAACTCATCTTTATGATGGTCGTGATGTGGAGGATAGCTGGGTTTGAAGATGGGAATAAATCCTTATCTTGCTTGTCCACACCTGGAATATGGGGGACAGCATGCAGCATTTCCATTTCCATGCTCAGACACTGCTTTAGTGTTTCTCTGCCTCAAATCATGATGTGCAAAACAAACCTGAGAGTTTTTCCCAGCCTTTGATGGGACTGGGGAGCACTGTAGGCTGCCTAGGTGCTGTGGTAATGGGAGAGGAGGAGAAGAGGAAATAGCTATCTAGAAGAAGTGTAGAGACCATGAGTAATTTCTCAGCTAAAAATTGTTAAACTCAGTAAAATGGCCAAATTCCACCTCAGGCATATGTATTTCTAAGTCTTCTTTGGGTAAATTCTCATTTCCACAAAACTCTGGCACGTAAAAGCAGACAGTCCTCTCCCACCAGCCCTCCTGCTGTGATTCTCCTCCATCCTCCCTGGTTTTGTTCTTTTCCCCTTCACCACCTCCCTTCTGACTAAGCTCTCTGCTGTGTTTGCTCCTTGAAGCGAGTCTGTTCATTATTTATTAGCTCCCATACTCTTACACCATCTGTCTCAACTCATTATCCATATTCAGCTTGTCAAATTGACCTTTTATGGCCTTTCTCTGGGATCCTAATGTGTAGTCTGTCCCTCCTTATATAGATATGTGCTGCTAAGCTGCTGCTTTCCAACTCCTACTGTTAAACACTCCTCTCTGTATCTATCTCATGAACACCCAACTTGCTAGTCTGCGTCCCTAACTTCAGAAAAGCTGTTTATTCTGCTCGACTGATGCTTGTTCCTTGTTTCATCTGCTGCATGTCTGCTGTGCCAGCTTGCTGTAGCACATACCGTCTTAGATATGACCTTTAAAGCATCTGCACCAGCACAGTATCAGACTTGAGGGTATAATCTCCTTCTAACAGTCTGGGGGAACTTTCTGTCCCTTAGTTCATAACATGACATAGTGGATTACAAGCTGAATTCAGCCCGCAGCCACTTTGCTGTGAGTCACTACCACCACCACCACAAAAGGCAGTGGCATTTTAGTGTGCAACGTGCTGGAAACCAGAAATCTCCCCCAGTGGGATGGGTGAGACTGAAAAAATGTAAAGGCACTGGAGCAGTGCAGCCAGATTCTTACTCAGCAGAAATCAGTTAAATCAAACTACTGAACTATTTTGTGTTTATATCCCCTCCATCTCTGCTTCCAAATCCAAGGGCTACTGGAAATGATTCAGCTTCAAAGACAATAGTTTCTCCTCACAGAGCATTGTATAATGCAGGGCTGTGGGATCTGATAATGCAATAAGTATTTTCTCCTGGTGGAACAAACATACACAGTGTGCACCTGCCTGGGAATGTGTAAAACCCACCACAGATCAATAGAGATTATCCAGAAACTGTAGGAGAACTTCAATGAACTCTGTAGCAGAGAATTCTGAACTAAAATGCTTTCTCTAAATAATTAATCAGGGCTGCTGGTAACTCACTAAATACTCCAGCTCTGGTTTCCCTGCATTTCTTGATATACCAGGACTGCATCTGCACCAATCTTTTCCAACCTGCAGTGTGGGAGCAGTGAATAAACGAGTCCTGTCTCAGAGACCCTGGCAGCACCTTTGAGCAAATCAATGTTTTTTACACAGAGGACTTTCACCCTGCCTGTCCTACCTGTGCTGAAGGGGAGCAATCAGTAGGTGCCATCTGTGCTACTGAAAGTCAGTTCTTTGAACCAGGTGATTTCAATGCAATGACTTTCAAATATTTTGCTCTTCTTCACAGAATCTGTGGCACAGATAGCTGGCTTAACAAGCTCCGTGGAGAGTTTTTTGAACCTGTGTTACATATCTATCAAACAATTTCTTAATAATAAAAAAAGTTTCAGGAGAAACTAGTTTTCTCCTTAGTTTTCACTTAATACAGTGCTCTCCTCTGAAGCTACAACAAAAGACACCTCTTTTTCCACAGTTCAAAGCAAACTCTTTTAAAAGGTAGGCTCTGCTGCAGACTTTGATTTTTAAATCTCTTGCTGCCCAGACCCAGTTAGCCTCCTGTGTTTGCAGCCACAGTTAATTGTTGTAGCCATTAACACATAATTTTACGCCTGAAAAACATATATTGGCATGCCCTTCTGTGTAATTTTGTTGTCTTTGATGGCAAAGCAGCTTCTTTTTGCTTCTGGCTACCATGTCACTGAGTGAGAAAACTAAACTCATATACCCTCCTTGATTATGTCTAAACCCATACACTCTCCTTGATTACATTGTCCCTCTGGAACAAGAGCAGAAAAGAGACCTCAGAAATTATATTGGATCTGATATTGCTCCAGTTGCAATGGGTTTTCTACCTGGGTCTGTGATATAGTTCTCCTTCAAGAATGCTTGATGACCATGGTTTCTTTTGGATATTAATTGTAAAGACAAATTTTACTTCCAATATTGTGAGACTGGAGAGGAATCAGATTGGAATATTTTATATGATGATGATACATTCAGTGTTCCTTTTTCCTGCCTAGAATCCTGTAGAAACTTGCATCCCAAGGGCTGATCTGTATTTTGAAAAAAAAGAGACCAGGTCATCAGCTGATTGAATCACACTGATTCACTGGCCAGTGTTCAGAGCTGGGAACATCCTCCTGGAAATTCCCCAGGGACACATCACCATTGGTGAGGGTATTTGATGGAAAGGCAAAGGAAGGAAAATGACTGCTGAAGACCTGCAAGGATTGTGACCTATTTTGATACAACCATCCCCTAAAATAATATTTCACCACCATTGGTGTGGGTTGGGTCAGGTTGGATTGGTTTCTTTTGTCTGAGTGATGTCTTCCACAGCAAACTTCTTCCAAAAGAGTTTCAGAGTCCTGTGCTCTGAGGCTTTTCTCCTGTTATTTTGGCAATGAAGGAGAGATGCAAAAAGTCAAGCAAGAATTAATAAGGCTTAGAGCTGATCTCTAACAGAGATGGCACCAGATGCATTTATAATCCTTGGATATGAAGGCAAGAGCTACTGTTATTACAACACAATTTTTTTTCCACAGTTTGTGGATCAGTAATATGTCAGGGCTTCCATCTTTCCCTGGCCATTTCCTCCTTTATTCTGAGCATAGTCGCACCATTAATCCCTGTTCTTTCTCCTTGACTTCCAATTTCACTTGGTTTCTACCTTTTTGTATTCAAAACCCCCTCATTTCCTGTTTCTACCTTCCCTCACATATAAATTCTCTTCAGATCCTGCTGCTTTTCCCTCTGCAGGATCCTTGCCAAGAACCCAGCCTTGCCATCTGTCCAGGAGGATGATGATATTGCTCAGCTCTCTTCTGGATGTTGAATTGTGTGGCTGCAGCACCAATTTTAATGTTAGCCTCCCCTCAAAAAAAAAAAACCAAAACCAAGACCAAACCAAACCAAAAAAACAAACAAAAAAAACCAACCAAACAAACAAAAAAACCCTCAACCCCCCCCAAAACAAAACAAAACAAACAAAAAACAAACCCACAAACCCAAAAAGCAAAAAAACCCACAAAAAACAAAAAACACCCAACCCCCCCCCAACAATAATCAGAAAATTAGAACCCTGTGGAAGAAAAGCCCTTTTCCGCTTCACAGAGGTCAGATACTGTTAGTCACATGCATATAAATAGCAGGATTGCTTTTCCTATATCATATTTCTCTATATTGTCTTCTTACAGGTGCACCTGAGATGATTTTACATCCATGAGAGCATAATGAAAGTTCCTGTTACAATTTTTGTTGGTAAAAATATGCCATTTTTCCAAACTTGAATTATTTAGGGGAAAAAAAAATGAGTTTCAATGAATGTTTCTAATAAAAAAATTGATCAAGCAGCTGACAGGATGGCATTTCTTTAAGGAAATATTTTTTTTCAGTTTGAAACAAGTCTCCATGCACCTCTTATTTTTTTTATGCCAATGAAAAGGGCAATTTTCTACAGTGTAAGATGAAGAATTTATAATGCACCTGATCTGAAAGCATTTTTGTTGTGAATTAGAGGGTTGCAGTCTAAATTTTTAGATTTAAAAAATTCATTATTATTATTTATGCTAGTTGGAAAGGGGGGAATTTTCAAAGTTATCCTGAGGTAAAAAAGCATTTTTCTTAGTTTGAAAATATTTAAAATGCTAGACTGCAAGACTTCATTGAAAACCTGACAAAGACCTGGGAGCACTTTTCCTGACAGCTCCTCAGCTGTGAAGCTGGAGCACAGAGACCTCTTTCCCCCAAATTCTGGTGTATTTAAAGTTTAAAGTTTTGGGGACACAAGTTGCCCATGTATGAATATATGCATATATTCATATATGGGCAACTTGTGTCCCCAAAAACTGAGTTTCAATTAATGATTCTGGAGGGACTGAGGTCTGGAGGGACACAGAGATGCCAAAGAAGAAAAGGATGCTCAACCTGCAGCACTTAATCCAGCAGCTCAGTGATCACTCATAGCTGCAGTGCTCAGCCTGTCTGATAATATTGCTGTCACTGCTGAAATCCAGGATGCTGCTCCCCTGGGAGCTGTGATTTCTTAGGCACCTCAGAAATCTGTCCCTTCATGTGTACAAGCAGATCCATTAATTGCAACCTCACTAAGGATCTGAGATTGGAACTTCACAGAAGCCTATCTACATAATCATCTTTCTCCTTTCAGTGAGGAAAATTTCTTCTCAGGAATTTTTTTACAGTCAGCTTTGTGACTGCAGAATGTCCTTATGGTCACTGTAGGAGCTGGGCACCTTCCCATTGCTGTCAGCAGAAAGCAGCTCTGGGGGTGAGGATGTTCTGCAGGAGGAGTCGTCCTTCAGGCAGAATATTAAACTGCTCTGCCATCTGTTTTACAGGGATTATTCTGGTGAATGCTAAAAATCCCTTGAAAGCATTTTTATGGTGTCCCTGTCATGCTCCTTCTCCTTAGTGCTCAAATAACCTCTCCCTCCTGCTGTTGGTTTTGAGTGTTCTGCCTTTCTGGGCATCCCAGCCTTGGCTCTGTGTCCCTGCTGGATCCTCACCATGGATGTTCACATTGCATTTATGTGTGTGCACCCACAGCTTGTGCTCCCACAAAGCAGCATCCTCACTCTCTTTGCTTTTCCCGTAACTCCATCATGCCCCAACGTGCAATATTTCATGGAAAACCCTTCTCATATCTGCCCTGTTCACTAATTTGACATGATTTCTGCCCTCTGACAGAGCTCAGCTCTCTGGCAAGCCCTGGGCTCTCTTCATTTAGTACCAAGCCCAAGAAAATCACCTTTCTCTGCATCCCCTCTAAGCTCTGCTGCCCTCCAGCCCCAGTTTATCACCTCAGCATGCCTGATTTACCTATATGCCCCCTCAGAGAGGCAAATGCTTGTGTTCATCTGCTTTTTTTGAACATCCCTTTTCCTAGACTAGATACCATTTCTATTATGAGGATATCCAAGACTTTAGGTTCCTATTTTAAGTTGCAGAGCTCAAATGACTGAATTCCTGGCTAAGTATGCAACAACTGAGCTAACTAAAGAGCTAAAGAGTACAAGAAATCTGCATGGTGCATAGTGTATTTTAAAGAAATGAGGAAAGGATCTGAATTCTGATGCATCCCAGGTTTCTGTGTCCAACACAGCTTAATGGGTTGTTTTGGGCAGACCCAGAATGAGGCTTTTCTTTCCTCTGCCTTCCTGTCCCTGCAGACTCTGCCTTATGGAGCCTGACATTTGTTGTGTCTTTAAACCTCATTTGTGTGTCTCAGAAAGGGAACTGGCAGTTTAAAAGGACCAAGGGTTGTAATTAGAATAATTTAGATTGGAAAAGAGCTGTAAGATCATTAAGTCCAACCACTGAGCCAGCAGTGCCAAGCCCAGCACTCAACCATGTCCCCAAGGGCCACATCTACATGTCTGCTAAATACCTCCAGGGGTGGTGACTCCACCACTGCCCTGGGCAGAGTGTTCCAATGCTTGACAACCCATTTGATGATGCAATTTTCCTAATATCCTGTCTGAAACTTCCCTGGCACAACTTGAGGCCGTTTCCTGTTGTGCTGTTATCTGGGAGAAGAGACTGACACCCACCCTGCTACAATGGGCTTGGGGAGATGTGTATATTTGTCTCAAGCCTCATGCATCACTGTGAAGGGTAATTATAGCAACCCAAGCCTGCCATCTTTATGACACATCATGATTTCGCATCTAAATGCTAAATGGGGCTGTTAATGAGTGAGTGCAGCTCAGCTTGAGTGAAAGGGTGTTAAAGAATCAGGTTTGGAGTGAATCAGCCTGTGCATATGTGGCAGAGAAAGAAAACAAGTGGTGTGAAATATAGAAAGTGTAGCATTCTGAAGTTACTGCCTGCTTCTCTGCGCTGCCCCTTCTCCTGGGGTGATCCCAGAAAATATCCATCCTACAAACTGAATGGGAAACCAGTCACTATTTTCTGCCATGACCTTTTCTCTGAATTGCTTGTTCTTCCCCATACAGGTGACTCTTGCTGGTCTGTGAGACTCATCAGCTCGTGTCATTATTTCTTAGGCTGCCCAAGATGTGATTCCATCTGGTAAATGCCAGACTTTGTGTGTCAGTGAAAGAGCATGGATGCTTCAATAGGTCTTTTCTGAGTTTGTGATCTTTGGTCCTGTTGTTGTGGGAGGCAAAGAGCCCAGCTCTAAGCCCCAGCAGCTTTTAAATAGAGAACAAAAAGATTTCCAGCACTTAAGAACATATACCTTTTGAAAAGAGAGATAAGGTCTGTGGAGACTCAGAGTCTGATCAGTTCTGCTATTGATCATTAGTGTTATTGTTACTTTGTGTCCTGAAACGAGTTTTGAATTCAGTTCTGTGGCAACCAGAGAGGGACAAACACAGTGAGGTCACTGTGCTTCCTGCTCCAACATTTGAGGTCACTTTGAAGCATGACCTGTCAGCAGATGATTCTCAAAGACTTCCAAAGCAAGTCCTAATGTTCTTTTGCACATATTGTTCTTTTGTTTTTTCTCTTTAAATAAAAGGCTCCTTCCCCTACTTTTCAAAAGAAAATATGTCTCTGTGGAACTACATTTTACCGCCTTGGAGAACACGATGTTCAGTCATGACACAAATCTTTGTGTAATCAAGAAAGTTACTTCAGGACTGGGAGAGAGTTCTGAGACTCAAAAGTAATTTTGGACTTTTTTAACCATTAAAGGTAACACTCCAGCACTGAAACAAGAGCTGTAGAACTCACTTAAGTGCTTCTGATGGCTGTCAGATGTATTAACTCCCCTGCACATTAACAGCTCTGGTGCCTATGCAAATACTTCTCTTTACCCCTCTCTGCACTGTAGACTCCTGATCATTATAACCGGATCAGAATGCATTTGGAATTTTTATTTTTTTTTCTATTATTTTATTGATCATTCTTTGTGAGCCCTGGAAGAATGCCATGTTGCCTTTTTCACCTGATGCAGAATGTACAGTGTGATTCAGCATAAAGAAAGGCAAGAGGAAACACGTTGAATGTAGTGATAAACAGCAGAGAAAAGGAAGAGGTTCTGGCAGGTTCTGCAGAGGCTGTGTTGTAATTATGGTCCACAAATATACAGGTAGATAAACAGAAGGGCAGAGGAAGCTTTTATGAAGTTCCTTGGAGCAGTTCCATGAACAGCACAGGCAAGGCATGGCCATTAATCCATGCAGAGAAGTCAGGCCTTGGCTCCTTCCTTACCCTGAGCATTTGGGCTGCCAGAAAATCACGGCATTTGCAGCAGGAGTGATGCCCCTCTGAACATTTTATTATAAAGAGTGCTACTGAGTGTCTCCTCTGAAGTCATTTCAGCTGCATATAGCACTGTTATTTACAGTGTGTGCGTTTGCGTGCTCTTCTATAGGTCAACTGACTGTGTAGGTAACAACACCCACACATCCTCAGGCTTGTGCCTGCCCATGTCAATCCATACCTCATTTACACTTTATTTAGGCAAGTAGCTCAAAGCTTGAAGCAAAGTCCACGTTCTGTGCATGCCCACGCTGTGCTGGCTGCTCTGGCGTGACTCCACTCCCTTTCCCATGTGCTTCTCCTTCCAAGCTCTGTGTCTACAGCTGTGTGAGGCAGGGGAACACTGCAGAGCCAGCTGGCTGGAAACTGCCTGGAAAATAATGGAAATCAGGTGTCCAGAAGGACTGTGTGTTTAGATGTGTCTTGACTTTTCTTGGTTTTCCCTGCAGACAGCAGTGATTCTGTATTAGCTTTGTTTTTTTCTCTCTGTGAAAATCATCCCCTGTTGATGTTTAGATATGGGGAGAACAGAGCTTGCTGTGACTTTTGGTGACTTGGAGGACTCTTTATGCCAGTTGTGCATCTGGGATACAGATGGAGAGACACTAGGGAAAAGAAGAAGCCAATAAATAAAATTAATGTGGGGATCTGGATGAAAAAGAAAACCAAGATCATATTTTGTCTCATTATGATGCTAGCCAGTTGTAGGGACCAGGGATGACTGTACTCTGAGGAGATGGATGGAAACATATTTTGCAGCCTTAGAGATCTGTTCCAGCAACCCAGCCCAGTGCTGTTCTGCTCTCCATGGAAAGCAGGACCACATATGGGAGGCAGGACTTCCAGGAATGACAGAAATTGGGACCACATGGTGCTTTGCATTCTACTCTGGGTTCCCACTGAACTTGGTACATTTTAATGCACTGGTTTTTTTCTGAGGCTTTGGGTTTTGATGATGCAAAAGCATTCCTCTGCTGCCATATTTTTTCGAAGGAAAAGCACGTATCCCAAATGCTGGGCATCAAACTCAGCGCATGTGTGCTTGCAAGCTTACTGCTGTCTCATTGCTATTGTTTCCTCTTTCTCAGGACATGACCTTCAGCACCACAATGAATCAGGAAAAACCTGTCAAGTCCTCCTAGCTCCCCGGCTGTGCAATTTGCTCTTCCCTCGCTGTTCCCCAGACAGCAGCTTTTCTCACCCAAGGCACAGGAGCCAGCAAGTCACAAATGACAGCTGAAAAGTGAAGCATTACCAAAAGCTGTGTGAGGCTCTGTCAAAGAGAACCTTTATACATAATTCTCCTTCCAAGCCTGGGAAGCTGTGCATCCCATCAGTTCCAAAGAGCGGAGGGAGGATATGTTCAAGTAACCGACACCAGGAATTGCACAAACCCATACCCATTTCAGAATATCTACACAGTGACCTGCAGCATTTAGAACTCTCTGTTCAGAATGGATGATGGATACAGAAACACAAACCAGGTCTCAGATGACTACAGGTACCAGGATGGCAGCTATGACACACCCAACGACGGCTACTACCGGGGCGGGGATGAGCCCGCACAGGACGAGGACGCCCAGAGTGATGTCACAGAAGGCCACGATGAGGATGATGAGGTCTATGAGGGGGAGTACCAAGGGATCCCACACCCAGATGACATTAAAGAGAAGCAGAAGAAGCGAGCCCCTGCCGTGGATGATGAGTACAGAGACCGTGCTGACCTCATGGCTGAGAGGATGGAGGACGAGGAGCAGCTCGCCCACCAGTATGAGAACATCATTGAGGAGTGTGGCCACGGACGCTTCCAGTGGACTCTCTTCTTTGTTTTAGGGTTGGCACTGATGGCAGATGGGGTGGAGGTGTTTGTGGTTGGATTTGTTCTTCCCAGTGCTGAGAAGGATATGTGCTTGTCCAGTTCCAACAAAGGGATGCTGGGTAAGTGCCACGGGCAAACAGCTCTTCTAATGCAGCTAGAAGCAGCTGGACACCTTTTTTAGTGACCAGCTGATTTCAGGATCTTCTGATGACTTTCTTCTTGTGTTGTATGTCATGCATAGTCATGCCTGGGTGGATCTGACTCAGGAGGGGCTCACAAGCTGCTGAGCAGCAGAATTGTACCAGAATGTGCTCCGGCCCCAGTGCCAGTCTGGTCAGTGTGGGCTGGATCTGAGCAAAACAGCTCGCAGTCTGCAGGTCCACAGGGCAAAACTCCAAGGGGTGTCCAAGGATAAATAAGTGAAAAGTTAAAGGTGGATCTAGTGACTCAAAATTCAAAGCTGTTAGGAACTACAGGTTTCCCTTTTCTTCAGCCCAAAGTCCCAACAGGCAAATCAACTGTGCAGTCAGTTCCTTCTGCCTGCTAATTTCTCAATTTGGTCATATGTCCTGGATCAGATGTAGTCAATGGAGCTTTCTTTTTAGGTCTGTGGAATGCAGTTAAAGTGCAGCATGAAGATTAAAGCTGAGGCTACTGGCAATGTCCCTTTTGCATCACTGCCGACATCTCCCTGAGGTCAAAATACAAGGCTTAGTTTATTGGGACCGAGGCTGGGTGGAAAGGTTTGGACGAACTATTTTTCCCCTTGAACGATAGGCAAGCCAAATTCCATCAGCCAAAACAGCAAAGCCTCCCAGATCTCCAAGAATCAGGACAGGATCCAGCAAGGTCAGTAGTGAGAGCCAGCCATGCAATAGGACAGAGCATCTGGAAGGGAAATAAAATAGCTCTTGGAATAACTGCTTGAGGAGGGAGAGAGTGTGTCTTGATGGACATGTACTGGGATTGCAGGGAATCATCAGGGACTCTAGGTCATACATGCTGGCCCAGAAGCCCTGCCTGATGCAAGGAAAATGCAGATTTGGGACTAGACCCCAGCCATTGACTTCATTCTATTGACATTATTTTCATGTGACAAAGGCAATAGATAATTATCCCTATATAAACCTCTCCTCTTGGTGTACTGAGGTCATATTCACTTTTCTGTTTCTCCCTTTTTTCTTTGAACTTGAGGATTGGGATGTTTCTTTCTATAGTTAGCCAGGTTTGTACTGACTTTTGTGCCTTAAAGAATTTAGCAACTTTTTTTGCTTCACAAGCCCATTAAAATTTCTAGCTCGAAATATCTCCGGTCAGATATCTAAAAGCAAACCTCTCACAATTAGATCCTGATTTCAAAGGGACTTTGGAATTCACCAGCTCCCTGTGGGACACAAGGCTTGGTGTCTTTTTAGTGATGAGACCTTTTTTGAAAAGCAGGTCATTTATTTTGGTGACTCTATGAAAGCTGAGATTTTTCTGAAACTCTGACCCCATAAATATCTACCTCTGTATAGCTCAAGCTCTGGCAGGCTCCTGAATGAGAAAACTTCAAATGTCACAAGGAAATCTATCTTTGAAGTATTTCTGGCCCAACCACAGGTAAAAATGAACATGAAATCTCCCCAGAGAGCGCGTTCTGCTTTTTCCAGCTCAGTATTTGCAAGGCTGAAAGTTCAGGGTGTTCTGATAAGCTCTGAATAAGCAAGGAGACATTTGGGTCCGTATCCAATCCCAGCTCCAGCCTCCTGCGCACTACCAGAGCTAATCTGGGACTGCTAATGAGGGGAAGAGAACTCTTCTTGCTGCCTTTTGCTGCCCACTTTCAAACGCAGCCTGTGAGAACCTGATTTTGCAGAACAATTTCTCCTGTCCTTAGCTTGTTTGTTTGGGGGATCTGCTGTCAGTCGGCTTGTATTCAAACTATTTCATGACTTCATTATGAGAGGAAAAAAAAAGAATTTTTCTTAAAATAATAAAAGCTGGTTCATCTTAGTTTGGGGCAGGGAGGATAGTGGGTGGTGATGGATGGCAGCATGCTGTTGTTATTGACTGGTGGTGTACATGGGGCAGATCTCTGATTCAGTCCAGTTTATTTGTTAAACACCCTTTCTTGTCTGCTGGACATTTCTCTGCTGCTGGACCTGAGGTTTGTGAGATGACTTTGTGAAAATGAATTAAGCATGGCTTGGAAAGCCTCACATTGCCCAGCAGTGCTCTGATGTGAGTAATGAGTACCCAAGGCATCAAGAAAAGAGAAAGTGATGAACCTGGGGTGGGTAGGGGGCTGCTGGAGGATATAGGAAGGGAACAGTGCAGATCTCTGGGTTTGGAGAGGGGAAGGAGAACTTTCTGCCAAATGAAGGGTGGCAGCAGCAGGGAAGAGGGTGTTGGAGGTTTGACAGGGATCAGAGCAGTGCAAGGACACGAGGTGTGAGTGCAGCCCTGCCTCCAGCACAGCCTCATCCCAAATGCTGCCCCTGCAAGGAGGTTTCGTCTCTTTTCTCAGCAGGTGGGGCATTAGGAGAACAGATATCAGCTTCTCAAGGGGAAGGCTGAGGATGTGCTATTGGTGGAGACAAGAAGAAAATCATCAAAATCTTTCTTAGGATAGCTGCAGCTCCCATCCATCTGCAGCTAGAAAGAAAAAAAAATGTATCTCCCACAAAGCTCAGAGTGTCCAAGACAGGCTCATGTCCCTCTGTGAATCCATTCCCTTGGTGGTCTATGGCAGTGCATGTTCATCAGCGTTCAGTTACACTTGGAGATTGATTTGGTGGCAATCAAAGAGCCTTCACCTCAATTTCTAATGTTCATCCTGTGCATGAGAGTGTCTGCCCAGGATGAACAGAGGGGTGATTAGAGCAGGCACGGCTTTCCCTCAAGTTATCCCACGGTTTTAGGAAAGCAGGGATATTATCCACACGTAAGCTACTGCCCCTTGCCTCATCCCCATGTGCTAATAAACATCCACAGATAAGCTCGTGTTTATTCCCAAGGAACTGATTATCTCCCCAGTTTTTGCTAAGGAAACATAACCAGGTTTTCCCAGGAGCAGTTAAGGTCACTTCCAGGCAGCTGCTAATATTTAAACACAAAGGGCTCAGCCATAACAAGAGAGGCCAGGAGGGAAAACCAAGGAAATAAGTCAGGTGAATAATCAAACTCCAGCAGAAATAGGAAGGGACAAATAAGAGTGATAAAGCAGATGCCTCCTAAAGACCAATTTAGTGAAGTTCAGCTTCTGTTAAAAGGACATTTTGCATTAAACACTCTGCATATTGCATATTTTTCTCCCTTGGAAAGCAGTAATGGGAAAATATCAAGCAAACTATGGCCAAATTATGCAAAAATTGCAAATAAACAGATGCCCACGGTGTTTCATGAAATGTGTGAAATGGATATGACACATCTTAGAAAACGTTTACATTTCATTCTGAAAATAAACATCTCACCATCAGATGCAAATTAACAGCTATTTTAGCCCTAAATATCCTGAGTGGGACAAAATACGTATTTGGAGCTTTTCATTTATGAGAAATGCTATTTTAAAGATGATTTCAGGGGTATTTAAAAAAAAAAAGCCAACAAAAAAAAAGAAACAACAGTATGCATATTTTAACAGTTTGATTTAATCAACTTATATTAAAGTTGTTACGAATAAGTTTGGTAACATGTAACAACTTTATTTTTACATATTTATTTGAGAGATTAGCTTTGCTGAGCTTTTATCATCAGCAGACAAAATAATAATTCAATTCTTAAATTTACTGAGACAGAATATTCCTTCTCAGTATGATACAGACTGTTGGAAACATTTTCTTTTTAATATGCTAAGGATAATCAAAAGAGTAATAAAATTTGTATTTTTAGATTTGCTGAAAAGCACGCAGTATCATTATTTGGAGAAATATCTTATAAATATATTTTCTTACATACTATAAATCACTTCTTAGAGGACTAAATATTATGTTTGCAAAAGCAATAAGTACACAAGTATAAAAGATAATTACATAGTAATATTTTAAACTTCTGCACATCCTGCATATAAAAAACTCAAGGCACAGTTAAAGCATCAGCCCTCCCAGATCCCAGAGCTGCAGTTGTGTTATCGTCATTTCACAGTTCACTAAACTGAGACAAGGAAATTTTTAAGGGCTTTTCCCATAACTGTAAAACAGCTACAGCAAGGCTGAGAATAGAATTGCTTTTTCAGGTTCCCTTCTCCTTTTTATGATTTATTGATAATTTTTTTAAGGAGAATGTAATATTACAGACTCTTAACCTCCCAATGCCGGATTAAAAAAAAACTAGCAAAAAAGATCCTATAAGTAATTATGCTTTTATGTAGCAACTCAAGCTTGGCTGTGTGAGTCAGGTGGAATAGAATGTGTACAACATGCCTGCTTTTAGTTGTGTGAAAAGGATGTTTTATTATCAGCTGAGATAAAATCTGGTCACAGCTTCTCATTGCCCTGAATTCACCTGATATGACAGTAAATCCTAATCCCCTCTGCAAGGCTCAATGGCTTTTCTCCACTTCATTTTTTTTTCCTCTGGCTGAGCACAGACAAGCCCAGCCATGGCTCCCTTGCTCTGCCATGGTTATTTACTGCCTCTTTTCCTCCTCTATGGCCATGGACCCCCAGCTCAGGGGCCACCACACCCTGATGAGACCTGCTCGTGTCAGGCATGGATTCCTGGCGGCAAATTTGCTCTCAGTTGGAAATGCTCAGCCCAAGGTGCATCATCACCGTGAGCAATAGGGAAAAAATAAAGGTGGTTTTGTTTTTGTGCTTTGAGAACACCCCACATTTTGTGTAGGTCTGATTTGGGGATGAATGGCTGCATCCCCATCTGTAAACACTGCGGGAATTTCATCTGATGCGTTCCAGCATGAGAACGGGGATTTTTTTGACAAAAAAAGGATTTGTTTGGCCTGCTCTGTTGAAATCTTTGCTTTAGCAGAAGGGCTGGGTAGGGAGAAGCAGATGGTCCCACGAATACCGTGGTGCTGGACAAGTCCCATGGGGAGATGCAGAGCCAGCTGAGTGTAAACACCACCCACGCCCTGCTGGCAGCGCCCAGCCCGGCTGTGCCACAGCCCCACGGGCTCACCCACCCACCCCAGCTCCAGCTGCACAGCCCCCTCCAGCCCAGCAGCCAGATACGCCCAATAGCCACACACAGATCTCCCAAAATGGAGTGCTGCCTCTCCCATGGCAGATTCCCTTCTCAGTGCCAGCAGCGCAGGCTGTGGAGGGAGTCTCGCTGCTCGTATTAACCAACAAGGAGAGGGCAGTGGGACAAGCCTTTCCTTTGAGTTCCACTTAAATGGTCAGTTAATTCATAGGGAAAGCATTAATAAGCCTACAAGGAAGAGCAGATTGAATATTGCAGGAAAAACGGGAAAAAGAGACTACCAGCCTTCAGCTCATCCTCTGTCAAGACCCTCCCATCACTATGGTACAAGAGAGTCAGCACAATCACTACTTTATTTCTCTCTTTTAATTACTTACAATTGGATCCTCTGCCTTGCCACATCCATCTCCCAAATTGTCCAGACCTGACTCACAAAGTTTTCTCTGTGTCCATAAGTTGTATCCCTAACAGATTCTACACCGGTAACAGGATCTTAATTTTGTTTTTATTACAATTTGAACTACAAGATATATAAGGTCCTAATAATTTACTGTTGTCCAAATGCTTTCCCTCTTCAAGAGCCTCTTTTTTTTTTACCATAGGGCTGTACTGGTATTGGCCTGGGATTGGAAGGCAGGTGGGAGCTTTCCCATTCCTGTGGTTACTGGCTCCATGCAAACCAGAGACAACCCTGGACCCAGGCATCTTCCTTACCCCCCTGACAGCCCCAAGAACTCTGGAAGTAATTCTTCTCAGTGAGCTCTTTGGCTCAAAAAGCTCAAATTTTCTATTTATTCCACAAGTCTTTGTCCTGTCTTTAAAGGGATTATTTTTAGATGTGCCTCTTCTTTAAGGACTTTAATCCCATTTACTAACAATGGAAAAAATTCACGCTTGTGATGCAGATTTAGGTAAACCTTGAAATTTTTGTTTTTTTTTTTTTTTTAACCCTTAGAAGTCAACTTTTAACTATATTGAAGCAGTAAAAATGCAGTTCAGCACACCCAGAGCCATATACTGTATCCGCAGTATATTCCTTTCCTTATTCCTAGAACTTCAGCTTTTAACTTCAAATTCCTGTCTAATACAGAGCACACAACTTCAGTAAAGGCTAATAAATTTCTTAGTGTGAAAATGCTAAATATGTTACCCCCTTTTCTAGTGGGAATAAGCCCAGTCAGTGGTCACATATTTTCCTTATAACTTCAGCAATGGATGAGTCATAACCCAAAATTTATTCATAGAATTTCAGCTCTTTGGTTTTCCACCACTTTTATGGGAGGCTGTTGCAGACTTTCCCACAGGCATTCATTATACTCCAGGACTTGTGGAGTAGCCTGCAAATAATGGCTTATTCAGAGCTGCCCTTAACATTTCATCTGAGCACCTTATGTGTCAATTGGGAAGCTGATCCCTCCTAGCAGAGTTTGAGTCTGTGTGGTTGGAAGACAAGTTTAGAAGTCAAAGTTCTGGTGCAGACCATTGTAATGTTGTACTGTAGAATATTTGATGGAGACAACTAGCCCAGCAGAAGAAACACCATTTTGGGATCACTTTTCTTGGTCCAACTTGCCTTAAAATTTTAGTTTCCTTGACATGAGCTGGATCTTTTTCAGAGGTAGCAGCCATCACTGTGTTCTCTGGAAGGTTGTCTCCCTGCAAAGAGGCTGTTTGAGTAACTATTCCACTCCTCCCTGGGTCCCTGCCACCTTGTTGTCAATCCAGGGCACAGCAATCTGCAAAGCAGACCTTGTTCTGCACCCTGGGTCCTGAGATCCATCAGCTGACAGAGTGTTCTATAGCAGCTACCCCAAAATTTTAATTACATTGGCCAGAACATGCAGTCTTCACCAAAAAAAGACCTCTCCATCATAAGGAAGTGTTCTGTTGATTTTGTTTCAACCCTGAAGCACATATTTCCATAACCAGGATCCTTCCCTCAAAACCTGGCTAAGCAGACACTCTCTGGTTCTCCCTTTCCTTTTCTACAGATTTTTATTGCTTTAAATTTCTGGGGGATCATGCATCAATTGATTTATCATATATAATAACTAATTAAAGCAACATCCTCTAGATGAGTTTGTGACATTAACAGCTCTGCTGTGGTTTGTCTGCTCACTGTGTGATGGATGCTGTGTTGCAGAGATCCAATCTTTCTTTCCATCCCAAGTTTGGGCTCCTTAGTCAGAATCTGCAGGGGTTTGCTTACAAAAGCAGCTCCACTTGATGTTGAGTTTCAAGCACTGCCACATCCCACACTGAGCCCAGTCTTCTGGCCAGACAACGGGCTGCCCCTCACCAGTGACTGCAGTAAAACACCAGCTAGAAGACAGTAACAATCTCCTCCACCTCCTCCTGACCTGGGACATTTTCCATTACTAAGAGGATTTGGATGAACATCTGCCACCCAGGGATTTTCTCCGGAAAAAAAAAAAAAAAAAAAAAGAGAAAAAAAAAAAAGAAAAAAAAAAGTTTGGCAGATAATTTTTTCTTCCTCACCAGGGTCTGGCAGTGCTGGCAGGGCTCACTGTCAGATGGGTGGCTGTGATGCGCCAGTGAGTAGATACAGGGCTTATCATCACTTCCTTCCTCTGGCTGCCATCAGAGTTGCTCCCTTAAATGTGGTTCAGGAGCCAGGGTAAAAGCATTAAGCCATTCAGCACTGCATTAAGATCCTTCCCTCAGGAAGTTTTTGGACTGAAACTGTTTTTCCTTTGGCCCACCCTTGCAATTTGCACTTCAGTGAACAAGCTGGAGGTCAAAGATAATAGAAATAGAGATCCCAGACTCTGAGATGTGTTTGTATCTTCTCTTGAGCTTTACACACCTTCAGATCTCCTCACCAGGACAGCTCGGATCAGGAGGGTAGGGGAGGGAGTGCAAGGATTTGTTCCACAGAGCCACGTGCTCATGGTGGAGGTACAAGCAGCCAAATCCAGCTCCACAGTTCTGGTACAAAGGCTTTTAATAGACAAGAACAGATTTTTTGACTTTGACACACAAATCCTGCCCATCAGACATCATGTGGATTGAAAAGAATCACTCACAGATAGGTGACCCTACTGTGGAATAGAGAGATTTAAGAAATCCAAACTTTTCCCCATCTGATCAATGTGATGCAAGTGTCCTTCAAATGCTGCAATGGATCTCTGCTGCATAGCTTTTAATTTAGTAATGCATTTTAAATCAAGTGCAGGCATTTGCAATCAAAAGGAAGACAGGATCAGCTGCCGGATAACTCTGCATTAGCCCTTAGCTGGCTTTGCTGGATGGCACAGAGCTGCCTTCAGCCACCAGACTGATTGGTTTGTTTAAACATTAATAAATTACAAAAACATTCATTGCCACCTTGTTTTCCAAGTGTATTTGACAGAACAGGACCTGGGGAAGGCACTGGCTCTCAAGAGAAGCCAAGCTTGGTTCAAGGTGAGGAAAGAACCTCCAAAGAGCCAACCATGCCGGAAAAATATTTCTTTTAGTGGTATTTCTCCAATCAGTGAGTAGGAATGTTTCCTATTAAGGCAGTGTATTTACTTGCTTAGCATCCAGTGCCTTCACTTGAGGCCAGGGATGCAGGGAGCACTGCTGCTTTCCTTCAACCCCTGCTCAGCTGGGTCTTGAACCTGACATGTCCCCAGTCTCCAAACATCCTCAAGCATCATCCCTTTGCTTCAAGAACTCCCTGCACTGCAGGGAAAGCAGAAAGTTCTGCTTCCCAGCAAGCAGATGTTCTCCATCCTGAAATAGCTCATCTCATCTGAATCAGATCCAGTGGTGGTCAGGCCCCACCAGGATCTCCACAGCAGGACTGTGCAGCCTATAGACACAGGCTACAATCCTGTCAATGGGGTTTGATGAGCTGCAGGAGGTACACTTGGGAGCAGCCTCTTGTACCTCTGTGCTCCCCAGGAAAAGCTGTGGTTGCAGTCAATTTCTTCTGAACTACATCTGGGAAGTAGATAAAATAAATGAAAAAAATATATTCCTGAACCTTTGAGCATTATGAATTAGTGTTATTTACAAAAAAACACCTGCATTAAAAAAAGTCAATAAAATCTGTAGCCCTTTTGTAGCAGTGGCAGTAGAAGAGGAAAGGACAGCTGCCATATTCTCCAGGAGAGTGGCAAGCACAAACTGAGCAGGGTACAGGGAGAATGCCCAGGGTGGAAACCCATTCTCCTCTATTCAGCCTGGCACTAAATGAGTCATTGAGACTGTCTTTGAGGACCCCATAGCAGAAAATCTGGCGAAGTCAGGTTAAAAAGGAGAATCCCTCTTTCTTAACAATGTTAGAGAGATAACTCTATAGAGCAAACTGCCCAGACAAGCCTTAGATTCTTCCTTCTCCTGAAATTTTCAGATCAAGACTGCACTCTTGAGTAAGCTGTCCTTTAGTTAGACACCAGCTCTTGGCTCAGTAACGAAGGAAGTAGCTGAGCTACACGAGGTGAGTCTGGGTAACAGACTGATCCTTTCAGACACAGCTGGGAAAAGCAGAGAGTGAAAGAGATGAAACACTGCAAAGAGATTTAGCCATGCTTCATCAGCCTCTCTGCTCTCACAGCTTCCTGAGCATAAACAGCAGCCTGGCAGAGCCTCTCCCTACACATTCTCCATCCCACTGCACTCAGGGGGGTCAGAGGAGTTAAGACATCAGACTTCTGTTGTATTGTTGGTGGCACATAGCTGGGACACGTGCGTCCTAAGCTGCTTATGCCCGGCCATTGCTTACGTGCAGGGGATATGTGAGCGGCGAGGTTGGGAAGGAAAGATGTGGGGCTGGTCAAATGAGGGTATGTCCATATTGCCTCAAGTGATGCAAGCTCTCAGGCACAAGATGGGAAAATTACTGTCCTGCCAATGGGCAGAGCTTCTGGCATCTGAGATTTGGGGTGGTTAGAAGTATCTCTATTGCACAAAATGCCAGGATAACATGAGCTACCACAGGGGTGCTTTACAAATCTGATTCTACTCTGTGTACTATTTCCACCCTGTTAACAAGCTGATTGTCTCTGTCCCTTCCAGGCTTGATAGTCTACTTAGGAATGATGGTGGGGGCTGTCTTGCTGGGTGGCCTCGCTGACAAACTGGGAAGAAAGCAATGCCTCATCATATCACTTGCAATCAATGCTGCCTTTGCGTTCCTCTCCTCCTTCGTCCAGGGATACGGATTCTTCCTCTTCTGCCGCCTTATCTCAGGCCTCGGGTGGGTACCTGGTGAATCTGGCCTGGGGCAGCTCCAGCACAGCTGGGCAGTGTGGCTGTGTGGGGTGGGACAAGGAAAAGTGCTCAGGAGATCCATCCTTGGTGCCCAGCTAGGATGGCATTGCCATTTGGGATGTGTGGCTGTGTTACCTCACTCTTGACCCTCAGAGCTCTAACGGTGGGAAAGTTTGGTCATTGATGTTCTTCTGGTACTGCACAAATTGTGCAGAAATGTGGGTGAGACTGAAAAATGCCCACCTCCAAGGCCTCCACTGAGATCCTCAGCAGTTCCCACTGGCTGCCAGTATTGTGCCTCCCTAAAATGAATGCTCATGAAATAACAAGAGGAGATGTTTAAGCAAAGGGCAGGGTATTACTCTGGGTTTGTACAAACTACAGAAAATTCAGCTTTTAGAGCATGAGAAGGATCTTGTTCATCTTTGACACCTAAAGCCAGTCCAGCCAAAGAGGGATTTGCATTTTTCCTCAGAAGTCTCACTTCTGAGCAGCCCATCTGTGAGTGTGACCTTCCCTCATTAAACATTCAATCCTAACCACAAACACACTGAAGCTGACTCTCATTTTTCTCATGTGCTGTTTTTTTCTCCTCAGTATTGGGGGCACCCTCCCCATCGTGTTTGCCTATTTCTCTGAATTCCTGTCTCGTGAGAAGAGGGGGGAACACCTGAGCTGGCTTTGCATGTTCTGGATGATTGGTGGCATTTATGCTTCAGCAATGGCTTGGAGCATCATTCCACATTACGGTAATTTGTGCTTTTGAATTTCTACACCACCACATTCCTACACCACTACACCACCCAGAAACCCTTGCACAGGTAGTGACAGTTCTTACACACCCCAGCATAAATAGCACTGAAAATAATAGATAGCTGAAGTGCTCACAGAAGGTCTCATAGATTGACTGCACGATTGACTGATGGATACTGAGGCTGTACATAGGACTGCATGGGGTTGCTTTCCATCTAAAGTCTCAAGTGCATCCCTTGAATTACACTGCTGGAGCCTGAGCTCTACATCTAAATGTCAGCTCATTTGGGGAAAAAATTGACTGTGATTATATTGCAAAAATTGATCCAGTTATCAAAAATAAGCAACTTTAATCTGAGAATTACTGGATGCTGTGGATGACAGCAGTGAGCAGAGCACATGTGCTTTTCCTTAGCCAAGTCCACACTGTCAGGGCTGTGTACCTGTGACACATCTGCCCAGAATGTGATGGGCTGAAGTCACTTCTGACTTCACCTAAATGGATGCAGGAGTGGAATGGGTTCCCTGCCCTCAGCTGGAAGTGGGAATGAAAAGGTAGATGGCTGTAAACTGAAATTTACTTGTGGTCTCAAAAGCAAAATGCTGCATGTCACATGGAATTCCTTGTAGCTTGTGTATATAACTTAGGAAAACACCAGAAGCAAATATCTACTGGAAAAGATTAATTCCCCCAGTATTCAGTGACACCAGCTGTTTGCAAAATCCTGTTTGAGGAAAGTAGGACAGTTCACAAAACCCACAAAGGAAACCACTAACATTTACCTATCCATCATTTCATTTTTAGCACATTTAAATCACATTCAGTATAAAGAAATATTCATGCTTTTGATTGATGTGACAGAGACTGTTGGAAGAAATAGGTAAACTTACTGTAGTGGTTTCAGGTGGAAATAATTCTATTACCTGCAACAACATTTGCTTTTAAAATACCTTAGATATTTACATTACAATTATTTTTCAGATGACTTTTTGATATTGTGTTTTTGTAGCTTCTTTTTTGATTTCCGGTGTTCCACCTACTCTTATGGAACTTTGTGAAATCATTAGAACACCATGACTGGCTCAGATGAGACCTCTGCAAAACCCATTGCTTGATGATTTCCTTATTATGTGAATAAAATTTTTATAGAAAAAAAAATATGTTAACACTCCTTATGAGATTTGAGCCTAGGGAGAGTGAATGGAGCAATGTAAGAGAATGAGGCTGTACTTTCCAGTTCTTAGCAGGTGAATATCTAACTTGGTCAAACACCAGGAAAAAAGCAGGAGAGGGGGTATCTCAAATGCAGGATTAGGATTTTGATGTTTTTAAGTTTGAACCCTAGCTCAGGTTTTTGTAGGTCTGGAAAAATATAAACTTGCTTTTCTCCCTCACTTCCATGAAATGTGAAATACATATGTGATGTAGGAGATGGAAAGAAGCCGTCTCTAAAGTGCTCTCAGATCAGAAATTTAACCTTTGTAAACCTTCACTAACATCACTGAGAAGCGATCCATTTTGGCCCTTATTCCTGCACCATTTTCCAGCCTTACTTGCCTACAGCTGCTCTGAGCTGTTCCTATCACTGGGTGATTTCTAAACTCAAAGACAAAAGAAGGTTTTTGAAAGGCAGAGCCTGAGCATGCTCCAGTTTCTGTAATGAACATGAACTTGCTGCTATCCACTGAGCAGGCTATCGAGCTTCCAAGAGCCACCAGTGCTAAGAACAGCAAACTTTCAACCTGTCCTGATGTCATACAGAGCTGCAAAATTCTGAGCAGAGAAAATCCTCCTAGTCAGTATTTTCACTTGTTGGCTCTTGCTGTTTCCAGGCTGGGGGTTCAGTATGGGAACCAAGTACCACTTCCACAGCTGGAGAGTCTTTGTACTGGTGTGTGCTCTGCCCTGTATCGCCTCCCTGGTGGCGCTGAAATTCATGCCTGAAAGCCCACGGTTTTTGCTGGAGGTAAGGTGGTTCATCTCTGATATCTGCAGAGGGTGGCAGGTCCCTAATGTGCCACTGACTGTCTGCCTTTGTCCCATCAAACACACGGAGCACAAGCTCAGAGGCAAAGCCACTCCTGTGTGTCTAGCCCAGCTCCACAGACTGCTTGAACCCCAAAGGTTGCAGACTGAGGGGTCAGTCACTGATGATTAGTGTGGCACTGCCAGTCGGGGTACAGAAGGAAGGTAGTGAGAGATGGGAATTTTATCTGTCCAACAAAGGCACTTTGAAAACATCTCACAGAGTTTGGGCATGCAACTGCTGAATCCTGGTGGTAGAGCAAAGGGTAAAGTACATTTCACCGAGTAAAATACTTAAAACTCAGAAATCTTAAGCAAGTTTCTGTATCTCCACTTCACAGATGGGATATGTAGCAATACATAGTGCAAGCCTGCAAGTCTTTAGCAGAGTTGGGATGAGAGTCCAGTTCTCCTCATCCATCTCCTCTTCTTTCATCTGTTTTTAAAGCTCTATCCCTGACCCTTTTTCTGCCTCAGGCAGTTTTAGGACAATTCCTTTCTCCAGCATAGAGATGCTGCACTCTGTGAATACCCACCATGCCCTCAGCTCTTTGGGTTTCATGCAGCCCAGGCTGTCTGTGTGCTTCTCTACTATGCTGGCCCTGCAGAATTGCTTTCTCTCTTGTGCTTTGATAAATCACAGAGCTGGGAGATTGAACACTTGCTTTCCTTCTCTCTGGTGTTTTCAGATTGGTAAACATGATGAAGCTTGGATGATTCTAAAGCAAGTCCATGACACCAACATGCGGGCCAAGGGCGAGCCAGAGAGGGTGTTTACGGTGAGTTGAGCAAAGCCATTGTTAAGAAAAGCTGGACATATCCTCCTTAGTGCAGCACAGCATGACTTTATTTCTCCTCAGGACTCTTTCCATGTAATCTCTCCCCCAGCAACCAGAAAATGGACTGCAAGAAACATTTTGTGGGTTTAAGCTTAGATGCCAGTCTGTTTGTCCAAGAATTAGTCAAGTCTGTCAATTGCAGAAAGTACTCTTCATTCCTGGTGTTGCTCTACATCCTTTAGACCAGTGATTTCTCAATTATGCGCGTGTTTAATTAGCTTGCTCTAAGAGTCTAAAACAAAATAAGAGACATATTAGCCATGTGGGAGATCTGAGTCACTCCTTTCTCCATTCTGGCTTCTAATCAAAGTCTGATTAAACTTCACGTACTTTCTAATGAGCTTTCCAAACTCCACCTGCCTCATAACCAGTCTTTAATCTCTCCAAGAGAAAGTGGGATGAGTGGCTATTACTCATTGGCCTGCTGCTTGTTGTGAAAAAGGTCACACCAGCAGAGTCGTTAACAGTAAAATCAGAGGAAAGGTTTATGCTGGGGTTAGCTGCAAATTACTATAATTCAGCATTAAAATCCTGGTGAGCCAGCCAGGGAAGAACTCTTGATTTATTCTTTTAAAGATGAGAGCGCACATGCTTTTAAAGGATGGGGAAAAAAAGGAGATACACTTGTGGGTGAAACATGTATTTTTGATCAAGGAAAGCAACGCTCCATGTTCAGAAGGGTTGTCAGGAGACTGCGCCCCCCAGGAGTGATCCTTCAAGGAAAATAAAAATTCATATCTGAGCATGACAACTGCATGCAGATTCACGTAGGATCTTAATGAGCGTGTGCTATTTTTAGGCTACCAAACATTTGAGTAATGCAAACCCTGATAGCAAAGGTGAGAAGTGGTTTTCTTCAAATCCATCGCTGGC
Source organism: Calcarius lapponicus (assembly GCA_039654755.1). NCBI lineage: Eukaryota > Metazoa > Chordata > Aves > Passeriformes > Fringillidae > Calcarius > Calcarius lapponicus. The sequence continues at coordinate 6,553,334 of CM077473.1, read as the reverse complement.
TTTGCTGTAATGCCGAGCTGGGAAATGAAGCTCAAATATAAAGATAGATATATATATCTATGTCCCAAAGTAGGGCACTATGAGAGTCTGAGCCGAGTAGGAGAATGAAGGAGCAGCAGTACAGCCCCCATGAGTGCTGGTTACTCCATGCCAGCAGTGGGGAGCTGAGCTCGGTGCCGCACCTCGAGGCCGAGCCGCGATGCGCTGACATCCCTGGCACAGGAGGCCGAGCACGGCTCCTGGCGTGGCACAAACTGCCAGGGTTTGTGCTTCTCTGACAGGCCAGGAGCTGTCAGTTTGTGGTGAGTCAGCCTGTACGGGACAGCTCCCAGATCTGACATTTAATCAGTGCCAGGAAGAGGAACGCGGAGACTCCGGAGCTGAGCCAAGGCGCTCGTTCACACTCAGAAATTTATTCAGCAGATTTTCGCCTCCTCCATGTGTTTACAAACAGTTCTGTTTTCCTTGAATATGTCCTTTAATTTAATTTACTAAGCAAATATTTACTGGTATACATTTGTAAGTTTTCCTGAGCAGTCCAGTTCAGGTATTTAGCAGTAAAAATTCAGATTATTTTGGTGAAGAAAGCTGATTGCATTGTGTGGGCTCACTTGATGGCAGGATACATTTTCAGCTGCAAAGATTCCCATCTACACATTCATTTGTCACAGAAGTTCTGTCATTGGTATTTAAAAGATGTTGAATGAGAAATGTTCCTGCTAGTTGTCTTAAAAGAATTAAATCCTGAGGACACAGTTTGGGGACAAGTGGCTGATCTTTGAGATAATTTTTACTCTACTTTCTGAGTCCTGATTTGTAGTGGGAATCTGAAGATAGAGAAATAAGGGGGTATACAGGTACATTAGCCAGCAAATGAAAGATTGAAGTGGACATGATGTACTTAAAATATTTCATGGAAGAGGAGAGACAAAGAGGATGAAGGGATAGATGAAAAGAAGGAAGCAAGGCTTATTTCTGTTAATAGTCTCTTGCTGTAATTAAATCAATGAGCTCAATTGCTAATGCTAACTTTCAAGGAAAAAATAATAAGGGCTATTAGGTGGAAACATTGCCCAGAAAACAGTGGAATTTAAATCCACACTAGATCAATTCTAGAGACTGCAGTCCAATTTTTTTCCTCTTTTTGTTTTTCCTCCAGGTTTCCTATATCAAAACTCCAAAGCAAGTAGATGAATTTATTGAAATTCAGAGCTCAACAGGGACCTGGTACCAGCGGTGGCTGGTCAGAATCACGACTACTTTAAAACAGGTAAAGAGAAGAAAAAAACTTCACACAGTGCTCTAGTACCTCTTTGCTTCAGGTCATTGTACCTTGAAACCCTGACTCCCACCTCAGAAAATCTTCTGATTTTTGCAAAGAGCTGTAATCTGAGTGCACTTTCTGTGCAGATGTGTGCAAGCTGCCATGCTGCCAGCCAGACCCCAAAACGCCCCTGTGAGCATCGCTGCCATCCAGCAGTGCAGAGCTTCCAGGAACAGCCACAGCCCCAAGCACTTGGCTCTGCTCCTGAGCAGATAAATATTGATTTTCTCTCCCCAAGCCTTAAGTGGCATTACCACCTGCAGTGGGGGCAGAAAGTGCTTGCTCTTTGTTCCTGCTGAGACCAAGTTTCTAAGAATGTTGTAGTGTCTCCTTGGCTAACTTAACCTCTCACACCTGCTATGATGCTCACCTAATGCCCATGTAGGACTGTGGAAAACCTGGCTAGAACTTCTAGTCTTGAAGGATGAGCTGAAAATAAAAGAAAGTTCTTCTTAATAGCAATGCAGGTGCTCTACTATTTCTATACTTACGTGTCAAGATAAGAACTTGAGGAGCTGCATCCCCTCATGTTCTTGGCAACATTTTCTGCAGTGAGTCAAGAGCAGAACTTGGTTTGCCTCCTGCTTGGCTTCATATCTACCTGATTTCGTCTTCTACCTCCTAAAGTGCCAGCTGTGTTTGGGCTTTTGCTCTCCAGAGAGCTTTTGATCTCAGTTTGAAAGCACTCCTGACTCCATACATATATTTGAAAAGATAAAGTTGTCAGAGGGTCTGAGAACAATCTCATATCCACATTTGCTGGTATAACCAGAGAGAGACACTGCGTCATACCCAGCCCTGATCATGTACTCCAGCTCATTACAGAGGGCTCAGATCAAGTACTCTGGCACTGAGCTGGATAAGTGATTTTTTGTAAGCCATTTACTCGATAAATATAATTTTGAAAAAACACCGAATATAAGCCACACATCTGACCTTCCTCTCATGAACCCATTTTTCTGACATTAGGTTTATGATGCACTCAGAAATTAAGCTGTCAAGTGTCTGCTGGGGTGTCCTGGCAGCTAATTCCTTCTTGTGGATTTGTAGGTCTGGGACAATGTGCTATATTGTTTAACAGCCCAGTACAGGATGAACACACTGATGCTGGCTGTGGTTTGGTTTACAATGGCCTTAAGGTAAGGAAGATACTTCTTTATATTTTTCAAGAAACTAAAGCACTATTCAGAGTCTGAACAGTTATTTACACATGTAAATAAACTATTACAAAATTAATCCTGGTCTTATTTTAAGGAGTCTTTGTGAACTAAGCCTTGCTCTCCTACAAATATTGATCAATCTGACTGTTTTATATGAAGTACAAGGTGCTCTGAACAAATCAGGACTTGAGAAGTGGTTGGTAGCACAGTAATAGATTGACTTTCTCACCTTTAGATCTTTCATTTGATCTTGTCCATACACAAAAAAAAAGACACAGCCCTACCTGACTCTCGGCTGTTCTTTAGTCTACATCAAAACCACTTAGGGGAGTCTAATCCTAAACTAAAGGTAAATTTTGACTAACTCTCACTTGAACTGCACACTTACAGAAATCAGCCCAGTTTGTTTATTCTCTGCTATTTTAATGGGTTGCAAGGTTAGCACATTTCTGTATTCCCCAGCCAAGGGGAGCTGAAATGAATTGTCCTGTTTCAAGTGAAGGGGAATGGACTAACATTTTTCTGAAATCAGCAGGGTGCTTAGAGCCCAGAAACAGTTTGCTCAGTCCTGTGTCAGAACTGAGCAAGAATTCATGTCAGACATACACTCACATTTAGAGTTTAACAAGTTTACAAGCTGTGATGTGGGTCTTTGGAAGAATCTTGTGTCCTCACGTGTCTCCCAATCCTGCTGCAGTTACTATGGCCTTATTGTCTGGTTCCCTGACATGATCCGCTATTTCCAAGACGAGGCATATGAATCCCGGGTGAAGATCTTTGATGAGGAGGAAGTGTCCCATTTCACCTTTAATTTCACCCTGGAAAACCAGATCCACAGGAATGGGGAATACAGGAATGACAAGTAAGTGAACAGAATTTGCTTTGATGCATTCAAACTGAAATAATTTTCTAGAAAGCTCTTTCTTTCTTTTCCATTTTCCATCAACTTGAGCTTCTCTGTTGTGCTTTTGAACACTCAATCTAAATCTCTCAAGTCCCAGAGCAGGTTTTGACAGACAAAATATCATTTTAATAATTTTTTTCCACCTACTTTACCTCTGTCACTGACTTCTGCATAACCCAGGGGATGTCTGTGAGGAGTCCTGCTTCCAGCAGCCCTGAGTTGGAATCAGGGCAGCAAGTGCCCACCTGGCCGTGCTGGGCAGCCCTGCACGCAGGGGTGACATCTTTTTCCTTAGCCCACACTGACATCTACTGGGCTTGGGCAGCCACTGGTAATGAAATTGCTGCTGTAGTTCCAAAATAAAAAGCTATTTCTTCTTGAAGTCCTCTGTATGAATTACCCCAGTCTCCATCCTGCAGCCCATTAGTGCAAAGTGGGCCGTGGCCATGCTGGGGTTCTTTTCCCATTGCAGTCACTGTCTCCCTACAGATGAGTCACCTTCTCTTTTAGTGTTTTGAAATCAGCAGAACATCATGGTTTTCCTCCCTTTTTCCTCCTATTTGGGCTGGCCTTGTTTTTTCTTCTGCATCCAGCCTGGACCCCAATCACTCTATGTTCCACAGCCATGTAAATCCTGGTCATTCCATCACTACTATTCAAAATCCCAATAAAAAGGAAAAATATCCCTCTGTAATTTCTGTGATCTCATTGCCCCAGGTAGACCTAACAGGATGCTGCTCCAGCTGCCTTGCTGCAGGGAGCTCCTCCCCATGTTCAATGTTTCACAAAACACTCATTGTTTTAATCTTCACAGCTCAAACCAAATCTCATTGCCCAGCCAGGTTGTTCCAATCCCCTCAGAAACCATTTTCTTGTTATATATTTGATATACATTGGTGAGGGACCCCAACATGTGTCTTCATGTCCTTCCATACACCTTCCCTGCAGCAAGGAGTTGAGCTTGATGATGCAAACCTAGTCCCACAATTCTTCTTCCCCAAAAGAATGTGGTTAGAAGTGGATGTTGGTCAAATTTAGGGATTGGGGACATTTTTCTTATGCCTAGAGGAGGTGCTGAATTTTCACTAACCTCATTGAGAATTAAGGATACTCAGCACCTGGCTGGATGAAGACATAAAACTGCAATGTAAATCACTATTCTTCCACCTTGGCCCTCTTCATTTCAAATACTCAAAACTTCATCAAGCTAAATTGCAGTAATGCCCAGAAATTATCTCAGAATGGTTTACAGCTGTGTTTGCTCTGCAGCCCTTGGCTATGAGCTAAAACTCCATGGATCACCAGGCCATTGCTCTCTGAGTCTTCTAAAGTTGGGTATTTAAAAAGCAAACTGCAGGAGGGAAAATGGGTTTTAACAGCCTTTAGGAGTAAATACATCACAAGTAAATATGTCACTGAGAAAATGCAGAACAGCTTAAGTTTTGCTGTAACCTGTGAGACCCTCTACAATGGAGCAAAACACTTGAATAATCTTCTTGTGGTATTTTGTGCATTGATAACTTCTGTTAGTAGGCTCAGTCAAGAAGCCCTGCAGGGCTCATTTAAAGGTGTAAACAACCATCACGTTACGCTGCGTTAAAAGTGCTCCATTCAATTAAGCTGCAGAGTATATGTTAGAAGGCTTTTTTTCATCTGGTGACAGTCATGGCCTCTTTAACTGGAGCAATATTGCTTGTTCTTAATAGCTCCTTACATCTTCTAAACATGTCTGTGCATTACCTAATACATCTTCTCAGTGTTCCTGCAAAATCTCACAGGTAAATCAATATTGTGTCATCCTTCAGGCAGCCAGGTCAGACATGTCACACTTCCCATCAGAGGAGAAATCAATCACCTGACACAGTTTATTATTTTTAGTGAAATCTGTTTCCACTACATGGTAAGTAATAAACCTCAAACAGAGATGGTTACAAGCAGAACTCAGATAATCTCCCCACTCTCTCCAGAATCCCTGCTGCATTTTCACTTAAAAAATCACTTTGAGTTTAAACAACTGTCAGAAACCTTTCACCAAATGGCTCAATAGGCTCCTGATAATGTCTGGTTTTATTTATGATGGAGGAAGGGGGAGGCTAAGGAAGGCAGCAAGGTCAGCTTATGAAGCAAATGCCCTGCATTGAATGAAATTCTGTCATCTTCAGACAGATTAGGACTGAACACGAGAGGATTTGTGTCCCCTCAACTTTAGAAGCACATTTTCTCAGATGCGATTATTTTGAGGAATAGAAAAACTGCACAAATCCTAAAAGATCCATGTCTCTTCTAAAAAAATACTCTTCAGACCCTTTCCTCCTAATAAAATACAGAAGCAACACCTTTTCTGTAAATGACACTAGAAATTAGAATTAGCGCTCTGTTTCTTGAAACAGCCACCACTGCACTCTATACAGTGTAGAAAATATCTTAAAGCACAGAGTGAAGTTCTGTTTCCTGCCCCACAGATTTATTGGCATGAAATTCAAGGAAGTGAGATTTGAGGATTCATTATTTGAGGATTGCTACTTTGAAGATGTGAGATCCAGTGAAACCTTCTTTGAAAACTGCACCATCATCTCTACTGTCTTTTATAACACCGGTAATGGGATTCCTGCTGAGGTGTCATCTCTGTAACTAGGAACTTTTTTTTTTATCAGAAAACTGTTTTATTAGAACTATTTTATCTGCTTTCTGGGAGAAAGGGTGGCAGGGATCTGTGTGTTTGAGTGTGTGCTGGGTCATGGGAGTGATGCTGGAGGAAAAGAGTGTGATGCATTTGTAAGGAGACCTCAGGTGGCTCCATCACTGATTTTAACCCCATGGCTTCTGGTGTCTCTGAGTGCTGTATGGGAAATGCCAAATTCTGTGCTCAAGCAGGTTAAAGTAATGGCAAAATTCTCAGCACTTTACAGCTTTACTCAGTAAAACTGGCTTAAAATAAAATTTCAAGCCACCGGCAGTTGAAGGTCAAATAAAAAATAGTAAAGGTAAAATAGTCACTAATTTATACCAAAAAAAAGCTCTTAACTTCTACTCTAATAAAGAACAAGTGGTAATGCTATGAGAACCAAAGCCTGCATTTCCCTGTCCTTGTGGCAGGGAAATACTGGTTCAGGTGACTCCACAAATAAAAGGAGTGTATGAGCTTGCATCTGCCAGGAGCCAAAGACTCAGCTAGAGTTTGCCACTCTTAATAAAATTCCACTGAAATAAATACTCCCTGGCCATTTCCATTGGATGGCAAACTTTTCTTGGGTCTTTGGTTTGGTCCTTGCTGTTGTATGAGGAGAGTTCAGCCAAGCAGGGTCAAGCCTTTGCCTCTTCCCCTCACAGATCTCTACGAACACAAATTCATCAACTGCAGGCTCATCAATAGCACCTTCATGAAGGAGAAGGAAGGCTGCCACATCGACTTTGAGGAGGACAATGATTTCCTGATCTACCTGGTCAGCTTCCTGGGCAGCCTGTCCGTGCTGCCAGGCAACATCATCTCTGCTCTGCTCATGGACAAAATCGGGAGGATAAAGATGATTGGTGAGTGGGGATGGTGGTGATGGGGCAGGACAGGGTGGAGCTCAGCCCTGCTCAGTGTGTCTGCAAAACAAAAGGAGCAGAAGGATAAAGACTAGAGGGTCAGACAGGTGACCCATGGCAGTAAGTGACCTACTCTCTGTCTCCTGTTTCTGTGTGTCTGTAACTTTTTTTTTAATTTCTTTTGCCTTTTGTGTCAAATCCTGCATGTTTTTGCAGTGTTCAGCAAATCAGGGTCAGAGCTTAAAAAGGAGCTCTTGGTCCTGTTAATTTGCTGCTCAAAGTCCAAAGCTTCTGTATAAATAAATGAACATTTTCCTTGTAGCAATGAATATTCACAAAGGTTATTTGATGTGGCAGCTTGACAGCCTAGGAGTTCCCTCTTTTGGTTTTTTATCTGTTTTTCAAATGATTGCACAAGCAGCTTCAGAGACCATATGGTAAATTAACTGACCATGTCGCAGCCAAGAAAGGAGGCACCCTTTAGCATCATGGGAGTAAGTTATCAAGTTATCACCTTATCAGCTTTATGAATACTTTGGAATTGCTGGTGTTGCAGCCTCCAGGGTTCAGACCTTGCTCTCCTCCCATGATATGGGAATCATGCCCTGAGGGACAGCCACAGGAAGGTAATAAAAGCAGGGATGTGGCTCAGGGGTAAGGGATGAATCACTCTCCTGAGCTCCTCTCTCTCCTCTGAGAACAGAGGGAAAGTTTAGCTCAGCCTCACCTTCAGACAGGTTAAAGCAGAGCAAGATCACTGTCTCAGGAATTTACACTGAGGGAAAATGAGCATTCATGTGGTGAATTTGAAAAAGACCCAAACAAACCAGAGGGTCTGTGAGAAACAAATTAGAGGAAGCTGAATGAGAATCAGATTGTCCATCCTGCAAACATGTCAGCATTTCAGCATTTTCATCTGGAATTGAGATGACAGCTGGAGCCCTAAATGCTTATTTCTCCTGCAAAAAGAAGGGAAGAGGACAAAAATTAGTAATGACATGCTGAAAGGCTTCACTATGGAATTTCCAATTGAAAGAGCCTTCTGGCATCCCACCTGTATCACTCTGTGGAACACATTATTTCTGGTCAGCTTAACAGGAAAACTGAATTTCTCCTTTGTGTTATGTGCCTTGCTGGGGCTTCAATTCATTTTTATCACATCCTGCCAAACCTTCTCTTGTACAAAGCAGCAGATCTCTTGGTGCCCTCACCAGTGCTGGGCTGAGTTCTTGCAGCAGGGGGAATATCCACAGCACACTGTGGGGATGTGGTCTGGCCTTGTGCCATGGAGGAGAAGTGGACAAGGAGTCTTGCACAGCGTCTTTTCTTAGGCAGGCCACTGTAGGATGCAACATAATGCCCAAATTGAAGCATTTTAGTTACACTTCACCATCGAAATTATTTTGGATGGTGCTAAATGGACTCCAAAAACACAAAACAACAGAGAAAATTGTTTGCTTTCCTGGTAACAAATGGAGATATTTCAGTGATAACAGAACATTCTGGTGAAAAATAGTTTGATTTTTCCCAAATTTCATCTTTCAGTTGAAAATTCCCAATGGGGTAGAAAGCAGTGATGTAGCTATTAATATTTCTGAATCTGAACTGTGCCTAACTGAGCATGAATGCTCTCACTTTCTCCCTCGGTGATGTTCATAAAATTATGGCTCCTGTGCAAATGTGCCATGAAATCTAATGATGTTCTTATAATTAAAAGAGACCTCAAGTGCTTCATAAAAGTGACTGTAAATTATCCTAATTGGGACTAGAAATGTGTCAAGTGTTACGATATGAAATGCACAAGCTTATCACTTGAAACTCAAGTTGAAAAACCTTCAAAATGATGCTTCCTCCTCATTGACTTTCATGTTTACTTGCCTCTGCTCTTCCTGGGTCCATCTGGAAGTCTGAGATGCTGGAAGCCTGCCTGGAAATGCCTGTTTTGCCAGTCTTTGTAGAGCAGGACTATCAGTGAGATCAGGTGGACATTGAGAACATTTCCAGGCTGGTTTCCAGCATCACAGAATGACAGATAGGCAGCATCAAGGTGTTTTTTGGATCCCCACAGATTTAATACTTATTGGGATGGAATGCCATCACTTGAAAGCCATCTTTAACAAATGTATTTGCTCAGCTGTTGTCGCTATAGGGCACGAAACAACACGAGCGCACACACTGCTGCTCTCAAGGGGAAGAAAAGGGAAGTTTATTTTCTGACTCCAACATTTATCATTTTCTAAAAGTGACAGTGGATTGGAGGGTGAAACTGCCACCTCTCCAACAACACTGGGCAAACCAACAGTCTATCAAATTTGAAGAGAATAAAAGAATGCAAAACAATAAGCTATTCACAGAAAGTGTGTGAGAAAGTTTGCCACAAGAACGCAGACATCAGAAGGCTTAGAAAATCTTAAAAAATGGTGAAAGTGCCACCTCTCCAATGACACTGGGCAAACCAACAGTCTATCAAATTTGAAGAGAATAAAAGAATGCAAAACAATAAGCTATTTACAGAAAGTGTGTGAGGAAGTTTGCTACAAGAACGCAAACACCAGAAGGCTTAGAAAATCTTAACAAATGAGGGCGACAAGCTGTGGACAGGGGAGGAGTACAATCAGGCAACAAGCTGTGCCAGTGTTTTTCTGTCGGTTTCCCCCCGCAGGCGGCTCAATGCTGATCTCTGCCGTGTGCTGCTTCTTCCTGTTCTTCGGGAACAGCGAGTCGGCGATGATCGGCTGGCAGTGCCTCTTCTGTGGGGCCAGCATCGCCGCCTGGAATGCCCTGGATGTCATCACCGTGGAGCTCTACCCCACCGACAAAAGGTGCTCAGAGCATTTCTCCCTGAATCCCCACCCTCTGCCCAGTCCTCTTGGTTCCCCATGGAAAAGACCGCCCTAGAGATATGTAGACGGGGGAGCTGTATATTTTTATTTATTGTACTTTCACCAGTCCATCAGGGCTGTGTGGTCCTGGGTCAGAACAAACATTTGCAAGCATAGTTCTTGGCAGGTTGAACACAGGGATCACGTGGACATATGGAAATTATGGGTTGATAAATCAAAGAATCAGAGAACCATGATATCACAGAATAGTTTGGGTGGGAAGGGACCTTAAAGATCAACTGGTTCTAAAGCACCACGTGAAAGAAGCACTCTGTCATTTCCATGGATGTGCATGGAGGTCTGGCCTTTCACACTGCATCCTCATCCTCTCATCATGGCTCATCACTGGGACAGCCCTCCCATCCAAAACCTGGAGAAAACCATGTACACAGAGTGATTTGGGACCTGGGAAGAGCCAGAGACTTTGGGACAATGTCCTGTGGATTAAGTCTTTCTTTACATCATTATAAGCCCCTTTTTGCCTTTTCCAGACTCTTGGGGCAAGCCAGAAATGAAGGAGAGGGACTGTACATTAAAAGTAGTGGGCTTTTAGCTGCTGGGTGAAACAGAATTTAGAGAGCTGTGGTTGCTTCTCTGGTGACAATCCAGTCCAGGCAGCCCTTGGAAGGGCTTTGAGGAGATCTAGAGCAGATTTTCTCCTGCTGTCTTTGGGGAGGGCAAAGGCTGACAGAATGGGTCACTGAAGGGCCCTAGAGTGGGTCACTCTAGGGAGAAGGTGAGATGAAAAGGAGAAATGAGTGCACAGACATTCTCCTCATCCACACAGACATGCAAAACAGCTGCATGTATTTATCTACTTATTTATTCCACCCAGTTTTACTTGCTGGAAGCATAGCCTGGGCAACATAGGAGCATTCACAAAATTACCCACCCAAACCTTCTGTAGCTGTGCCAGAACCTGCCTCCCAACCATTGCTTTCTGCTTTTCCTCCCCACAGGGCAACAGCCTTTGGCATCCTCAACGGGCTTTGCAAGGTCGGTGCCATCCTGGGGAACTCCATCTTCTCCTCCTTCGTAGGGATAACCAAGGTGGTTCCCATCCTTCTGGCCTCCTCCGCTCTGGTTGGGGGTGGCCTGCTGGCTCTGCGCCTGCCAGAGACTCGGGAACAGGTCCTGATGTGAGCAGCAGAGGCCGTGGGGGCTTGTGGGGGGTGGGGGCAGATGTAGAAGAAGAACAAAAAACAGCCACGTCTGGAAAACCCAAAACGTTCATCCTGTGCTGTTCTGTCGGCACCTCAGAGCGAGACAGCAGAGGGAGAGAAGAACAAAGAACAGCCCACAGGGATTGAAACAAAACCGTCGTTCCTGACCTTATTACAGCCACGACTGGTGCATGCAGCCCCCACAGACCCCTTGCAGAGCTTGGGTTCCACCCTGCCTGTGCTGGGAGCCCCCTCTGTCCCTGTCCATCCCCCTGCAAGGACACCAGAGGCAGCCAGCAGCTCCATGCCCATGTGGAGGACAGACAGGAGGACAGACAGGAGGACAGACCCGACCCTCCTGCCTCTGCCCAGCTGGAGACCCTGCCCTGCCCAGCCATCCAGCTGTGCTCAGACACACAGAGCATCCAGGGAGGGCAGGTAACAAACCTGCTCTAGGTGAGCTCCAGCAACAGGGCTAGCAGTTGCAGATGTGGCCACTGGCCCCAGCTGTCTTGATTTTGGGATTACCACTCCATCCTGGAAGAGTGAGAGTCCTGATTCCTTGAGGATGTGAGGGTGGGTGCTCGGCTGTCTCAGAAGACTCAGAGCTTCAAAGCCCTTTGCTGTCTTCACTTGGGCACAGGGAATTACTAGACGCTTTCTTGGTATGGAAGAGAAATATCTAAACAATTATATATATATATACATATGTGTGTGTATTTACACCTACTTGCAAACTTACATACACCCATTGAAGTGATCAGCTATTAAAATTTAGGATTTCTAATTTCTGCACCCTTTAGAGGATTTTAAGAGTGGCACCAAAAACAAATCCCAGTAATTCAAGTTTATCAGGAGTCATGACCAACTCAGTGACACTTTGTTCTTTACATCAAGATACCAAATATTTAAATGTATTAGTGGCTGGGAATATATATTTCTATAATGTTTAAGAGGGTTTTTTCCTTACAGCTTTCACAGAGGAGAAATTGATATGATATTGGATCATTCCACAAACCAAATGTGTACATATTATCCAGTGTAAATAGGGGATTTTTGCCTAATACCTAGAGAATGGTAACTGTGAATTTACCAGCATTTTAGCCATATTATTTGAAGAATATGATGCTTGATTTTCTGATATACTTGGGTCTCATTGAAACACTGTAAGCACAGTTACTTAAAGCCATTTAACTTGTTACACAGGGAATGCACACAGCAAGCTTTCACTGTACAGAACATTAAATTCCCCATTAAGTGGCACAGTTTAGCTTGATATCCTGTGGAGAACATTTCTGAAATTTGTGTGCCCTTTTTATCATACCAGTTAAGTCCTGTTGCACCTAGAGGCAAAGTGAGTTGTGTATTTTAGGGTGTGTTTTCTTGGGAAACCAGAAGGAAAAGCACCCTGTTCAATAATACACCAGTGCTCACAATGGATGAGATCACACTAATTATACCCTCTCAAACAAGCTCAGCAACAGACCAGAATTGATCTGAAACCACCACACAGTGCAGCTAATTTGTCAAACCAGGGTATTTTGTGACATAAAAAAAGTTCTTTTGTACTTCTGCTGGTGATCTTCTCATTTACCTTTTGTTGGATCTTTGTTGGTTTTTGTTTCTTTTTATTTTTTGGTGACTTTTTTTTTTTTTTTTATTAAGAAATCCAAGCAAGGCAAGGCTGAGATCCTGCAGGAATGATGTCTCACAGCCCTGCCTTTGGCTGCACAGGCACAGCCCCTTGCACTGAGGCACCAGGGCCAGCCCAGGCTGCAGCTGTGGGACACAGAGTGGTGCTGCTGAAGGACACAGCAGGGTTAGATCACAAGCAGCAAATCCTTGCCAATGAGGCAAAAGCCTCTAATGAGCATCACTTTTATCATTGTGTCAATCAGGGATAAACACTGATGGATCAGCTGGGCTACAATGGGCTGTTTGAGATTTTTGACCTTTATTCTGAGGTTTATGAAGTTGATGAAATCACAAGCTGCTATAATAACTGAGCTTATTATGCATCATTTCTTCATTTTATGGGTAGCTTAGGCCTTTTTTTATTATTATTTATTTTGTTTGTCTTCAAAACAGCAAGGTTCCTTCTCTAAGGTAGGAGTGAATGTAATTATGTCCTTTGGCAGCAGTTCACAGCTTCTGTCCAGAATCACAGCCTAAAGTGTGGGTTTTTTTTTTTTTCCCTCTAAGAATATTTGGTCCTTTTGCATGATGAGAAACAGTTTAAATATGTATTTTAACACAAAAGGTCACCTTGACCTTTAGGTTTCATCCATTTTGTTGGGCTGTGCTTGCTAATTACCACATTGCAGCTGGACAGAGGGGGAGAAATTTTCTTTCATTTTCTGGACTATTCGTTTGTGCAGCTCTGAGGAGCTGGAACCTATTTGTCTAAATATTTATTTTGCACAACATTCCTATTTACATGTCACCCAAAGCTCACAGCAAACCTGTTTGTGTTCTCCACTGACATTTTGTAGTGGCATTAATGACATCATTTATTTTGCAAAACTTCCCTGTTAATTTCCAGAGAAGGAAGAAATTGAAATCACGAGGAGATAGAAATGGCAAGGCAATATTAGGAAGTATTATCCAATATTAAAAACCTTTCTTCCTTAAAAATGGCTCTTTCACAGGCTGCTAAACCTTACCCCACAGACCAGCTGGGACAAGGTAAAGAGTAATAGGATCTCATTGTCAATGTCAGCTGGAAATTCTTTGCGCCCTAAAATCCATGGGTGAGTCACTTGAGGGCTAAGGGATGTTGCATGTGCTGGGACAAGGCTCCTACCCCTGGCATGGACCAGGGAGCTTGTGACCAACAGGAGAGAGCAAGCACACAGCACATCTGGCATGTGAGAGCCTGAGATAAGGGACAACAGTGAGCAGAGAAGGAAGAAAGGAAAAGGTGAGGAGAGCTCCCATCACGTAGCTGAGACACACAGTGTTGGACTGAATGGATTGCCATTATTCTCGGCTGAAAGGCAGAGGGAATGTGTGGGACCCTGGAGATGGCTTGCCCTGGACAGTCCTGCTTCTTCAGGGACAGACAGATCCAGGGCAGCAGCTCCAGCTCAGGCATTGCATTTGTGATGCCTGGGCTGGCATCTCCCACCCGGTTCAGTGGGGACAGGCTTAGTCAATATTCCCAATATTTGCTGTCCTTGCCATGGTGTAAATCAGTGTAGGTGTCACACTGCTGCTCTCCAGAGCAAAACAGCAGCTGGGTGCAGCCCCCTCTTCATTGGCTGGGGTTTGTTTTGGGCTCAGTTTCAAGCCTTGGCCACTTGCTAGGCTTAGCCTCAGTCACAGATCCTTGAGCCTCAAGCAAGGGAAGATTTCTCCTCAGGCACCTCCTCTGATGTCTCAGCTTAATTTCTGCTGTAAAATCAGCATTGCCCATGCTGTTCAGGGGCCAGCACATCTCCTCCCTCACCTCCCCTGCCCGCATCCACCACAGTGACTGTCTCTTTCTTGGATACACTGGACCATCCACGGAGAAACCTGCTGACCACAGCTCCCCTGATGGTCTCTGCACAGCACCATCTCCATGGATTTGTGAACTTCTCTGCAACAGGGACACGGGGGAAGGACTGGGGCAGGGGACTTGCCTTAAATCCCAAAGATCTCTTCTAGAGGACAGCTGGATCTCCTCATGCACTTGTGGCACAGCAGGACAGCCACTTAGCCAGGGACATTGTGGCATAGGGAAGGTGAATTTGAGGAACCCAAACTGGCCTGCTGTGGCTTTGTGATTTCAGCTCTACAGCAACGGGAGATGCCCATTGCTGAATTTCTGAGCATGCAGACACAGGCTTTTATAGGAGCACCAAGCACTGTTGATACTATTATTAAAGACCAGTGGTGTTACAATAAGAGTTCTGCCTCCTTGTGTTCCCTGTTGATTTAACAGGTTGTGGTATTGTGATTTATTTACTCCAGCTGTGCAGGACAGCTCCTGTTACTGCCTTTGGCTCTGCTACATCCTAGAGGTGGTGGCTGCAGCTTGTGCTGGGTGGGGTGAGCCCCTTCTTGCCCATATCAACATCACTCTTTGAAATTCCTTGAAGTGCTGTGGGACTTACAGATGGTGGTGCGTTGGACCTTTTGGACTGTGAAGGAGGTCAGTCTTGGAAAACCCACATCCAGTGCCAGAGGTTCTGCACACTGGGAAGTGCTCAGGCATCCTGATGTCTTTCAGTGATGCTGGGGAGGCACTGAGGGATGTTCCCCAAGCCTGGGAGTGGTCCAGCCCCAAGGCTGCCTTCACACAAGGGCACAGAGCAGGACTGCATGGAGCTGAGCTTTCTGCAGATTCCAGGTCCCTTCCAGGTCCTGCTTTGAGACCTCCAACAGCAGAGTATACTCTGATGCTCTTTAGGAGTCCTTTTATATTCCCTGCTTATGTCCTTTGACTTTCCAAAGGAGTCACAAAACCTGAGAGGATATTTTTAGGTTTATGTAGATTTGAGCCCTACGTATTTTATTTTGCATTAAGTTTCACCCTCAGTTTCTCACCCTTATATTAGCAAATGCTGCTTTTAGGAAGAATCAAGCCTGGGAACTGTGAAGGAAAAAAAATGAATTTAATTTCTTTGCTGTATGTGATGCTAGTGCTGTATAAATGTACACACACTGCAAGTTCCACTGTAAATAACACCTGGTGTCGTGCTTTAATGGAAAGTTTCATTTGGATGTTCTGTCAACTCTGTGTGTGAAATAGCCAATCCCAGTCTCTTGGTTCCTTTTCTTCATTTTAAACCTTCTTTTTTTTTTTTTATTTGATCTGTGTCTGGTCGTCACTGGAAATTGCAGCTGTTCCAATGGATTTGTTTTTGTTCTCTCTGTCACATTAAAAGGCTGGAAGAAAAAGAATGGCTCTTGTAGTGTTTGTGTTTAATGAACTTTTTGAGCCTTTTCACAAGGGCTCTACTGGGTAACTTTGTACCCTGACACTGTAGAGGCTTTCTTTGATGTTTGCTACTTGTTCATCCTCCTCCTTTCATACAATCCCAACTCAATTAAGTCTGCCTTCTATCACAATCCTTTCACACCATGCACTACCAAATGCAGGACACGAGAAAATCTTTACCCTGAGACATTTTCTGGTAGGAGGAAGCACAAAATATCTTCAAATGCTGTGCAAGACCAAAAAGCTAAACTCTGCTTTGTAACAGGAATGCCTCCCCAAAGAAGCACTGCTTTTGAGGCTCGGCACACCCTTTGACCACAGCACACTCCCTTCTCAGATGCATTTCTGGGGATGTGAGCTCTTTCTTTCTATTTGCAGCTCTTTGTATACTGTCCAGGCCATGCTTTCAGAGCAATGATACAGACAGCAGCAACTGCACAGGAAAAGAGCTCATGGCACAAGCAGTGGGGGCAGGCTGCCAGACTATGGGGCTTGTGCAAGAGTTTCTTTATGTAAAACATTAAATGCAGTAATCTCACTGGTCCTAGGCCCACTGAAGGGTTTTGATTTGAGTCAGATCTGGCTTGTTGTTAAGAAATTCAAGTCCTGAAAAGTTATAGGGTAAGTCAGGGATTCATCCTCTCATCACATCCACTGCAACATGCTAAAGGTAATATTAAAATGAGAGATAAAGAGCTAGAGAGATTGGAAATGAAATAAAGAAACCCTGAAGGTATTTCCATCATCAGGGGACTAAATCAGCATTTTTCCTCAGCTTGGTACGACCTGTCTGGGCTGGGGTTTCACTGGGTGAGCCAGAGCCAGCAGCAGCCTGGGGTTGGTAAGGGCTGGTTTGAGGTGGAATCAGTAAGGATTGGTCTCAGGTGGGAATTAAGGGCTGGTTTCAGGTGGGAGCTGCCAGCTGTGAATTTTGCAATGCTCCTGTCCAGCTGCAGAGTGCTGAGCTGTGGAGTCAACCTTCCCTAAGCTCTTCTGTGTGTTCAGCCTGTAGGAAAACCTGCATCAGCAAACACCATCAGAAAGCATTTTCTACAAAGTGAGTTCTTAGATAAAGGTCAGAGATTTGCACTGAAAGCCTTGCAGGTGTTTTTGAGTTGTTCTTACTCCAGGCTAGTTGACATTCTGCATAAGGCTGAAGTCTCAGTAAGCAGAAAAATCCCGTATTTGAATGTTCAGAGAGGGTTGCTGACAAAAACAGTGCAGAAAAACCCCTGACTAATTTTAAAGTAGGGCACAGGGAATTTAAAAGCAGGATTAGATGACACATCTGCCTGAGATCACATAGGATGGACTGGTTGGTAAGAAAACCTTTGCAAATCTGTGTTCCTGCTTTTCCACATTGATGTTCCTGCCCTGACCATCATCATGTGGATTTTCTGGCACAGATCCTCGTTGCTACTAATAAATGACCCAGATTCCCTGGATGTGCAAGTTCATCCAAGCTGTCACAGAAGGTTACCTGGTGGAGGAAGAAGGCTGGGGATGATGGCAGTGTTAGCAGCCACAAAATAAATCCAGCAATAAGTCTGAGTGATGATTCTGAATTGTGAAGTGACTTCGTATTAGGAATGTGATTTGAGTCAGATTATGGTAAGATGGCAAATCAGTGCTCCTGTATCTCAGATCCTAATTTGGGGACTTGAGAAATAGGGACCAAACTTGGCAATCTGAGTTCACATTTGTTGAAAAGACAAGGGAAGGGCAAAACTTGGCCAGGTGCTTGTGGATGGGAAATGGAGCCCTGTTTTTTCCAGCTTGGGGCAGAAATTGCTGGAGACTGAGCCCCCTGCCAATGCACAAACCATGGTCAGATTTTGGGGCCAATACTGAGTCTGTCCTTCTCAGACAAGCTTCTTTTGTGAGCAGGTGATTATAAACCAGAAAAAAACTATCAAAATATTTTTTCACCATTCTCAGTGAGCAAGGAGAATTAGCTGCAGAACCTTCAGCTACCACGGCCAATGCAAACAGGGGGATTATATACAATTTTTAACATTTTAAGTGTACAGAGTTATTACTGCACTAACCCACATAGTACTATTTGAAAATAATAAAAGTCAGATTTAAATTTATTGTTCAGCACTTCTTTTTTCACCTACAAAAATACATGTGTATATTTACATATACATATATGGATACATATTTATGTGCATACACATATGAGCACATGTATGCATATATGTGTATATGCAAAACTAATATTGCACTTGACCTATATGCAAAACTAAATTATTGCACTTGACCTTACTGATGATGCCCGAGCTTTTTGGGGGATTGAAAGACCAGGAGATGGCAGCAGCTGCCCACAACATTGACTGGTCTCTGCTCACCAGTGACTGCTGGAGGCTGTGCCCAGGACTCCCATCAGACAGGCAAGGTGCTGCAGCAGTGCCATCAGACACAGCTCACAGGGCTCTGAGCCTCAGCGAAATCAGGGAAAAGGAAGTAACAAAAAAAAAAGCAGTGACTCAAAAGTTTAGGGAGCAAACAGCTCTGACTAATGCCAAAGCTTTTGGAAGGCAAGTTGCGCAAAGGTGAAGCAAAGCAAATGTAATTATGGGGGAGAAAATAAGGATTTCTGCTTCAGTGGGCTATAGTGCAATGGTTTTCAAGCTTTCTCAGCCTGCACATCATGAGTGTTCTCCAGGGGAGATGTAGATTCCTTGTAATAATGTAGAAAGAGTGCAGGTAGAGGGGAAAAGCTGTGGAATGGGCAGTGCCTTCCCTGCAGAGCTGCACCAGTGCTGCCTCCTGGGGCAGCCCACTCCTGGGGCTTTGCACACAAGGTCTCCAGCCCAGCTAATCATGACAAGATGTCACCAACATTGTCTCCTAAGTCCCTCCTTCTCCAGGAGGCAGAAGCTTCTGAAGTTAAAATTTGGGCTATTAAAAGGAGAAGTCTCACCACAGAGTGGTTTGGTGAACCTCTCCCATATCTCTGCGTGAGGAATGTAAGGCAAGGGACAGCACGGGTACTTCTAAGTGCTTTGCCTATCACCTCAAAACAACCTGAGGCCACAAACCCTCACGCTTTGCCTATTTGGATGACTCAGATCAGAATTCTGATCCTGCTGGGAATTAACCAATTAAAATCAACATTGCAGCTGTGCTGCCCACAGCCTCCAGAACCCACAGAGCCCAGCCTGAGGCTTGTGATCCTCTTAGGCAGGGCTTTACCCCAGCCTTAGGAGCTCACTCCCACCACACCTGGATACAGCTGAGGTCCACCATGGATTTTGTGCTGATGTTTTCTCTCTGAGAACCACAAGTTTAGAATTCTCCACAAAGCTTTTCCTTCTCTATAGAAAATAAACAAAAGACCTACTCAGTAAATACAAACAGAGCTAGTGGCAAGGAAACCAAAGCCAGATCTTACCAAGAAGTTGGTAAGGTTTCTCCAGAGGGAGCCCTTTCTTAGCCTTGAAATCTTCTGCTTCAGAATGGGAAAAGAATATTGTAGTCAGCCCTTCAAAACGCGTCTTTGAATGATAAACTCAGCTCTTTCATCCTTTCTTATTTAGGATAAGAGCTTTGAAATCTTCCCAGGAACCCTGTTCCTTCCCTTAGACCCCTGAACAACAAACTGCTCTGAAGAAACCAGCCTCGTACTGAGCCCTTGGGCCTATAAATATTTCAGAACAACTATTTACAGCCCTCTTTTGACCCTATCCAAAGAGGCCATAGAGAGTTCTGAGCAGCTCTGGCTTGGCACAGCTGTGGGACCCTGCTAAGCCACTTTGTCCCTTTTGCATCCCACCTGGAAGGGGACAGGAACAGTGTCACCTTTGTGTTGGTCTCTTGCTCTGTGTGGGATGATCCCGACTTTAGGGGCTTGAGAGACCTTCTCAGACAGGTTTTCTGAGGTTTTGGGTTTGGAGTGCCAGTTATTATTCCATGTCCTTGCTGATATTTATCTCTGGTATTGCGGAATGCCCTTCCTCCAGGTCAGTTGAAGCAGCTTTTCCTGGTAAATGCTACACATTTGCTCCCAAATAACCTGTTTCCCTGTCTCCTCAGGTCAAGGTTCAGTAGGAAACTTGTGGGAAGAAAATCTCGTTAAAGAGAAAAGAAAATTATGTAACCCTGGGTGAAGGCCACACCAACCACAGAAGAGTTCAAGGCTGAAGTTAAGCGTTTCCCTAAGTTATGCACATGATTATTGCAACCTTCCAGTGTCCACTGAGGATGAAATATTGCCTTGATAGGCTTTAGAGACAGGATTTCATAAAGAAGAAGAAATCTAGATGGGAAAATTAAGCAGGGGAATGTTAGAATCCAACCCAAAAAGTGGCCCAAATTCAAACCCAGACAATTTTCTGCCCATTGTCCTGTGTTAAACAGGGGTACCTCCCACTAGAGTAGGTTGTTTAAAGCCCCATCCAGCCCTCTCCCAGTAGCACACTGGTCACAGTGCAAAGGCAGAGGACTCAGCCCAGATCTCTGCTGTGTGTGCAAGCCCAGCCTCGTGGAGGTGTGGGTGGCAAGTTCTCTGAATGAGAATTAGGGTGGTGGTGTGGCTCACTGGAAAGCTGAAAGCTCCTCCTCACTTTAGGAGAATTTCTGAACTAGATCTCTGAGGTGTCTCACAGCATAGCAAAATCTGGGAAAATCACCTTCTGTCTCCTTTTCTCTCTGGGTTTTCTTTCTTCTCTTCAGGTATGACTTCCCCAGGCACCCTCCCGTGCTTAATGCAGTTGGAATCTGGTGACATGATGCAAATGAAATGCTGATTTTTAAACAAGATTATGCAAATCCAATATGTTCAGCCGCTGCAGTCCTGGGAATTCCCTTACCAGCAACATAATCATTGGGAATGAGTTCCCCCAGTCTGTGAGATAATGGCAGGGATGAGTGAGGGCTGAGCTGACCACCAGGCATTACTCAGCCAGGGCTTCCTCCTGCACGACAAGGAATGAGCATGAGGTGAAATGTTTGTCCCACAGACATTCCCAGTGCAGTGACCCTGCTCTCAACAGGCCTCTTGAATAACTGCACAAGGCATTTTAAACCAGTGTGGAGGACAATCTCCATTTTTCTGTTTGCACATAGGGATCCTGGTCTAGTTTGTGCTGACTGAGGAATAAAGCACTACAATGTTCTGTCCTGAGCTGCTCGGTGCTCATAGCCCTGAGCTATTAGTTCTTGTGTTCCCCTTTGGCTCTGTAGCAAGAATGTGTTGTGTGGCATTACATTTATGAGTAAAGTCCTTGGGTGGCGGCCTGATTAATTTGGTTTCAAAATGGGACATGGGGGATGATACTGCCTACTTATTTTATGTCCTTGCTACCCTCTTACTACCAATCTTTGCAAGCACAACTCACAAGTGACTACTTTGTTTTCCTCTGGGCATGATTTAGCTTTATTTATTGGCATTGTTGTTATAACTATTCATAAAAGAAATTATCAAGGTAACCTGCCTGGTGGACTTCCAAGCATTTGGTAATGACTTCTGCAAATCATGAAGAAAAATGTACCTTCAAAACTGAAGACATAAGCAAAAGCAGGGCATGGGGATGATGAGCTTTAAAGGATAGGTGTCCTTTCAAGCCAAAGATTAATTCCAGATTGAAATTATCAGGCAGTAAATAACACACCTGAGTCTTCATCAATAAGAAGCAAATTTACCCTGTTGCAAATATACTAATCACTAGCCTAGCAACTCACATTATTAGCTGAGAATAATTATTCTCTCCAAGGGAAGCACAGACCTTCAAAGGAGATAACATCTTAAATCACAGCAAATTTTAATTTAAATTCAAAGTGTAGGAATGCACACAATACCCCATCTCTCTCTTATCCATCCAGGATGGAATCATTACAGTGTTTTAAAGACAGTCCCAGTCATTGGCCTAAATACCTGCAGCCTAACACTTTGCAATTTCATTTTCTCCTTGTCAGACTGTGTAATTGATATTTGCACTGGAGGTAACAAAACAGAAAATGTGAAGGTGATGGCAACTGTTCCATTACTGTCTCTTAAACTGCCTGAGAGGTGTGGAGGGCTGGGTGGCTGTGAGGAACTGGTGCCTTTGTCACTGGGCACAAAACCATTCCCCTGGCCTAAGGCTGCAGCCAGTCCTGCTTGGACTGGGATATCTGTGAGGTCACTTGTCACAACACCTTGTTTGGAAGCCAAGTCCTGCAAAGAACAAGTTCATTGATTCCAGCAAGACCCCAGCTTGCTGCAGGACATGACTGGGGATGAGCAGAGTCAGCCCCTGAGAGGTGGCAGGAGATGGAGCCCACCAGTGCAGGGACAGATGGAGGGAGCTGAAATGTCCACTGTTGACTTTGGTGTCTGACTTTCATGATTCATGCAGTCTCGAGGACTGGCAGCTCCCACATACAGTCACATCCAGAGATGTGACCAATTCTGTTCCCCTTGTTCCCAACTCAAGGACAGGGTAATGGGATCTGTTTCACGGGCTTTTTGCTGAGAGTGACTTCACCAGGTGAATTACAGCGATTTTTCTGCCTGTGTGGGAGTTTGTTTTCTCCTCCAAATGCCTTGGGTTCAGTAAGAGCACTTCTTCTGTAGAAGATAGCTCAGAAGTGTCAAACTATGATGAGGGCCAGGTAATTGCAAAACTTTTCTCTGAAGAAGGCTCACAGACCCCTATCTTACCAGGTGCCACAGCAACCTTTTCATTGGCCATCACAGCTGTGAAGCTATGTAAATGCCCAAATCTTCTCCACTGATTTCCAATTCTTTCCCTGTTTTGCTTTCAAGATTGTGCAACACAAAGCACAACAGCGCTGATGGGTTGGGGAGATGTAAATGCCCTGCAGAAGTGACCCTGAGTCTGAAGCCTTTAAAAAGCAGGACCTTTGGGTTGAAATTGCTCATCAGGTAAACAAAACAAAAGAAATCACCATCCCAACACCCTTCAAATGTGAATAATTTCTGGAGAGCATCTTCCGGGGTGATAGATAATTGTATCTGTGCCGCCTCCAAAGCAGCTCAAATCAGCCCAGTGACATTTGTCACAAGTGGAGGCAGTTATTAATAGGCTGCATACTTATAAAACTTCTTTACAATGCAAATTGCTTCTTACTGCCTTTATCCCAGCTTTGGGGATGTTTTATCCCGGTATTCCTGACTTCTGACTCCTGAGTCGAATCTAAATATCCTTAAAGGAAAGAGGAGTCAAAGCCCAGTTGACTCCAAGCTTTGGAAAGCACCAGGAGTTCTGGAGATGTGTCCAGGGAGGATGTAGGACACTGGTCCAGCAGGAATTAAAGACTGTGATGCCTCTCTTACAAGTAAAAAGCCTACCAGAATAAATCCCAGAATACGGCCAATTTACTTGCTCACCACTGGAGCTGCTTGTACCCATCCACTTGGCAACGCTGATTGAATAAGAAGTTTAATTTATTTGGATTTCAGAGATGCTTTGGCAAACATAGAGTGGGGATCACCCTGTCTCCTTTCCAGCATTACATGAAATGTGTATTTTTAGCACTTGAGCTCAGAACTAATTTTTCAGAAATTTCACAGCTTAAGTCTCTCGTTTTGGAAAATAATCAGTGAAACATTAGGAAAGGCTGAAGGTAATGGGGATGGGGGCCAGCTCTGAGCCCTTCTTGATGTTCCATGTTGATTGCTGTTTTTATCCTCAGTGTCAGGAAGAAAAACAGGAGCAAGAAAATATAATGCAACCTCCAAGAAGAATATGTAAATATAAATCATCATATAATAGTAGCCGTGACCCAGGGGCAAGCAGCTGCTGGAGAGGAGAGGCTTTCAGACTCTCAGATGAGATTTAAAATCAAAGTCCTGAGCTCTTCTTGTCAATAACAGATTAATGAAATGAACAGACACAATGTGCATACTATGGGAAGATGTCAGAAAATTAAGTACTGAAATCCTGGCTGGTTTTTTGTGTGACTGAGTTGATCTAAGAACTGAATTCTTTCTTCTTTGAAAATGTGTCCCCATACTGAAAAAATACCCCTATATTTATACAAAGATGAACTTAGACTTACTGCAATGTGTATATTATATAAACAGTAGCTCTTAGGGTCAGATATGATTTAGAAATGCAGATTACTGTTATTATTAATAATTATGACCATGACCAGCTGGGGTTTATAACTCAGGACATACTAGCCACAGCAGTCTATTACTAATGTATGTGTCCTGATCATTATCTTATAAAACAGCCAATCAAAGTGCTATACTGCATATAGGAAATCATCCCCTCTGCACTGCTAAGTGAGCTAAACACATAGGTTCCATTAGTCCTCCATTATATACTCTCCCAAGTACAATTAAAAGCAGACAGGGTCTAAAACTGGGGCCTGTTGTTTTTCCCCTGTGCATCATGTAGGTGGAGTTGGTTTATTACACCCATTTCAGTTCTTGTTTTTTAAAAAAAGAAAAAAACCTAAATGGTCTCATTAAAACCTCATAGAGGAAATTCATTCATCCTACTGAAATATTTTTGGGCTCTTCCGAAACCAGTAATCAGCATCTGAAGACAGTCATCTGCCTTGCTAATGGACCACAGTTACATGTGTAATTGATTAATTAAGGAACGAAAATCACTGCTGAGACTAAGGGAGACATCCACAGCTTCAGCAGGCATCGACGTGAAATAGCAGCTCCTCCTGGGCAAAGCAGATGAGATTGTTTCAGGTATTTTTGTCCATTTTAAACCACTCTATCTTCTCTATACAGGTTGTTGTTTGGTATCCCAGGCTTTTCTGTGGGGGTAAGAAACAGGGAAAACAAGAAACACTCCAGCCCTCCTTTTCCAGCTGGCAGAAGGAGCAGAGTGTGGTTGGGTTTGAGCGTGTGTGTGTTTATCCCCGTGCAGTCACTCATTGGCTTCGTGTGCATGAGCAATCACGTACATGGAAAAAGGCAATGGAGGGAACTCAAACAAACCAGCTCTTTGGCAAGCTCTGGGTGAGCAGGGTGGCGTCTGCTACTCTTCACAAGCTGTGTTGTCATCATTTCCCTCCTGTGGAGGTTGTGCCTCCTGTCTCACCGCTCATCTCACCAGTTTGGAGCTCCACCGATGCTTTGCAGCAAAGCTCTTCACAGGGTCCTGGCTCAGGAGAGGCTTCACACACAGGCAGAACCAAATATAAACATCTCAGCAGATATTTTGAACAAGGGAAATGGTGCAGAGTCACCTCTGCTGAGCTCATGGTGAGTGTACTGTTAGGCAGAGGAGCTGTGCTCCACTGGAGCTCTTTCAAGGCATAAATTCCTTCAAGAGCAGGAAGAAGTGGGACCTGAGGGGCTCTGCCTGCAGACAGCATGGGTGGTGCTGAGGTCTTGCTTCTTCCATTTAGTACCTGACCTGAGAGATTCCTTGCTCTTTGAAACAACTTCTGGATGTTTCTGGTTGACATTATTGAAATAAATCCTTTCTAGAGATATCCTTTAGAGGTACTGATCCTTTAGAGATCAGTACCAGGGGCTGCATCTAAGAGAAAATAAAAGATAGGCTTAAATAGCTTAAATACTTCCCATCACTAAATCTATTGTTTTTCTGTGGCTCTCATTGGCCTTAGATTGATCTTCACAGATCTCCAGGCAAATCCAAAGGTCAGGCAGATTTTATAGTGGGTTAGAAAGAACCAAAGCGTTGAAATTTGACAAAAAGCCCTAAATTTATTTTTAGGTAAGCATCTTGAGCCCTCTAATAGCTGAACCTTTGGCAGTTCAGCCAGGCAGCCCAACCAAAGCCAGTTTTTAATAGTCAGAGACTGAGCTGTTTAGCTTGCTCTCTTCATCTGCCCATTAGACACCTCCCATTAGGCACTGCCACTCCAGTTGTGCGCTGGTCAACAAACTCTTGGAGAGCAGATGGCTCAGACAGATTTTCTGTAGAGCAGAGTCAAGCAGTTTCAGTGCCTCTGTGCTCCTGAGGATATGGATGGTGGAGGTACAGCTTTGGACTCCTCACTCCCTGTTCTCTGGCATAAATACTCACAACCAGCCCACTGCACACCCTCCAGGGGGCTGTTTCTGCTGATGTTGATGTGCACGTGCACTGCTTGTGCTAGTGATGAGTTATCTCAGTTGGCCATGAAAAGTCAGGAACATAACTGGGAGGCTGAATGGTTTCCACTCAAATAATTTTATTAGATGATGAATCTTCAAGTGTTTGGAAATTGTAGGTAGGCAGCTACAAGCAAACATCCCTAAGTTACCTTCAGATTTTGTAACACGTGAATTTAGTTTTTAGGCGGCTAAAATGAAGTATATGGAAATTTTCTGGCTTTTATGGCAGCTGTGAATGATTGCTAACCTCAAAAGTTTAAAAGCAGCATTTCTGTGCATTTATTCCTCAGAGTTTATGTCACATTTGGAGAACAAAATGAACCTTCTCCTCTCAGCTTCCTTGAGCTTTTGCTTGTGAGTGGCAAAGATCTGAAGCTGGGTACATTTCCTTAACTGCACCTTAAAGTATTTGCCTCTAACTGCTATAAACAGCTATAATGAGCAGCTTTTTGGAGGTCACTTAGGCCTGCATTGCTATCCAGTGCCAAATAATGATTTGGCAGAGCACTACACAACTGGGCTGAATTTTAAGTATGGCATTAACTGTGTTTAACTCTGCTTGGTGTCAGTGAGGCTTACAATGAGTTTTAAATGTTTCACCGAACAAGGATGGATTTAAGCAGGTGCTTATCACAAAAAGCATCACAAAAGCACCTGAGTGATTCAGGACCTAAGAGAGATGAATGGGGAGAGCTACAGAGCAGCTGGTGTCCCTGCCTTCCCAGCAGTGCAATTTCCATCCAAGGGAGCAGGTGAAAATAGAAGGGAAAAAGAAAAGCTATTTTAAATTAAACAAGGGAGAAAAATATGTGTTGCTTCACTGTGGGTATGTTTGGAGTGATGTGTTGACTCTGTCTGACAGATTCCTGGGTACGGATGTGTCCTTTCTTTGTGAGGGCACTCTGTCTGATGCTTAGGAATGATGGCCAAATGGAAGGATCATCAGGACAAGTGCAATCTTATTCACAGTCCATAAAATAGCAGGAGAGAAGCTCCTGGTCTTCTCATTTATGCCAGCTTTGAGACTAAGCCAGAAAACCTGTTATTATGGAACAGCTTTGTATGCGTGTGCATGTACATTGTGTGTCTGTGTATGCAAAACCTGTCATTGTCAGACACAATAATGGCATTTTACTGGACAGAAATGGAACTTTCCTTGTCTTTATGGGTTTTGATTATGAGAGGAACTGAGAGACCTGCTGACCCCTCAGCTTCACTGACTTTTATGATTGAAGCTTATTTTATTGTAGATTTTGTTTTCTTACACATTCAGATGATAACATGGTTCAGAAGGGAGAACATGAGTGACATCCAGAATTCCTCAATTTTCTTAATGTTTATGTTGTTTATTGTCTGATCTCTCTCAAACTATTTAATTTCCATCATGGATTTCTACTTTATTTATAAAATAGGCATTTCTGTACCTAGTTAAGAGGCCCCATATAATCCCAGACTGGTTTGGGTTGGAGAGGACATTCTGAGATAATCTAGTCCAAACCTTCTGCCATGGGCAGGGACATCCAGCCTGACTTTGAACAATTCCAAAGGTCAGGCAGCCACAGCTTCTCTGAGCAACCTGTTCCCATGTTGCACGTAGGGCAATTTTGTGGTTTTCCTGTGTCTCCAGGACTATAACAGTAGCTCTGTATTGAACTCTCCCTTTACCCTTATCTAGATGGAAATCTGTTTTGCACACACACACACGCATACCACTCAGTTCATGTTTTCATCTCTTGGGAATATTTAGTCTTCTTATGAAACCCAACCCAACACAAAGAAATCAATTAATTCCGATGGTGAAGACAATGATGCTGCAGAAGGAAAACAGATGAGCAGCGGATGTTTACTCTAATGGATGATGAAAAGCTAAAGTGTTTTAAACACTGATTTATCACCACTGAGACCAAGAATGGGATTTAGAGAGAAGAAGAACTGCAGCTCCTCATTTTGCTGGCACCTCCATTTTCCAGGTTGGAGGCAAAGTTCTGTCCCAGCTGGATAACAGGGACAGTGCCTGAGGCACAGCATTGCCAGTGAGGTATCCTGTAGGGTAGGGTGGCTATTTAAAGCCAGGGGCCACATTCTACCCTCATCCAGGGAGAAGAAAGGTGGCAAGAAAGTGCTCATGACTGCAGAATAAATCAAGAGAAAACAGAATGGAGGATAAGTAAACACTGAAGTGATAGCAGTGAACAGGACAGGCAGGGACATCTGCAGAGCAGCCTCTCAGTCCTGATTTGCAGAGGGTAATGATGCCAAGCTCTCAGTTCCTCCTCATGCAATTCAGATCTGCTAGGATTGAAGCAGTCTATAGTATCCTTGGAGCTGTTCCAGCTGTCAGAGACCAGCCTGGTAGCATCTCACACGTGCTTGATCCAAGGTGGAATTGTCTGAGTTTCAGGAAAAAGGGAGGGTGAATCCTAGGCTGAACTTGAGGGAAGAGCACAGTGCTAGCACAGATGCAGCTGCTGCAGCTTCCCCTGGTAAATTGCACTTTTAGGAGCCTGTCTCCTTCCTCCTCCTCTGCAGTGGTAAATGCAGAGGCTTTCTGGCATCACTCTGTCTCCTGTACAGGGTTATAAAAGTGCAGTTAAGCACTGGACCATTTTACAGCCCTGACCACCCCAGCTACAATGAAATAGATTAACAATGCTCCTTGTGGATCACTTCCAATGCAGGACATTCTATTATTCCTCCAACCTTCATTTAAGCTCCAAAAAGAACAGAGAACAGTCTGCTTTGTGGCTCTGACTCTGCTCAGTGGATTTAGGGGAGAGATCCACACAAACTTGAGCTCCACAAAGGAACCTGATAGAAGAAACAGAGACATAGATTACAAAGTTGATGGCTCCAATCATCATTTGATTCTTTATTTGCTGCTGCCAGAGAAATTACGCTGTTGCAGAGTATTTGTATGTTGATGATAACTATCAAAGGCAGAGAGTATATGAAATAATTAAATTGGTAATTACTTACTGCATTGAAATGAAGTAAAATGTCCCATTCCCCTCTAAGAACTTTCTCTCTTCTCTGTACCTTGCTCACCATCCTGCAAGCACAGGAAATTAGCAGCTGAAGGGGTTAGATTGTAAGAATGTCCCAGTGAAGAAAACCCTAAAGCAGTTGGTAACATTAATGTAAATACCTGGGCTTGAGCATGAGCTCCTGCCTGCTGCAAATACAGTCTTCTTATATTTACTTGAGACACCTGCAAAATCAAGATCTAGATTACATGCTTAGCCTCACTAAAAGGATTTATTAAAAAAAAATGTTAACTCTTTCCCTCCTCCCTTTCCTTATGTCCCTCCCAAGGTCATTCTCTGCAGAGACAGATTATTACTCCCCAGGTAGGAACCAGCCAAAAAGCTTTTAGAAGATGTCTTTGTCAAATCTAGCTGAATTTTGTTTTTGTATGGAGAGGTTTGGGCTAGGAGCTACCAGTGAGGACACATATTTGTGTGCTCCTCTCTCCTGTGAAATGCACAGGAGTCAGTGCTGAGGGGCTGACAGGCAGAGCTGCTCCCACTGAGCTGTGCCTCACAAAGGGGGGCTGTTCCCCCCCCAGGATCATTCCTGCTCCTTCCAGGTGTGTGTGGCTCAGTTATTATGCCAAAAACCAGCCCTCAATGATGGCTCAGGAACAAAACGCTCACGTGTCATGAAACGCGTTATTAAATTTCAGTTGTCAGCCTAAAGCCTGATGCTGGTGTTGCTGCCGTAAAACACGTTCCTTCTTCATCCCTTTCTTTAATTGCTCCGCAGTCAGCTGGTCTGGAGCATCCAGCTTGGATCATCAGGGACCACAGTCACTGCTGCTGCACCAAAATCAATTAAATTTGGCTGGTTTACCTCCCTGGAGGTACAGGTCACCTCTCCCATTTGTCCCAAACCAGGCAGGGTTTCTGTATGCATTCTGAATCGACATCTGCCCTCTGAAGTGCACCCAGTGCCTGCAAACTGAGCTCCTGAAGAGGCACATTCATCTGACAAATATAATATTTAGTGTCTGCCAGGACAGAGGCTCACTAGAACAGACCATCCACTTAAGCAGAGAAAATATAAGAGATTGTGTTCAATGTACTGTATACAGGAGTCCCTTTTTCAGCATATACCCTATTAAATTAACTGGAAATGAGTGTTCATCAGTCTCCAAGGGAAAGAGCCTGAAGCCTTTTCTTTTCTCTTCACATCAGACATTCATCAGGCCTTTGATCTTACTGCTCATGACTATGTTGGCTTACAGAAAAGGTCAGGAAACAGCTCTGCAAATACAAGTAGGTTTTCCAAGGGCTAAGTCCCTTAGTTCATAGGTGGGAATTTTTCAATAACATTATGGTCAAATGCAGCAGGTCAGTTGTGTTCTTTTTATTCGGTCAGGGTGTTGAGATTCCATGGAGATTACAAATTCCCCATTGCTTCTCTCCAGAAGCAGGATGAATTCAGAGTCAGGGTAAAGTTCCATTAGTTTTGCATGCTCAAAACTTTCAGGTCTTTCTACTTACTCCAGGGATACTCTTCAAGAAAATTCATGCTGATGACTGTCAAATAATCTTCCAGGTTCTAGCAAACAGTTAAGTATTTGGGGAAAATAGCTGGCCTCAGCTATTCTTCTGAATGCTTCTTTTTACTTCTGGTGGAACATGAATATCTCCTCTGCTTTGGTAAGGAGGTTAGAGATACATCTAAAATCATTTGCTCTCACTCAATCTGCTTAAATGCATGGAGATAAAGCACAGGTTTGTTTTTGTTTGAGTGTCTCATTTAGTGCTTCTTGTTATATAATAATAACTACAGGGAACAAAACAGATGGTTTTTGTCATAAAATTCTGCTCTGAGACAGATGAATCAGGTGAATCTCACACAATTCCTTGCTGAATTGGATGGCAGAGTCCCTCTGTAGAAAGCAGCCCAACTTCCAATTTTCTTCTCTGATTTTATTTCCAAAATACACTAAAACAAACTCCTGAACTCAGGCTCTGGAGAGAAGTTTAAAGCCTCACTTGCAATCTGCCCATCCCCACTTGGGGAGGGAGAGCCATCGTGCAGGCTCCCTGACAGATGACATCTCCTGCAGTTATGACTCCATAAAGGGGCCCTTCTTGTGCTTTGTGAAGCTTTTCCAAGTGATAAATGGTGTTTTCCTGTCTCTCCATATCCATCAAAACCTCTTCATGAATTTGATTGCACTCTGAAAGTGCACCCTTGCCATAGAAATGAATTAATATCGAGGGGAAAAGTCAGTTTTCTGCTAATTCACATATTTTTTTCCATTTGTCACATTATCCCCTCAGCTTTAAAATCCCTAATGCTCTGGGTATAAGCTACTGATTAATGACAGAAACTTTCACCACTTTCACCTCTGCTCTTGTGTAAAGCACAAAAAATGCAGGGGGAAATCAGGGGGAAATCAGCCCATCCACAGATCTTCTCTGCTCTGCCCTTGATTCTCTGTGGTGACCTGCTCCAGCAGATGCATTTGGTGGGATGTCACGGGTAAATTAACAAGTCTGAGTGATTTCAAGTGAAAAGCTGTCAGGAAGCTGAAGGAGGAGCACTGCATTGTCAACTCTTCCTTCAGAGTGAGGATGATCTAGCCCAGTTTTCCTTAGAGAACACAATCCTTGTGGTGCAGCACAGGGAAGGAAGGTTTTTGAAGGTTGACTCTTGAGCTGAAGGTTTGCTGTAAAGACCTTGAAATGCTGGAAGCCTTGGCTGGAGATGCAAATCCTCTGGTAAATGCATATTTGCATGAGCTTTTGTGATGGCATTTTTATCTCACTAACTTCTTGCCTGCAGAAATCAAATCCAAAGGAATGCAAGCACCAAAATAAACACTTCTTCCAAGGGAAGGGAGCAGAATTTCCCAGACTCCATCCAGGAGCAATATGTGAAAGCATCCAGGTTTCTGCTCCTTCTTCATAGTTAATGTACTCAGAACAGCATCCAGATTTTGAGTCACTGCAGGCCACCTTATTGTAGGGCCCTACTGCTTTTAGAGGAAAGCTGAAAGCAGAGATACTTGGTCCCCTTATCAGATGCCTCGTTGCTAAACAGCCCTGTCTTGCTTAACTGCTGTAAATTATACTTCTGTTCTGTCACATTGACTAATGGGCACTATGGCTGCTATTTTCTTTTTTAAACTAGAGCCAAACTGAAGTCTCCATGGATGAATAAATGAATTAATTTATTTTATTGCAGTACTCAGTCCTCAATAAAATGTCAGAGGTAAAGTGGGGTTATTTTTTTTTATGTTCTTGGATAGGAATATTCTGAGCACATGCTGTACACACGCTTCCTGGGGAAATTAATTATTGTTATTTTATTATTAGAACCGTTGAACACTTGTATGGCGTTTTACATCTTCAAAGCACTTTGCAAACATTTAGCTAATTAATTAAAGTGCATTTCATGCAAATCCATTTCCATCTGGGTTTACAATCAGCCCTCCTTTATGGGGAAATTATGTCACACATAAAGCGAGCTGAGCCGAGGCGGCTGTGGCTGCGAGCAGGAGCAGCGGGAGGTGGGCAGCACAGCTGCAGGGCCCCTCTCTGCTCCAGACAGCCCCTGATACCCAGAGAGTGCAGCTCACAGCAGCACACACCCCCACGTTCAGCAGGATCTAGAGGCAGCCCAGTGGCCTCGTTTCAGAGGAGAGCTTTGGGAGTGTTGACGGCTGCCGGTTGTTCACAGCGTTCCTCCGTCCTGGTTTCATCGTGGGCTTGACAGGAGTTATTTCAGCCTTACCCCCAGCCAGAGGGATGGCAGTGACATCCTCTAAACATCTCTGTCCTGCAGAGGAGCATCACATTTGTCTCAGAGGCTTTTTTACCCCTGCTGGAGTTCAATGAGGCTTGAAAGACAGTGAGTGCGAGTGACTAAATGGGAGCATTGCCTCTGACAATGTGGCAGGGGGGAACCTGTGGCTTCTTGGTCAGCCTTCTCCAGCCCCTGTGACAGGGCTGGCTCTGCCTGCCAGCCCAAATGCCTCCCACATTGAGCTCTTAAAGGCAGAGATGTGCTCAGCCACTTGGATCAGGAGGAAAGAGTCCTTGATGCACTCAGAGATGCCTTTGCTGCCTCACAAAGGATCAGTCTTGGTGCCTCCAGAAGATATTTTGCCAATGATTTTGAAGTTATCCCCAGCATTTACACAATGACCACCACAATGACCAGAAGTACCAGGCACAGTTCAGCAGAGGTAAATAGGATCCTAAAATTGAGGAGCTCCTGCTGTCTCGAGTAGATGAGGCCAGAGCCACCACCCAACAGCCTTGGCTAAGGGCAGCCAGCTGCCCAAAACTAAACACATAGAATGTATATATGCACATTATATATATACACACAGTGGTTCATGTGAAAAATAAGAGGTATGATCAATCATCCCATTGATAATGGTGGAAAAAGTTCTGTGAGAATGAAAAGGGGAAAACCACAGCTGTCAGAACTCAGAATTTTTAAAATATATTAGAAGGAAAAAGAAGATTTACAATACTGATAGTTTTGTTCTGGGGAAAATACTTAAAAATAAACGTCAAAATACTAAAAAAAAAATCAATCTGAATGCAAGACAAAAACATTTAAACAGGAACAATGCTTAAGCAGCAAAATAATTAGTGTCATGGCTGTCCCATCTTCCATGTTCTTTAAAAAAAACCTCTACACCCTCTCAGAAGTTTCACATGAACTGAATAGTTTGTATACCCAGTTCAGCTTAACTGGATGAAGCTTAGAGAAGTCTGAAATGAGAAATTTGATGCAAATATGAAATCTCTTATCCTTGAACTCTGTAAATAGCAGAGTGAAGGACACCTTCACCTACAAACTGATGTAAAAGCTGCCTTAGAAAGAGATCAGCACTGGTGGGAGGACTCTCAGCTGACAGCACAACAGAGCTGCTGCCCCAAAGCAGAAGCCTCTGGGGCTTTGCCAGGCTCCTGCTGCATCAAGGGACAGTGGAGTTAAAGCTGCAGAGATGGGAAATTCCAGGGAAAGAACAGAATTTTGAAGGGATGTCCTAGAGGAGTCAAGGAAAAAAAGAAAAAAAAATGTAGCTTGTAGCAGTGACCTGGTA
This sequence comes from Calcarius lapponicus, assembly GCA_039654755.1. NCBI lineage: Eukaryota > Metazoa > Chordata > Aves > Passeriformes > Fringillidae > Calcarius > Calcarius lapponicus. The sequence continues at coordinate 6,519,333 of CM077473.1, read as the reverse complement.
AAGATGACCCAGAGGAAAAGACTTCACCAAACATTTTTTTTTCCTATTCTGTATGAAGCTAAGATTTTCACACTTTGGTGAGTATTTTCTAGCTGAAAATTAAAATATTCTCCTTTAGGACTCCAAGTATTTTTTATAATATGCCCAGACTTTAGGAAAACAGATACATCTTTGACATTTTTCCCTCCAGTGAAAATGAATGTTCTCTTAAAAATGGGCTTTAATGAAAAGCGTTGATTGCTGTAAGAATCTGCACAGTCACAGTAACATAAGAAGCATAGTAAATATTTTCTATAATACTTTAGAGCTATTCCTCTTCTCTGCTTGTGTCACTGCTTTTGGACTGTGTGGTCAGAGTACAAGCCCAAGTCCATGAAAATCTTGATCTTTCACTTAAGCAAGAGCAGAAAACGTTGTTGACCCCTGGTGCAGTCAAGAGAGCTGTGTTTTCCTTTACAACCTGTTAAAGATGAATAGGGACTAGGAGGAGAGAAGCGGGGCGAACGAGATCTCAGAACAAGCAGAAGCTCATGGCTGTGTTTGCTTTGTGAATTCTAACATAGAAATTGCAACATTAAATTCTAATGCACATTTTTCTCAAAGGGAAGAAGGATCAGGTGAAAGTTAGCTCTGAATAGGCATTTTCTGCATCATGGCTGCATTCCAAAGGGAAGCCTCCCCCTCCTTCTAATGATGCCCTTTGGCTCTTTATGTTATATCTATCTTGGTTTTCCACTTTGATGATCATTTCTAAATTGTTGCTTATTATCGTAATATTGGTTCTTTGCAGAACGCTTCAAGCAAAATGTTTTAAAACACAATGCATAAATACTGTTGTAACTATTACTGATAATCTCTACCATCCCTGCAAGAGCTTTCCCAGCGAAGGGAGGAAATCCCAAAGTTCCCGCAGAGGGCTGAACTCAGAGTTTCTCTTGTTTGAATATTTTTGAGGGCAGGAAAGACCAAAATTTTATGTTTTCATAGGACAAAACAGGACTCTCCATACTGAGGCATGAACTGGCTCCAAGGACCACACAGGGCCATGGCCTTGACTCCTGGAGAGCAACAACTGTTCCAAGATAGGAGACAGCCCTGGAAATTAAAGCAGCCTGTAGACAATCCCCAGTTTGGCTGGGGTCTCTGCCAACACACTGAGAGCTGTTTATCTTCAATCCATTCCCTCTCCAGCCCCAGTGACAAGTGAGCACCTGCCCCTGGTAGGTGAACACCTCCATGGCATCACTCGACCATGCACTGACCATTGCCCTCAGAACCTCTGCTGTGTGCAAATCATGGCCCAGGCTGAGTTTCCTTTCCCCCAAGGAGGGAAGGGTTCCCCCTGCTACCAGAGCAGCCAGCAGGATTAGTCATGAAAGAAATTCCTCAGCAATGTGGTTCATACTTGGCTGCTGGGTGCTGGGGTTTCAAAGTCTGGCCCCCAGTGAGTCCCTTTCCAAAGCAAAGGAGGCAGAGTTATGCATGGATTATCTCTTGGCAAACACTGGCTTTAGCTACAGGAATCTAAAGGGAAGTTATTTAAGAAATTATTTTCTTTTCCCTTTATGCCTTGCTGCTTTCTTGCCTTCCTGGGACTCAATTTCAGTAGCTGAGCTTCAATTTTCAGCTCTGTGTCACCTCTCTGAACTAAAGATTGAATTTAGTGCAATCAAATCACTGAAGATATTGACCCATCAAATTCAGATCTAGCTCTACTTTCATGCTTCACGCTGCTCATGTGTTTTGGGGTAGCTTGATAGCCGAAATGCCTGGTGAATTTTCAGATTGTCAGAGTGCAGTCCAAGAGGCTTCTTGCTCCTTCCCCCTCCTTTTCCTGCTTTACAAATCAGTGTCCAGCTAAGGAATTTCTTATGCATGTTGTTCCATGGCCAAATGATCCTAAGGAAGAGGCCTTTTTTCCCAACAACATCATATCTTCCTAGTCTGATGGAACCAGCTTGTCCACCTGGAAGGATCAGCTCTGGATTCTTGAGGTTGCAGCAGGTTTGGGGGGACAGATTAAGCAGTCCATCAACATGATCTTCTGGTTTGTTCCCATCCCCTTAGTCTCTGCTTTATTACTGAATATTATTGAATATTATTGACTGCTGATTTGAGCAGTCCATGTACCTTGCTCACATTTGTCCCATCTCTAAACTGCTGGGAGAGGCAGCAAACAAAGACTCCAGTGGCCCACGCTCTGCTTTTATGTAATGAACAGACAACACATGGAACAGTCTTCAGAGACTGATGCCATGGCTGGCTGGGATCAGCTATACAGATGCACCTTTCAAGGCAAGGGGCTTCATAAATCATTCAGTCATCACCATCTTGAGAGTGCTCCCACCCCTGACCACAGGGCAGGAGCACAGCAGCTCAGGGGATGCAGAATGTCTTGATTCAGGGGGTTATTTTCATTTCTTTAGGCTGCCAATATCCTGTAACATTTCAACAGCCAAAGAACTATTTGTTCTTGGGCACCGTTTTCTGAACAGGGAATCTGTCGAGTACATTTGCATGATTTAATTTCAGAGGCTCTGTTTGTTCAGGCCCTGATCCTCTCCAGGTTTTGAAAAGCCAGTTTTTCCCTGTGTTTGGTAAAGGCTGATTTCTTCCATCCCTCAAAAAAACCCTGTGAAGCTTGAAATGAGCCTTCCTTTCCAATCCAAACAAACAAAGTTTGTGTCCTTCCACACTCAGCTGCCTCCCGTGTTCTTGGAAGCAGGTTTGTTGGTTTGCTCACACTCCTGCCCTGGCTGCCTCTCCTCCTCTGGCACACACCAAGTGTGGGCACAGGGTCCTGGCAGGACTTCTTGGGGAGAGGTGTGGGGAAAAAACCCACATGACTTCACGAAACCTCCTTCCTGCCATTTTGCATCTGGTATTTGGATTATCCTGGGTTTAGTTGTCTGGATTGGAGCTGAATTTAAGCTGGCAGCGTGGCGAGGTGGCCAAAAAGGCTGACAGCATCCTGGCTTGTGTGAGCAGCAGTGTGGCCAGCAGGACAAGAGCAGTGATTGTCCCTCTGTACCTGGCACTGGTGAGGCTGCACCTCAAGTCCTGGGGTTGGTTCTGGGCCCTGCACTACAGGAAGGACATTGAGGGCCTGGAGAGTCTCCAGAGAAAATGGAGCTGGTGAAGGAACCGGAGCATGAGTCTGATAAAGAGCAGCTGAGGGAGCTGGGGGTGCTCAGCCAGCAGAAAAGGAGGCTCTGGAGTGACATTTTTGGTGTCACAACTCTCAGAATGGAGGGTGTAGACATGTGGGGTCAGGCTCTCCTCCCACCTAACAAGGGACAGGAACAAGAGAAATAGCTTCATGTTGTGCCAGGAGAGGTTTAGACTGGATATGAGGAAAAACTTCTTTTTCAAAGGTTGTCAAGCACTGGAACAGACTGCCCAGGGCCGTGGTGAAGTCACCAACCCTGCAGGTACTGAGAAGATGTGTAGATGTGGCACTTGAGGACACGGGTTAGTGGTGGGCTTGGCAGTGCTGGGATGTTTATGATAGCTCTGTCTATATGTTGGTTCTCTAGTGTCTCAACATAGACACAGACACTTTTCTACCTGCTGGCCTATTTCCTTCTGGGAACTTAAAATCTTTCCGATTATTCAGGTATCTCATTCATATCAGCCAGTGGACATCATGATTTTTACAGAGGCAGAGGCAGACAGTTGCATGCACAGCATGGATCACATAAACCTCATTTTGCCAGGTACACTGTCAGCACAATAATCCATCAGTCACTGCCTTTTTCCACCACAGCTGTGGTGAGGAAGGGCTGTGCTTAAACCACCTCACTTCTGTCCATCCTCACCTAGATCCACCAACCCATTGTGGTCCTAAAGGATGAGAACCCCTGGCTCCCCTTTCCTTTGGTCTGTGTTTCTAATTCATTCTTGGAACAGCAGCAAATCCCACCCTCCTCAGCCCCCATGTCCCAGAGGAGCAGAATGCTGTTAATTAATTCTAATGAACACCAGACAGCCACTCTTTCCCTACACTGGGACAGGGGTTACTTTTATCTTCATCATTTGCCTTCCTTGATCTGATTTTCCCCCAGCTAAATTAAATCTCTGTCTTCTGTTTCAATTGATTTTTCTTTTCCTGCTCTCTTTTTCACTGAAGTAAGTTTACATAAATGTAAAAGTAACAAGACTAGGTCTTGGAACAGACATGTCAGCTATTTAATATGGCACAGGCTGTTGTAAAGCAATAGTAATGCAGTTTAATTTGTATTTTCATAACTCATTCAGTTTCCCCTCCCCTCTTCCCCCCTAACCCTGCAAGGTAAATTATATTTAAATGTCATGGGGTGCTGGGAGATTGGCTGAGGCTGCCTGACCCATTGGACCATTCATTTGATGCAAGAGCCATGAAAGACTCAGACTTATGTCACAGAAGCAATATTTCTTGTATTAGCTATTTATGGATTTACACATATTTTCATTTTTCAACAGTAAATAAAATAAATAACAGGCACCAAAACGCTGGCAGCATGACAGGGACCTTTATGAGATGCAGAACAAGGACAAAATTAAAAGCAGAGGGACAATAAATTATTCTGTGGACCTGATTTGTGACACGGGCATGGGTAATTGCTGCACTCTGTGTTTTAAAGTCATCATTATATCTGTGTGGGGTCAGAGAAGTTGGTGTTCTCCAGAGAGAAGGAGGCTTTTTCTGTAACATGAGACCACCCTTGCATGGGAATCTGGCATGGGCAACAACCTGGGGATAAGACAGGAAATAGCTGGAGAATTAATGGGCACCTCTGCTTATGAAAGCTATTTCTTGGAAATAGTAAATCTAATAAACTTGGAAAGACTTGGCTTCACATAGGCAAATGTGATGGATGCCAACAGCAAACAGGCTTAATTATTTGAAGGAAAAAAATGAAAACCCACAATATTTCAGGGGTTGTGGGTAATGAGGGGCAATATTTGTATATATTTGGACAAAAACAAAATGCAACAGGCCTTCTGGATTGTGGGCAAAATTGAAAAGTATTTACTGTGTTGGGTGTTACTTGGAGATGGCCAAGGAGAACCCTGACTTGGGAGACTCCTTGTAGGATACAGGATCAGGCCCCAAGGATTTGGCCCTGATTTGGCCCTGTTTGCCTGGGAAGCTGTGGTGGAGGGTGACAACTTGCACTCCTTTTCCCTGGATGGTCTGGCTGATCTCCTGGCTTTCTGACTGTCCTTGTCCTCCCAGTTTTAATTGGATAAGAAGGTTCCCATCAAGGAGCAAGCTTAAGCTTTCACTACATCCAGCCTAACTCCATGGTCTTAAATCACTGCAGCTTCTGGCATTGACTTGTGGGATTTAGGCCTAAAGCCAGGACAGATGTGTGCACACAAACAAATACATATATTTAAACCAGATAACATTTGCTGCCATGGTAGCAGCAGGGTGTCCGTGTGCTGCTGCTGCCTTGGTAACAGTGTCTGTGTTTGGCTGCCCGTGTAGCCTGAGCTGCCATGGGATGGGGTCTGGGATAGATTTAAAGGAAATAAGTTTTTTTAAAAGTGCAGGAATAAGAAAACCTATCAAGACTTCTGTCTGCCATATCATGATCCCTTTTACACACCTCCTTACAGCCCTTACACACAGTTCTGCTCTTTGTTATAACTAAGGAAGATTTGAGAGTTTCCAGAGTATTTTTTTTTTCCTGTGCTTGTCCTCAAAGGCCCACATATACTAGACAAAGAATGGATAAAATTTAGGGGGAAAATAACAGCATTACAACACAATGAAATGTGGACATCAGAGAAAACTGTTTTATTTGGTGAATTACTTTTTTCTCTGAAGAATGAGCGCAACAGAACACCATCAATAACACACCAGGGAGAAGGAAAGTTGTGTGAAGTCAAACACACCTACATTGGTAAAAATCATGGTCTTGTCCATTCTCCATAGCAACCACTAACAATTGGAGAGATTTCTGAATCCCCAATTTTCTAATATAATAGTTAACAGCACAAAGCATTGATAGCTAGCTGTTGCAGTAAGATTAATAAATTTGTTGGGTGCCTGCAGAACAGAAATAAGTCAGCCTGCTCAAACTCATAGCCAGAATTTAAGGCAGTCATTATCACATTGGCCCTTTACTGAAAGCTGTTTTGCATAATTAGATTTTTGTGTAGCCATAAGTTATCTTGAAATTAATTGATCTCCAGATTTCAGGACAAAAATCCCAAATCTTAGGCAATAAACATCAATCCATTATAAAGAAGGAATGTAAGATCCCTGTAACTGTGTGAGGGTCACAAGAACAAGAACTGCTTAGATCAGAAGAAATCAAAGCTATTACTTCCATCTCATGCAATCGTGCCCATGAACTGAGAGATCCTTGAAATTCCCCTCCTGCATTTTTCCTGCATTGGTTTAACAAATCATTCTCACTGCTTTTATTAAACTGGAAGTGCAAACCCTGGTATGACTGCCATTGCACCCCAGCCAATAGGGAATTTTATTTATCTGTTGTGAAATTAATGCTTGAAAGGACACAATAAACCACAAAGAAGAGTAGCAGAAAGAACAGGGAAGAAAAAAAAAAAAAACAAAAACCCCAAGAGACATAAGGTTTCATTAGGCTGTGTTTGATTGCAAACACCTCTCTGATGGCAGCACTCTGCATATTGTTCTTCAAGCACTCATGCAATCAAAATGTGGAAACTCTCCCTTTGGAATGGGGATGGACTCTTCTGCAGGACTGTCTTCAGCTGCATATGAAATGGATTTTTGCATACTTCAGAAAGTTTGGTTAATTGTGCCTGCCTTCACATCCCTGCTCATACCAGTCATGGTGTTTTACCGGCTGGTTTGCTGGTGAACTTGGCCAAGAAGTGCTGCAGATTCACTCCACATGGGCTGGTGAGTGCCCAGTCCCCAAAATACCATTTCCTTTACCATTCCATTTCTTGTAAAACACCAGATTTCTATAGAGAACCATGTGTGATAGCAGCTCCTGGGCACCTTTTCCTGCAGCTTGTACCAGTAACACAGCAAAGCTGGGTTTCACCAAAGCCTGGTAATGAAGGGCTCTGTAGTGTATCAACTGAGCCTCACAAGGCCTCATCTATAGAAGAACTGTATATTTACAAGGAATCTGATTTTAAAAGCAACGTATAAATATATGGGCATGAAGAAATTCTTTTAAGAATGGCTGATTTCTGCAAACTTCTTCAGCTTTTATGGAAAAATTCTATAGAAATCCTGGGGAAAAAAATGAACGTCTCTGAAGAAGTTTGGGGTGAGAAGGTTAATAGAAAAATCATATCTCTGGTGTGGAATTTTTTTTTTTTTTGCTGCACCTCGGTATAGCATTCATTCTGTAGGCAGCTAAAAGGGAAAAAAAATCTATCAGCAAGTAACATTTTCTAATCTAGTTGGGTGTAGTGCAGCCCTGCAAAGAAATAAAGACTCTCTCATCCCAAGCAAGTGTGAAAAGCAGATAGGAAATAATTTGTCAATAGATTTTCAGATATCAAACGGGTGCGAGAGGTTAGAGCAAGCACCAACCTCTGCACAGAGCTACAACTTGTCTAACATTTTCCCCAGCAGCTCGGGGAAAGTAAATAGTTTTCCATGAACCTTTTCAGTGGAGGCCAATAAAGAAGCAGTCCCTCAGCAGCTGCTGCCTTTAATTGCTTTTCAGGTGTTCTCAGCACTGGCACCTCTCCCCTGCTGCACAGACCAAAATCCAAAGGAAGAATTCAAGTAAGATAGCATGGGGGAAAAAACCTTCCTGGTTGAGAAGTCTGTTCAGTAGTTTCTTGCTGAAAACAGGGTGTACTTTTTAAAAGTTTGCATTTGTAAGGTGAATGTGGGCATCCCAATGACCAAAATAAGTCAGTGTGGGCACTTAATTCCTTTGGCCCCTTGCAAATTCACGCTAAGATCCCTGATCCAACAACAAAGGGAAGGCTGGGAGCTGGTCCAAGCAAAGCTCTGATTTAAGCTACCATACACCAAAATCACAGCAAACACTGCAGTGATTTCATCTGCTGTGAAAAGAAAACCCTAAACATCAGTAAATGCACCAGAAATTAGCTTTCCCTGGCAGTAAGGTTTTGTGGGTTTATTTATAGCCTATTAGTGCTCATGGAAGGCAAGGAACAATAATCTAAACCAGAGTCAGCAGTTCTGCTGCTAGTTAGAAAATATGCCATTTTAACAGCTCTGTTTGCTCCTGCTCCAAAACCCCTTTGCCTTTTCCTGCTCTCCTGCCTGTTCACCCTCACATCCTTCACACCATTTTCAGCTGGGCTAAGGGGTCCAGGCTCCAGGAATTTGCCTCACTTCTGAGCAATTTTAACCACAACACAGAGAGGACAGAACTGCTGAGAGCACCCAGAAGGTGACCGTTCTCTCCCAGAAATACTCTGGTAGAAGTAACATTTTTTTTTTCTTTCCCTTTTGGATCCAACTTCGCCTCATGAAACCTTCAACATTTTAGGTGAAAAGTGTTCTCTTTCCATAAAAAGGCCTGGTCTATCAATAAAAGCCTCTTGAGAGAGAAGAGAGATATTCTCTGGGTAGTGACACAGTATTATCAGAACCCCACATCCCATCCCCTACCTGAAGAACTCTCTTTCTTCATGCAGCAGCCTCCAGCTTGTTCCTTGGTTTGCCTGTCAGAGAGAGCAGGGGGGTGTAGGTAAGATAAAAATAAAGTTACAACAGGCAGCACCAGCCTTCTTAACATGGGATGAAAGAAGAATGCAGTTGTTCTTGGTTACTAATTGAATAACTGAATTACAGGGCTGCCAGAAACCCCAGATATGGGTTGGATGGTGCCCAGGTCTGTGGAGGAGCTCTCTTCTCCTCTCCTCTTGCTGTTTGAGGAAGCTGCTGGATGAGAGGAGTGTCAGAGGCTGCAGGGTATGTGAGGAGAGGAGGCCACTGCTGGAAGGTGGGCTTTAGGATCTCATCCATGAGTGTGGATGGACAGGAATGGTCGGACTTACAAGACCACTCCAGTTTAAACCAGAGTAGTCAAAATGGAGTGTTTCTTTCCTTAGACCCCGCTTTAGCAAACTGTAAGTGGCAAAACTCCTCCAAGACATAAGAAATGTTTTCAATTCCTGCCAAGGAAACCTGCTTTGAGCATGTAAAGCTCCAGGCTCTTAAAACAAAGGCTGACACAAATTACCTGCTATACAGCTGCTGTGGTCACCCTGTGTTGAAGAACCATATTCCCAGAAAAGAGTGGAGTAGATATGAATTGTGCATGTGTAGATCCATCACAGCACATGGATTCATGGGACAGGGCAGACATGGGGGGGTTTATGTGCTGGGAGGAGGAAGGAAGCCTGCAGGAGAGCAGACTTGATTATTAAAGAAGGGATCACAAGCCCTGAGGTACAAACCACTATCAGGTAGTGGTTTCACTGTGAGCTACAAACTTCAGCCTCTGTAAAATCCATCCCGTGCATACCTGGGCTCCAGTGCAGTCCCCAGTAAGCAATGTCTCCCTCCATGAATTCCAGCAGAGGCAGGAGCACACATCACATCCCACTTAGGCTGAGGTACAGCCCAGAGGCTCAGCTGTGTGCCAGAAGATGTTTATACCACATGCCAAGGCCTCCAAAGCCTTGTTGTTAACCTCAAACTAACCTCTTCCCTCTCCCACTGGTGGGAATAGCACTGGGTAGTTTCTCTTTTGTACACGTGATTTTTTTCTTTGCTGGAAATCTCAGGTTTGGATTGTTCTGGAGCTGCAAGCTATCTGGCACGTTTAATCATTGGCTATGCCACATGTGAGAGGATAATTCTGAAAAGGGCACCTGGGACCCAGATTCTGGTGATCAGTGTATTGTCTGTGTGGCCCACAGAAGAAAATGGTTCGGCTGCTCTCATTTAAACAGCAGCGAGCAGCAGAGCATAAGGAAAGGAAATGCAAGGTCTTAAATGAATCCAATTACTCATGCCATTAATTTAGATTTGCTTGAGTAGTTAGAGCATGCTAAATAAACAAAAATTGATTAGTTAGATCATGTTCATTTGAAATTTGACCATGAGTGGATGGATATTTATTTTCCAGTCTAATGGTAAAGGTTTGCCAATATGTTTCTGTGGTATTTAAAAGGAGGTCACTTGATTTTTTTCATCTTGGATTTGCAATTTTTCCCAGGATCATTTTCATCTGCAAGCCTTTTATCCTAGATAAGTGCTGTGCTGATGACAGGTGTAGGTGATGCCTTTTTGCATGTTTCAATCAAGCTAGAGACTCTTACAAAAGAGTGTGTGCGTGTGGAATGAACCCCAAGGTTTGCCTCTAGCTCATGTAAAAATTTGCTACTGCCCACAGGAGCCAGCTCTGATTTTTACTCTTGAGGGAAAACAGCAAAATATGACTTGAAACCTGAATCAGTGACAGAACTAGAGCATAGGGAGAATAGAGTCTGAATGGGCTTTGAAATGAAATCAAGCCAAGAAAGTGCTTGTGTAGCAGACATGCATGCTGAGGCAGCTGAAGAACAATATTTCATATTGACTACATCCCATGCATTGGGAAGTGGGAGAAAAATGAATGGTTTTATTTAGAAACAAGGAATATTTCCCTAGCTCCCATTTCCTCCTGATAAAAATCACTGTTGTCCCTGTAACTCAAACATATCTGGAGGTGGGGACCTTTCTTTCCACCACACAAAAAAAACAGATGCAACTTTACCCAAAACTTCCCTGTGAAATGTTCTATCACAGCCTTTTCCCTCTGTTAAACTCAGCAAATATTATCTCCCCTCTGAATTGTTCTGGGTACTCAATCCCTGACAAGAAAAGAGTGAGAAATAGTTTCTTCTATGGCTTAAAAATCTTAAACTGAACCCAGGTAAAATGATTATAATGTAATGTGCTTCTTAACCACATTGCTATCGGCCAACATTTCCTGTCCATTAATAAGTTTCTGAGACGGTTCTCATGGATAAAAATGGGATTTAAAAAATAATTTATTATTTCTTTTACTGGAAACAGAGTTAGGAAGCAGGTATATGTAAAAATAGAGTATTCACTTATGTTTGGGGGTGGGTCTACATAATCTTTTCTCCAGAGGGTACATCTTGATTTTCATCAGATACTGGTGAAATAGTGTGGGTATTTGTTCTCTCCATGAATACTGAATTCAGTTCCAATCAGCCTGGTTTTTGTACACTATATCTAAGATGGAAAGACCATGATAATATTGAGATAAAGCCCAGTTCTCCCAGCCATGGAATATGTATAGACAGAGCAGAATATTAAAAAAAAAAAAGCTCTGTAATGTGAATTGTGGTAGCATTCTCCCTGTGGCTTGTAGAAAAATAACAAAGGTTTAGGTGGCAAAACTGGGCTGTTCCTTTGCAGTTTTTATTTGCTTATTTCATTTGGCGGTCAGGACAGTTTTTCAACTCAGTTGGTTTTAACTTTTTCACTTTCCAGGTCTTGTAGTGCCTGAGTCAGTCTTCCTTAAAGAATGCCATTGTCAATGAAATGTTATCCTCTCCAATGTACTTTTAAAGAAATTAAAGTACTCTTTAGTTCCTACTTGGAAAACAAAATCAGATCTGGCAGTTTAGCATTATTGCAGTTGTGTCAGGTTGTATTTCAAGAAGACAGCTCTATGTGCAGTCTTCTAATTAAAATGAAAAGATATGATCAACTTATTAAATTAGCTTCCCATCTGGTAATTTTACTGTTTAAAATAAATTTCTTTTGTGCTTAAAAAAAAAATCTGAAACCAGGATAACAAATGCTAAACTGATCTTAATACTGTCACTGCAACAAAAGTCTTCCAAAAGATGAGGGGAAAGTTGATAATCCTTATACAAAGTGTAGAAATAGAAGAAGGGGGCCAGTAGCAAGGAAGGGCTGACAATGATGGATGTTTTACTGACTCCAGATCAGGTTTTATTGTAAGAATTTTCCCTGAAACTCACAGAATCTTCTTTCCATCAACCTCTGCGTGTAAGGTGAATGACTCCTGCCACTATTCTAAGTAACGAGGTGGATTTAGAAATAGATGTATCTAATTAGTGTATATCCCATGTGAATATTTGGTATGCCAAAAAGGAGGGGAATTTCAGCTGAGTAGTGACTGTATTTCATGCAAAGCCACTCTCACACCCCTCAGTTTGCTCCTGGTACCAGCACCACATGCTCCAGACCAATGTTTGTAGTTCTCTCCTTCATGCAGCACCAAGGGACGTGCTGAGAGCCACGTCCTGAGAGCTGAGATGGCCCCAGCTGCTTTGGGGCCAGCATGCACCCTGGAGTGCTGCTCCCCAAGGAGAAGAGCAAGAGGAATTACTTCTCAACAATTATTTCAAAGTGTTCTGATCCTTTTAACTGAGGGATTGTCTTACTTAGGGAAAAGAAACACAAAGAAAAAAACTCCAAGGAAATTCCATGCAGTGTAGCTACATGAGTTATCACTTAAAAACTCCTAAAACAAGGCTTAAGTTGAATGCTCTTTAATTGAATTAATTCTTCTCCATTTTGGTTTTTTGCATCCATGGAAATTTGTGTGTATAGCTCAAAACGGATTTTTCCTTCTTTCTTTCTTTCTTTCTTTCTACTTCTCATCTGGAAAATCACTTCCTAATGCCTTGCAGACTCCCCAGGACTATCCATGGCTTATCCAACAATGTTCTGGCCAACCAAGTTATTAATAAAGATCAGCTCTGTAGTCATTCATGCACATTTCCACTGCCAAAAGCTTCACAGCAGGAAAGAAAGATTTGACAAAATAGGGGTCCACAGTCCTGAATGTTTTATGAATCAGAAGAATTTCTGGGAAAGTAAAATCTAACAGACAGCATCAGTACCTGGCAGCAGCAGCCTAGAATAGATTCAAGTCCTCCCAGGCTTATTGCTCATGACAGAGCCACACTCCTGAAGGTGCAGAGGCTGCAGGGTCTCAGGAAGGAAGGATTGGAACCCAGTGCACCAGGTCTGGCTAGCAGGGTGACAGGATGCAGGCCAGGTGATGAAGACAGGACCATCATCTCCATGTTCTCCCTTTTCTTGGCTTTCCGCTGCCTGGAGCCAGTAAATAAGGAGAAAAATTACAAAGGAACAGCTCAGACAACCACCTGCTGGAAGAGAAAGGAATACAACAGGAAGAATTACTCAGCTGGCTGTGAGAACAGCTGTGGGTCACAGGTCCCCCTAATGTTCTGTGCTCAACTCTGAGGATGGAGATGCTGGGACAGGGCAGAGCGAGGTGGGTGAGAGCAATCCCTGCTGGCAGCACAGCCAGGAGCACTGCCCTGCTCCCTGCAGGCTTTCTCCTGTGCTCAGCTCTCAGCAAGGGCCAGGAGCACAAGCTGCACCCGTGCAGTTTGCACCAGGGATCATTTTCAGCCGTTTTTCCCATGAGGAAAACCCCCAGGGATTTCTATGGCAGCTCAATGGCCCTTAGCTTAGCTGAGTGGCCCTTGGCAAAGCCTTCAGTGTGTCAGAAGAGCTGTTGGGCTGTGTTAAGGGAGGGATGATTTTACTTCAGCTTTCTGCTACACTCAGAACATGTTTTTTTCTCTGTCAGTGAGTGCCCCCATCCAGTCATAGAGCGCAGATTCAGAATAATGTGTTTCCATCCAATAATGGGTCTGGGATAAAGACCTCATCAGTCTGACATCCAATTGGGATTCTGGCTCAGTGGTGATGAGGCAGTTACATTAATGCTGGATACTAAAGCAAGAAATAGATTTTTGGCCCTTAAATTGTTGTGTTCAGCTCCCTCCCCAGCAACCCTGTCTCCACAGGAATGGAAAAATAAAATCAGAGAGAAGAATTCTGTTAGCAGACAAGGCAAGAAATTCAATACAGATGACATTTGCTTTGCAAAGCAATAAAAAAAGCTCCATCTGTTTAACAGTTAGGTACTTTCAGATAGGATTTAGCACAAAACATTTAGAACATTTTCAAAACATTGCAACGTTAAACACTGAACCCTTGGGACAGATGTGGGGTGGAGATGAGGAATTGGAGGCAGAGAGGTTGAACTGTGGCAGAATTCCAATTAGGACTCTTGGCTTTTGAGCTTTTATCCCAAGAGCAGAATGTCTAGTTCTGTTTTGCTGGGTGAGGCACCCAGCATGGCAAAGGGCAACCAGCATTTCAGCAGCAAACTGGGCATCTTTTAACTTGTATTCTCCAGCGTGAGAGGAGTGGGACCTCAGGGAGGTGATCCCACATGAGCCATGGGGGCCTCACACCTGCCCAGCTGTCAGGATTCCGTGGGTCCCAGGGCTGTGGAGCATCTCCTGCTCCTGTCTCAGCAGTGCTGTGCATGACAGCTGATCTTTGCAGCCCTGGCCAAGACCCTCCTGAAATGACAATGATGGTCCTGTCTCCGCTGCTCATCCTTCCAAGTCACAAACACCAAAAATCTGGTTTTAAGCGGGGATCTCTTTTCTTACTGCAAGGAATTGTGCCAGTGTTTAGCATACGAGGGCCAGTCATCCCCACAGAAGTGCACATCTGCTTTCTGCTGAGATAACATGAGATCCCCAGCTCAGCCTCGTGCAGGAAATAATTCAATTGTTTGTAATTAGACTCAAAGAGCAGCAGCTCCCACTCTTCTGTGTGGGTCAGTGAGGTGCTAGGAAGGGCTACCAAGGAACCAGAGCAATTAGCATGTGGGCACCTAATCAGCCACTGCAAAATGGCCTGAAAAACAAAGGAGAATAAAGCCTCAGCTTTATTCTGTGCTATTTCTGACACAAACAAAAGCTTCAATTAATTTTGGAGCAATATGCAAAATACCTATCACTGTTTCATGGATATTCAGAAACAACAGCTGCTCTTTTTGTGGCTGTTTGTTGTTGAGACCTAGCAGAGGTTAAAAGTTCATTGTTTCCATTATCCTCAATATATATGTATATATACATAGCAATTCACAGAGGTATGGAGAGGCTGGGTGCATCTATTGGCATTCTCTTCCTAGGAGGGGTGCCTGCCTGTGTGTATCTGCATGATGGAAAGATCTTGTTCATTAGCTCAGGATGCTCATATCATGTATATTCTATTAAGCACATATTGAATATGCATCTCATTTTCATTTCAATTAGGATCTGAGGGCTGATTTCATTCATGACTATTGATTCCTTCCAGGCCATTTGCATTTTATTCTGTTCATTATTATTTATAAGCTCTGTGCTCTCTGAGGAATTTAAACATCCCTCTCATGATTGCCCCCAAGTGATGAATTACACCCTGTCCTTCAAAAACCAACACAGCAAGCCCCATGCTCATCCTCTGCTCTTTCTGTGTATTTATGGGGCTCCCTGTGCTTTGCTCTGGTGCCTTCTGTTGGCTTGGCAGCAGGTGATGCTCTGCATGGTGAACTCCATTTACTGCATGACAAGCTGTGGAGTTTTCCAGTACAAAGAGATATTTCACCCCAGCTCTGCTGGGAAATATTTCCCTGCCCTGTCAGGGCACTGGGTGGCCAGGAGCAGAGAACATGACAGCTGAATCACAGACAGCTCCTCTCTTCAGAAAATCACTCCCGGCTTTTGTCCCTGACTCACGAACCAGGACAAGAAACACTTCACTCCCAAATCCTCTCCCTCCCCAAGGGCTCCCTCCTGCCTGACATTTCACAGTGTCAGAGGATCAGTTAAATGTTCTCCCCCTGTTTTTGTAGGAAGGCTGTGTCCTTTTGGGTGAGATGCTGTGTTTTAAGTGTTTTAGGGGAAGGTTTTAGTTCGGTGCTTTGCACACATTGATGTGTGTGGCTGAATTTGCTGGTCCCTGAACTCCACGGGGGTGAGGGAAGAACTGGAGATTCTTCCTGACATGTGGAGGCTCCCCAATGCCTTTTGATGATTTGACAGGTACTGTCTGAGATCAAATTTGCACAATTCCTAGCTTGGAATGAACAGACAGGAAACTTCAAAAGAGCCAGAATTGCAGTTTAAATTGAAAACAAGTTGTGTTTTCATTAGAAGAGCTATGCAATAATTAATTACTTACTTAAATGTAGACTTAGATCTGAAAGGTCTTTTGAGAGATTTAAGAAAGTCTACACATTAAATCTGATAGGAACATATGCTCCTAGATTGTTTTGATCTATGCTAACAGAGCTGGAAGGACACAAAACTGCAATAGAAGTAAAACACAAACTGAATTCTTCCAGATGTAGAAGAAAGCAGTTTGCTTGATAGAGTTTTGATGTAAATGGACAAAAAAAGAAGAAAGGAAAAAGAAAAAGGGCAATAATTATTCTTTCAACAAATTAACCCCTCTGTCCACAGCTCAGGCTTTTACACACCCATCAGCTGAAGCATGGCATCTGACCATGTGTGCAGTCAGACAGAAATGAAAGCCTGGCTGTCAGGTCTGCCAGTGTTCTTCTCTACTCCCATGAGGATTCCTGTGTGATCATATCAAGGTGTAAGAGAAGACACAAAGTCCCAAGACATTTCTCCAAAAACTGGCATTAAGGGCAGGCTTAAGTTGAATGGATGTTATCTAGAGATTACATTCCTGGCTCTCCAGTGAGTGATTAATAATCACATCCTGCCTGCTCCTAAGGGGGATTAACAGGGCAGGAAAGAACTCAGTGCTGAGGATTCCCACACCAAAGCAGCTTCTCAGCCCACAGGCATACAGGATGGATGGATAGGAAAGGGAGTAGGAATGTAACAAAGAGAGGAAATTAGGAGAGCTTTCACAGCCATACCAGGCATCATTTAGCAGAACAGAAAGAATGAGATGTTGGCCAAACTTTGAATTTCTTATAGCAAAAGATAGATAAGAACATATACTTGCAAGGAGGGAGAAAGGGCTCCATAAGATGCCTCTGGTATTTGCTCCTTCTGCATGAAATCGAGGAGAGTTAGTTTCTAGAAATCCCAGCCACTTTCTGGGTCATACCAGTGAAGAAATCCATCCTATTATTTGGATTTTCAGGCCCTTGTAAACTGGGGCACCCAGCCTTAATTACAAACTCCTATTATAAAAGTTGCTTATTCTTGAAACTGTGGGTGGGGAGGATTTGTTTCCAAATAAATTATCAATTTAGCCTGTGCAGAGCTGCATCTGAGAAGCTCGCCTCTTTACTGACAGCTTCTATTGGTAGATACATTTCCCTATTTCATTGTAAAATAAAAGCCCATTTATAGCAACACAGAAAAAGCCTTATTGACACCAGAGACTACTCTTGGTAGAAGTCAATTATGTTATACATACCTCTTAAAAAAAAAAAAGTTTTGTGATTCTTTCATATGTAAACTGGGTATTCCCTAATTTGTCTTGAAATAAATGCCATTAATTTGTCTGGAGATAAATGCCATTTATCTTCAATAAATGCTCTAATGCATCAGGGCTGATCAAAGGGCTCTGGTCCTTGCCTCTCCACTGAAGATGCCAAAGAGGTTCATGCTTCCCAAAACCCTCTCAGCAGGGATATTTCCCTCCCTGAGTCTGTTAGCAGCACCCTGCACAAAGGCAGAGCTGGGGGCTGCACGATGGAGATAAGACCCAGAATGAAGCACTCACAGATGGCAGTTGCCATAGAAGGTACAAAGGATCCTTTAATTAAGTCTTTCCTACCCCTTATTAAAATTCAGGAAAGATTACCAAGGAATTTGTACTGTATCTTGAAAACAAATCATAACAATTACAGCAGACTGCCCCGGGCTGGCTAGATTGTAGCTCATTATTCCACAAAGGCTTGATGAATGTGTAAATTTATAGAGAAGGCTCCTGCATGTCATCATTGCTGTGCAAAGACTTCCTGCTTGCTGTATCCAGTTTTAGAAGGAAGACCAGCTGGCTAGAGTCCCTTGAATTATTTGCTGTTGTTGTTGAATTTTTAAAATACATATAAATTATGTCTCACATTTACAGTTTTTCTCCAAGCTGTCAAACAGGGACTCATTCCTGCTCTTTTTGATGCCATCTAACTCAGTTAACTCTCTAGCCCCACATCCCTCAAACATCATCAAAAACAATGGTTTTAAAATTCTAAATATGTGTTTTTTAAATGCCACAGGCTTCCCCTTAAGGAAAAAGGAAGCTTTGTGCTTCCCTACTAATTGATTAAATGCTGGGTCAGGTGGGGTGGGTGAATCACTCATTATATGCATTTCCTCCAAAAAGGGGTGCTTTGAACAAAGATCAGGGCTAGATTTGATCCTCTTCATCACACCCTTTGCATGTGTGATTCCACGGGGAAGACTGGAGCAATGGTGTGATTTATTGGCAAAGCTTATGGATTACAATGCCACGAGGGACTGTCAAAATGATCTTAGCCAACTCCCCTGCAGAAACCAGACCAGAATATTTCTCTGAATTAGCATCTGGATGAAGATCAGATGCAGGAAAACATGTCCACTCATAATTAAAACCTATCCATCAGTAGATAATCCACTAACAGCCCTGGGGAAATGAAGCAGGAACATCATTCTGGGACATGCACCCACCCCAGCCAACATCCATGCCTGGTCCACCTCTGTGCTTTTTCTGTTCTCCTGATTTTATACCTGAGACCTCAGGCTGCAGCAATGCATAGGGAGCACCTTCACCATTCTTCTGGATATATTGCTATTATTGCAAGTTTAAAGTAATTTATATGAAACTGGTTCAGTGTATGTTTGCTGCAGAAAAGAGGAAAATGTAGATTTTTGAAAGATAGTGCTTATGTGTTCTGTTTCCCAAATGCAGTGAAATGAATGTTCTTAGTCTCTCTCCTGCCTGACTGTGGTGACTTCACCTTCTCTTGCAAGATTTTAAATGTTCAGATACATGCAAATCCCATTTGCAAAGAAAATACCAGGCACTTCCAGAGTGCCTGAGAGCTCAGAGCACTTTGCAAATATTTTAAATTCTGCTCATTTTGCCAATGGCACCTTGAAGCCAGGACTCCAGGGTCTCAACCCATCATGCTGGCGGCCAAGTTTAGCTAAATCAAACAGATCCAAGGTACAGCACTCCACAACCTGCAGGTACAGGCATGGCCTGGAATGTGATGTCACCAAGGCCATGATGAGAGACTTGGCAAAGAAAAAGGGAGAAAAACTTCCCACAGGATGGAAAAAGACATAAGGGATTCTGGTTTGTACTGGTTTTATTTTTTATTTTTAAATGACATTTCTCATTGCATCTCTGTGTAAATAATCAAGAGAAAACATTCAGCAACCTTTTCCACAGCTCGTCTTTATTCTTACTTCTATTCAAAAACATTCTGGCTGGGCTTGTCCAATAAATCAAAGTCTCCAGCTGATCATGAAATTAATACATAAGGTGACACATTTGCTCTCCACTGCAGATGAGTTTTCCCATTTCATGCTTCAGTTGCTTGAAGTAAGAATGCAAGAGAGGGAGAGTTTTTCCTGTAGTGGTAAGGAAAGCTGATGAAAGATTACCTTAAAATCCCTCATAAGGTACAACTAAGCAAGAGACAGAGTTGTTGGTTTTTTTTAACTTCCCTTAAAAAAGATATAAGCAAAAAAATAAACAGAGTAGAAGGGGGCATACTTAATATTGATTTTTCCTGCTCTGCCTGCATCATTCTCCCAGGGAATGCAGGGAGAGAGGAGCTGGGATGAGGAGATTAACAGATGCCACAGGTGTGTGGGATGGGCACATAAATAAATAAATAAATATATATATATATAATCCAAGTAACTATGGCATTTTTTCAACTTTTATTTTAATAAAGGGAGACAGGAGGAGGTCTGTGAATTCTGAAATATATTCTTTGCAGGGATAAAAGCATCTGGGAAAATACAAGATATCATTATTATTATTATTATTATTACTTAGAAGATGGCTTAATTATATTTTTGACAAAATGTTTGAAGTTGGATGGTGTGGTGCATTCTTCAGCAGCTAATAAAAGATTGCAGCCTTCCCTTCAGCTTGATAGATTTGAAATGTCTGTCCTATTAGTGCAAGGAGGGAAATTTTCTGTTAAGTTCTTAAGGCAATGGGGAACTTCAAAAAAAGAAAAGATCTCTTTCACCTTCAGGACAAAAAAAAAAATTGAATATGTTCAGTGTTTCCATGTGCAGAATACCAAAGTGTTCACTGGCACATAAATCTCACTCTCCCCAATATAATTAATTTTTTAATTATTATTAAAAAATTTGTTTTCATTTCAAAATAAATGGAAGAGGAGGGAATGGTCATAGACACCAGCTTTAAAAAAATAGATTTGCATTTTGTTTCAACAATAAGACAGGAGGAGAGGTGTGATTTTGGAGGATCTTGGTCACTAGTGGTCAGAACAGCAAGGACTGGTGCTGCTTCTCTGGGCAGCTCTCTCTGCCCTCTCTTTCTTACATACAAAGCAAGTCACTTTTGGAACACAAACCCCCCACCCTCACATATTTATTTTTTATTTGTATAAAAGACCTTGATTGCTTGTTAAATGTTCATTTGTAGGTTAGAATATGCACAAGTTTTGGCAAGTCATGACTAAGATAACCAAAGTGATTTTGAAAAATATTTCCAAGATCACTGTGAGGTGAATCATTATAAGAATAAAGAAAAGATGTTGCTACAAATGAACTAACTAAGGAGTGAAACAAGATATCCCAAAAGTACTGTGAAATAATGGCAAATAAATCTGCAAATTCAATTATTTGTTTTCTGGAAGAAGTTGACTTGGAAGATATTCCTGACATTTTGTTCTCTGTCCTGCCAGAGCAAACAGAAAAGATGTATGAAAGATTTAACAAAATGTTTGAAAGCCTTTGATGAGTCCTAATTCCTCTTTGAATAACAGTAATTAGATACATCAGGTGCACATTTTAGTTTCTGTTTAAAATACTTTTTTTCTTTCAAATAGAATATGGTTCATTACAGACATTAGCAAAAATGACATGGGTTAATGTATTTTTTCCATTCTCAGTCTAGCCTTAGTATCAGGGAGAGTCTGGATTCCTAGTCCCTCCTTCACCAGGGATGCAAGGATGCTGCAGGATTTGCATCCTACAGCAAAAGGCTCATTATCACTCACTGTGGTGATGAATTCGTGAGCTGAACAGAAATTTCTCGGCTGTTGAGGAATGTATTAAATGCTCCCAATATACATTCTAGCAAGTTAATGAATATATATATATGCATGTGTATATATATAAATGTTAACTTATAAATAAATCTTCCTCTCCTCTATGAGTTTTTATGCCATAGTAAGTTAACCCCATAAGCCCTGGTTAATATTATTTATTGAATTTCTGTTTATGCCAAGGGAATTGCAGGCTGGCTGATGCCACCCCTGAGTCCTGGGCTGGAAAATCAGGAATTACGGAATCTACAATTCATGGGAGCTTCTCAGAAGCTGAATGCAAAAGACAAAACTGGTGTTAACAAGCTGGAGGATTAAAAGGAGACATGGAAACCCCTGAGCTAGGCCTGGCCTCCTTGATTGATGGCCACCTCTGATATTAATTCAGCTCCTCTGCATAAAACCATCAGGCTGTCACTGTGACACTCCCTGTTCCCTTGGATGTCCAACCTGTGTCAACAGGATCCTTCCATCTGCAGGCAGGCAGGAGACCGAGAGCTCTCAGCTTTAGATAGAGCTGATCCCACTCCCTCTATCCATATCTGATATTTCAACATTACTGACTGAGCATTGCTCACTCTGTCATCCTTTTGGTCTCCTGACAGAGGGGGAGATTGACAGCACATTCAGGCAATCCCCAAGTGATGAAACCCAGATGTGTCCCTGCACCCTGCTCATACTCCTGGCTCTGAACCTTTGTTTCAGGACATCTCTACAGAGCTGATGCACTCTTATTCCAGATTTCAGCTACTCATCCTGGGGTGAGAGCCTAGGAAAAATAAGCTGGTCTGTACTTTAGAAGTAAAGCTCTTTCTTCAGACTTAACTCTGTCTTGGTGCTTAACATGACTCCCTCAGACACCTGAAACCAGCTCTATCCTCTCTAATAACAGATATAAAAGGACAAGTGTCTTAGTTTATTACTTTTTCCTTTCCCTGGTTCTATTGAAACCTGAGATTTTCAGAAAGTAGAGTGTAAATCAATGAGCCTTTCCCCTATAATTATCATCAATAGCTGTACACTACAATTTCCAGCCCAAAAACAGACTCTGCCTTTCCTGTAGTTTGATCCCCTCTCTTCTGCATGCTGCTGCCTGCAGGAGATTCAGAGGGCAGCAAGGCTGTGAAAACTGTGGGATGAAGACCTAAACAGGAAAGAATCTGTTGTGCAAGATGCCTTTTGTCAGCTGAAAATTGCACTTGTAAAAAAACCACAGAAACCCCAAAGCTTGTAGTTAAAGAGTAACATCTTTAGTTCTAATTTATACTGACAGCACAATAGAGCTATTGCTCAGGCTCTGCCTGCTCTCTCCCCATCACAGCAAGGGTTTTATTAAGTGATAAATCAATTTCTACAAGGCAAACTGGAGATTAAGTCCTTATCCAATGTTCATTTGCAATTGAAAGCAAACAGAAATACCCTGGGACAGGGGCTTGGTGACCCTTTTCAAGGGCCAAGCTTGAATAAACACCCCACATGCCAGCACAAGGCTGAGATCCGTATTGCAAGTCCTGAGGGAATGCTATTTCTCAGAATCTGATCAACTAACGATTTCTTCTTTAAATTAATACATTCCCTGAATAAATAATTTGGATTAAAATGATCACTGCTAAAGAAATGTCATTCTTTGGTTCTGATGGCAGATCTCAATTGTTGGAAACCAGTGCCCAAATAGCCAGATCAGCTTAGAGCTGGACCTGTCTCATCTCAGATTCCCTGCCAGGTGAGGGGCAGAGCCTGATATTTCAGAAGAAGACCCAGGGAAGCCTCTCAAGGAGCAGATCTGTAACTGACCTGGCTCTCTCTCTCCAGGTACAGCATCAGCTCTTTGCCATGTGAGGTAACAGCATCTCCCTTTGGGCAGTTTTCTGTGCTGGTTAAATCCTTTCCTGCAGGAGAAAAGGGAGTTTCCACACTCCAGGGAAAGCTGGAGTGGAAAATTCCCCCATCTGTTTACAGTGCCAATAACAAAAACCCAATGGGCAGAGCCCCCTGTCCCAGCTTTTCCCAGCAGTTTAACTGGAGGTGCTGCACATGGAATGGAGGCAGGCAGAAAATATGGGGGAAATGAGAATTGCTCCCTTCAGCCTGGGAACAGCTCAATGAAAGGGCCTCCACATCCCCCCCTTTGAGGGGGTATGGAGTGCTCAGGCAGCAAACACAGAAACACAGCTGGGAACACCAGCAAGAAGTGACACTTCATGGAAATGCAATTACTCAGAAGATCAAGGTGAGCTTGTGAGGCAATCCTGCTTTCTTCTCCCTGCCAATACCCCTTCAGCAGTGCTGCAGAAAGTGGTGACAGCCTTACATCTCTTTTTCCCTTGGCCTGAAGCCAGCTGCTCAAAAGATGTGATTACCCTCCTCCTTTGGCTCCTCTTTTCTTTGAGGAAGAATTTTGGCACCATTTGTCCCCTCACCAGTTGTGGTTTCCCCAGTTCAGTGACCTCTAGCATTTCACCCAGCTTAGAAGTGAGGGATGCACATCTTTAGCCATTGCAGGAGTTCAGAGATGAACTCTGGGTCAGCTTTAGCTCCAGGTTTAATCTTAGAATCTTCCACTAAGTCAAGTGAGTTTTTTATTTTGTTCAGGGTTTTATATCTTGTGAGGGAATCTATAACTGATCCATCCTTGGCTGTGGTAGCTGTTTGAGGAAAGCAGGAGGGAAAACTGTCACAGTATGGCAGAGTGAAACTGTTTAGTAGCACAGGGATTAGCGGTTTGCAGGCAAACTCATTTCAGGAGCCATCAGAGGAGATAGGAAATCCAGCCTTTCAACTTCTTCCTTGCTGTGCCCCTTGCAGAAGGACCAGGCTTTCAGTAATCCCAGCACAGGGGAATGGGTTAGGGATGCTGCCATGAGCTCCCCAGCTGGGAGGTGTGAGTGGGTGGCAATCCATGTGCCAGGGGCTGAGTGGAAATTTCCACATCTGGCACAGAGGATGGGAGCTGAGGGCCCCCTGGAGCTGCGGGTGCCCAGCTCCCTGCAGGCTTTTCCCCATCATTAATGGGCTCTGTGTGTTTCTGTGGTCTCATTAACAATGCAGCAGCCATAGCAGGGCCATTGCTGTAAATGGCACCACTTCAGATCATTACTATAGATTGCCAGAGCATTATCTCTCTCCCAGCAACAGTTTTATTTGAGTTCGACCAGATTCCATCAAATATTCAAATGCAAACAGATATTTAACTGCAGTGGAAGGTGGTTTCCTGGCAGTGCGTCAAGGCTTTCAAACGTTTTCATGTTTTTTCAATCATTCCCTCCATCCCTGAGGTGTTTATTGTGAATTACCAGGAGGGAAGACATAACTTAGCAATGAATGGGGGAAGGAAAAGGGAGCAAACCTCTAAACCACAGCTGAGCAATAAGCAATTCACTTTGTCCCCAGAAAACTGTTTTCAGTGTTTCTGTTTTCTTTAGAGCTGGTTGTATTGTGATTTGAAGAACAAAAATGCCATAACCTAGATCCTGTGGCTGGTGCATTCAACCTCTTTTCATCTCACCCCACACAGGTTAACTATCATTAAAAATAAAATTTTTACTGCTGTTCTGCACTTCATAAAAGCACACAAACCTTGAGAAAAATCTATTGCCTTCCTCCAAATCTTTGATGTTTACATGTTTTCCCACTCATCTGGGAGCAGCCCTTGGTGGACTTATAAGCAACACAATCAGGATTTATTCTCATGGACAAAATGGAGTAGCAAAGCTCGAAAAAAACCAAAATGACACCAAATCCCTATGAAATCCAAAGCACATAAATTTTCAGTGCTCACTGTTGGTACAAATGCCAGGTTATCACAAACCTGGATAGGAAAGCCCACAGGAGATGGTGACAGATGGGAAGACCTGTGCTGGGACAGAGCTGAGGTTGGGTCCCCCTGAGGATCAGGGAGATGGAGCTGCTGCTGCCCTGGAAGGCCACAAGAGCAGCAGCATCTCCACTGCTCCCCCAGGAACAACAGCACAGCAAAACCAAGGGTTGGATTCAGGAAAATTCCTGCACCGGCCAGGCCTTACACAAAGTGTGTCCGAGTCAGACAGCACAGCATCTCCTTCATGAGGACAGGGGTGGGAGGAAAGTACGGCACCTGGAACCACTGAGCTCCTGCTCCTGCATTCAGGGCATGGTTCTTACACTTCCAGTTCAGCAGCCAAACCAGGTTGAGAAGTTGAACCACAGCAGTGGGTCCCTGACCCCTCAGCACCACCCACCACTCGCTCAGCTGTGCCAGCAGGGCAGAGTCCTGAGAGCCTTCACCTCCCAACCCTCACCTTTGCACCATTCACAGCAATGTCTGAGACTCAAAAAAAAGCTGTTAAGCTGAGGCTGCTCCTGTTGTGGCACAAATTGTTTAGGAAGCACCTCTTGGCACAAGCCACCAGCACTATCTCTGCTCATTGAAGCCCTTTATCAGAGATCCAGTCTTTCCCATTCATGTAGCACAATATTTTTTTATCCAACAGGTAGAAGACCATAAATAAAGAGCACACAAAGAGGGGAAGGGAGATATGGAGAACAAGGGCATCTGGGCACAGCCCACTGCTGGAAATAGCAATCTGGGAGATTTAAGTTTTACATCTTTGTGTCAGAGAATTTGTTGCACAAGAGACAACAAAAATAATTCAAAGCAGTTTTACCCCCATTCTCTTTGTGATAGGAATCTGTTCCTTTTGCAAATAAACCATGTTTTCCCCAGCTCATCCCTCTCTGAATGGAGGAGCAGGCAGAAACAAATTAATCATGCTTACACTGCCTATTTGGTTTTTGCTCATTGCTCTAAGCTCCTTTGTGATCTCTCTCAAAATATTTTCATCTATTTGTTTAGAGAGAAACTTTCCTCCAGGCAGTAATGCATAATATAGTAATACAGGACATTGCAGGAAATTTCATCTTGTTATAAAAACCAAACCAAAACTAGGTAGATTTGGTCTGGTCTTCCATTTGAATTTCCTTTCACTTACCTAAACAATAATGCTCTTATCCCCACTGTGAAAGGATAGTAAATACGTTGCACTTAATGATGTTTTTCTGTGGTCTGTCTATTCTCTGCATTCTAATTTTCAGTGTTAACTTCCAGACACATCTAATGTTTCATAAAAGGCAATGATCCATTTCAAATTCCTTGGGACATGTCTCATTTTCTGAAAGATGTGTGTTGTTTACTGCTGGTTGAGGAAAAAAAAAATCTTATTTCTTGCTGCTGGCCTTTATATCCCTGATTTTATGTCTTTTTAAATCCTGATGGAGAAAACAGAAAAGGTGTTGACCCCCATTTTATGGAATTTCTACCCAATCAGTTTTTCTCTCGCTGATTTCTTAGGGTTAATTGTACATCCTGCAAGTGACGTTTTCAAATTGTTAAGGGCAATATTTTTGTAATTGTAGCATTTAGATTGATGCTTGGCTGTGTTTAGGGACTGTGTTTATGTGGTTTGCCATCCCTGGCTCAGCCCTGCCCCCCTCAGAGGGGCTGCCTGCCTTTTGCTCTTGCTCTGCTGCTCCACAACTGCTCCGCTCCACTGATTTAATGAAAGGTATCATCTCTCCCTCTGCATCTTCACTCACTCCTTTGCTGGGAAACATTTCCAAGTCCTGGTAACTGCAGGAGGGATGCCCGTGGGCTTTCTGGGCATCTTTTTCCCAGTTTAAGTGTTGAACAGATAGAAGAGCACCCCTTTTCCAGGGACAGATCTGGGCCTTCCCCAGGGAAGTGGAAGCAGAGTTTACAGCTAATATCTTTCCTGTGTTTTGATGTAAATGTCCTGACCCACCTCACTTGTCCCAGTGGAGTCTGCAAAGCCTTTCCCACTTATTTTCCAGGCCCTAGGGAATACAAGAGAGGAGAAAACAGCATTCTACAAAATCCTGCTGTCATTCCAGGAAATGCTGGTGCCAGGAGGGGCTGAGCTCCTCTGTTTCCCCTCTCATGCAGTGATCAGGGCAGCAGGGAGGGCAGGGAGGGCAGATGAAGAACATCCCACTCCTGTAGGATTCCCATCAGGAGTGGTGCTCAGCACACCTCACAATCCATGACCCCATGGAGCCTCTTGGCTTGTGCTGGCACAAGGACACATGTGGGGAACCAGAAATTCAGCACAGCACAACAGCTTTGCCTCTCTGTGCCATCAGACAGCACAGAGAACAGCCCTTGACACCCTCAGGAATGCTCAGGCATCAAAGTCAAATAAGTACCAGCTTTATGGAGGGTTTTATGTATTGATTTGTAAATAGACAAACCAATTTTGTCTGACTCTCTTAAGACATTATTGATATTTTCTGCCGTAAAATCTTCCTTTCTTTTGTGTGTATTTATCAAGGACAAGGCAAACAAATGACAGGATTGGTGTTTTGTAAGGGTAGCTCAGGAATGAACTGTCAAGGATTTTGTTTCCTATTTCACTTGCTGCAGTTCAGTTTTAAACTGATATTATATAGAAAAGAGTAGAATTTTTTTACCCCTTTGTAGTAGAGATGGCCTCTGAGTAAAATATATGTATTGTATTTGAAATATCTGTATATGGGCCTTGCCCCAATAAGTCCCAGTTGGTCTAAATGGCTTGCAGCTGCAATGTCCTTAACTGGGCGCAGCTGTGGCTAGTAGAGCTAACTGGGATAAAAGGGGGCTGGGTTCCCCAGTTAGAGAGAACCCTGAAGAAGCAGGAACAATCTGCAGAAGAAAGAGTCAGTGTGGTGAAGAACAGGCTACAAGAAAACCTCCAAGAAAGTATGGGACTTTAGAAAAATAATGACTACAATTGAGACTACAGTTTATGGCTACACCCCTTCTCTATAGGTTTGGTTACATATTTAATTAATCCAAAGTTTTGGGAATGACTCAGTCTCTTATATGAGTCTCTTGCATTTGCAGATTGCTGATTATTCACACAGAACTTCTCCTGAGAAAACAGAAATAAGATTTAGTGTACAGCTTTTGATTTTTAACCCCCCTCACAGCAACAGATGGACAATCCTTTGGTGAGGAGGGACATTGTGGAGCAGGACACCCAAGAACTGTGGCCCAGTGCTCTCCACTTGGGGGATTCCTCAGTTGGCTGGAACCATGGTTAACTAAATTCAGTGAGTATTGAAGGTACACATTTGCTCATTTAAAAAAACAAACAAACAAAAAAAAAAAAACCACCAAACCCAACCTTTATTATATTTACAAAATGTATTGAAATCCATTGTGCCTTCCACAGGTTCTGATTAATTGGGTTTAGAGGAAAGTGAATCCCTTGTGCCCCATGAGTGCAAGGCTATGGAGGTATCAAAACACGCCCAAAAAATGGCTCACTGGATATTGAAACACAGCAGAGAGCATAATTCCCACTGCTGCTGTGTATCAGATTGAACCCTAGCTCTTTGTGGTCCTGGCACAGAAGATTTTCTAGCTTAGAATATCCCAAGTGTTTTTACTAATTAACCATTTCCAAAATATACCATCCCTAACACATGAGTCAGATTCCAAGAGAGGGTGATATTTTAACTTTTTTTTTAGTGCACCTTCTGCTTCCTAAGACCTAGCACTGAATTCAAGCTTTTCTGTGGAATCCTGTAGCTGAGATTTTTATCTAACCATGCATCTGCAGGAAATTCAGTGCTGGGAAAAACATGCCATATCATAAGAGTCAGTGAGTTTCACTCTGTTTGGCTGTGAAGAAAAATCTCTATTTCCATCATTTTCCTCCAGGATGCAGATTTTGCAGTACTATTCCATGGCATTTTAATGTACAAAAAGATGGGAAAGACCTTTGTTATAAGAGATCCAGACCGGTTATTTCAGGTTTGGAACCTGTTCGTGCCACTGAGTGAACAGGACAGCACCAAGCCCTATGTGGGCAGGGCCCCCATGGAAAGCTCTGGGCAGGGTCCCAGCCTGTTTGATTGGCTCCCAATTACCTGAAACAGCAAGGTGAGTTCTTTTCTCTTGCCTCTTCTGGACCAAAAGCAGCCAAACTCCTCACATCAGAGGGAACATCAGTTTGCAAGATACAGGCTCATCTCACTGCCAAAACCTCACAGACATGATAAAAGAAGGCATGATTTTTTTTATCTCCCTTTGGACAACACTAAAACAGGATTCTAAAGGGATGGAGAATTAAAATCCAATTGCAGATGTTCAGCATGGTGTGGGCTGTGCTTCTCTATTTCATTATCAGCTGCTTTCTGTTGGGGACAAAATATCTTTTCATCTCTTGAAGAGCTCCAGTCCTTTACACACCACCTCTTCAGCTAGGAAGGAATTAACAACTATTGTGGATGTTTTGGTAGTGATGAAAGCTTCAGTGTTCATCATGCCAGATCTCCTATTCATGGAGAAGCCAGTCTGTGCTACTGGAAAACTCCACCAGCTACACCTCTCTTGGGTGATTGTGAAGAGTCTGCACAAACTCAGCCCATCTCCATCTCCCTGCTCTGCCCTGATTGTGGGAGCCAATTTCTACTGAAATCAAAAGCAAATGCATAAGGCAGGAAATCAAATTTATTGGTGGGGGAGATCCACAAACTGAAAAACTTTAAATGAGGCATTTTTCATCCCCAAAGAACAGCACTTAGGGTCACCATGTCTGAACAAGCAAGTCAGGCTCTCAGGAGAAAACGAGGCCACAGTGGGAACAGCCAGGCTCAGTGCACCAACAGCAATAGGCTCCCCTCCTAGGGAGCTGATCAAAACCATCCAGGATCAGCACAGAAAAGGCAAAAGCAAAGCACCAGCAAATAACTAAATAAATACAATTGCAACCCCTTAAATAACCTTGTCACCAAAACACAGAAGTGGACTGATAACTCCATCCTTCTTCTGAGCGAACACACTGTGTGTATTTAAAAGGTGCCTTAAAGCGCGACTGTCGTAAAAGGTGCCGTTAAGCGCGACTGTCGCAAAACTGCCGTAAAGCAAAACTGTCGTAAAAGGTGCCGTAAAGCGCGACTGTCGTAAAAGGTGCCGTAAAGCCAAACTGTCGCAAAACTGCCGTAAAGCAAAACTGTCGTAAAACTACCGTAAAGCGCGACTGTCGCAAAACTGCCGTAAAGTGCGACTGTCGTAAAAGGTGCCGTAAAGCGCGACTGTCGTAAAACTGCCGCAAAGCGCGACTGTCGTAAAACTGCCGTAAAGCGCGACTGTCGTAAAAGGTGCCGTAAAGCGCGACTGTCGTAAAAGGTGCCGTAAAGCGCGACTGTCGTAAAACTGCCGTAAAGCGCGACTGTCGTAAAAGGTGCCGTAAAGCGCGACTGTCGTAAAAGGTGCCGTAAAGCGCGACTGTCGTAAAAGGTGCCGTAAAGCGCGACTGTCGTAAAACTGCCGTAAAGCAAAACTGTCGTAAAAGGTGCAGTAAAGCGCGACTGTCGTAAAAGGTGCCGTAAAGCGCGACTGTCGTAAAAGGTGCCGTAAAGCGCGACTGTCGTAAAACTGCCGTAAAGCGCGACTGTCGTAAAAGATGCCGTAAAGTGCGACTGTCGTAAAACTGCCGTAAAGCGCGACTGTCGTAAAAGGTGCCGTAAAGCGCGACTGTCGCAAAACTGCCGTAAAGCGCGACTGTCGTAAAAGGTGCCGTAAAGCGCGACTGCCGTAAAAGGTGCCGTAAAGCGCGACTGTCGTAAAAGGTGCCGTAAAGCGCGACTGCCGTAAAAGGTGCCGTAAAGCGCGACTGCCGTAAAAGGTGCCGTAAAGCGCGACTGTCGTAAAACTGCCGTAAAGCGCGACTGTCGTAAAAGGTGCCGTAAAGCGCGACTGTCGTAAAAGGTGCCGTAAAGTGCGACTGTCGTAAAACTGCCGTAAAGCGCGACTGTCGTGAAAGGTGTCGTAAAGCGCGACTGTCGTAAAAGGTGCCGTAAAGCGCGACTGTCGTAAAAGGTGCCGTAAAGCGCGACTGTCGTAAAAGGTGCCGTAAAGCGCGACTGTCGCAAAACTGCCGTAAAGCAAAACTGTCGTAAAAGGTGCCGTAAAGCGCGACTGTCGCAAAACTGCCGTAAAGCGCGACTGTCGTAAAAGGTGCCGTAAAGCGCGACTGCCGTAAAAGGTGCCGTAAAGCGAAACTGTCGTAAAAGGTGCCGTAAAGCGCGACTGTCGCAAAACTGCCGTAAAGCGCGACTGCCGTAAAAGGTGCCGTAAAGCGCGACTGTCGTAAAACTGCCGTAAAGCGCGACTGTCGTAAAAGGTGCCGTAAAGCGCGACTGTCGCAAAACTGCCGTAAAGCAAAACTGTCGTAAAAGGTGCCGTAAAGCGCGACTGTCGTAAAAGGTGCCGTAAAGCAAAACTGTCGTAAAACTGCCGTAAAGCAAAACTGTCGTAAAAGGTGCCGTAAAGCGCGACTGTCGTAAAACTGCCGTAAAGCGCGACTGTCGCAAAAGGCGCCGTAAAGCGCGACTGTCGTAAAATGCGCCGTGAAGCGCGACTGTCGTAAAAGGATTTTTGGGACACAGGTGGAATGAAGCACTTTATTTTATCTCCCGCCGGGATTTGGCTGCCGCCCAGCTTGCAGGGCGTGGTTGAGCTCTTTGCTGCAGGGGGACGTCCCCAGCAGCCGCCCCGCCCAGCTCTGCTCCTGCCGCGAGTCTGGATTGGGACACGCCCCCCCCTCCCGTCCGACCCCACGGCTCCGGTGCCCGCAGCCTCGCCGAGCCCTGCGGCCCCGCCCCCCGCCCCTCATCTCCCCGGCCCCAGCCACGCCCCCCGGCCCTCGCGGCCCCGCCCACCGCTCCCGCCTGGACGAGCCCGCCCAGCAGCGTCACCGCGGCCCCGCCCCCTCCTGCTCCCGCCGACTCCGCCGCTTTCTTCCCCCCCCCACCCGCGAGTGCGGCCGCTGCTGCCCCCCCACGTCCCCCTCGCCCCCTCTGCCGACCCCGCGCCCGCGGTGGCCCAAGCGCCGTCGCTGCTGCGTCTCTGCAGCCCCCGCGGCTCCCGGCTCTGCGCTGCCGAGCCCGCCCGGCGCCGCTCCAGCCCAGCGCCGTCAGCGCCGCCCCAGCGCCGGCAGGCAGCCAGCCCCGCTGCTCCCGCAGCAGGCTCCCGCCGCCTCCACGCCGCCATCCCGGGACCATCTCCCGCTGCCGAGCCCGTCCCGCCGCCGCTCGTGGTGGCTTTCCCGCTCCTGCCGCGGTCGCTGCATGGCGGGCGGAACCGCGCCTTCCCCACCGCACCCTCCCGCTTCAGAGCTGCCGCACGGCGCAGCCCCGCCGCCTCCTGCAACCACGGCCGTCCCGCCGTTCCCTTTTACGGCCGCAGCCGCGGCCCCGTTCCCGTTCCCGCACCTCCCGCACTCCCCGCCCGCCCGGTGCCACGCCGCCATGCTGCCTTCCCCGCGCCGGCCCAGTGACGCAAACCACGCATGCCCGTAGCCACGGGATCAGCCGCACGCATGCGCAGTTCCATCTCCACGGCCTCGCCGCCACCCCCGCAGCGCTTTCGCCGCGGCTTCGGTGCAGCCCGGTCCCGGTTCCGGTTCCGAGCCGCTGCCCGCCGCTGTCCCGCCACAGCCGGCATCCCTGTGCCACTGTCCCGCCACAGCCCGGGGCATCCACGTGCCGCTGTCCCGCCACAGCCCGGGCCATCCACGTGCCCCGTCCCGCCACAGCCCGGGCCATCCCCGTGCCCCGTCCCGCCACAGCCCGGGCCATCCCCGTGCCCCTCACGCCGCTCCCGCCCCCGCGGGTCTGTTCCCGGCCGCGCTGCGGGCGAGTGCGGCGGCGCCTCGCACGGATCCTGCCGCGGCTCTCCCGCCCCGGGCATCACCGAGAGCCGCAGCGCGTAACCTGCACAACCGATACCTGATATCCCTCCGCGTTCTCACCTTCCACGCTCCTAGCTCCGAGAGGGACTACTTTGTGTCACGATGTGTCCGCGCAGCCACGTTCATGCACACAAACCACGCAACGAGGAGGGGGAGGCTGGAATATGACAGCTGCTTTGATAAATACAGGACAGACAGAGGATTATTTCGTCCCTGCAAAAGACTTTCGCAAAAGAACTGTTCCCAAATAGCTCCAGTCGCCCCAGTGTTGGGGACAGATTTCTCGACCCGAAATGAGACACTAAACACAGAAAATTCGCCAGCATTAATCCCAAAATTAGAAAACTCACAAAGATCTTTGATCATTTTCAGCTAACAGACTGCTGTGAAAAGCACCAATCACTTGTTTTTAAAAATTTTAAAAGTTTAATAGTAATAAAATGGTTAAAAAATTAGTAATACAATTAGAGTAATAATAATTTGGACAATTTGAATTAGGACAATATGAGACAAAAAAAAACAAAGAATTACGGACCTCCGGGTACCTTTTTCTGGGCAGCACTAGCCCAAAAAAGGACCCCGGTTAACAAAGGATTAACCCTTAAAAGCAATAGCCTGTTGCATAGTCATACACTTTATACATGATGCATAAATTCCATTCAAACACAGGATTCTGTCTGGTCAGTGCCACCTTCTTCCTCTGAATCCTAACACCACCTTCGAGGGGGGAGGAAGTTCATTTCTTCTGATAAGAGGGCAATAAATTCTTTTTTCTGAAAGATTTAGGTGTCCTGTGGCTGCTATCTCACTGCGAGTCCTTTCTTTAAAAACAGCATCTTACACAGCATCGTTTCTATCTTAACAATTTTTGTAACCTAAAACTATATTTAAAAGTATAAAACCAAGGAAAATACTGGTGGGAAATACTTCAGGAGGTTGTGGAGATGCACAGCTATAGGGGCTGGGAACACCATGTGTGACTTCATTCCAGCTTTCCCTGCCTGCTGCTCTCAGAGCCACCATCACCCCCCGAGGCCCGCAGATGTTTTTTAGCAAATAATCTACCTTTAAAAACTGTGCTTATTTCCATCCCATTCCTGAATTTCTATGCACATCCCAAATAATCCTTCTTGATGCATTCCAAAACCAAACCTCTTGGAACTCCCTGGGTTTTGGAGACTGATACCCTGCCCAGAGCTGGTCCTGCAAGAACAGAGATCCACGCCACCAACTTCATCACATGTGCACCTCTGAAAATCCAAGCTTAACATGCTGCTGGACTCCAGCAAAAATGCAGTCTTGTAACAAAATAAACACAAGAAAAACCTCTTAACAGCACAAAGACCTAATTCAGGGAGTAGATTTCATTGTGGGAATAGCACATGTCTGTCTTACAGACCTTAAAGTATCCCACATGCTTCGCTTATTTCAGAACCTGACTCCATAAAACAAAACACTGCCGGATAATCATATTTATTTGTTTGGTTTTCCACTCTGTTCAGTTATCCTAGCTTAAATCTATGCCAAATGTTACACTCCAAAAAACCCCATGGATATACATGTTTTTTGATTTACTGACAGAAGTAACAAAATAGGTTACGAAAGCCAAGAGCAGAGGTCCTCATTTGTAACCATTTATCCTCATGTAGTTAAAGGTCACCCACAAATTACAGACTGTGGGTTCTAGCACCGTTCTGTATATATAAATACACATGTATATTTACAGCTGCTCCATAGTTATTTTCCACGGTGTGGTGCCCAGTGTTTCTGCTACAGCCTGAAAGGAGCTGCCTCACAGGAAGGCAGTGCCTGGTGCTGTGTTTAACACACAAGAACTGTTTTCATTGCTTACAGGTGGGAGGAGGAGAGGTAACTTGGTTAAATCAGTTGTGCCCCAGACAAGCAAAGGTAACTGTTGTGGTTTGTGAGCTAAATGGCTGCTCATGTCCCACACGGAATAGAGAAACAAACCTAGGAAACCATCCCGTTAAGAAATTACTCACTAAAACAGAAAAAAAATGTTTGCAAGTATGCCTATCTTTTCCTTAAATAAAGAAGAATTTGGAATGAGAGGCTGAAGTTTTAAACAACAGAATGTATAAATAGCAATAAGATTTGCGAAGAATTATAGAAATAGTGGAATAGCACTTACATTCTCATTTATGATTCTTTAAGCATGGGCCTTTCAACACTTCTCTGCAGCTCCTGCCACTTGAAAAACTGAAAACCTGCATTCTCAGGGAAATACATTTGGGGAGGGGAAGGTGTGGTGGAGCCAAACTTCCTCCTGCAGGGCAGCCACATCAGAATGCCTACATAATTGTCTGTTGGAAGTAGTTTCTTTGGAATCCTCGAAGCAGCTTAAAAAATAATGATGACCCTCTGTCCTTCTGCTCCATTACCCTCAACATACTTTTTCTTTCACATGGATACATGCCATAACATGGACAAATAGTGAGTCTTGTGGAAGAAGCGCTGTTTAAATCCAGGGCTAAGCCATTTCCACATGAACAGGCTAAGAGGTGCAGAGGAATCCTAGATGAGGAGGATGTTAGTTATCCTGAAACATTCATCAGCACTGCCAGCACAGCTGTTGGGTGAGGAAGGAATCCTCTGTCACTCTTGGCTGCCAGTCTGGTGGAGAAAAAGTAAAGGTGTTGTGTGCAGAAGAGCACAGATGCACGGTGACTCACTCAAACACTGCCAGGTCAGGATTCAGGGTGTTTGGTTCTCTGCCCTGATCCAAGCTCAGGCAGGAAGGGGAGGGCTGTGGGACTGCAGCTCTCCTGACAGCTCTGCAGGGTGGCTCTTGCTGCTCACTACGTTTTTGCCAAGGAGAAATTGTCTCTTTGGGGTGCCAGTGGGTTTGTTGTGAACTCAGATCTGGGCACAAACTTGTGTTTGTGGAGAAAAGCTTCTTGCAGGACCTGTTGTGATAGGACAAGGGGAAATAGTTTTGCCCTGAAAGGGGGTCGATTTAGATCAAAGGCAAGGAAGAAGGTTTTTTTCAGTGAGGATAGTGAAACACAGGCATGGGCTCCCAATGCTCCATCCTTTTAAAATTGAGTGGCTTCAGTTTTAAAAGATTGAGGAAAAGTAAATTCTCATCCTAGGAAATAATTACTGAAAAGGGAAGAAAAATAATGAACATTCAAAGCCAGGAGCTCTGAGCAACCTGATCAAGCTGAAGATGTCTCTGCTCACTGCAGAGAGGCTGGGCTGCATGGGCTTGAATGATCCCTCTGTTGATGTTCACAGAGAGACAGAAGCAGGTTTGGAGTTCATTTAACATTTTCTGTATTTCCATGAAAGAAGTGGGTGTCCTGCTAATTGCTGGGATCTGTTTCCAGGGGGAAGTGGAGACTAAGATGGATAGCTGCTGTTAGCAGTGCCTGCTTCATTTTCAAAGGCAGCTTTTTGCTGTTGTTTTCTTTTGGTTGCCTGTCTAATGAGTGCAGAGCAAGTACCGAAGTCATTACACTCAACAGGAAATGGCTTTGGGCCACAGCAAGCTGGGGTTGTTTTTGAGCTGGCAACTGAAAATGAGATTTCTGTGTGTTGTTTACCAGCCCTCTGCACCTCCCATTCTCCCCCCTCTCCTCCCTCTCTGCCTTGCCCTCCGTCACACAGTGGTGTGGATCTGTCATTGATGGATGAGATCCAAAACCAGGTCCTGTCCCCACCATAGGATGTGAATGTTGGGCAGATTGTGACCGCTGCACAAAGAGTGGCCTCAATTTTAAAATGTTGAGGAAAAGCAAATTCTCATCCTAGGAAATAATTACTGAAAAGAGAAGGAAAATAATGTTCTATGGCTGCATGTTTGGCTCCTTCCTGCTTTTGTGGTTCCCCACAGTGGCTCAGTCACCATCACCCTGATGGTTATTGACAGCCTGGGGGTGCTGGTACAGCCACTCTTCCCACACTCCTCCATCAGGCTCTCCATTCTCCCCACACAGATCATTCCACCAGCCAGCATGAAGGCAAGAAATGCTGTCTCCTGGAATGCTGAGGATCTTCTCTGCAGCCAGAGGCTTTCCTGACCCCAGCCTGGGATGAGGCTGAGTGCTGACAGGGTTTCAGGAGCTCAGTGCAAAAGGGTAAATGCCCATGCTCCTGGATTGTGAGGGGAGACTGGACTTCTGATGTTCAAAATCAAGTGATGGAGAAGGAGAGGATGCAAAAATCAGTAGTAAGAAGGTGGGGAGGGAGCAGTGTCTGCAGACAACAGAAATGAGTAATGGGGCAATAATGGCTGGAGGAGAACAGTGACATAAACCATGGAAGAAGACAGGGGAACAGTGCCCAGAGCAGGCAGGAAGCAAATGGACTGTTCAGAGCACACTTGTTCATTCTGGCTCCTAATGCAGCTGGTAATCTTTTCCTAAATGCATTTTCTTTTCATCATTTGCCCACACTAACAGCCCTGCTTCTAATCCTCAGAAAGGTAACATTTGTGAATAGCTTGCTAGCCAAAATATTTGGGGTGAGAAATTCAACAGGTTTCAGGATAGAGCTTGCTAAATTTTTGAAAGATATTAAGTGGTGGATGTGCCTATGGGATTTGGTACCCTTGGAGTCCCCTTTGGTTCTGTTTCCTAGGTTCCTATCTCAAAGCACTGTGCACACATTTAGCCTCTAAGCCTCAACAACTGGCAAACTGATATTATCACTTCTGTTTTCTCTCTAGGGAACATTAGACACAGAAAAGAGTTGGTCAAAAATATTGTTGCCAATGAATTTAGCAGAATTACTAACTCCTTAAAGAGAAGTGTGTGCTTCAGTGCTCAGGGTCAGAGCCTCCCTTGTGCTCACTTAGGCCGATTTGTGCCTTACAAATGACACCCTCTGAAGATACCAGCTGGCCCCTCGTTTCTGAGTTGCTTAATGTGTGTGTCTTTCCACCACTGCCTTTTACATTCCCAGTCAGATGGCAGTGGGCATTTTAATGCCTTTGACAGCTAGAGGGGTGTAGAAATGCATCACATGTTGTTCCTGCTAGTTAATGGAGAACTAATGAGACAACAGCTGCCAAGAGCCAGCAGTACCCTGTGGTGGTGTTTGAGGGCCCCCAGGACGAGGGAAGAGATGAGAATCTTGACTCCATGTTTCAGAAGGCTGATATATTCTATTCTATTCTATTCTATTCTATTCTATCATGATGATATGTTAAAATTACACTAAAGAAAGAGAAATGAGACATCAGAAGGCTAGCAAAGAAATGAATCATAAAATCTTGTGACTGACCGGAGAGTCTGACACAGCTGGAACATGATGGTCATCAAATAAAAACAATGCACATGAAACAATCAAACATACACCTGTTGGTAAACCATTTCCAGACCACATTCCACAGCCATCAGATAATTATTGTTTACATTTGTTTTCTGAGGCTTTGCAGCTTCTCAGGAGAAAAATCCTAGCGAAAGGATTTTTCAAAAAATATGTCTGTGACAGTGCAGCGCTTCCCTGGGAGAGAATGAGCAGGGAGGGAAAGGGAGAATGCCATGGAGCTCACTGCTAGTTCTACACTAGTCAGGAGCATACAACGACATCTACAGCCACAAGTGAACAGTGGTTACTGGGAGCCCAAACATGATTTTTTTTCCTTTCCTTCTTGCTCAGTGATTCTTGTTTTGGTTGTCATCCCTAACACCCAGTTTGGAAAATAGAGTCTGCAGCTCCATGAAGGTTCAAGGCTCTTCACCTCCAAAGACAGTTACTGCATTCTGTAGGGGAATGAGCAGTCACAGCCCTCCATTTCTACCTTGTAAAGCAAGAATGTCCGATCAATAAATTTTACTGCTGTAGCAGTAACTGTGGTAGTAACTAAACTAAAGCACAGGAGATGACAGAATGGCTGGATTGATATTCTGTCAGGAGGAGAAAGAATTGCCAGATAGGAAACTCTTTAAATGTTCATGAACAATCAACCATAGGATATTTCTTCCCATGGGACATTTTTTAAGGAGAATAAATTAGCTGCATGAAAATATTTGTTGCTCAGAGCAGCTGACTGACATTATATTGTGTAGATGTGTTTCAGCTTCTCAGAGGCCCTTTGCTTCTTTTTTAAAGTGGCATCATGCAAATCCAGAGCCACCTTTGCACAGGTAGCTGGGATTGGACCATCTGCCTATTCAGAATGACTGTATATTCAGGTCTACTGCTAAAACCTGCAAGGAGATGGTGGAGAATTATTTCTGACAAGTTTAAAAGCCAGTTGAACTCAGAAGGCTTGAAGGGAAAGTTCCTTTGTAATTGTTGCAAATATTGATTCAGTCTCCAAACCTGTCTGGCACCAGAGCAGGGAAGAATTACACTGAAACCAGACCTCTGTCTGCCTCACAAGAATTCCACTCTGGGCAAAAACTGGAGACTTTTGGAGGTGAGAAGTCAGGAGACAAAGTTTCACTGAAGCACAGGCTTTTCAGAATCACATTTTGGCAAGTTCTGATAAAGGAAAATCACTCCTTGCCTGTAGCTGCTTATGTCTCTTGAATAATTCTCTGCAAACTCATCACCATTTATCAACAGTACTTCAGCTGAAGTAATGCATGACCCTCGTGCATCGATCCACTGGCTTGGCCAGGGTAAGCCCAAAGCAGCAAGTTAAATTTCCATCATTAAAATCTTAAATACAATTACTTCTTGATCCTAAAAGGCAGCCTTTTAGAGCCCCCATCCATGAAAACTGGCTGCTTGCGCTCAGAGCAAGGAAAGGGTAACAACTTATTTAACACCCTCTCAATCTGTCTTCTCAAAGGCCTTTTCTTTTTGCATTTACTGCAGATAAAAGGCTCTGGGATAACCAAACAAACTGTTGGTACTTATCCAAATTGAATGAAATCTTAGGAACTTTCCCCTCTTTTCTTGCAAGTAAATCCTGGCCACACTGAAATGTAAGGCAGAATTCCTGTCACTTTAGTCATTCAATGCCCATGTCCCCAGCACTTACTCCTGGGGGTGGGCTTGAAGCCTTCCTACTCCACATGATGAATTGATCCTTGTTCAGGACACAGAGGGGTGTCCCCTTGCCAAGTGTGTGGAGTGAAGGGGTGAGTAGGGCTGAAACAAGACAAGATGCTGTGCCAAAAGAGATGGTTTCTGCCCTGCACTGTGCCTGAGCAAGCAATCAGGGCTGAGTTTCCCTTTTTTTTTTTTTTTCTCAGAAACTACTGGGTCTGAACAAAATTATTTGCAGGCTGGGTTGGCAAAATGCTGGTCTGCATATCATACTTGGGGCTGGGTCCTGCCTCTCCTAACCATGCTCTAGTGCATCACTCCCTGTGTAGGTACCAAACTCCCAATGGTCCGGGGAGAAGCACCTTCCTTTCACAGATAAACTCCAGCATTTATCACCAAACCAAGTGAAACAACCTAAAATAAGTATCTAATAAATAGTGGTGTGCCCTACCTTCATAACATTCCATGAGCAGTAATTATTGATTCATTACAATAACACGTGCCTCTTGTTTTTCTGCACAGTGCCACGTGTGAAAGCGGCATCCACCTTGAATATTAATGGATGAATCATTTAACAGTTTACAGCCTCAGTTCAGATAAACAATTAAGAGCAATCCATGTCTTGTTAGAGTAAATGGAATATTTGGGGAGGAAAGAAAGCCAGCATTCACAGCCGTGACTATGATGCAGTCAGGGGTATGGAAATAAGAAGATGGGAAAAGGGTTTTGGGAGCTTTCAGAGTCAGTCTGGGTCCTCAGCATCCAGACAGTCTGGGTGAGAGACAGTCATCAACCTCTGCTTTATCCTGGGTCCTTCAGTATTTCCCAGCTACCCATCAGAGTCTGACCATCAGCATCCTCAGCGTGATTATTCCAAGTTGCGCCAGTACAAGGTTGCCAGAGGACACCTACCCCGAGGCAGCTCCCATGGTGACTAGCAGAGATGTCCAGAAAGCACATGAGTCAGGGAGATTCCAAGAGAACTGAGAGCCAGAGAAGTCCCAGAGGGTGAACCCAGAAGAGAAAGGACCATGTCTAAATACCTGAGACAGTATTGCTGCCAGCAGCAGAAAGGCCTCCACACAGATCGAGGGTTGATGATAAAATCTAGGGCATCCAACTCTGGAATCTTTTTGTTTTTGCTCTCCCAGGTTTCAGGCGTTTTGAACACATGCCAGAAGGAAAAACATGATTGGTGACACAAATCCTGCCTTTCCAAGAAGTCCAGCCCCAGTCCTTTATCTGGACAGAGCAGCTTGAAACATCACTATATTCACCAGCCCTACAAAAATTCAGCCTGAAGATAAAGTGCTCTGCTCTAATATAAAGGCACATGCAGCAATGAGCTGTGCTGGGAAACCTTGGGAACAGACTCACAGCTCAGTGGATGGGATTAGTGAGGGCTGGAATTGCTTTTACAGCCTGGCTTCTGGTTAACCCTGTAGTGCATGAGGGGCTGCAGCTCCTCTGCAGCTCTGTGGGAGCAGTGCAAGGCTGGAGGCAGCTTTGGAGATGGAGAACCAGCCTGTGAAAACTTCCTGATTATGGGGAGTGAGGAGGCAGGAAATGCCAGCTGGGGCTCCCCCAAGGTAAAGCATTTGCCCAGCTGTCTGGTCACAATATTATTTCTTATCCAAACAAAGTTGTGAAGTGTCTCCCACTAAAATCTGCACAGCTGGGGCTCCAATTTAATGCAGGTAAAGGTGCTGCAGTAGCAGCATGGAAAACGAGGTGGCTACAAACCCTTTCATCCCACTGAAGCTGCAAGGTTAGAGGGTCAGACAGCTTAGGGGACAGGAAAGAGGGACAGGGATGGTACCAATCCCAAATATGTCCTAGCAATGCCAGTTAGGATCCTTTTCCCTATTTCCAGGCTATTTTATTTCTTGAACTCATTTTACTGTGTTTTGACATTTTCATTGGACATCATCCCTCCTGCAGAGAGCAAAATCAGTGTTTAATGTGCTCCCCAATGAAATAACTCAGACCATAACCCTGGACATTCCTTCCCCATAACCCATTGGTCACAGCCTGGCTGAAAACCATGTTTTCCCTCTACTTCTGTTGTCCCCAGTAATAAACCATAGAAGATTTATTACCAGATCAAATGATGACCTGCTGTGAAACTTCAGACCCTGGCTATTGATTTGTGTGTGCTGCCTGCCTGTGTTAACAAGCCCAGGACAGGCTGAGTGGTGTGCTCAGTCCCCCCGATGCAGCTGGGCTCAGCTTGCCCCTGGCAAATTACACCAAAGCAGCTCCAGAGAATGGATATTTGTTAGACTGCAGAGTCAGGGATTGGGAAGGGGATTTCTGCCTCTCTGGGCTGTCATGCTATTGGGGCAGATTTTTTGTGAAGCCATTTTTACTGTCACTACTTTCTTGTCCCTCCTGTGAGTAGGAATGAGCTGTGAGCTGGTGCCAGGGCCACGCTTTTCCCATCTCCCCATCTATCATAATGCTCTGAAGAACTGGGATCAGGTCTCATGTCCATGGTGTGTGCCTGGTGCTACAAGGCAATGCAGAAAATCTTCTTTCCCCTCCCTTTTGCCCTCCCTGCCTTCCTAGCCCCAAAGCCTGCTGAACTTAAACTGTTTTCTTCAGTGTGAAAAAGCTTTTAGATTTCTTTATGGAAGCCCTCATAGCACTTTTGACTTGTCAGGAATAATTAAGAAAAATGAGAATATGAGATTTGGTGAAAAAGATAAATCAGTGTAATGGGAAATACCTAATTTGAGGGAAAAGCAGAGACCTTTGCCCAAGTTATTCTTATGCTGTAGCTCTTGAGCATCAATATTTCTTTCCTCCTAAGAAGTTGCACTTTCCTGAGGACAGAGACAGGAAGGCAGGATTCTCCTGCGGCTGGTTGGTAACTGATATGCTGTCTGCTTTCTGGGCACTTGAGATGGAGGAGATAGAAAATCTGCTTCTTTGCTAAATCTAGGCTTGACCAACTTCTCTGCTGGGCAGCTGATTCCTATTATCCCCTTGGAAATTTGCTTGCCCCCCCAAGACTGAGACTTCAGCCCTCAAAGGGGGGATCCTCACAGAGCAGAGAGCAGATCTGTGCTTTGCTTGCCCTACAGGTGGAGTTGACACGGAGCAGTGCCAGAATTATCAGCTGTGTTTCACATCAGGAAAATGACCCCATTTTTCCATCCTGAGTAATGAAGTCCAGAGGAAGAATGGTGTGACACAGGTTTACTCCTGTTAGCCTGCTGTACAATGGCTCTGCTGCCCCTGGACCAGGAAAATCCTGCAGCTGTTCCTCTGAAGACATGCTGCCCTCAAAGCTGCCCCTTAGTGTGGTTGGTCTCCTGACACCAGAGCCAAGAGTTCTGCTCCTTGTGTGCAATTTCCACTGATTTGGGGGCTCTTGAGAGAGCACTGAGGAGGTGTAAAGCATCAGATATTTTTTTGCTTAGGTTTTTTCTCTCCCTCCTTCTGAGAATGAGGTTTTGGCAGTGTAAATTTGTGGCTGTAAGCTCTTTTAAAGCACATATTGCTTTATCCTTACACCAGGTATAATAGCAAAAGGAAAGATGGACCAGCATGAGAGGCTTTATTTGTGCATGCAATGTGGATGTGACAATAGAGAGTATTGACAAAGATTTTATCTGAGCAATTGTCCAAGTCTTGTACAAACAGATCTATCCATCTCTGCAGCACCAGGCCGCTCACTTTGTGTTGTGTGGTGAGGAGCTTAAATCAAACACAGAGCAAAATAAGACTGAGAGCATCCTGAGTTACACATCTCTGAAGAGAGCTTTGCTTTTTACTGCTCAGATTCCTAAAGACTAAGTATTTAAATGCTGTGTGAGCTTTGAGCACATAAAGATATGCAGTAAAAGGTGGAAAGAATGTAGGATTACTGCTTCTATGGGGAAAAAAAAACACCATAAGGCTTTCTGGGAAAGCATCTCAGCTGGGTGAGTAACTGCAAACTGAGAAAAAGGCAGCTTGAATTAAGATACAAGCACAGATCTTGCTTCTGGATGGACTAGAGGAGGTCACAGTTGATGAGCCGCCACACTGATGGACCATTTCTGATGGGTTGGCTCTTGTGCAATTCTGGCCACCTGCAAAGCCATGGTCCAGAGGTCACCTTAGGTCCAAACAGGACTAGGGATGAATCATGCAACATCACCTTTAATCATGCAACATCACCTTTTAGCACCAGCACAAAGTTCTTCCTTTCTTTCCCCCTTCATTTTGGCAAAGGTTTCATATTTTTTGAAGGGAGTTGGGCATTAATTCCCTATTCCAGTGGCTGCTAGTGCCTAAGTGCTTTACCTGGTCCTTGGTGCCTAAACCCAGTAGAGATGTCTCTATGCCTTAGCCCTGCCTACATCCTTCTCTCAGATTGGCCTGACTGCTCATTTTGTTCTCCTTCCTTTAACAATTGCCCACCCATCTGAGCTGTAATCTTTTGTCTTCCTCCAAAGGTGTGCAGAGAGATAAAACAAAAGCACTCGAGTGAGACACAGAAAAACCTGGCTGTGAGCAAGGCTCTGTTCTGTGTTTGCAGTGCATCCATCAGCCATGCTTGGCAGACCAAGAAAATAAGTCCCTGGCCTGTAGAAATATGAATGATGCAAAAGGAGGATTAGATACAATAAAATACCCTGGTTGTTTCTCCTGCCTTATTTACTTGGTTTTGTTACTATTAATAAGAATTTTGTGCAGAGGATTGAAGTGTTGCTATTGTTCTACAAACGTACATAAACAGGTTTAAATAAAAATAAGGGCTGTTTATGCTAAAGTCTAATTTGCTTTGGCTAAAGGCACATATTAATGGTGTGGTGACAGTGTGGGTGTGATTGGGTGTGCTATCC
Source organism: Calcarius lapponicus (assembly GCA_039654755.1). NCBI lineage: Eukaryota > Metazoa > Chordata > Aves > Passeriformes > Fringillidae > Calcarius > Calcarius lapponicus. The sequence continues at coordinate 6,474,792 of CM077473.1, read as the reverse complement.
AGACATGAAAACAGACATTGGCAGTGGTTTAGGATGTGAATTGATGCTGCATCTAACCAGGACCCTGCTACAGAAAAGTGCAGCCATCAAAAGTACAGCCCTATCACTCTCCCCCTGCTTCTCCTTCATCCACTCAGTGCAAATTAAATCAAGAAACTGATCCCCTGGAAGACTTCTTTCATTTTTTCTGCCTCCTCATTTCAGCTCAGCCTACTGAGCTCAGGGGTGCAGGTCCTGCAGTGCTGAAGAGCCTAGAGAGGAGCAGCTCTACCTCTCCCAGCCCAGTGCCCTGCTGCAGGTGCAATGTGTGCTGAGAGCCCTGGAACATCCTGAGCTGGAGCAGGTTACTCACAAATGAGCACCAGCCAAGGCAGGCGCTGCACCAGCAGCTTCTCTGGAGCTAACAGGGAGAGTGGGGTGAGGCTGGGATCAGGGTGCAGAGATGTGCTTGGAGAGAAGCACAGGTTCCCCTTGCTCCCAAAATTTACCAGGGAATCTGATGTCCCAAGCATGGGCTTTATTAATGTACAATTCCTTGCTGGAACTGATGCACCTCCTTGGAAGCCTCATTTTACAGTGGGGTGGAACTCGTGAAGGAACTCAAAGCATGGGCTCAGTAACCCCCTGTCCTAGGGTGACATTATGATGCTTGTATCCCCATTTGTGTGTTCTGTGGTCTATGCTGGATATTATGTTCTGTGCCTTCAAGACTGGCTCCGAAGAGTGAAAGTTTTGTTTTGGTTTCTTATCAGCCTGCCCCCCACGGCTGGCGGGACACACAGACCGGGCGGTACATAGTGCTGCTTTTGCTTTTTGCTTGGCTCTCTGCTTTGCTCCTGCTTTGCTCTTGCTTTTTGCTTCTGCTCATTAGTTAGCGTAGCTAAGCAGTCTGATTTTCTTCCTGGACTGTTTTTCCTTTCCCTTTTTTGGAACTGCTCAAACCTCCTCCAGACTGGGCCCTGGCAAACACGGAGAGTTTGCACCTTGTGGCCTAGCGGGGCCTACTCTGGGCAGCAGCACCTCAGCACCAGAGGGACTGATAACAGAACAACCACCCCCACGAGAGATTTCTGAATTTGTCATCTTTTTTCAGAGTGGGGAAAGAGTGGTGTCATCCAGTATTGTTCCTTTTGTGTGCTTTGCCTGTTAAATAAACAGGTTCTTTCCACTTCTCTCTGAAGAATCCTTCCCAAACCGGTTGGGGGGAGAGGCCGTGTGGGTTTCCTTTTGAAGGGGCTCCCTTTGGAGGTTTTCTTCCAAATTTGCCCTAAACCAGGGCACCCCCCATGCTGGAGAAGTGAGAGCATCAAGGTGATGGAGAGGGAAAAGCTGGACAGGGTGGCTGCGAAATTTTCCCTGGCCACAAGAGGGTGGCCTAAGGTGGCACGTCTTCTGACAAGTATCATGTTTTGAGCTTACAAAAAGCACTGTTTATGTGCATTTTTCTAATTCCAGCCAGAAGCACAAGTGCTGGAATAGAAGAAAAACTGATTTCGCTGTGATTTTCCTGCTGTGGCTTGCAGATCAAAGGAGTTTAAATAGTTTGCTTGGGCAAGTTTTGCATAAGCTTTCAAACTTTCTTGGTGCTTATCAGCATGATGTAAAATCCAGCAAGAATGAAGGATGCTCAAAATCTTAAACAGCTGTTGAGTTGTTCTTAACCTCCAGCTGAGTAACAGTGCCTAGGAAGCTGCATTTTTGATACGCAGAGCTCCAGAAAGTAGGATTTTTTTTTATTACTTCCACATCTGGAAAAGAGGAAGCATAATAGAGTAGCTTACTTTCTCTTCTTTGTTTCCAATGAATTAAACTTCCTCAAAACCCTTCTGTCTTCTCTGTCTGTATTTGGTTCTTATCTTTGTTACCATACTTTTCAGGCCTCATGAAATAAATCGTCTTCACATGGCAGAATAGTGAGATTTTGTACACTTCTCTGAGCTGGTACAGGCATAACTGTAATTAGAGATTACTTGTTTTTGTGCTGAACCAGGGGTTGAAAAAACCTCTTTTAATGGGTACTCTCTCCAAGATAACTAATGTCAATCACATCATTACTGTGGGCTTTGCTAGCTGTTCCATAGCAAAGCATCCTATTGTCCCAAGGGGTTTTGTGATGGATTGGTTGAGTAGCAATGAGAGGAGGGATGTGCTGCATTTTTTATTGAAGTGACACTTTTTAGTTTATATTTATCCTGAATTCCTTTCTTATAAAGAACAGTTATTATAGCTGATGGGAAAATCTGCAGAAATGCAATTTAGCAGCAGGCAGCCTAGAGGTGAGGTGGCTGTGCAGGGAAGGGAGCTCTGCCTGGAATCCTTGTTTCAAAGGGGCTTTAAGGTGGCCAGGATGTGATGTGGGATGTCTAAGGGTGCCTCAGGTGGGAGGCAACAGTCCTGGAGGGGAAATGGGATCAGGTGGGCGCTGAACTTGGGAAAAGACAAATGGGAAGTGCTGGTGGATGGGGAGCAAGATGTGAAGAGACAGTAACAGGTCCAAAACCAGTTCCAATGTGAGCTTTGAGAGTTTCATGGAAGGTTCAAGTCAAGCAGCTTCACCCTACAAAGCTTCTGAGGCTGATTATGCTCATAATAGTACTTGGCTGCTTCACAAAGAATCCAAGGCAGATGTTCAGGCCCATGAACACAGATTTTTCCTGCAGGGGGTTAATTTACCTTCTTATTGCTTTATTTTTTTACTTTGCTAGAAAGGTGTTTTGCTTTGCAAAGCAGAAAAGCCATCACCTGCTATTGAAGGGGACAGTCCTAGGGAGTGCAGGCTTCACAAAACTGCTCCCCACGAGCAGCTGTAGCCTGCCTGGGATTTCCATGCCCGTCTGGAGATTAGGGGAGTAGGGATGAAAAGAAGCTGAAGAGAATCTGGGTAGCCATTGTATCAGTGAGTTGAGCATAGATGACTAAAGCAGAATGGGTTCTGTTTCTGATTTCCCCCTTCAGTGCTTAATGATTACTAATGGAGAGGTTTTCTCTTGGAGCCTGGGCTGGGAGCACCTTCCCTGCAGCTTGCTGGGTTTTTGCTCTTTGGGTTGAGCTCTGTTACTACAGATGCAGCCAAGCTTTGCAAGATGAACACTCTCATTAGTGGGGGTAATTTTGATGAGGAAGATGCCTCAGCTCTTCATTGCTCGTGGGTTTCTTCTCTGGAAAACTGAGAGAGGAATGGTACTGAGCTTGCATCCACGTTTTGCCAGCCCTGTCTCCCCCCCCTGTGGTGGGATGGAGGATGTGAAAGGTGTTCATCTTCACCCCCCTCACTGCACATCCCATGCAGGCTGCAGGGCCCACCTCCAGGGGAGGCAGAAGAGGGGTGAGGAGCTGATCCTCATTGCAAATGGACACACAGCTCCTGTCCAGTGACAACTGTGCACAGGTAAATGGACTCCTCAAACCCTTGGAATTATGGATTCTGTTCACTCTTGTAGGCTCTTTGTATTCTGTTACAGGGGCAGATTCCATTTTTAGGAGGAAAGTAAGACACTGTCATAAGGAAGAATGAAAATAAAAAGAAAGGGAAAGAATTCCCAAAATAAAAAACCTTGCCCATTTTGCTTTTTTTGTCTGGGTATTACCATCACTGCTGCTGTTCTTGTATTGAAATGCGTGTTCATGTTCTACACTTCTGTTTCAAAGTAACAAATTCAAACCAGCTGTAAGTGTGGCTATTGCTCTGAATTTCATTTGTTTCCATGTGCTTGTTTCAACTGTGAATTCATGTTGAGACAAGTGGATTTTTTTCTCAAATGATTATTAAATACCTCTGTGCTGTAAATGCTGGGTTTTTTTTCAGGCATCTTTTTAAAATTATTGCCACTATCTCATTAATTTTATTCAAATTCCACATAATTACCTCTTCCTATCTTATTAGTGAATACATAACAGCAAGAAAAAATCATGAGATGACAAAAAAATGCCAGTACCCAGCTGTCTCTACTTCTCCAGCACAAAAGATCCTGCCTCTTTTAAGTAAAGCTTCTGTTTGTCTGTAAGTGAACCTGCTACAGGACTACAATAATGGATTCTTTGAAGGGAAAACAATAAACATGGTATCAGCTGACAGATGCTGTCCTTCCTGACTGCAGTGTTATATCCATTATTCAATAAGATGGACATGATGTTCAGGAGAGCAGGAGCAATGAGGTGTAACTGTATCTTTCTGCACCAGGAGGAACCTCCAAAGAGATTAATGGAGGGGAAGATTTTTTTCCTTTGGGTTTCTGGTGTCTTATGACTGAAGTTTTTGATCTGCAGCAGGACTCTGGAGGAGTCCTACTGGATGAAGACTGAGGTATAGAAAGCTGCTTGTGAGTTGTGTTGGTTTTGGGGTTTATTTTTACCACTTTGGCAGCAAATGTGTTTCTTTCCTTAGCACTATTTTTTCAAAATTTTTCTGCAGAAGTGAGGGGAAGCCGTGTTCAGTTCAGGTGTTCTTGGTTCTGTGGATGAGCAAGAGGCATAGGGATAAATGTGTTATTACTTAGAGTTGAAGAAATAACCTTGGAGCAGCTCCATGCTGAAGGTTCAGCCTGAGGAGATTGATCAGCAAGTGAGACTCACATAAACATCATCTGCTCTGGTACAGTGGGGTTTCCTGAGTACTGACTGGAAAGTCTTTGAGAAAATTAATTTTTGAAGCCAGTATTCATATGAAATGGGAATATGTGTGTTCTGAAGTTTATCTTAATAGTTAATGAGTGGTGCAGGGACAATTAGAACAACAGGCAGAGTTTTTTGACTAAAGAAGCTGAGATCTTGGCTGTGCTGTTTTCAGCTAGATAGAATTTGGGGGGGTTTCTAGGTCCTGGGGAAGTAGATCTAAGTCTCATCTCTAGGAATTGATCTGATACCAGTAGTTTTTTTCTAAGCAGTCTTACAAAGTGCCTGCTAATAAATTCTATGAACAGGTGTAAAGTAGCTCTTAGATGTGAAAGATGATGATGCTCACATGAGAGACCAAACTTAGCAGGTAGCCCATATGTCTAGACTGGGACAAGAAATATATATATCAACCCCCTTGGTTCATGTAGGTCAGATCTATTTCAGAAGCAGGCTTTGTGCCTGGCTACTGGGATATAAAGCTGATTTGGCTCCCTGCCAGCAGAAAACAATCCCCAACCACCCCTGGCTTTCTTATCACAAGGCAACACACTCCAGGCATGCTGACTTCCTCTGATCTGGCCCTAGGTGCTCAACTGTCAGCAATTAGTCTCCCTGAATCTCATTTCTTGGGTATTACAGTTCTAAGGAAAGGGCCAGTGCCTGATCCTTAAGAGGGCAAGGGGTTAACATGCTTAATAAAAATACCTTGACACTATAAAAAGCTGTATCCTTATCTCTGAAAGCAACATATTCTATTACCCTGGAAGTGACTGATTGGCCCTAATGAAGCTCCATGGGGAGAACATACAGCAATATGGCTGGCTCTGGTTACCTTAGCAACTCTCTCCTTGAGAATTCAGAGGCTAAATTTATATAAAATTGGAGATCTAAAAACACCTGACAATATTCCAACAGAGAAAAATGTTACCCTCTGAAATTAACCTTGATTAAGGAGGATGATGTTGCTGTAATTGACACTGTGTGTTCCTCCAGCAGAAGGGCTTTGAATGCTTTATTGTTTTTGTGAGGCAGGGAAAGCAACAGGCAGCTCTGAAAGGGCCCAAAGGAGCAGCCAGGGGAACTCAGAGGGGAAGATGTGGAGTGAAAATCAGTGAGATGGGGAGAAGCTGGCTCCAAGTTATGTGGAAGTGTCCAGCTGTGAGTGTTTTTAGTGCTTGCAACCCCCTATCACTGTTTGTATACAATTATTTAGCTTCAAAAAGACCCTTAGATCAAGCCCAGCTGTGAACTTCCTAGGACTTCTAGGATTGTTCTTCAGGTTAGAAATTCTCCAGCTCTCAGGCAAAGTCTACTCTGCTCTGCCTTGTGAAGCACCTCCTTGGGTCTCCACCAAGAGCAGAACTGAAGTTTGTAAGTGGTGAATTTGTTATTATGGACCAGTTAAGTGAATACACATATGACTGCTTGTATTACCAGGGTGCCTGGTCTTATTTGTGTTTCCCTGGATGTCAGTGCAGATCAAATCTTTTACATCAGCCCAAATAATGCTGGACAACCCTTGAGAGGGGGTTTGGAGAATACTGCTTTTAATTCTTCTGTCTTTACCTTTCAAGCATGTGCAGTTTGTGATCATTTTAATGGTGCTGTGTATTGCATTTAATAATTTTAATGACTGTCTGGACTGACTTAGCTTTTAAGGACTTGAAAGGGAGTCTGGGGACTCAGCAGGGAAATGTAAAGTGGCCTGAGAAACCCTGAGCTCCCATAGGTGAAGCTTAAATAGATGCTCCTGGCTGGGATCAGGGATTGAGCCACTCTGGGCTGTAAAAGCTGTGGTTAATTTTACTTGTGGAATTTGTTGCTGGGGGAGGTCAGCAGGCCAAATACTCTGGTTGGGTTTTAAATAGGGCTGGATAATTTCATGATGTCTAACAACATTTGCAGCTCTGCAAGGCAAGCTAACGAGGTTAATCAAATCTTATGCTTCAGGGAACTGCCTTGCCATGCAGGCCTGCTTCTGTGTAAACACTGCAAGATGGTGCATCATGGGTGTTTGACCAAAAATATCAAGAGTCTGCATCAGTGAGCCAGTTTTGTCCTAAGCTAGAATGATCAAGGATTTGTTCTGAGATGGAAAAATGGAATAACCCTCATTACTTCTCAGCCTGCTGCTCTCTGAAATGCAGCTCTGCTGGCATATTATAAGAAATCAGAGCATGTGTGCAGCCACAAAACCTTGAGGAATTATCAGTTACACTCCACCGCTGATGAGTGAGGCTCTTGGTGATTGTAGTCCCTGTAGTACTTAATGCTAATGCTCCTAGGGCAGTGCTGTCCTGCTGTAGTGCAGCTTCTGCTGGGTCAGGAGCTCAGGAACAGATCAGGAAATGCTGCTAAAAACTGAAAGGCTTGCACAGGTGTGGCAGGGCATGACTGCACAGTCTGTCCATTTCCTCCTCCTTTACCTAGAAACAAGAATAATTTCATTTAAATGGCTTCTCTGTGAGTCCTGCCAGTGACCCTGGCAGGCTCAGCTCAGCACAGGCAGTGGGGATTTTGGGGGTGTCACAGAGCTTGGGACTCTGAAAGTGGAGCAGATCCTCTGCTGTGTTAATGGGGGAGCATAATTTTGATGAGCACCCAAAGTTGTTTCTGATTCAGTGAGGAAATGGATGGAAGATCTCAGCCTTTTATTCCTATTTTGATCATTCACAAAGGGGTTATACTGGTATAAATCTATTGGCTCATTTAGGATTTATACTCTGGAAATTGGTGGCAGTGTTTGGCTGGCTGCTTTTGTTTTTGCTGTTACTTGGCTCTTGGATGTGATGCTTGTAATTGAGAGCTGAAAGCAAATGGAGTGAGCTTGGCCACTAAACAGCTTCACTTCTGGTCTCTTTATTTGCACAATGTTTTCACTGTCTTGAAAGAAATATGGGGGGGAAATGTTCCTGGCTTGATTGTGGCTTTAATCCGGGCTGAGCCAGGTGGGCTCCAGCTAAATTTGGCTCTTCAGCTGTATCTAACAGGTCCAGAGCCATGGGAGAGAGCAGAGCTGGAAGGCAGAACACTTTTCTGCATATTTACTAGATGGTGTCCTTCCTTTGCCCTTGCTGCTAAAAGTCTCTTCAGTTACACTGAGAGTTAGGCTGGAGTGTGTTAGTGAAGGCTGGGAAAAGCTCAGGGTTTTCATGGGCTTTCCAATATTCTGACTGAAATATTTAAAGGCCTGAAAACCCGAAGCAAAATCTTCTGGGCTTCCCTAAATTGTCATTTCCTGAAAACTCATAAAAAGCCAATATGTTTATAATTTCCATGTTTTTAAAGGGGGAACAAAAAGGCATTTTAAAGACACTTCCCATATATAGGGGAGGTCCAAATTTCTCTGAACTAAAACAAAAAGGATTTCAATTTTTTGGTTGCAGATGTTTTCAGTATCACAATGATTAGTTCTTCACATATTCAATTATTGTTTAAACATAAACTAATAGATGCAATGTACCCTCAAGTCATGGAAATATAATTTGATTGTAGCTTCCTTTTTTGTTTTACAAATAATTGCATGATGATCAGGCAACAAAAATTTTTGGAGAATTAATTATGGAATGAACATTCAGTAAGAACTCCCCTCTGCATACTTGTACCATGCTTGTGAGCTTTTGGAGACAGCACATGATGCTGAATTTTGCTTCAATCAGGCCAACAGAGAAATACAATAACTCCCATAAAATTACACTTTCATTGTGTATATATATATATATATATATATATATATATATATATATATAAAATGTGTATATATTTATGTGTAGTACATAATTGTTTTGCAGGGTTGGACTACATTGTCCTTTCAAGTTAACGCTGTCTGCAGTGCTGGTTCTCAAGTGGTTCTATGCTGGAACTTGCATCTCAGCAGAGCATTGTCTGAGTTTCTAATACTCTGTTTTCCCACTTCAGAATGATCCTGAGAATATTCCTCTTGAATGAAACAAATTATGAAGGTCTCTGATATATTAAAGGGAGGAAAAAGACCAATCTCTAGTTTGGGGTTAACTGATGATTAACCCAGCTGATAAGAGAAGATGTTGCCAGTCAGGAGTGCCAGAGGAAGGTGATGGCTTGTGTGACATCTCATGGCATTGCAGTGGATGATGCTCTTCTGTCAACACCTCAGCTCAGAGCCAGGAGTCTGGCGCAGGAGTTCACAGAGGGAATCTTCTTGCTTGTCTTTGAGCCAAACACAGTCCTCAGGCTGGGCCTGCCAGGCCAATAATGGATTTAAGGATAGGTACACTCAGTGATATTAATTAGGTTTGTTTTCCTTTTATGTAAATTATAATGCTGCTCCCTACAGAAAGGAAGGAAGCTGGTCCCTGCTGGGGAGGGATTCTGCAGCCTCCTGTGGGAGGGTCTGAAATGCCTCAGCCGGGCTGTACCAGGAGCCAATGTAACTTTGGGACACTGTACACTTTACTAAGATGGGTAGTTTGAAAAGGAAAATGCTCTGGAGAGGCAGATATCCAAGAAGTGAACCCTATATCCTCATGACACACTTCCCTTGCCCTGTCCTATCTAACCAGGTGATGGAAGTGGGAGGATCATAAAGTTCCAGGAAGACCATCAGCAACATCACCAGCTGTTTTCTGTTTAATAAAAACTGATTACAGGGTATTGATAACCCCTCACCTACCTCTTGGTACCCTTGATGTTTTTGAGTGGTATTTTTAATCAGATTTGACAGTGAGATGCCCAGCTGTATAGCTCAAAAAACACAAACTTCATCAGACAATCCAGAAACTCATCAAGATCTTTCCGTTTGCAAAGCAGGTTTTGAGATGTTTCATTCTGCCATTGGCCACACATGTGGCGTCTGTCTGTCACCTTCCAGTGCATGCTTGTCACTCAGTGAAGGGTGTGGAGGAGCAACCTGAACATAATAAGAATCCCTGGATAAAAGGAAATTGAAAATGAAAGTCCCTGGCCTTTGGAATTAAAGGATGAAGCAATCTCTGGTTAGCTCATTTCCCCTAGGGAGGTCCTCAAGCCTCTTGCAGCCTGCACTGTAAAGAAGCTTACAGTAAAATATGCATTTCATTTTATTCTGTTGAGAGGAAGAAGGGAAATGAATTGACCAGGGGAGAGATGGACAGAGTGGAGCAGAGTGGGCACTTTCCATTATGTTTCATTTGTCAAGCCAGTTAGTCCTGCTGCAGGAATAATCTCAGGTTCTCTGCCTTTTTTCCTCTGGATATCTGCTGTCCTTTTGCAGTGATTTATCTGCTTGTCCCATTCCTCCTTTCTGGGAGGGCAGAGAAGATTGTTTGGGGTTGCCTCTTGTGCAAGCTCAGAGCCAAGATCTGCCCATGTTTTGATTGTGGTTTGAGACCCTTGCTGCTTCTGTGGGGAGCCTCAAGATTTCTCTTTTAGGGGGTTCTTGGCCAGCATCTAGGAAATATCTCCAGTTCTGTTTGTCTGGATTTGTCACAGCACATCTCCAAAGTACTGGGTATACCCCCCAGAAACTTGTTTAGCATGCTCCCCCCTCCTTAAATAACTGTGTGACGTTCCTATATGATGGAGTTTGTGACATAATTGAGCTAAACCTCTTCCATTCTCAGCATTTTCCCCCCACATGTGCCCTCTGCTCATAGAATGCAGCCTGTGGTTGGATTCTGTGAATTGCTGCACATCCTCTCTGATGCTGCAGGCTCTGCAATCCATTCCCCAGCTGAACTTCATGCAGGCTCAATCCTCAGCAGTTCTGAGCTGCTGTGCTGCTGGGAGGACTTAGAAGCTGTTGCTTACACAAAAGCTGGCAATTAGCAAATTTTGGTAGGGACATGAAATAACACTTGTACCTGTGCTCAACTCCCCTCAGGGGCCAGTTTACAGTCCAATTAAACAATTATAAGTCATTAAAGTGAATCTTCAGAATCCTCTGGGCTCTCTAAATTGCTATTTACATAATTCTACAGCTAAAAATAATGAAGATAAAGTAATCAGGTGGCAGTGGAACATCTTTTCAAGTATATGAGAAGTTAATTGCCTTCACTTTATTCCCAAGTGTGCAAACACTGTCTTGTTTGATAGTGACAAATATAATTTGGGGGGTATTTTACCCACCTGATGTTTTGCAGAGGGTATAGGCAGTGCTTAGTTGCAGAGTTACCATCTTGGAGAAAATAATATTACTCTGTACAGGTCCATCACCCTGTGGTGTTAAGGAAATGTGAGATTGCTGAAAGATGTTACTTCTGAATTAGGCTCCCCAGCCTTGACAGGAAAAGGAAAAGCTGGAGTGAACTTTCCAGGTTTAAAGCCTGGTAAAAAGGAGTTTTGCTTTTCCTTTTTCTTTCCTGTGCAGGGGCAGGCAGGAGTTGTACTTTGATCCTCCTGGGTCTCTTCCAACTCAGGATATTCTATGATTCTAGGTTCATGTCACCATTCAGATCAGAAAAATCCCTTTGTACTCTCATGGATAGCAGACTTCCAACAGCTTCCTTTGGAACTCTCTTGGTGTTCTTCCCTGCCCTCAAACTTTGGGAAAACCCTGCTAGGCTTACCCTGCTTTCACCTATTCCCTTCACTACAGTGGAAATACAAGGCTGGAAATAAAAAGATGACATTTATCTTAAAGGCCACACTTGACTTCAATTGGAGCTTCCCAAGTGCTCAGTGCTTTGGAAAATACATTCTTCAACTGACAATTTGATGGCTTATCCCATACAGGACATCTTAAATGCTTTATGAAATAGAATGGCTTAAGCTTCTCATTAAATGCCTTGCTGAATACAGAGTTAAATAGCAATTATTTTGCATGACTCAGTTTCTCTACCCACCCAGAAGGAAGTTTTTGAGCACTCAGTACAGCATTACAAGGAGATATGGTATAATGAAAGTGAACATTGTACAAAATCCTACACTCAGCTTGAGGTTTGCCTTGCTGTGGAAAGCTCAGATAATTGCTCTTTGCAATCAGTGTTCATGTGTCTTCAGAATGACACCAGTACAACTGCAAAACAGAAGTGAGTGTTTGGAAAAGAAATTGCTGTGAACTGAAAAATAAATGCTTTTTTCCCAAATACTTCTTGTCCAAAGCTCCAAGTACCTTTAATCAAATTTTACAGAAACTACACCAAATTAGCTCTAAGTAACTCTGAGTCCTCAGAGCTGAGTACTGGCACCTCAGCTGTGAGAATGGTGTTTGTTCTCTTTTGCAATGTGTTTCTAGGAAGGAAAAAAAAGTCATTAGAAAAGTGATGTGAAAAAGAAAAGTCTCACAGTGTGCTTGTTCAGTACCTCAGCAATATCATGATGACTTATCTTTGTACCAAAGCTTTTTTAACCATTTGCAGTTGTTCTTGGAGCCCCTGAGTTGCTCTGGATCTGTGATTCTGTTCCACAGGAAGGAGAAGGGATCCATGCAGGAAACAAAGCCAAAAGCCCCAGTTTTGAGGAAGAAGGAATTCTCTTCCCCCTATACAGATCTAGGGAAGGACTGACAGATGCATTGCAGTGATATCTCCACATTTTCCTGATTTCACAGTAAGCTATACCCTTGATGATAAAAAATTAAATTCAACCCTGGTCTTAAAGCTTTTTGTTCCTTTAATCTCTGTGTTAACTGATTACTCACAGCATCCAAACTCTCCAGAGCAGCAGGGACCAAGGGCCAAAGACCCTGCCTGAGTTGTTTTTCTTAGAACTGCTATCCAGTCTGGGCTGTGCAGGAAAAACATGTGGTACAGAACTGGATCTGACTCTTAATTTCCAACTCCTTCTACCAAGGGACACAAAAAAAGGCAGAGACATTATGTTAAAGAAAAGTGAGAGTGGCAGAGGTGGCCTCTGGAGATTTAGCAGTGCACAATGTCTGTTCCCATCAAAGTGACACCCTGTGCAGGTGCCCCTGGGACACTGAGCATCCCAGGAGCTGCACAGAGACCTCGGCGCTGCTGGAGAGGGATGCCTGCAGGAGAAGTGCAGTGGCTGCACACAGCTCTGCTGACAGACAGATGGCACCTTCAAGAGGCACAAACATCTGAATTTGGTGATGCTTCTTTATCCTGAGCTCACCTCTGCTCCTCCTCAAAAGGCACTGCTGCAATTAGAAGCATGTTATCACTGCAAAGTGACCTTGACCTGTCACAGCCTGTGAGATACCTTATAAATCAAAAGGCACAGTAATTACCAGCATTGGGCAGGTGATTTGAGATTGTTTTGGGTAACAGCATTGCTGCAGATTCTCCTAGGGATTTCTCAACTTCAGGAGAGTAAGACTTAAGGTTCTCCCTGGTGTCCTCTGCTGAGCCTTTTATTGCATCTTTTGGGCACTTTTTATGATGATCCAGCTTTTCTCAGAGCTTGTAATGACCATTGCTGGCAGGGAATGGCATCCAGAGGCTTTTTAGCTCTTTTTAGCTGAACAATGTGACATTTTATTTACAGCATCCTTCTGCTTGGCTATGATCTTGAGTGGAGGGACACATAACCTAGCAAGCTGGAGCAAGCTATGACTTGAAAAAATGTGACCTTTTCCTGATTTCTGTACCTTTCCAGGAAGTATTGCTTACCTGACTTTAATTTTGCTATTCCTACAAACACTGGGTTTTATCCTTTAAAGGATAAAATTTTGCATTTGGTGGAGTTGAGAAGCCCAGAAGAACAGACATGAAATGAGAAAAGGACCAGAATTGCTGGGCAAAAATGGAAACAGCACTTTGTATTTGATCTGCTTGGTCTCACACTTCCAGGTGATTTAGAGCCCTTGAGACAGAATATTACTTGTCTTTTTAACTTATGGGGAATTTAACCTGCCTGTGGAAATTAACGTTTGCTCAGTCTCAGAGATGGAAATGCTGGGGATTCCCTGTGCAGAGATGAGTCAGCCAGGGCCCCCAGCAGCCACTCCTTCAGAGCTCCAGCTCTCCTGTGATGTGCCTTCTGGCCTGACTAGGAGGATGAATTGACACCAGAAGTAATAAATAGAGAAAAAAGAGAGTTGTCTGGAAGAGGAATGGAAAACCCCTGCAATCTCTGAAGCCCTGCTCGCCTGCTGAAATGCTATCCTTGTCTTCATCTGAGCTCCAAGACACTAAGGGCTTCCAACAGTTCTACATCATTTAAATCTCAAATGTCATCATTAGTAGTAGAAGATATTCTAGAAATGATTCAGAAATGGCTTAAACCCTCCTGCCAAAAAAACTCCTTACCCCAAACCAGGTCTATTAGAAACTTTTGAACTCGTTCAACCTTGAAATCCCAAATTCCATTTCAAAATCCTGTGCTCTGGCTTTTTCCTTCATTGGCTCTGTCTGAAGCTGTTTATGCACCTCTGGAGGATGCTCACCCCCAGCTGGTGCTCCTGCACCATGGTGCTCCTGCTCTCTCTCATTTCAGGAGGAGCCTGGCTGTGCCTGCTGCTGGGCAGCTTCACCCAGCAAGGCTCTGCCCTGCCTGGCAGCCCAAGGGACCCAGCAGACACTGCCTGAGCTGGGCTTTGTGTCTGAACCCACTGCCTGAGCTGGGTTTTCTGTGTGAACCCACTGCCTGAGCTGGGTTTTGTGTCTGAACCCACTGCCTGAGCTGAGCTTTGTGTGTGAACCCACTGCCTGAGCTGGGCTTTGTGTCTGAACCCACTGCCTGAGCTGGGTTTTGTGTCTGAACCCACTGCCTGAGCTGGGTTTTCTGTGTGAACCCACTGCCTGAGCTGGGCTTTGTGTCTGAACCCACTGCCTGAGCTGGGTTTTCTGTGTGAACCCACTGCCTGAGCTGGGCTTTGTGTCTGAACCCACTGCCTCTGCAGAATATCACCTTGCAGAGACCCTGCCCCTTGCTTAAGAGGCCAGGGTAAATCTCACATCCTGCTTTCCTGGATACAATAGCATCCTAAAAGAGCAAAATCCTGAACTCTGTGCCTGACCTGCCTGACTCAGGATGTCTGTTGTAGAGGCCACAGGCTTTTTGATGGGGTTTTTCCTAACAATAGGGCAGCCTCAAATAAAGCCCTTGCTCAGAGAGATGTGTGGCTGAAATTTCTCCAAACTGTTCAAGGAAGGAAGTTGGGTCTTAAGAGGAAAAGTCTGTCTTTGAGTCATGTTTCTTCTACTTCCTAGGGCTATTTTGGAATTATACAGAAAGGAGAAAACAAAACAAGCAAGGCTTAGGTTGAATTTTTTTCCTGATTGAGCATGCCTTATGTCACCAGGAGCTTTGCAATTCATTTCAGTGGGAGCCCTTCTCACTGCCTTTCATTTCTCCAATTTGTCTCCAGCATTGCAAAGAAACCTGCAGTGTGCTTTGGCTTCCCTGGGGGGGTGTTCAACCCCCACATCCTCTTTTGCTGTCGTTCTCCCCAAGAAATCAACAGAAACTTTTCAGTTATAAGCTGTTTTTTTCCTGCATCATTGAACAGGGCAATTCCCTGCAGTCCCTGGCCTCTGTATCCCCAGTCTTGTGTAGGGACAAAATAACACTGCCTAAATGTCACAGATTCTCTGCATGCATGTAAATGACCTCAAAATACTGTGGAATCACTCCTGTGGTGGTGTGAGTGTTTTGCAGTAGTAATCCAAAATCTGTAGGAGTGTTACTAGTACAGGAAACCTGCAGAGGGATGCACAAGGTCTGTTTTTGAAAGGAAGAACATTTGCAGTTGTAAATCTCAAGGTGGTTGTTCTTTCCTGCCAAGTGTCTCCTTGTAATTTCCAAAACCAAACCCTGGTGCTCTGCATTGCTGTATGTCTCTAGGTCATTCACTGAGAGCTTTCTGTTTGATTGAGGTTACCAGAGCTGGAAATCCACAACATTTTTATCCCAAGCATTTGAATTTGTAGTTGTATCCAGCTCCTGGAGTTAGGATACATAAAGAATGCCATCTCATATACTAAAAAAATAAAAAGGAAAGGTTATTTTGAGCCCTTTCCTTTTGGGGAAAGCTCTCAGTGATCTCCTGAGGACTCCAAAGGAACAAATAGAACTTGGGAGCTGAATTGTTTTTAAATTTCAAATTGCTAAGAACTGGAAAAACAAACAAATCCCTGAAACTGCCTCTTAAATACAGGGCACATAAGGGGAAACGCTGTGCCCAAGCAGCACCCTGATCCCATCTGTTCAACAGTGGCAGAGACAGCTTCCCCATTTTACCTGTGGATAACTTCTTGCCCTCTTGATAATTTCCTGACTAAGGACAGGTAGGGAAAACTGCAGGAATCAGCTCATTCCCATGGATTATCCAGCACTGTTTTTTACCCTGCTGCAATATTTCTCACCTGTCCCATGCAGCAGATTCAAAGAAGTCATACAGGGGCCAGGTCTGCGGTTCCATTTATCATTCCAGACAATATAGAAAATTGTGTTGCAACAGAGCAAACTACTAAATCACACATAATTGCTCTGATAACGACTTAGGGAAGGTGGCAACCACTAGGGAACTCTTTCATCTTCCAAGGTTAAACATCTTAGAGGTATTTGATCAGCTCTTCATGTGAAAATGTGTATTTTCAGCCCAGATCTTTTCTGCACAAAGCAACTCAGAGGGGAAAAAGAGGTTTGCGTATTTATCTGCACGTAACTAAGGGAGGGCTGGCTGTCTTATGGGGTGTGTGTGACTCTGAGGTCACACTGCAGAAGGCAGGAGCAAAGCAGTCACTGTCCCTGTGCTGCAAGCAGCAGTGTGGCACACTGAGAGGAAGGACCTTGCCCAAAACTCCAAGAAGTCTTTGGCAGATGCCATGGTTTGTGACAGCAGCTCTCTGGACATAACTTTCCCAGGCCTTTCTGGGAAAGGCTGTGAGAAGATCAGAGAAAAGAATGATCAATAATTCTTATCTTCACCTGCTGCACCTGTTACTGTGAACATGTAGAATGTGTTATGGAGATTTGTTTACCAAAGGGTGGTTTCTTAATGAGCCAATGGTGATGGTGTTTGGATTAGAGGACCGATTAGGTCCAGGTGTATCATAACTATCTATAAAACCAATGAGTTTCTTAATAATAATAGAATAGAATAAAGAAATTATTCAACCTTCTGTAAATCATAAAGTCAATACTAATTATTACTCAACTAAGAAGCTTCTATGACAATGGTTGGGTTCAGGCTGGTCCCAAAGCCCTGCTATGAGCAGAGAAGCCCCCTCATCCCTAAGACAGTCTGCCTCCTGGTTTGGTGTCACTGATTTCAAAGCCAATGTCCTCAGTAACTGAAATCAGTTTGGTTCCTGATGGGTGGAAAGTTACAAAGTTTTATCTGTGCAGGACTGGAGGAAAAGGCTCCTCCAGCTGTTGACTGTTCCCCCACCCTCAAAATATCCTTTTTATTGCCCTGCAATATTAAAACTTCAGCAGCTAGAAAATGTCATCAAGCTGCTAAGAGAATCAGAAGAATTTCACTGCTAGAGTTTTAGCAAGGCTTTTTTCTTTTTTTTTCCTGTAGCACTCCAGCTTGTAGCAGCCAAAAATAGAGCTGGCAATTGAGAAGCCTGCAAGGAACTTGTCTTGCTGCTCACTCCCTTTCCCCCCTGGCAGGGTGTGGGGTGTGCAGCAACCACCCATTTCCACAGGCAAAACCTCATTGCAGGAAGGATTTCTCTCCCCCTGGACACCTAAAATCTTGTACATCTTCCCCTGAGTGAGCTGTGTGCAGCGGCATTGCAGCAGGGAGAGGGTTCAGTGTGCTGGTGCCTGGATTCTGGGATAACTGGGATAATGCACTGGCTCCAGGGCACTGGGGGTGTCCGAGCATGTCCAAGTGGGGCAGTGGAGCCAGCCAGGGCTTTGCTCCCTTGGGAAATGCCATTCCCAAAGGGCAGGACCGAGGGCAGGCGGAAGCCCCACCTCAGCCAGGCTGTTTTCCTTCATTGTGTCTGGCCCTGTGTCCAGCTGTGAGGCTTATCTTAGAGGAAAGGGTGGAGGTTTTCCAAACAGTTGATTCAATTCTGATTTTCTCACCCTTGGGAAGATGCCATGCATCCTCACTGCCTCTTCGCAGCTCTGACTGCTCCAGCAGTTTCCTAATTGCTCGTGAGAAAATCTGCAGGAGGTTGGACGTGGCAGTGGTGGGAGCAGGGCACTCAGGCAGGTGGGGAGATCAGCCCCCTGTTTTTCCCAAAGAGGCACAAAAAATAATTTGTCTCATATTCAAAACAAAACAAAACAAAAAAACCAAAACAACAACTACAAAAACCAAACAAACAAAAAACCCAAAAACCCAAAAAAAACCAACAAACATCAACAACAAAACAAAAACAAACCAAAAAACCCCCCACAATCAAATGAAAGAAAAAATAAGTAGCTTAAGAAAGCAAAAAGATTGCCAGAGGTGGGAAGGGAGAACATGGAAAAAATCCCATCATAAATTTTTGCTAGGTGTAATGCAATGTCAACAGTCAAATCTGTCACTAAACCCAGGGATGAGGGTCTCCCCTCCACATATCCATGGGTTTGGGAGGATGCTGAGCTCTGTAAAGATGCTGCATTAGCAGTGACCTCCTCAGTGCAAAGGACAGATGAGATCCACACCATGATATTTTCCAAAAATGACAGCTAACACAATGCCTGGGTCACCACTGAGTGCTTCACCCTGTCATGGGAAGGTCAGGTGGGGAATGTGACTGCAGAGCCTCTGTGTTCTTGGGTTTTGACTCACTCTCAGTACCAAAAATGCAACACAGGCATGTCGAGGGTGTAGCTGATGTGCCTCTTCTGCCACCCATGGGGAAGGTGCTCTCTCTTCATCTCATTCCCAGGTCACTAATTCAGCCAGCACAGCTTATTGGATCACCATGGTGCATTTGCAGCCAGCCCAGGATCTGTGAAATGCCACAAGGAATACCAGAGTGCCAGGTGGTGGCTGCATGAACAGAAGCTGGCCTCACTTGGGAACACCTTGCCCTGGGTGTTTCTGCCCAGTTTGAGGCAGTGGGGATGTCAGTCTGAATAGATTTGTTGCTAGCAGCACTGTCAGAGCAGATGAATTTGTTTTGGAGCAGTCTCAGCCACGCAGCTCCTCAAAGGACACCTTTGCTTCTCCCCAAAGAGCCAGCATCACTACCCCAGCCATCCTGATGACACCCATCCCTCACTGAATGCACCCTTATAACCCTTATAAGCAAACACCAGTGAGTTTTGTGTAATGCCACATCCTCAGCCAGGCTGCTGACCCTCAGGGTAGTTTTTTCTGGACTCACTTTCCTGATATACAAAATAAAATTAATAACACTTTCTTCCCAAGCTGCTGCAAATCTTCAGCTTTGCTTTGAAGATGCTCTGGCCCCTTTAGATTAAATTCATGGATCAGCTGCAATAGCCTTCTTGGAGTTATTATGCCATTCTTTATTTTGATATTTGTTGCTGTATGGTAAGATGGTTCCTCAGGCCCTACAAAAAACAGGTGTGTCTGTGATAAAAGAATTTCCAGCAGTTATTTATCTGACCCTCTGGATTTTCATGGTTTATGTATGGATGGGGAATATTTCTCTGTTTTTGCTGTGGGCTTCAAAGATGGGAACTGTGTTTTCCAAGACTTTAGTTAGAGTTAGTCTCAAGTCCTACTTCAGTCCCAGTGGTAGAGCAGAGCAGGTTACTAAAATATGGACTATTTTATGAATAGTTTACAAAACAGACTGTGTAGATTTGTTTCACACTTAAAATAAGAATTTCATAAAAGCAATAAAAACAGTCTTAGAAATAACCTTAGATTTGCAAGACTGAAAGACTCCTAAGTCAAGAAGTCACATATGTGGTAATTCAAAAATCTGTTCATCCATTTATCAAATTCCATTATATATAAGTTGAAAGGGGGGAGGGGGGTGGTTTTGATTGGAGGCTTTTCTGTATGTGAAATACATTTTTTTTCCCAGTTTTAACCCTTTTGACTATCTGGGTTTCATTTAGGAGGTTGTCTTATAAGAAAAATTGGGCCCAAGACCTGCCACTTGTTTCCCTTTCCTTTCTCAGCCACCAAAGTCATTCCTGTGCTCAGTGGGGCTGGAGAGGTGAGAGGCACCTTCTGCTCCTGGAGCTCCTTCAGAAAGCAGCACAAATTTATACTAATAATGGTGGGGTTTTGAATCCAGTGCAATTTGTAAATGTGCATTTCCATGGTAACACGTAGGTAGTGAAGTAATCCTCAATTCATCATCTTCCATGAAATTCCAGCAACTATTCCTAAACATTCATCCTTTTCTAATCCCAGAGCTGTTGCCATGGAAATGATCAGATAAGATACAGGCCTTTAGGCAGATGGGTCTGTAAAGGATGCTAAATCTTGGCCCATTGAAATCCTTATTTAAAAACAACATAGCTGGCAGTGACTTTTCTTCGGGTTGTTTCAAGATTAATTAAATTAACTTCATATTACAAAAGGCTTCATTTCAAGTGACCCCTGGGAACTGAAAGTGTCTCTGGCCACGGAGACTCAGGTCTCTCCTCTTCGGTGTGGTGCCAGCGGCTTCTACTGCTCCTGTTTCCTGCTCCTGAGCTCCTGCACCTCTCTCCACACGTGGATAACTCAAATTCTCACTGGCTTTGCTCACACTCTGGGGTTTAGGCCTGCTTTTCAAATATCTTGCTCTGCAAAGGAGCTTATTTTTATTTTTTGCCATTCATTGGAGCAGAGGACAGCATCCAGGAGATTACATCCAACACCCAGAGGATCTCTGCTTTCCAGAGCATTAAATTCCCAATTTCAAAAGCTGTGCAGGATGAGAGGCTTGCACGTGCAGAGGCACCTTCTGAGCAGCTTTCCAAGCTGGACCAGGAGGTGTGTGGATGACTGTTAAAATGGGATTTGCTTTCTAAATCTCTGTGTTCAGTGCTCCTAAGTCACAAAGGTCTGTTGAAAGTCTTCTGTCTTCACCAAGACATTTCGGTGCAGGAGGACACACTCACTTTTGCCTTCTCCTGAAATCAAAAGAAGAGAGTTTCAAAAACATGAACCACTCTTAGGCACCAGTTTTCCTGACTTTTAATAAGGGTTGGGGATCCAATTCCCACATACACCTTAGGCGTTTTTCTGCAATGTTTCTTTATCTCTCTGCACAGAAAAAAAAAAACCAACATGTAAATTAATCTGAACAGAGAACATCTGAATGCAAAGTGGATTTCTTGTAATTTTATGAGACTTTAGGGACAAGAGTCAGAGGGTAAGAGGTACCCTAAGCACTAAGACAAGTGCTGTAGAGATAACAGTGGTAGTTAAAGAGCCCTCCCTCAACCAGCCTGCTTGTTACCAGTTTTTGGTGGAGGTTTTTCACCTCCTGAAAGGTTGTGAGCTTGAAGGAGGGAGGGCACCTGGTTTAAAGCCAGAGTTGAAGAGTTGTGAGTGTTCTTCACCCAGAGCAAAGTCCACCAGTTTAGGCTGGCTCATTATGGAAGGTCTGGTGGATGTTCTCTGTCCTGAAGGACTAATGAGATGTGGAGATAGGATGTGAGAATCAGAAAGTGGAGGGCTGGAAACATCGGGCCAGCAGGGAGGATGTCAGAGGATGAGTAGAAAGTGAAAAAGGAAAGGAGAGAGATCCCTGGGCCTGGAAAGCAGGCAGGAGAGGAGGAAGGCCCCTGCCAGAAGCTGCTCAGCACATGAAACTCCAGGGAGAAGAGCAGACAATATTACAGCATCCATCAGTGTCTGCACAGTCTGCTCCTCATCCCCTCCCAGGCTTTCCTCTCTGCTCCTTCCAGCAAGGCAGCAGTTTTGCTTTCATTATGGGGGAAATTAGAGAAATTACACCCCCAGAGCCGGTGCCTTGTCCCTCCCAGTGCAGCTGGCAAAGGCAGCCCAGGGCATGGAGCCCCGAAAGAGCCTCTGCAAATCAAAAGCTTCACTATTTGCCTTGTTGCAGAGGGGGTACTTTTGAAGATTCCTAATGGATGACCTAATAATTCCCATTTAAAAAAAAAAAAAAACAAACTCCATACAATTCTTTACAGAGCTTAAAATAAATCAATATCAGCAGCTCTGCCTGTGTTTAAATCATTCATGGACACTGTTTGTTGCCTAATAATAATATTGCATGGATTGCAGCTCCTGTGCCAAGCACATCCCATTCCCTGGGAGGAAAAGGGGGGGAATAAATTCAGGAAAAATGGCATGTTACAGCCAAGAAGGGCAGCCAATGGCCTCCACCAGAAAATTTGGCCAATTCAACTTCTCACAGAAGAGGTTAACAGCAATCACACCCTGGATTTATATCGTGCCCGGAACCCAAGGAACACATGGCCCCTGTTGATATTTTTTCCAGCTTTAGCACACAGATGAGGAAATAGCATCAAAAAGGGGCTGAGTCACAAAAGCTCATGAACACTGGCAGGAATCAGACACAGGTGTCTTGGGCTCTGGTCTGCAGCTGTAATTCAATATATGGTATTTATCTAGACACCCAAGAGAGTTTGAATGGGAGAGGCTGATGCCAACAGGAAGGCAAAGGGTGATGAGTATGATGGGAAGGAAAGAGGAAAAGAGGGACAGCAGAGGAGTGTGCAAGATTGGAAGGTAATTTTCCAGTGTCTTCAATAGTAGGAGTCAGAGGAAGAAAGGAGGTTGGACCAGCAGTGGATGGGCTAGGAGACAGAAGAACAACTGAGATGGGGTGTAGGAATGGTGCTGTGCAGCAGAGCTAGCAAAGATTTCATGCTGTGGTAGCCAGTGGAGAGCTGCAGCCTCTGTATCTGCTCCTGGAGCTAAGATGTGAGCTGGGCACCATCAGAGCCTCCCACGTTGCTGCAGGAACATTGACTCTTCTGCACAGAAGCAAAGCATCCATCTCCAGGGAGACAGCTTGGCTAAAGCCTCAGACAACATCTCAGTCCCTTTCATTATGCCCTAAGTAGCAAACTGCTATGATTTCAGCAAGACTTAATAAGTTCCCTAAAATATCCCCTTGACCAGGCTTGGCCACAATTGCCTTGATTTGCAGATCTGCAAAAAATAGATGAAAAGACAAGTGTGAACCAGGTGCTGTCATGCAAATGAAAGGATGGAAATGCAGTGAATTTTTTGTCTGGCTCCTCTACCTCTCTTTCCCTTTAGAGACACTTACCTGTTTGTAGCAGTCCTGTCCTAATGCTGCTTGATGATCTGCTAGGACTTCCCCGAGTGACTTTTTACAGCAGAGTTTTTGTGAGATCTTTCCCAGGTTTATCCTATTTTCCAATCATCATTCAAAAGCAGGGTACATTAAAGAGCCTCTGGTGCTCCTGATATCACAAAGACTGGTTGGGAATGTAGCAGCAAATGGCATCACCAGCAGGGTTTGGATCCAGAGCTTTTGGCACGATCTCTCCTGCCTGAGCACAGGGAGCAGCATTTCATCTGGTAGCTGCTGGAAGTTATTTACTGTGTTTAAAAAATAACAAAAGTCCCACTTTCTCTAAAAGTAAAACACTTTGAGGGTTTTGATAGCAAGGTCTCACCACATTATCTCTGCGCTCCAAAGCAATGCATCTGTGTGTGCTGCCAGCCAAGTGCACCAGGAGCTGCCTGGAGTATTTTACAAGCCTGGTCTGCAAGATGAAAACTCTGGAACAAGTAGCTTATCACTTAAGCTGCTTCGAGGATTTAGAGTGGTTTAAATTACTTAAAGTGCTCCAGGGACCCGATCCTGCACCCATTGAAACTACTGGTGATTTTGCTGGAGACTTACAAGGGACAAGGATTTGGCACTTAAAGGCTTAGAGAGCTGAAGTGGATAAACCCCTACAGCCCTTTAGAGATGGCTAAACCATTCCAAAGCCTTAGACCTGTTCACAGCACACCAGTGAGAGAAAAGCCTTAGGAGTGCACTAAATGTCTCACTGATGTTTACATCGGGCACACTTTCAAGCCCTGTGATTGCAGCAACTCATCTCTTTTCCATTTCCCATTGACAGCTTGGTCCCACCCTGCTCACAGCAGTCTGCAGCCCCACTGGGCACAGAGAAAGGAGGTGCCTTGTGCAGAGCATTGCAGAATCACTTGGGCAATTTGGCTAGTGATAACCAGGCAGGAGCAGAATTGGGCCCCAAGGTGGTAGCTCAAATGTTTCCTCCTTTTGGTTTTTGCATAAGGACTCTTCTCTAGTCCTTTTTGTAGCCCATTTCAATAATTTACTGTCATTTGCTTTGATCCTGTCCTTCCTTCCACATACCTCTTAGATTATTTTAAACTGTATTTAATACTGATCCTTTCCTTCTTGTCTAAGAAAGTACCAGCAGGCACCCTGGGGTTTAAGTTATTAGTTAATGTATTTCTCACAGGCAGAAGAAAAGAAAAATATGAAACCCTTCCAACTTTTCACAATAGCCAGAAAATAAATTAAAAAAAAAAAAAAAGTGTGTTTATACCCATTGCAAAACCTTGGAGGTTTATTGCTCTCCAGAGATCCAACCTTCCAGTTATGCTCAGGCCTATTCTGCTTTTCATGCAGAGTGGAATATGATCCCAACTACAGTGGCAGGGAGTGTTAAGGGACCTTGGGAAATGCTGACATGGCCTTGCAGGCACAGATTATCATCTGCAGAGGACACATGAGACTGAGGGACTGAGCCAAACTCCTCCAGATCAGCGCCCAGGGACCCTCAGCAATGCCCAGAAGCATGTCATCCAACAGGATGTTTCTCCCTGTCTCTCCAGCTTTCTCCTACAGCCCATCCTCATGGGCAATAAGAATGAAGGTCTTAACTTCTTTAAGGGAATTCAGCCATCCACAATATAATACACCAGAGGATGAATTCCTGAGAGAGACCCCTCTTGGCCTAAAACCTAAGATCTGGTGTTGTAGATGAGAGCATGGAGATAAGAAAAATTTTAAAAACTTTCTTGTGCAGCCATTGTCTGATAAGGTGTTCCTCCTTTTCCAGTTGCTCTCACCATCTCAGCAATCCTCTGGGATTTGGGCTCTCATGCTAAAAAAAATTAAAAAAAAAAAAGAGGGAGAAGAGCTGTAGCGAAACCAGAAGGAGAGGATTATATTCCTGGGATCTTCAGCAATTTTTTTCCCAGCAGCTTTCAGAATCTACTCAAATCCTGTCAGTGCAGTAAAAGCCAAAATGGCTGTAGAGAAGCATCGAGGAACCATCACACCAATAGAAATGTTCCTGTGATATTAAAGAAACAAAACATAGTTTAAAACATTTTTCAGGTCAGGAGATTTCCCTTGGTAGAAACAAACACAGTAATCTGGGCAGACTGACTGGAAATATAAGTCAAAGAGACTAATCTATTTCCATATATATATACCAACCTAGATGTATATATTTTAGGTTTATAGTGAATAGCTCAACAGTGTCCCCCTGAAGGATGCACTGTAAATAAAAGAGGTTATAAAGGAGGTAAAAGAAAACAACACAAAAACAAACAAAAAAAAAAAAAAAAAAGAGAGGAAAAGAATAGGGAGAAGTTTATGAAAACCTTCCCAAGAAATAATGCCAGTGACTTATCTTGTAATATCTACACAATTCTGGAGTTTCCCAGACCAGTTAGTTGCTACAGTGATGTCCAATTATCTGGACTTCAGATATCTGTGCCCAAGAAACCTCTCTGCCTTTTCAGAGGGCATTTCTGTCATGACATAGTGAGTCGGGTGCACCTCCCTTCTCAACTGAGCTGGGAAGCCAAGGTTTTGGTCAGGGTGCTCTCATTAAAAGCCCATCTCAGTGTGCACCAGGGATGCACTCACTGACTTCCCATGGACACCATGATGTCAACAATTTTGCTGGGCTGGATGCTGAAGTCATCCAGGCACCAAGAGCCACGTCCCTCAGCGCCACCAAGCTCCTGTTTGGGGTTTACCTGGAAAAAGATGTTTCTGCAGCATCTTCCTCTGGGCACTGAGCGTCCCTGTGGAGACAGGACTGCTCTGTCCAGCTCGAGGCCATGATCCTGCATTCAGCTCCCTGTGCACACTGCGAATTCCATGTGGGAATGCAGCTCTCAGTACCAGCCCCAGCAGGATTAGGAAGTTCCATCAATTCATTTAACACCAATGTGGTTTTTTTAAAACAGCATCAATGAGGTTTTCCTATTTTTTTCACACAGAGGAGAAACAACCTGACCATGATGAGTTCAGCTCTGTAGTTTTCTGTAGGGTATCTATTTCGCTGAGCCACTGGCTCCACTGGTGCTTTGCAGTCACACCAGTGCTCGGTAAATATTGGCTACTGTGCCTCTAAGTACTATTAATGAAGTTAATTAGCAACAAAAGTTTCCAAATGTTAAAGAGCTACAGGCATAGCCATGGTTCATTAAGCTTCTTAGAAGCTTCAAACCAATCTTAACTGCATTTCTCAGGGAAAATGAACACAACTTTTCCTAAAGAATTGAAAGAATTTAGCAGGTCTTCTCTACTTTATGAAAACAGCATTTGATTCCTGTGGGTATAAGATAGATTGGTCCTGCTTTTCCTGGGAACACTTCCCTGCAAGTTACCTTCTACCTGCAGAGATGGAGCTGATGGAGCATTTAGGAAGGAAAAGAAAAGATCATAACCTTTTTAATAAGCAGTTTGCCTATGACAGTGCTGGCCAGTCCAGCACATCCCTCTCACATAATTAATCAAGACCAAGCACTAGATTTGCTATTGTCCCATTTCAGAGCATTATGGAAATCCAAGGTTTAAGCCAGTGCTTTAATGTCCCTGCCTCATTTAATACCATTACTGCATTATAGACTTAAGGTAGCTCTTAGGTGGTAAATTTTCAAAGCAGTGTGTGAGATTCAATGTCAACAGAAGTTCTATCACTAAGTCTTTTGCTCTGCTTTAAAAATGTTCCTCTTAAGCTCTTGCCTGCAGCTTCATACCTGGGCTAAACGGGATACTTTTAAGATATTCCTTATGTCAGTGCATTCCCTGGTGAGTCACAGGCTCTGAGACAGATTTCACCCTGATGGAGACATCCCCATGGTCCAGATCTGGGATGACAACTGAGAAGCAAAGATGCAATGCTCACTTTTTAATTTCCTTTGAACTGCACAGCCTCTATCTTGACCAGGAGAGAAGGGGGTTTGTGGCAGGCCGTAGGAAATGGGGAGAGGGAAGTACCAGATGCCTTCTTCCCTTCCCCATCCAGGAGACACAAGCTTGCACAGAACTGGTGCTGCTGCTTCGTGCCAGTGTTTGAAGTCTTTCTGATTCAGGTGTCAAGATCCCACTGACAGCTACATGACAACATGTTTTCTTCTTGCTGCTTTCAAATAAAAAACAAAATGAGATTTCCTTTGCTGTGCCCTGTAAGTCTGTTTTTCTCTATTTTTAAGCCTGAGCTGGATGCAATAATTAGTCCTTTAAAATCAAGGGTTATTGTACCACTTCCAGCTGTGTAGTTGAAATGTTACCTAAACCTCTTTGGCTCATAAGCTACAATCAGCCTCTAACAAGGAGTGAGACTCAATTTCCCAAATAATATCCCTCCTTAAATAGAAACCTAATAAAACACATTGCACATTCTCAATGGTCACCTGAGCCCATTTCCCAATAATCTGTCTTTCTGTGCCAGAGTATTAAGTCTGGTAAAGTGAAAAAAGAAATTGTGGAGGAAATTAAGATTGGTTTACTGTGGCAGCCATCACTTCTAGCTCAGCCAGCTGCATCACTCTTTGCTGCTGTGAAATCAATTCTGGAAGCAAAGTTCTGTTATTGCACCCTGATATTTCCTCAACAGTTCCCTGAAATATATGTGAATAGAATTGTGACAGGGATGGCAGGTTCAAGCTAAAGATAACCAGAAAGAGTTCATATAAGAAGCTATGCTATTCCATGGTCTATATCCCTGGAGCACTGCATGTACATGGAGCCTCCCAGCAAGTAAATTTTGATGCAGATGGAAATATTTGTGCCTGAAAGTAAAAATATATACACATTTCTCAGCCAATTGAGAGATAAAGCCAGTATCCAGTTGTCTAGAAATCTGGTAAGATTTAAAACCCATGCTGATCTCCTTGCAGATGCATCACAAATAGTTTTCTCACATATAATAAGAACAACATAAATCCTCCACCAGAATTATTTACTGAATTACTTTCCATGACCAGTTATCAAAGGAGAAAGCAAAGGAGTAATGAATTGAGAAAGAGATGATGAGAAGCTAACAAAGTATTCATGTGGTTTTATTCCTTTGGGCAAAACCTTTATTCCACCAAAATCAATGAGAATAGAATAGGATGAGATATGATTTATTGCTACAGTCAGATCTCATTGTGCTGTATTAAAGAGGTTGTGATGATTACAGGTTTTCTCTGAACATGCCACAAACAGCGACATATTTAGAAAGCATCAGATGTCAAACACCAAACTGTTTCTGAGAGAACTTGTAAAATATCACATCACAAAATGGATCAGAATTGTGCCTTTCCCAGTTTTTACTTTGTTTCCTTTTTGCAAGCACTAATTCCTCAATGTGCTAATCCAAGTTCTTTCTTGATGTGTGGCCATTGTAAGTCAGTTCTGAGGACAACACAGCCACACTAGCATGAGCCTGGCAGAGTTCGTAGCATCTGGAGCATAAATCAACGTGACTTTGCTTGTTTCCATCCTTGATCATGCACCAGATAATCAGTGATGACTCAGAATTACTCAAAGAGTGGCCATTGCAAGTTCATTTTGTTCTCCCTGGTGTTGCCTTGTCTGTGTGTGCACTAATCATGCTCCAGGGTAGCTGGGTTTAATGACGGTGTCATCAGAAAGTGGTAGTGTCTTTTTTGAATTTTTTGTGACAATATAAGCCCAGCTGATGTATTGTTAGTGATATTTTCCTGCTTATATCCTTAGCATGGATGGTACCAAGATGAAAGCAACACTGTCAAGCCTTTTTGGCTACAGCTAAAATTCCTATTTGCTATCAGAAGAGATTATGTTAAACCAGCCATAGTGGGGCCGGAGGTACCTCAAAGACATACTGCAGTGACAAAAAGCATTACCAACACAGAGATGCAATTGCCTTTCATGGGAGCTTAGCTCCCAGGTATGACTGATTGTTTTAGGGCAGCAGCACTGACAGGCTTGGCTAATTTTATCACTTGGAAATTTCCCTCTATTTTTGATTTATTTTATTGGAAAATATTCTCAAAACGCTGGTGCAGGGATCTGTATATTAAGTGTTTTTCTTTGCTGGAAGGGAAGTGGCAGGATGTTGAAGTCCACCTGGTTTTAAGAACCAGGCAGTGACTTTCCAAGGGAGAAGGAAGGAGCTGAGCACTGTTCTCATCAGTTTTTCTTGTCACTAAGAAGCGAGGGAGTCTGGAGGGTGCTCACAGTGAGTGGGCACAGGGGCTTTGAGAGGAGCTTCCTCCAGGCTGGGGACCTCAAACCCTGACTGTTGCCAATCACCTCTGATGGTCTCTCCAGACCACTTCAGATCAGACCACCACCTGCTGCCTCTGGAGAAGAGCACAGCAGCAGCAGAAAAGGGAAATGATCAGGAGCTGATGAGTAGCAGAGGTACTGGATGTGAGCAGGGACTGCAGTGTAAGATCAGTGATGGTTTGTGAACTCTTTGGTGCAGGAGGAAGTCCCCAGCACTGCTAGAAATGTACCTCCTGTTAGTTGAGAGCTGATGATGCTTGAAATGATTCTGTGAGGCAAAATAAGTGCATAAACTTGTATAGAGGTTCAACCTGAAATAAATTAATTAACAATTTTATTCTCTTAGGTGGCTATTTTATTTGAAGAGCTGAGTTCCCTCCTTTTATTCCTGTAAACCATTTACAGGGCCTTCTCAAGCATCTTCCTTCTTTGAATCATCCAGTAATGCCTGAGGAATATCCTTGGTGTGGGAGGCAGAGCTAGGGGCTGCTGGTGGGTTGGCAGGTGTGAGGAGCTTCTCTCTGCCCCTCTCTTCAGTTTGCAGCAAAGCAGTGGGCAAAGGTCTGTGTGTTCTGCACAGTAAGGAAAGGAGAGGTCAAGCAGTTCTTGGCAGAGAGATGTACTCAAGTCCCACAGGTGTGCACACTGCTGTGTCACTAATGCTCTGGAGTGGTTGAAGGTGGAATATTTCTCTTTTTCCTGAGGAAATTCTTCCAGCTCTGGACTGGAACTTGGAACAGAGTGGATACAGTCCTGAGGATGCCATCCCAGCAATGTCCACTTGCTGGAACTGAAGCCATATCCCTGTTGATTGACCATCTTTGAAAAGAAGGCAGTGTCTGTGCCTAGCATGGAAAGAGAACTGTTAAATAGAAAAATAGTGAGGTTATATTTTATGAGCATGGCACTACTTCCCTGATCTTACAGGAAAGTGTTCAGGCTGTGTTCCTCAAAGCAAGAGCTCAATCTGCCAAAAGCATTTGGCACAGGCTCACTGTCTGCCCTCCTCTTTTGATCTGCTCATGCAGTGTCTCTCCACAATGTATGTGGCAGCACATTTTCAATCACTGGTAGGGAATATCTACTGATATTGGGAAGGACAGATCCCCTTTGTGACCTCTCAAAGAGACCAAATATTCCATTGACTTAACTTGATGCTTCCTGAGCAAAGAAAATAGGTAATGCTGTGACAACTCAATGCAAGGAAAGTTCACAGGTCTGCAGTCACATGAGGAAAGAATAGAGGCTGAGTGAGGAAAAAATGTACTCATGCATTTAATTATCTGAGTCAGCCTAAATAAATTGGTCATCCTAGGAGACGGCAGGGATCCAGGAGCGCAACCATCATCAGAGGTCCATCAGCAAACATTTGTCATCTTCCAATTAGTGCTGCTCTGCTGGCAGATTCCCAGTCCCAGCCTGAGATGGGGCCCTCCCTGGAGAGCCAATGAAATATTGAACAGAGGGTTATAGGTTGTAGAAAAAGGAACACATGTGTAAGGGACTCAATTAGGATTGCTTAGGCAAGCTTAACTTGGGCATCTCTTACACGTGGTGCACTTGACTGGACTGTATTAATGTCCTCTTAATGCTGCTTCTTTAAAGACAGTTTCACAGATGAAGAACAAGGAGTTTGAAGAGTTGTATTCAGAGAAGAACAAGGAGAAAGTCAGCAAGAAAGCAAACGAGACAGCCAGAGGCAAACTTTCCTAGTGAGAGAAGTCTCAGGATAAAGCCTGACGGTTCAGCTGCAAAAGATATGTCTGCTGTGCTGAGAAGAAATGATAAACTTCTATGAGAAATGAGCTGGTTTGGCTCTGTATTGAGTTTGAGCTATAAAATACAGTGCCAAATTCAGGTCAGACTATGGAGAAAATATCCTTAGATCCTTAGAAATTAATAATCTTGCTTTTTAGAGCAATTACTCAGATTAACATTGAGAAGTAGAAGGAACATACTGGCACAAAATTTTAAGGAAGGAGATGGAGTTTGCTTTTCTTGAAAGCATGGTCTTCCTTTTTTCAATTAAGAATAACCATCAAGAAGGCTGATGATTACCTCTGGTTTATAGTTCTCAAATTTTAGTCAGCAAAGGAAGATTGACTTTGCTGCATGATTATAGTTCCAAGACTTGGTGGCAGGCCGGTGAATTAAAAATGTTATTCTAAATTAACTGAACTATTTTCAGTATTGTGCACTTAGTTTTAAAGCTCTGAGGTAAAATTAACAGTTGAAAAGAGAAGTTATCTGACAAGTGTGGGAATGTAATAGGGGTGTGCATCTTCTCTGTCCTTGCTGGTTTGTTTCATGAGTCATTGCTTTCTTCTTCCCTCTGCCATGCCTGGCTATCTTAGGCTCTGATAACAGTGTGATTGCCACATTGCAGCCTTCAGCAAAGCCATGCAGGATCCCATGTCAGAATTTGGATGAGGGGGATCCTGCTGCTGTTGTTACAACCAACACCCAGCAATTGCTGGGGCTTTGATGTTGACACAGTCCCTGTACAAGGAGCCTTCTGCTGGTGAGATGGTTTGGTACAACAGGATGTCAAAACCTTTCTTTGCAGTTAGAGACCAAATACAGCAGTTTAGCTCAAGATTAACACTGTCTTCCTACAGTCTTCTGGATGGAAATGGGTATTTTGGCTTATTCCCCATAGCAGCTGATTAACCATAAATAAAGCCTTGCCAGTGGGCCAGGTTCTAATCCATGGCTCTCTGTGATCGTGTGTGTGTGTGTGTTCATGTCTGTGAAATGAGGAGCACATCATTTCATTTCCCTCCATCTTGGGTCTCTATCACTAGGGAAGAGTTAACATTCCTTTTTACTCTGATAGAAATGCCATTCATTTTTAAGCTGATACCCTAAAGGCACCCAGACCTTGACTTTATAATTGCATATGGCTAAAGGCAGCACTAAAATCTCATGTTCTCTCTTCAGTTCTTGCAAGCTCTTGTGTGGAGGAATTTTTTAAGGAAAAAAAAAGTAATTCAGCTTATCTCTTTTTGTCTTTTCTTTACAGACATTTCCTACAATGGAAAGTTTCACAAGAGGTACACCCACAAGAGAGCAAGAAGGAAGGAGAATATTCTAAATACAACTTTTGCCAGCAAAAAAGGGAATGAGAAAAGTATATCTTAAAAAAAAACTTGTATTACAAGTTGTCTTCTTGATCACGCTGTAAAAATCTTATTCATTTCAATGGAATTACCCAAGTGTAACTTCTAGGGGAATTTGCCTTATGTGGGATGAGGGCAGGAGGCTCAGGAGTAGAGGCTGGCAGGACTCCTCATTCCTGTGGCTCCTTTTTCTGAGAAGGAGAGTGAAAGGGAGAAAACCCTACAGCACATGAACTCAAAACATTTCACCAAACAGATCACTCATCCCAGGCAGAGTCAAAAAGTCCATTCTCCAGTTTCTATGACAAATACACAGTGCCCTGACTGAAGGGATACTCTGAGCAGGAAATCTGGGACACCCCTTTGTGTGGTACAAAATAAAGTCCAGTAGAGAGAGACAAGAAGTGGCATTTCAAGGAGGAGCATTTCTGTTGGGATGCTGGGGGGTCACACAAAGCTGCTGCTGGTGCTGCTGATGACACACAGAGCATGGAGCCAGTGCTGCTCTCCAGCACAAAGCAGCCTGAGCTGCTGAACCAGCTCTGCTCAGGAGTGTGCACCCTGTTCTTCTAAGTTCTTCTAAGCCTTTTGATGTTTACATTTTTGTAATGGAGTTCCTCACGCAGCTTGCATGCAAATAATGATTGTTTTGCATTCCTCTCTGGAGGAGGAGAAATTTGACCAACTGTTGGTTTGACCAGTGTGGCTGGAGAGGTAGCAATTTCCTCCTCCAATCCATGGTCACTTTTGAAAGTCTATAAACATTGGAGTCAGAAATAAATTACATTTTTTTTTTGCCTTAAACGTTTTAACCTGTGCGTGTCGTTCATTTCATATCCCATTACGACATCAAAACAATCATTACTTACATAAAAACTGCGTAAAAAACTCCATTACAAAATTGTAAACATCAAAAACCTTTAAAAACTTAAAATAAAAACAACAAAACAACAAGAGTGACTGCAAAAAACCCCTGATCTCCGTACTGCGTATCACCCAGTGGATTAAACACTCCCCACCAGTACCCAACTACAGCTTGGAGTTATCACAGCATGGCTGCATATCTGATTGACTAAACCTCTGCAGTGGTTTTGTCCAAAACTCCCCCTGACATCAGCCAGGCACAGTCTGGGTGGGGGGTCACTGGAATCCCCCTGAGGATGACAGATTACAACACTCCAAGGGATTAGAGCTAAACCAGTGGTGCTTATGGAACTGGCTGTGTGGAAAGATTTATGAAGGGCTGGCAATTGCAGCCTGCCAGTGAAAATACATGTTTTAACAGTACAGTGACTGAAACTAATGTTGTATTTCTGCTAGCTGCTGCCTGGGAGTTTGCTGATGTACTTAGTTCATAGGTTCAGGGCTAGAAGACCTTACTCATCACAGCTCTTAATGCTCCTAGCCTACTGCAAAGCCTGGCACCTGACTTGATGAATAGTTATTGGAATTAATCATCAGAAGAGACCAGTTTCTTCATCGTACATTTGTCTGAAAAATTGCTCTCTTTGTGGAAGCTTTTAATGGATTTCTCAAGTCTTTCTGAACCGTGACACATAATTCCTGACATTCAATGGAAGCAACAAATGAAGGGGATGAAAACTGAGGTGGAAGCATAATTACTGCATATCAAAATATGCTTGGTAACTGAAATTCGTAGGTGCTGTGGGACAGTTTGACACTGCCAGGGGATGATAGTCCCCTTCTGCACAGCCATCCATGCTGCCACCCTGCTCTCCTTTCCCCAAACTTAATTGCCTTGCAATTATTGGCTAGGAAAAAAACTGTAATCACTAGTGATTAATTGCCCGTCCCTGGAACTGACAGGAAGAATGGTCTCAGGGCTTCTGTCCATAGCATCATTTAGCAGTGAAAACACAGCGAGTTGTTTTGGAAATGTCAGGGGGAAGTTGCCAGCTCTCCTCTTGGGCTTGGATGGCTGCTGGAGCACTTCGAGCTCTGCTATTTCCATCACAATGGGGCACAAATCATCTGATTTTCACAGACAACAATGAGAAACTATCTCCGGGCCTAAAAGAGATTCTGTAATGCATCTCCTCCCGCGGGGAAGCGGGAACAGAGCTCACCTTGCTTAGGAGTAAGGGTAAAGTAAGAAAATTATGCAGAGCATTGACCTGCAGTGGGACTCTGCCTTTTGTGGAGAAGGCAGGGATGAGATCTTACTGAACCTGCCTTAGATTTTCTCACTTCCACCTTTCACACCCTGGACTGCATCAAAATCCAGGTGCCCTCATGATGACAATTGACAGCCCCACCTTTCTCTCCTGAATGACAGGTTGTCACCACGAGCTCAGCTTGGTAGGATCAAAGCTGATTCTTTTAGAAGACTCCAGAGAACACCATTATTTCATTTGTCATCCAGAAAAAAAGGGGAACAGGATTCCTTTCAGGTTATCATACCCACGTTTTTTCTAATTCCAGCAGAGAGGAGCAGGCCATATCTCTGCTGTATTTCCATGCCCATGTAGTTTCATTTCACACCTTACAAGCTTTCCTGTCTTGCTATATGTGGAGCAGTATGCAGGATATTGTCAACTACAATCAGGCATTTAGTAATACAGAAAAAAAAACCAAACAAATCACAAACCCACAAAAAAAAAACCCCAAAAAACCAAAAAAGAGGTGCAGGAAAATCATGTATCCAGTTCTAAAATCTCAAATGATTGGGGAAAAATCTTTACAAAAAATGTTACCAACCACATGTACAAGGATCCTGTTACTGGAGTTAGAAAAAAATGCAGCCATCACATCAGTGCAGAACCATAATTTAGAGGCTGAAATTCTCGTTCTGGGGTATGTGCCATAATTTTTAATAAAAACAAATCTAAAATAGAGCTGCTGCCAAGCAAAGCATTACCAGAGCTGCCAGAAGGCCTTCTGAGGAGCCAGCCCTACACAAAACCAGGCACTGTTCGGACATGGCTGGTAAGGAAGGTTTATTTGCATAGTTTGTGAACTTGCATGGGAATTACAGCAGATTGAGGTGCTTCTTTTTTTGCTGAATTGGAAAATATTTGATGGAGAATGCTGTGGTTTAACCCCAAATGGTAACTTAATCCCACACAGCCTCTTGCTTCCACCCAGTGGAATGGAAGACAGAATCAAAAGTGAGAAAACTTGTGGATTGAGATGAAGACAGGGAATTGGGTAAATCAGAAGCTGTACATGCAAATAAAAAGCAAAACAAGGAATTCGCTTGCCACTTCCCAAGGGCTGGCAGGTGTTCAGCCATCCCCAGGAGTGCAGGGCTCCATCAGATGATGTGGGAAGACAAAGACATCATCACTTTGAATGTCCCCTCCCTCTTTCCCCAGCTCCATACACTGGCCGTGACTCTGGGATATCCCTTGGGTCATTTGGGGTCAGCTGTCCCGGTTTGGTCCCCTCCTAATTCCTTGTACCCCAATCTTGCCCACTGGTGGGATAAGAAGAAGAAGAAGAAAAGGCCTTGGCTGTGTGTAAGCACCATTCAGCAAGAAAAAAAAATCATCCCTGAGTTATCAACAGCACAAATCCAAAACAACCCTACACTGGCTACTGTGAAGAAAACAAATTTTACTCCAGCCAAAAGTAGCACAGGGAAAAAAGTATTTCTGAAAAGTCACAGTCTCTCCTTCTATGTTTTACACAGCAGCTGGGAACAGCTTTTCCAGATGGTTTGAAGGAAAAGAAAAGCACATTTGCTATATGACACTGGAAAGTTCACAGAGCCAGATGACAGACATGAACCTGGTCTGGGGACAGGACTCAGCAATGACACATGGAAAACATGGCTTTTCCCACAGCACTTTCTGGACCTGTTCTTATAGCTGTCTCTGTTGGGTAAAAACTTTCCATGTGAGTCTTTTGTACCAAAAAATATCCAATTAAAACCAGACTACTACAGCACAGAAAATATATAAGCGTTTTTTTAAAAAATGCAACAAGTGGGTTGTAAACTGTTTAAGTTCTGCAGCTTTTGTTCATGCCAAGCCCTGAAGTAATGGAAACTGGATTCCAACTGACCAAAGCAAAATCTTGCCAAAAAATCTTTTGTCTAGTACATTTGCTGCTTTTATTAAACACAAAGTCCCTTCTGGAGAAGATCAAGCAGAGAAGTGGCAGCAAATCCTGGCATCACCTTCTGAGAGGTGGCCTCTTGTATTGCCTTGTGCACTGGATTTTTTGTCTCACTTGCCAGAGCACCACTGAAGCTGAGTTATTAAATGACTGAGTCCCAAACACATGTGTGATAAGCTACTTGGCCTCCCTTCTGTCTTGATATTTGTTACATGACATGATTTTTTCTTTCTGCTCTGCTTCTTGAAAAGGAAGTTCAGTGTTGTAGAGAATTTAAGCTTGGCTCACACTACAGAGGAGATTTCATTACCAATATATCAGCCCTCAAGGTACACAGTAATTCTCTCCTTTATATTACTGGAATTTTTTGTATCTTTTCTAGGAACTAGGTATTGATCCTTGGAAAATGAAAAACCCTTAAAATAAAATAATGATAACTGCAATCCCAGTGGTCCCATTAAAGGATGAAATGCTTCATTAACACCTCATAAGAACATTTGGAACATGAGTGGACAGCAAGTTTCCTCTTTCATCATTGGGGCATGGTATCCACAAAGAAATGGCTCTTAAACTTCCCAGGATTAGTCTACACACAAATTACCACAGTGTAACCAAGACAGATAGAAGTTCTTTCCCTTGCAGTGCTCTTTCCTACCATATAAAGATAGTTTTTCTGCTTAGAAATTGTTTTATCATATTCCAGCCTAAATCAGCTACTTAGCAATTTAATCTTAAATGAAATAGAGGAAAAGTAAACCTTCACAGAAACCATAATTAGTTTGACAAAACTAGGTTAAACTATCAATTAAACCAACACAACTTCACATATCTACGTGCCCTTGAACTTCTTGACTGTGAAGAACCCATATCAAATTGCTGGACGTGACCTCCCTTGAAGTTTCTGCTTGTAGGTTTTGGCTGGGAAAAAGCTCTTCAGTCTGGCAGAGGTAGCAAATCTGACTGACACTTGAGAAACAGAGAAATGCTGAGTCTCTACACATAGTTTTCTTGTATTTATTTGAGCAATGATGTGGAGACAAAAAAGAGCAGTATGAGGTGTCCTGCTGATTTCCGTGGCACAAAGGTACCTCTGAAAATTAAGTCCCCAAGCATTATGCAAGTCATAACTTGCACATCAGGTGGTGCCTGCCTGGAGTAGCTGGAAGCACACACTAAATTAGCAGGCTTATGAGAGTATAATTAGTTTCCAGTGAGGGACCCAAGAGAATATGTCTCCAACGTGATTTCAGGTGCTAAATAAAGCTTAATAAAGCCCAAGGGGTAAGTACTCAATATAGAGACTGGATCCACCTGAGCTAGAGTCTCCTATATCTCCCAGGCCTGCAAGAGGTTGTAGGGGGTGTCCTAAATCCTCATCCACCCACCCAGCATGCAAATGATGCCTGGATCACAGCTGTCCTGAGTGGGTGAAAGCCCCCTCAGAAACTCTGTCTCAGCCCAGAGAGACAGAAAATGGATCCACCTATGGGTCTGGCTTCCTAATGCCTACAACAATCTCATTCTGCATTTTCTGCCAGGTTTCCTATCGATTATTTCATCCAGCTAGAGACTGATTATACCTGAGACATCAATGGTGTTATGTAAATATCTATCCTATATAATCAGTGTTATCTACCTAAGGCTTCTGAGGTTTCTAGTTTACTTCTGACAGGTTCATGAAGAGTAACTCAAGCTAATGATCCATGTCAGTTGGCTTAAATTCCTCAGCTGGAAAATGCTCAGGGGGGCTGCAAATCCAAAAAGGTTGAAAACCGAGGCAGTCAATAGACAGATAGTGTCAGTCAGTCTGATACTCTTAGTGTCTGACAGAAAAAATATCAATAGCTGGCATGATTGATGGGGAATGAAGGAAATACCACCCACAAACAAAAAATAAATAAAGAAGATCTGAAAGGCCTGCATTGCATTCATTTTGAGACTGCTTACTTTTTCTTTTTTAAGCTGATTCGATTTCACTCCTTGGAGTAATCCTTGGATCCAGGCATACTTTATAATAAAGAATTCAATAAATTCATACTGCCCTCATGGCAGCACCTTTAACACGGGCTCCACTCCCACCTGAGTGGAGCTTCTGTGAGCTGCCATGGAGAGGAATAGAGATACGTCATCTTATATTGAGTGACCTCTGTGTAATCAATAGTGTGTTGCTCAATGCCTTGTAAACATGTAAGTAAAAAAATTAAAGAGAGGAAATAATTAATAATAATAATTAAATAATAATTCAGTTGGTAAAAAAAAAAAAAAACACACAAGAAAGGTCCTTCTTGAACATGTTCACTTCCTCCTGGTGTTTGAAATTCTAGTGTTAAGCCATTTGGAACCATAGA
The DNA here is from genome assembly GCA_039654755.1 of Calcarius lapponicus. Lineage (NCBI taxonomy): Eukaryota > Metazoa > Chordata > Aves > Passeriformes > Fringillidae > Calcarius > Calcarius lapponicus. Next base: position 6,436,395 of record CM077473.1, on the reverse strand, counting down.
TAGCAGAGTTTTTGGCTGGAACCTGAGTGTTTGAGTTCTGCCAGGCTATAAATAAACATAGATGGATGTACATATCTGTTAACTTCCTTTTCTTCATTTTGACAAGTTTGCAAGCATTTCAGGTCTTTCACATACTGTGGTCAAAATGCCAACAAGGTCATTCTAGGAAATACAGAAATTCACCAACACATTTCCCAGTGTCAGAAATGCATCAGTTTAGGAGCAAAGGAAAAGAGAGAAGGCACCACATGGGATCTGTTATAGCTACAGGTGGGGAGGATCTGAAGGAACTTCATGGAAGTGTAATATCATTAATAGGCAAGATACTGATGGATACCTCTCAGCTGCTGGAGCTGGAAGAGTGTGACCTAGATCAGTTTGTGGGATAGCAGATCAAAGTACATGCAAGACCATGCCTGTTGCCTCAAGAAAGCATGAAGAAATTTAGGGTGGAAAAGGAAAGAAAGAAAAGCATGTGAGTCCAACCATACACTGCTTTTGTTTAAAATGAGCCACTTCCAGGCACCTCTGAGAAAATAAAGGCAGGTGAACTGTGATCTCAGCTCTTGGCAGCAGCTCAGTACCAGCCACACAGAGCATTTCAGCAGGAGCTCAAGGTGTGATTTCCAAGGAGGCTGGAGTCTCTTCTCCAAGGACCCAAATCTCTTCTCACCCGGAATAAAGTGTTCTGATTTTTCAAGCACTACACCTAGACTCTACTTGTACCTTTACCTGCCTTCCATCCAACAAGTCTTTTGGGGAATGCAAGACTCATCCTTTGCACCTGGGGCTTCAGTTGGCATTTGATCCAGCCCTCAGGACTAACCACACCGTCTCCTTAGTGCCTTGCTCCAGGCTGGAGCAAACTACATGACTGGCACGCGTAAAAACAATCTGGGGTATCACAAGAGGTGGAAAAGCCTGGCTTCCCCCTGTCAGGACAGCTGTGAGCAGGTCGTGCCACACACTGTGACAAACTCAAGTGCACCAGGACAATACAAACACTGCCAACACGAGTTATGTTGGGAACGAGTGATGCAACTTCTTGTAGCTACTTTTCCTTCACACCTTCAAGCCTTTTGTCCAAGCTGCACCACAGAAAAAAAAAAAAGTGAGAAACATATCGTTCTCTGGAGGGGTGAGGAAATACTGCTATTCTGAGCAGGAAAGAACAAAGTCAGTCCCTGAGCCAATATGTAGATCACTGAAGAGTTTACATATTGTCATCAAGAACAGATGCCAGAATCTGATGTCTTTGATGTCTTTGATGGCCCATCAACAGTCTAATCAGCAACATAAAGCCATCTCAGAATGGAAATTATTTGTTACACTCTGAAAGACTGACATTTGACATCTGGTTTGACAGGTTACAAGGCACCCTTGTAAATGAAGAAATTCAGTTCTTTCATCAGAGTCTATAAATAACACTTCTGTCATCCTGGAGGTTCTGGGATTCTAAAAGGTGAGTTTGGACAGTCACCCTCCAGGGCCACCTGGCATGCTGCACCCCTCCCTTCTCATCAGGAAAGAGAATTTCTAATTGCCTCTCAACTCACACATCTGAGAAGACCCTAAAGCCAAAAGATCAACACACATAGGAAATACAAGGGTAGACAGAAAATTGACTGAAATGTCCCATGATTAACCTATCAAACACAATGGTTGTGTGTTACAATGTTGGGACATAAATCAGACATTAATTAACATCCCACTCACTGCAGGATGCTCTGAAATACTGATACCTGCAGAAGAAAATGTCCTTTCAGTAGCAGTCCTGGTGCAATTCTCCATTTCTCAGGGATGTAGGGACTGAGACACAGTTTAGTATCTGGTGCTACTGCAAAATGCAGAACAGTGAAGCACTTCACAAGAGTCATTAGAGATAAGGTACCCTGCTTAGAACTGTAACAGAGCAATAGGATCATGCTAGCAAGCACCAGAACACCCTAATTGAATTATCTTTTAAAGAATGAAGCACTTGTGGCAGTCTCCTGGTTTTGTGTGCAGAGAGTTTCACAGCACTGCAATGTGCAGAAAAGGCTCCATCCTCAAGGTCACTGCTGATTTTATACCCAGTTATATTCAGGAGAGTTTTGATGGGCAAAGACTGCAGAGTTTTTTCCTCAAATCAATTGCCCTGATAAGAACTTGCACAAATGGCTGCATGGGATGAGAGCAGATGTCTGTCTAATCCTCTGTCCCCTTCCTCATCATGGTCAAAATCAAAATATATGCTGGACTCCACCTGATAGCCTTCCTGGAACAGAGTCAAACTCAAGTACATTTGCTTTGCACTTGTGCATCAACAAACTGAAATTCTGGAAAAATAACAGGGGACATGTATTAAAAGCTGGGGATTTTCCAGTAATAACTCCTATAAACCAATCACACCCATTGAAATCAACCAGGCATGCCATTTATTTGGTGCTTTGATAAATTACAGCCCTGGGGGGCACTGAGGGCCAGATTTTAAAAGCTGTTCATCTGTTTAACTCTCATTGATTTCAGTGTAATTGATTTCAGTGGGAGTTAGGGGCCTGCATTGCTTCACACTTTGGGCCAGGCCCTCCTATGGTAACTGTACCAATTAGGCAGGAGAGCCATTTATCAGGAGCCCCATTAAACAGAATCAGAGGTGCCCAATTACATCTAAATTACCAGTTCAGCCCCCATGATGTTGGAAGGCAAGGGGAGGGGTGGTTGTTGCTGTAGCACAGGCACCACCACTGACAGGGGAGCATGTCTTCCACTGTATCCCACTTTCAGCAGTGCTCATCCAGGGAAAACATCCTGCTGCCTCCATTAACCCACGGGGTATTTCTACCCTCCCATCGGGTCACTCTGGCACTGCAACAGCCTAATGGTGTAATGGATACCAGGAAGAAAAGCAGCCCGAGTCCAAACCTAAATGAGTGGGGCTTACATAATTAGAGGGTGAGAGAAAGAGAAACTAGCATCAGAGACACGGCCTTTTCAGGGTTTCCAAGGCAGCAAGTGTCTGCTTCTCACGCAGCACGCACCACAATCGTGTTTGCAATGCTACGGCATCGGTTTCCCCTACGAGGAAGAGAAAAGAAATCCCCGCTCTTTTGAAATGTGAGTGCTTTTGAAATAACAGAGAGAAGGTCTGGGACATTATGCTCCACATGAGTGGTTGTGGTGATATCTTCATTTATTTGATATCATCTTCTGACAGTTCGTTCCATTTGCAGGCGAGCCATTTGTAACGTTACGTACAAAGGATTCTGGTGCCATGATCTTTAGCTTTTGCCCTGCATTTAATACTAAAGATCACTCAACCATGATGAAACCAGCTGGATGAAATTCCTCTCCTGCAAGACACGAAGGCCAATGACAGTATGAATGAAAGATGTGGGGCTGCTTTGTCATTTATTGCTTCATATCCCATATGTTTGTCTGATTGGCGAAGGGAAAGGTCTGTTTATTAATACAATAGCTCATGTGAATTGAAAGCAGCTGAATGGAAAAAGGAAAAAAAACAGAAAAAAAAAAGCAGCCAGGAAGGCAATGCAATGACTGAGCAGGACAGCCTTAAGGGAGTTCCCAGGGAGCTGCTGAAAACCACATGAGAATGGCAAGTTTGGGTGGCTAAGCCTTCCCTATCACCATGTTTTTAGAAGTAATCTTGGGGAAAAGGGTTCTAGCAGGGGGGAAAAATATCCTTTTGGTGAAAACACTGAAAATTTCTGTCAGAACACCAACAGGTAAAGCAGGGGAAGAAGCTGACTCTAGGAAGTATAGAAATATTTCCCTGGACAGATGGATCTCTCTATATAGGTCAAAATTTTGTTTTCTGCCAGCCTTCTTTCTCACTCCTGGGATGACACCAGCTGCACCACATTGTACTGCTGGTTCCTCATTCCTGAAAGCAGTTTTTTCCAGGTGCCAAACCAATCAGAACAACGTAGGTAGCTCAGGTGATGACAGAACCCAGAGCCAATGCATTGGGCAGAGTAAAATCCATAGACAGCATTCCTAGAATCTACACCATCAGGAGAGAAACCTCCTGGCCTGCCTGTACCACCAGGTCTCCCAGGACATCCCTCCCAGCTCAAACAAGCTACGCTCCCTGGAGTCCCTGGAAAAGGTAAAAAAACCCCAAAAAACAAAAACGAACCAAAAGCAAAAACTGCTTCCTTTTTAGTTCATCTGTTAATGAAAGCTCCTTGTTACCCACAGCCTTGCTCCAGCATGAATGAGCCAGTTAACACACTGATGGGGTGTCAGTGCTTCACTGTAGTCCCAATTCAAGATTTAATGCTTACTAGTGTTAAGGGAAAAAAATATGAATAACTCATTTAGCTAGATTTAATTTCCTTACTCTCTGCAAAGTCTACAAATTAATTCCTCAGTGGATTTCTGTTCCAGCACTTAACCTGATCTTTTCAGACACAACAATGATAATTTCTCACTTCCTGCCTTATTCTGCAAGAAAATAGCTCCACAATACCCTGCCTTCTCTGACCTACCCTTGGTAGAGCTCTCACACAGCTATGCCAGAGAGAATTAAAAAATATATATATATATTTGGGTAGAATTTCCAAAACTACAGTGGTTATTTTTTATCAGAAGAAAACCCCTTGTTCTTCATGGGACCAAAATCAAACACCACCATGGGTTTCCTTTAGTGTGTGCCCAATCCAAGCACTCATCTAATTTCACCTAAGGCTGGGGGAAATAAATTCATTTTGTTTTCTTGTACCATATTAGCCCAATCTATTTCTTCTCTGTTCTTTACCCAGCTAAATTGTTCATTCACTGTTGAGTCCAACTAACCTTTTTTATAATGTGCTGGTTTTCATAGGTGTGGGAAGGAGGGCATGGAGACTGATGAGACTCATAATAACTCCCAGCCTGTAATTTGTAGGATCTGGCACCTGGGAAAAGCTTCAAATATTTTTTCTTGTGATGATGAAAAAAGAAAAAAAAAAAAAGAAATGGTGCTGCTTGGCCAAAGGTTTCATGACTGAGGAAATCATCCATAGCTCAGGGTGAATGCTGGCTCTCTGCTTCCCAATGAGCTCATGTTTTCACACATTAGGCTGTAAAATTGTTATGTGGAGGTTTAGGGCCTCTGGTTTCTCACTGTGAATGACACAGAAGGGCACCTCCGTGCCATGGTAACAAGCCAAAGACACAGCATTGTAGCCAGAGAGTGCGCAGAAGTAAAAGTGCGGCAGAAACAACAAAGCTGGATGGGTTGTTCATGTTTTTAGAAAAGCAGGCAAGGGTGATGGGAAAAAAAAGAGTCATGGATATTGCCTGTTCACTGCAGAGAATGTGTCAGGACCTGGTGCTTCCATAGATGTTGGAGTGGATGCAAACTGAGTCTGGGATTGCTGAGTGCTGCCACTGGGGTTATCTCAACCAGGAACCCTGAGGTCATCTTTCTTCAGATGTTTTTTCAATATATTTTCTTTTACACTTGTAAAACCTCCCATCTACTATTCTTACTTGTGGAATTTCTCCATTTCTCAAGTCGTTTTTTTCTACCCCATCCTCCTTAAGATTCTCTTGAGCCACAAATGCCCCTGCTTAGCCCTTTCTGAGATCAAACTCCTGTTGCAATTAATGAGTACCTGGCCCAAATCAGGAATGGTTCCAGGACCTCTGGCTCAGGAGCTCTCTGAGCGAGACTTCAGCCCAGGTTACCACTTTCATTGTTAAGTAAAACATATCTCCAGTGCCTCCAACAGAGAAGTGTGTGTGCTAGCCAAGAGTTTTAATCCTTCCCAGAGGCCTTTTGCAGTTGGTCCAGGCTGGCTAACAAGGCCAGAGCTTGTGCACAAGCTTTTAAACATCTGCTCTAAGAGCACCATTTTAGCCCTTTCAGTTTGGCCTTACACAAGCTATTTTTGGCCTGTGCTAGTGACTGACATGCTGTCCTGCTGACTGTGTTATATCCTGGAAACACTGCAGGCAGTGAGCTGCAGGACTCTTGGTTTGGGAAAAACACAGGTTTCTTCTGTGAATCTCCAAATTCTGAGTGTGTTTTAGCAATAACAAGAAGGGAAAGAGATGAAATGGGTGCTGAAAAGCATTAATACATAATAAGCAAAACAGTGGCATAAAAGACAGAATTTGATCAGCTGGAATTTCAAATATTGTGTAGAAGTGGAGTATTTATAGAAAAAGGCTGCTCCAGCTCTGTTTAAAAATACTGGCAGAAGTTGGAGGGAAAACTCAGATTACTGTATAGGGTGGAAATGGCCAACCCAGTGTAACATTTGCAAGTCTCTGGAATTTTTTGGGATTTCAAGCAGCTTGGGGCAGAGTATACTGCACACACATGGTGCCTGCCATGTGTTCAGCCCTCTCCACTCAGCAGGCCAACTGCCAGGATTTGTGCAGCATGTGTGAGGATGTGCTTGGGTAAAGCATCACTGGAAAGGGAGCTTATGCAAACTTCACTGAGCTCACCTGAAAAATTTTCACACACACCTCTAACACTGTGGTTGTCTGATAACTCCAGCCCAAATGACATCACTATAGAGTTTTTAACCTTTGTGACTGTCCCTACATTTCCAGACAGGGAAGGTGTTTTTCTGTACTTCACCAGCTCAAAACTCATGCATCAACAAGCTCAAACATCTATTGCATCTCTTTCAGGTTCCCATTCAGGTGCCTTCAACCTAGAGCACACAAAGCCTGCATGAGGGGTGTAGAGATTGTGCCACATTGCCACTAAATAGTTCCCATTTCCTCAAACCCAGGCAGAAGCAAAGTGCTCAGAATATTGGAAGGACAGCTGAGTTTGTCACAGGTTTCATTATTCAGTGGATAACAATCCTTCCTCTGGCAATGCAAATAGTCTTGGCAGTGCCCAAAATGTCTCTGTGAGTGCTGAGGAGGTGCCAGCTGCTGACATGGTGGGAGATGAATTCAGCCTGGGGAAGGGGGAGGATCATTTCTGGTTGTAGCTGCAAAACAATAAGGGGTGAAAGGAGAAGGGCAGGAACATCACTCCAGTTATGTGGCTTTTCCCCAAGCTGACCCCTGTGGATGCATTTATTCTGATTTCTTTGAATTTGGCACTTGTTTGCTGGCTTTTATTTATTTATTTTATCATGATTTTCTGTTTGCTTCTTGCAGAGCTCCTGAAGGTTCTTGAGACCATTCTGTCTGCATGTCCTTACACCTACATATCTGCTCCTAACCTGACCCCAAACTATCTCCAGGCTTGATGGGGCTCTGAGCAACCTGGCCTGGTGGGAAGTCCCTGCCCATGGCATGGGGGCTACAACCAGATCTTTCAGTTCCCTTCTAATGACCAGTCTATGATTCTGTCAAACCTCTGGGTCAGATTCTGCCAGATGTCAGCTAAATCCAAGTTTCAGCTGAAGAAAAGGCACAACCATGGTTTTAATATTTATTAGAGCACTAGGGAGTGTGCTCAGAAAAGAGACAGCAATAGACTGGAGCAGAGTTCAAGCCTCTCAAAATACAACCAAATCCAACTGCTCAGCACACTGTTGTAGAAAGCCAAGCTCCACTTTACAGTGTTTGACTTTATTTAAAAATGCAAATGGCTGCAGCCCCCTATCCATCTGATCTGCCAGAGAAGAGGAGTTTGAGGAGGTACAGCAGAGCACACAAAAGTGATTTCAGTACATCTTGTTATGCTGCAGCAGAAAACTCCAAAATGAAGCCTGAAGACTTCATGTATCAATGAGCACTGATTTTGCCTTTCACCGAAGGTACAGAAGAAGCAATAAACATTTCTATAAACCCTGTAGAGAGTCCCTGCACAGTTGTTTGCAGACACTGTCTCCCCAGATGATTAACAAACAGCAGTAATAGGTCTGTATTTGAGCACAATGCTGCTGGAGTTAATATCCAAATCCTTCCCTGTTTGGGAAAGGCATTTTCTAGGTGTTTGAAAATGGGCTGGTTAATCATCAAAACTGGAGTCATTCAGGCAAGAGGTACTCCAGAGATGAGACAGCATGGAAAAAAAAAGCTGCTCTGTTTGCTAAAGGTGACAGATTTGACAATATTTTTTTTCTTCTGGAAGACAGATGCTTCATCTGTGTTGACATCAGGGAGCATGGTCATGTAAGATTGTGTAGACTATTTTATTGATACTGAATACAGGAAAAAAATTGTGGGATTTTTTGTTGTCGTTTTTAAACGGTCACATGTTGACATTGTCTATGGATAAAAAGAAACACTGCATAAGCAACTCTTAACAATTAACCAGAATTCTTGCACCAACAGTGCAACAGGGCACAAAATCTTCTCCTCTCATTATACCCAGTTTAGATTTTCCATCCTTGATTTGGCTTTCTGCCAGCAAGAGCACTGGGCCAACACCATTTCCTTTCAACCCTTCCTACTGAAAGTGCAAGACACAAATTTCTGTCAAAGAGCATTTGCTGGCCTGGAGAGGTGATGTGTGCTGGTGCTCGTGAAATGCTGTGAAGATGCAGAATGCTTCAGGAGTGCGGCTTGCTCTGAAGGAGGACCAGAGCAGGTGGGGATGCACACCCAGAGCTCGGGGAGGAGGAAAGGTCAGTGTGCTGGCACAGGAGGGCTGGGAAACGGAGGGAAGAGCTCAAGGGCAGCGTGCTGAGGCGTTTGGGAGAGCAGAGCTGCTGTCGGCCCCCACTGAGATCTGAATGCATTTGCTACTGTGACGAGGCTAACACTTTCTCTTTTGTGCTAACTTTGGTTCCTTGCAGTGCACATCCTCCCCCTCTCCTTCTCGAGCATCTGCTGAGGTCACATCTTCTCCTCTGCTCCCGCCGCCTCCGCGTTTTGGGGATGAGCACTCATTGTTGCTCACCCCATAAGCTCCCAGCACGTGCCCAGCCTCTCCCCCAGGACTGGGACATGGCACTGCTGTGGCAGAGTGGCACTCACGCTGGGGACAAGGGCACTGTCAATCCCAGCACAAAGAGAGAGCTAAAGAAGCATCCACACTGTGCACGCTGAGAGGCTTGAGCTGTGCCCAGGCAGCAAGGCCAGCTCAGGACACCACAGTCCTTCCCTGGGGCTGGGGAGGGAGGGACTGCCAGTTTGCTCAGGGTCTGCAGCATATCCACACGGCTTTGCAGCCACTGGACCCTCCTCAGCACCTCCCTAGGGTGAGGAAGGCATTGGATCAAGATTTGCGCACCATTGCTGGGGTACACCCTATTTTTCTTCCAAATTAAGTGAGAGCCAGAAGATATTGCATGTCTAACAGAACAACTGTCAGTATTTTTTCTCTGCTACAAGTTCTGGTCTGCTGGATATTGGGCCACCAGCCTTTCCCTGCTGCTTCATTTCAAATGCTTTCTGTAAGGCATTTAAATTTCTTCCTTTGGCACCCATGCAGCAGGTTTTCTCTGCTAGTGTAGGCACCTCAGCCTCAGTTGAGTGACCAAGGTGGGATTTCTGTCCTGCACATCATACTTGCTGTGGTCTCTATGTACCACCTGCAGACAGGGATGGGGAGATGGCAGGCTGGTGAATCCTGCCCTGAGAGCTGGAAGAATCTCTCCAACAGAAAATTCTAAATCTAAATTAAATCCTTCTCTGTCCTTCCTAAGACCTAAGTAGCCCTTGCTGAAGCTTTTATTTTTCAGCTTAACTCTTCAGGTATCTTATATATTCTCTACCCAGGGAGTATCTACTAATAAGGTCTGAGCATACTCTCACAATTTCTTTCAAAGCTAACTAACACTAAGCTATCCCTTCAGGACTCCACCTTAATTACTATAACTTTACTCCTACTCCTGGCATATACATTGCTGGCCTGTGTTCCAGATTGATGCATTCTTTCCAGATGGGGCAGGTTCTGGGATTTGGGGGAGTGGAGATCATCCATGAGACAGGGGGAGAGGAGGAGAAGCAAGAAATGGTCAAGAAGTTAGAAAATCTCTCCAGTCTACCCTCCCCAAAATTTCCAAAACAAGGGAATAAAAATGAAGCCAAAACAAACTTGGAATCTCGGGATTTAGGGGCTCCAGAGAAGGATCCAGCCTGATTTGTTTTCTGCAAGAAAATTTCCCTAAAATAAGTCAACTCAGATGGAGTGAGACGATGCACGTGAGTTGACTTAGGCTAACATTACAGACTGGAAAAAGTGAGTGCAGCAGGTTTTATGTATTGACTTTCATGTACATGTTGTTAAAACAGTATATTTTAGTGCAGGCATGCCAGTTGCAGGGATATGTTTTCAAGCTGAAAAGATTGGTCCCTTCACACTGAGACAGGAATTTTTACTGAAAATTGACCTAGAAGTGATTTTTTTAGAAGAGAGAAAAGTTTTATGGTGAATAATCCAAAGCTGAAGAAAACTATTTTTTTTGAAATATCCATTTTTACTTCCTCTAAACTGATTTTCTCCTACACTCTCATTTTCTGTTTCTGCCACTAAATCCCAAAGTCAGGTTTTTACTGTGCCTCAGCCCTTCAGGCTGTGCTGTTCTGACTCCTCAGCACTCCAAGAGCCTTGCAGGAATTAAGTGCCTCTCACAATAGGACACATTTCTGGGGTGAAGGTTTAATTTGGTTCTGGACTGTGTGACTAAGCGGATGAAAAAGCAAACAAGAACTTCCTCATGCCTCTCCATCAGTTCTGCTAATGGGAGCTCTAAGAGTAAATGGGCTGATTTGCTCAGTTATGGGTGGGAAATGAACTGAAGCAATCCTCCATCTACCACATGTCCAGCCAAAAGCAATTTAGCCAGCTAGGAAATAAGGAAAACTGGGATGGGCTGCTGGTCCAGGGCAGCTGCTATCCTCCCCAGGTAGGAAGGCAATGTCAGTTCAGTGGGCATGAAAGTTCAGTGGGACTCCATGGCACCACACTTGTGCCAGAAGAGTTTTACAGTGAACATAAGGGTGTTTCTGGGTTTAGACAGATGGGTTGGTCGTGGCTTTCTGGGGTAGCATATTCCATTTATCATTTGTTGAGCACAGAGCAACAGTGAGCTACTTCAGCAGCTCAGCATCCCACAGACTTTCCCTTTCAGGGATCCTTCTGTATGGACCAGTCCAGCAGCAGCCCCACAAATTCTCCCCCTGGATCACAGCAAAAGATGCCCAGAGCCTGTATTTTGCTGTCAGCCCTGCAGTGCAATGCACGGGTAAGGGGACACCAGGAGGCATTCCTTCCTAAAAACAGGGAGGGATTGTATTGCCATCCTTCTCAGCTGCCTCACAACACCCACCTGAAGCAGGTAAACAGCTTTTTTATCAGAGATGTGTCAGGTGGGTTGCTGTGGCCATCCCAGAGGCACATCCAGGCTGGGCTGTCCTGCTGCACAGAAGGCAGGGCAGAGCAGGGATGTGAATTTGTGCAATCACTTTGGTGTTTGCCGTGCCCAGCCCACCCTGGGAACCAGCTTGGACAGCTCTTCCTTGGGAATCCCAACCAAGGGACCCCTGTCTGGGGCACACATTCCCTTAGATGTGAGCAGCACAGGCAGGAGCACTGCATGAATTTCCTGCTTTTAGTCTTTGTCAGCAGAACTGTGCTTCTGTCCTGGGAATACCCCAGTGATGCTGATGAGCTGGGATTAGAAGGACTTTACATAAGGCTGTTTGATTAAGTGGCTATTATCAACTAAAAACTTGGTGCTTCCCATTAAGTGCTCTCAAATGTGTGTCCTCATTTTACTTATTTTGTGCTTGCATTATGCTTCAGAAGAGGCAGCCTGGCCTTTTTGCCTCATCCAGACCCTTTTGCCAACACTAATAAGATGTTCTGTCTTGTTCAGTGCTAGTTTAAGGCATGCAGTGCCCCGACGGAGCCCTTCCTTAAAGGTGTTTCTCTAAAATCAGCACATCACCCTGTAGTTTGCCATGCAAATTGGCCCAGCTCCTGTGAACTTTCTGCTCCCCACCAGATCCTTCAGCACCTCTCCCTCGAGGCAGCTCTCTTCTTCCAGCAGATCAAAGCCCGCAGCTCTGACAAAGGACGAAAACAATAAGGTTTTCACCTTTTGTCTTTGTTTCTATTACTGTGCCAGTGCACTTTGATTTGCTCTTTTGCAGCATCTGTGCTCAGGCTGCAGTGATTTCCCATAATAGTCCAATATTCTTTTCATGATCCATGTTCAATTTATACCCACACCCCACTTTAATCCTTCTGTCCAGATCAGTTATTTCATACTTTTGTACATCAAATTGCTTTCACCATCTGTTGGCCCAGTTGCCCTACATAAGCCAAACCCTCTGAAGGTATAATTGCAATATTGTTCATTATTTGCTCATTCCCCCTCCTCCCAATATACATAATGACAGCAAAATGAAGAAATAATTTAAATCTAATTTAAATTCCCATCAGGTTTTTTACACTGTGCTGATCAAAATAGTAGTTAGGGTCTTCAAAAGAAGAAGCCATCCATCTCAGAAGAGCCTTGATGCCCTTGGATAGCTATCTGTGAAAACGAGTGAATTTTTGTAGGACTAGAGCACCATGTACCAGCATTTAACTAAGCTGATGGCAAATGCTATCAGCACATCAGCATGCTGTTAAATCATTGCACAGAAGAATTCCAATCTGGTTAAACAGGATCTGATTTTATACTGCTACTTCCATGAAATAAATGTACTAAAACCAATTTTTTTTTCTTCTTGTCTTATCTATTTCCATCTCTATTTCAGCCAAAGCTTGTTGTGCACTGTGCACTGTGCTTGGGCAGTTTTTCAGGCATCCACAGAGAAAACCTGTAAGCACCAACCCTCTTCCCCAGGGATAACTATTCCTTGAGCTTTGATTTAATTTTTCCTGCAGTCAGGAGGCCACCCACAGAGCTCCAGTTCTGCCTGACCTGCTCCATTTCTTCCCCAGCGTTAACAGCAAGGGCACAGAGGGGCATCAGTCTCTGGCAAGACTCACAGGTTAATTCAGACCTGGGTTTGCATTTACCTTTAGGACTTCCAGTGGGGAGGAAACTGCTGCAGAGCTGGGGGAAGTTCCCCTGTTCAGCATCAGAAGGAAAAACATTCAGTGCAATACATTCCACCAGCACCCAGCTCCTGCAGGAGTAATGTCAGTGGAGATAAATAAGACATGTAATTTCTTGTCGGGCTGTTGCATTTCCCACCGCTCCTTTTAACAATTACACTCTGTGACTTTTTTTATTAAACAACCGAAAAGAATAGATTTGTGTAACCCAGGAAGAAAAATTGCCTGGAGAAATGAAACATACCCAGACTTAATCTTCTCTCCTGCGCTTTTTGAGGTGTTTGAAATGAATGTGCTTTCAGTACAGCAGTCAGTAATGAGACCTGTGGTTTTGGCACTTCTCTGCCATGCTCCCTTCCTCACCAGCCAATTTCATTACAGACAAACCCAGGAGGAAAAGGGCCCATCCAAGCCATGGCACAACTTTCTCCTCGTGAAACCAATGGAAACACTGCCACAGTTTACAACAGGGATTGCCAAAATCCCACCATTATTTCATATGCAGCTTTCTCCAAGCCTTATTTTTAAAGCAATTAATAGAAGGAGTGATTGACCTTTAGAAAGCCCTATCCCAGTGGGATTTGTAATCAATGCTTCTTCTGAGTGCTTCTTTGCACTGACATCTGTATCAATTAGTGGCTTCTTCTACAGAAAGGTTACACAAACACAGTTTTATTTCTTATTATTAATTATTTTTCAGACCGGGCCAAGTTTTAAGCAGCTGCCTGACTTAACAGCTTCAATATTGGATTTACTCTTGTAAGAAAAGGGCTGCTTTTAAGACTGACCTGGAAAATAGATATTCAAGGAGCAGACATGCTAAAAGAGGTGAAGCACTTTGTTTTGCTTTCAAGACCAGAAGGCTGCACATAAAACACACTCCAATACTCATTACTACAACTTCAATGCTTTTTAAACAGCAATGATTCTGAACTCAAGACCAGCCTGTTGTAAACAGATAAGATCAATCTGAAACCCTCTTTTTATGCTCAACTGGTGCACCTTTGAAACAAAAATAAAATGTAGAAGAATAAAACTGAACTTTCTTTGAAGACCAAATAGAGAAGATACTGAGACATCAACCTTTAGTCTAGAAACATCTCTGTTTAATTCCAATTCAACAAAATGCAACATGGTCTAGCCCTATCAGGATTGGAAGGAGGATTGAAAAAAGGTAAAGCCTGTGGGCTGAGAAAAGAACAGTTTAATAAGTGAAAGAAAAGAAAATATATTAATAATGCTATCCACAATAATGACAATAATGATTGTAATGAACATGTTAAAAAATGTGGAAAATTGGGAAAGGAGAAAGGTTGGGCGATAAAGGCTTTTGTTCCACAGGATATGCAAGTAATTAAAATGCATCTTGCTGTACCTGGAATATTTCTCTCATGAGGGACAGAATACAATCCCCTTTAAACAGCTACAACAGTCCTGTTGGGTGTATTTTTTTCCAGACAGAACAAGCTGAATCTTCCCTGGTACAGTTTGTTGTGTTGGAATTGGTAGAAGAGGTCCCTCCCCCATGGCTGGGGCAGGATGAGTCAAGACCTCCACAGAGGTAACTGCTGCTTCAAAAATCAAGGACATGGATAAAGTTGAAGAAAGGCTTGAAGGAATAAGTGCTCAGTCTTGCCACTACTACTGAGTTTCAGGGCAATTTTTAACGCAACATCTAGGTTATAAACATGAAAATATGGCACTCCAGACTCACAGCCATCTGAAGGTGGCTGAGGGTGAATGCTCATTTCTATCATTTCTCACCAGGGTGAATATTGATTTCATTTCTCACACTACACCAGCCACTCCACCAAACTGCAATCCAATATTTGATGTGTTAGTCACACTGGCTTGTGGGGGCCTGTGGTCTGTAGTCTATCATATGGTGACCTTTATGGTGACTGGCATAGCCTTAATCATGAGAGAAAATGCTGATATAGAGGTATTCACATCATTATTTCTAGCACTGGAAATAGGATTGTTGAAGGAGTAAGGTATGAGTAGAGTAGCATTTACTGTTCCCTGTGGACAAGCGCAGTGATTTGTTGTACAGTTTAATGTTGGGTTTTTTTAAGGACAAGGACAAAAAGCTGGCTGCATAGGCAGCAGAGAGGAGGTAAATGCTCAGTTTTAGGTGAAGGAGTGCTCAGGACAGAGGTATCAAGGCAGAAATTCCTCACATTAAATGCTTGCACAGCTTTTCCCAGCAAACTCGTTCCCCTCCAAAAGCACTGAGCAGAGTTCGAACCTCAAAATGAGGGATGAGCCAGTGACATTGTCAAGTCCTGTAAAGGCTTCATATTTGTTATGCTCAAGATGGAAGATGCTCAAATTGTCTGGGAGCACACAGACATTAAAAATTGTCAGGAGAGCCCAGCCTACAGGGAGTTTGCAGTGTTAACAGCTGGCCTATGAGCTGGAAGGTCTCTGCTCCCATGAGAAGCCCTGATAGCAGAAACTATTTTTCATTGAGACCAGTCTAACCCCTCAATGTCCTCTCCCTGTAAGAAATAAATGAAAGGGATCAATATTTTTCCATGCTAATTTTGCCATTTGCTAGCCTTCCTTGTAATCTTTGAGCTTTTTTCACCTTCCAAACTATCCTTCCCTTCTACAAACATTATCACTTGTCCAAAACATTTTGCAGTTATTATATGAGCAGTATCAACATCTTCCAAGAAGAGTAAGAAGCTTTGATTGATGGTGAGGTCCTGCCCACTGTGAAGGGTTAACCTGAATCTCAGGTGCTACTCAAGCTCCCAGGCTGACCCTCAGTGAAAATTAATAGCTTGTATCTGTTTAATATTCCTTTCCAGTACATTGTCAAATCATTTCATCTGTGCTTAAATGGATCAGTGGTTTTTCACCTTCAGTGTTTCCTCATTCCTCTTTTGGGTTTTACTAATTCTTTGTTGTTTGTAGGTGTTTTTAAAATCAGAGAAGAAATTTCATTGCTTTTATTTTTATTTCACAAGGTTTTCATAAAGTTGGAAGTAAAGGACAGATATCAATTAAAATATCTATGTTGTCTTACTCCAACTAAAAAAGTGGACCACATCTATGCCTTTTATAAGTTGCATTACAGACATGGCAGTGTCATCATTTGCAGCTAATCAAAACATGCCAGTTGGGCACAGATTTTCTAAACACATGTATCAGTCTTATTTGTCATGCAAGTCATAAATTTAAACAGATGCATCTGTTACAACCATTGGTGCAGGAGATGGAAAAGATCCATAGGGAGGCTTTCAGCTTTCCATTTAGTGCTAAAGTGGAACAGAACTCTATCAGATGTATTATTATTGTCATTATTATTTAATATCCCCCTCTGCCTCCCCCGTGCATTAGCCACTTAACAGCAAGCATGAGTGCTGCCCTTGTCTCAGCCTGCTCCATCCAAGTGACAGACTGGTGTCCAAGGGACAATAAAACATATTTCAAAGAGGATGGCCAGGATCCTCCTGGAATGGCTGCACGGCTGCTCAGGAGAGGGGCCCAGCTGGCTGGTGGACACAGAGGGATTTGGGGGTTGGAGCTGCTGCTGAAGTGTAAATATGATGGTGCAGCCATGAGTTTTCCAGAATGGCTCGATGGTGAATGAATTCAAGGAGTGACTGTGAGCGCTGATACTTGATTAGCATAGACAGCAAGGAGCGACAGAAAGAAAGAGGTATAGAGAAATGCAGATGCTGAATAACAGAGAGATGATAAACTGACCCAAGTGCTGCTGTAAATCCAGTCCTTAGGCTGGGTTCAGATGCTCTGCAAGCTCTGGGCAGTGTCTAAGCCTTGCATGCCCTCAGGCTTGCATTAGCCATGCTTCCAAGCTCAAGAACTTTTTTCTTTCAACAATGACAACTCCAGCTTGAGGTCTGTTCTTGTGCTGTTTCTGCAGGACTCACATCCTTGACTTGGAAAAAAAAATCCTTTCTTCATTACACTTTGCAGGTCACAGAGTTAACAAGTTTCCAAGAAAACCTTATGTACATCAGCCTCGGGCAAACACTGGGGATGTTCTTTGTGCTTCCAGGAGACCTCTGGAGCCCAGAGATGGCCACATTCATCACCCAGATGAGCTTTCCCTGGGAAAGCATACTTTGAATTTGTTCAGACCTTAATGAGTTATCTACAAACCATCAAATATTTCACATTTCATATGGATCATCCAGGTTTCCTAAATGACACCATCAGCTAGGGTGGCTGCAAGGATGATCATAAATAACTCCCTCAGTTTAATGAGCTACAGTCTGAGGAAAGGCTGCTCTACCAGGTAATGAGTCACAGCTTCACTTTGCTGTAGATCAGCTGAGACACTTGATTTACTGTGAGGGTTACTTGTATTAAAACTAATCAGAGGCTATCGTGGAAACCCAAACAGACCCAACCTACCACAATTTAATCTTCCCACAAATAAAACCTACTCATAAATCACAGACAGCATGGAAATGTGTTCCTCTAATGCTTCTTTTAGGAAACCTAAACCCACAAAAAGCTCAAAAGGATGTGAAAACTGTGGCCATGTTGGTGGTATCAGGCTAATTCATAGCACAGGAGGAGATGCAAGATACATTCTGATGGCTAAATAATCAAGATAGAGAAAGCAATTTGACAGCCATCCTGAAGCCTGTTTTCCTTTTGAAATGTAAAAGGGACACATTTTACTGACCTTCCAAGAAAACCAGAGAGAAAACTTTAGATAAATGTATTAAAATTGTCATTGTAATTTTTACTTACTGATAGGAGAATTCTAACAGAAAATCCAGTAATCAAAACATACTGCTTTTGATAAAAAATGGCATAAAAAGCTGAGTTTCACAGAAATGCGTGTATTTATTATGGTTGAAGCATCTCTCTTGATCAGCCCTGCTAATGAGCTTTTCTCAAGCAAACAACAGCAATAGTTCATGGAAGGTCTGTTCAGCTTGATTGAGAAAAGGCATGTTGATACAATGGAATGACTGGAGTGACAGTATCTCTCTTGAATAATCATTATCACATTGTCTTGTCCAGGTGGTAAAACAATCTCCACTAAAGGAGAGCTGAGACTGAGCCTTTGTTCAGGAAAAAGCAGCACCTCCAGAACTTCAGTCCTAAACAGACCAGGTGGGCACTGCTGCCATTTATGTCAGCCAACAAAGCTGAATATTTAAAGAGCCATATCTTTTGTAAAGACCTTGATTCTCATGCTCTCAGTACATTAACTACTTCAGTGCTCTGTTCCAGAAAGGCATTTTTAATTTTGTAAAAAAGGAAAGAATCAAGATCCTTCTTGTCAAAAGATTAATGATACATGTCCACATGGTGGAAGTTATGCAAGGAAGTTTTGTTGAGTACAGTGGTTGTCTTAAAGTGCCATGCTCCATTTTGTCTCAATGTGATGTGTGCAGACTATTAATAATAGTAAATTATTGCATTTGGGACAAAAACTCAAGGAAATAATTTATTTTAAAAAATCTGCATTCAAGCCATCTCTCAGCTTTCACATACTGGTCATAAATCACTGGAGAGACATTTATGATTGATTCACAGGAGAGTTTTATATTACCATAGAAAAATAAAAATAATAGTTGCTTTCTGAACAACTGTCCTTCATCCTAATTATGCAGCCTAACATATCCTTCATAACTGACAGTTAGGATGTTTCTCTCAGAAAAGAGACTTTGAAAGTCAGGAAGGGAGCTAAGGTGGAGGTGCAAAGCTGGATTCTGAATGATAGTGTCAATGTTTGTTGTTAGTGGGAAAATACAGTGGCAATATTCCCACCCTTGTGGTGTCAATACAGGTTGTGGTGTCTTTATGGCACCAGATCCCACTGAGCTCTAGGGAATACCCCTGAAAACAACATCTCAAGGCCATTTCTTTCTCTAGATTAGATCCTGTCTGTAACTTTCCTGGGTAAGTGCATAGGATCTCCTCTGGGAAGATGAACAATGTTAGTGGCAGAGTGAATCCCATCTCTTGATGTCCCACCATAAGTACAAAAGGCTGGAGCAAGTTTCTTGATCTAGAGAGGAAGAACATTTAAATGAGTAGTGGGAGATTATTTATTTTTTAATTCATTTGAACTAGCCATCCCGTGCTCTGATGTGAGATAATAATTATCATCCAAACCTCACTACTGCACCCTCAGCATTAGCAGAATGCCATTCTTGGCTTGTGGACAGCCCTTCATACCAAAAAAAATACAGGAGATAGAAATTGTCTTTTTCTCAATGAAAAATACTTGCTGAAGGCTCACCTGCAGGCCACTCTACCCAAAGAGCTTTCATGTGGGAGCTTTCAGGATATTTCCTGTAACCCAATTATTTTCTTTTTAAAATAGCAATGAAAAGTGGAGCAGGAATGTAACACTGTTAAGAACCTGTCAGGCTTTGCCTCTCCTTGTTGCTCCATTTTCTCCATGCTTATTGAACACTCTAGAATTAGCATCAAGCCTCAAGATAACAAGCTCACAAATCTCCTTTAATCACACCTCCTTTTCCCTGACTTTTTTTTTACAGGAGAGTTGTTCTGTAATGTCAATCAAACTATGGGCTCTGTTTGCTTCACAGTAAGCAAATGAATTGGACATTTTTTTCCTTGAGTGCCTTGCTTATTTCAAGGTCAAGTAGAGCAACTCTTCCCTGCCTTACCAAGGCACTCTCAAATAACTTGGATTTATTCTTTGACTGCCCATTGCACTGCCCTGTTTTCATCTTGGAGGTCAGGCCAAGAGCAAGTGAATTCCCTTTATCTTTCACTGACTTAGCTAAGTTCCAGTGAGGTCAACAACTCCTCTCTCCCCTGCATTCCTGGGTCCTGCATTTCTATCATTGCATTTCTATCATTGCTTCAGAGATATTACACTCCTTCATAGCTGCAAGGATCCTTCACAAGGGCAAGTTCAGCCTCTAGGACCACAGGGATGAAAAGATGCAGCAAGACTCTGGTGCTTTTTGGATAAAGTTTGCCTGCAGACCTCAGGAATGCTCTGCAAGGTCTTCTGCAGTGACTTCAGTAAAGGCTCAACACAGCTGAGTCTTTATATCAGATGACCAGCGCCTTAAATATCAGTTTGTGACATTATGTACTACAAGAGGCTGTTATAGACATTTCATTTTGACTTAGACATGAAATAATTTAGGGATTCTCTTAATTCTAAAAGCTTGAATCAATAAAGCACAACCACCCCAATAAAATAAGTTTAAAAAAATTCCATTCTTGAAGTTCCTACTTGCTTCCATTAGTCTGTGTACAAACCTTTGAGGACCAAATGTTGTCAAGAATGCTGAAACTCAATTATAAGAGGCTATACAGTAGAGTCCAAGACAAAAGAAAAACATTTAATTTTGGCCAAAATGCTCACTATACATTTGTATTGCTGCCATTTTTCAAAGGTACATTGTTAGTTATCTGCATGAACCTAAAAAGATCACAGCTCAGCTCAGGGTTATGTGTCCAGCCAAAACAGATTGTGACTGACATTATGGTACACAGAGGCATTGGGACAGCTAAGGTGACAAAAGGGTGTTCTTTTACATCAAGCTTACCCAACTGAAATTACATAAGTATATAGAGTAACACCCAACAACAACGTTAGCTGCTCCTAAGATGAACTTATTGAATTGAACTGGGGTTGTGCACCAGTTGAGGGGGTGAGAGAACTCAGTTCTGGCCAAAAAAAACCAAAACCAACAAAAACAAAAGGCAATAAAAGGCTGGTTTTGTTTTGAGGAGCTATTCCACAACATCACAATGCCATCAGTGAAGCTCCTCCCTTTTCTGTCTGTACTGTCTTACTTTGTGTTTGTTGATTGCCTTGATTCCTCCATGGACAGCATAGGCTACTATTTTAATTATCATCTGTAATTATTCAGCCCCCCACTCTCTCCTGAACACTTTTTCCTCAGCCTGAGAGATGGAACACCCTTCACAGTGGCTCAATTAATCCGTGACTACAGTGTGTCTCAGAGAGGCCCTGGTACTACAGATTCACCACAAAATCACATAGGAAACTCTCTTCCATTGGCAAGAAACAGCTAATCCAGAAAAGCCCTAAGCCAGGTTTTTACCAGCTCAGAGATGTTAAGAAAATCTATTCTGCAAAGAGATACAACATTCATTTCAATAAACCCAGGAACTAGTACAGTGAGACAAATACAATGCTCCACATTATGTCTAGAGAAAAAAAATATGACTGGGCTGAAAGCAAGCAGTGTTTGATTGAAAGTGTTCACACCAAGCTGCGAGATCCACTGAGAATGTGGTCATGGACAGTAAATAAAAGGCTCCAGGGGAAGTCAGCACGTGCACCCATGGCTGGATTTCAAGATGCCACTGAGCATCACTGTAAACAACTTCTTTACTAAGGGGGGAGTCTGATTTACAAATACTGGGTCCATCAAGTCATTATCTGGCAAGAAGTGTCAGGGCACAACTGTTCAGTGTCTGTGTGAAACTCCACTTGCTTACAAAGTGTTTATAGCTCCCTTGGTCCAATGCACTTCGCAAACTTTCATATAAAAGCTCTGCTGCATTTTGCTATTGAAGGAACTTACTCACAAGGTGGACCAGGAGCAAATTGTGTCCAGCTAACACTAAAAAAAAAAAACCCAAAGCAAGGGCTCAAAATGAAATCACAGCAATGAACTTTGGGCTGACCCACTAATATTAATGCTCAGAACTGGGCAGAAATGTCTGTGTGTCACCAGCAACTGTGACTGTGTGAGAGCTTGGTGGGACTTCCCACACAAAAGATGTCACCATCACTCCTCCCGTTACCCCACCACCTGGAAGATGAATTCTTGCAGACTCCAGGGAACATTGCCTTCTGCTGCATCATCAGCCATGGACAGGTCTGGCCAAGAATATTTTTCAGAGTGTCACAGTGACAGGAAAGCAGAATATTTGCAATAATCTGTTACTACAGTGAGTATCTTAGTTGTTTCACAAAGGCACATCAATGTATAAAATGAAGATGACATTCATTTTTTTGACTAAATAGAATTATCTTCTAGAATTAGAGTTTCAAGGTCTCATCCTTACAATAAAGAAATTAAATATTTTTATTGTATATTGACTTACAGTTGGGACAAGCATTGCTTTATGGGATGCTGATTAATAGTCAGGAAAGCAGCAGTCTATTGTCCAGTAATTTACTTTTCATTTTCTGATTCTGCAAATTAACTTTCCTACTAAATGAGGCGTTAGGCTGATGTCAATATTTGCAGGTACTTCACAATTATACTGTGTTTGCTAAATGACATTGCTTTAATTCAAAAGTCATTCGGATTTCCATTTAGACCATGATCCTACTGGGTGCCTAGCTCTGCTGCAAAAGTATTGCATGCCCCCAGGTCTCATGGAGTCAGTGGCACTGGAGATTACTCAGCTGCCTTCAGATCCAAGTCTCATTCATTTGGGAAACCGTAATTATAGTTTAGGAGCCAGGTTCATGCAATGTGGATTGTAGACAAGACACCCAATTCTTGCATTTAGGAATCTCTCTTTGTTAACTCTTTTTATAGGTGGAGATGAGGTGAGCCTTGACCTCTAGTTAAACTAATATGTCCTAATTTTTTGCATTTTTTAGCTTCAGCGAGGTGTTCTCCATCCTTTCATCATGTGGGGGAAGGAACAGCTATCTAATCTGCTTGTCCAAAGGAAATGCCTTTTTAATGAGTCCAAGTCTCCAGCAGGACTCAAAATAGCAAGGCAGTAAAGCCAGAAGTGTTTATAGAAAGAAATTGCTTTAAAACTGTTAGTGTCATGGTATCTTGGAAATGACAGCTGCTGATACATGCACAAGCTGCCCCAGTCTCAGTTCTCCTTACTGCCACACACCCTTGGCTGCTGGGCACACTTACACCCCCATTCTGCACTGGCAGGTGATTAAAATCCTTCCTGTCTCCTCCCTCCTGTGCCAGCTGGTCCACAGGGGTTTGCACCAGAGAATCACAAACCATAATTTCAAAGCCATCCCCAAGGAAAAGCCTCTTGGCCAAAGCTCTGGGATCTCATATTTATTTACATTTTCTTCCTTGTACTTTGAACGTATCTGAAGTTATTCTTATTGTCTTACTATGTAAGCCTTCCCTCAGACAAATGCACCAGGCAGGACCAGTCAGGGGTGCAGATCTGGTGCCAAGGGAATATGATTTACATTACATGCAAATCTGCTTTGGCAGCACATGAGCTCTCCTTTCATCCAAATGGCTTAAAGCAAATGAAAACTGGCCTAAACATGGATACACTGTCCTGGAAAGGAACCCAAATGTAGTCTGAGATGGGTATCTGAGACAGCTGTGCCTGATTTTTAACTTCATTGGTGGGATTTTGAACGGAGCAGAATGCAAACCTCTCAGGGACATTATTCTGCTGCACCTAATGCAGGGGTGCACATCCTCCCAGCCAGGTGAGAGCATCTTCTCTGCCAGAGCAGGGGCAGAACCAGTGTCAGAACCCGGCAGACTGAGGCAAGCATGCCCCCAGGGCGGCTCTCACGATGATGCTCCTCAGTCACCCTTGCAATTATCTCAGATTAGCAGCGGTTTACAGCCGGGCTGGCACCCAGGGCCACCGGGCAGGAGAGCACAAACACCTGTCTGGAAGCACAGCCATGGGCAGGGGCGAGGATGCAGGCACTTGGGTGAGGGTCAGGCTGCAATAGCTGCTCCTGACCTACAGCAGGGGAGAGGAGAGCAATGAGGTGCAGTCACCCTGTAGAGAATATCCAGAGAAGTTTTGGTGGCAGAAATCAACAGTTATGGTTGCAATGTCAAAGGCAACAATGGTTACAGCACTGCTTTGGTTGGGTTTGTTTTTTTTTAAATATATATCACCGTTCTTCTGTAAGACCATAATTTTCTCTTAGCACATGTTCTTGGTTTTCCCTGCTACATCCTCAGCAGGAACAGGTACAGTGCTGCAGCAGGGCTGTACTGGGTGAGGCACACATTAGCTCCCTGGACTGTAAAATATGTCTGGAAGGTTTGGGAATACGATTCCAATGGCAATTGTAGAGATGCCTAATGATACAGCTCAGCTGCTTGCTTTGGCACATTGCACAGGAGTGGTTTCCACCAGCTCTGCTGAAGGGAAATCATCCTCTCCTGCTCCTTCTCCTGTTACCCACACTGTTGATGGTCAAGCTTAGATTTTCAGTTTGCACTTTTGCCCCTTGAGGTGTAAGATACCAGTCAAGTACTTCACTAAGGTCCTCACCCTGCACAGCTCTCTCTCAGCTCTTCAGTGCCACACAACAGGCAATGACTCTGAATACGAATCAAAAAAGTTTTGCCTGCGTAGTATCAAGATTACACAGCTAATTTGGAGTAATATTAACCATGAACAAGAGGGAGGAAAAGTGAACTAAAGCAGAAATTGTTTCAGCGTGGTGATGGGCTAAGAAAACTCTGCCTGCTAAGGTTACCCAGAGCTGAATGTTGCCACAAGCCCAGGAGCAAGGAGATGTCCAGAGACAAGGTGGGATGGGATGGTCTCAGGAGAGCTGGCTGGTTTTACATTGGAGGGCCCACCCCATCTAGGGCAGCACGCTGCCTGCCAGCAACGAATCTCAGAGCGTTTATGAAAACCTGACAAGGTATCTGCAAGATGCTTTAGCAGGAATTACTGTGGGGAAAATGCTTGCTTTGGATGTGGAAAGAGCTGAGAACTGTGTTGGCAAAACTGCCGAGCCCTGAGGAGAAGGGACTATTCTAGCTGTAATTTTTTATTCTAGGCTAATGATAATCCAAGAACATTAGTATTCCACACATTAGTAGTTAAAGCTGAGTCAATTTAGGCCAGAAAAGCTGTTTGGCTATAGCAATAATTAACTATTAAATCCAGCCAGGTCACTTGTCCATCCCTGAAGCATTCTACTGAGATCTCTCAGCAATGTGGTCTGTTTAGAGGTGGCAAAAAGCAAACTCAGGTCTACCAAAGTACCTCAAGTGGAGATGCAAGACCCTCACTCTTTCTTTCAGCAGAGCAATCCAGGAGGAATTTTTCTAGAAGAAATAAGTGAGTATACAACATAAATAAGAGGAAAAAAATCCAGGCATTCTGTCTCTTCTGGACAGAAACTGAACTGAAAATTGTATTCTGCTGCAATAAACCAAGCAACCAGATGTTTCAGATAATTAGTATTAGAGTCAAATTTTTCTAGCAGCTGTTTTCCTTGTGAAAGACAAGCAGTGTATCAGCCTGAACAAACTCTTCCAACAGGATGTCTAAGATGTGATCGAGACACATGATGTCATTTGCATATATTTTAGATATATATTCTGAAGAGCTTTAAAGCATCACCTTGAATATTGGTAACTGCAGCAGCATGTGCAGAAGTTTACTTCTGCCTCCAGATATATACTTGGCAAGTTAGATGAGTTTTTAGAGCTTTGCTGTCTTTAGCATCTAACCAAGAGCAGGCAAAAGATGACTGGAAAGACCAGCATGCCCCAAAAATCTGTATTGGTTCTGTTGGATGGGTTTGTTTCAGGAAATTTCAAGACTTCCCCGAGCATAAATCTGTGTGTTCAAGTATTTTAAGAGACACCACTCTGGTTTCACCTATTTAAAAGTCTGTGAGCTTGTCCATCCTGTTTATCACGCACTGCAGCATCCACCTGGAGCAAAGCATCTGTCTAGCCACGCTAATTGAATCAGTCTGTGAATTCACCCATCTAGAGATAGAGACCTCACTAGCTTCCCAACTTCAGGATTTTTACAGAAGACGTGCCTAAATAAACATTTTAGGAAGGAGATGAGCACTTTTGTTGTCTAAAGAGATTTCCAGAACGCTTGCCTCTTTGGGGTTTCTCCGGTGGAAGAACCAGTTTTTTCAGGATGGAAAACAAACACCTTATGGACTGGTGGAAACCTGTATGGAAGAGCCAGTTTCTCATGGGCTCATGCAAAATCCTTGGCAGTTGAGGCCTCAGGTAGCTTCTAATGCTCATCTTGTGAGCCTTGCAATGTCTGGAGGACTGATCTGTATCTCATTAAAATTAAGACCACTCATCTACAAGCACCGGGCTGTTCTCCTCACTAATTATTTGATAACGATGCCTCAGGCCATTAATATTGGAGGCTGTGCCCCTGAGGTGGAGCGGACTATTGACTCCTGTTGATGTGGCACAGACCTGCTGGAAAAGCTGTGGCAAGACAAAGTTCAGCATGGGAGGGACCTGTTGGCAGCTGATGAGCGAAGGGCAGCAACTGAGTGTGCCAGGCCTCTGCATTTTCTCTCCAGCAATGGTTTGCAGCTCCACAATATGCAGTCTGAGTGAAGATTCATCAGCCTGGGTGCAGACATCACTCAGAGATTTTCAGCATCTTGTTTAATAAGGTTCCTCACGTAAAAATGGGCCAAAATAAAAAGCCCCCAAGGGGTGATAATATTTTGGGAGAAGAAACTCAAAAAGGGTACGGGAAGAAAAAAGAGCTCATTCAAAATATCAGTTCTCTTGATTTCCTGATGTTGAGTGGTTTATGCCCTGGAAATTAGAATGGTCCTAAGTTCCATTTTCAAATATATCTTCTGAGGTGTTCAGGAGCTTCAAGGCCTCAACTACCTTTGAAAATGAAATTTAGGCTGCAAATCATGGGGTATTTCTGAAAAACATAACCTGTGTTTCAACAAAAAATTCTTCCTCTCAAAAGCCATGGTCATCCCAGTACTAAATGAATGGTGGATTTAAAGTTCCATATAACTTGAAGTTTAATAACACAAGGAAATAGAACAGCAGCCCACAGTGTGGATCCAGAAATGAACAAGAAAAGTGCATCTCAAGAGTGAAACAGATCAGGTTTTGCAATTACGCCGACAAGGAATGTGATCTGTAATAGTAGACGTGAAGATTAGTGGTTTTTAAGCGAAGATATCTCCTGAAATTAGAACTCGAGGTGGGGCTGACCACAAAGGGCACCACGGAAGGCAGGTGCCAGGGGCACCGAGCACGGCCAAGCCCGGCGCACATGGCAGCGGCGGCGCGACGCAAGTCACCTCCAGCCAGCCGCTCACTTCTCCTCACGTTTAATGTCCGTGGCGCCTCCGCTTCCCTTTGCAAAGGGGCCCCTAAAACCGAATGGAAGGGGGGACACGCAGCGGCAGGGAACCGGCCGCGCTGAGGGGGCATCCTGCGCTCCACCTGCGGGCAGAGCCGTGCGGGAGCATCGCCGCTCGCTGCGCTGCCCGGAGCGCGGGGCCCGAGCGCTGCCCCCGCCGCGCCCGCAGCCCGGGACGGGGCCGGGGCCGGGGCCGGGGCCGCCCCGCCCGCCGCGGAGCCGCCGCCAGCCCCGGCCCCAGCCCCTCGCGTTCCCCGCCCCTCGCCGGCGGGGACGCGGATTCGGCCTGCGCGGAGCCGGCGGAGAGAGGGAGCGCGGCCGGGCGAGGGGAGGGGAGACGCGAGGAGGCGGCGGCGGAGGCGGCGGCGAGCTGGCCATGGCAGCAGCCCGCGGGCGGAGAGGCAGCCGCGGCTCGCCGCTGTGATTGGCACCCCGAGGAGGAGGAGGAGGAGGCGGCGGAGGAGGAGGAAGGCGCGGAGCAGCCGCGGGGCCCGCCATCCCGCGGCGGCGGAGCGGCGGTGCCCGGGAGGATGCCGGGGAAGCGGGGCTCTGCGGGCGGCGGCGGCGGCAGCGAGCTCCCGGGGGCCGGCGCGCCGCGGCAGCGCAGGCGGCGGAGGAAGGTCTCCTGCTTCTCCAGCATCCAGCTCTTCCTGGTGTCCGAGTGCGCCCTGATGCTGGCCCAGGGCACGGTGGGAGCCTACCTGGTGAGTGCGGCCGGCCCGCAGCCCCCCGCGCCTGCCCGCGGGGGTGCGCGGCGGAGCGGGCGCGGGGGAAGTTTCCGCGGGGGTCGGGGCAGCCCGGCGTCGGGCGGCTGAAATGACTCAGCAGTGCCCAGGGGTCACCCACCCGCTGCCGCCCAACTTGTGCGGCCGCTCCGCGGGACTCCCGAGCGCCCGGAGCGCGGCCGTGCCCGGGCAGCGCTGGCACCAGCGCGGGCTGGCCGGGGCGCTCGGCTCCAGCGCCAGCCTTCCCGCTTCACGCTGAATAAATACCGGCAAAAGCTAGCGGGGCATTTATTTCGTGCCTCCCGCCTTACCGCTTTTCCTCATCCTCTTAAGTGATGCGGCGGTGCAAAGCACAGCAGCCCCGAAAGTCTCGGTGTTGGGTGCAGAACAATCCAAATAAGACTTTAGCACTAAATCTGCATAGTGAGATGTGGTGTCAGAGGCAGAAGTGTAGTAGAAGAGTTGGGAAGATGTCCATACGGCTGTGCTTGTGCGTTGAAGTGTACAGCCTGTGGAAATGTTCTGCTTCCAGCAGATGTAAACGTATAGTTGATTTCAATTTCTTAAAATAGCTTGCTGGATTGGAGAATTATAGTTTCCATGGAAAAGAAATGTATTCGCAATCTCCGAGGCTTTTTGAGGCCATACACATAATATATTCTACAGTAAATGTAAGAACTCTGCATTTGGTACTTGTGTTCAGCATTTAGCATTGCTTCTTTCACATGCTCAAACTACTTATGCAAATTTGTACTGAACGTGATCTATAATTTTTCAAGGTATGTGACTAAACCAACCATGGTTAATATTCCCTCTTAATATGAAATGGAAATTAGAATTCATCTCCATATAATAAAACAGAAGTTTAGTTTGAAACATAGTTGTAATTCCAAAGGAAACTGCATCACATCTGATGAGATAAATTCAGCAGCTCTATACCCTAGGTGAGTATATATGGATATAACTTAATTTGTAGGAGCCTGACAGGAACACGCCTGCTTTATGTGAGTAACACCTTAGCAAGTAAATATATTGTTTCCGATGAGCTACTTGCAAAATGAGCTGTCAGTGTGAATGAGTGTAGGATAATCCTTCCTCAAAGTAATAGCCAAGGAAGAGCCCACGGGTGATGTCACCCGGTGGGCACCGGTGTGCCAGGAATGCACGGATCTGCTGGAGGGATGTATATCAGCACGCTGGGCTGGGCTGTTGGAGCGTAGGATCAGCAGCATCAGTCCCCAGTGTGGCATTTCCCTCAAACTCCTTGCATTGCTCACTCCTCGCCAGTTTCGCGTTTCTTTCCCTGTTTTCCCCAACTCCTGGGGCGTGCTTTGTGCCGGAGCAGCGTTGCTGCTCCTTTGGAGTGTTTCACACACCCCAGCCTCGAATCAGCCTCGCAGAGCTCTGCGATTCCCAGAGCCCTCCCTCCTCCCTGATGAGATAAATTCAGCAGCTCTATACCTGCTCTCTGTTTTCTCCAGGTCTATGTCCTGAGCTCCACGGCCAGTGGGATCCACAGGCAGTAACAGGCAACTGGGCAGTGGAGGGAAAGGGGAAAAAAAAAAGCAAACTAAACTCAAAACAATCCCTATCATGCATAAGCAGTGGCCCAGCTGCACTGGGCAAGTGTTCCTCTGTTCCCTGTATAATTTATCTGCCGTCATTGCAAATACCACGAAGCTCTTCATACAATGAACAGATGCAAACGTGGAATTGTCGTTGGAGGGTGAATCTGCTTGAAGCAAACCTGCCCAGCACTGTGCTTACAGGTGCTGCGGGGGACTGAGAGCAGCAGCAGCAAAGACGCTTGCTGGAAAGCACAGAGCACTTAATCGTTTTTGCAGTGTCCCGTGGGGCCAGGTGCTGCTCTCAGGTGCTGCCGTGGGGTGGAATCCGTGGAGGCACTGCGCAGTTGCCCAGGTGTAGCTGCAAGTGGATTTTCATTTGCTCGGGCTCCTGGGATGAGCAGGGCTCGGTGGTGGCTGCTGGGCTGCTCCCCGATGGACAAATTAGCAGGCAAAGAGACAAAGTGGAGAGCAAACAGCAAGGCAGGCAAATAGGGAGATGCTGCACAGGACAGGCACAGTGTGTAGTTCTGGGCAGTTGAATAAACTACTAATTTTAGCCTGTCCGCAGTGAGGGAGTTCTGTATTGTAGTTCTGCTTTCCTTGGCCACATGTGTGACTTTCCCTAGTTATTTGTAACTCAGGAAGAGAAACCTTTTTTTGCCTTATACGGTGACAAGTTGGTTTCCTCAGATTTTGTCTTGTTTGGCGCAGGGAGACCACGAGGGTAGAAACTCAGCTTGTTAAGAAAACAAGCCAGGGGCTTGGCTTTTCAGGAGTGATTGAAGAGCTCAGTTTGGGTTGGGCTTGGCTTTCATGTCACTACATTTAGGAGTGGCTATTGTTACTTCTTTTTAGAGTTGTAAAAAACCTCCCTTTTCCATGTTCACTGTGCAAGACTAGCAGCAACCACTTGCATATAAATACAAAGTATACATTCATTCATTATGTGGTTTTTAAGCAAGGATCATTCACTTTTATTTGTTCATAAAACATTCTGCTTGCCAACAGGGCTTTATAAATAATAAATGCTGATAAAAATCTATATAAAGTCCAATTCTTTTCCCACAGAACTCAGCAGTGAAAATACCCCAGGATGCCAGCAGTAGATGTCTGTGTTTAAATAGTGCAGTGTCTCTGAGGTCTTCTTGTGAAGTTTTAGGGAGTATTTGATCAATGTCACGTTCCAAAATATTTGTCTATTATTATGCTTGCTGTTTGCAAAATGCACATGTTCCAAAATTACTTGGTGCCATATCCTGCATAGCTTATGCAAATACAAGCCTGCGCTGCTGCTTTAATTTCTGGGGCTGCTGAATACACCCTATTATTTGCATATTCGTGTAAGGTTTTGTGTACACATTTATTTGGCTTCATCTAATTACTCCTGCGTGCTTTTGGAAACTTGAATTTCCCAGCAACTGCAGTGGCAGTGGGGAGAATGCTGCTTGTAGTCTGCAGGCATCCCTGCTGCAGAAGTTACTCAGGATTTTCGCAGCAACTTTTTAGCAGCCCAGCTGATTTCCACCTGCAGTTGCTCTCCTGCAGCGTTGGGCAGTGGATTAAAGAGCTGAGGGTGGCTGGTGCAGATGGCACGAGGAGGGAAGGGCTGGAGCCTCTGTTCTCCAGCTGGAGCCTTGTGCCTCTCGGGTGGATGCAGCAGTGTGATCAGTCATGCCAGCCGTGCAGCGATGAGGGCTTCGATAAGGCTGATTCACATACCTTGGCAGCACTCTCCTGCCTGTCTACCTCCCTCCCTCCCCATGAATTCCTACATGCTCTGTATTTTGGAATATTTTTGCCGGTAATAACGTTCCAAGCGCTCCTGACGGTTCATCTCTGAGGCATTTCATCACCCTGCCAGTCAGATCTTCTGCCTAGCCAGTGGTGAAATCATTGCTTGAGCAGAAGGCAAGGAGCTCTCTCTTTGACAGCCACAGTTTGTGGAGCAGGAGTGCAGTTTAATTTCTCTCCCTGGCCTTTAGCCTCCACTCACTCTGGTTCAAACTGACCTAGTTGCAAGCATCCAACATCTGCCAAAGTCATGGGCTCCTTTAGATAAAGGGCATGCATATGGGAAGCACGTTGGGAACCAGTTCTGTGGTGTGCTCTGGGGAGCTGTTTTTACAGAGCTTTACTGAGCTGTCTCTGTTTGCTACGGCTTTGAATGCAGCTATTCATGTGTTTTATCAAGTGATAGAGGATGACTGGCCTGAGCATGGGATGGAAAGGAAAATAATTGGTCCCTCCCAAGGAGGGTGCATTGGTGTTTGCGTGGGAATGAATGCCAAATTGTTTCTTGTTTTGCTGAATGAAAACTTTTGAGCCGTGCTTAACTTCCTAGGGAGAGCTTTGCCCATGCAGCAGTGTTTGACTGCAGCCTGCAAAAACTCTCTTAACTAAGTGTCTGCATTAAAATTAGTGCTGTGTGACTCCAGGTGAGAGTGTGTGTATGTGGTCTCTGAGACAGGCTCCTTCTGTGTGGGTTTATTGCTGCTGAGGTTTGAGATCTCAATGAAAATCTTGGAATACTATCTTCAGGAAAAGGATAAGTATCAAAGATAAACACAGAAGTTAATGACCAAAGGGTTCCTGGTGGAACAAACAGAAGTAGGGGCCCTGTGTGATGGACAGCTGGGAACTGAGGGGTTAACAGCAAAATTTGGCTCTTGGATTTTTTAAGTTGTTTTGCTGTGCAACCCCTTCCTCTCCCATGTTAAATATAACAAATACAATATTGTGTTCTGTGGTACAGACCTGATCAAACCCTCATTGGAATCTGGCAAGATCTGCATGGAGGATGTCATTAAAGTCAGTTTTGGGAGAACTGCAGTGCTTCAGAGCTTTCTGTTGTCCTTGGTGCTGCACAACAGAACTTGCCTCTTTGTATTTGCAGTGTGAATGGATGGAGTGGGACAGGTGTCACAGGTGGGGAAACTGAGGCAGAGATTAAGAGCTTGATTCTGTTTCTGAAGCTATTGATAAAGCATTTGATTGGTTGGCAGCAGCAGAGCCTGAATGGCTTAGGCATGGGCAGACTTAACCATGAGAATAGTTTTCCTTTTTAATTTATTATTGTTTTGAATAAAGTATTTGTTTTTCTAGAATAAGAATCAGCTTGAAAATATTGCTGCCTTTTTTTTCTCTCCATCCTCAGCCGTGCTGAGTAATAAATTAGCTGTAATGTTCATAATTTATTTGTCACTGGGGTAGTTAAAGGGGAAGAAACCCATGGAGTGAAAATAAACGTTTTAGTGGGGATGAGTATTGCCAAGCATTGGCTGGTTATTGCTTACCGTTCAGTTTCCCTTCATATATCTTTGCTGGCAATGTTATTTCTGGAAAGTTGTTTCTAGTGTGCCTTTCCCATTAGAGAATATTGTCTGTTCTGCAGCTGAGTTGCACAGAAAGTTATTCTAAACTAGCTCTTTTGACTACATTCATATTTCTTCTCAAAGTAGCCTTCTGATTTTTTTTTTTTTGGGTCTCTGACTTCGGGGTGGAGCAGAAACCAGATCCAGCTCTGGGTCCTGATGCTTTCAGGCTCCTGTGGGGTGTGGGTCAGGGGTATGGGATGGACACATTAACATAAAAACTTTATTGAAGTTATAGAAACAAATTTCAATCTAAGTGTGGATTTTTGAGTATCAAGAAAACTTGTAAGTGGCATGTATGTGTTGATTAGGAGAAAGGGTTTTTTTTATCTGCTACTAATAGATGAAACAAGGTAGAGGTAACATGCTTGTCTCTTACATTATGTATTATGTGCAACTTGCAACTTACAACCTGATGTCTAGTTGGTTAAATCCATGTAAAGGCAAAATGCCCTTGATGGCCGAATGTGGAATAATTGATTTTAGTGTTTTTATTATTTTTTAGCAGGAAGTTTGGCAGTTCTTCAATTTCTCTGTAAGGGCCAAGTGATGTTTGTAGGCTCTGAAAGAACAGTTAGAAATGCTGTGGTCCATTGTAAAACCAATGTCCCATTTCTTCTGGCCAGCCTTTGCTGCCAGAATCCCTCTAGCTCTTGCAGGGTGCCTGTGTGACAGGTTCTGTGTGGTTTACACACTGCAGTGTTTACACACTCTGTGGTTTACACACTCTGCAGTGCTCCTGCAGCTGAGGTTTAAAGGGATCTTGAATCAGAGCAGAGGATGCACTGGTCTGAAGGGCTGTCCCATTTGTGCTTGGGAATTTCATGCACTGTGACTCTTTTAGTGGTCCTGTAGCCCCTGTCCCAGAGAGGGCTCAGTGGAACTGTGATCCCTCCCCTTCTCTGTAAGGCAGAGCAGATACTCCCTGCTCCCCAGAAATGGGTGTCTGTCAGGTTTGCATGGGTTTTTTTGTCCCTTACTTTCAGGATGCTGTAAAGAACCAAAAGCCAACTTCTGTCCTGCTACAGCAGTGCACATTTATTTCTTCAGAAGGGTTATTCTACAATTCATCAAGAAGAATTTGTCCTCTGTGTATTATAATCCTTACTTGTAGACTGCTTGGTCTCCTGCTATTCCTTCACAGGAAGATCAAACAATGAATGGCAAGCTGTTTAGTGGGTGAGGTTGCACCTTGGATGAATTAGTGTGGCTTTGTCTCCTGATCAACACCAGATGAAACTACAAGTGTTGTATTTTAAGCATCATCCAAAAGAGTTTAAATAAACGTGATAGTACTTTGTGTAGTAACTCCTTTAAGTGCTCCAGTGAAGTTTGAAAGACTTAATTTTTCCTGTTGCGCAGAAAAATGGGCCACTGATTTTGATTTACAAGGCTTCATTATAGCTCTGCAACAAAACCAGGACTAGAAAAGCCCAAGAGTCCTGTCTCCAGGTCACCTTGGAACAGGCACTAGAAGCTCTGTCTCTTTGTAGATAGGCAGTGCAAAGCAAACAGTGGTGCCTGCTCCAGGAGCAGATTTCACACTGCCCTGCTCTGTATGCTGTCTATAGGATCAATAGTGATTGCAGGCTGTTGGGGAAGCTCCTGGAGTGTCTCACTCCTCCCATCCATGCTGGGAGGGCTCTGCCCTGTTATGGGAAGCATTCTGTGGTGTTCAGAGAGGTGGTCCCTGCATCCAAGCTGTTTCTTTTTGAGAGGACGGGGAGGAGGAATGTTCCCTTTTCCCAGATGTTAAGCAGGCATGCAGTCATAATCATACAGAGGTAAAGACTTAGATCTGCCTCTCCTCACTCAGCAAACTAGGAGACACCTCAGAACTACAATCAGATTTTCTAAGCTCTCCACTTAGCAAGTTTTTCTTTCCAGTCTTATTCTTAATTTGATGTGCTTCAGCATTTTGCCACCTGAGTATTCCTTGCTGAAGTGAAGCAGG
The DNA here is from genome assembly GCA_039654755.1 of Calcarius lapponicus. Classification (NCBI taxonomy): domain Eukaryota; kingdom Metazoa; phylum Chordata; class Aves; order Passeriformes; family Fringillidae; genus Calcarius; species Calcarius lapponicus. Next base: position 6,401,809 of record CM077473.1, on the reverse strand, counting down.
CAGCCCTCCTGCTATTGCACAGTGCCCACTGTATTGAAGTTGAAGGTCTTTTCCTGAGCTTCTGTTGCAGCAGTGCCTCAACCCAGTCAGTTATTGTAGATGACTGGAGTGCAAAAGCAAAATATTTATTTCTGGTTTGCTGGAATGTTTATCATCATTGTTATTTTCAAGAAGAAAAGGAATGTGCTTTGGTTTCTGTTTTTCCCCTCTGTTGCCTCTCCCTTCATAGTAGCCTTTCCAAACCTCACCAAGCAGCCAGCTGATTTCTCTGTATTTTTTTAACACCATCTTGGTGTCTGCTATCACTTGGATGGTTTCTGCATGTTTGCAGGCACAGTGGCTCTTAGATGAGTGGCTGTGAGAGCTAGTGTGGGGGCACAGGAGTTGTTACTTCATGCTGCATCTGTTTCCTGGGCAAGGATTACTGGAATTTAGCTTATTTTTAATATTTAAGTGGCCTTTTGCAACACTTACCATGCTGTTCACTGGTATAATTCATAATTCCTTAGTTTACTGAAAGCGGAAAAAGACTTAAAATTTAGTTTTGTGGTGATCCATCAAATGACAGTGAAGTTTTTGACAGAACCTGGATAATTCAGTTGTATTGAGGTCTTCATGACTCACCCACTTTCTGAAGCAACTATGGCAGGTTTGTTTTTTGGTGCTTTGATGTTTGCATCCAAATCCAACATTGTCTTTAATTCTTTGGGGGTTTTTTAAGGCAACTACAAACTCTGTTATAAGGAAGCTGAAAGAAAGTTCGGCTGTTGAGATGTGTGGTGTGGGTGTGGAAGAATACAGAAACCTTTCAGAAATGTTTCACTTTTCATTTTCAGAGATGAATAGTGATATATTTGTGGCATACTTTTTGGGTTTTTTTTGTCTCCCACTGAAAGAATTCCGGCTGAATTGAAATCAGCGTTGAGTTTGGGTCAATGTAGAAGAAACAGCCTTGAAATGTGCATTGCATGTGTGTATTTTGGGATGATACCTAACATTTTAATACCTGGAGAACTGCATGAAATAATGTGGAATTGCTTTACAGTGGAGGGTAACAGGTAGGGGTGCCCTCTACATTCCTAAAACAGAGGAATTACTCTATGAATTTATGTTTAAGGTGAAAAGGAAGTATTTTTCCTGGAGTCTTCTTGGAATATGTGTTAGATGGAGCTAACCTGTGGCGCACCTATGTTCAAACACAGCAGGGCCAGAGGATAGCAGTGTTTGAGATAGATAGATAGATAGATAGATAGATAGATAGATAGATAGATAGATAGATAGATAGATAGATAGTGTTTGCCATGGCAGGACACAGTTCTGAGTTTTCTGTAGTTTCAGATTTATTTAATCCCTTTAATTCTCCAAAGGAATAACAGGGAGTGAGAAAACATCACAGCTTAATAGTTTTGCAGGCTGTCCTGTTAAACAATGAATGGTATTTGTTTTCTCTGGTGGAACTTTACCAGGAAGGGCTGCAGAAAGATTGCCTGGAGTTCTTGTTTTTTACTTCTGAAAAGGAGGATATGAAATAGTTGCTACCTATTTCCACTTCTCAGCTTCATGCAAACATGGTTTGGCACATCATTAGCAGGAGACCAGAGATTTGCTTGGGAGTGTTTTGGTGCTGGGATGGACTAAACCTCACATTTAAACTTGAAAGGAATCTCTGAAGGAAGATGCAGGAGGACTGGCATGTGCATTCCGTGGGACAGTAGCAGGGCAGGTCCCTGTACCTCTGAAAAATGCCCCATGTGCCTGTCTGCACTGAGAAATGCCAAGAGAGAAGAGGGCAAGCATTTAAAACGTTCCAAGAGAGAAGCTAAAATACTGACTGAAAGAAAATTATTTTGAAAAACATGAAAGGGGAATGCCCCCAGTGGTGTCCAGCTGCTTCTTGTGCCCTGCTAATGAGTTTCATCTGCTGGAAACATGCTCGCTTCTCATCCTGACATGGTCTGAGTGTTATATGACAATGCATTGAGTTGCCATGATAGGGATGGATACTTTGTTACCCAGTAATTTGGAAACAAAAATAACAGTATATAACTAAGGTTTGATTTTTAAAGAGGAGAAGCTTAAGCCTTTCAGTTCTTCAATCCTACAACTTGCTTCTCATCATCTCACTGAGCTGCAGGAAGAGCTGTAATTGTTGTGAAAGCTATTTTCTCCGAGTTATTCTTCAAGCTTTTGCTCTTTTCTTCTTAGAGGGTGTCCACCTTGCTTGGTGAGATGTTATGGTGTGTTAACCTTGGTCTGCAGCCAGATCACCACCCAGCTTCTCTCTCACTCCCTTGTCAACACAGTGGGGGCAGAAAATGAGGTGAAAAAGTTTGTGGGTTGAGATAAAGCAATTACTATCAGGGAGAAAACAGACTTGACCTGGGAAAATTAGCTTTCATCACCCATTAAAATAGATTTTTATGTTTAAAACAAAGCCAAAAATCAAAACACCATATTCCCCCAATCCCACCCCTTTTCTTCACCCCCTTGGCTCTCTGGGAGTATTCTCTGTCAGATCCTCACTGTGCTCTGCTGGGAGAGCATCACCATGAGCTAAAGTAAACCATTAATCATGTTTGAGCACTGATGTGCTCTTTGCAGAAATGTTGGCTTCCACTGGGTAAATGGTTTCCCTTTTGCTTGGGGCCTGCACTTGGTGATCAGTCACTGGTTTTTGTGGTGTCCCACTGGGCAGCAAGGTTCAGCCCAAGGAGAAGCATGTGTGACTAAAACATGGTGGTGTTCTTTCTGTCCCGCAGGCATTGTCTGTAAAATGTGATTTTTGTGGGAGTTACCCTTCCCATAGCCTATGCCAAATGCTCTAGTTTGGGACAGAGAAAGTGCTGGGCATACAGGCCCTTTATGAGAAATAGTGGGCAGTGTTTTTAGGGCTTACCAGCAAAGGAAAACTGTGGGTTTTGTTTTTTGTCCTGTCCAGCGTACAGGGCTGAGAGTGGTTAATTACAATGGGCCTTTCAGCCTCTGCATGAGACGCACACTTTGTTTCCTGCTGCCTATAGCTAGTTATAATGCAGGTCCTTCTGTCTGAAGTCAGTGCAGCTGCTGGCTGAAGGACAGGAGCTCCAGCTGAAGGGATGCCTTGTCTAGGGGTGCTTGTTTGTGAAGGGCAGTGATGGCTGTTTGGGTGATCCAGCCTGTGCATAGATGGTTTCATCCAAGGTGCTCAGTGCAAGGAGTGCCCACTGAGCTCTGCTGTGTTCCTGCAGGAGCCTGCCTTGTGTTCTCCAGCTTTGGTCCAAAGGGGGGGTGCTTGGAACACAAGTTTCTATTTTTGATATCAAAATGTGATACTAAAACCACATGGCTGCTTGAGCCCCATGGCCCTTGAGCCCAAAGGTCACAAGGTTGTCTAGCTTGTGTTTAGGAGTTTTGTTAGTTCTCTTTCTATAGTCTGTGATATTTTGTGATCATGTTCATCGGGGTCTTAAGTTGAGGGAAGAGACAAAGATTTGACTCTATGTTTCAGAAGGCTTGATTTATTATTTTATTATATATATTACATTAAAACTATACTAAAAGAATAGAAGAAAAGGTTTCATCAGAAAACTAGCTAAGAATAGAATTAAGAAAGAATGATAAAAAAGCTTGTGTCTCGGACTCTCTGTCCAAGCTAGCTAAGCTGTGATTGGCCATTAATTAGAAACAACCAACATGAGCTAATCAAAGATCTACCTGTTGCATTCCACAGCAGCAGATAATCAATGTTTACATTTTGTTCCTGAGGCCTCTCAGCTTCTCAGGAGGAAAAATCTTAAAAAAAAGATTTTCCATAAAAGATTTCTGCGACAATATTTAATACTATTAAAAATTGTATCTCAAGGGAGCTGCTTGGGGTTACTGAAAAGCTTTCCCTTAGTCTTTGGGATTCAAACTTACCAGCTTCAGAGAGCTTGAGAGCAAAGGCTGAAAGTATTCAAGTGTTCCATGGAGCTAGATAAACCGTGCACTTCCATGAGTTAATTCACTTAATTGAGGCCTCTTCCACATTGACAGATCACTGTGTGAACGAGCGGATTCCAAAATCAGCTTGGGAGTTCTTTGATGGCTATTGAAGTTAAGCCACACTAGCAAACCATGTGCTAGAGGCACAGTTCTGTGGGTTTGCTGTGTCATTTGGCACAACTGCACAAGTTTTCTCAGATGCTGGCCCTGTACAGAAGTTCAGGGTTTTCCATGGATTAGGATGCATCAAGGCTACTGTGTTAATCTTAATCTCAGTTTTTGCTCTTTCTTAGCAAGGAGGCAGAAGTTTGAAATCTCTTCTTGCTGTTTCTTGTGGAAGCATTTGAGCCTTCTGGTGTAGCCTCCCTTATTTTAGATGGCATTTATTGATTTGAATTATTCAGCTTAATTCTATGCTGGACAAGCTTTTTGCCAGAATTTTTATTTTGCCTTCTTATTTAAATAGATCCCTAATGAATTTGCTGTAGTTGTAAGATCCCTAATGAATTACTGTAGTTGTATATAATGACTCTTGGGAAATACTGGATGCAGTCTCTAGAATCAGATCTGTGTGTGTTCAGATTGCAAACTTTTGAAGTCTGTCCCTGAACTGTGCCCAGGGTCCCTTGTTGTTATCTAAGTTTTCCAGATACTCCCACATTAATAGACTGCACCTCTGGTATCTGTGGGCAGGTATCCAGCGAGCAGTTGGTTAGCAGCTGGGAGGTAAGTCTGGATTTAGAGTTCTTTCCAGAACTTGGTATGAGGTTCTGTGGTCTCATGCATTGAAGTTTTTTCTCCTACAATATTTCCAGCTCAATATTTCCGTATTTCCATGTTCAAACTAACTTACTCTGAGTTGGCATTACAGTTTGGGGGAGTGGTTGGCCAAAATGGACAAAAATGTTCATACTTGGCTACAAGCTATTTGCAGGTCTTCTTGTTTAGCTAGCCAGTCTTTTTGACATGAATGGAGCCTGTTACTCCAATACTGGTTATTCCAGTACTTGTACTCAAGTTGCTGTTGATCAAGTCTTTATGGATTTCTGTTAGGCATCAAACTGAGGCTTCAAGGAATGGGATCTCTAAGAGGTGCACAGAACTTTGCTGCACTGGAAGTGCAAATGAAGCTAAAATGTCATTTGATTTTTTTTCTTTATCTTCCTCCTGTACTTCATAGTGCATAGATTCAGACACTTTCAATTTGATTCTCAGCATCCTGGTTGCGTTCAGAACTCTTGGTATCCAGACAGTGTCACAAAATATTAGGTTCATGGAGTGTTTCCAGGAGTCCTGTCACTGTGTATTTCCCTGACCTACTCCTCACCCCCACTATTCAGGCAAATGAGAGAATAAATTATGGAGGAACAGCAACTTGATTCCTCTGAACCAATACTGGCGAGGTAGATTCTGGTGATGGTGGCAGCTTGGCAGGAGCAGAGGAACATTCCTGCCACATGTGGATAATGTTTTCAAGCCAAGCTCTTCCTTTGCAGCTGGCTATCCAGACCTGTCATGTCCAACCTGACTGCCTTCATCAGTCAAGACTAATATTTGTGCCCAGAGAAATCTGGATTTATTCACATTTGTACAATATGACATGTGGCAGACTTGGGAGAGGACAGCTTAGCCCATGGGGTAACTCTTGTTGGCTGAGCAACAGCTACTGTTTGTATTTTGTGGTGAAGCTGCAGACCAGGCATGCTTGGGCTCATTTCCTGGCTTTATCTTGGACATCTCCAGGTTTTGGGCTTTCTCTCTCAATCAGCAAATGTTCTAGCTGTGTTACTGTCAGGTTCTGTGGTCATCTTGTGGTGTAGGATGATGGGCACTGAGCTGCTCCAGTGATGGTAAATAGGATGAAAGATTGCCCTGTGCCTGTGCCCTGAACCAGGTCTCCAGCAGTTATTGTAACAGGCTGAACTAAATTAATTAATGGGATAGTAATTTTGTGCTATGCTACCTGTGATGATGCAGCCTTGTTGCTGAACGGTATCCCTGTTTCCTTCACACCTGCCTGAGATGTCAGGGCTGAAATGTTTAGCCTTCTGCTTCACTGGAAAAGACTGCTTGGGGCTGCTTTACTCACTCTTTGGTAAGTGATGGATTTTAAAAGAGCCTGAGGGTATTATTTTCAAGGATGTTTTCTGAGCCATACTGTCATTGACAGAAGTGACTTACTCCAAGTGTCTCTTTGAAAATGGGGCTCCTGTTCCAAAGCCACTGAAGTGCTTTTGAAAAATACCCTTCCCTGTTACTGACTGCAGTGGACTGTCTCAGTGGTGTCCAGCTTTCTCTAAAGCAGGGCAAAATTAGAGTTTAAGTGTTATGTGCCTGGCTAATAAACTGCATTGTAATTAGTACCTTGGGGAGGCAGGAACTAGGGAGAAGCTGAGTATAAAGAGAATTAACTTCATGGAGAAGCTGAGTATAAAGAGAATTAACTTCATGTAGAAGCTGTCTGCAAAGGATGAGTGAAGAACTGGAAGGAGATGAGAACACAGGATTTGAAATGGCCGTGGAGGTTGAGAGAACACAGATTGGAAAAGTTCAAGGAGAGAAGAGAGAGCACTCATGATGGCTGCAGTAACCATTAGTTAGTGGATGTCTCTGGCTTTGTGTTGAATGCTGAATCCAAAACCATTCCCACTCTAGTGCCTGAATGATGGATTCCTCCCAGAATTTGCCATGTCCCTAGGAGCATTGTTCCTCCATGGGAACCCCTCTCCTGTTGTGCTTTGGCTCATGTCAGACTCTGATAGGCAAATAGGAGAAGTGGGAACTTCTGTTTTCCTTGTGCGTGCTCATTAAAGTTTTTCAGGGTCTGGTGATTCTGCTGTACATAGATTTAAGATCACCCTCAAGCTGTGCCTTGCCTCCTTATACCATGGCCCTCCTTGCTCACCTCCAGCCTGCCTCTCCTTTTAGTGGGGAGCACATGGCTCCTGTTTGTACCCTTGGCGCTGCACAGAGACAAGGTGAAAGGAGAAATGAGTGGCTTGTGAGCAGCTTGGGAGGAGGGTGTTACTTAGCAAACAAGCAGGATGACACGGACAGTGCAGGGTGTGAGCTGGGGATAAGCAAGCAGCACATGTGGCTCTGGGGTAAGCTTGGGGAGTTGCTGGTTAGGTGCTGGAGAGACCTCAGTTCCACGTGCACAAGTGTCATTCAGTATTTCTTTTATGAGTTGTCCGCAAATGCTGTGGAATGGCACATTACAATGTGGCCATTTTGTTGTTTCCCTTTTAAATGGCTTCCTCTGTCCCAAGGGTTCCTAAATTAAAGCATTTGATGGGAAAAGCCTCAAGCTTCTCCCTAAGCTGAGTTCCCATTTGCTGCAGCCAGACATCCTTTCTGCTGGATAGGGAGTAGAGCAGGAGAGATAACAGCAGAGCCAGAGCAGAAGAGGAGAAAAGTCGTAGGACTTGTCAGAAAAGCTCCTCTCCCAGTATACAGCCTTTATATAATCACTGCTCTCCTCCAACCGTGAAAACTGAATTCAGCTTCCTTCAAAGCTTTTATTAATGCTGCCTCAGAGTGTCCTGCCCGTGTCACTTCTGCCCTGGTTCATGCCTGGCAGCTGGGGATGCTCCACAGGCCTTGCTTCTTCATCTGCACCGTGGCACAAACCAGGTGCACCCTTAGCCCCGAGTTCAGCTGCTGGCCATAAATTAAGCTAACCTGAAGCCCTTCATGTGACAGGTTTCCTGGGCAGGCTGGCATTATGGTTTCTGTGTGGTAGTAGGAAGCCTTCTCTGCAGGCAGGGAAGTGTTGTGTTAGGAAGTGTTTTATGGGATGAACGAGCAAACCTGCATTCAGTTGTGGAGGTGGAGAAGGGAGGGCGTTGCAGTGTGACAGCTTGGGATTGTGCCTCTCCAGTGGTAGTACAAAGTCCATGGGATAGTGTGTAGGAAGGGGTTTTTTTTCCTGTAAAGAATCTTCCAGCGACATGAATTTCATCTCCTCCTCTCAGCTGGAGCCCAGCGTGGTGGTGCCCAGTTTGCAGAGCTCCAGACCCATGTATGAATCTTGCTGCCAGTTCTCTACGTGGCCAGGAGTGCTGCAGGAACCTACATTTAGATTATACACTTTGAATTCCTCTTCATCTGGCTTTCTACACCTACTTGCTGCCCATGGAGAAAAAAAAAAAAATTATCCATCTCTGAACGTGTCAAAGATGTTCCAGCAGCTTTCCCTTGGCTGTTTACTGTGACAGAGAGATTGGCTGCCCCTGCTCACCAGCCCCTGCTGCTGTGCACTTATTCCACATGGAATTTTTCATCCTCCAGGTCTGAAATGTGCCAGCAGCGCTGTTCTGTGCTACAGTTTTTAAAGCATGCAGAAATGCAGCTACAGGGTTGTGGTTTGTGCCTCTTTGCATGTTTATGATGTGTTACTTGGCTGCCAGTGAGGATGACATAACATTTAAAAATAAGTAAGGATTCAAATACCTACTGGCTTTGTTGTAAGTGTGCTGCTCAAGGAAAGTTTGTGCTAAAAATGGATTCTGGCACTGAGTGATTTTATGTAGATACCTTGTCAGGGACCAAAATACCACCTGCTTTCACTCAGTGAGGTCAGTGTTGAGCAGCAGGCTTGGAGGCAGAAAGCTTGTGTGGACACTAAGTCAGTGGCTGTGATTATAATATCACTGTAGGTTGGGGCTTGAAAAAGTTAAAAAACTCGATTTTGACTGTGGTGTGCATCTGTTTCAGAGCAACAGAAAAAGCCTTTCAGGTTCTGCTTAGGCAATTCGTGTGGCCTGGCTCTGTACCTGGCTCTGCTTTGAGCTCCTGGTGACTCAGGCTGACTTTCCACCATGAATGTGAGGGGGTAGCTGCAAACAACACCCCAGTGATCTTTTTGTTCACAGGGCTGTAAATGGGGCACTGCACCTCCCCTTCCTCGGGGAGCTGGGAAAGGGGGTCAGCCCGCTGTGTCCCATGCAGGATCTGCAGGAAGCAAATGAGGGAGGTATTGGCAGCCCTGCCTGCCTTGCTGCTTGCTGCAGTGGGTGCCTGGGTTAGGGGTGAGGCTTTCATACAGCCTGTTTGGATCCCAGTTTCACTAGAGTCATGGAAAGTGCACGTTTACCTTTGAGAGGCACTTGGCTTTTTTCTATTTTGGAACAAGTTGTGGTTTTTTGATATATCAGCTTCTGACCAAAACAGGATATCTTCCATGGATGCCTTACTCTGTTTTCAGTGTGCTTTAGCCTGAAGCATCTCTGTGTTTGTGGCACAGCTGTGAAACCCTGCAAAAGGTGCCCAGGTACACTTGGTTAGTGCCCTGTGTGTTGGCCAAGGGCCAGGGGCACAGGATGCTGTGGCTGCTGAAGTGTGGTGAGGAGATGCACAGTGAGCTACAGGAGATGACAGGAAAGTTTTCTGCTTGATGCCAGAGAGAAGAAGGTTGCCAAAAATGTGTGTCTTGCCTCAGCTAGGAGTGTGATGTGCTGTTTCTCTTGCTGCATGGTGCAATACCCTCTCTCTTCTCAGGCCCTGAAAATCCTGACCTTGAACATGTGCTTAATTTGGACGGTGTCAGTAACCTCAGAGCTGGTCACTAGAATAGAAAATGAATTTTTCACACCAGTGAGGCACAGATCCAATCTGCAAACTCCTCATGGCACCAGTACAGTAACTTGCAGATTTTTCGAGTGCTGGCCTAGAAACAGCACAGGCACATGCAGCAAGAGCCAAGCTAATAACACCCTACTTTCAGCAGGGGTTCAGCTGTGGCATCTAATATCCCTGTCATGTGAATGCAGATTTCTATGCAGAGATGATTTCCAGACCTTGAGCAGAGCCACCTTGGGTGTGTCCATATCACCACCTTTTTTTGCTTTCCCTTATGTTTGTGTGCCCAGAACCAGCGCAGGTGTCGGTATCTGCAGTGAAAATGTATTTTAAGTTTTGACTGACTTTGCTGGACCAGGAAAGTTGTTCAAACAAGTGATCAGCAGCCTGAGACAGGTGATCCTGATGCCCTCACTACTTTGGTGGGGTGAGGAGCAGCAAGAAGAGCTGTTGCCTGGGTTTGGGCAAAGGGTATGAAGGTTGTTGTCATCTGATGGGGAAGGAGTGTGCAAAATGCCAAGGATGTGGCTGCCTTTTTAAAAGTTCGGCTCAACCACAAGTGATCCATCTCAGTGCTGGAGTTGTGGAGCAGGAAGATGTCAGAGCAGAGGATCAGCATCATTCCCTTTGAAGCCTGAGCCTGGTGGCCGTGGGAAGGAGGGTGACCAAGCCCTGGGGACCAGCTCTGCAGGAGGAGAGCTGTTCAGAGTCTCCCAGTGATGAGACCACACTTGCCCCATCCTGCACAGCTGCTGGAAGAGGGGATGAGGTGACACCTGAAGAAGTGGATGGAGACTCCTGGAAGGAGTGGCACTTCTGGCATGGTCCCTTTGGCTCTGCAAGGAACCCTGTGTTTCCCACCTCTGTAATGGAGACTGCATTTGTTTTCCTTTGGGAACGTAGTTGCCAGGCAATTATTTTACACCCTGTAGCACTGCAGACATGTCTCTTCAAGTCCAATCTCTTACCACATAACTGAGAAAATGTATTTTACATTAAAAAGAAGCCTTTTGAAAAAGCCCTTCAGGCATAAAGTCAATGTGTTTTCTATATATAACCCAGTATTATTAATACAATGAACTTAACTGGAGACTCTGTGGGTGAATGACTTGATCATTGGAGATACGAACAGTATGATATTCATTTTCAATGTACTGTGGCTCTGCCTCCATAATGGTGCTCCCAGCCTTCAGTTCATTTCTTAGTGATAAAGTGGGCCAATAGGGTGAAGCAGGTCTCTGGATTGTATTTTTGCTGAGCACTAATATAAAATAAACAGCCTATAGAGAAAACAAATTTACTTTGGTTCAGAAAGGCCGAGGTCTGTGGATTCGGGATAGACAGGAGTGATGAATGTGAGCGTGTATTACTGAAATAAGTCCAGAATGGCATGGCATAAGCTTCCCTGGATTTAGTTACAAAAGTTGCAATGCAAACTGCTTTGGCTGGAAAATTTTAAGGTGGTGATTGATTTCTTTTTTTTTTTTTTTTTTTTGATGTGGGTCATTTATCACTGTGCGCGTTACGTGAGACGTTTTCCTTTTTCAATCATTGAAGAGTGTTTTAGAGTGCTGTTAGGAGGCCCCTTCAGCCCAGGCCTGTTTGATGTCAGTCATCTGATCCAAACGTGTGTGTGCAGCCTGCTGTGGCTCAGGAAGGGGAGACAGTGCAAGCATGCTACACGTTTTAATCACTTCTAGTTCCTGTGTGTTGCAGTGTGATCACAGAAAGCCACAAGGCTGGGTTACATGGTCTTTTCTGGATTCCCAGCCTGTTTTCTGCATGAGCAAGGTGTGCAAGTGCCAAACTGGTGTAGTTTTCAGTGGTCCAGTTGACTGCTCTGGTATAGACACAGTCTGGAGGAGCAAGAACCTGTGGAGTAACAGCAGCCACACACTGATCTGTCTCAGAACTGCATCTCAGTGGAGCTGCTGTCAGAAACAGAGTGGGAAATGTCTGGGGTGGGTGAAATGGGAGGCATGCAAGGGGCAGCAAAGCTGGCACAACAGAAGGGTAAGTCCAGTGCTGCAGTTAAAGGACTGGCTGGTTAGAGCCCCAGTGACCTGCTAAGGGACAGATGCGAGCCCAGGTGTGCACAGATGTGCAGTAAGGGTGGCAGGCAGGCACACTGCCACAGGAAGCTGCAGTTCCAGTGCTGTTCCCATTTTCCTGGGCACTGGCATGTGCCATGGACAGAGCACTGGCCCTGCCTCTGTCCTTGAGCCTGCTCTGGACCTGTCTGTTCCCGTGGGTGGTTTCACACCAGTGACTTCTTGGGCTCAGACTGCATCATCTGCTCTACCTTGTCTGCATGAGTTTTGCTGGGTGCTGTCCTTGCTTCCTGGAAGAAGCTTTTTTTAACCAAATACCCTCTTATTTGATTCTTCCCATCCCTGCCTGAGCAGCTGTGTGAGTTGACAGGAGTCAGGAAGCAGCAGCCTCACAGCTGTGGCTCCTGGTGTTTCCCTGCTGTGTTTGAGCAGGAGGTTGTCCATCTGAAGCTGCTGTGAGGCTGCAGCATCCCATGGCCCACATCCCTGCTCTCCAACAGCATCCACGTGGGCTGTGCTCTGGAGTGATTGACCTGGCATCAGCACACAGGGACTTTTTATAATCCTCACAGCCTTTCCACATGACATCAGTATTTTACAGGGACCTGTGGTGTCTTTTACAACATTTTATGTAACTCTGGATAAACAGAGTTGGTGGCTGTGAGTGGTGATGGCTGGTTTGCTGGGAAACAGGATTGTGAAAAGAAATATGGGCAATACAGTGTTTTTATCCCACAGTTACAAGGGCACTGGGAACATCCCACACAGAAATGACAAGTTTAGTCAGGTTAAACCTTACATACAGAAGCTGCCATAAAAGTGGAACATGGAGGGTAGGGAGATGATTTTAGCCACGGGCTGGGGTTTCTTTTGCATAAATGCAGGTAGCATCTGTGCTATGCTATTGCTGATTTTGTAGTTGGTCTTTGTAAGGTCACAGCCAATGTCACAGTAAGAGTTTGGGCTGTGCTGTCCGGGCTGCAGCCACCCTGGATAAAATGCAGTTGTGTTCCTGTTGTACTCTGGCTAAGAATCTGCACGTTGACAGTTTATTTCCCAGCCCTATTTTTATTTTGTGATTTTTTTTTCCCTCTCACTGTGACTGTCAGTTTTGGAGGCTGCTCTGCTGATGCTGGTCTCAGCATTTTGTACTTGGATGCTGTTTTCTTCTGGATGCTCAAGGCTGGCATGATGGATTTGTTCTTTCACCATAGCCCCTTTCATCACAACCCACTTAGCAAGGGCAGAGCTGGTAGCACTGGGTAGCAGTGCTGCAGCCAGAAGGAGCAGGCTGGGAAATGCAGTGTGGTCTGGCCAGAGGAATAAGGAGAACTGCCAGCTTTTATCAAGAGAGTTGGAATTTGCCCTGTGTGGTTGTCCTCCTCCTGCTTTTGTTTCAGTCTTTTCCCCAAATTAAAGCAGGAAAGTATTAGGGGATGGTGAGACTCTTTTTCCCTGCTGTGAGTGGGTTAGTGTTTGTAAAAAGGAAAAGAATGGCTGAAGTCCCACAGAAATAAGAGTGGAATGAGAATTGGGACTCTGGTTTTAGTTCCCTGGTTTGTCGCCAATTTACTGTCTCTGTCACTGTGAATTGCACCTGGAAATGGTGCAGTTTTCTGTATCTGAAATCCAGCTGTCAAAAGTCTGACCCTTTTGACATCTGGCACTCACATGTGTCTAAACACCATCCTGCTTTCCAGCCACTTGTATATATGTATGATAAAAGCCTAAAATGAGGCAGCCAGGTCAAAATATGGGAGGCTTCCAAAACTAGTTAATAGCAGTTGGCCTTGGGATATCACTTCTGTTGGCTTTCAATCTTCCAGCCTAAATTATTCCATCAGAAATTAATTTTGTTGACTGCACTTGTCTCATTAATAGTTGGCTCTCTACCTCAGTTTACACAGCTGTAATGAGTAATCATGAGTTTCCCATCTAGGTACAGCTCAGAAATGAGCACCACAGACATAATTTTGCTCAGAGTTATACATTGATCTTGGAAAGATTCCCCAGTCTGTCAGAATTGGTGTTCATGGGACCCCAGCACCAGCCCCGTTAGACCACACCTTGCAATAAAACCGTGGATGATAAATCCTTATCTGTGGTGGAAGGTTCGGAACTATAGATGGTTTTTAAGGTCCTTTGCAATCCAAACTATTCCATGCTTGTCTCTGCCATGGGTGCCTGGTGGATCTGTCTGTGGCTATGGGATGTTGTCTGTGCCCCCTCCTTGCTCTGGAAACCCCTGCATGATGTTTGATGGCAGTGTCTGTGCTCACCTGCTCAGCTCCCACAGAGAGAGGGCTGGAAGCAGCAGTGTCCCTTAGAATGTGAGCTCCAGCCCTGCCAAGGCCACTGGAGCAGGGACAGGCTGTGCTGTCCCCTCTCACAGAGGACACCCTGGTCCCTCGTGAGTCACGGGGCTGTTCCATCCCAGCAGGGACCTGCACCTGGTGCTGCAGGCAGAGTGGTGATCTCCTCTCCACTGGCACACACACCTGGCTTTGGCATGGGAGGAATTACTGCTCTTGCACTGCCTTGATTCATAGGATTTGATTTTTAGGTTTCTTTCTCCTGGCCTTCCTCAGCTGTTTAGTTGGGGAGGATTACACTGGTGGTAGTATAAAATGAGAGCTGCCTGTATGAGAAGAGGGTTGGATTTTCAGAAAACATTAACACAGTCCAGTTTTGGACACTTATCACAGTCAGGATTGGGAGCTTTTGCTTATGCAAAGCAGCAGAAGTGGGTTGTTTCCATTTTCCATTTTGTTGCCAATGGGGCTGTCTTTGTCCAACTGTGCCCTGGTGTACCCTGGCAGAGGCAAACTGCCCCCGGAGAAGAACTGCTGTCAGAATCCTTTAAAGTCGGTCAGGCAGGCTCCTGCTTCGTGAGGTTTATCAGCAAAGATTTTCAGTGCCTCCAGTGGGAGGCTATTTTTATTCTATCCAGGGGCTACCTTCTGCTCTGAGGTCTTTTATCACTTTTTTTTTTTTTTTGGAGTAGAGAAACCTGCGTCTTTTAGGACAACCTTAAATACCTTCATCTTTTGCAGTCCGAAAAACTAGATAGTTTTTTATTCAAGGTAAAAGTTTTTGGCATTTCTGTGACACGTTCAAGATTTCTTTTGTCGCTTCTTTACTGTAGAAGAGGGACACTGCTGTAGACATGAGAATACTCTTGTTTTCTCCATTGAGCAGAGCTGACAGCAAGTGGAGTACTTAATGGTTCATCCTTCGTGCTTTGATCAGTGCTTGACTGTTGCAGGAAATCCACATTGTGTTACACTGCACCATGTAATCAAGATTGGAAGAGCTCTCCAGAGATGATCTTGTTTATTTTCCTGCCCCATGGCAAGATCAGTCATACCTGTCTCTTTCCTGACCTGTGTTCTTTTAAGACCTCTGCGGCCTTCCCAGGCAATATATTTCAGTGCCTCACAATCCCTACCAGTAAAATCTGGTTTCTCCCCACTTTGTATCTAACCTGAATCATCTCTGCTGCAGTTTAAACTTGTCACTTCTTGTCCTGTCCATTTTGAATTCAAAGAACAGGTCATTCCTTCTTGCAGCAATGTTAAATATTTGAAGACTATTCATGTGCTTCTCTCTTCCTAGTGTTAAATACCGACAATTTGTTAAATCATCCCTTCTTCATGGTGGATTTAAATCTTCTATGTAAACCTTAATTGGCCTGTCTTCTCAAAAATACTCCGTGACAATCCCAGTCATTAACTAATCCACAAACAGTTTAAACCCTTTGATCAGCATTTTATTTATATACTTGAGTAAAAGCATTCAATGCCAGCTAAACTGCCTGTTTGTACATCACTGTCTCTCAGTGGCTCAACAGCCTTGTGCTGATGTGCAGGCAAAGAACTTGCAGGGTTTTCTACTCCCTAACAGCATTTCATTCCAAGGGAAGGGTTGGGTGCCTGGCAGGGTGTGAAGCTCAGAGTGGTTTGTGCCTTGGTTCCGTGGGACAGCGCGCCGTGAAGGTTGTGCCTTCAAACAGAAAGGGAGCCCAGAGACAGACTCGTGGGTGTCTGCAGGCATCCAAAATACACACTGATGGGCACAGGAATTCGGAAGTGACATGTGCTCAGACAGGTGGTGGGCTGTGAAATGTCACTTGGTATTAGGACCTTCTGGCATGGCTGCATTTGAGCAGTCAGGTCGTGCTTGGAGCTCAGCTACTGTACTGTGATTTGGATGTCCTTGATGGGGATGGTTTCAGCTCCAGGAAAAAAGTTAAGGAAATTTGCATTTCAGCAGTACGTATGGGGAAGAATGGAAGGCATGGAATGTAATTCTCTCTGGGTTTCTCTGTTGTAGGTGAGTGTTTTAACCACCTTGGAGCGGCGGTTCAACCTCCAGAGTGCCGACGTGGGCGTCATTGCCAGCAGCTTCGAGATCGGCAACCTGGCCCTCATCCTCTTCGTCAGCTACTTTGGGGCCCGAGGACACCGGCCACGCTTGATAGGGTGTGGAGGGATAGTGATGGCCTTGGGTGCCCTCCTTTCTGCCTTGCCTGAATTTCTCACCCACCAGTACGAATACGAGTCGGGAGAGATCCGCTGGGGAGCCGAAGGGAGGGATGTGTGTGCTGTCAACGGGTCCACCAGCGATGAGGGACCAGACCCGGACCTTATCTGCAGGAATAGGACTGCTACCAACATGATGTACTTGCTGCTCATCGGGGCACAGGTCCTCCTGGGCATTGGTGCTACCCCTGTCCAGCCCCTGGGAGTTTCCTACATCGATGACCACGTGAGGCGGAAAGATTCCTCCCTGTACATAGGTAAGGCTCCCTGAACAACTTCTCCTGGAAGGCTTTCCTTGTGGGCTGGCATCTGGCTCTTGTTGCCTGTTTGATGCCAGTGGGGAAGGGATGCCTCAAGGCCTCTTCTTCATGTGCTGGTGTGCTTGTGAAAGTAACTTGGCATGGGTGTCTCCATCAAGCATCAGGGAAGCACAGTGGTGCTTGCTTATATTGTAGCAGTGGTAAAGGTTGACAGCTGTGATGATTGGGCAGATGCTCATTCCTTCTCTTGTGTTTGCCCAGATTGCTTTAAGTTCTTATATTGGTGGCTTATGGCTCTGTTTTAGCTGAAGAATTTTCAAGTGATGTGTGTGATGATGATTGACTTTTTTATTTTGGTTTTTTTTCCCCCCCACATGATACCCTAGTTCTCATCCTGTTCCAAAGCATCCGAGTGATCGCTGCAGTCTGAGGAGACTGAGAGGACACACGTGTTGTCACTACCACTGTCACATTTTAGCAAGGAAGTGCCAGTTACAGAGTAGGTGCTGTGACCCAGGATGCTGTGGCAGGACCCTTGATAATGTGATCCCTGTAACGGAATGGGATGTGGAAACTGGTGAGGTCTATTTTGAGATACAGTGAGCCTGAAGTAGAACTCATGGTTCTGGTGATCATGTTGCAAAATTCTTTCGTATGGTTATGCTGTGAAATTTGCCTTTGATTCCCCAGTGAAACATCTCAGTTATTGGGGTAAAGTGCTTATGGGTTTCAGCAGCACTTCCCCCTCCCAGCAGGTTTAAAGAGGATGTTGTTGGCAGAGTTTTCTTTGAAAAAATGTACCAGCTTGGCACGTTCCTCTTTCTGCAGGATTTGTCACTAGGTGAGCTGCTCCAATGGAATAAATCAGTGAAGTGTGTGCTGCCATTGTTAGTCTAACCCTGATAACCAAAAGGTTCATTTGTCCCATCATCCCCACCTGGGTGTGACTTTCAGCTGAGTGGGTGATCCCGTTGCCCTTTGGATTTTTTTCCCAGAGACATTTTTATCAAGTTCCCAAGCTGAGTGTGGCCACTGACAGCAGAGCTGAGCAGTCCTGCTGACTTTCAGAGTGCTTTTTAAAGTCCTGGGTAGTGCAGAAGCCTGGTGGAAGGTCGCTGCATGGCGTGGCATTCATGGGTGTATTGCTGCTTCACTTAGAGCTTCGTCTCTGTATTCAAAACATGTCCCTGCTTTTCTGTAGCTGGCCATAAAATCATAGTATTTCAGCATTTAGCTTTGTCCTTGGGTCATTACTCATCCTCACTTGGTTCTGTAAGTGTTTGTGAGGGATCCACTGGACAAAGAAGGATGATGTATAAAATACAAGATAATGTACAACCCAAAGGTGAATAATGAGACTGAATTCGCTGGAGCAACTGTGCCAACACCATAAATGATGAGCTGGAATTAAGAGTGATTCTAAGATTATCTATTATAAATAACTATATGGAGGAGCAGCAACTTCTTTCAGTCTGTTCCGTGGGCACTTTTTAAGCAATGCTTCATATCTTGAGAACAGGCTGGAGGAGGGTGCATGAGAGGAGGATTAGGAAGAGTGATTCTTCTTCTTCCTGAGCTACATTCATCTTGTATGCTAAAATAACGTGTTTAAAGTTGGCAGTTCAACTGTAGCTGGGAAAATGCTTCCAGAAAATTATTTCTGCTTACTATGTGCTGCTTTTTTATTTTTTCTGCGGAGATAAGGATGTTGTCTAACAGTATTTGTTACTACATGTGGAGTTCAAAAACAAACAAAGAAAAAAAGCCACGCCAAAAAAAGCTCACCACAAAACCCCAAGCATTTTGGGGTTGTTTGCTTTCTGGCTTTAGCTATGGAAATCATAACCTGAATTTCTACATCTGAATTGTGGATTACAGAGGAGTGCCTGTGTATGCACACTCGACCAGCAATGAAGTTTAATTTCTGCCCTGTCCTAGCCTATCCATCACAAGTAGGGTTTCAGATACTGGATGATTAATTCATCTATCAACTTGCAATCAATTTTGCTAGTGAAAATAAAAGCTACCAGGAAAATAAATCTATTCCATGAATGAATATAAATGGAGAAGAAACAAGTGGAAGTGTCATCTTACATTGGTGGATACTCGAGAGGGAATCAGACTGCTCGGTTTAAATGTTGTTTGAGAATTATTTGCTCAGATTTGTCTTTAACTGATTATTTTTGTTGATGTCATCAATGCAGTTTTCAGTGACCTTAGAAGAAAGCTGGCTGAGCAGCTTACCCATTTCATTCTGCTCTGTTTCACGGAGGAAATAACTGCAGAGTGGATACTGTCACTGTGCTATATTTATATCCGTTTGCTTTCTCATAATAGCACACTCACTCAGTGGGGGCTGTGTGTGACCAGATGAAATGTTTCTGGGTAAGTTCCCTGAGTTGAAATTAGGGGCAAATCTGGCATAGATTGTTCTCTCAGGATAGGAAGTAATTAATAACAGTGATAATAGTCTGGCTGAACTTTGTAGAGTGACTGGCTGCTGCTGAGGATTGATCAGATTGACCAGTTTGTGCTGTCCTTAGTGTATTGCTTATGTTGAGGCTGGGTGTGCTGAGGGTTAGAAGCAGTCTCTCTTACCTGACAGCTAAGCACTAGTCATTGTTCACCTCTGCAATAAAAATCCTCATGTCCCAAGGCAGTGATTTAGATAGAAATAACTGTGTGCACTGAGAGGGTTTTTTTTTTCCTCTTTCTAAGTTGTATGAAAGTTAAGTGAGGTAATAGTATAATATCTAATACAGTCACATTGCGGTGAAATAGCAATACAAGACAGCATCTCTGATTATTTAAAAAAAAAGTCCAAACCCCAAGATCCCCCCCCTCTCCCCAAACCTTTTTTTTTGTGTGTTAATACTCATGTGTATGCAGAGGAATGCAGATGTGATACCATATGGAGTTTAAAGTGATGCTTTGGCTTTAATCATTAGTGGAACTAATAGCATCTGTGGAGTGTAATATTCTGGTGGCTGTGAAGCCCATCAGATTTCTCCTGTGGTTTCTCTGCAGGGACAGGCACACAGGAGGTTGTGGGCAGTGCACCTCTGCTGAGCATCCTTTGAAGTCAGGGGTTGCTCAGGCTTGTGCTCTGCCAACGAGGTGGGGATTCTTAGAGTTTCTTAATTAGAGAGGCAGGGGTGAGATACTAAAGGAGTATTTCTCTTCATGGGCTGCTGACTTGCAGCTTCATGTTTCTTGCACTGATGGCAGATTTTTATTTTTTTTTTTTTTTTGCTGTTTGCAATGTGTTGCTACCAAACTCAAAAAGATTCTGTTGCTGTAGTAACCAGGCCTAGGAAAAAGGGGCTGTTTTGGTAACCCAGGGCAAAGTGAGGCAAAGAGATGAGTGTGTGAAAGCACACACTGAAGTGTGTTCCAGAGGAAACACATTTGAGCTGTAGCAGGGTTAAAAAGATCATGGCACCATGCCTGCTGTGGTTAATCATAGAACAGTTTGGGTTGGAAGGGATCTCAGAGATCATCCAGCTCCCACCCCTGCCATGGGTAGGGACACCTTTCACTGGAACAGGTTGCTGGTCAGGAAGAAACTCTCCTCCTGTTTCCAGCATCTGACTCAGAGGTCATAATGCTGGCAGTAGCAGCCAGAAGATGGAAAAAAATAAAGGAATTTTCTTAGCAGTTTGAAATTGGGGAAAATGTTCTGGTTTGGTGCTGGTTTGCTTGCTTTTCTCCGAGTCTGATCTTGTATCTAATGTTGGAACTCCCATCTAGTGGTTTCCAAACTAACAGATTAATTTTACCTGTGTGTTTATTGGCATCTAGCATTAGTAACCCCTTTGAGAGGAGGAATTCATCATTCCTACAGACTGTGCAGGGCTTGTTACTGCTCCATCTTCACTAGTGTCAAAGGATTCCTTCAGTTTGTGGCACTGTTTATTTTAAAGGAGTAAAGACTACTTACTCTACACTTCTTTTCTCCACCCACTAATGACTCACTTGGCATTTCCTTTTTTAGTTCTTTTTCTGCTCAGTCTTGCTGAGTTCTCTTGAAATCAGTGAGGACTTTGCCATTAGGAGGGGGATCAGAGCTGATACAAAGAGGGGGAAAGAACCTTGATCTGACATTGGTTGTATGGATTTGCTGCCTCTCAGATAAGCAGGAGCTTGCAAGTGGTTTTTTGGTCACTGGAGTGCCCGTGCTGCTCCCAGCAGTGCTTTGTGAGTTCCATTAGAGCCAGTGCACTGGTGTGGTTGGTTAATGTTTTTAGCAGCCTGAGACACACCTTCTGGCCTTCCTGCTGCATTTAACATTTGCTGATAAAAGTTCTTGCATCTTGTCTGGGACACAGTTACCTACAGAGCAGAATGAATAGCCTCTGGGAGCCAGTATTTGATCTGGGACAATTAAGGGCTGTATTAAACAGAGGAAGTTGCTATTATTCTGTCTCCAGTTGATGGAGGAAATTGATATTGATGTTGGAAGGAGCCCTGCCAGATTGTGAGACTCATTCAGAAGAATGCTGTGCTGATCTTTTAATGCATTTCAGAGTTTCTCTTTGCAGTTGTTGAAGCTGTCTGTGTGTTTGGCATCATGGGCACTCACTCCACGTGTTCAGGCCCCATGATTGGAGGCTACTTGCTGAATTGCAGTAATGTGAGGAATGCCTTAAAGGAAACCCCAGAAGGGACAATATTGAGTCAAGAAGTTTGTGCTGTGGAGTGATGAGCGCTCCTGAGTTATTGGTGTGCAAGGGTGTATGTGAGCACAGCATCCTCTGGGGCACAGAGCTGTCCTTGGCCTGCTTCATGACAGGGCAGAGGAATGCAAAGGTGGGTAACTCAGCTCTGCTTGGCTGCTTTCTTCTGTCTTACCTATTTGGCCTTTTCTGTGTGTATTTTGATTTTATCATATGGTTGTTCCAGCTCTTACCCTTGGTGTGAGAGGAGAACTGGACAGAATGGTGTGTCCTTACCACATCTGCCCTGACTAAGCCTGTGAGAGGGACAGGACCCTGCACTGCAGCTGCTGGCTTTGACCTTTGTGTTAGTGTGGGGTTATTTGGCATCAAAGGTGTAGAAGCACTTCTTGTTTTGTGATGACAGAGAGAAAGCTCACTCTCATTTCTGGTGCCTCCTGTCTTGCTTTAAGCACCAGCTCAAGATTTGCTGCAGAGGAAGACAAACATGCCCTAATTGGAATCTTGCTGTCTCCAGGGATAAATTTGTCCATTTGAAAAATCATTTATGGTAGCTTACGTCAGTCAAAATGATAGCAGCCATTGTGCTTTGGAGAAGGAGAAGCATTTTCTCAACTGACAAGAATTAAATCTGAGAGTTAGTATCTATGCTGGTGAGTTAATGGCAAGTTATCAGCATAAGCTGCTGAAATCAGAGTTTGAGTCAACATTTTGTGTGTTTGAGGTTTGCTGGTTTTGTCTCTACCTGATGAAAAGTCTCTTACAAGGAGGATGAAAGTGTTTTGATCAGTCTTATCCTTTCCAAAGCGCTCAAATTTCTTGACATGTATATGTCTGAACCTACATTTCTAAACCACATGAAGTGGAATAATTGTGTGTTTATAGCATACAGGTCGCACCATCAGCCTTTTGAGGCCATCTGTTGATCAACTGGAAGGCCTTTGGGACCCTCCTGAGAGGTCTGTACAGCTCTGCCCATCCTGGCTGCTTATCCTTTCACTCCTCACAGCATTTCCCACCCTCCTTCCTGTTGTGCTCGTTTGTGGTCTTGCAAGCAACATGGGTGCTTCATTCACATTAGCCCTTCCTGCTGGAACATGCTCCTCTGAGCTCACCACCTAAGGCCCTGCCAGCCTCATGCATTTTTCCTTTTAAAGCCTGTTTTATGAGGTCTTTTGTAGTGGATTGTAGCTGCCTCCTCTCTGTTGTATTTGCTGCGTGCCCACTCCATACCCATCAGCTGCCTGGTGAGTTTGTCCACCCCCACGTGGGCACAGAAGCCAGAATTGCTTTTTCTCCTTGCTGCTACAGGCAGCTTGATAGGTGTGTAATATTTTTAGCCCAAAGACGGAATTCTGCAATGCTTTTGTTCAGTAAACGCATCCTCCTACGGGTGATTTGGAGAGCCTTTCCTTCCTGTCACAGCCTCCCCTGGGCTGGGAAAGGCGCAGTATTAGCTCTGAGCTCTGAGAGCTGCTGCCAGCACGAGGGATGGGATGCCTGTTCATTACTGGAAGGTGTCTGCGGGAAAGATTCTCTGGGCTGTCTCCCCCATGGACTGACTGTGATCAGGTGAAAGTACACAGCTTCACGTGGATATCCTGGTATTAACCCACTGATCCATCCATAGCTTGCAGCCTTTTATAATTACAGCCCTTTGGGTGTTCTCATTTGCTGTGTGTCAGCGGGGCTGGTTCACTTACACGTGTCCCCTTTTACAGTGCTGGTGGTAATACCCTGGAAAATTAAATGGGAACACAAACAAGTGTGTAGGGTGTATTAGAGCCGTAACAATAATCAATTAATGGGAATAACTTTCCCACTGCAGGCAGGGAGGCTGTTGCAAAAAGCAGTAGCTGAATGGATGTATTTATTCGATTAAATAAATATATGCACGGAGTCGTAACTGTTGTGGGCTCCATTATTTTACAGCAATTGTTTCAGTTACCTTAACCTTCTCCAAACAGCTCTTTTTTTTCTTTTGTTGAGCTGAGTAAATAAAGCTTGAGCCCAACCAAATGACTTTGTGTGAAAGCATATTGAGGGTGGGAGCTGTTTCCATGTTACTTTGTGCTCTCTGTGTACTCTGCAGCTGATTTTTGCCTTAATTGGGATTTGCTGACTCTGATGTCTTGTAAAAATCACTCAATTTGTTGAGTTTGTTGGGTTTTTTCTGTGGTGTACTTTAAATAGTCATCAGCTGGGAGAGCCTAGTGAGGTACATCATTCCTGGGGCAGCCTGTCTAGTGCAGTGCCCTTGTCATTCAAATGGCACATAGCAGAGTCCTGAGGTTCATAAAATTAATTAAATAGATTGGAAGGTGCTGAGTTACCCATGTCAGAAGCTGAAGGCTGTATTGTGCCTTGTTGATGGCACAGGCAGGAGTGGTGTGTGCCAGTCTTGGCCCTTCCTCTGGGAACTTGACCGAGACTCCCCAGCTTACTGCACGTAACTTGGGGCATCTGTGTTGTTCCAGATGTGCCCAGATGTTTTGGTCACAGTTTACAGGCTGGCACTGAGGACAGCTGGGGCTCTGTTTCCTATGGTGGGACAAGGCACAGAATATTCCCCTTAGCCAGCACAATTCAGGGCACTGGCTGGGTGTTACTCACTTATCTGCAGGACAAGGTGCTTGGATGTGTAGAGGAGAGTGCAGAGCTCTTTCACACAAGTTCCTGCTTTCCCTCTTTCACATCTGTCTCTCCTGTGCTTGGATGAGGTGCTCAGCCAAGTTTTCTTGCACTTGGAGAAGTTGCTGCAGGTCTGGTTTCTGGGTGAGCTGGCACTCACACCCTTTGGGTGCCAAAAAGGTGCTATTTGAGTAACCTCCCAAAGGTGTTTGCCTTTGCAAAGTCCCAAGTGGTGCCATGGCACAAATGCGCAGCTCTGCTGACCCACAGGGCCTGGCAGCACTCAGCTGCCAAAGCTGTTAAATTGTGGTTTTATCCTGGCTTTGCTGGGCCCTGGGGACTGTGCAGGCCACTGCACCACCTTTCTGTCAGTGTCACATGTGCCATTGTTTGATGGCCCTCCTCATAATACATTTCTTCTGTAGATGTGCTTGGAATTGACCCTGTAGTAGTTTAAAATCGTTATCCCTTGTCCTGTTGCCAGAGGGAGGGTGTGTGATGGCCCAGCAGTGTGGGACTTGGGGCAGAGCTGCTGTGGGGACATCAGTGCAGCCTCACTCACTACTAGGAATCTGATTACCCCTCATGCAACAGCCTGGAGGAAAAACTGTGGCCAGAAGTGATGGGTACCTCGTAAAACAAAAATAAAATTCCTCTGCACTGCATCCTTTGTGGCCATCTTAGCAGCCAGTGGAGTGGAAGCTCTCCCTTGGTTTGGTGATTGTTGAAAGTTTATAACTTTATGGATTTATTTGTTTTGCATGAATGGTAAGTTTGCATAAATCTGGGGTTATTAGGCACTTTCTCGTTGGCTTTGGAGAAATTCTGGCTTTGCTTTCTCCATATTTGGTTGTTTGGTTCAAAGTTGGTGTCTGCTCCCAAAATTGCTTCTTCAAACTTTGCTCTTTTGAAAGGACTCAGTCCTTTATCAGATTTCTTTTTGCCAGGGTATGGCCATTCCATTAACCATGCTGCTAATGAGGTATTTGGCTTTTCCTAAGAGGGAGGCCTGCTCCTGCTAAGCCCCCTTTTGATTTCAGTAATAGGGATTTTGTATGGTGGAGACTATCCAAATTTGGCCCTTTATTAACCAGTTAAAAATGTGAGATTTAGTTTCTTGGATAGAAGTTAACAACATGTGACTTTACTCTTTGACTTAATACCTCAGAGCTCTTGAGTGCAGCCAAACAAAGCTGTGTCTGTGGCAGGGAGCAGGATCTGGCTAAAGGCAGCAGATCAAAGCAACAGTAAATATTCAAGTGCTCAAACTGGTAGAAGAGCAAGATGCTCTGTGCACCAGTTCTTTCCTCTTTGTGTCCCTCTGCTTACCTCACTTTTTCCCTGTGGTATTCTGTATGTTCCTTCCCCTCAGTGTTAGACAAACCAGTCCCTCTGTGACTGTTTGTACGTATTGATGTGATACTGCTTATTAGAGTTTGAAAGAAATAATATTAGGGGGGAGAAAAAGACAACTGGGACAACTTTGCCGCGTTAGTAATTGCTGCAGAGACCAATTACCCATGTGATGAAAAACCACCTCTATCTTGTTAGCCATCAGCTACAACATATGGATGTCCTAATCCAATCAGGCTGATCATCAAAAGAATAAGACTTGTTAGAGAGAGCTTTTCTTCAGCAGACAGTTATAAACTGTGTGCTGGGGTTAGAGACTGAGGGGGTGGTAGTATGTGAGAAGTGAGCTACAAAGTCCCCTGCTTGTGTTTTTGAGGTGTCTTGAGCACTGATTAATGCCTTACTGGCCTGAGCTGTCATTTCTCTCCGAGCTTTCTCTTAATTCTGGGCACTTGTTGATTTTGTGGTGTAGAGATATGTGTGTGTGTGTTTTCAGTGCTCCCCCTCCTCATTTTATATAAAAACTCACACTCCTGGAATGCAAACATACAGATAACTTGTGTTATCACATCCTCTGTAAATGTGCTGCTGTGGTGCTGCTGGGAGACAAGCACACTGGGTTGTAAACCACAGGAAGCAGCATTGCAGGAAATGAAATTAGTTGCAGTGGTTCTGGGTGAGAGTTCTGTGAAGAATTTCCCACAAGTGCCAGAGGGTAAGAGGTTTGTAGGGGAGAGATAACACCTATTTGATACACACATGTTCATGCTTGGTGGAGCTTGTTCTGATCAGTGTGACTAATCATGCTCAAGAATATTTACATTTTGTTTCTCACTTGTCACCTGATCTGGTAAAATAACATCTTATCCCTTCAAACCTTGCTTTATTTCATGTGTTGGTGAGACTTCCCTAGGAAATGGAAACACACTCTTCTGTAATTGTATACCCCCCCTCATCAGGAGCTTAGAGTCCTGGAGGTACTTGATTTATAAGTAGGAGCAAAACTTAAATTAAGCTTAGGTTAAGCAAATACTCCTACTCAGCAACGTCTCAAGGGTCATAAAACAAGTTAGTAAGAGGGTGAGAATAGACCCCAGGAATTCTGACTCCAGTGCTCCACAGTTGCTCTGAGAACTAAAGCATCTCACTACATTCCTGCAAAGCAATGTATCTTCCATGGGTGCAGACATTCCTTTCTTTTCAGTGTCAGAGGGGTTACAGATCTTGGCTTTTTGTCTGCTAGCACCAGCGTGCTCCACCTCTGCAAACGATGTTTACCTTGCCTCCAAGAGCTGGATGATTAAATTGAGACCAACGCTGTCTTTGCATAGTGGAGAGAGACTGTTTACAAGAGCGTGTAGTGACAGGACAAGGCTTCAAACTGAGAGTAGGTTTAGATTAGATATTAGGAAAAAAACTTGATTGTGAGGGTGGTGAGTCACTGGAGCAGGTTGCACAGAAAACTGGTGGATGCCCAGTCCCTGGAAGTTTTCAGGGCCAGGCTGGATGGGGCTCTGAGCAACCTGGTCTAGTGGAAGGCGTGTTGGAATTTAAGGTCCCTTCCAGCCCAAACCATCCTGTGATTTGGGCTGGTGAGCTGCAAGAAGCATTTTGAGGACAGTCAGACACTTTGCTCTCCTGTAACTCCTTCCCAGGAGCCAGCAGCACAGGGATGAACATCCCAGACTTGTCCACTCACGTCTGAAGCTCACTTGCAGCCTGCACAACAGAAATGGGAGCAAATTCCACAGTTCCCTGTGGCTTTTCTCATCTCCGAGTTGGGCTGTGCATTTTTCTTCCCAAGATTGTTGCTTTCTTTAGTGGATGTTTAGGTTTTTGGCTTTAAGGCTGTGAAGGTGGTGAAGAGTAAAATACCTTTTCTTTTGGAGTAAAGATATTTTAAAATTGCATCTGCCTATCAAAAATCTGCTGAATTGGCAGTCGTGCCATCGCCCTGGTCTTGCAACATCCTACCACAGATAGGATAGGAGTGCACATGGAATTCCTTGGACCGGTGAGAAAGTGCACCGGGGCTGGGGAGATAAGGCACAGGCTGGCACAGCTGGCAAAAATCACGACAGGCAATCCCATTAGGTGAAAAATACAGTCTTTAATGGCTTTTGCTGATGCATAAAAGACCTGTTGAAGTGAAAATTTCAGATAAACAAGAGAAGTGAAAATGCAGCTGTGCTGCTCTCCAGATTGCTGTGTAAAATGCTCCCATGTGTAGCTGCCTGAGTTCATCTCGCATTCTGCACCCCCCAAAACTGTGGTGCTGTGGAGATGAGAGCAGCTGAGTGAAGCTTTCTGAATAAATTAGCCTTGCTGTCCTGTGGTATTCCAAGTCTGAGTAAACAGAAGAGACACTCTGTGCCTTAAAATCAGCAAGTTTGGGTTTTATTAGCCCTGGAGGGGCAGTAAATTCTAGAGCTGAGCCGGAGGAGCAGAGGAGTGAGAGTCAAGTAAGGAGGTGTAGGGCTGGCTGAGGATATGCTGAGAAAGTCCTTGCTGCTTACTGCAGCCCAGGAAGGCAATTGGAAATTGAATCTACAGTGCACTGGGGAGCTCTTGGAGGTGGCTTAGGATGGGGTAAGGATTTGGGAAATCTGCTTGAGCAGAGGCAAGAATAAGGATGGTGGTGAAAGGCAGGTGGAGTGTTGATGTGAGCAGCAGCCTTTTAAATATATTAAAGCTGGGGATGGGGGGTCAGGTATTGAAGCAACCAGAGTTAAGACAGGAGCTCACCCAATACAGCAGAAACATTGGTATGGGACATCTCCATTAAACTACAGAAACCTGGGTCCTCACATCCAAAGACTCCCATTTTTGTATTAAAATTCAGGTTCTTCAGATAATCAACACCCACCTGGGAATCAGGTGTCCAAGTGGAATCTGTTCTGGGTCGCAGCAGCTGCAGGGTTCAGGGGGGTGTTGGTTTGTGCCTCTCCTGGACACAGGGTGCTCGCATCTCACGAGGCAGGCTGGTTTTGTGAATAAACAGCGTGTTTAGATTGGGGAGTGTGGGTGGTGTCAGGAAGCCGGTGTGCCAGAAGCCTTGTTCCCAGGGAGATCCAGTGTTTACTGGAGATGCTAATTGCTGCCTCCGACCCGTCGTTATTTGTCTTCTGCCCGCAGCACAACCATCAAAGGTGCTGATAGTGCTTTTGGCTGGGGAAGAGGGGTTGTAAGAAGGAAAAGAGATACTCTTGCAATTTCAGGAGTACCACTGGCTGCTGCTTTAATTTTTTTTTTCTTATTTTTCTTTTTTTTCTTCTTTCTTTCTTTTCTTTTATATTTTCCACCTTTTCTCCCCTTCCCCCCCCCTTTCCCCCCCCTTTTTCCACCCCTTTTTTCCCTTTTCCCCCCGTTTTCCCCCCCTTTTTACCCCTTTTTCTCCCCTTTTTTCCTTTTTTTCCCTTTAGTTTCCCATTTTTTCATTTTTTTTTCCTTTTCTCCCCATTTTTCCCCTTTTTCCCTTTTTCCATTTCCCCCTTTTTCCCCTTTTTCCCCTTTTTCCCCTTTTTCCCCTTTTTCCCCTTTTTCCCCTTCCCCCCTTTATTTCCCCTTTTTTCCCCCTTTTTTTCCCCTTTTTTTCCCTTTACTTCCCCTTTACTTCCCCTTTACTTCCCCTTTTCCCCCTTTATTTCCCCCTTTTTTCCCCTTTATTTCCCCTTTTTACCTTTATTTCCCCCTTTTCCCCTTTATTTCCCTTTATTTCCCCTTTTTTCCCTTTACTTCCCCTTTATTTCCCCTTTTTTTCCCCTTTATTTCCCCTTTCTCCCCTTTATTTCCCCCTTTTCCCCTTTATTTCCCCTTTTTCCCTTTATTTCCCCCTTTTTCCCCTTTATTTCCCCTTTTTCCCCTTTATTTCCCCCTTTTTTCCCCTTTATTTCCCCTTTATTTCCCCTTTATTTACCCTTTATTTCCCCTTTCTCCCCTTTATTTCCCCCTTTTTCCCCTTTATTTCCCCTTTTTTCCCTTTATTTCCCCCTTTTTCCCCCTTTATTTCCCCTTTTTCCCCTTTATTTCCCCCTTTTTTCCCCCTTTATTTCCCCTTTATTTCCCCTTTATTTACCCTTTACTTCCCCTTTATTTACCCTTTACTTCCCCTTTACTTCCCCTTTATTTCCCCTTTTTCCCCTTTATTTCCCCTTTATTTCCCCTTTCTCCCCTTTATTTCCCCTTTTTTCCCTTTATTTCCCCCTTTTTTCCCCCTTTATTTCCCCTTTTTTTTCCCTTTACTTCCCCTTTACTTCCCCTTTTTTTCCCTTTACTTCCCCTTTACTTCCCCTTTATTTCCCCTTTTTTCCCCTTTACTTCCCTTCTTCCCTTTTTTCCCCTTTTTTTTCCCTTTTTCCCTTTTTTCCTTTTTTTTCTTTTTTTTTTCCTTTTTCCCCCTTTTTTCCTTTTTTTACTTTTTTTCTTTTCCTTTTCCCCCCTTATTCTTCCCTTTTTTCCTTTTTTTTCTTTTTTTTTTTCTTTTTTTTTTTTTTTGGAGGGTTTTTTGAGCCCGGAGGTTGCAAAGGAAGGAAGTGCTTTTGGTTTTTTGGTTTCGTTTTTTAATGCCCCATATGGCCGTTTTATTGACTGGAAAACCTCCAGCTGAGAATTGGATGATGTTACAGAGCAAAACTCTCATTCCCAGCCGTGTGGCAGAGAGCACTCATGCCTTTGAATGTGAGCCACGCCGTTCCCAGCTAGGGTTAGGGTGAAAAATAAAAGCTGCCTTTGCCCTGTTTTGCTGACCCGAGGAAAACATTGTTGTTTTTCATGCTGGGGATGTTGAGCTTTTCAAACTAAACACAAACCTTGAACAAGAGAGTTGTCAGCAGATCATCAAAGAGCACTTTGAGTTGAGGCTGTGGGAGTGACAGGTACAGCAAAACCCCTAAGTTTGGGGGGTTTTGTGAGTTTATCCACACAAAGTTAGTAGTAGAATAGGTACATTTTGACATTATTCTCTGTTTGTGTGAGTGGGTTTTTCTAAATCATATGAAAGAAACATTGCGAACCAGACTTGTGTAACAGTGATCTGCACTTCCCAAGGATTGGCTCTTTGATTCTCTGCCTGAGCAGCATTTCTTCACATTGTCTACAGATTTCTGTCCTGTCTCCCCTGCTGAGACAGAGAAATTACTTGCTGTCTGTAGCATCTCAGTTGGCAAATGAGACTGAGAATTTAGAAATAGCTTGTAGACATGTTTATCATCTTCTGTGAGTGTGTATGTTGAAGTTACTGCTTCAGTTTTCTGTCCAGGAGACTGGGAAACAGAGCATTTCTCCAGATCTGCATTTTCACGTGTCATTTTCTGTTGTGTGCAATGGAGAAAAAAGAGGGTTGGGACCTCAGCCTTTCTTCTGAGAGTATCTTGATTTTTCCACAATATCCTGCAGACTTTCTGTCTCAGAGGGATGCAGGAGAGAGGAATAGAATTTAAGTGGATCTCTTTAGATTTAACAATTTGTTTCCCTGTCAGTGGCGAGTGTAGAAATGGGTTTTGATGTTTGGAAGCAGACCTTTCCCACTGCACATCCCACCAGTTGTGCCTGTGCTTCTGCTCCTCACAGCCTCCAGAGCCGGATCCAGCGCAGCAGAGTCCACGCTCACACCGTCACAGGTTAAAGGTTCAGCGGATGATTCATTGTTTTTGCTGCCAGCTTCCCTCTGGAGCTGTGCTAGGTAGCACAGAGCTGCTGCCAGAGGTGATGTCCAGGAGTGAAAGGGCTGGAGGAGGTTCCTCAGTGGGTAGGCAGAGCTCCCTGTGAGCAGTGACTCGGGGCTTTTTGCTTCTTTTCCCTGGAGATGCCTCTGGAAGGGAGACAGCCTGCCAGAGACAGAGTGGATAAATAAGCTGTGCTCTGGTTACTACAGCAGGTGGATAGTATATCACCAGGGTCCTCCCAGCAGTGTCTGGGGTGTGCTGCCAGCTGGACCAGAAGCTGAGATAACCTTTTGCTGCAGGGAGCAGGGTCAGGGGTTTGTGGTGGTGTTGGCAGGGGTCCCAGGATGAGGGAAAAGATGAGGACTATTGACTCTATGTTTCAGAAGGCTTGATTATATTATTTAATGATATATATTATATTAAAACTATACTAAAAGAATAGAAGAAAGGATTTCATCAGAAGTTAGCTAAGAGATAGAAAAGGAATGATAACAAAGGCTTGTGACTGAGAGAGTCTGGACAGCTGGGCTGTGATTGGCCATTAATTAGAAACAACCGCATGAGACCAATCACAGATCCACCTGTTTTCATTCCACAGCAGCAGATAACCATGGTTTACATTTTGTTTTCTGAGGCTTCTCAGGAGGAAAAAATCCCAAGGAAAGGATTTTTCATAAAACATGTCTGTGACAAGGGCTGTGTCGCACCAGGTGCCACCATCAGTGCCTTTGGGGACAGTGAGTGTGCTGGTGGCATCACCTGGGGTGAGGCTGGTGTGCTGTGCCATGGGGGAGCTGGCACAGAGCGGGCACAGAGCAGGCACAGCCTCAGTTCTGCAGGGTCTGCACCTTCTGCTCCTGTCTAACCTATGGTGGGGAGGCTCTGGAAGAGAAGCAGGAGGTCCCAGTATTGACCACTGAGGCTCTCTGCCTCCAGCCCAGGTTATGAGCACCTCAAGTCACCAGCCTGTCTGCTCAGCACCAAGTGGCTTCAGCTGCCTGAAGGGACCTGTCCTTTCCTGCTGGTCTCAAACCTGTGATGTGAGGCTGTGGCGTTGTAGCTCCGTGTCGCTCCAGGGCTGTGTTGCTGCACAGGAATCAGCATCCCTTTTTTCAGCCAGTTGTGTTCCTAACAGCTGAAAGGGAGATCTGGAGGTGACACTTCAGTTGTTGTTTAACAGACTCCTCTGTGCAGCAGGAGGATGAGGCACCTCCTGTACGGAGATTTCTCCTCTGTCAGAGTTCAGATCTAACCTCGAGTGTCTGCGTGGAGGGTCCATGTAGCTGAGTCTTCCTCCCCCATCAGGTGCACAGGAAACAGCTGCATGGTAGGGTTTGGCACCAGGTTTGTTTCTGGTGTCTTTCTGCTCTTTGTTAACGAGGCTTTTGGGGTTTAATTACAGTTTCTGCCTAACTCCAGTCCCCAGTGCCCATAGGTTCACAGTAGTCAGGGGAGAGAGTGGCTGCTCTGGAGCTGAGCTTGGGGGCTTGGGGCTCATCTCTGGAGATGCTGCTCTCCAGGAACTGCTCCTGCATCCAGGGATGCCACTGTCTACCCAGGTCACTGGCTTTGATTTCGAGGATAGGTGGTTAGAGCGTACTCCTCACGCACGCACTTCAAACCCAGATTGTGCAGGATTACTGCTGGATAACAGCCAAATCCCAGGCAGTAGAGACTGCTTAATCACACTCCTCTGTCTCTGCTGGATTAACATAATTAATGTAAGCCCTTTTGGATGGGCGACCTGTTATTTGTCTGGTGCAGTTCTTAATTTGTGCAACGCTGTGCATATACCCAGCATCCTCTAGAAATGGTGATGAAGGTCTAATTCCACTTGTATGCGACTGTTACCCAAGTAAATCTCCGCTGACAGACAAGAAGTTTACTATCCCTTCAGAGGAAGTTGTAGACTACTTAAAAAAAAAAAAAACAGGATGCCAAAGTAATATTGGAATGATAATTTTCCAAGTTTCTTCAAGAGAAATTAAAATGCTCTTTTTTACTTTTAGTGTAATTTCTCTAGGGAGCAGACAAAAAATTAATAAACCAAAGGTTCATCAGTGCTTTCTGATCCTGACCAATTTCAAGGGTGAAACAGAGCTTAATGTGCAGTAGAGGTAATGACGATTGTGTTCTTGCACATCCAGCCTGAGCACATGGGAGAGGAGCTGTGCCTTTATCTTCTGCCTTCTGTGGTATCTGGAATCATGGCAAGAAGGCAAAAAGTGTTTCTCAGACATATGACATCCATCCTATGGGCCCAAAATCCTTGCTCCCTCCTGTTTATCTGTGCTTCTTATGCAGCTGGACATTATCTAAACTTTAACAGGATATGCTGGCTGCCTTTTATTTCCACCATTTCAGGCTTTTCTAGCAGCAAATTGGAGGAAGTTTATTTAAGAAAGGAAGAAAACCCAATAAAACAAGCCTTGCAAAAAATGAATCTAGCTAGTCAAATATTTAACTTGAATAATAATTTCTGAATTCCAGGAGGCTTTTTGTGTGGCAGAAATAATTGCAACATTCTGGGTTAGTTTTTTTTTTAATGAAAGTTAACTTCAGCTTTCGTTGTCTCAAGTTTTTACTGTAACCTTTTATATTCAGAATATAATATTCAGAAAAATCCCAGATATAAGAATTTCATGAGGAGGAAAATCAAGTCTCATCAGTTCTGCTGGATTGTTTTCTAGATCTTGGCTGTACCCATCTGCGCAGAAGGCGAAAGCTTTCTGGAGCATTCCCTGAAAAACAAACACTTGTGCCCAAGCTTGAAAATTAGTACGAAAGTGACATTTAATATTTGGCCATGAGCTGCAAAGGCTGTTATTTTTTCAGTGGGGCTCAGAGGGGCAGCTCTGGCCCCGGGGTCCCGGCGTGCCCAGGTCCCCGTTCCAGCCGTGGGAGCTGGCAGCATTCCTGCTGGGAGCTCTGCAGTGGGCAGCGTGTCCTGGGCTGCCCTTCTCTGTCCTGCTTCTTCCAGAAGCAAGGAGCCCTTTGCAGGCAGTGCAGAGCAGGAGCTGATCACTTCACAGGCCATCCGTGGTTGTGTGTTGCCTCTGATTTGTATTCAGCGCTGGTAGAACGCTCTCATCACCCAGTCTGTGCTCACAAGCCTTATTATAACTAATGTCGAGGCATTTTCCTATCATTTTTCTCCCTGGAGCCACGTGGTGTAAGGAATTTGGGATCCTGTGCAAGTCCCAAATGCTCTGTGAGGGAGCACAGACGGCAGGAGCATCATTACACCTGGGCCAAAACCTGTGTGTGTGTGTGGGGAGGATGGGGTGTCTTATTTTTGAGGCCATGTTACTAAATATGGGACAAGTTTGATTTTGGGACTATTATATTTAAACTTTGTACATCATTTGGTCCTTAGGCACTTCCCTATATATTGTAGTTGCCTTTCCTTTTCTAGCTGCATGTTGGATGGTGGGACTTGCCTTTAGTCTAGGAAAAAATATGAGCGCAGACGGCAGGAGCATCATTACACCTGGGCCAAAACCTGTGTGTGTGTGTGTGTGGGGAGGATGGGGTGTCTTATTTTTCAGCTGCAAGAAGCCCAGTCTTTCAAGGTTCATGTGGAGCATCATTTGCAACAGAATAAATAGCTTGGCATGTCACGTTTTACACAGCAGAAATGCTTCTGACTTTCCAGCCCTTGGTATCTGTAACTCGCTTGAAAGAATTGCTGATGTCTGCCCAAATGCCAATATCTTCTCAGCTGCATGAACCTTAATATCACAGCTTAAGCTTTAGTCTTCGAGCTGTGCAGCACAGCTAAATTCAAACTGTGTTCCCAGCACTGAAGGAGATCCTGACTTTTAACCCACTGGCTTTTTTATTTATCTTCCTTCTGTGCTTGCTGTTGAATTGCAAAGTCAATTTAATTCCAGGGTTTCTAAATGGCATGTGATTTCTACACCATGATGGCAAATCTCCTTTGGGCTGTTTATACCATCTGATGCTGGTGGCCTAAGCAGGGGCAGGTCAGCACAGCACGAAGCAGGGCACTGGTGTTGTATTTCCTTGTACCCTTTCTTTATTCATAATAAAACAGGCAGGTCACAGCAGTCCTTAATCTCCACCTTCCTGTTAATCTTTACATTGCTTTGCTTCAGTCTTCTTTCCTTTGCAGCTCCCTGCTGCTAAACGCTCTCCTTTTTCACCCTGAGTGTGTTTTGTGTTCAGCCTCATAGGCTTGGTGGCTTTGTCTTTGCCTTCCTTGAGAGATGTTCCTGGTCAAGGGTCTGGCTCTGTGTTTTTGTGGCTGGGGGTGACTGATGGGGGATGTCCCATCCCACCAGGAATCCCAGCAGACCTGCTGGTGTCACCATGTCTTATTCAGTCAAAACCACCCAGATTCAGAAGTTTAAAGTTGTTGCAGGGATTAAAGCTGGTATGGATTGGTTTGGCAGAGCATTCTCACAGGCTCTGAATGCTGTAACCATTGCAATGAGACCTTTATTGGGGGGATGTGATGGTCAGCCTTTTTTTCTTTTCTTGCTTATGGTCGTCAGAGATGCAACTTTTAGGACCCAGCCCTTGAGACTGGGCATATAATGGGAAATCTCAACTTCACTTAGTGAGAGCAGAGGGACCTGATACCAATCACTGCAATTTATTCTCATTTTCCCCTCTTTTAAGTGGACAGTTTGTTTCTTGTGTTTTATTTCTAATGACTAAAGTACTTTTTAACCTAGTAATTAACCTCATTAAGCTCCTAAGCATTTTTAAGACTTCCTCAAGCCTTCTGCCAACACCCTCACATGTCGTGAAGGTCACTCACAGAAGGCTCCTGGCTGTGACTGACAGGCATTCAGGATTTTGGGATTTGGGGCTGACCAGTGTGGACCAGTTCACCCCAGAGTCCTTTGCCTGCCCTGGAGGAGAGGACAGAAGTGGTCTGTGGGGTTTGCTCCTGGTGCCTGAGGTGTAATTCCCCTTGAGCCACGCAAGGAATTGTTACTGCTGTTCCTTCCCATCCCACGCACTTTGTTCAGTGTCAAAAGTAAGGTCTCAGAAAATGAAATTAATTTCATCTTGGTGCAGCTATTAATGTTACACACTGCAGGAGAGCTCTTTAAGGAGACCGTCGACCTTCATCCATGTGGAATAAGTGCTGAATAATGGAGAGCTTTCATATTTCCACAAAAAGAAAACAGCTTTTTAAGTCAACTAGAGATGTTACAGACGTGGAGGAGGGAAAAAAAAAAAAAGCCAAACTGCATTAGGAAACGGTGGGCAGAGTGTGCATGAGGACAGAGCAGCAGCTCCCTCCATCTGGCAGGTGCTGCTGTTTGCAGAGGCCTCTTGTGAGCACTGACCTGTCTCAGCTGCTGCTCCCCTGGTACCTGAAGACTTTTACCAGTCAGTGTGTTCAGCTTTTCCTCCTCTCCAGCCCAGAGACCTGCCTGGTGTCTGCATTGCCAAGCCCTGCCCCAGGTTTTTCTCTCTTTCCTTGAACTGCGTCACATTTCGTGCTTCTCTGATGTCCTCTGGTAACCTGCGGTGTGCTTCAGCCATTTATTTAAGGAAAGAAATGCACGCTGAACAATTTATAGATGGGCTGTTTTGTCTCCCCACCTGTTCTTGCTTTGAAGAAACATCATGTTCTGGGAAAAAAGCTCTTGTTCCCTGATGGTCTTTTAGTGAGGCTGTTTAGAATGGCCACTCAGGAGAAGGCTCTTTCTGCTTCACCCAGTCTGTTTTGTGGGGTTTGCCTAAACTTCACCATGCTGTTGATAATTGGGGTGCTCAAAGCCTGAGCTGCTCACAAAGAGTTTTCCAGATTCAATCCCTGCCTAATGCCTCAGCAGCTAAATAATTGGAAATATTAGTTTGTGCCTCTGTGTCACCCTGTGAGGCAGGAGCCTGTAAGAACTTAAGATCTTAGATGGAAGTGGTAGTTTTGAAGTGACTACACAGAAGAAACAAAATCCACTAAGAAAAGATGGAAATTAAGACTCCCACCCATCCCTTTGAAGCCATGTTACTGAATATGAGACAAGTAGGATTTTGGGACTATTACATTTAAACTTTGTGACATCATTTGGTCCTTAGGCACTTCCCTATATATTGCAGTTGCCTTCCCTTTTCTAGGAAAAAATATGAAAGCCAGCAAACAAAAGGCAGTTGTGGTTTCTTCTGTGTGGCTTTTTGTAGTATTTGCATTCTTCTGGCAGCGTGACAAGAGAACAAACAGTTTCCTTAGCACACAGTTGTGCTGAAAAAGGCCTGAGAGAACATAGCAGGCTTCCTTGAGAATTTTGAGTGAAGGTACAAGGAGAGGTTCTCATCACATGAGAAGAGGAGCTGATGCTTGGACCTTGGACAAAAGAAGCTATTAAAATTTTGGCTTCCTGACAAAGCAGCAACAGCTCCTGTGTCTTTGCAGTACCTGAGGGCCAAGCAGCCATGTCCCAGTGCTTCAGAGGGACACTTGTCAGTGTGGTGTCCCCAAGCACGGGGGACTGGGGGACACTGGTGCATGGAGTGGAGCAGGGCTGTCACAGATTAGGAGGTCCTGGATGGACAGACAAATTCTGCACCCCTAGCAAGGTAAGCAGGAGCCATTCCTGTGACTCTGCTTGCCTGCAGCAGCAGCAGAGCTGGGTTTGGCTCGCTTCCCACAAGTCACTGAACTTCATTTTGCATCTGTTTCCACAACGTGCAGAAAGGAAAGGCAATAAATATTTATTACTCTCTAGCCTGGATCCAGGTTTTATTCCCCTTACTGTTCTTCCCCTGCTCCTGTGACAGTTTATCTTGTGGCTTTGGAGTTCTCCAGCTTGGGGAAGATTGAAGGAGGGTTTGCAGGAGGTATTGAAAGAGGCCACTGCCACCCCAAGAAGCATTGCTCAATAAACCTCTCTGTGTTTGTCTCCTGGAAGAGAGGCAATTATTTGCCTCTGCCTTTCCGCTTTGCTGGTAATTACAAGCTCTCCTCTAGCATGTCAGATGCTAATCTGCCATTTATCATTGCACAGCTCTGCAAAGCACCTGGAAGGGGTTTCTGAGATGGGAGCGCTGCACGTCCAGCTGTGGCCCCTGTGCCCTCTGCAGTGAATCACCCTGATCAGGCTCCTGAAGAACCCTCCATTGAAGCAGTTTTAGGAGGGGGAAGAAAAACTTAATCTTTCATTACTTAGATAATGAGTCATTCTCATGAAATTCATGGTGCATTAGGAGCATCAGTGTTCTCAGGAGAGAAAACCAAGAGAAGTGAGACTTTTTATGCAGTATTGACCTTCTGTCTTTTGTTTTTTTTTTTTTTCATGGAATTAAAATGCAGTTTCTTTACATCACATGAAAAATTAAAAAAATAAATCGATTGCAATGAAAAGGAAAACAGAGAGTGCCATATAGCTACCTACCCTTCATCTGTATATACCAGTGGGACTTATTAGTTTGGGTCCAGATCTCTGCTCATGGTTTGAAGGCTTACACTTTTCTTTCTAAGTTTAAAGAAAAAGGGCAGTATCTTTTGCTGAGTCCACAGAAGCTGCTGCACACCAGTGTTTTGTGGAAAAGCAGTCATAGATTCTTGGCTTATCTTGTTGGTTTTTTTTTCCCTCTGGATAGCATTCACAGCAAGGAAATCATTAAATGGTGATTTTATTCCTTTAAATTGAGGGGAGTTTGTGTCCATCTTTCTCTGGTGCTTCTGAACTACTCTTCCTCTCACACACATTTGTGCCATTGGTACTGGCAGTAATTCAGGGATTTCTGTGCTACATTAAAGATGTGGACAGCTGAGTCCCTCTTAGCCTGCACCCTGTCTCACACAGTAACCAGCAGCAAATGTTCAAGTGTAGAGAAACACAAGGATGATCCTTTCCTGGTATAGCACTTCTGGCTGGTCAGTGGTTTGGTTTTGGAGGCTCCATCTGGACCATTGCCATATTAAGTCAGTCTATGCTTTCCAAACTCATCTAACCTGATGGGCTGATTTGTATTTCAGGTCTTGAAACATCTTGCAGCAGCAAGTTCCACAAACTAAATTATTCTTCTTAGATCTCTTTGACATCTTCTGCCTGGGTACTCACAAGCCCTGACAGAATAGGAATGTTTTGTTCATCTCTTCCACACAATTCAGTCATCTTAAGTTCCCAAAGCAGTGGTTGTCTCCTTCCATATTTCCAGTCCCTATTTCTAGTTTTCTTGTCTTGTAGAGTCTCTCTTTTCTAGTTCTTTTCTATTGTTTCTAAAGCTGGATGGCCAGATGTTCACATTTGATAGGATACAGGTTTGCTCTGGAGTTGGACAGTGATACCACAATGACTTCTTCCCTTCTTAATTGCCCTCCTTGTCCCTCAAGTTCTGCAGAACACATTCAGAGAGATTTTTTGGTATCAAGATGGATTTGTTTATTTGTTTCCTATGAGAGTGTAATTAACAGCCTGGGCATTGTCTAGCACTGAGACATCCTGGCACATCTTCACAGCCCCTCAGTTGTGTCATTGGGTGGGGTTGGTTGACAGGATTCCAGGGATGCTGTCCTTTTTTGTTGGACCCAAGGCCTTCTACAGTGTGACTCATTTCTTACTGAGACTGTGATAAGTACTTAAGAGTTGCTAAACTGGGATTTTTGAACAAAGGAAGAGAAACAGAGAGGGAGAAGAATGCTGTAGGCAGAGGCATGGTCTGTGTGGAGGTGTGTGTCTCTGAATGAAGGTATTAAAGCATTGTACAGTATGAAATTGGTTATTATTTTGAAATCAATGCACTGAAGAGACAGAGCCTCAAAACTTAGCCTCACACCTGTATTCCTGCTGCAGTAAATATTTTTTTGTAAAAATCAATGGAGGGAGCCTACTCAGCAGTGTAAATTCTGTGTAATTATTGAGCAGAGAATTATGGTTGTCACATATTGATTCCCCCTGCTTTGTAAGAGCTTCCTCTGTTTTCCAGGGCTGAATTGCAGTCAGTGTTGGCATTAGGGAACTGGGGCAAGGACAGAACATGCTGCTGCTGATCAATATGTGGGCAAGGGGCTGCGTGTGAAGATGCACGTGTGTACACAGATCGCTTCAGGAGCATCTGACTCACATAAGCAAAACTGCTCAAGGACTGGAATTTCCTTCTCTGACCCCAGAAAGCTCAGCTGCTCCAGCAGTTCATATGAGCTAATCTTGAGCCACTGCTTTAGGGACAGCCCTGGAGATGGGCACTTGTGCAGTTCTCCTCCTCTGCTACCCCCCCTGTCAGAAATGTTAGAGCTGTGTTTTGTTCTCAGAGCCACGCTAGGATGCTTATATGGGATTTTAGTCTGCTGCTTCACTTCTTCTTAGAGGTGTTTGCAGTGCAGAATGAGTAAAACATTTCCTGGGCTGCGTGCGCAGAGGCTGGTGGAACCTGAAGGAGGACATCCCCTTTGTGCTTCAGTTTGCTTTTGTTTTAGAGCCAAAGGATTACATCTGTCATCTTGGGATGGGTTGTTAACATCACAGAATCACAGCTCCCAGTGATCCATCCTGAGGAGCTACACGGGATTATTCTGCTTTTAAACAAGCAACTGCAGCTGCTCAGGGGAGCGTTTTTCCTTCAGCTGCGTTGTGTGCCAGAGCAATTTCAGTCCACTAAAATGAAATACTGGCTAGGGATTTGTGGCAGAGTAGCAAAGTCATCCTTATTTTCAAATTCTCAGGAAAGGCAGGTATAGCTTGCTCAGAGAGCACCCTGTCCTGAGATTCAGGTCACACCTTGGTTTTATACTGTTCCTTTGGAACATCCCAGAAACACTGGCGGAGTTTCAAACTGAAGGAAGGTACCTGGAGATGAGGAAGGACTATAGCTGGGGATATGTGCAAGATCAAGCATTCTTACTGAGCAGAAAGTCAGTATTCCAAGGGTTAAAAAAAAAAAAAAAAAAAAAAAGAAGGGGAGGAAAAAAAGCTTTAAAAGGAAGTATGTCAAACTTCTGTTTGCTTGGAACATTCCAAGGCAGCAGCAAGGGTTTTTCTGGGGTTTGTTTCAGAATTAAAGATACCAAGAAAAGGGACAATCTCAGCTCACTGCACGCCTGTTAATGAGGTATATCTTCAGTCCTGGGATAGAAGGGCTGCCTTGCTGCTGCTGTTCCTCT
The DNA here is from genome assembly GCA_039654755.1 of Calcarius lapponicus. Classification (NCBI taxonomy): domain Eukaryota; kingdom Metazoa; phylum Chordata; class Aves; order Passeriformes; family Fringillidae; genus Calcarius; species Calcarius lapponicus. Next base: position 6,361,007 of record CM077473.1, on the reverse strand, counting down.
CACCTGCACCATCCTTCCCTTTGCAGAAGTGTCACCATCTCCCAGCCCGGTAGTGCTGGAGCTGCAGAGCTTTGCCTCCCAAAGCTGCCCTAGTGTCCCCTCTAACTCAGACTGCACGAGTTTGCTGTGCCTGGTGAGATGGAGACCTCAAAGCCTCCCTGGGGCTCCAAACGGGTGCTGACGTGACTTATGGCAGAACACAGCAGCACTGGGGTTGCTCCAGCCTTACTCTGCTGGGATGCAGAGCCAGCATGGGATTGGGACGGGGAAAGGAAAAGGAGTGCTGCCCGAGGCTTTCTTGTATGCCACAGCTTAAAAAAAAAAACAAAGTTATCACTTGACCTTGCAAGTTTAACCTACTCTGAAGAAGTTTTGAAGTAGCTGCTCTGTCTCTGAGGCACTCGAAGCAAAACTGGTTGGTAGTTGAGAAGATCCACAGCTATTTCAGGCAAGCTCTGCTGGTGCAGGCTGGCAGCACAGGGTGGGCTGCAGGCTCTGCTGCCAGGATAAATGCAGTGAACACTCTGGATGGGGCTTTCACTGAAAGGCAACTCCTGCCCACAGTGTCTCATCCTGGAGTGCAGGATGAAGTGGTTATTGATGCAGCTTCTGCCTCTGAAAGGCGGCTGGGGAAGGGAAAGCCTCCTGTTGTGAATGAAAGGATGGCAGCAAACTTCCTAGGGCTCGTTTCTGATTCATGTGCGTGTTTCTGAGGTGGCTGAGAAGAAGAGAATCCTTCTTCGTAGCACTTTCTGCAGCTTTTGGTTTCAAACGCAAATCTTGCATTTGAAATCTTGGATTTGTGGAGGATGTGAATTTAAAAAGAAAAAAAAAAAAGAGAAATTTGTTTGGTTTCCTCTTTATTCCTGAAGAAGTGGAAGAAAACTTGTACAAGACTTGGTATTGCTGCACTGAGTACTGCTAGGTGTTTCTGGGAAAGAATGAAGGGCAAGCTTTTCTGTAACTGCAGGAAATAATGTGTACCTTGTGTACAGTAAAGCATGGATAACTTCCTTCCTTCCTCTGATTGTGCCAGAGCAAAATTGTATCACTTGTCTGCCAGTATCTGTTTAGCCAATGTGTTTGGGTGTAAGCTGTCTGCAAAAGAGAAAGCCGGGTCAAGGATAAAAATCCCATACTAATCCACTGTCTATTTCATTTCAGCTAAACCCTCCTGCCTTTCTGCCTTTTTACCTCTGTGGGGTCAGCAGGGTGGCTGCTGCTTTGCCGTCGTGCGCTGCCTTCTGCATGTTTTAACCTGATAAAACACTCTGCATCTCTGTGACAATCTGGCCACAGCATCTCCCCGTAACCCTCACTGCTGCTGGGCTCCTTCTGTAGGGTCACTCCAGGTAACTGCAGTGTTGCTGCACAGGCAAATCAAAGCAACATTTGTTGGGTATTTTCGCTTTGGCTCCACATTTAAATCTCCTTCTGTCTCCTGGCCTCAGCCTCAGGCTGCTTTGCAAGTCTATTGCAGTCTCACCTGTGGCAAGAGGGACACTTAGTCCTTTTTTGATTGTGATTCCTTTTTTCTTCTGGAAATGTTATTTAGAGATCTTGTTCCAGTTTTTGAAATTACAGCCCTTATATAAGGTCGCACAGTTTCCAATCTTGTCTATGTTTTGTACAGACCAGTGGGACTTGCCACCGAAAAATCATTTATGCCCTATTAGCCCTTTCAGTTCTTAATGCACCTTTTACTGACTAGTAGAGAATACAGATTTTAATGGTGTCCAGGTCTGGAAACCTCCATTGCTGTTTGATCAGAGGAAAGAAATAAAGATGGGAGGGTTTTGTTGTTACAGCAGGCAGAGCAAAGCAGGCCACTATATACACTGAGCATGCAAGAAATACCTTTTTTCAGGTACAATACTTAAATGGGAAGAAATTGAGCTTTATGAGAGCAGACCAGGCTGAAGCAGAGCTTTGCTGCCACGTTCCCATCCCAGAGGACTCTGAGGCTCTGTCCAAACTGCTCAGCGAGAAAAGTGAAAACGCGCTGATCTACATGTGCCACCTTGCTACAAAATGTAAAGAAAAAAAATCTGAGAATAACACACTTGGCGCTCATTTACTGAGCTCTGCTTCCCACGCAGCCAGCCACAATGAGCTGAAACAAAAGGATCAGGTGAGTGGGAACAGGCTGCCAGGGAAGGAGCTGCTTCTCCATGGCCAGGGAGAATTGGAGGGAGGAAAATGAAACAGCCAAGCTAATGTGTCTGGAGGACAGAAAAGCTGCACTCCAGTGAAGGGAGAGGCAGGGAATTGGGAATGCAGGCTCTCCTCCTGCCTGGTAGCTGTTTTCTAGGGCCTCTGTAGCCTCAGGGCTCAGGAAGAACTTCTGCTTGTCTGTCAGGTGCTGTGGCTGGCAGGGCTGGTCTGTGGTGCTTTTACAGCTGTAGAGCCACAGGGCAGGTGCTCCCTGCAGCCCTGCCACATCATCCCTCCACCTGGGGAGGGGAGCAGACCTCATCCAGGTCCTTCTTGCTCACACACTGAACAGCAAAGTCTTTCCCTGACATCCATCAGCTTTCACAGTGGCCCCAGGGAGGCTTCCTTCAAACAGGGACTATGAAGCACTTGCTGTTTTCTCTCACCCCAAGGTTCCCATCCCTGCTTGCAGCAAGTAAACTGAGTCAGAGACGCCCCAGGCTGGGTTTGTGGAAATGCTCCCTGCATGGTAGCTGTTTAAAAGTGGCTGTTGCCTGAGCAACAGCTGAGATTTATGAGAATCTTGGTCTTGCTCTGTGTGCTTCTGACAGCAGATCAGTGTTTGTTGCTTTGTGTCTTGACTCTCAAGATGAATGTCATTGTCATCAATTTAATATATCTAATCTGTTTCCATTTCAGCAGGAAAAGCCTATAAGGTGCTGGGTTCTTCCTTTGTAAAAATCAACCGCATTTAATTTATTCTTCTCCTCCCTGTCACCTCAGTATAAAACTCTGGACTAACTCAAAGCTTTGTGTACTTGAAGTGCAGGGTTTTTTCTCTGTTGAAGATGTTTAACCTCTGGCTCTTCACCTGTGATTTTCTGCAGCACCCTCCTGCAGCTCACACCGGTGCCCTTGTGCTATAATACAAAGTCATGCTGGATAATCACACCCCAGCCCAGGAAACACAACTTGGCCCATGATCAAACCTGTTTCACAGCTCTGTATACTCTGTACAAAAGAGTTTTGGCTCATAAAAATTAGCCTCTGCTGCCTCTGGGGTACTGTTTATTTTGGGGTTTTATCCTTCCAGGCATTAAGGACTTTTGGACATGTTTTGAGGTCTTAAAAAAAAAAGGTAAATTCTTGTTTGCTCATGTTTGTATTTTTTAATAACTAAACCATTTTTCTAGGTGGTGTGGTATTTATTTAGATTTGTAAGAGCGAGACAATAAAATGCCCAGCTCAATTACTTCAGTGCCCTTACAAATATATTCAAAACAAACCTGATAGGAAAACAAGAGTGGTGACCACCTCCACTGTGTACAGCAACAGGCAACTGAGCTCCCCTGCCCTGGTGGAGAAGGAACCACTGGAGTCTGTCCTGAAGAGCACTGGGTGAGATTCAGACATCCCAGCCCAGCCATAACTGGTGTTATCAACAGATAAGGGCTTTGGGGGTTGAGGTGTGAGCCATTCCCAGGGAGATTTGAGGTGATGCTTGTTGGAATAATTTTCAGTATTTCCTGGAAGCAAGACCCATCTCTTGCTGTACTCACCAAGCAGCTTCTTGCTTAATGCCATCCAATCCAGGCAGAATTTACCTCCCAGATGAAGGTGAGTGTCAGGTACCACCCTCTGCATGGAGGTGTGCATGCCCTGCTCCTTCAAGGACATGAATATCTAACCACACTTGCAATTGATATGATTGTTTGGAGGAAGAGATCCCTTTTGAACTTTCAGGATGCTCTGTTCACTCACTCACTCACTCATTCATTCATTCTGTTCACCTGCTTGTTTGGAAATAGTGGCTTTAACTTCCTTTACATGTTTTAGCTTCGTTATCCATTAAATGGAAGTGATAATACTCATTTGCTTACCTCACAAATTTGTTAAGAGGATTAACTGATGTTTGGACAGAGTTTTGAAACCTTGTACAAATATTAAGGTTACTCTTAATAGGTCACGTGGAATAACAGAACTGTCGAGAAGAGAAGAGAAGAGAAGAGAAGAGAAGAGAAGAGAAGAGAAGAGAAGAGAAGAGAAGAGGAAAAGAAAAGAAAAGAAAAGAAAAGAAAAGAAAAGAAAAGAAAAGAAAAGAAAAGAAAAGAAAAGAAAAGAAAAGAAAAGAAAAGAAAAGAAAAGAAAAGAAAAGAAAAGAAAAGAAAAGAAAAGAAAAGAAAAGAAAAGAAAAGAAAAGAAAAGAAAAGAAAAGAAAAAAAAGAAAAGAAGCTCGAAGTTGAACTGTCTTCATGCTTTCCAGCAGTCTGGGTTTCCAGGTTCTCACTGTGTGTGCTGCTCTGGAGCTGGGATTTGTAGGGCTCCCGTGCTCCTGTTCAAAGGTGTGCAGCATGGGAGGCTCCTCTGCTTTAAAATACCCTTCACAACCCATTTCTCATGTCTGTTGCCCAGCCTGGCAGCTTGCAAACAGCCAAGCTTTAGGCATTTTAAGGAGCTTCAGAAGTGTTTTGAAAATCCTCAGTTACAAGATTGTTTTCAGTTTTCCTAAATGAAATCTCAGACTGTACTTTTTAGGGATTTTCTTTCTAAGTATAGGTTCGAGGGGGTGAGTTTCCATTTCAGAATTCAAGTTAGCTTGAAATGTGGTGGCTCTTTGGAGAAGCCTTTCTATTTTAAATCTCTAGCTCTGGTAATCTAGATGTGCCAGCCTTGAACCACTGGCTGGGTATATAATTTTCTGTAAGATATTTCTCAAACCCAAGATTTGTTTTCAGCTTCCATGCTTTTATCTTGGTGCTGTCCTTTCAGTGTGGAAGTTGTTCATCCTAAAGGAAGGACCAGGTCAACATCGCTTCTGAAAATTACTTTATTGTCTTGTTGCAATGCTTCAAGAAGTAGTTTGAAGATGCGTTTCAGGTTCCTGAAGTGAGGCAGAGAACACATATGCCATATCTCTTCCCCTTCCAAACATGCATGGGGAAATTTTTTTTTCTGGTTTTCTGTCTTTCTCACTACTCTTGGCCTATTAAAATAGAAGTTGCTTCCACCCACCATGTTCTGGAAAAAGCTGTTGCTGTTCTAACCATAAGGCTCTCATTAGAGTCAATGGGAGGTATATGACTAACCCTTCATGTGAGCCACTTAAGGAAAAAACTGTAATTAATAACATGGCTTTTGTGTGGAAAATATTTTTGGTGTTAAAAAAGGACTGGGTTTTGTCCTTGATCTATAGCATATTTATGGAGGAGTTTGCATGTTCCAGTGTGCTCTGTAAGGAATGTACACAGATCTCCTCTCGAAATAGCAATGGAGTTTGGCCAAAGTGTGACAGCTCTGGAGCCTCCCATCCAGTATGTTCCAAAAGGAGCTCCCCCTGGGCACCACCTGGCTCCTGAGGGGATGGGGTTTGGTGGTTTCCACCTCCTGCTTGGGAACATGGGTTTGGTTGCTTTCCATGTCCTCTGTTCTTGGTTTGGTGCCCCCAGGGAGAAACCCTCCCCTCGCCTGCAGGGTGTGAATGCTGGGTGTGGATTTATGTGATTTCTCAAATTTCTGTCTCTTTATTACCCAGGCAGGCTGATGATCTGTGAACAGACTCTGCAGATGTTGGGATTTTAGCACTGCTGGTTTTCTGCGCTTTTCTCGTGGAAGTCGGTGGCTGACTGGCTTTTTAAAGATCTCAGTGCATCAGTATCTGGCACTGTGGAGGGAAGAAATAAGGCTTTCTGTGAATGTGAAGTGTGCTGAACTAAAGCCAGCAATCTTCAGAGTCTTTAATTACCAAGCCATTCAAAACCTGCCACTTTTGAGAGAGATATTTTGACACCACTTGAAGGTTTTAACATCTGCTCTTTGTACGGAGCTGAAGGCATTTGGTAGAATCTCTTTAATTTTTCACTGGATATTTTCCTTTGCATTCCTACCACAATAATACAGTGTGCAGAATAGGAGCTCTGTCAGCAAAGACAGCTAGTTTTTTGTGGTGCAAAAATTAATTGTTATGGAACCCTCAGCAACCAAGTATGAGCTCATGTTTGGGGAGGAGGGTTAAAGAATTGCTTGGATTATAGTCCAATTGATGCACTGCTCCTCCAAAGCCATGGCTGAATTATTTCAATTAGGCTTTCCCTGTTTATGAAACTTTACAGGGTATTTCAGGTTTTGAGTAATATTTTCAAAGAGGTAAAAGCAGGGCTTGCTACTAGGATGGAAATGTCTGTCAAACCACAGCTACTGATTGTCATGGGCTATGCTGGACATTTCCTGTTCAGTGAGGGTTTTATTTGTGGTGGTGAAATGCTCTTATTTAGGATACTGTCAGATGCTTTAATGGGCATGGCAATGACTGGTATTCAATTTATACGTGTGGTTTCTACTCTGCAATCAATGCAAAAAAGCTGAAGTGCTTCAACACGTGGCACTTCCTTGAAACCAGAGATGTGCCACTTGATGTGATTTGGAAGAATTGTAAAAGAGGGAGAAAGTCCAAGAAGTTCTCATTGAGGTCCGTGTTTTAAATCTGATTCTTCAGCTCCTTTGATGGAGAAAGCAGAAGGGAGATGCTCTGCTTTCTGCTGGGCTCTCCGTGGTCCTGCAGCTGTACCCTGTCCTGGGGAGGAGGGAGCAGCCAGTGCCTTCCCTGCTGTCATCTGCCCAGGAGTCACACTCCCTGGTGCCAAATGAGTTAGTGGCACAGTCTGGGCATCCTTCAAGCCAAAGAGGCAGAGCTGTCATATTTACTGCTTTTAATTCTGTCTTTGTAGCACTGGCACAGAGGATGAGATGGGAGCAGAATTCCTGAGTCCTGCCTGGGCTTAATCAGTTTCTCTGTGAATCTGCACTATGCTGTAGCCCAAACAGGGTGTTTTATAAATGGCTTTTTTTCTCTCCTTGGCTTCCTACCACTCTACCCAGAGCTGCCAGCCAGTTTGGTTTCACACGTAGGAGGTCCAGCTGGGCTGTGGGGTGGGATCTGGGGGGGATTCTGCTATCCAGGCTGGAGCCTTCCTGTGGAGCTGCCTCTCTGTGGTGTCACAGTGATCCTCTGAAAGCTGCTCTTTAATTCTGCTGTGGAAAGGTGTGGGAAAGGATGCTGATCAAGTGGGAGATGATATTCTCCTAAGTTCTGCAGAGCCAAGCTGTGTCTAACTCCCCAGGCTGATTTCTAGGAGGAAAATGCAGCCATTGCTTCTTCAGCTGTCTTATTTTTGTATGCAGGCTGCTTGCTTGCATGTGCTGTCCTCCAGCTCTGTCAGTTTGAGAGTGGCTTACTGTTTGATTTTGTTCTAATCTTTTCAGTCAAATGAAGGCTGGCCTTGAAAAGAAGCTTGTAGCATTTTTCCCAGCTGTTGCGCAGGAAAAAAACTGCCCCTCCTTGCTTCATTTCCAGCACCTCTGCTGTACTCAAGCTTTTGGAGAGACTGCCAGCTTAACTCTGACCAGGTTTCCTTGGTGTCATGACAGGACTTCAGTGTTGGTGTGTGTCTCCTTTCCTGCTGTAAATTATCGCTAGATATCACTAGCTTGCTTTTCCCAGGGATCTAGTGATAAATGAGGAAATAAATTAAGGTAGTTGTCCACACTTGTGCAATAAACAGCTGATAATCAGTATTTTATAGCCAAAACTAACAAAACCCTCCCTGGAAATACAGGGTCAGTCAGGATATAAAAGTAAATTCTCTAACTGTCAAAACTGAACTTGAGGAACATGTAAACTGAATTTTGTATATATGGCCAAAAATACTTCAGCTATGTAAGCAACCACACTCCAGAACAGAAAAGCTGATGTTTCTTTTACTTTTTTCAGCTGCATTCTTTTCTGGACAGCTCTGTACAGCTCTGGAGGCCATGAGAGTAAGGCTGAGTGCCTTCTGTGTAGGTGAAGGTGATGCCTTCTCATTCCATGACAGGAATTCCCAAATGCTGTTCCCATTGACAGGGACAGAATGTGCAGCTGCTCAGGGTCTTTCCTGGTATCAGATATTCACTGGGCTTCCCTGAATGCTCCAGTGGCACCAGCATGGCTGGGCTGCTCCTTGGATCTGGTGGCTAATCTGTTACTCTTCCCTATGCTTTGTCTTTCCTTCTTGTCTTTATCTCCTGCATTGGCTCTATCATCCCCCTAAAGCTTTTTGGATAAAACTGCTGCCTGTTGTCTTACTCCTACACAGGGCTTTATACCAGCTGGACAGATGTAGGACTGAGGTTTAGAGCTCTGGAAAGGCTATTTTACCCTGTTGTGGAGCCTCTGTTTTCACTACACTTATTTCCAGAGATAATTTTTATCAAGTTTTATAAAGCCTGGCCCTGATCTCAGTTTTATAGAATGTTCCCTGTTTCCTGCAACTCATGGACAATAATCACATTTAGGCATGAGCTGGTTATTAGATTAAATTCGGAGTTGGTCAGGGAGGCTGCAGTTAGGATGGGCATGTGGTGAATTTCTGTGGAAGGCAAGGATGTGCAAAGTCAGGAGGGTATGGAGCTTCCAGAAGAATAAGGGAGGCTCGTGGCACCTGCTGTCTGCCCTGAGTTGTGCTGAAATGTCACCTCCCTTTGGGCAGGATGTCCATGAAAGCCAGGCTACATCTATTTACATCTTTAGATGTCAATAGAAGAATGTCAAAACGTGTCATTGAATGCAGTAACTTCTCAAACACCGTTCAAAACCATCCACCTGCGGGACAGAAGTGTGACTGCTGGAGAGGTGCTGCACAGCTCTGCAATTCCCCCTGGTCCCAGAGAGCACCTTGTGAAATCCTTGCTATGGGCTGGGGATGGGTGTGTGAAGAGAGGAGAATCCACCAGCACTGTCAGCAGTTAAAGCTGGTGCTTCTGAGCTCTGGAGGCTGAAGAGGAGAAGCAGATCCTCAGGGCTGTGCAAGTGCCTTGCTGTCGCAGCAGCTGTGGGAGAGAGCTGCTAGGGATGTGTGTCTGGAGGGAGGGATAGTCCTTCAGTGCTGGGCAGAACATGGGCAGGTAGAAGAGCTCTTTGCACATATTCCTGCCATGACAGGCAGGCGCTGCCTTTCAGTTATGGCAGTAAAAGAAAATCCCGTTCCTCTGGGTCTGCAGGTAGTCCTGCAGTTTAAGTCACCTTTCCTTTGAAGTCTTGGCAGACTGCAGTGGTTCTAAGAGGCTTTCAGTTTTGATTAGGCACAGAGCTGAGCTGTCAGCACAGCTCCCAAGTGTATTTGGGCAGAGATGTGACCACAGGGGTGGAGCTGGTGCAGGAGCTGGAGCAGCGTGGGGTTGCATAGCAGTCCCTATAAGGGCCCTATTGCAACAGCATATGCTGTGTTTGCATTGCTTAGTCTCAGACCATACTTCTGTTGCAGAATTTAAATGCCAAACCTGATGCAGAGAAGATCCATTGTCACCTTCAGCAATCCTCCCCTTCCCCTGGAGAAGGGCAGGAGTGAGCTGTGCTCTTTGCAACCATTACTGCTTCTGGTTGGTCTTTGTCAGAGCAGCAGAAGAGGCCACTTTGCCTAATATTGTATTGTCTTAGATTCAACCAAAAGGAGAATTGATGAGGCCAGGCTGAAATTCTTCAAGTGAGTATGTAGCTTAAGAAGAATTGTCAGATCCAAGCCAGTGGGTCAGATGGATCCGTGTCCTAACTGTTTGATCTGCAAGTGATGAAACTGCTGGAAATGTCCATTCTGCACCAGAATCAGTGCTGATGAGGAGGCTTCAGATTGTCAGTGGTCAGGCACAAGGGGAGGATATTCTGGCTGGGTTCTGGGCTGCTGTGCAGCTGCTGTGCCCCTCCCTGCACATCACACTTCAGTGACCTGTAAACGATGTCTGCGCAGTTATCGTAGTCAGAAATAGGTCATGTGAAGCCAAGTATTTGGGTCAACTTAAAACGCTGCTTATTCTCTTTTAGAGCTTAAAAACCAAACTGAAACAATTGTTTCTGCCTCTGGTGGGACACCCTGCAAAGCACAATAGATTTTACCTTCTGGGTCGAGATCAGCTGTAACATATGAGTGCTTAAATATAACTTCAGTGTTAGAAACAGGCGTAGAAATATGCTCAACTGACATTACCTTTCTGGGCCATAAACCAGCTTTCATCTGCCTTTGGAGGCCATCATATTTTCCAGCTGAGTCAGTGTAGATGAAGTTATTAATAAATCAGAAAGAGCAGAGTCACTGCGAGTGCCCCTTGGCAAACCACCTCACCTCCGTGGTTTCTCAGGTTTCCAAGCCCCCAAACTGGGAAATGATACAATTTCCCCTGAAGATCCACTACTGAGAGCCATCTGTTGTTAATAACAGCCCATCAGCTTCTCCCTTTGGCTCTTCAGGCTCATCTCAGTGGAAGTGTTTTCCTCAAAGCATTGCTGAGCCTTGGCTGTGAGGATGAAGAGGAGAGGGGTCCTTGTGCCTTCACCAGCCGAGGTTCCTCTCCCATCTGGGATGTGTGAAACCATGGTGTGCTGGAGCTCTGTGGGGAGATGGCTCCTGGAGTGCCAGCCCTATTTTAAGGGAAGAGAATAGAGGTGAAGCAATCACTGATTCAGATGTAGTAGTTACCAGAAGGGTTTGTGCGGGTCATTCTGCTGATCAGATCCAGTGACCAGTTAGTGATTCCCTAATGTGGCTGTCTCTTCTTTGCAGGGGTACAAAACTTTCGTATTTTTCAAAGTGATATCCAGTTTCAAGTATAAAAATTGGCCAAAATTGGCCAAAAAACAATATTCTGTGAGAAATGCTAGATAAATAATTCATAAAAATATGCCGTGTCTCTGGTTCTTACGGAATTCCAAGAAATAAAGTAACTTTGGTTACTCTGCAGGCAAGTATGTAGTGCTACTGCTCTTCAAGATTGCTTATTTCAAAAACATCTTGTAACTGGAACAGGCTTCTGGGATGAATTTTAAGATTTAGGTGGCATCTCCAGATATATGCAATGAGTTTCTGTGATTTTGAGAAGATATATAAACCAAGAATGCCATTTTTGTTCATTCATACTGGAGAAGGGGAGAGAACAAAAGAAAATTCATGTCCAGGAAGTGAAACAAAAAGGTAAATTATTGTTTTTAGCTGAGGATAAAAATTTGCTTCTGTGTCATGACGGGGACAGAGCTGCCCAGCATTTGATTTTAATTGGTTGGGTGCATTGTGCACATTTAAAACCCTGTTTTACGGCTCTCCTGATGTACTGCATTTGAAAGCCTTACTCACATGCATTTGCCTAGGGTCAATTTTGGCTTATATGTCTCTTCCAAATCCCTATTTTCTCTTTCTCTCCAAGCTGGTAATAAGATTTCTTATTATCTTCTTGCTTATGACTCCTTCAAGGCTGCTGACAAAGGGGCCTCAGCTGCTCTCTTGATATTATCTGGGCAGATATCAGTTGAATTTGAAAGGGTGGATTAAATAAGTGCTTCACTAATGTTGCCAGGCCTAACTTCATTACTGTGATCCTGCAGAGGAGGAGAGGAGAGGGGAGAGAAATGAGCTGTCTGTAGAAATCCCAGTGCCAGGATAGCAGAGTGTTGTGCGTGCAGATATATTTCTATACATAAATATGTGTATGGAGGCATATGGTACCTAAATTTGTAAGACCTCGCCTTCTTTCTTTCAGACATATAAATTATTTATAGATGCAAGTAATATACATGACATTCTCCTTTGGGAGGAAACACTGAAATGGAAAAGAGAAGTGGCTGTTATTCACATATATGCTTTTCCACACATTTCTTGCTGGCATTTATGGTGGAGCTGTCTCTGTGCGTGTATTTGAGCCTTGGCTTATCCAGGAGATATCTGGGCACTTTCTTTAGGGGCCAGGGAAATAAATGTCTGTTCTTTGACTGCCTGTGCTTCCTGGAAACCAGAGTTCCTTTTCCTCTCCTGTGTTTTATGGGGATATCCTGCCTCTGGTGTGGAGAGCTTGTCTGTGATGTTCAGTCTGATGCAGTGTGTAAGACTGAGGCAGCAGAATTGTCTTCCTAATCATCTCAGTGGATAATTGTATACAGGTTCCTTTGCCCTCATTTCCTCTGATGCACTTGGTCTGTCCAGCCTGGTCAGACCACAGTCTTCAGCACAGGGATGGTGCTGCTTTGTCTGTATCAATTTCCTAATGAGGCCTCCACTCTCCTGGGTCCTCTAAACATTAACAAAACAAATGCTCAATGTTGAGTGCTTTGAAAATCTCGGATGAAAGGCAAAGTATTACTAGGAAGAATTAACATCTCCTTTCCCCCTACATTTGTCGATGGGGGAAGTGGTCCCTGTGGAGGCTGGAGAATGGAGACAGCCTTGTGGATGTACTGATTTGTTCTGCATGATGATTTCTCTTGGAGTAATCTCACTGTCAGAGTGTTTATCAGCTAATGAAAACCTACTTCAATAATGCAAAAAAAAAAAAAAAAGCCCAGCAGGCTAAGTGAGCCTTGGCTTGGTTTTCTGATGTTTTTCCCCCTCTCCTGAGTGTCTGTTACTCATGTGCCACTTCTGTTCCCCACTCCAGCAAGTTGCAGAGGAAGAGGAAACCTCATCCACCAGCCTGCTGAAACCCCATGTAGAAATGGGTATCTAGATAAGAAGAATTGCACTTACCCAAAAGCAGATGGGGTGGAAGGAGAAGCCACAAAAGGAAGATTAGACTTGAGCAGAGCTCTAGTCGTGGAAACTTTGAATTAGCCCATTAGCCAGGGTCTGCTGTGGAGTCTGGGCTCTCCTTTGTCCCAGCCCACGTTTGTGCACATGGCAATTCTACCTGGCCAGCAGCGTGTGAGTCCAGCTCTGTGGCACAGGCAAGACTTGGGTGCTCAGGGAACTTGGATGCTTTTTGCAGTTCTTGAGCTGAGACTGAGCCGTGATCTGAGTCCCCACGTCGGCTGTTCCTGATCTGCATTGTTACACTGCAGACTAATGATAGTGCTGCAGATCCAAACAGCTAATTATGTTATTTAATGAAGAGGGTGTTCTGGATCCCACAAAGACACAGAGCAGTTCAACAACAAAGAAGAAAGCTAAGCAGGGTGATGCTCTGTAGGTCGTGTGTTGCCTGCTGGCTGGGTTTTCATGAGGAAGGGTGAGAGTGGTTTGCATGGATCCAAGAAGCCACAGCAGGCAAAAGAAATATTGTGAATGTGTTTGGAGAGAGAAAGGCACTGTAAGAGTAATAAGCTAAAGAGCTCCAGCACAGAAAACATGTTGGCGAATAAAATATTTTCTAGATGTGCATTTGGGCTAGGCAGTGCCATCCAGCATTTCATGCTGCAGGGGGAACGGGGGGAGGGAGGCTGGATGGTGCCTGGACTCAAACACACACCAATCCCACAAAAACTCAAGCTGCAGAAGATATTGAAACCAAATGGATAAAGGAGAGGGTCAGCAGGAGGATGGTGTTTCTGGCTTGCTTAGCTTTCATCCTCCAAAATAAATCTGTGACTTGGTGGGAGATGAGATGAAACAAAGCAGGTTCCTAATGCTAAACCAAAGGTTATCTTTTTGAATGTTTATTTAGTTTTTAATTTTTATTTTTGTTTGAAATTTCTGAGCAGAACATTGTTTCAGACTGGAAAAGATGATGTTGCTTGTTTTGAAGGCTTCTTGGAGCAATTAAAAAAATATTTCCAAACCATGTTTGGAAAGAGAAAGGACTTGAAACCATCCCTTTCAGTTTGCACTATGAGAAACCAAGTTTTCTCATGTGAAAAAGGCTCAAATAAATCATTAGTTCCTAATGTGACATCCTGACCAACGTTCAAAGCTACATGAAGAGTTGGTGTTATCGGGAATCCTGTTTTGTGCCTGTGGGTCACACCATAAATGTTAAGAAATTGGTGTAAAGGGAGCAAGTTTGTATTTAAAATTACTGTCTTGAGCTAGAAGAAAACTTACTGTGCCATAAGGAAAAGTTTTATTTGCTTTAGGAGAGCGTTTATTTCTATGTAGAGCTAATTTGGAGGTGATACATCAGAGGGTGGAAAAGATAGTGGGATGTCAGCCCATTTCCTCCTTTCCTGGGGGGAAATATGCCACAAAACATCACTGCTGGGGCACTAGTAATCCATGCAAATTGGAAAGGAGGTATTTTATCTTCTCTCCTGGTTCTCTGCTCACCTCCCGTCTCTGCGAGTTTTCAGATACCAGCCTGCTAGAACACACAGGCTGATCAAAAACCACGTTGTCAGAGATGGGATTTCATTTTTGTACCCATGGTTTTCCCAGTGCTGGGCTGAAGGGAACACTCCCTTATTTAGAATGGTTTATTTTGCCTAAAAAAAAGCAAATAAGCCCTACAAACGCAATTACTATTACATGCACAACTGCACCCATATTGAGGCATGTGCCTGCCTGAGCAGGATGCCACTCCAACCACCGCAGGCAAGGGAGAGCAGTGAACTTCCAGCACAGGCAAACCCTTAAATTGGATTGTCTGATCCATGAAATGCTCGTGCTCTGTCTAAAATTTCCCTTGAAAGCCTCAAAGCCCTGTGCAGGTTTCATCGGGGTCTTAACAAGGCGGATTAGTTTTTAAACCATAGTTAAGGTTTCCTGACTTTTCTGGGAATCTGAGGGTTTGTTTTTTTTTTTTTTTTCACATTCATGCTGTCCTGTCAGTAATTGAACCTTTAGAGCAAGGATATTTCTTTTCCCATGAAAATGTGATGGAAATAGGATGCTTAAACCAAAGTTCACACTTCTAAATTTCTTGTCCTTAGTTTGGCAGCTTATGGCTGAGTGTACTCTCCCTTCCTCCCTTGAGCTTCCTCCTCCTCTTTCCATGCTGCTCACTGGTATTTGCATGTCCTGTTATATATGTGGGACTAAATAGAGGGACAGAGTGCCTAATTAAGATGTTTAAATAAATTTTCTTAGTCTGAGGACTGTTTGATCACTGCCTGGTGTCAGGCAGGACTGATTAAGCCATGTGGTGCTGCATCCATTTCTAGGTGTTTTGAGCAGTCAGTATTCTGCCAGCACCTCTGGAATACAGCCCCAGATCCTGTTTCAGCTCATTAAGATGTTTCTACATGTTCCTAGTGGAGTAGATGTTGTGGAAAAGCAACTTTTTTTTTTATTCCTTTCTCAGCAGTTGGGGATTTTTGTTGCTTTGACTTTTGGCATGAAGGAGCACTATTGTCAGAGCAGGGAAAGGGAGGATTTGTGTATTTGGGTCTCTTATCTCAAGATAATGCTGAATCCAAAGGGTGTCCTGCTCATACTGCTTAGTCTTCCAGTGATGTGTCATCCTCCAGTGCTGAAATTTATGGTAAGAAAAGAGGCTGAGGTGGCAAATGCTACAAGGTTGGGAACAAATTCAAACTAGAAAACTTGCAGTACATAGTGTCACAGAGATCTCATTTTAGCACACAAAATCAGGCAAATACTTAGGATTAGGACCTGACTCAGCCTCATCTCCCTTGTAATCCTCCAAATCTTCCAAGTTTTTAGGCCTTTCATTTAGCTGTAAGCAGCCTGCCTCTGTGGCTGGGCTGGCTGATGTAGGTCATGCACAGCACTGGACTTTAGTGTGTCCTGGGGTCTGGACACATCCCTTCTGTCACGTCTGAGCTCAGGCAGCAGCTTCATCTCTGGGTAGTGTGGACAGGAAATACCACCCTGCCGATTCTGGGAAGCTGCTCAGGAAGTGGAAACTCTTACAGCAGATGTGGAGCTCGAGATATGAATGGATCAAAGCTGTCTGGCATGGCTTGTGGGCTTCTTTGCTGCTCTTGGCCACCACCTGCTCCTGCAGCACCTGACAGACCATAAATCCCTGGCCCTTCATCTTTGTCGTCATCTGTGCATCACCACCTATTTATATCATCACTGGTGCTGTAATCTCAGAGCTGTCATTTTATACACCCCACGTGGCTCTGGTGGCACTGGTGCATGCAGGTGGACGCAAAGCTGCAAGTTCTGCCTGAGATTTTTGTGAGCAGCGGCCCATTCTAACGTGCTGTTCACTCCTTTCCCAGTGAAGGGGGTGAAGCTTTGGGAATTCTCGTGCTGGAGAATTGCAAGGTGGGAATAACATTTCCTCTGTGCATGAGAAGCAGTGATGTATTCCCCACTAACTCGCTGCAAATATTTTTCTTCATGTACAGAACTTGAAGACATACTCCTACTTTTTGAGTCAGTAGTATTTTTCAATGATACACAAGTTGTGCAGTGGGTTTTATCTGGGATATTTGCTTTTATGGCAGCCCAAATTTGTGTGCGTCAAGGCAAGAGCCCTTATTCTGTTGTCCTCAGTACCAGAGGCTGAGAGTTTGGCCTTAGGTGTGATAGGGCAGGACAGAGTAATGCTATTTTTGTATCACAGATCCTGTTGTGTGGGGGGAGTTGTTGTTGTGACCCTGAATGTACAACTTGGTAAGTTTGGTCTGACTGGACCATTTCTGCAGTTATTCCTCAGATCACAGTGACTTAAGACTCAAACAGGGGTTTTACTGTGACCTCCAAAAAATTCAGTATGAAGGTCATCAGACACATCTGCCTCTGACTGCCAGTGCTTAAGGCAGTTATTTTAGGCTGCCTGGATCATGCCATGCTTGTATTCACAGATGTATGGAGGGAAACCTTTCCCATCCATAGGAACCAGGCACCTGGCTTCTCACTGAGGCGCTTGGCAGAGTCTATAGGATACCAGAATCACCAGGGAAAGTTTCCAAATAGCTTATTTAGATCTAAACTGCAAGACAAACACTTCACCTGCGGGTGGCTGAGAGCCTCCCCTCCCCTGGCCACTGCAGCAGCTGGGCTTGTTAATCACTACATGGCGCCAGTGTGGGAGGACCAGGGTGCAAATATTCATCAGCAAGACCCTGAACTAGAGTGGATTTTGCACTGACACTGGAGCTGCTCAGAGGACAGTGCTGTGATCCACAGCAGAAGGCAAACTTTGCTGTGTAACCATCTGGCACTCCCATCAGTCCCCACTGATGCTCTCCGCAGCCTTTCTGTCCGTTTGTCTTCTCTTCAGTGCTTGTGGCTGCTGCTCTTTGTCCTGCTCCTGATGCTGGCTGTTGAGCAGCATGCTCCCATCCCACGGACAGGCACCCAGCTGCTTTGAGAGCTTAACTCCAAACCCCAGATTTAATTCTCAGTCTTTCCACCTGAGTGGGAGTCAGCACAGTGCCCTCAGGCTGCTCTGAAGGTGGCATCTGCACTGGGCAGGGATGGTGGGGCTCAGTCCCAGGTGAGGAAGGGAGCTGCCTCTTCTCTGAAGAATTCCCTGCTTGGGAAGTGTGGGCATCTTGTTAGGGCAAAGCAGAGATGGGATATTGGTGATGTCGAGCTGAGAGATGAGGGGCTGGCATCTGACAGAGGGGTTTCTGCAGATGGTGCTGTGGGGAAGGCTGAGCTGGGGTTTTCCTGTCAGTGCTCTGCAAACAGTCACTGGTGATTTTTCCATGGTGACAGTTCTTGGTGTGCACAGTTTCCAGGAGATGAAAGCCCTCTAGTTTATGATCTCTGTAGATAAGCTTCTGGCCTCCGTTTTGCCAGAGAACAGAGGATTAGCAGAAGTGGCCAGGTGTTACCTGAACATTAAAAGGCAGGGACTGGACCTTTGCACCTAGGCTGTTTTTATTGTTTTTACCTCTTGCCATGGAGGTTATGGCTGTGGGTTGCCCCCTCCCATCTGCATTTGCTAATACAGTTAATTTCTCTTGGCAAGCTTCACAAGGGAGCCAGAGCAACAGCTGTCAGTGAGGTGCTGCTCCAATGTGCCCCTAGGCCAAGGCTGTCATAAATAACCCAAAAACAGGAGACTAAGGACCCACTTTACAACAAAGCCCTGCAAGGAGGCTGTAAATTCCTTTTTGGCAAGAATCTCAGGGCGGAGGAGAAGGAAGGAGGAAGCATGGCAGTTAGAAGCCTTGGTGATCTTTACCCAAGCGTAAATTTGTAGATATTTCCTTCCTTGTGTTTTTCTGAGCTACAAAACCATCAATACATTTCCCCTTTCCATTTCTAAGTGATGCTTATTCCCCTCCCCTGCCATAGCTCCTCAGACAGTGCAGTGCATGTTAGGGGTTGTTCTGCTTGGCTTGGTGGTCACTGCTTGGCTGGTCTTGCTAAGCCATTCTGTTAATGGGGTGCCTCTGAATATCTGAATAAATTATTCTGCTTGTGAAATCCTATTTTATTTAGTTCCTATTTTTTCTTCCTTTTTCTTGTGCCATAAAGATAGTATGGGGAAAAATGCCAATTTATCAGCTTTTGATACAAATATTAATTTACCCTTGAACTGATTCTTGTAATAAGATACTGAGTAATTTCCTCCAAAAGGACCGAGCTGGTTCCTGCACTGTATGCTCTGATGCTGTGCTACTACAAAATCACCCCAGAGCAGCCACTTTGGGGAGCCTGGAGCTCAAAGGTGGGAGCAAAATGCCTCTGTGCTGCATAGTTTGCAGCATTAGTTATTGTAAAAGACTCAGTGTTACTGTACCTGCTGACTGGGCCCAAAGTGTACCCATCAAAACCAGAACAAATATATTTTTATTAATGTTCTTCGGAAATCTGTGTTATTCCTTTGAATTATAGCTATGTCAGTAGGGCTTTACTCTTAAACATGAACTGGACTCGCTGAGTGTGTGTTCAGTAGCTGCAGTTTTGCAGGTCTGTGGTCATAATTTAATATTTGGTGTTGCTCTGAACCAGTCCATTTGTGAAGAGACTGTAATAAGTTTGCTGGTGCAGTTGTCATAGCTTTAAATTAAAATAAACACAAATGCCATATTCAAATCGATTTTTTTTTTCAGCTTTTAAACAATAATGATTTATTTTCATTATTCTTTGTTTCTTTGGCTTTCAGTACATGTTAGCACTCCAGCTGGGGCTGTGGCAGCCAAAATACCACCGAAATGTGCTTTTACAGTGAAGTCTACTGCAGCAATGCCTGCAAACTTGAGCAGAGATGAGAGCTCCAGTCTACTGCCTTGACCCCTTTTTGTGTGGTTTGCTCCCACCTTAGATTTGACAAAGAAAAAAAAAAATCCATGTTCTTTTAGGTTTATGGAAAAGTAAAATTCTGCTGAATTTTTGAAGCTGTAGCTGTTGAGCCTGTTACACCAGTTGGGTCTCCAGAGCTATTTTTGCTTATAGTGAGAGTTCCTGAAGTGCTCTTTGTCTGCTTCTAGTTTGAAGAGACTTTGTGACCTGCCAGGGGATTCTCTGAGTGTGATCCATGTTCCTGCCCTTGTGGAGGTTTGGCAGATGAATTCAGCCAGTTCCCTTGTCTGCAGAAAGCACTTCTTGTGTGAGCAAAACATTGGACCCCAAGGCTGCATAAAATAAGGACGAGAAGCAGAGAAATGTGTTGCCTGTGCATAAATGGCAGGGGGAGAAAAGTCCTTTTTGTCAAGATGTTGAAGTGTGGGGTGAGAGGAAAGAGAAAGAGGGTAATGACAAGGCTTGCTAGCAGGTTGCAGCCAGGCTTGCTGACATCAAGGGCTGGGTGAAGTTTCCTGCCTGAGCAGAGGTCCTGTCACAGCCTCACGAGGTTTCCTCAAATCCTGGCTGTGGGCTGGACCAGCTGGCCAGCATCAGGGATGCACATTTCCCCTGTGTCTCCAGAGTGCTGCCAGGCTGGTGTCACCTGCTCTGTGAACTGTGAGATGCTGATACAAGCTGGATAACACTAATGCTTTGCATTAATTTGGCCTCTTGGAGAAATCAATCCATCACACTAATTGAGTGCAGCGCTTTGGTGCCAGGTGGCTGTCTTGAGTCCAGAAAGTTGGATCACATATGGTCTGCACTGACTTCTAATAAAGAAAAGAATTAGTGCTGAACTCTCTTTAATGTTTGTTTTTTTTCCACATGCAGAAGTTTAAGATAATATGCTGAGCCACAGCTTCTCTGATGTGCATCATTTTGCAGTGGTTTGAATTTGGGATGGAGATTCAGGGTGTGTCATCCAGTCCAAATCTGAAAAGAAAGGTTTCATTCGTGCCAGCTGCCAGCATTAATTACTTGCCCTGATTTCTTTGTCCACTGAACAGCTGGAACAAAAACATCCATCCAGATCTTTGTGCATCAGTTTCATCCTCTGTGGTGGAAGGAGCACTTGAAAGAAGAACCTTGAGCTTGGACATTCTTAATAGTGGTTATGAGCAGTCAGTCTGTGGGACAGAGGCCTCCCAGTGAACTGCACTGTGCTCCCACAATGGCAGTAGGAAGGGGGTAATCTGAGTTTTCTTTCTGACATTCAAACAGCTTTTTGACAGTCCCCCTTCCCCTCTCAAATTTCATCATAATTACTTTTTGTCTCTTAAGAAAGTTTTTATTAGGAAAAAAAAGTATTGAAATTATTTTTTACCCTTTTATAGGAAAAACTTTTTTTAAATTAAATAAGATATGGGAAAGTTTTGGCCAACATGTAGCCTGGTTTTCACCCACTTTGTTGTCAGTTGTGGTGTCTGACTCCATTGTGGCTGTGGCTGGGAGCAAGAAGAGGCTGCTCCAGCATCTTGTGCAGGTGGTGACAGGAGAGGTGTTTGGCTCTAGCTGTCCCTGGAACCTGTTCACTGTTTTATAGAAATGCTGCCTGTTGATGTATGGTTTCCATACCTTCTCCTGTGCAATGAAAGTCAAGAAGAGCCTATATATAACAGTGTGGGACAACTGGGAATGTATGGGAAAGTCATGGCTTAGGGGTCTGTTATTCACAACAAACAGGATTTCTCCAAGTGACTTTCCTATTGCAAGAGCTTGATGTATTTGAAAGATTAATCACCCCTTGTGTTATTTGACCATCAGCATTTTAAACCTGACAGAAGAGTGTTGATTGCTTGGTCACAGCAGTTCCTGAGTAAATAAAAGCTAGGAATGTAATTTGTCTTTGCAAAGTAAAACATTTTATTAGAGGGGAATGACAAAGAAAAGAGCTTCTAAGCACGGTGGCTGCAGCCAGAATCCACTTCAAGGGCTTTCATGCTGATCTGTCTAAATTACTGGATTGAGCATCCTTGGACTGGGATCCAGGTTGTTGTTGTTGTGCTACTGCTTTGTTTGTGACCATGTGGCTCACCCTGTATATGTTTGTGCACAATTATTAGTGCTTCTTTATTCCCAAAAGCTGTTTGGGGGCTTGCTGGGGTTCTCCAGTGCCTGTCAGAATCAATGTCAGCAAAGCTGTGACTCAATGCCATCAATACAGACTTGGTCACCAGGAGGAGCACACCTTGTGTGTGCTGTCACATTTCTGTGGCTGCACAAGGGCTTCTCCATGATGGAAAATCCATGGGCCAAATGTTGAGCAAATACAAAGGAACAGAGTACACTTGGGTTGTATAAACTGAGTGTCTGTCTCTTCAAATTCCTGTACTGACCAGGGCTGGGATTCTGAATGCTGGTGGTTTGCTGTTAACTCGTCCTTGAATTGGCTTTTGCCCCATCTCATGGTGGGGGAAGTGAAACCCTGCTCTCTCCTCTCTGCTGCATTACTTGGCACGAAGAGAGATTTCTTATTTTGTCCAATTGATTTCTTAAGATTTCTTAATCCATCTTAACTTTTGGCGCTCATTACTTGACAGTGAGTTCCCCAACTTCAAAATTAATTGGGGCAAAAAGGTAGTTTCTTCCATTTGTTTAAGCTCTTTGGAAATGTAGTAGTGTATTATATATACAATAAATATTAGGATTGGCTGAACTGTTCCCTTTGAGCTATCTGCAAGCAGCAGCTGACTCATCCCTGCTTGGTGACTTGAGTTTTGGTCTTCCTCTGAGTTAAGTGGCCTGTGATGCATTGCCAGGTACACACCTGGAGTTTCTTGGGCAGGCATTGCTTTGGCTGGCACCATGAGGGGGTGGCAGGCTCTGTGATGATGAGTGGGGTGGAGGTCACCTCCAAAGCATCACTTCAGCAGATCAAAACATTTGACAATTGTCTTTGCTGGTCTCCCCTCCTGAATAACTTCTCTGATAAGGGAATAAGCGTGAGAAAAGCACAGACTTGTAGATCCGAGATTAAATTCAACGGATTCACTCAAAGGCTGCTTCTGCTAATTGAGGGCACTGCATTTCCAGGGCTTATGTAAAGGCAGTTCTCCTAGGAGAAAAAGACACACTTGAAAACTATCAATTCCATTATTTTGTAGCCTCTGTTGCACTGTATTTATGCTCCAGGATCCTTGACCTGGATGGATAATGCAGGCATTGCCTGCAAGTGGCTATTTTAACTCCGCTTGTTCTCTTACCTTTTATCTTCTTAACAGAAGTACATGGAATGGAACCATAGAAATGAGAGTCTGGAAATATTTATTACAACTGTCCTCTCAGGGCTGAATGCAAGATGATTTTCAATAGGATGTATTCTCAGGGCCCATCCAGTCCAGTAAGTGACTCGTGTGCCGAGGTTCTCTAGGGAAGCTGGGACTGCAGAATGATATATTGTGATTGACAAAGTGTATTTGTCCTGGCTTTCTCCTGGGAGCTGAAGAAGGGGATTACTCATTTTAGTAGTCAATGAAGAAGAAAATGCATGCTAACTTACAGCTGTCATTTTAAACTATTTGAAATTAGTTTAATGCTCGTGGGTGCCAGATTGTCTGACCTGAAGAGTGTCCTTCTCCATCGTGCAGCTGCTGATGTTCCTCTCTGTGCTCCTTCAGTGGGCATCCCAGGGCAAACTCAAACTTTGCATTTCTTCACATTTATTCTGGCATTAACACCATTCTGGCATTGGTGGGATTGGTATACAGGGCTGTGGCAGGAGCCCTTCATAGGCATTTTTACATAAATCCATTAATAGCCATAGGATGATCACGATCCCTGGTGTTTATTCATGATCAGGTTCTGAAATCTGAAACTCTCCATCTTCTGTGATTTTCTGAGGCTCTGACAGTCTTCAAGCTGTTTTTCCCCTCATATTTTATGTACTCATAATTGTTTGTCAAGGGACACATTCTTGCCCCAGTTGCAGATTATTTGCTCTTTTACAGTGAGGTTACATCAGACGCTTCACACAATGAATGGCTGAAGTTAATTGTTGAATCCCAGCACTGTCTAATTGGAGAAACTTCAGCCAACTTACTTCACAGTGCTCATGCATCACTTCAGATGTTTCTGTCTCTTGTCATTGATTGAAATACGTGAGTGAGTGCCAATTTATCCTAAAGGGTTTAACAAGTATCTTTGCTACCTTCTTAGAATAATATTTCTAGCAATGACACTGTAGGTTCTATATTGGATTTTGGTTCAAGAAAAAAAAATAGACTGTTGCAAGTCTTGAATGCTCATCAAATTCATTGCAGTTCTGTCTCTCCTAGCTAAGAAAATATTCTTAACTTTCATCTTATCCACGTAGAAGATCTGTGATTTGATGTTTGCATCTTTTTCTAAAGTCTTAGTTTTATCTCTGAGGAGATAAAATGATCAAAATAAATACATCTCTCCTTTTGTCAGCAGTGCAAAACCATCAGCTTAGCTTTATTGAAGATTTTTTTTTTGTGCTACCAATAAAATTTCATGGTCAAAGTCAGCTCATGAAACACAAAATCAGGACTGACAAAGCTCAGTGTGCACACTCCAGAGCAAGATATCAGTTGCTGCCATTCCAGCTGAAAGGACTTCATGGATCTCTGGTGTGTAAAATAATTTTGGTATTGTATCACAGACAGAGTCATCTTCAGGGAGGAATGAGAGTATATTGTTTCTGACATCTTTTTTTTTCTGACAGTTTTACGCTTTGACATTTCGCTATCCCAACTTGTTTTCCTACTCACTGACCCAAAATATCATAATGGTCTGGTTCAAAGGCTCCAACTAGCCTCAAATTTTGTGCTCTGCTGAGCCTTCATTTCAGTTTAGTTTACTAAATTGTCAACTATCTACCTATGAACGTTGGAGAGAGATGGAAAGACACCTTTAGAATTCTGATGATTGAGAAACCATGATGGGGGCAGAAGGCACAATGTTGTACTGCTGCCATTGCATTATTCATGAAAAAATTAAACATAATGTTTTGGCCTTGAAATCTTCTTTTTTTTTTTTCTTTAATCTTCTTTTTTTTCTCTTCTTCCTGCATTTAGAGTTAGATATACAGACTATAGTCAAGGAGCCATTAATGGGATTTGAGGAACTGGATAAAGCTGTCTTTCCCAGGCAAAACCTTGGCATAATTTTGGAGTTGTCAGCTTTACTGAGTTCTAGGGTCCCCCTGAACTTGGAGAGGTGGGCACAGCTCTATCCAGCCCCTTGAAAGAGGAGTTTGAAGATCAGAGTAGCCTGTCCTGCAGGGCAAACTGGCTCTGCAGACTGAAATATCTTTATGCCATGGTCTTCTGGTTGTTTTACTAGACTTCCTATAAAAATGAGTTCTAGGTTCAAGCAGAGGCCTGCAGTAGTAGAGATACTGAAAAATGATTCCTGTCCATTGCATTTTTTTCTCCTGGAATACATCAGCATGAGATGCTGTTGCATTTAAAGTCCCTTCAGAAAACAATAAATGTGTTTTGAACCACATCCTGTGAGGCCACAGTCACAAGTCCAAGGGTTGAGGTGTAGAGTGGGATCACTCAGGGCTGCAACATGGCCCTTTGGAAAGAGCAAAAGTGAAACTTGTGGCTTAGAGAGATGTTGGGATTTGTGAAGGAAGCTCATTACACTGTATAAGTGATGTTAGACAAATGGAACACTTTATCACAGACCTGTACCGCACTGCCCTTACACGCTAAATGCCTTGACTGCTAAATGTATTTTTTTTCCCAATGAAATGCAGGGACTGTGGCCCAAGGATGTGATTCTGTGATGGTCAGACAGTTGACCATCTTTCCCTGGGAATACATCAGCATGAGATGCTGTTGCATTTCAAATCCCTTCAGAAAACAATAAATGTGTTTTGAACCACATCCTGTGAGGCCACAGTCACAAGTCCAAGGGTTGAGGTGTAGAGTGGGATCACTGTATTACCCTCAGGGCTGCAACATGGCCCCTTGGAAAGAGCAAAAGTGAAACTTGTGGCTTAGAGAGGTGTTGGGATTTGTGATGGAAGCTCATTACATTGTATAAAGGATGCTAGATAAATGGAACACTTTATCACAGACCTGTACCTCGCAGCCCTTACACACTAAATGCCTTGACTGCTAAATGTTTTTTTTCTTTCCAATGAAATGCAGGCACTGTGGCCCAAGAATGTGATGCTGTGATGGCTGAGCTCAGAGCAGCAGTCTCAGCCAGCTGCAGGGTTTGCTCTAGGCCAGGGTTTGTCTCCTGGAAGCCAGGCTGAGGAGAGCCCAGGAGCACACACACAGAGCCACAGGTAATAAGCGGTAACCGTCTGTATTTCTGTCCTTCTGATGAAGCACAATTCATCTCCAGGCGCTGTGGAGCAGCACAGGGAGTGGAGCTCTCTGCAGAGCCCTGGCAGGTGGGTGGTGGGAGAGCGCTGAGAGGGAGCTCCCCCTGCCCACCCATGGGCAGGGTCAGCCCAGCGATGGGAGACACGTAGGCAGCCAGCAAAAGGAATCCTTGCAGGGGTGGGAGGGAGCTTTCTCAGCTCCGCTCTGCTCCGCTGCTGGCAGGGAAATGTGCTTTCAAAGCACGGCTTACAAAAGAGGCACAAGAAAACAAGATGCAAATGAGAGGAGAAATAAACTTCAGAAGAGTTTCCTTTGTGATGATGACTCAGTTGTTCAGAGGCAGACAGAGTGGCTTTGGAAGCATCAAAGGCATGTCACTGTATCCTTTAATGAATTCCTTTCTTTCAGTTCCTTTGGACATATGGGGAGGCCACAGATTTGCACGGCACCAGAGCTGCTTGCCCAGACACTCGCCTGTTGCTGTAAGCAAGGCAAATAAAATTCAGAAATCTTCTTGCTGCTTTTTCCACTCTGTTGGGTATTGGTGCCTCACGTCTCAGTGGTGGATCTGATGAGATGCAGTAGGTGTTTGTGCCCATAGGTGCTGTACACTACACCTGTTTTTCAGTCTCAAAATACAAACATGGGCCCTCAGTGACACCCCTATCCCAGGAACAAGCAAGTACTTGTTTTGGCCAATGAAAATTCCCTCTGATTCTTTCAGCTGATTATACAGGACGAAGGAATTGCTAAATGTCTCCTCTCACTTGGAGCTGACAGCTCTGGGGGCTTTTCCAACATAATGCAATAACCGAGCTCAGTTGCAGGTGTCTTCCTCAGACCTCCACTGTTTGTGGTTCCTGAGCAATATTTCAGCTCTTGGAGAAAGTTGCAAGATGAAGTGCTTGAAAGTGCTTTGCCAAACTGGTCACCAGGGAGCCAGGACATGTCATAGAAGGAAAGCTGCTCATCATACATCGCCTTTGCCAGTGCTTTTCCTTTCATTGTTGTGTCATTAACACATAGACAAACTTGTGTCTGAAGTTGCTCCCAGGCCGTTCCACCCTGTAAAATGCTAAAAAGCTGAAAAGAAAACCCCTGAGGCAAGTTCTACCAGGTGAACTTTTCCCGAGCTACCTCCCAGAGCTCATGTGGGAGGAACAAATAGTGCAAATGCACCTCTTGTCTTCCATGAGTGCAAACCTGGAGCCCTGGTTGCACAGCAGCTGTATCGCTGTGTGGAGTTTATCTTCATTTGTCGCTTGAAGGCGGCTGTTGAGAAAATTGAGGCTTTTCCAGGCTATTCCTATGAAGACATTTGAACCAACCTGTCAGCAATCTGTGTGGCAGTATAAATATAGCCAGCCCAGGAGGTAGGAGAGAAAAGAAACGCTTATATTTGTCTTTCCTTCCTATTCTGCCAAAGGCTAAGTCAGAGCACCTATAAAAAGAGTCTTTAGAACTCTTTTTTAAAAACACTAATTCTGGTATCCTTTAAACACTGTGTTTTCTGGAGTTCCACCTGTCTTGTAGTCAGGGCTGTGGAGGCCACTGAGAGAAAGCCAATATCCTTTGGGCAGTGCAGACTGGGACAGCTTTTGCTTTTGGAAATATGTGGTGCCTAACACTTTTTGTCAGACGTTGCTGGTTACTGCACTGGTTTTAAAATAGATCAATACATCCAGTGCTCTTATTTCATTATGCCCAAACCAAGGAAAAACCAAACCCATAATTTTTAGTGGTTGCTGTCAGAGTCCTGTGGCAGCCTGCCAGCATCATGGCTCGTTGGGTACTGTGGACAGATGAACAACTGGAGGAATTCCACTGACTCATGCATTTTGCTTGGGTGGTCCCTGCATTTTTACTGGCCCTGAGGCTTTGCTGCCCTCATTTTAGAAACCAGTCTAGCTCTTGATCATGCATGGATCTGAAAGATCTTAACAGAGAAGGCTGGCTTTGGAGATTGGGAAATTAGAGCACAAAAAGGCAGGTTTCCTTGCACAGGGATGGGCAAGTGGCAGGGGTGGGAGCAGCAGCTCCATTGCCAATTCCATGCTGTATCTGCTGGGTCACATTCCCTTCCCTTTCTCCCTGCCCAGCTTCTCCCTTGCTCCTGTGGAATAACAGCTCTGATGCTATGCATTAACATCAGCTTTAGCAGGGATGCTGGCAGAGCAATAGAAGAAGGCAGGAATTGGGAGAATCATTTCTTTTAATCCTGCTCATCCCAGTCTGATTTAGCTGAGGTACTCCACAGCAGAATCAGCCCCACATAAAGAGTGTCACCCAGTGATCTGTGCCTTCCATAAATACCCAGCCCTGTGTTAGTGGCTCTGCCCTGCAGACCTGCTGTCAGATGAGCCAGCTTTGTACATGCTTTTAAGCACTCTATGTGTGTATTTTAAATGTTAGCTGCGTGTTTTGATGGCATAACAGCTGGAGACCATTATGGTGTGACAACACTGCTCTCCTGCACCTCGTAGGAAATTCAGTTTGGTCGACCTACATTTATCCCAGCCTCCACACAAACCTGCTCTGTAATCTCTCACTTCTGCTGTTGCAAATCTGAAGCACTGAATCAGGAAACAGAGGCTGGCCAAAATTGTTAAATAAGCAGAGGCTGTGTTGTTTGGTGACTGCCACTGTGTTTCCTTGCTCACATGGTCCTGGAATGTGTCTCCTGCTAGGGGGAAGGGAGCATTTGTGAGTGCAGTTCTCAGAATGAGTCATTATGGCAAATATTTAATTTTTTTTAAAATTTGTGAGTTGGGATTTCATGTTTCTGAAATAATAAGTTAGGACCAGGCAAAAATCCTGATATAACAGCTGGTACTTGCTGAGAGGTCTGATACACATGTGATGTGTGAGCAAGGTAAAGAGCATCCTTTTAGGGAAGACTATTTTTAGAAGTTACAAATCCTACCTCCACTGTCCTATTTTTAACCAGGAGTGCTTCTGAGCTCTCAGCCCTGCTCCCAGCTGTGATCTGCAGGAGCCTTCTGCACAGCATCACTTTGTTAAGAGCTTGTTGCCTGTTACAGAACACGAGCGTTGTGGTAATTGCTCTGTGTTAACCACTGACAAAATGGCTACACGTTAATTTCATCTTCCTTTTAATATCCCTTAGTACTGATCTTGGAGGAGGTGGCCAGCCTCTGAGCACTGAGCAAATTTGGATTAGCAGGTAGGTAGCACAGAGCAGCCTGGCAGGAGCTGTGAGATGTTTGCAGAGGAATAGGAAGGAGTAAATCCTACACAGCCCTCCCCTGCTTCTCACCCTGCCTTCAAGAGCCTTCAGCCTCAGAAGCAGCTCTGACATTTCTGCTTTTTAGGCCCTGGAAGGAGCATGAACAGACAATAAGGGCAAGTTTTTGGGAAGCAATGAGGTGTGGGACAGGACAGCCCATGGGCATGAAGAGTTGCAGTGACAAGTGCTGTGAGTTCCTTGATTGTTGGTAAAGGAAGGAAGGAAGGCAGAGACTGGCAGAACCCATTCAAGCTGTAGAAAGATTTCTGACCAAAAGGGGAGCTTTTTGTACATAATGAATCCCTTTTTACACATACAACAGTCATAGCACAACGATGCACATTTTTGCAGGCAGACAGATGTTGCCTGTTGAGAACTGGGTCAGGAAAGGTTGCATCTGTAATGAATGTGTGATTAGTAATTACCCTGAATTGGGCCTGTGTGAAAAACTCGCTGATTTCCCACAACTCCCCATCTACTGGGTGCTATTGAATCCCACTTGTAAGCTCTTGAAAGTCTGGCTAGCCCTGCAAGTGTGAGGTAATGAGCATCTCTGTAGCGTGGGGATCTGAAGAGATGGGATGAGCACAGAGCAGGGTGGGATACAGGGGTGGGTGAACAGGGTGTGGAAGAGTTGTGTGTGAGAAGGAGGTGGAGAAGAAGGACTTCCACTAAAAGCAAGAAAGGGAGTGTCACGGACATATTTTATGAAAAACCCTTTCATTAGGATCTTTTCTCCTGAGAAGCTGGGAAGCTTCAGCTTCTCCATGTTTTGCTGCTTTGGAATGTGATTTGGAGAATTGTTTACCCAGCGTGTGAAATTGTTTTTGCTTGATGACCAATGACAGCCACCTGTGTCGAGGCTGTGAGCAGTCACAAGATTTTATTATCATTCCTTTCTATTCCTTGCTAGCCTTCCGATGTCTCCTTTCTCTTTTCTTTTAGTATAGTCTTAGTATATAATTTTCTTTTAATATAATTTTCTTTTAATATAATGTAGATCATAAAATAATAAATCAGCCTTCTGAAACAGGGAGTCAAGATTCTCATCTCTTCCCTCATCCTGGAACCCCTGTGAACACCACCACAAGGGAGGATGGAAGATAATGATCCTCTAAAGGCAGCTTTTAAGTTTGCACTCCTTCAGGTGTACAAGAATTGCCCCATCAGTCCACGATGCCCCATCAGTGTCAGTGCTGTTCTGCTCTTCCTAATGTGTTTGCTGCTCCTCCTTCAGCTGGACTGGGTCTCTCCCTCTTGTCCTCCCTGCCCTTTCTCTTGGGTTTGCACAGATAAACTGCAGCCACACTTTTCTGGAGGAGAGATGGGGTATCCACCCCCACGCGGATGAATTTCTCAAATCTGATTTCACTTTTAGGTCCTCTCCCTGAAATCGTCCTCAGGAGAAGTTCTCTGAGGATAAAATGGGTGTAAAAAACTTTCAAACGGCATACTAGGAAAAGAAAAAAGAGTGTTTCTGAGGGTGATAATGCCAAAGTGTTATGCTTTTTTCTGCTCCATTCACTTCTGCTTTTCCGTTGTGGCACGGCCTGGGAATACAATATGCTGCTCTGTGATGGCAGAGGCTGTTCTTGCAGCGTTTCCATCACGCTCAGAAATAGGAAGAACAAGATGTACCACGAAGAAGATTATTTTTGTGAGACTTCAATCCAGCTTTGCAATTCCAAGTGCTTCAAATCTACGTCTGATCTCTGGCATGTTTGCATATATCAAACCAGCTTTGAGGCTCTGCCCGTTGCTGGCTGTGCAATCTTGCACCCAGTTTCCCACCTTCTTATTCTGAGTGTATTTTGCTCCTGACTTCCACCAGGAAGGTTGGCTTGGCAGTGTCCACTTAGGTTGGTATATAGGGTGGCTTTGAGACACCCTCCTCTGCAGGGACAGTGGCACTTTTTTCAGAGCTTGAAGCCTGAGTGTGGGACGACTCAGGCATTGCCAGAGGGTGGCTTGTGTTGCAGGTGGACTGATTTGCTTCTGAGCATTTTCTTGGTCCTTGGAGGATGGAGTAGGTAGGGATATATTGTTTACATGTCTAAACAGGGGGGATGCTGGAGAGAGAGAACAGATATTTGACCAGTTCTTGGGTTAGTTATACCAGTGAATTCAAAGCAGACAAGTTTTGTTCAGCAGCAGTAATTACCAAAGTGCTGTGGAGTTCTTTGTTTCCAGTCTCCAAGACTGAGTTTCCATATAGTGGTGTCACCCCTCAGGAGCCGTGGCTGCTGTCCTTTGCATGCAACTCCCACATCAGGGATGTATTTCAGTGACACCTCAGCAGAGATGCAGACTCGACTTGTTGGGAAAGGTGGCCTCTTCTATTTGATTGTGAATTATCTGCCTTTAATATAGTTCAGGCACACAAAGCTTTATTTTTAGCTGCTGATTCCTTTTTGTAATTGGGTATAATAGCTGAAATAGCTCTTCTTCAATGACCCAGTTCTCATCAGGAGTGACACTGACACCAAAAGAAATGTTCTGATCCTCTTTTGTGTTTCTGTGTTCCTTTTTCTAAAAGTCTGGGCTGAACAGACACGTGAATGTTGTCCAGAAGCTGCAGTGCTCCAAGGAGCTGCAGCCACTTCTCTTGGGCTGCTACTGCTTGTGCCAGGCCAAGGCAAGAGCAGAGCCTTGACCCAGCCTTGGCAGCCCAAGTGCACGGTCATTGTCATCATCATCATCCTCATCAGAGGTGGCCCTTCAGTGCTCCCTTCCAAGCAAAGCGTTGTTCCTACTGCCCGCTCGCATCGTGCTAATATTCTCCTTAATTAAAGTATTGTGAAACTCATGACTCAAAGATGAAGTCTAAGAAGGAGCTTGTCAGCCCTAATGTTTTCTGACTCTGTCTGGTGACCTAATCCCTAAGTAGGAACCTGGCCTCCTTCGTTATAAAACATTGCAAATAATGATGCCAGGAGCTAAGCTTTATCAGCCGCCTCTTCTTAAAAAAGATTTGTTGTGTAATGGTGTGTCAGGTGTTCTTTTGCTGTGATTTAAGGGTCTGGGTCTGCTCGTTGATTTAAATATTTTCCAAGAGCATTATAAACCTGGATATTGGGTCAAATTTCTGGCTTGGAAACCTTAATGGTTCAGTAACTCACAGGCTCTTTTTAATAAAAGCCCTCAGGAGAAGAGACGTGCCAGGGTGCAGTGAAATATATGCTCTGTTCACAGAGAAGGCAGCAGCTGCATCAGATGATTAATATTTTGTACATCCTGACACTGAAACGCAGGCTTTGGCTGAAGGATCCAGGTATTGTTGTGTCACAACCATATTTTATTACATTTTAAGATACAGCCGCTGAAACGGCGCCGTTGCTTCCACATGATAAATAATGGAAATAAAAGCTGATTAAATAACAGCCCTCCAAGAGAGGAGAAGCTGCTAGGAGCTGGTTTGCTTTGTCTTGGCCTTCTTTTTTCTTGAGGTAGTTTATAGTGTATGGTAAAATGTTCCCCGGGAGCTGAATTATATAACTTTTAGCATTGTTAATGTGTGATGAAATGAACGCTCAGCCATTCAATTAACACCGTGCTATTACTTACACTGATAGACATATTAATGGCATCTGCATTAATGGGGGTGACCATAAAAATACTGCCATTGTCAGCAGTAGGAATTGCTGGGTGGATGGGGAGAAGGGTCAACATGAGATAGAATAAAATCCTGGTGCTGCTGGTGCATTCCCTGCCTGCCAGGGGACCTGCTGCACGTTCACAGTTCTGCCAGCAGAATAAACCTTGGATGGGAACTTTCTGTGTTGCTGAGTAGCTACTTCAGCAACTACTGAGTTCTTCTGTTTGGTTTTTTTTTCTTTTTTTTTTTTTAAGAGGGGTCAGACCCATCATCAGTCCAATGGTCCATTTCTAAAGGCTCCACTGCTCAGACTTCAGAGAAAGCAGAGGGACAGCTCAACATTTGTATTAGAGAAAGCAGGAGCTCAACAGGCAAAGAGAAATCTTTGATTCAGCAGAAAGAGAACTTCCAAATTTCTATGTATGTCAGGAAAGAACAAGCTCTTTGGTAAATACCCATGGCATCACTTGACCCTGATATTTGGTTCCCTAGAACACACAAGGGTTTGAGGACAGTTTGAGTTAAGTAAGCTTTACAGGCTTTTCATTTAACATTAAATTCTAACACAAATTTTGTCATGTCTTCAAGTTCCATCTTCCTGAGAACAAGGGGCAAGCTGCCCTTCTGCAGTTAAGCACAAAATCCCAGCACCACAGACATCTGAAGCTCCATCACAAAGGTCTGGTATGGCACAAAGTAACATGCTCCCAGTGGCTGGGTGGCTATGCTGGCTGAAATCACAAGTGCTTGGCAGATGGAGCAGCTCTGAAACAGCTTTAAAAAAACATACCAGCAGCACTAGGAGATGAGCAAAAGGTAGGCTCCCTCCAAACTCCCCACTGCATGTGTTGTGTTTGCACAGCTCCCACCAGCAGTTTATGTTAGCAGATTTATGGAGCTGGCTGAGATTTATGGCAGGGAAACAGAGCATGGGAGCCCTGGAGGACAGCATCAGTTCCTGCCCTTAAAAACAAGCCCTGAGCCAGGTGCTGGGCTGCAGAGAGCTCAGTGGGGCCAGCTGCTGTTTGTGACCTCTTCCAACAGGAGCTTGGTGTGCTGCTGCCCAAACCCTGCTGAGTTACCTGGGGTGCAGCAGGGGGATGCATTCCTGCCAGGGCTTGCAGTGCTTCTCTCACAGCCTCACCTGTAATGATCCTTGAAGCCTTGCAGGAAAAGTCTGTGGTTTTGTTGAGGCTTTTTTTTTCCTTCTACTTTCTTTTGAAAGTGTTGTAAAACAATAAAAAGGGACAGGTTTGCAAGGCAGAGGTAAGTTAATGTCCACAGTGCTGATCCTCTCTGATCTGTTGTGAGGGCTGATGTTAGTTTGATCTGTTGATTGCTGGGCTGGCCCCAAATCAGCAGTTTACACCTGTTAGTGGTTTATGTTGCTATCCATCACCTCAGTTCCACAGGTTAGGTATGTTAACCCATGCAGTGTGTGGATGTTCAGCACAGTGCTTGTCTCCCCAGTGCACCACCAAGTGCCCACCACATAAACCAAAGAATCCACGCTGGAAAACCAGTCCCCAGCAGTTCAGACACCTTCCCCATGTGCATTGATCATTTCTCTGTTTGAGGATAGGGCTTGAAAAACACCATTGAGGTACCTCAGGCTCTGCAGGAGGTTGGGTGTCTACCTGATGTCCTGTTAAATGTTGGCTCTGCAGTGTTGGAGGTGGATCAAGCAGCATTACAGCTGATTGTGCACCTTTGCAATGTGTTGGTTTTAGTGCTTACAGCTTTTCCAGCTTGCAGACCTTGACCTGAGGTTTTCCATGCAGAGCATCCACCGCAGGGTAAGATTTTAGGAAGAAATTCAATTTTCAGTGCAAACAGCTGCGGCTCAGTGTTTTTTCTTGAACACATTGTTATTTTACCGTGTTCAAATAGAAATATAATTCTTACAGTTATCATGTACTGCCAAGCCTTGCAGTCTGGGGATGGAGAGAGTTTGGTCACCTTAGAAGAGCATTACTGAATCAGTTAAGTATGCTGAACTTTCCGGTCTGAAATACTTAATTTTTTTATGAACCTCTGAAAGATTTTATATTTCATATGCTTGGTGGGGATGTGAGTAATGCATTTTCTCCAGAAGTTTCATCTATGATGGGCATGCACATGCCATGGCTGAGGGAGCTGATGCAGAGGTTTCTTCTTCTTAGTCCTTCCACTCCTTTCTCAATGGCATAGGAACCAGGACTTGAGTCAAAACCCCATTCATCTCCTTCTACAATTTCTTTAGTTTCTGGTTTGCATTTTGACCTAAA
The DNA here is from genome assembly GCA_039654755.1 of Calcarius lapponicus. Taxonomy (NCBI): domain Eukaryota; kingdom Metazoa; phylum Chordata; class Aves; order Passeriformes; family Fringillidae; genus Calcarius; species Calcarius lapponicus. The sequence continues at coordinate 6,326,499 of CM077473.1, read as the reverse complement.
AAGAACTTTTCTTTCAGGTCTTCTTCATGGTAGAATCAACTCTTTAGAGTGCTGATTTTTGAACCCAAACTTGTCTTGTTTAACATCAGGTTTCCTGACATAACCTAGTTCTGACTATGCTACATGGGTGTTTTTGGGTTTTTTTGTTGCTAAGAACAGAGAAAGGTGTATTTATTTTGGTTTTTTTTCCTGGTAAAAGAATGAACTGTAAGCTGATGTGTTTGTGTGGACATTGTCTCTGCCATACTGTATTTTTTTCTTCCAGTACCACCTTGGCATTGTGCCCATGTAATTAAGTCGAAATGAGTAAGCAACACGTGCTTTGACTGTGCCATGTGGCTCCCTATTGTGTGTGTTACAATGGAGCTCCTCAGAACATGAGGGTTAATTAACATCTTTTAGGGACCTGAATAATAGATAATGGTGCACAGGGCTTTTAACGTGTTGGGCTCTAATCAGTTTATTAGAAGACAGATGAAGACAACACAGCAGGGCTGTATTATTCTTGTCTCTGGCCTTGGAAATTAAATTGCATAGCATTTATTTGAAATTAACCAAATGTGATCTGTTTAAAAATGCACTAGGACCCGTTTTGTTCAGGTCTATACTTTACTTGTTTGTTTGTTTTCCCCGTTTCTGGAGAAAAAAGACAACCATGTTCAGCCCTTCCAGCACAGCGTAGCACTCACCAGTATTGCTTTTGAAAAGTCCCCCTTAGCTTAATTAACAATGCAATCTGTACCCAGGCAGCATTAATTAATCACTTGCAAATGGCAATTTTGAAGATGGCAGTGGCGACTGCTGTTGGCAATCTGCAATCAGCTTTTGCTGCCCACACAACAGGGATGGCCCAGAGGAGCTGGGAGCAAGCAGCAGGCTTTTTGCTCTTTTTATTTTTGTAATGTCAGAGGTGAAACTCCTGCTTTGTTCTGTGCTCGCAGATCTCTGTCTCTGCAGGGCAGATTCCAGTGGTGGGAAGGACAGGCTCTGATGGTCTGACACTCTTGCATGCTGATGAGTGAATCTCCTTTTCTTTTTTCTCCACTACCTTGCAGCATCCTCTGCACAAACCAGAGAGCTGTCACACTGCCTGCTCTCCTACATCTGCAGAGCATTTCCCAACCAGATGGAGGTACCTGAGCAGTGACCCACGTCACCTGTCATTTCAGGACATAGGCTGCTCTGCCGTGTGACAGGTAGCTGAACTGCCTTTAAACCTTCCTGATGCAAGCCAGGACTCACGAGCTGAGAATCAGGTTTTACTTCCATCACTTAGGTTGCTTTGGAGATCAGTTCTCTGACCCTTGGCAGGCTGCAGGCGCAGGGATACGAGTGCTGGGAACCAGCTGGAGTGCCTGTGCTCTAGTCAGAACTTTGTCACAGCCCTGTCTGTGCTGGCAACCCTGAACTTGTGCCTTTGTCACCCTATCACTGGGATGACTTGCAGAACCTGTGAAGTACGTGGTGGTACCCAATGTGTCCTCATTTACAGTGGCAGCACTGAAACATCAATCTTTATACTCCTGAGGATGAGAAGGAAAAGCGCTTTCCCTGCGGTTCTTTGAAGGGCTTTACTGGCTGACAGTCCATTTTTAGGCCTTTTTTTATTGGTACAGAGCCTCTGTGGATGCCCCTCTCTCCCTCACCCTGCTGATGCCCTAGATGGTGAACGCAAAGCTTCTGCTTAAAACCCTGGTGCTTTCTGGCTTTATCAGAGAATGCAGCAACCTCCATTCTTGAAGGGCTTTAATGAGTTGAGTGGAAGTGAGATGCCTTCCTGGTAGTGGGATGAAACAGGAGCTTTCATCCAGGAGAGAGAGGGAGGAAAGCATGGCTGAAGGGTAAGGAATCTGTGTGATGGGGGCAGATGGACCCTCAGCTTGGCTGCTGCTCTCAGGTCCTTGCAGAAATAGAGGGAAGATAAAGCACAGCACCTTCCCCACAGGGAGATAAACATGACATAGGATGGTATCAGCACAAAGTGTGTGAGATGTTTGGCGATGGAGTGCTGGGAAAACCCCAAAAATCTTGGCTTGTGTTGTCTCCTCTGCTGTTGGCCAGCAGTGGAAAGCAATATAGGTATTTTGCTTTCAGTTTGTTCTCTCTTCAGAGGGGAGAAAGGAAATATTTTGACCCTTTTTTTCCCAAAAATAATCTGAGATCAAGGGCTGTGGAATGTGCAGTCCCTGAAATGAGTCTTGTTACTAAACCGAGGCCACAGAGATGTGACCTTTCTAGCCTCTACTGTGTCAGCTGCAGTTTGTTTCTCTAGCTGCTATTTAAGAGATGCTGACCCTTGATCCCAGCAGGCAGGGTTGCTCCTCTGATCCATCCCTAAACCAAAATGAGCCAGGTGACTGAGCATATGAGCAGGTCTTTGCTAATCTGGCTCCTCTTGACTGGAAGGAGGTAGGATGTGTTTGCGCTGATGGCTCAGCCAGCTGCCCTGACTGCCAGCAAAAACATAATGAGAAGTAAAAAAGAGGGCATGGCTACACTGGAGAGGGAATATCTACCTGTGGCTCAAGTCTTAGAGCAACATTTGTTGCTGCTGTTGGGCAGACCTGGGTGTGTAGGAATGGAGAGCCCCTCACCAAACTGTTGTTAAATAGTCCGGGGAGTTCGGATGCGTCTCGTCCACTGTAAATACAGCTCCAGGCAGCTGCAAGCAGAATGTGATGGAGCTCTCTGCTCCCTTCTTTATTCATGCCAGCTCTAATTTCTCTTACAGTGACAGGTAAAGGGAGAGCAATTTGCATTGCCTCTGCCCACAAAGATTACACGGAGCCAAAAGGCAGCACAGAGTCACTTTTCAGAAATGACAGTGCCCTGTTCACACACATTAACTTCTTTTGCCTTCTGCCTCTGGATTATTCACGAGGCAGACAGTATGTTGCCTAAATACCAATAGTGAGTAATGAGGATTAAGTGTTACCTCTAATTCCATCGTTATGAATATTTCAGAACTTCCTGTTCAGGCTTAACTGCTATTTTGGTGCAAAAAAAGCAAGTCTTGGGAATTGAGCTGCTGCTGGCCATGACATCACAGCGCTGTGATTTGGGTCTGGTGTGACACCTACTCCAGAGAGCTAAGCTCAGTCAAGCCTCTTATGTAGATGTGTCTGAGAACCTCTGTGCAGAGAGAAGCTCTCGTTAGTGAAAGAGTGGATTTCTAGTGTGTAACAAATGTGATTTTTCTGACTGTTCCTATCACTTTTTTTCCCCCCCAGTATGCTATTCTGAGCAATGAAATTCAGACCCCAGCATATGAGTTAGGGAGAAACCTTTGGCTTGGTTCCAATTCAGGAATAGTCACTTGTAAAATTTGGGATCAGACCGAGAGTGGTGCAGGTACTTCCCTGGCAAGGGAAACAGCTGAGATGTGGTCTCCTGGAGGCAGATGAGGGAGAAATACTCTTATACCTAGGCTAATAATAAAGTGGCCTCTTCATCCTTTGGCAGGTTATAAAGATGTAGTCCTCACTGGCAGTTTTTTCTGGAAGTCCTGAGTAAGCAGCACTCAGGAGGTTTGGAAGTGGAGTTGCTCAGTCTGGAGTGTTTTTCAGGGCTCATAATCACCCATGACAAGAGCTGTGAGAGCAGTGAAACAAAAGCAAGCTCCCCCATGGAAAGGGGTCGACTTTCTATGCCCATCTCAGGGGAAGTGAGGGGATCTGGAGGTGTTGTACCTGGGATGTGCAGCGTGGCTCTCATCAAGCTCCTTTTCAAACCCCTTCCAAACACATGAAAACCTCTCTTCAACCCCAGCCCTTCTGTGCAAGCCCAGAGTTGCTTCAAATGCCAGTACTGAAGGGCTGCGAAGGTTTGTGGAACGGCTTGTCTGCTCTGTGTACCAGGAGGTGACCTGGTTTCCTCCACATTCTCCTTTCTGGCTGTGACAGGACCACAAGCACTTTGCTCTGCGGGCTGTGGAGGAGGAGCAGTGGCACAAAGTGGTGGCTTTGGGGGGGACAGGGCTCTGTTCACTGCCTGCCATGGCCAGATGGGGAGGATGCAGCACATCTCTTGCCCAGCAGTGTGTAGAAAGCAGGATCAGTGCTAGAGAGCACTCAAAAGGCAGGATTAAACACACTGTTGTCACTTCAGGGTGGATGAAGGGTCCTTTATAAACAGCATCATAGATCTCTGTGTGACCAGAAGGGTTTTTGAATTTCAGGCTGTGTCAGTCAGCGCCTCTTTGTGTGTTACAGCTGCTACTGGAAGGAACAGTGGTTTTCACATGCAACATTTTTTCCCTATCTTCATTTTCTCCCCTTGTTCGCTAGTCCAGTGTTAACAATGAGCATGAATGTAAAATTGTACATCTGGACACCTGAAAATAATCCCCTTGCAAAAGCCAGGAAGAGCAGTCCTACTTTGCTGTTGTGGTGATAAAGTAGATGTGACCCAACAGCTTTTCCATAATGTTGCAGAGCAGTGAGACACTTACTGAAGTCATGAACTAGATGGATTCTAACCTATTTAGACTGTGAAAATTGCATATTTCCTAACTGTCCTTCGTGGCACACACTTCAATTACCATTCTGAATGGCTACTGTCCCCTATTAGTATTACATGCTTAATGGTCATTTAGTGTCAAAGAAAACTTTTATCTTTCCTAAGTGGGGAGGTGTAATAATTTGCCTGAAGGCTTCAGTTAGTCACTGGAGATGAAAACACTCCATGACTTCAGTGCCCAGGTAATTTCCTTTAAAGAAATGCCCTGCTACAGTCTTGTGCATACTCTTACCAGGATGCAGTGATTAGAATTCTGCTGGATGAGATTTCTGCTACATCCTCCATATTTAAGGACATTCATAATGTCACATCCAGATCAGAAGCCCCTTGTGATCCTTGCACCTTACTGCTGGGAAAACAAGGCACATCAGGTTTGCAGAGGGAACCTTGCAGGGTGATTGGTGGGTTGTGCCTGCTGGACCCTTCTCACTGTGTTAAGTGTTTTGTAAGGTAAATTTGTTCAAATTAAAATGTTTTGCATCAAATTTATCCAAATATTCAACAGAAGGTTGTCAATATTATATATTTGGTTAGAGACAAAAGATCTCTTTACGTAATGTAGTACTGAGATGAAACAAACTCTTGGTAGTTACTTTTCCCCTCTATCAACACATAATGTTTCAATAATTTCAGTGAAGTGTCTTGGGAATGTTTCTTTTGGCAAAATAAATCACAAGGGCTGATGATTTGTCTCGACATTGGACTAAAGGAATTATTTTCACAGGGATGGAAAAATCTTTTCCTTTTACTGTGTTGCTTTGCCAAACCTTCCACAGAATAATCTAAATCCCTAAATCTGTGAGTGGTGGTGTGCTTTCCTTCTCTTGGCAACTCTTCATGCACTGAGGATCCTCCAAGGTGTCTGTAGATGTTTATCTCCTTATTAAATCATGGATTTGATCAGGTAAAGGAAAAAATTGAAGAGAAGAATTAACTTTAAATGCTTTTAGAGTTGAGAAAAGGAGCAAAACCTGGATAATGTGAAAAATTAAGTCCCCTTCTCCTCCCCATGGTTCAGGTTACGCTGGCAGGAGCAGAGCAGGGAGCTTTCTGGCAGACATATGGCTGCTTTGCAAAGCAGAAATCGTCACAATAAATGCAGAGTGCCTTCTGTGTCTGCTCTGGATCCTTATAGTGCTGGCTTTATTACTGAAAACCTCCTGGAGGTGATAAAAGAATAGAGTGAAAGTGAAGGTGGAATGTTCCCCTGAGATGGTCGTTCCATTGGTCAGGCTTTATTCCAACACCAAGTTAGTAGTTTTCCTGTAGCCCCTGCAGGATGCAGATCTGGTGGCATAAGGCAGAGTTTCACATTAATTTTTATCAAGCTCCTGTGGGTAGCTTTATTGAGATCTGCTCAGAGGGAAGCTGCAAACCAGCCCTGGCAGGCTGCAGCTGGGAGGGATGCCATGGAAAGCCTGGCTGGAGAAATCCTGGTGGCCTTGAAGGGGTGAGAAAGTTGTCAAAGAGCTTGATACACATGACCAAGTCTACAAAGAAGTCTGCCATTTAAGTGGGCCTAAACCAGGATTAAATGGGGATTTTTTCTTGAGTTTTAGATGCTGTGCAGGACATCAGCAATGCTGTTGGTTACATTTCCTTTAAAATGTGATGCCTGTGAAGAATAGAAATTCCTGTTGAATGTAATTACTCACTTTGGGACTGCTGTTTTGGGGGCAATTGTGGTTACTCACTTTTGACTGCTGCCAGGCACCTGTGTCCTTTGTGCCTGTGATGTGTGCCAAACCCTTGACTTGTTTCTGTGCCCAATGAGTGAAAATAAAATTAAGACTTGATTATTAAAAGGAGAAGGACATAAACTTCAATGGGTGACAGCACAGACTGTGAGAAGGGATCCATCACAGCAGATTTTAAAGTATCTGATGTGGAATCTGGGCATTTCTGGATACCAGCTCAGGAGAAAAGAGGTGGGAGATTAGGATCCTCATTCCCTGAGGCCCTGGGAATATCTTTGGTCATTCTCTTGGTGCCTCAGTCCTCTGTCTTCTGTGGTTTAATGAAGAAAATACTTGAGGTGTGTCATGGGCAGTGACAGGAGCCTCTTACTTCCCCTCAGCAAGGGACAATGTGACTTGTCCTCATGCAAGGCTTGATCCCCATGTGCCACTGAACCATCATTTCTTTTTCTGGAAACAATGAGATGGTAAAAATTAGATGGTAGAAATTAAAAGGTGGAGGAAATTAGAGGTTTTCTTCGGACTGAAAGACCAGTTTTCCTGCCAGGGTGAACTTGCTACATCCTACCAACCCACAGATGAACTTCTGTGCTTTGAGATCTCTCTGTGATTCCCTATAATAAGCATCTTCAATATCTGTAAATATAGACAACATTTGTGGCCAGGCTGTTGCTACTTGGGAGCTAGCAGAGGCCTATTCCAGGACAACATATTCATGCCAATCATAAGAATATAGTGTGTTTAAGACCCCTGCTCTCTGTTAAATATGAATGAGCCCATGAAGCTGATGTTTGTTGGGTGGAGGCAGTCAGAAGGTGCCCAACACCTGCAGAAACCCAATGCTTTCAAGCCTCACATTCCCCAGAGTCAGCTAAAATACAAGAAGAAAATGGGAGTCTGATATTTGTTGGGTGAAAAAATCCCCGGATTTTTACAAGGAATTTTGTTTCTATTTTAGCTATCTATCATCAGCATTGGGTTGCTCATATCATATCACAGCTGCTTAATCCCAGCTGATGTGGGAACAGTGGGGACAAAGCAAGTCCCCACTTAAAAACTGGTCCCCACTCACGTACCATTCTACAAAATCTCTATGGTTTCTCTACAGCCTTCCAAATTTCTGTCTTTGTTGCTTATGGTACTTCCCTGTTCTCCTTTCAAGCCTGCCTGGTAACATACCCAGGAAGGGTGGTTCTTGCAGTGGGTTTCCACAGCACATTAATAACTAATCAAGGCTGGAATCGTGTAGCAGGTGGTTAAAAAGGGCCTGTTGGTCATCCTTGCGAGCTCTGGCAGGAAGCCTGCCCTGGAAAATGTAATTACTGTCCAAAAGAATGCGACGAACTCTGCCAAAAATAATGAAAGTAGATCATGGTCCAAAGCCACACCAGCTGAAACATGCGGCAGTTTGTGGGGGCTTGGCAGCGGCGGCTCTGCTCCTCTGCTGCAGGGAAAGGGGCAAGCTTTGGACCTTCCCACGCCAAACGTTTTGGGAGCAAAGTGTCTGAGAGCTCCGTGGTTTTTGTTAACTCTTCGGGGCTTGATTTTTTAATTTGGCTCTGTATCGCGCAGTCTGCGAAGTGACTGGTTTTTCAACCCCAAAGTAAATCGCGTGATCCGTTTGGAATTTATGGGGGGGATTTTCAACATCCTGTCCTCTTCCCCCCCCTCCCCTCACAAAAATTGAAGTAAGGATAAGCAGTCACACTCTCATACTCTCATAAAGCTGACTTCTTCCCCTGCATTTTTCCAATGGTGCACGGGTCCATCAAAGGCGTTTTGACCAATTCCACGTACCAGGAGTTTGCAGCAAGAGATAAACCTTGTGAAATGATGATAAAAGAAGCAGCTCTATTTGCTGGTTTGGAAATTGCTGTTTCCAGCTTCCTGTCACAGACTCTCTAGGATTCCTCGCTGCAGTGGTTTTTTTAGCTGGATTATTTTAAAAGTATGAGTATCTTAACTTGGATTGCTTCACAGGATTGGGCTTGGAAATGGCAGCAGTGGCAGTTCAGCTGGCAGGATGTGCAGCATGTGGGTGCTAACAAGTTCTATAAACCTCTGAGTCCAGCTCAGATCCAGCCAGAATAGCATGGTTGTCTGAAATTATGTTTCATTTTCTGAGCAGTTCATTTGCCTGTGCAGTCCTAAGGAGTTAACATCTTCCAGGATGCTAGAAGAGGGGTAATAAACAGAGAAATGAGAGAGTCGACATGAATTCATTAAAAGAGCCTCATTGGAGATGAGCAGGAGTGACAGCACCAAAAAGACTCTTAGAAATACTATTCAGAGATATTTGCAGTTACTTGGTTGATTGAAACTCCATTTTTGTCTAACCAAGATGAAGGGATGCCTGCAAAGAGAAGCCACTTCAAGCCAAAAATTTGGAAATCAAGAGGCTTATATTTATTTATTTTTTTTAACCAAGCCAAGAAATAAAAGAAAAAAAAAAAGGCAGAACAAATCCACACCTTCACCCTTTTGAAAACATAAAGCCCATCAAAAATTCCGAGGTGGACATCTCTGAACAAAGTGGAAATTGGGTATTTATCATTAAAGCCATTACTCCCAGAAGAGTGACCTTGCAGAGTCAGACTAGCTCCTGAAAGGTCATTGAGGAGGAGTAATACAACGAATTTTGAATAATCTTCAGTAATAAGAGGCCATCGTGGACCTTCCTATGTTCATCCCACTTGGCCAACTAGGGTTGCTTCCCTAAGGCAAGGGCAGCGTCCCACTGAACACCCTTAACCAGGCCATTCTGATGTGATTGATTTTAGATGGGATATTCAGCAGCTTTTAATTCACTTCTCAACTTAAAGCACAATTCCAAGTCTGCTGTGGGAGAATTGCTGTCTTCTCCCAGAGCCTCCATCCAGCCCCTTTCCTGGAGGGCTGGAAAAGGGCTTTGTTTCATCTTTCAGCTGTGGCTGTGGATGTTTAATTGAGGGAGACAAGCCCATAATGATAGCAGCAGCTGTTCTCTCCCCTGGGCAGAAAGAGACTCTTCAGGGACAGGGTCCTCCTTGGCACAAAATAAAGTATTCTTGAGAAAGCAGCACTGAAGAGGCTGGCAGCTCCCCACAGACTTTGTAAGAAACCTCAGGAAAACACCCATGTGGCCTGTAGTTTTGGCAAGAGGAGGGAGGGCTGTGCACCAGGGATGAAATGCTGAATAACACTCTCTCAGGAGCGCAGTCCTCTGCATCCAGCCTGCAGGGTTTGTGCTGATGGTGCGAGCAACTGCTAAACAATCACATTGGAAGTAATCTTAGACTGGGGGATTATCCTGCATCCAGCCAGCCTCCCCATCCCCCAGAACAGACTGGCATCTGGCATCCCTCAGATTCCCCACATGGGGTAATTGGGGGGGATATTTGGAGGGGGTTGTCAGGCTGGATCCACCCCCATTGCCTGCCTGGAAGGTTTTCTGGATTTTTTATTTGGCTCTGTATCGCACCAACTGCGAAGTTTTAGATGCTGCCCCTCCCATAAACAATACATATTTAGAATTACGAATTTTTTCTTGCTGAGAGGTTTATATAGAGCTTGTTGAGAAGTAGCATTGCCATGAAACAAAGCGCAACTAGACTCCCAACCCTACAGTGGTCCCCGCAGATGCTTTGGGAGTTCCAAATTTCTCTTGCTGAGAAGTTTACGTAGAACTTGTTGAGAAGTAGCATTGCCATGAAGCAAAGCAGAGGTAGAGCCCCAGCCCTACAGTGATCTCCACAGATGCTTTGGGACACCTTGGCCTATTCCTGACAAAGGAAGCAGCTGGAGCTGCAGCCTGTGCATGGCCAAGGGCTGAGCAGCCTCTGCAGCGGGGTACCTCGGAGGGAGGAGATGGGGGGCAAGGAGGTGTGAGATACCTGTGTCCAGCCAAGTCTGGCAGGCCCCAGGCCAGCGCCCTAAATGTCTGTAAGAACAAATATTTATCTGCTCTAAGAAGCAAACGGTGGATTTGATCCAAAGCCTGTTAAGATCAGTGCAAGAGTTCCCTTAAAGCTCAGTGAGATTTGGGTCAGGGCACAGAATGACTATTGTCAAGAGCAAATGCTTTTTTCTGATGGCGTTTGCAATATGAGGAAGCAGAACAACACAAGTTTTGTTTTCAATTTCCTTTCCTTCCTGACAGCTCAGCCATTACCAGAGCAGATTTAATCTATTGTGCAGAGGAAAGCACGGCACTTTCTTAAATGGTGGGTACAGATAACTGTTATCAGCACTGGCTTCCCAGCAGCTTGCCTGACGTCACTGGTGATTCCCAGGCCTCTCCTTGCCTCAGAAATTTAGGATGGGCTTACCCAGTGCCAGCTGCCTGTGAATCATCCTCCACTGTGCAGCAATCTGTACCTGCACAGCAGCCAGGCAAAGGAGATTTGAACAGACATCTCACAATGTGTGAAAACTGCTCCTGCTAAAAGTGAACGTTTTGCTGATGGCTTTTGGGAGGGCAGGAGCTGCCCTGGCAGTTCTTAGGGAACTGTTGCTGTTTGGATGCTCTTTTCTTCCTGCTTTCCTTCGCAGATGAACAAACCATACAGTGCGTCTTTAATTGTTCTGAGTTTTTCCTCCCAATACCTTTTGAGAAAACACGAAACAAAAGGAGAAAAAGTAAATTAGAATTGCTTATGTTCCCAGGGAGCCATCAGCTGAGCTGGAAGCACTGGAGCAGGGGTGATGTGGGGCAGTGGGAGGGTTTCCTTGGCACAGAAATGCCTGAGCAGCAGAAATATGAACTTTTCACCCATTGTTCAGAGCGTCACATTCTGCATCAGGCGCTGTGTTTGGGATGGAGGATTACTCATGTGTGTGTGTGTGTAACAGCTTGATCAGCTGGGAGGGGAGCAGGATCTGGGGAGCTGTGGGGCATCCAGCACCATACCTGACCTGACTGGCTGAGTCTGTGTCATCCAGACCTGGAAAATCCTTCCTCTGGATGATGCTAAGAGGAAAGGTCTTGAAATCCCAGGTGCTGTCAGCTCAAGAAATAAATGGCAAATGCTTTTAGAGGCATGAAAAAGACTGGAAATGTAGCAGTGGCCCTCTGCTGCAGTCAGGTGAGAAGCAGGAAGGAGCAGAGGGGAATTTTGCAGGGCAGAGTTTTTCAAATGGTGAGGCAGACATGTCAGAGGTCCAGTAGGGAGAAAAGAGCTGAACTTTTCTTCCTGACTAATTGTTGCTTAGAAAAGCAGCAAGCTGCCTGTATTGACTTAAAACCTCAGTTAGAAATTGAATGTGTTCTCATGGGATGGGAAGGGATACCCCCAAGACTGAGGTTAGAGAGAGAGGGAGGCAGTTCTGGCAGCTCTTTCCTCAAAAGAACATGTTGTGTCTGTTCTGAACTCAGTACACAGCTGAAAATAAATAAATAAAAAGGGAAGGTGGTGTTGCAGCAACCTCCAAATGCCAAAATTCACATTTTACAGGCTGTGAGAACTATGTGGGAATAGCTCATTGTTCTCTCAGTTGCATGAGCTGTTGGGGGCTTTTTTTCCAGTGTATTTTAGAGTATAAGGAGGTGCTTGACTCGTGCAGAATTCAAGTGACAGAGGTTAAAATCTGCAAGAGCCTCAAAAGGGTCTCTCTGTTGAGCAGAAACAGGCTGTGCTCACAGGTGAGGTGGACAGCTCATCCAAGCAGAAGATAGAGGACAGGGAAGAATTTTGTGCAAATCTTTAATGCATCCCTACACTCTTCTGTAGGATCAAAACCACCCAGTATTAAAGGGGACACCAGCCAGCAAACTCAGAGCAGACTTGCAGTCCTGTAAAGAGAGAGAGAGAAAAATGCCCTAGAAGTATATTTCCATACAAACCTACAGTTGGCACAGTTCCTGGGAAATAGCACAAGGAGATCTGCCCATCTGTGGCTGCAGAGGCACGGTGGGTTTGGTGTAGAAACAGGTGTTTGTGTTTAAGGGCTGGGGGAAGACCAGCACGGCTCGAAGGCGTTGCGGCTTCAGCCCTCCAGAGAAACCAGACTTGGCGTTGGAGCATGTGGCTTTTTCCCTTCCAAAGCCTCTTCGGTGGCTGCCTCCCAAGGTAATTAGCACAAGGGGAAAATTGCTTACAAGGTGGAAGTTGCTGGTTGAAGCCCACGGCTACGGCTGGTGTGTTTGCGCCGTGTGTTGGAGGTGTGGAATCCGCGGCTCGTGCGTCAGGGTGGAAATAGCCTGCCCTGGATTTGCACGCTATAGTTAGGAACGTGCTTGTACCCACCTCTTAAACTGAGCTGACTCCTTCTGAAGTGATAACAAGCAAGTTTCAGGGACAGGAATGTGCGCCAGCAGGGTAGGTGGAACAAGTGGCTTGTCCTGATTTTTCAAAGATCGCGCAGCATCGGCTTTTTGTGACGCACCTGACTGGACAGGACACGGGTTCATACTTTGTTTCTTTGTTTCCTTTTTTGCAGAAAGTGGCAGAAAAATTGACTATTGAGCTTCTTTTTCTGGACTTCTCCTAACTCAGCCTGAGTCTCTAATCCCTTGCAATGCGTGTCCAACTACCTGTAAAACCTTTGCAGAAGGAGACAAATCTTTGTGAGGATTAAGCAATATGCCCATCTTAAGAGATGCTGGTTTATAGAAATAGCCAGCATGAAGATGAGCATTTTGGAAGAGGGAGACAGCACTAGGTGCAGGGAGATACTAAATCACTGTATGGTGTGTGTGTTTTTGTAGGCACCTTGCTTGCATGCACTGATGTGATTCTGCATGCTGTTTGTGCGTAGAGTGTGTGTAAATATTAAGAGACAGGGCATCAGAGTGACTGCAGCTCGAGTAGGAAAACACGGCTACAACAATGCCACTGCGTTCATAATCCTCTGTGAGTGTTCCCTGCTTTGGTTAAATATGCAGAGACTGATGGAGATTGCCAGTGGATTAGCTCTCGTGTGGCTGGTGCCAGGGATTGATTAGCATAAGCAAATTTCTTCTCCAGCTTCACATCAGTGAGGAGAGAAATGCAGCAAGAGGTCCCTCCACTGCCTGGGAGGGGACTGAGATGGTGGGGAGGGAAACTGGAGTGGGAACAGATTGTTCCCAGTGTTAACTGGTGTGACCAAATAAATCCCAAGACTTCTGCAGTGAGCACATCCCCATAGTTTACCTTGCAGAGCTCACAAATCGTCTGCTTTAATTTTTGTTTTGCTTGCAAACACGGTTTTGAGGGTTGTGGAGCTTTTCCCATGGTGTGATTTGTTTCTCTGCCATTTTTTTGGTGATCCTGTTTCAGCAGCTGCATAAAGGAAGAACCTAAAAGCCAATATGCATAGGGCTCTGAGTTGGGTTTTTGGTTGTTTTTTTTGGTTTTTTTTTTTTTTTTTGGTTGGTTTTGTTTGGCTTGGGTTTTCCTTATTTCTGTGCTCATCAGAATGAGGGCACAAACCAGTTAATGAATGTGTTTTGAGCTGCTGCAAGTGCACCTAGTCATTATGGAAAATTTGGGGCTGGATGCTGAGCTTGTGCTCCTAAAGCAAAAATCCCCTCCTGTACCACTCCACAAACATTCTGTGTGTGCATCAGGATCCCCTGTGACTGTCAGTTGTTGATATAACATTGATCCTTTCACATGTAGCCTTGATAGTGCTGAGGACAGGGATTTGCTGATAAAACAAACCTAAGGCTTGGTAGTAATTGAAAATGCAGGGTGGTTCACCAGGCAAAATGCCTGCTTATAGAAAATAGATTTCATCTCCAAGTCAGCAGACATTTCTTTAGGGAAATCCCAAATTCTGATGGAAATCAATATTTAAAGGGACCCTGACAGTCTGGGGAGAAACCTCCATGTAAGATGCTTTCAAGTCCAAGCAACCCCTTTAGGGATTAGCATCTGAATGTTAAATATAGGCTAGAACAAAAACTGTACTGGAGTAATAGTCTTTTTCAGCAGGCAGGGAAGAGGCCACTGCCATGGGCTCTCTCCAGCCTTGGATGAATCATATTAGAAGTTTCTTAAATCTGTAGCATGGGTGCATGTTTTTATTGCCTCTTGTAAGTAAATGAAACTCCCCAACCAGCTTTAGCTGCAGTTATTAAGTCTTATTAAACACAGGGGTAAATAAGTCATTCTGCAGTATTTGCATACAGTGGTGAGTAGCTTGCTTTAAAAACCCAAATATTCAGGAAGCAAGAGCAAATTTTACAGGCTGTTGAAACTGATTTGGTATATTGATAAAAGGCTTGATCAGAGAAGAGGGGAGGATGGGAGATGTCCAGGGCTGCCTGATTTCAAACTCTGTAATAATTTCTCTCACTGGCTGAAAGAACTAAACCCCCATGTGGCTTTCCCGTCACAAGTGGTTGCATGGAAATGGGAGAAGTCAGATTCAATCCCATGCTTGTGCTTTTCAGGCTTTCTGGAGCTGCTCTGCTGGCCCAAAAGCAGCTGCAGGTCTGTCAGTGAGAAATAGGATGTCTTGGGACAGCGCTGTCAGATCTTTCTCCAGGGGTTCTGTTGCACACACAGATGCAGCAAGCTGTAACAGTGGAATCAATGAGAGGAGCTCAGAAATAAAACTCAGTTTGTTCTGACACATTTGGTGTTCCTGATTACTAAAGCACTCCATAGTATTTGTGCATCTTGCAGTACATCACAAGGAGGGACTGGCTTTGGTTAAAAGGTAACGAGATGCAGTGAATGGTCCATGGGAAGGAATGGCTGAGCAGGGATTTCAGCTTCTCACTGCCTTGGGACTGCCAGGACATCTGTGCCTGTCTTTGGCATCACTTGAGCAACCCTAAATATGTGTCTGGGGAGTCTGCTGGTGTTGAGCTCCTGAAGGCAGAACTGGTAAATCATGTGTGTGCTACTGTGCAGATGGGATGAACCCCCAACCTCTTCGCTCCTCCCCACCTCATGCCAGTACAGGGCTGGAGCTGCTTTGATCCCCACCAGAACAAAGTCTGAACATTAAAGTGAATTGTCCCAAAGTTGTTCCTCATTAAACAACAGCTGCAGGCACTTGGAAACAGCTGTCCAGCCTGTCTGAGCATTCCCTTTGCTTCGGTGGGTGCACTGAGGAGGCAGAACAAACCAAAACAAGCCGTAGGGCCACCACCTCCTCTTCACCTTTCCTGCAGCTGTGTGAGTGAGCAGGAGGTGGTGATGGGCAGCTGGTGTGTGGACAGGGAGCTGAGTGGCAGGGGAAATTGTGTCTTTCCATGGTAAATGAGCAAAGCTGGGAATGAGAGACCAAGGGATGGGCAGGGATGCAGGCATCCCTCCACTCCTGTGGGCACGCTGTCTGTCGGAAAGGATGAGCAGGTTTTTCTGTAGAAAGAAGCCATCTGGGTAGGAAACAGCCTCCTTCTACCCTCACTGTGTGTTTTTTGAGGTTACATCAACTGGTAGAAGCCAGAGAACACCCACTGAAGCGAGGAGCTTTGCCCATGTGGGTGTGAATGTGGAACCTTTATCCCTTTATCCCCTTGAGAGCCACTGCCTGCTGTGCAGGGGGATGCAGCATCCCCAGTCTGTAGCAGGATGCCTCGGGTTCCCACAGGCTGTGCTGGGCTGGTGTCTCTTTAAAGGCAGGTCACAGAGCCCCTGAATTGCAATATTCCAGTAATCCCTTTACACTGGCCTGCTCCACGCAGCAGGAAATGTGGGACAAGCAGGGTTTTGAGATTATCTCGTGCTTTGCAAAGCCAGTTCTCTGTGTGCTTTTAGAAAGAGCCTGCTCCTGCACAGGCAGGGGGCTGAGGGTGATGTTCCTGGCCAGATGCTGTCCCATAACCACAGCAGCACCCCCAGGACCATGGCAGGGGGGTCTGTGCTGTGCCTGACCCCACACACCCCAAAACCTGTGATTTGTGATGGTCTCTGAACCACCCAGTTGCTGACAGAGATCACACTGAGTTCCTTGATCCCTTCCTCCTCAGGGATGTAGTTACTTGATGCAAGGACAACGTTTTGCAGCAATTTCCCACACCTTGCAAACTGATGAGCTTTCTGCCCACCAAAGCTGTCCCTTGGGATGGTGCAAGGGGGAGAAGGTATTTCCCTGACCATGTGCTTTGCTGAAGGTGCGCTGCTCCTTAGTGAATAATCTTCCACACTCTTTAATTTCATGGAAATGCCAAGGCAGGAACAACCTGGCTCCAGGGGACCCAGCAGATAGCAGTGACATCTCCATGGCTAAATAAAGCAGTATCCTCTGCTGCACCAGGGGTTTGCCCGTGGTTGGGAAGTGCTGTGTGAGTCACTGCTGATGGTTCCTGCTCTGGTAGCCAGCCCTGCTGGGGAAGATGCTGCTTCTCCTCCTCCTGTCTCACCTACCCAGCTCACCTTTGCCTGGAGTGTGTTGGAAGCTCTCCAGAATAAATCTCCTCATGCCTTCAGCCCCTAGTGAGGCTGAGGCTTTGAAGTGAAATGACTTGGTGTTCTTTAGCTCAGCCCATGACTGTGCTGAACCTGCTCTTACTGAACTGAACTGTACCTGAGGTGCCTCTGGCTGCACCCAGGTGAGGCTGGTAAGCCTTGCAGTGTCCCCTCCTTATTTCCAGCCAGGAGGGTTTCCCCTGGGAGTTTCCATCCCCAGTTAATTCATCTCAGGGATTGAGTCCATGCTTCACCTGTTTCACCCTGTGAGCAGCACAGGTTTGCTCATGTTTCAGGATCCTGTTGCTGCTGTGAAACACCAAGGAACAGCTCTTTATTACTGAAACACCGACAGCTTTTATGCCTCTTTGCAATTTGGTTTCTGTGCACTTTGTGTGACTCAGAGCATCTCTGTGTCACCGTCCCTCCGCAGATGTGGGACCTGCTGCTGCTCCTTCCCTTGGCTCTAATGGAAAACTGCATTGTCAGGCTTGGGCCCTACTGGTGAGAAGGTCTCATCGCAAAATGTCAGATCTAATACTGGCCTCTGTCCCCATCCTCTCCTCAGCTCTGGGAAAATGTTATTTGACAGGACAAAGTAGGATTTGGCAAATTGCTCCATTTGAAAAGATGAGGAGGAAAACATTTCTGATTTCTCAGTGCAGCCTGCTTTGCTGCCTTTTTTTTCCCTGCCTTTTTGGGAGGCAGGAAGACTGATGAAGGGAGTAGAGCAGGTAAACTGAAAAATATTAGCTGTTTTCAAACTAAGATCTAATTGTGCTCTAAAAGGACACAAACTGGAAGGAAGTGTTTGAGAGTTACCAAACAAATTGTTTGAATTGTCCCAAGACAGAGTTGCCTTTTTTTTAAATTCTCTTCTCTGAAGTACTTCTAAGAACTGCCATAATTTAGTAAGAATTAAAAAAAAAAAACACCTCAGAGATAAAAAAAAAAGGAAGGATGTCATAAGCTAATTCAAACTTGCCTAATTTCCCCTTGTGTCCTCAGTTCTGCATAGATGTTCAACCACAGACTCTATCCCAATTAGCCTGGTTTTTGTGCCCAGCAGCATGTTGATTGATCCTTGAGCATGGTCCTGTTCTGTGCAGCCCCTGGACTATCCATTGTGACAGTCCATGCCTTGGGTTTTTCCACAATCTGCTTGATTTGTGAATTAAAGTGTAAAATAGAATTATTGCAACCCCAGGATTTTGTTGGAGGCTCAAAAAAAGATAAGAAAGGCCATGGGGTGAACCAGTTGTTTTCTTCTTGATTTTAGAACAAACTACAGAAAAAGAGAAAACACAATTAACATGTTTTTTTAAAGCTAGCCTTGAGGTGAATAATAATTGAATAGCTTTGGTAAGATGTTAGATAGGTGTTTCAGTGGATGCTCTATCCCACATTGCCCTCTAGTGAGGACATGGCAGAGCAAACCCTGCCTGCCTTCCTGCAGCCACCAGGGTATGGAATGAGGTGTTTTAATAACTGAGGACAGGGCTGGTTTCTGACATTTTTGAGATGCAATAGAGTGAGGAGGGGCAGTGTTCGTCTGTCACCTGTGCCTGTGCCTGCACTGGCCACAGCTTTCTCAATGTTTGCCTTTTTCTGAGATAATTCTCTCTGCAAGCATCTCCCTGCTGCTGCTGCTGGATCATCAGCCACAGGTCCCTGCTTTTGGAAAAGGGGAAAATATTTCCTGTTTGCTTTTGGTGAAGGTTGTTTTCCCACGTTCTTTGTCTTGGGCTTTGCTCCATGAAGCAAACACCAGTTCTGTGGTTTTCCCTGTACACACATGGTCAGACAGCTGTGTGGTTTGGAGGTCATCACAGGACAAACTCCCATCCCTCCTCAGCCCAGCACTGATGCATGCAGAGGTGTTGCCTAGAGGGTAGAACTGGCTGGCCCTGCTCCCTCTGCCTCCATTTGTCATTGCTCCAGCTGATATGGAGCTCAGCGTGTCCTTATGTGCTTGACCATATTTACATAGAAATTTGAAATTAATGTTCAGTTTTCAAAGGCATTTGAATGCTCTGTCATTCATCACAGCCATGGCAGTCTCTGCTACATGCCTCCTTCAACTCTGTGCTTGAAAACTTAACACTTACAGAAAAGTTTTTCCTAACAGCTTTGATTTTCAGCCTGCAGAGAGGGAAGGGGCACAGCCTGAGTGTGTCTGTGGCAGATGTGTGGGTGCTGACAGTGCCCTGTGCCAGTGCCACCCTCCATGGGCTGCGGGAGCCCGGGAACACCATTCACCATCGTGTTTTGGGAGCCAGGCTGAGCAGCACCGTCACCCAGATGGCATTTGTGAGCTGAGTGACAAGCACTGATGCCATCTAGTGACCACAACAAATGTGGCACGGATATTTTATAAAATCCTGGTGGAAGCCACAAGTGGGGCTGGGAAGGAGGGGAGATGAGGCTGAGGTGTGCTGCAGGAAGAAACCCCTTTTTTTCTGCTCTGTTCCCTCATTTCACATCCCATGGAGTGCTTCTGCAGGTGGGCAGGGATCTCCCTGGTGAGGCTCTACAGGAGCAAGGCACAGACTGGCTGAGCAGCTCTGTGGCTCCAGGAGCACAAATTCCCCAGCGCGCTGCTGGACCGTGGAGCGCAAACCAGCACCCCAGGACAAGGTGGCTGCAGGAGGGGACATGGCTGCTCCTCCTGTGACATGGGACAGCACGGGCAGAGACCCTGGGGATTCATTTAAGCTGGCAGCAGGGGCTGAGTGGCCATTCCAGCAGCTTTGAGCTTGGCAGAGGCTGGCAGCTGCTGGTGCTGCCCTGACAGCAGTGACCCCTTGGGATGGTGTTCACAGGGGTCCCAGGGTGAGGGAAGAGATGAGAATGTTGACTCCATGTTTCAGAAGGCTTGATTTATTATTTTATTATATAGATTATATTAAAACTATACTAAAAGAACAGAAGAAAGGATTTCCTCAGAAGGCTAGCTAAGAATAGAAAAGGAAAGAATGATAGCAAAAGCTTCTGTCTTGGACAGAGTATGAGCCAGCTGGGCTGTGATTGGCCATTAATTAGAAACAACCACATGAGCCCAATCACAGATCCACCTGTTGCATTCCACAGCAGCAGATAACCATTGTTTACATTTTGTTCCTGAGGCCTCTCAGCTTCTCAGGAGAAAAAATCCCAAGGAAAGGATTTTTCATAAAACGTGTCTGTGACAACCCCTCACTGCAGCTCACACAACCTGGCACTTCTCCTCCCACCACCTTCCTTTGTCCCTCATGCTGCTCTAGGTGAGAGCCTTGAAGGCTTAAATGCACTGGGTTTCTGTGTGAGCAGCTGCCTGGGGGCACCTCTGCTTTGTCCCTTGGTATTAATCCAGCCAGGTCCCAGAGCCAGCAGCCTGGAGGAATTAGTTTGCACCCTGCATTTGTAAAATGAAGGTGAAGTTGCCTCTGACCATACCAGCTTATTCTGCTCAGCTAAGCTGTTGTTGGCAGGCGTGGTTTGCCTTGTCTGGGGATGGGGGTCTCGGGGAATTTTTTTGCAGCTCTGGTAATTTCTCCAGCTCCTGCGAAATGCACAGAGAGGGAGCTTGGGAATTAAAAAGTTTCCAGATAAGGAACTTGAGGGCTGAGACAGCTGTGATGAAGTGCATTATAAATGCACTGAGATGCCAGGCAACACCCCCAGAGAGATCAGGAGAGTGAGCAAAGCACCCAGATGCAAATAAACTCCTTTGTGGGCCATCTCTGAAGTGCAGTGACACCAGGACTGGTGCTGGCACATCCCTGCTGAGGTGCCCCCTCACCAGGCACAGGGGTCCATCAGCAATGCCTTCCCCCAGAGGGAACAAACTCTGCTCCACACTGCTCAGTCTGTCCCTGCTCCCTCCAGAAAACCATTTACAAGGGTCCTTGGGGAACTTTCTGTTGTTTTTCCCAAATGTTGTTGTTATCCCAAATGTGAAGGTACCTAATATGTTCTTATTGTCTAATTTACAAATGTTTTGTGTTATCTTTGCTGCTGCTTTTTCTGGATTATCCTTGTGTCCCCCTGCCTTTCTGCCCTGGATAATTGAGAGCTGGCGCTGTGCCGGCAGCATTCTTGTTTCAGGGCCAAAATGGGAGTGAAAATAAATGCTTCTAAATACTGTATTGAAACAAATAAGTCATTTACTCATAATAGCTCTTCTCCTGGCATTACACTGGCAATTTCATGCAGGTTTTTTAGAAGGAGCAAGCAGTTGTGAGGGGCTGGAAGATCCACATAGCATGAATATTTGTCACCTGTGTCTGATGGGGAGAAAGGGCTTCACAGATGTGGAAAAGTGCTCCTACTTCTGCAAAGGGACTTTATCCAGCAGTCTGTGACAACACTCATTTCCTAGATTTGCTGTCCCTAATGTCTGAGAATTCTGTCTACCAGGATTTCAGCTGGAGGTGGCGAAGACAGAGTTGCCCATGAGGAGAAGGCGGGGCTGCTTTGCCTTGTGCTGTTGAGTAAGACATCTTTTAGAGCAGCCAGCCGACCAAAACACAGCATATGTCCACACTGTCTCCTCAGCTCAATAGAAATCCTTCAGCATTATCACACCTCCATCTGTTCATTTTCCTGAAGAGATATGGAAAAGCAAAACACATTTAGGGTGCTCTTTTGCTTGGAGCATTCAGCACAGAGACTGTCCCTATCTATTTGGCATCACCAGGGTAATACCATCTTACAGCAGGCAAGCAGAACAACTTGCAATGAATAACCAGAGCCTGGTGCTAATCTTCTCTTTTCTCTCTCCTTGTAGGGATCCTGTTTACCATGCTGGTATTTGGGCCAGCCTGTGGATTTATCTTGGGCTCCTTCTGTACCAAAATCTACGTGGATGCTGTCTTCATTGACACAAGTAAGGAGAGCTGGGTTTGGTTTCAAATCAAATACGCTAAATTTTTATCATCAGGACAAAAATGTTGATGCTCACAAGCAGGAAACTGTGATTCCATCTTCAGTGCCTCTTGCATGTATGAGTGTCACTTTTAGAAGGGTTTTTGGACTGGGATTCAAAAAGTTTCAGCTCTGTTCTGGTAAATAACAGATTTTTAATGGTTAAAATTTGTTCCCTCCTGTGTTTTTTTTTCTATGAGTTTCATCCCAGCTCTTAAAGGACACCTTGGAATGGCAGGGTGGCATTGTCATGCCAGGGGAGCTGTGTCCAGAGCACAGTGAAATCCCAGGGTGTGGGGGAAGCAGCCAGGCTCTGATGGAGGCACACCAGGAAGGTCCATGCCCAGCACCTTCTGCCCGTGGCCCTGGAGGGGATGGATGGCCAGCATCAGTCCCACAGCGCTATTGCTTTCCTCCAAAGCATGAAATAATTATTACTCACCTTGACTTCACTCGGGTTAAAGCAGACTGTTTGCAAATCGTCCTTCTGCAAATTGTCCTTTTGTTCGATTTGACCAAATTCTGCTTTTTTTGGTGCCTGCACTGTGTGTTTTTTGCCATGAGAGGGCAACATGTAACAGGCTGTTCTCTGCTGCTCCCCTGCCCTCTCTGCTACCCACGGCAAACCTGATGCTTCATTCCTTTCCCTCGATTGTTCAGGTGATTTTTCCACAGTTCTCAGCTCCATGGAATCCCACAGACCCTTATTCAGGTGTTTTTTCCCTTAGAGCAGGGTGTATTTCAGCCCTATGATGTTGTACATGTGTTGTCACGGAACGCATTTGGATGGAGTTGAACCTTGCAGGACTCAGAACAGAATTGTGCAAATCTGCAAAATTGTTACTGCTTTTTTTTTTTTTAATCTCACATGCACATGGCAGCTGAAGAAATGTAAATAATATCAACTGAGAAAGAAGTATCTTTTGGGATGGCTGAGGCATTTGGCTGCAGTTTGGTCAAACACCACATGGCCCTTTTTCATTCCTTGGCTTTACCAAAGCCTCGTTTGGCAGAGGAGCTGTTTGAAACCTGTTAGATATTTTACCATTTAGTATCATTTACACTAAAATATGAATGTACAGAAGAAAATATTTTATCTCCCAGTAGGTGAAGCTGTGGAACTCCTCACCATAAGGTGCTAAAAATCTCCAAATGAATTTTAAAGCAATTGGACAAGTGTATATATCTGAAAAAAATGAACATGACACCAAATCTAGCTTAGAAAGCCCCCAAGCCACAAGAATAATACATGCTGACTTTATTCTTGTAGGCTTTCTGGGCAGCTGCAGTTGGTTGTCATCAGAGGCAAGATGCTGACCTAGCTGAAAAATTAATTTGGTATCTTCTGGCAATTTTTAACATAAGACATTGCTCAGTATTTGCAGCCCCAAAAGGCCCCAGAGAAATACTGAGCCACAGAGAAGAGCTGTGGAACAATTACTGCTGAGAAGCCTGGAGGGGCTGTGGCCCAGCCACTTTCCAGGGAAGTGCTGGAATGGTGCAGTGCTCCAAACTCCAGCTCCAGCTCCAGCTGGCTTTGGCCACGGTCAGTCCCTGTCATGCAAAAGCCAAGGCACACATGGCCTCTGTTTGTTTTTGTATGGGAAAGAGTTTCCACTTTGCAGCTGGCTCTGCCTTGGAGCTCCAGGTGGCATAAGGAGAACCAGCTCCAGGGGGCTGAGCCTTGTCCTGCTCCCTGTTTTGGGCAGGTGTGGGATGCCACAGGTGGGCAGGTTTTGGGCAGGTTTTGGGCATGCTGCTGCACTGCCCACCACCCAGCAGCTATTTTAGGAAGGGAATATGAAGAAAACTCTGATTTGCCTGACTCTTCATGCTGTTGTGTTCCCAAGAACCTGAAAAAAAATTGCACTTCAGGCAGGAGGCAGTAACAGCAGAAGAATCCAGCCCCTCCACCACACTATTTTTCAAACTTTATCTGTATTTGAGGCCTACGTGTTATTTTCCCTAAGGAGAAAAGAGTTTCCTTCTGTCTCTGCTTGAGAGACAACTTGATTGCCTCACTTGAGACAGATTTTTCAGAGTGGCAGTAACCAGACAGTCACCATGAACAGAGCAGCTTGTTATTCCAGCCATGTGGACCTGGGTCTCCCCCAGGAATCAGCTCCAGCACCGGGCACCCTTGTGGCTGTGGCAGCAAGGCAGCTGTTAGGAAAACAGGAGTTAGGAGTTTTTCCTCTCCTGCTGTTTATTTGTATTTCCTCACATTGACTCCAGACCCTTCTTGGGCCTTACCTCTGCTGAGTGATGGCCTACAGGATACTCTAGCCTTTTATTCTGTTTTTCTTCCTTTTATGATTATTTCTGTACTTTCCTAAGCCCATTTGATGCTGTGAGTGGGTTTCTTTTTCCAATATTTAAGACTGTTTCACCCTCCACAGAGTCACAGTTGCCTTTAAGGCCCAAATGCCAATCTCTCTTTTGCTGAAAAGAGAATTCAAAGCAGAGGGAGCATTGAGCTCCTGGGAAAACAGGGTGAGAAGCAGGTTTAGAGGTGCAGAGTCCTTCTCTGTGCAGGTCTGTGCCAATAGGTGCCAGGTGAGTGTGACACAGGCTCCATGTATCACAGAATAATTATTGATCAATAATAATCTTTATTAAGAAACCCATTGCTCTTTTATAGACAATTACGATATAGGTGTACTTGATTGGTCTTTTAACTAAAACACCATCACCATTGGCTATTAGGAAACCACCCTTTGCTAAACAAATCTCCATTCCACATGTTCACAACATCAGGTGTAACAAGTGGAGGTAAGAATTTTTTCTCATTCTTTTCTGTGATCTTGATTGGTCTGTTGACTAAAACACCCTTTGCTAAACAAATCTCCATTCCACACGTTCACAACATCAGGAATAGCAAGTGGAGGTAAGAATTGTTTCTCATTCTTTTCTCTAATCTTGATTGGTCTTTTAACTGAAACACCATCACCATTGGCTGATTCGGAAGCCCCCCTTTGGTAAAGAAGTCTCCATTCCACATATTCACAATACCAGGTGTAGCAAGTGGAGGTAAGAACTGTTTCTCATTCTTTTCTCTGATCTTGACTGGTCTTTTCATTAAAACACCCTTTGGTAAATAAATAACACATTCCACATGTTCGCAACTTCAGGTGTAGCAAGTGGAGGTAAGAATTTTTTCTCATTCTTCTCTCCGATCCTCATTGGTCTTTTAACTAAAACACCCTTTGCAAAACAAGTCTCCATTCCACATGTTCACAACATCAGGAGTAGCAAGTGGAGATAAGAATTGTTTCTCACTCTGTTCTCTGATTTTCTCGCAGCCTTTCCCAGCACCACGCCTGGGGAGGTTACCTGTTGCTCCCTGTGACCAGACAGGACCAAGCCCCTGACTGGTGTTTGCTCCCCTCGCAGGCAAGCTGGACATAACCCCGGACGACCCTCGGTGGATCGGAGCGTGGTGGGGAGGCTTCCTGCTCTGCGGTGCCTTACTCTTCTTCTCGTCGCTGCCCATGTTCGGCTTCCCGCAGGCGCTGGGGCCGCGGCCGGAGCGCGCCGGGGACAGCGAGCAGGCCATGCTGCCCGACAGGGACTGCCAGCGCCACAAGCCCAGCAACGGCGTCCTGCGGCACCCGCTGGATGGGGACAGCAGCACCACCACCTGCTTCCAGCAGCTGCGAGGTGAGGCCAGCCCAGCAGCAGCTCCTCTGTGCCCGCAAATCCGCCCCAGGAATCAGCAGCCTCAAGTTTCCGTCCTTAATTCTATTTACGTTGCCCGTATCTGAATGAGAGACTTTGTTCCACTTGAAGGCTGTGGGTTGTTTTTTTTTTTTTTAAGCTACAAAGCATAAAAAAAAGGTGGGAGATGTTTAGCCAGGAGAAAAGGAGACTCAGGGGTGACCTTATCACTCTCTACAGCTTCCTGAAAGGTGGTTGTAGTCAGATGGGGTTGGGCTCCTTCTCCAGGCAGCACTCACAGAACCAGAGGACACAGTTCCAAGCTGTGCCAAGGGAAATATAGGTTGAAAATATATTTTTACATATAAAACTTTAATATATTATATAATAGATAATATTATTATATAATGAATGCATAATATTTACTATAATATATAATATTTATTATAATATATACTATTGTTATATTATAGAAAGTTTATATGTTATATAACATATAATAGTATATATTATAGTTTTTATAGATGAAAATATATTCTGAAAAATATAATTTATATCTATAAATATATTTATATCTATAAATATATAATTCTATATATTAAAATATATAATGAAAAATATAATTATATATATATAATATATTATATATATATATATATAATATTTCCTAATGTATTACGAAAATGTTTTTTACAGAAAGTGATAAAATTCTGGAATGGTCCTCCTGGGGAAGTCATAGAGTCAGCAGCCTTGGATGTGTTCAAAAAAAGACTGGATGTGGCACTGGGTGCCATGGTTTAGTTGAGGTGTTGGGGCATGGGTTGGACTTGATGATCTTGAAGGTCTCCTGGAATCACCACCCTGGTGATTCTGTGAATTCTGTGAGAAATGCATGATAGTCCTATAGAGTTGCTAAAATAAATGAAGGGGTGCACAGTTGCCAGAGCAGTTTGTGAACTTCTCTCCAGTGTACTGTCCCACTCCCCTCTGCCTCCCAAAACAGAGAGTGAGCCAGCAAGGGCACTTAAAAGAAATTGGGAGCTCCCTGCACCTGAGCTTCAGCTTAGTGCAATCCCAGATACAAAGCAATGAGTGCTGGGCATCCCCACAGCTCTCAAACTGAAATGGGAAGAGGGAGATACCGGCCCGGAATAGCAGCAAAATGGCAGGGCAGAGCATAATTTGTAGCAAATTAGAGAGAAAGCCTCACATCATATCCTGCAGTGATGGAAATGGAGGTGACTCTAATTAAAGTCAGCTGAGGATCCAGCATTTTGTGGGAGAGTGTGGGCAGATATCCTTTCTCTAGGCTGGAAAATCCTTCATCTGAAAGGGTGTTTCTGTAGCCCTGGTGGCTGCTTCCCACTCCCTGCTGCCGTGGCAGAGCAGGTTTCATTACTGCCTGATGCATTTAGATAAATGAGGAGAAAATCACTTACTCCCTGTGCAGTCACCTTAATTGGGAGTTGAACGAAGTGCAGGTGTGAAGGAAAAAGAGACTTTGGGGAAAAAAGTGTTGTCTAAATATATAAAAATGCCTTGAATGCTAGATGTGGTTGTTCATTAAGGGAAGGTCAAAGATGTGAAATTTTGACTTGATGAGTAAATTCAGAAGAAAGGTAAAGGGATAAGTTGTTTGAAACTCAGTCAGTAAAATAATTTCTTCATCCTTGTTGCAAGGATTTTCTCTTGCATGGGATTTTCCCATGATATGTCCATATGGATAGTTCTGTGGCTTTTGTTGTGTACACATCAGAGTGTCTGATTCTGGCTTTTGGAGTGAGCACTGGAAATGTTTGCAGGTTTCCATAAAAAGAAATGAAAGAATATTATATATTTCTGCTGCATGGAAGGGCAGCAGTTGAGCCTGAGGATGGTGCTGAGCATCTTGCACACAGGGAGGCCATGGGGGGTTCACTGAGCATCTGTTGCTCATTGAAGTAGAGAAATTAAACTGCCACATCCATATGCTTCAAGTATTGATTACATCAGGAGGCACCACAGGCCTCCACGTTAGCCCTCTCACTGCAGGTAACCCCATTTCGGATCAGTCAGTATTCCAGGAGCTTCTTTGGAGATGGACTTTGAAATAAATTTTACATGACATCAAATAAGACAAGGAATGACCTTTTTAGTTACTCCTTTGAGGCTATCACAGATGACACGGTACCTGACATCTCCTTTCAAATCCCTTGCCACTGTTGTCATAGTCGGAGTGTGGTCAGGAGTCATGTTGCTGAAGTGAGGCAAACACACCCCATCATTCCTGATGAGCCCTGTTTCAGGTGATGGTTAAATCTTTCTGTGGATATACATTATTTTGGTGGCAGCTGAAATATCTGCAGGCATTCTTTTGTGGCAGATCTTAGTCTCCCTAATTTATTTGTTGATTGTCCTTTGGAGAAAGTTAAGACTGCTTTTTCCTATGGTAAAACAGGCTCTTTATTATATACAGAGGTTAAAAATATGTATGTGCATGCATAGTCATGTCTTCTGTCCGAATATGACCTTGGATTTTGCATGAATTTGTGATGCTGAACAGAATCCATGGAAACATAAAGAAGCATGAGTTGGAAAGGACCTTAAAGATCATCTAGGTCCAACCCCCCTGCCATGGGCAGGGACACCTTTCACTAGCCCAGCTCCATCCATTCTGACCCTGAACACTTGTTCAGAGCTCCATCCATTCTGGTCCTGAACACTTCAGGGATGGGACAAGCACAGCTTCTCTGGAAGCAGCAGAGGATTTACCTGCACAGGGAGTTGGGACTGGAGATGCTCCTTGGGGTTTGTATGGCCATAATTCTGACTCGTTTTTAGCAAGTGGTGTCTCTGCAGCTGGTCCTGGACAGAGCTGCTCCTGCTGTGTGTCCATGCCTGCATGGAGGTGTGGATTGTCCATCTCTTCTTGTCAAGTGTGGGGAGGAAGAGCTGTTTCTCTGGATTGATTATGCAAACACCCTCTGTATCAACAGCACACCCTTAGAGGATGAACTGCACCTCCTTTTTGGCTACTGAAGGAGCTTTATTATTTTTTCTTTATCATTTTTTTTCCAAGCCTTGCAGTGACTGCCACAAGAGAAAGGTCATGGTTGGAGAGGGAGCGGGGCAGTGTCAGCTGGGGACATGCTCTGAGCTGGGTCATGGCTGTCAGCTAGAGACATGGCACGGCTGGCAAGTGGGAGGATGCTCCAGACACCACAAGATCTGCTGGAAGCCAGTGAGATGGAGGGCTGGCTGAGATTCCTTGGCTTCCTCTAGCCTTAGCACGCAAAAAAAGCCAGGACTAATATAAAAGGAACATGCTCAAAGTATCGATCTTTTACATCTCTGTCAAAGTCTTAAGCAGGAGGGAGGGCCCAGCTTTTGGGAAGCCCTGGCATCTCTTCCTGTGGGGTATTTTCATGCCAGGAAAGAAGCAGCCTTAAGAGGAGCTCTAAACTTGAAATGAAAGTGGTGCCTTTGAAGAGCAGGAGGTGAAGAGGCAATCAAAGGCAGTGAAGGCAGCAGGGGGCTCAGCACAGGGGCATGGCAGCTCAGGCAGGAAAGCTTTGGGACAGTCCTGGGAGCTGCTTCCCGTGGCTAAACTGGCACGTGGATGCTGTACCACTTTGCCTGATTAGTATTTCATTTCAGCAAAGCAAGTCCATTTGGGAGCACAGAGAAGGGAAGGATTAACAGCAGCGGAAGTCTGAATAAATGCTGCCATTGCTCTTTGCTCCTGCCTGGTGGGGTTGTTCCAGCCCTGTGCTCTCCGTGTGGTCTGTGAGAGCACCTCAGGCATGGGCTGGGCAGTCCCTGCTCTTCTGGGGGGCACAGCTTTGCTTTCCTGCCTCTGCTCTGCCTTGGGGACCTCTCTGCTCCTTGGGCCACAGAAGATGCTCGGCTCTGTCAGTGCCCTCTGCTCGAGTCTGTACACATCTGCCCTCTCACTCTCTGCCTCTGACACACCACCTGCTCTGGGGCGTGCTTGGAAATTGTTCATTAAAAACCTTCCTTTTTTTTTCACACAGAAATGTCACATCTATGGAATTGAGCGGCCAGTTCTGATGAAATTTGATTTCAGAATGCTTCCTCTGCATGATCTTTAACACCTCTGAAACACTCTGCCCTAAATGCATTCTGTTTTGCAATGATTTAAACCAGAAATTCGTTACGTTCTGCCGCTCTGTCTAGCAGGAGAGATTAAAACCCTAAAAGGATTGAAATTGATATGGAATCCTCCAGGTTTGGAAAAGGAAGCTCATTCACGAGGAATTAAAAGAAAACTGACTGTGGAATTAAATGAATTTCAGAACTGCAAATTCCCTAGATTTGGAAACGTTTTGGTTTCTTTCCAGCTTCATTTTCAAGAGTGTAGGAGAGCTGGGATGTACAGCTGACAGCTGCCTTGTCTTCTGTTCAGTTCTGTCCTGCTCCATGTACCAATCTGCTGAATACCTAGGGAGGGAGCTGCTCTGAATCTGGGATTTCTCTCCCAAAAAGTGCTCGCTGAGAGCATAGTGCTGGGCCAGAAGCTCCCAGCTGTGCAGGGAGGACCTGGACCATGGGGAGCCTGTAATCCTCAGTGGGAGTTCATGGGATTGGGCAGGATTAAAGGCGAGTAAAGGTGGTTCCTGCAGGGAAGATGATGGACTAGAAGGATCTGCTTTCCATGCTTGAGCATGTGACTGCTGTTTCAAGCTTGCATCTTGTCTGGAGGGCTTTTTTGATTTATGTCTCATGCTTTTCCCTCATATCCATTATGATAATTTGCCAAGGCCACGTGGAACTTCAGCATACTAACCTCACCTGAGATATCTTCAGCACTTCTTGCCTTACTCCATATTCTCTTTTACAGAAGCCACCTCTTCCCAGAATGTGTTTTATTCTTGCTGCCTGTGCTGTTCTCTTTATCCCTTTTTCCTCAAACCAGGTGGAGGTTTTGCCTTTTGTTTTGTCTTCAGACCTGGGGCTTGCTGCTGACATGGGTAGTAGAAAGTCATATTTTGGCTCAATACTACATTTTGCCTTTCCCTCACCACTCTGTCCTAGGTGGACTGGGCTGTAAACCTCCCTCTAATTTATTACTTTGCTTTCTGTGTTCTTCTTCTTTACTGCAAATTGAAAACATGTCTCTGTAGGGTGCTCCAACCAGAAACAGGGGCCTTGGTGATTGTAATGTTCCAAACAATTCATTTCAAGCACCAACGTGATGATTATAGTTTGTCGTTTCTGGAGAGTAGTTAAACCTCGTGTAATGAGGTTGCCAATTATCCCCGCTACTCCCCGATGTGCAGTGACAAATCAAAGCTACTTGGTGTACATAAGCGTGTGCATTTGTCAAGGCCCTGGCCTGTCATCCACAGAGCACCCACGGAGGGAGACAGGGAGGGGGCTTGGATGCTTTGGAACCGATGTTGCTTGAGTGTGAAAAGGTGGGAAATCAAGGGATTTGTGGGGGATACTGGAGAGCTTTGGGACATCCACACAGATCCCTCCCAGCCTGTGGATGATCCTGTGACCAGCACTGCGTGTGGATGGTCTGAAGAGTTGGGATTAAAGCACTTTTCACTCCTTTTCAGCAGTGAAAAGAGGCGTTGTGTTCCCCTCAGTGCATCTTGCCAGGGCGGTGGGAATCGCTTTTCTGCTGCCATTTCTGGAGTGTGTCAGGTGCACCAGGATGAGGATGGGAAATGAGCTCGTCCTTCTGGGAGTGGGAGGCTGAGTCTGTCTATGCCGTGTCTGCTGTGGGCTCTCCAAGAACATTTTTGAAACTCTCTGGACTCCAAAAGACTTTTCCCGCTTTGTAAAAGGACTTCATTTGAGCTTTGTAGCTGCAAAGGGCTGCTCCAAAGTGTTCAGGTAACCTTTGGGCCTGTAAAATTGCAGGGTGATATTTGCCATGACACCCTGCTGGGCTGGCTCCAGTGGGGAAACACCATCCATAGCTGTTGTGTTCCCCAGGGCTTCACTGTCCCCCACCAAGCATTTCCATTCCTACTCCATACCCAGCACCATATGCCAAGCAGCTGAAAGCGTGTCACTCTAGTCCATTGAGAGATTTTTAAACTTCACTGCTGACTTTTTACCTTTTTCCCAGAGGTATTTCACCCCAAGAACTGAGACAGATGAGGCAGCAGCCGGTGTCAAATGACTGATCTTAGCAAATGGCAGTAGCAAGATGAAAGGATATTCAATTCTATTGGGAACCCCGTGTTATTTCCCTTAGAAGATGAAAGAGAATGAGCTGGCCCTGGCTGAGGAGATGGTGGAGGCTGCCAGACTCTGCTTGAATTGTCTGTGCGCTCTTTGCACTGGGTTTTGTGTCCCACATGCCTGTTGGTACAGAGTCCTGTTGCAGTAGACAGTGGTCAGGCATGCAGCAGAGGACAGGGTCTGTCCCAGAAAACTCACAGGAAGGAGAAGCAATGATAGTGGAATCAAGGAAAGATTGGGGTGGAAAAGGACTTTAGATCAGACACCTCACCAAGGACAGGGACATCTTCCACTAGACCAGGTTGCTCACAGCCCCTTCCTGCCTGGCCTTGAACACTTCCAGTGGCATCCACAGCTTCTCTGGGCAACCTGTTCCAGTGTCTCACACCCTCACAGTAAGGAATTTCTTCCTTATATCTAATTTAATCCCTCCGTCTTTCAGTTTAAAGCCATTCTTGTTGTCCTGTCACTACACAGCCTTGTCAAAAGTGCCTCTCCAGCTCTCCTGTAGCCCCTTTAGGTGATGAAGTGCTGTGACCTGGAGCCCTGCACTGCCAGACAAGGCACTTGTGAGGGGTTCCTCTCCTGTGTGAGATGCTGCAATAACTCTGCAAATTCTTTGTTGTCCACCTCAAGCACAGAAGATGGATTTTGACCTTGGTAGTGCACGATGGTTGGGTGCCAACTTCAGAAATAAATGTCCGTGATCTTTAGCTCCCTCCTGCAAAAGGCAGGCTGTCATCACTATTGTTTGGTGGATAAAGTTAGAGCTAGACCTTAGTGTCTTTGGATTTAAATTGGCACAAAGCTACATCTCAAGGAATCCATTAATCTTGAACAAACTGAACTCCTGAGGCACAACAGTCATTAATACCTTAAATATGGCTTTTCAAGCTCAGTGCTGCCAAGTCCACCTTTTCATTTTCTGTATTTTTCCTGGCAAGAAGGGGAAATTCTGTAGGTGGCCACCAAAGAACTGAAGGAAGCAGCAGGTGGCTTCTGAAATTTATCCATGTCTGAATTCCCCCATCCCCATTCCTCCCACACAGTATTTTTCCCCCTTTTTTCTTTTCTCTTTTCACCCGTTCTGCTAAAAATTGCTATGCCTCTTGCACCTTAATTATGTTCAGTAAATCTTTAGGAAGCAGAAATTTTAAACAGCTTGGAAAAATGTTTCTGATTTAAAGAGACCAGAAACTGTGAAGTGACCTCTTCCGCAAAGATTAGATCAAACCTAATTATAACCCTTTTTTCCACTGTCCCCAAGAAAGAGCCAAGGGCACCCAAGCAGAGCCTTGACAAAGAGCTGTGCATCCTCTGCTGAGGCCAGTGCAAAAAATCCCTGAGGGAAAACATAAGCCAGCACCAGAGAAACATCATCTGCCAGCCCCTGGTACACCACAGGGGATCTGGGGGATGGATTTTTTAAATGCAAATAGGGGTCCATTGAGGCTTCACTACACTACTTCAAGGTAATTTTCAAACTTAATGATTTTCACTTTTAATTCAGGAGAAATTAGTCATCAGGTATGGAGACAAAGCAAGGCTCTCTTCTGTACTGGGATGCTCTCCTTTTCAAGCTGTGTTATCTCTACAATAATTAAAATGCTCGCTGGAGTAGAAAACGTGCAATCTGATTCATTAGATAGATTTCCCTTTGTAGGGTAACTCTTGTTTGCCTATGGGAAATTGAGATGGGCTTGGAGGAGAGGGGATTCTAGACAATGATGATTTGGAAGGGGAGAGCCAAGGGATCGTGAAACCAGAGCCTCGTGTGTGTGTCCCACACAGTGAACAGCTCAGCACGGCCTCTTCCACCCTCCTAAGGATGGCAGGGTCTGCGTGGAAGGCTGGAGAAGCTT
Source organism: Calcarius lapponicus (assembly GCA_039654755.1). Lineage (NCBI taxonomy): Eukaryota > Metazoa > Chordata > Aves > Passeriformes > Fringillidae > Calcarius > Calcarius lapponicus. The sequence continues at coordinate 6,293,337 of CM077473.1, read as the reverse complement.
TAGGTTTTGGGAACACACAGACTGACAAGCCTGTCCCAGGCAGGAGGACCCTTGTGCCATGGGTATCCATGGGCCAGGCTAAGCCTGAGAGTTTCAGCTTGCTGAAAACACCCACGTGTGCTGCAAGAAGGTGACCATCAGTGAGTGAGGCAGTTTGGAATAGGAAAATGAATCAAATCTGGATGGCAGGAGAAGGAAAGGCCAGGTGTGAGCTGGGTTAGTTTGTGTCTGAAAGCTTGCAAGGATTTATGCTGAATACAGCACTGATGGCACCTGTCAGCTGGCTCAGCTTTGTTCATGGGGAGCAGGTACAGGAAGGAGAAGGGGAAGAAAGAGCACACCAGGTTTTGATTGACTTCCCTGTGAGGAAACCAAAAAGGAATGTTGGAAATTTTTCTCATTCTTCCAGTTTTCTATAAGAGTAAATAATCACTGATTATTTCTTTTTGCACCTCTTGGTTCTTGAATCTTTAAGTGGCACTGTTTGGGTGTTTCACTTTGTTCTGGCGTTCCCACATTTCAAGCAGCTTGTCTGTGCAGAACAGGAAATTACTCCTGATGTGAAAGGAGTGTACCCTACAGAAGAGGAGAGAGGCACCTCCACCACCTCAAGTCTACACAAAAACAACTCTGTCACGGACATATTTTATGAAAAATCTTTTTGCTAGGATTTTTTCTCCTGAGAAGCTGAGAAGCCTCAGAGAAAAGAAAAACAATAATTATCTGCTGCTGTGGAATGCTGTGGATGCATCTTTGATTGGTCCATGTTGGTTGTTTCTGATTAATGGCCGAGCACAGTCAACTGGCTCGTACTTTCTGAGAGTCACGAGCTTTTGCTGTCATTCCATTTTCCTTTCTAATCCTTCTGATTAAATCCTTTCTTCTATTCTTTTAGTATCGTTTTAATATAATATATATATCATAAAATAATAGATCAGCCTTCTGAAATGTAGAGTCAAGATTCTCATCTCTTTCCTCACCCTGAGACCCCTGCGAACACCACCACAACTGGTGACCCTGAGTGACGAAAACTCCACACGCCTCTCCCTTTTTCCTCTCTTGTAGTGATCCCCAAAGTGACCAAGCACCTGCTGTCCAACCCCGTGTTCACCTGCATCATCCTGGCTGCCTGCATGGAGATCGCCGTGGTGGCCGGCTTCGCCGCCTTCCTGGGCAAGTACCTGGAGCAGCAGTTCAACCTCACCACCTCCTCTGCCAACCAGCTCCTGGGTGAGTGACCAAGGGGACACCAATGTAGGAGCGAAGGGGGGTCGGCATGGCGAGGACGGATGGAGATGAGAGATCTCTGCAGCCAGGTTCTGGAACTTGGGGTTTATTGCAAAGGGCCTGGGTGCAGGGCCCTGCTTGGAGCTGCCGGCCGCAGCTCGGAGCAGGCCCGAGAGAAGAGAGGGCTAGAGTGTGAGAGAGTTAAAGACAAAAGCTTAAGAGCAGAGAGCATGTAGAAAGGAGGAGGTGAAGAAGTGCAGAGGAGTAGAAGAAAAAGAGAGACCAAAGTTCCCGTTACAATACAATAAATCTTCTTCTGTGTTGAATATTCAGATTCTCACTAACCAATTCTACTACAGCATGCAAATCCTATAGCATTTCCATACAACCTATAAGAATCACTACATTACCCTACTGTGCTACATTTTAAACCCTAAAACCTACTCTTTAGACCCCTTCTGGCAAGGTCTGCTGAACCCTTGGACCTGCCTGCTTGCAGAGGGTCTTGTTTCATCAAGAGGGGATTACCTTCAGCGGCCACACCATTGTTTTCCCATTGTTCAGTAACTAAGGGATCTCAAAGTCTGCTTTCATTTCAATCTCGGCTATAGTTTCTATATTCTCAAAATCTTTTGCCAGGCAATCATATTTATAAGGCTTTCTTGTTTCATCCTCCCCAACACACCAAATTCCGGCCTCCAGAGGGATTTAGAAGTGTTCAGCGTGGCTGGTAATGCTGCTGGTTAGGCTGCCCAAAAAGTGCCTTGTTTGAGATGTATCTGTGAGTGGGAGGGTTGGCCTACAGCTGTGCCATGGCTGCAGGGCCCAGAGCAGACCTCCAGCATCCTTTCTCCACTGCATCCTGCTGCCATCACTTCCCCTGTGGCCCAGCCTGTTGTATAGGAAGCAGTATGGGACAGCCAGGATGGGAGAATCTGTAAGAGCCTTGGAAGCAGTAGAAGTGAGCTGTCTGGTTGCCCAAGACTGCGGTGATAGTGTGGCCATTGAACTGCTGGTCTCATGGTTCTGGTGCCCCACAGCTCTGCAGCCCATCTCAGTCTGGGTTAGGAAGCCCAGTGTCTCCTGTTAGTCACTACAGCTTTCCCCTTGGCCTGGAAATGACAAGATTGCAATGAGCACTTCAAGTACCTGAGTTAGTGCAGGTCGTCTTTCAAATGTCCCTTCTCTCTGACCATTCCATGCTGCTGTGATTTCACGTTCTACGTTTCTCAGTGTTCATTTGTTCCCTGTCAGGACACTGGTGGCAGAATATTCATTTATTTTCTGCTGCTGCTCATCCCAGGCAGGCCCAGCCATTTGTTTATGACAGCCCTCCTCTCAGCAGCACCCAATTAAGATATCTGCAAGTTGATCTTGGATGATCTGCGGCCACAGCTTGCCAGATGGGCAGCTGGCAGTGATCTGTCAAAAACTGGGACATCAGGAAATGGGTGGATCTTCATATCATAACAAGGAGTTTGCAAGCTGCTCTCCTGACAGTTGTTTATCTCCCTATTAAACTCATTGATGTCTTCTGGTTTTGGCCTGGATTTCCAAAAGAAACAGCCCCCTGCAGTCAGCCTTGCCTCCCCCAGCAACCCAGGAATTTGCTAGTGAATTTTAATACCATTTGACAGAAGGCCAGAGGTCTCAAAGTTGTTAGGTAATTCCATCTTTCCTTAAAATTAAAGGCTTGGCAAAGGAAAGTAACTTCATTCTTGACCCAGTGGGAGAAGGGAAAAAGCTGTTTGGTGGGAGCTGGCTGGGCAGTCAGAATGTGAGCTGCCAGCAAAGAGAGGATCACCCATGAGCCAGAGCACATCCTGCTCCTGATCTGACAGTGGGAAAGGAGACTCGGATACCTCCGTGTTTCTCACAGAAACTTGTTTAAAATAGTTGCGATCAGATTTCTCACGTGGCGTTTAAGGGAGTCTAGGAATGCCAGGATTGGGATTCTCTCCTAAGCACAGTTCAGGCAGTGAGATCTGGAGTGTATCTGGCAGCAAAGGGATAAAAGTGATCCCAAACAAGCATAGTGTGGTAATTTCTGTCTGTGCTGGAAAGGGAGTCACTTCTGGCAGTGATTTTGCATTTCACAGTTCAAGAAAATTCTTTTAGGGAGATTTCATATTTTCAAATGCTGCTCCTGCCTAGTCTCTGAAGATCAGACTCCTGTGAGCCACACCAGCAGGGCTCTTCCAAAGCCTCCAGACACCTCAGAGAATTCTTGACTTTATTTGCTGCTGCTTAGGTCAGACTGGGCCGAGCTCAGCAAGTCTGGCATTCCCTCCAGCCTGGATGAGAACTGGCAGAAGATCCTGGTTCCTCCATGCAAGGCAGCGTGCCTTTTTGCATCTGTTCCTTTTTCTGGGCAGCCCCAGCTTGGTGCCGCTCCAGCAGTTGGGCCTTGCAAGGTTTCCTCATGCCAGTGCCCAGCTCTGGCTGCTGGAGAGCTCAGCCCCGTCACAGTGCAGCTCACCGGGCCTTGCTAACTGCTTTTTCCTCTTGCAGGGATGACAGCAATCCCATGTGCATGTCTGGGCATATTCCTGGGCGGCCTCCTGGTGAAGAAGCTCAGCCTGTCTGCTCTGGGAGCCATCAGGATGGCCATGCTGGTCAACCTGGTGTCCACAGCTTGCTACGTGTCCTTCCTGTTCCTGGGCTGTGACACAGGACCTGTGGCAGGGGTTACTGTTCCCTATGGAAACAAGTGAGTCCACAGAGAGATTCAGGGAGCTCTACCAGCACAAATCCATGTTTGTGTCCTCAGCAGGCAGTGCTGGCCTTCAGACAAGGCAAGCACAGAGATGGCAGTGTGGTGTGGGCTCTTAGTCTGGCCTGTTTCCATGCCACTCGCCACTGAGAGACCTGAGCACCTGCCGATGGCAACAGAGTTTCACTAAAACCTGAAATTCAGTCAAACTGAATCAAAAGGTGCCAGACCTGAGTCTGTGCCCACAGGCACCTCTGAAGCATTGAGTCTGGTTTGTCCTGGCAGTAAAGGACATGCACTGCTCTGTACATTGATTTCAGTGCCTGAGGGGAATGTGTAGAACCAGGTTTTAGATGCCTGGAAATACAGATATGGTGAAGAGAGAGTGTTTTTGGCTGCAGGCCCATTTTAATGTGAGAAGTGAGGCCCATGTATCCCTATTTTCTCCTGCACTCACAGGACTTGGAGAGAGTTATTTGGTATTTTCTTCCTGAGTGCTCCTGTATGCAGTGGCAACTCTAGATGACAACATCAGCCTGTCAGCTCCTTACAGAAAAACACAGAGCAATCTCCACAGCGTCTCTTTGTGTTTCCTTGAGGCTTCTTTTTGAGGTAACAGGGCAGCCCAAGCCTTGCATTAGATTCTCTTTTGCAGGGCGATAGTGGCCATGGCATTTCAGTCTCCAAGGAGAGGCTGCAGCCTGGATTTCTTAGAGCTGGAACCCAGCTAGCCTGCCCACTGCTTTTTTAAATGTGTTTGCCTTAACTATCCCCCTCAAAAGCATCTTGGTGAGGCAGCAGTTGGGAAAGCTGGCTGATACCACGCTGCCCATTAATTTCTTTCTCTCTTTGTCTTACAGCTCAACTCCAACCTCATCTCTGGACCCGTATTCCCCGTGCAATAACAACTGTGAATGCCAAACTGATTCCTTCACTCCAGTGTGTGGGGCAGACGGGGTCACATACTTATCTGCCTGCTTTGCTGGCTGCAGCAGCACGGTGAGTGGCCTCTCCTGGGGACCTCTCACCTGTAGGAAAGGTTCTGGGAGCTCAAGTGAGTGAGGTTCCTGCGTGTCTGGTGGGGTAACTCACCTACAGCCAGTGGCTGCGCCCCCAAAAGCTGAGCTCACAGCTCTGGTGGGCCTGAGCCCTGGGTGTGGTTCACTCTGTTCCAGAAATGCCCACTCTGTGCACGGTCACCCAGGGATCTCACAGCCTCCTGCCCTGGTTTTCCTCCTCAGCAGGGAAGCAAGGGATGTGATGGGAGATCTGCACAGGCTTCCAATGTCAGAACACATCCTCTGCAGGAGATCCCTAGACCAGAAGGGAGAGCTGAGGAACCTGCTCCTCTTTTATCCTGTTTCTCCTCATCTCCCCTCTTCTCCACCTGCCCACGTTTGCCCTGCCCAACCCTTTTAGTCTTTTTCCTCTTGCTCTTTCCCTGAATCTGGTTCCTAGGTAGTTGTGAGCAGTTGCTGGTTTTATTCACCCTTGTTTAAGCTTTCCTTTAACTCTACTTGCTTATTTCTCTTTCCTTGCTTTGCTCTGAGGCAGCAGCAAGAGCAGTTGTCAGGGGAGCAGAGTTTCCATCCAAAGACATTCTGCATTTTTCAGTTCTCTCTAAGAGTTTTTTTTTTCCCTTAGAAAAGTCGTAAAGACCAAACTATCTCTGTAGGAAGAAGATGTGGGGAATTTTTAACAATATCTTAAAAGCTAGCTTTTTCATTTTTTGCTGCTGAAATGTTAATGTCTTCTGGGTTACACTGAAAATGAGTGCTCCTGTGGGTGGGGACTGGGGGGATTCCTGCATCCTTGCTCACTGCCTGGGGCTGGGCTGGGCTGTGTGGAGTCTGTGGGAGGTCAGGCACTGTTTGTGCCTACACATCAGTGCTCACCACGTGCAATTATGCCCCCAAGGCTTCATCCTTCCTCTCTGAGGAGGTATCAGACCTCCCCTCCTGCCCTGGAGACAAGGCACAGTGAGTGCTGCTGAGCAGGCACTTGCAGCTGGCAGTGCAGCCTCCCCACCCTCATCGCCTGTGAGCTTGTCCTGCTCAAACATTGTCTCCTCCATTCCCTCTCCAGCCTCAGAGATGCAGGCATCCCTTTGAAACTCCACAGTTTTGAGTTTTCAGCAGCCCTACGAGGATCCACATCAACGTGTGACATGTGAAGGTGTTACCTCCCTGCCCTCTTCTTCCTCCTTCTCCTCCTCCCAATAAGTGAACACCTGAGATGGCAGCAGGGTGATTTTAAGAGGAAGCCAGCTGGTTTCAGGCACACAGAATGGTGTCTCACCAGCTCACCAAGCCTTCAGCAGGTGTTCAGCTGAAGTGTGTGGCTGGAGCGTGGCAGAGATCTGTGCAGTGCAGGGCAAAGCTCTGACTCCTCTGGAAGGAGCGTGGTAATGAAAATTCAGCTCTGCCCCTTCAGTCTGCAGCTGCCTGACCTTGTGCTCTGCAAGAGCAAGCCTCTCAGCAAAAAACCCACTCTCCCTCATCCTCTCTCTTACTCACTCCTCCTTATTTTGCCTTTTTGTTGTCATCCTTGGGGTTCTTCTCTCATCTCTTTGTTTTGTGGGGGTTTTTTGCAGTAACATTTTGAACACAAATTGGTGAAGCAATAGCATCTGCTGGGAAGGGCATTATCAAGAATTATGGACCAGTTTGGCCATGCAATGGCCTTGAGGCAAAGCCAAATTGCCAAACCAAGTTTTAAACCCATAATCCAGGTAATGACCTGTCTGGAGGGTCTTGTGAATGTTATGTGCTTGTGATGAGGCAAGGGTTGCTTTTTACTGGGACATAAAATTCTCTGAATGCTTTATTTAACTTTACTACATTTTACGTTTCTGACTGCTTCTCTTCACTTTTCCTCTGTGAACAATTTCTAAAAGCAATGTGTAGCTCAGGTATTTCTTTCTTTTTCATTCCTTCTCTCTTACTGAGCTGATTCCAGAGATGCACTTGTCCAGAAAGCCACAGGAATATCAGTGCTGGTAGGCAGAGCTCTGACACCTCCAGGGACTTTTCTTTCCAGCCATTCCTGGGAGTGACCCTTGCATACCACATGTTGGGCTGTGCGTCTCGTTTGTTTGATGCCACTGAGTCTCTCAGCATTTTGGCTGGAGATACATGAATTCCAGCCTGGAGTTACTGTGCTGGCACCTCACAGCTTTGCATTGAAATACCAGCCTGTCCCTTCCCTGTCAGAGCCAGAGCTTAAAAAATGAGTAATTAAAAACATGGGTAATTTGCATGGATAATCACACCAAAGTCAGAGTGCTGTTAAAGGTGTAAACTCTGCATCTCTGTAGCTTCACAGGCGCACATAAATCTGGGTGGGCAGGTTGCTGGGCAGCAGAAGGTTCTGATAACAAGTGGTTTAATGCAGTGGGGTTGCACACAAGGGGATCTACAGAAGTTTAGCACTGGTAGCAAAAAATTTCCTCTCCACAGGACAAAGTTATAACTCCATCTTTGATGTTTCTTTGTTTGATGTCTGTGAGTTGCATGCTGTGTCAGTAATAAAAGATCAAAGATCTGCCAGGTAAGGATGAGGTGCAGTGCTAAGCAAGCTGAGGTGGTTGGTACAAACCACTGACATTGCTTCAGGCCAGCACCTTGAAGCAAAGTGGTCAGAAAAGCAGATTGAGGGACAAATTTTCAGGCAGCGAAGGTAGAATCTGCCTTGTGCTTTGTAAAAAAATCACACCAGTAGGAGGACAGTCTGCCCCACCACTGCCCAAAACAGGTACTTTCTGTCCCATGATAAGAGACCATGGGAAATAAACACCCAATTCTTTGCTGTGATGGGAACTTTGTCCAGGGCTTATTCAGTGCAGGTGTATACTTTTCCAGACTTACATAGGTTTTGATCCACAGGGCCTTGTCCAGGCTGGTGGCTGGCAATGCACTGCAGTAAGAGCCAGGAGCTACAAATTCCTGTTGTCTGTGGAAATACCACCTCAGTGGTGCTAATTGTCACCATTCTGGAGCCTTCAGGTGTCAGCTTCTAACTCACAGCACAGGAATTTGTTATTTTAATTACTGCTTGCCAGCAGAAAGGCACCTGCATGTCTGCTCCAGCTCTCCTAGAGTTCTGCACCACAGTCTCTCTTGTCCTCTGTGCACTTAATTGGAAAAAAATGATTTGACTCCAGTGCAGAAGAAAGAGATTGGTGTCAGAAAGGTTGGAGTAGTATCCCTGCTGATCCTTATCTTTGGAGGCAGTGAACCAGAAAGTGTGCTTTTGTATGGTCCTAAGGGGACCCCTTTGGCAGAACAGCAAAGGAATTTCTGCTTGCACATGGTAGGGGAGAAGGGGAGGAGATTGAGCTGCTTTTCAATATGTTATATTTTATGACGTTACTCCTCATCCAAACATGTGACCTGCAAACCCAGCGGGCTTGTGAAGACAAGCCATGAATCATTAATGACTGTTTCTTTCTGTGTTCGTTAAGGGAATTCTTGGTAGTATTGTGTGCCTTAATTGCACTGACATCCCCCACTCAGAAATTCAGGAGGGCGAGTTGGAAAATAAGGGGGGAAAAAAAAATCCTTAAATCTGTGATTGGCAAACAAAGCTTCTTTTCACATCCTGCGCTTGCTGGAGAGATCAAAGCAAAATGCAGTCATTCCACCCTCCTTCTGATCACATATTGATAAAGTTTATCTTGCTTGACTTGAGCTTTTAGCTCAACACAAATCCCTCTGAACCAGATGTCATTTATTAGCCCTGGAGTGCGCTGAGGTCCAGCAGCATCCCTGCTGCCAGGCTGTGGTGGTTCAGCTCTGGGCGAGCTGCAGCACCCATCGTGGGTGGCTCCTTCCCAGGGTTTGAGGATGCTGGAAGCAGTCCCCAAACCTGCAGCCAAGAGCAGGGCTGCAGATTTACCTGCATTTAATGTACTTCAGTTTAATTGCAACAGCCAAGAGGATGGAGGTAAATAAGAAAGTAATTAGAACCATAATGGGGGGAATCTTCCTTGTCACAGAGACACAGATTGTTTCTTTATTCTCCTCCAAAGAGGTAGAACTCGGTAATAATTCTGTCACCGTGACATTTATGGGAGAGACTTGAAAGGAGCAGAAGAAAAGAAACAAGCCAAGGGACAGCTTTCCCTTGCTGGCAGCATGCGTCAGCTCTGACGCTCCTGAAACTCTCTCCAAACCCCCCTCCAACAAGCACTTAGGAGTTATTTAATTGACCATTAGAGGATTAGAGGCTGCTGACAAGCCCTGTTGCAGAGGGCAGCGGTGGGGATCAGAGCTCTCCCTTCTCCTGACTCCTTGTGCCCCTCTGCAGAACCTCAGTGGCTGCTCGTGCCTCACCTCGGTCCCTCCTGAAAACGCCACCGTGGTTCCTGGCAAGTGCCCCAGCCCTGGGTGTGAAGAGGCCTTCCTGACATTCCTGTGTGTGATGTGTGTCTGCAGCATGATCGGTGCCATGGCGCAGACACCGTCCGTCATCATCCTCATCAGGTAGGTCTTCAGTCATCATCTTCATCAAGTGGGGTTCAGTCATCATCCTCATCAGGCGGGGCTTTGGTCACTGTCCTTGTCAGATCGGGCTTTGGTCATTGTCCTCATCAGGTGGGGCTTCAGTGCTGTCCTGGCTTCAGTCACCATCTTCATCAGGTGGGGATTCAGTCACCATCTTCATCAGGTGGGGATTCAGTCATCATCCTCATCAGGTGGGGATTCAGTCATCATCTTCATCAGGTGGGGCTTTGGTCACCATCCTCGTCAGGTGGGGCCTCCAGTCATTATTCCCACCAAGTAAGACCATCAGTCACCATCCTCATCAGGTGGTGGGATCTTGTCATGGGATCATGGCTGGAGGGACCCTAGGGCACAGGAGGGAGCTAAGGGTCCCACACAGCTCCTGGCTTCCGCCTTTTACACCAAGCTCACTGTCCCCAGACCCATGACTTTGAACTGAGCCTCCATTCAAGCTGTTTTCTCCCTAAGCTACTTTTTTTCACTTGGTAGCACTTGGTTTTGCCAGGCATGGCCCCAGTTCAGGGCCTGCAGTATGGAGCTGCTGGACAAACAACAGGAGCTGCTAGAGCTCTCCTTTGGTGGTGGGAGTAAGGTGGAACTGGGCTCTCAAACAGACAAGATTACTGCAGGGATGTTTCAGAGAATGGTGACGGGGGCTGTTCTTCTGGGATGGAAATACAGATGTGCAGTTTCCAGTCCAGCTAGTAAGGAGGTTACAGCTGCACTGGGAGAGGGGCAGAATTGCCACTCCATGTTCTCAGCACGTAATGACTTAGAGAGAGGCTTAGGCTCACCTTTTGAGATAGTCTGCAGACCACAGAAACCACAGAAAAATTTAAAGCTAGCTTTGCTGAGTACCTCCCTAACTGGAGTTTAACTTCTCTCGCCCTGGACCAAGTCCAGGAACAAATGGAACTTGGAAGTCTGAAGGACATGTCTGAGTTAAACCAAAGTGAATAGGTGGGCAAAAGTAGCTTATTCAAATAACTGACCTTGTGTTATTTCCAGACATATGGAACACTTCACCTTATGATATACATATATATCTAAGCCCACATTTATCCAAAATTACTTAGCTGTCCAAGCTGTCACTTACTGAGACTAATAACCAGAGGCATAAATAGCAGATCCATTCTGCTGCCTGGAAAATTCCAATAAAATTCAATCAATAAGGTCTGTATTAGAAACACACTCTTGAGTGGATTTTGGACAGAACAGCTCTGTGAGGGCATGTCTCCCTGCAGGATACAAAATGAGATATTCCACCTACTAGTTCATTTCTTTCTTTGCATCTCCAGTAGCTAAAGGGAAATCAAATTTCCTCATGATAAATATTGTGACAAAAGCAATTTGGAGTTTGAAGATTTCTTTGTTCAAGGAAGCTGCCAGCACCTTTAGGATACAACATGGAGACATCTTAGTGTTGCCTTCAAATGAGATAAGCCAGGAAGAAGAATACTAGGGAATAAGAAAAGCAAAGGGAAGATGAAACATACTCAGTTCAGAGCTGTAGGAAATAAACAATTCACACATCCAGATTTGTAACTTCACTCAGAATCACTGATAGCTGACAAAATGTACCAAATGTACAGCAGAGAGCTCTGAGCCAGACAGCTCCTCGTGCTCTCTTCCAACTGCCATTTTCCATTACTTAAAGAAAGTTGTGGCATATGAATGTGTCCTTGGTGTCCAGAGCAGTGACAAGTGACACTGGCAGCTCCCACGGTTATTTAAAAATGGACTCGGTGTCTACAAATTAAATGTCTTGTCTTAGCAAGTCATTTGGTCACTGCTGGAGTCAGTGAGAAAAGGAGATGTCTCCAAGAGGCAATTTTTACTCCAGCTTAAGGTATGGGGATTGAATTCGGTCTTAAATATAGAAAAGTGGATGGAAGGACACCACCACCAGTTAAATGCCCACTGTGAATATTCCATGTGATAATCTATTTTTTCATTAAAATAAACTTTTAATGCTCTGTTTCCTTCATTTCTCACCCAACTGTAGAATCCTATTTGAGCCAACCCATTAACCATTGGAACATTTTTCCAAGGTCATATAATTCCCAGCATAAAGGCTTTGTATATAAAGTGTGGGGATCTGCCTGGAAACTGCTAAAATTCATCCTGAGGTCACAGGCTTCATGCAGGAGTCATGGTGTGGTATTACATGGCCCATGAATGTGTGAGAGGAGAGCAGGTGATCAGAAGGGTCTTCTCCTAACTTAAAAGTTATCTTAAAAAATGGTTCTGTTTTATCAGTTTTGGCTGATGCCCCTTCAATGTATTTATACAAAGAACCAACCCTGCCATGAGTGTTTTTTTTAAAGCACCTTTGAAGGATAACTCTTAATGCAACAGTGGTTGTGTTCATAGCTGAAGACACTACAAACTGCCTGAAAACTAGTGTTGAGCACTTCCTCACTGAATCACCAGGCTGACTGAACCTTTTGGTCCACCATTCTCCCTCCCTCTCTTGTTCCCAGTAGTCAGGGGAGTTTCAGGACCAAAACTTTCCTCTCCCTCCGGTTCTCAACAGCTGGAGCCTTGAAAATTTGATGGGGAGCTTATAAACATCCATTGTCGACGTTAGCTGTTGTTATTAATGACTTGGCTAATTCCTGAACCTGTCACCAATGCAATTACTTTTGGGGCTGTAGGCTGTTCAGGAGAAGGCAGAAGAAAAGCCCCATTAATGACTTTTTGAAGAGGTGCTGGTGGCATCCTGGCTGACAGCGCAGAATGGCCACAGGGTGTGTTAATCAAAGCAGAACAACAGGAATTGATTTCTCTCCCTCTCCCTCCTCCCTGCAGGACTGTGAGCCCTGAACTCAAGTCTTACGCTCTGGGGGTGCTTTTCCTGCTGCTCCGGTTACTAGGTAGGTACAAAAGTTGTGTATCCTTCTCTCCCACCCTTTGTTCCCTCTTGGAACACTCAATTTTTAACATGCAGAAGTTGATTTCTACTCTGTGATTTCTACTCTGTAGTGCTGTCCTTGTCGTGAGAGAGGTCTGGCACACTGGGGTCCAAGCCCTCTCCATAAGGGATGTCACATCAAGGCTCCTGAAGCACTTTTCCTGCCATTTGTGTTGTGCTAATGGGAGAAAAATGCAGTTGTTGCATGAGAAATGGCTGTTTCTCCCATGGTCCCACACAACCAGTTTCTCTTCTGTAGCTGTTAATAACGTGTCAGCAGCTTTGCAGAATTACTGCTGCACTGCATAGGTGCTGAAGTAGAGGGATATGGATTTTCACCCTCCTTGGAGGGACAGGACCTGTGTTCGCATGATTGAGTTTGATCCTTCCTTTGGGTGTCTCAGAAATGAAACCAGGAAATATGAGACAAGCTGAGTCCTTGTTTCCTCCTGTGGGTTAATATCCCATTAAAATGCTCATGGCTCCTCCTCTGGACCAGTATGTTTCTCCTCATGTATGAATTAAAGGGAACATACCAGGCTGCTGCTTGTTTCTGGCTATTTTCTTTCCCTTCTGGAAGAGGTGCCTCCTGTTTTAAAGCTCTTCTGTTTCAGCTCATTAGTCTCAGTGGTTCAGGACAAAATCCTCTGATCCATCGTTGTGTGGGACCATCTCATTGCCCAGGGTTTCTGCATGTTGTGGGAGTGGAACTTCTTTTTTTAGCAGGGCACAGAGAAGCACCTTCCCTGCATGGCTCCCTATTGCCCCAAAGGGAATGAGCTGGAGACTAAAGTGTCATTTTTTAGGCTACAGCAAAGACACTGGGAATTACAGCGACTGAGAAATCTCAAGCAGTACCAGACATCTCTTTGAATAATGTGATTTAAATTTTTTACTTATTTTCTTTAACACCTTAATCCCCATAAGCTGAACAGGAAATTGTGCTCCCAGACCAGTTTACAATTAAGCCAATTAGATGTTCCATTGGTTTTGGTGAAGTAATTGCAGCCATACAAAAGGCTCCCTCAACTTATCCAGAGCTCAGATAACTCAAAGAGAAGTTTCTGGGGATGACCCAGGTCAGGCTTCTGGTTCAAGCCTTGCAAAACAGAATTTGCTTTAGCTGCTGGTGCTGCTCATGGGTTTTGGCCTGCGACTTTCCGATGTGACTGGCTGAATGTGGAGTCTCAGCAGGCAAGTGTGCAAGGAGGATGCTGTGGGCTGTTGTTGTCCAAAGGAAAAATACTTAAGGGGAGGGATTTTTATCTTTTCTTGTTTCCTTTCAAAAGAGAGAGAGCCTCCTGAGACAGCAGCATCCTGAATTCCTCTAAAACCAGGTCTCAGCACCATGTATGGCTTAAGTTGAACAGATTTCTTTTGTTTTCATTCCAGTGAGGAAGCCATAGTGAGATTTAAATTCAAATCTTTATATGTTGCTCTGTCACTAAGGGGATTCCCATGAATATAAGGACCAATACATCCTGAAGCTATCAGCAATGTAGCTGGAACGCACAGAAAATGAAGAGAAACGATACTTTTCTTTATGAGCAAGGGTATCCAAATTGTGCCTCTGTCAACCTGAGGTTTGAGAATAGCTTTAACTGATTTATATTTAAAAGCTGTTTCAGTTCACCTTTTAAGCTTTGACTTAAGAAGACAGCGATTAATAGCTGCTTCTTACACAAAGGAGAGAATTAAATGCAAGAGGTATGAGACCCGAAGGGTGCAATCGTAGCTAATAGATTTCAGTAAGACTAGAAGCACCTTTTTTTATGCAGCCCTACAGTTTCTGCTATGATAATACATATAAATATATATAAGAGAGCAAAGAATTTTTTGCAACACTGTTGCAGTAAGAGGTAGAACATGAATTGACTCTCTTTTAATATTCACTGGTAATAACATGAAACATGACTGAATTCTCCCGGTATCCTCCTGCATATATTGTCTCATTTCTATAGGAATTCTGCTGTGAGAGGGCAGCCTAACAGTGTCTTCATATAAAAGCATTACTGCAGTTTCCCAGAGAAGACAGTAAAGCAAGTGCCATTGGAAGATCCTGGATGCATTTTTTTCTGGGTGGTGTTCACCATGCATCCTAGAAGAGCCTCTGCTTACCAGGGCGCTTCTTAGATTTATTTCTTTCTTTTCTCCAAGCTCATGTTGTTTGCCTCGTATTCTAACATGACAAAACCCCACAGTGTTCCACTCTCAGGAGGAGTTTATGATGTGCAGTGCGACTGCTCAGCTCTCTTGTCTCAGGTGTTCTGAGCACCAACTTGCTCCTGTGAGTCTCTCATCATCTCCTCTGCTAAAAACAACTTGAAATATTCACTGGTTGCTGAAGGTTTTTCCACATGACTGCATTCACATAGGAGTAGCTTTGGAATTCAAGGGAAACAGGTCCTTCCTCAAGTTTTACAGGGAGCACTTTCCAGGCCAGATTGTGGTGGACACCAGGCTGGAGCCAGCAGGTGGGGATGGCAGCTCTCCCTGAAGTTCAGCCTGCACATCTCCAAAGCTTTGTGTGAACATCTCTCAGCATGTTAACAAATAGGGACTCACACCTCAAAATTATGATCTGAATGTGATTTTCTGTTATTACAGAAAGAATGTGGCTCCTCAGTCACTGCCAGATCTCGATATTACCCCTGAGGTGCCATCCAGCAGCACTGGGCACACAAACTGCAGTCAGCAGCACAGCCTCTTGCTTCTTTGTGGCAGGAGCCCAACTGAATTTTTAAAATCCAGGTTGAGTGTGTGGTTGTTCACAGGTTTCAACTAAAAAAGTGTCTTTGAACTTAGAAGCAGAACCAGCCCAGCCTGGATTTTCCAGTCATTGAAATGATGAACACAGAGCTGGTGCTGATATTTTTTCCAGAACATAGATAGGTTTTTAGATATGATGACTGGAACGAATACTTCTAACAAACAGATTGTCTTGCCTTTTTATCATCTGGTTTTACTTACTGCATTTGTGCTATTAATGACTGGTTCAAATGAGAACCAAAAGCCCATATAACCTCTCTTAATTCTTGCATTTACCAACATATAAAGAAGATCAAACAAAATCTGCAGAGCTCCAGTCATCAAGAAAATAAAATAAAGAGATCTCAGTTACCACAGAGAACAGTGAAGACAACCAATTTATTTGTAGTCTTGGGATACATGTCATGAATGTCACTACTTTGCTTGTGACAAGCTGAAGGAAGGTATCTTTTTTAAGCCTGGAAATCCAGGTTAATGATGAAACTGGATCCAAGATTAAACACTTTCCTGTCTAAAAACTGCACTCCTTGTGTCTGCTGTCACAGGTATTTATAGAGTCTCAGGCATCAGAGCACCTACGGATGCATTGATACTGTCAGGGGGGTGTTGTGCCTGCCTGCTGTTGGATTTCAGTAGATGCAACGCTCTCCTGTGCTCACTGCCTTAACCCACAGCAGTGACTTCATCCATCAGGGCTTTTTGCAGGGTTTATCTGCTTCTAGCCTCTGCCCATAAATACAGCAGAAGGTAGAGAAATGGTTACATTATGTAGAATGTTCACGTTTTCTTCCCAGTGCTGCACAGGCTGGCTGGGGAGCGCAGAGCCGGAGCGTGGATGTCCTAATCACCATCAGGCTAATGGGAAATGGGGGGTTGCTGCAGTGTCCCTGCAGGATGAGGGAAAGTAGACAAGAAAAACATTTCTTTTATTAGTTAAATGAGATTGGAGTGATTACTTTGCTTGAAGATTGCAGCTCTTCTGCAAACTATGATTGAGAAACACTCATCGGTAGTTAGCTGCAGCGGCGGTGGGAGAGTCCTGCTGTGATATTTCATTTAATGGCACTCTGAAATTTTCCCTTCTTTTCTGATGGCATCTTTGACATCTATTAAGGGCTATTGTTTCTTTTCCTTAGATCCAGAGAAAACCTTTTGCTATGTTTTGATATCAGGGTACAGTCCAAAATTGGATCTCAGTGCCAAGGCTGATTTTAGGTGCTGAACTGGAATGCTATGAGATCTTTCAGGGCAACACTCTAAAGTGCAGAATTGCCAGTTTCTAGAGGGTAAGCTGGAAGGCTGTCCTCCTCCTCTTTCATTTATCCCTCCACTTAGTCTCATTAGGCAAACAAGAAGCTTAATAAAAGCCACTCAGACTTGAATAAGATTCTTGCTGCATGTTGATATCAGCAGGAATCTCTTCCACAGACGTTAAGTCCAAGCTAAAAGCTCATCCACAAACTTCATTCAGGTTGATTTAGAACTTCAAAAATTAAAATCACAGGCTGCAGCTGGGACTATTAGCCTTGATAAAGTACCCTCTTTCCACTCGCTGCAGTCACATCCTCTCTCTCTTTATCACAGGGATCATAGAAGCATGATTTGTCTCTCTTATTTTGGCAGGTTTTATCCCACCTCCGCTGATCTTCGGGGCCGGGATTGACTCCACGTGTCTGTTCTGGAGCACGTTCTGTGGGGAGCAAGGAGCCTGTGCACTGTATGACAACGTGGTCTACAGATACCTGTATGTCAGCATTGCCATCGCCCTCAAGTCCTTTGCATTCATCCTGTACACAACCACCTGGCAGTGCTTGAGGAAAAACTATAAAAGATACATCAAGAACCACGAAGGTGGTCTCAGCACTAGTGAGTTTTTTGCCTCTACTCTCACCCTAGACAATCTGGGGCGGGACTCGGTGCCCCAAAATCAACCACATAGGACAAAATTTATCTATAACCTTGAAGATCATGAGTGGTGTGAAAATATGGAGTCTGTTTTATAGTGACTGTGGAGGAGTGAACTATATTAATAATACAAGGGTCCTTTTTAATAAAAACAAGGAAAGAGCGCAAACGGAAGAAGAAACAACTGGAAAACAGCAACGGCAACACAGGACACTTTTGTCTTTTTCTCAAAGTCAGACCCAGCCAGGATTCTTGAGAACAGAGTCTTTTAATGGGATCACTTATGACATCCTGAAGGGAGATGGAGAAAGCAGGGAGCCCTTGTGGCTGGGCACCAGCCCCTTTGGTGACAGCGCGAGCTTCCAAGGAGGGCACCTGCAGAGGTTCAGCAGAGAGTTTGGCACGGGGTGTAGAGAAAGGTGATAACAGCAGGATGATAACAGCAAAGTGATAACAGCAATAGGTTCTTTCCCAGTTGAGGTGGGGTGTGTGGAGCCCTGCAGGGCTGGCCAGGCTGGGTGCTGCTCCAGCCTGCTGCGTCCGCGACGGCAAAGAGGGAGCGGTGCTGGAGCCCTTCCACCAGGCACACTCTGTCACCAGCCACCAGCCCAGGATGAATTCCTTGAAAGCTGCTGGAAACCTTCCCAGTGGCCAGCGATGCTGTCAGGGGTATCCAAGTCCTTCCAGGCCAGGCTTATTCACAGATTGCAGCTCCTGTGGCTGTCTGTGAATAACCACGCTCAGATCTCAAACCCAGTAGAGTTCAAGACGTTTGCTCACACTTGCCAAACGTGCTGTCATTTTTAAAGGGGGATGAGTTCCAAATACTTATCTGTGTAGTCCTCTAATAGGATGGGGTTTTTTTGAAATTATTTTCGAGTATGTGTTAACCCTTAAATCGCTGACACTTTTCCATGAGGAGGATTTATTTATGCTAGTTTGGGGAAGGATCCTGTTTAATTCACCCAAACGTAATGTGACTCAAGGGGTTTGTTTAATCCTCTGCATTTTTTATCCATACGCCTTCATTCTAATACGCTACCAAGCCAATGAAGACACATAATATGTTTTTAAAAAAGAGAATGAATGCACTGTGTCTCTATTAAAAACAATTGTCTGTTGGAGAATTATAGATAATATGATGATTTACATAATATAGTTTTTTCATATTCTATGTGACTCAGTGAATACATATATATGTGGAGAGGCTGTTGATGTTCTCTCCAGTTTTTAAAGATATATATATATAATTTGCAATCTAGAAATTGTGTGGTGGATGTTTTCTTTAAAGTGTGTGTGTGTGTGTGTGTGTGTGTGTGTGTGTGTGTACAAGATGAGAGGAATACTGACCTTAATCCTTCAGCCCTCACAACTGGTGTTTTATTTTTCACCTGAGAAATTCCACTGACTTTCAGTGGAAGCCATGTGAGGAAGATGGAATAATCTCTCCTGGATGCCACATTTTTTTTGTACATGTGGGAATAGTGTCCCTCTGGAAGGCTGGGTTATGGGAGCAGGGGCTGGCCATCATTGAGCAGCTCATAACTTCCATTTAACTCCCCACAAAGCATCCATGCAGGAGCAGATTTGGCTTGGCTCCTGCAGTGCAGTCTTGCCCAAACCTGCAAAAACCATGGGGAAACTTTCATCTGATTACAAGAAACGTGGGGGTCAGGCTTATTTTGTATGCACCTTTTTGTTTTCCAAACCATTCCTGCTGGGAAGCAGTGCAGATTGGTGGCATTTGATGAGCTCTTTTCCCAGGAACCAGACTTGTTTCCGATGGACTAAATGTCAGAAGGGCTTTAAGGGTTAGCATCATAATTAACAGTTCCTTTTTTTGTGTGAATTTCGAAGCTGTTGTGAACTTGAGGATGTTTAGAGGAGTAACCTGGCACGTTGAGTCAAATGCTGGATGTCACTTCCATGCAGGTGGCAGAGGGGCTGATCTTCCCCAGATCCCTGTCCATTGCTGCAGTGGACACCCCAGGGCTGGCACAATTACAGAGGGTTGGTAACTTGTCACTCATGTTCAGCACATTTTTAGCACACTTTTCTCTTATCCAGCTTTGCAACATGGGTGTGGAGTATCCAACTGCTTCCACTTGATTGAATTTATATGTGTGCTTGCAGCTTATGCACAGAATTACATGTTCAGCAACAAT
Organism: Calcarius lapponicus; assembly: GCA_039654755.1. Classification (NCBI taxonomy): domain Eukaryota; kingdom Metazoa; phylum Chordata; class Aves; order Passeriformes; family Fringillidae; genus Calcarius; species Calcarius lapponicus. The sequence continues at coordinate 6,274,140 of CM077473.1, read as the reverse complement.
AAGGGCAGGAAAAAAGGGTGTATCAAATAAAACTCCATTGTGCCAAATACTCAACAAATATTGTAATTGCAGATATTTAATTCTTGGGTTTCAGCCATGTTAAGAATCACTCAATTGATGAAGGAGTTTAAGAAAAAAAAAATTAAGCTATGCAGTGCCATTGTTATGTTGGGTGGTAAATGATGCTTTTTAGACCATTATGTTGGTTTAGTATATCCTATCTGCTAAAATAGAGAAACTGCATCCATAAAACAATGAATTCAGAAAAGGCACAGGGTGCATAACTGTCTCATAAAATATATATAATTGTCAAGAATAAGCCTTTGAAATCATTCTGTACAGTTCTCTCCATTCTGCAGATTTATTACTTAGACTGCTGTCTTTCCAAATGTTAGCTCATAATTTTATACTATACACACACTTTCAGACTCCAACACAAATGTCACACAATAGAACCTTTCTAAAAGTCTGATTGCTTGAAATTTCATAACCCCTTTCACAATTTCATGATTTTCCCCTCTGAAAGTCCAAGGTGAAGGAGAATAGCATGCTGATTGATAGGATGTAAAACAAACTCCCAGTGTTCATGAGCTGCGGTTTGTTGCTACAGTCAAAAGTCTCCCTGACCGGAGTTATAGAAACAGCATTCCAGGGCACATAACATTTTCATTTTTGTTTTTCTTTACGTTTTTCATTTGATCTCTTCTCTTAGTATGTGTGGGAGATGCAGTTGAATGGGGTTACTTCTGTTATTTTTAAGCTGTAACTTGAAATTCCTGCATGATTGGTTTTTTATTTCTTTTGATAATGGAACTCTTGAAAATCTTTTCCCCCATCCCACTCTTTTCTTTTTTTTTTCCCTAGGGTTAGGTCTGATGCCTGCATTGTGAAGGGCTTTGCCGTCAGTGCTTTGGTACAGATTTAAGAACAGATCTTTAGTTGAAAGAAAATACACAGACCAAACCCTCCATCCACACCAGCAGGCATTTGGGGTTTTTTTCTGATTTCAGAACCACAAGCCATTTTTGCCTGCAACCCAATTTTTGCTACAGAATAACAAAGGAAGAGTGTCAGACATCCTCCCTCTTCCCAAACTGTGTTATGGGCCTTCTCCTGTCAGCACTTCACCTCCATCCTGCAACTGCCTTAACCATGCAGGAAACTTAAAAAACAAGGATGGAGTTAGAAAATCACCCATTAACAGGAACAGGGTCATGCTCTGAGCTGTGTGGTCCAGATCCAATGGTGGAAATTGTTTCTTCATATTCAAGGGCATTGAAATTCGGGGGTTTGTTGAGGCCTCAGTCTCAGCAGAAATGTTCTTTTGGTGTTTCCAAGCACTGTGTTCCACACGTGGCTGTCTGCTAAGGAATGGGATGTTTGGAAAAACAAACTACTTGATATTCTCTGGGACTGACCAGTTGCCTTGCATGACTTCAGGTTGGGGTTTCCTTTCCCTTGCTCAGATCCCACTCTGGAATAGCCCCAGTGGAATCAAAAGGGGACCCCAATCTAAAATTGGTGCAGATGACACTGGAATAGTTTTTTTGCACCCTTGTTAACAAGGTGATGCATTTCCAGAATCTTCTTTCAATACAGATAGAAATCATCCATTTTTCCAACTTCACCCAGCACATCTTGGATGTAGAGTGGGACTGAAAAGTCCGTCACTTGAATTACCACTTGAATATCACAAACCTTCCATTCTTGGCAGTTCAGCTCAATAACAGGGACCTCCCTCTTCCATTCCCCTCTGAGATGCACTAAGCTCCTTGGTGCTGCTGCTCTTCATCGTGGTTGGGTCTCACCTTGCTCAGAAGGTGAGAAGGGAAAGATGCAGAGAGGAATTAGCTTCCATTATCTGACTTAGCTACACTTCAAAATGCTTCCAAATTGAACTGATGGTCTGCAGACATTTGGAAAGTGATTGGAGTATTTCCAAATGGCTGAGATGCATTTACTTCTTTTGCCTTGCAAAGAAAAAAAAAAAAATTAAGGGAATGAATGTGATTTGAACCCCCTCCTATCCCCATCACAGTTTTATGTTCATCACATTGCAGTGGAGGCAATGTGCTTAAGGTTCACCTTTGTGTCTCAGACAGACTGACATTTTTTTCTCAGTAAATGAGGTCCTGGGACACAGAAAGGCAACTCCATCTCACAACCAGCAGTTTCACTCCACAGCCAACCCACAAGAAGCTGAAGCCCACCAGCACTGTGAAGCTTTTGCCCCCAAGCCAGCCACAGCTGTTGCTGCCATATGAGAGTTTGTCACAGCTGGGTGTGCTTGGCTTGGTGTTTTCTTCAGACTTTGGCATTCTTGGTGTGATGCTTGCTTTATTCTTGGCAGGTGATGTGGGGAAATGTCAGTATAAAAGACACATGCAAATGCTTCGCTGGACTGATGTGATAACAGCTTTGTTTCTTTATTCACAAGGGTTTCCAGACTTACTCCTGCTCTGCCTTTAAATGCAGCTGTGCTCATCTATCCCCCTAATTTCATGTGAACTGTGTTTGCAGACAGCAGCAGGTTTGTTGTTGTTCTCTCTCTAGATGTGATTAATATGTGCGAAGCTCACAAGCCTCCTGCGCACAGGGCAGAGCACCCCTGATTACAAGCAATAATACTGACCTGCTCTGGTTTGCAATAGGGCTCCTGGCTTTTCTTTCTCACCCTGGGTTCACCTCTCCCAGCATCCCACTCTGCTGCTGTGCCTCACCTGTTTTGTTGGCAGCCAGTTTAGAATTGGTGGGAGTATAGGCAGCAGTTTAAGATGGGAACTTTTGGTGTGAGCCAGGTTCAGCCGTGCTTATCTGATGGTTGAGACTGCTCTGAGGAGGAAAGGGGGAAAGTAGCAAAGTAACTGAGCCACTCAGTGTCTCTGAAAGGATTATCCACCCTGCTGTGCTCCTGGACAGCCCTACCTCCACCACACCCATGGTTTGTGGGTGTTTTTTTCCAAACTGACCTTCAGCTCCCATTCTCTGGACACCGTTCTTCCTTCCCCCAATGGCAAAGCACAGCTTGGCTCTACCAACTCAATACAAGGTATCCAGAGAGGCCTTTAAATTTGCCTGGCACGCCAGCAGGTCTCACTCAGTTTTACATATGTTCAAAATGTTACATTTTTTCTGCTTGTATCCCCTAAATCTATAACCTCTAGGCTGCAAATGATGTTCTCTATCATTCCATTGACATTTCTAGCCAATCTGAGTCTTAATACAATTGCTTGCTGAAAAATGGCCTTTCAGCAGTTCTTAGACACGAGGTACTTCTTTATTAACTAGTGATGCCAAGTAAAATCTTTGGCCATTGTCTGTTCCCTGAATTCAGGGGAGCAGAAGGAGGCTGTGCCTGCCCAGCAGCAGTGCTGATGTTTCCTGGGGCAGAGTGTGAACATGGGCTGCTTTTCTTTCAGCTTCAGTCTTGCCTTGGCTGCTTGGCTCTGAGCATCTCTTGGTCCCACAAGGACACAGGGAATTCAGGAGAAGCCTTGCGGACAGAGCAATCCATTTAGAGTAGGACTTCAGGATGTTTGTAGTGATCACATTGATTTGCTTGTCAAAGCTTTGCTTCAATGTCTCTTTCTTTGATGAATGGAGTGACCATGAATGGAGTGACCCCAGGGATGGGGTCTGTGGGATGGGATGAGTTTGTGTTGTTTCCCCCATTTATTCAGATTTAAGTGTGGCAGAGCAGGGTGTCCAACCCTAAGAAGGAAAAGCTTTGTCATACCCTGAACAGTTTGTAGTGCTGGACTTGTTCTGCACAAAGTTGGTATCTGCATATGGCAAGAAGCAATAAGAAACTTGTCAGCTGCAACTTGGCAAATAATTTATAGCAACTTCATACAGTAATTTTTATTTCTTCCTTGCAAATTGCTGAGAAAACCAAGGAAATGCCTCCAGTATATTTGGAAGGTCGTTTCTGCATATCATCTGTGGTCTGGAGAAGTTGGAAAAGCTTTTTTGTAATTCATACACAGGGCTTTGTTCTGGATGGACATGAAACTCACAGGGGATATTTCTGCTCCCTGAGTTCCCTAAGCTGGAATTTTCTCATCAGTAAGAAAGAATATTTAGTTCAAAAGTTTATGATTAGGAATTGAGTGAGAGGATCTTTGCTCAGTGTCAGTGGCTGAGCACCACTGGACACACTGTGCTCCAGGACAGCCAAAGCTTCCAACTCACAGTCCACTTCCCAGGAATATTCTCTCACAGATGCTTGAAATTCTCAGTCTCTCCCAGTATTCCTACTGGTTAAAGCCCTCATTTGAGTAATTGCTGAGAGCAAACACCAGAAGGGTATGAACCCAGGCAACAGCGAATTGGTATTGAGGTGAAGCAGGTGGTGTAAATGTTATTTGCGATGTTTGCACAGCTCCTGGATCAGAAGCAAAAACCTCTGGGGCATCAAGAGAGTTGCATATGGCCTAACATATCTTAGTTCTTCCCAAGTGAATTGCCTGTGGGTGGGACAGCAAAAGGCATCGTTCTCTGCCACGGATATCTCAGCCCCCGAACCCGTTTTCTCTTGCAGTATGGCATCGCACAAACAGCAGTGCATTTACCCCTCAGTGCAAACAGTGCTGTGCTTTTGGTGCCTCACAACTCTAACTGTGAACTTGAAAGGAAGAAACGACCCCTGCTCTTCACCTGTGACCCTTCCTGCCCGATCAGAGGAGGAGGAGGAGGAGGATGATCCCTCGTGGAGACTCACAGCTGTTTTCCTAAAGTCTTTCTGCAGCAGGACCAAATGGTGCTCTGTGATCACCATGGGTGGCCTATTCCCTGTGCTAGGGCTCTGTAGCTCAGCTGCAGCCCCACGTTGCCTTCACTTGGTGTTCTGGTGCAAAGCATGGTGAGGAGGCTGCACATGACTGCCCCTGGCGAGTGCTGAGGTCTGCCAGTGCTCTGTGACCACCAAAGCTTTGGAGTCTCCACCTTAGCATATGAAAGCAGCTTCCCTCACCTGGTTTTGGGGAAGAGCCATCCCAGAGCAGCTTCCCTTACCTGGTTTTGGGGAAGAGCCATCCCAGAGCAGGTTCAGGGGGAAACTGGAGCAGCGCTGGGACCGCACAACAGGGAGCTCACATCCATAGGGAGGAGGGGGTGGGATGGAGCAGAGGAAGAGCTGTGACATTTTAAAACCCATAGTGCCTACCACTGCAAATGGAACGCTGTATTGTATTATATTACACGTGACTACCATGTAAATAAAGTACAATAAATGTGGTGTTCGTTAGGATTTTGATACAAGTCAAATGCAGTCTGCAGAAATGGTTTTTTTCCCTGCTGTATGTACTTATATCGCATTCCAGGCACGGGGACATTCGGAGTCGTGGGAGCTAACAGTGCATAAATGGCATTAGATGGGCCATGTTTGCAGTAGGGCTGTTCTGAAATTCCATTTGCCCCATGCAGGTGAGACACGAGCACCACCTGAGATCAGAGGGGAGGGAGTGAGGGCAGCTTACACAGGCAGGAGGAGAGCAGCTCTGGATGTGGTTCGTGGGCAGAAGAGCCAGTCCTTGGCCATGCCTCATTCATGGTGGAGAAACAGCCAGGTTTCAGTGGCTGATCTCTCTTTCTTTGTTTTCCTGCTGCAGAGGTTGACCAGCAGCCCATGCCCTGCCTGTGTAACCTGGTTATTCCCCACCCCTGACAGCCCTCACGTGAGCAAACTCAAGAGCTTAAAATTCAAAGCATATTGGGAAAGAAGGTCTTGACCAGCTGGCTCCTCTGTGTCTCTGACAGAGATTGAGGGGCTTGGGGTTTTGGCTAGTAAGAATATTAGGAACCTACTTTGTTCCTTAACTCACTCCCTTATCCATCATTCTCTTTCTCCATAGTGTAAATAAAGAAAAAAATACATTTTCACGAGGCAGGCCTGCCATGTGCCCTCCAAATCCTGATGCATCTCTTGACTGGGTTGTTGGTGGGAGTTCCTCTGGGCTTCAGAAGCTCAGGGCTCCTCTGACAAGTGTTTGCACCTGGTGTGTGGGTGCAATCTCCCATCGGTGCATGGAGGCTGCTTCCACACTGATTGTCTTGTTGGAGACAACACCACCCCACGCAGTTTGTCACACCTGCAGAGGAGTTCTGTGCAGGGTGCACAGCACTGGAGGAGTGTTTACCTGCCTCTCTACCACACCAGTCCGTGGTGTTTGTCCCTCAAAACCGTCGCTGTCCTTCACAGTCACCTGGGTAGAGCAGCATTTGTGGGTTCTGGAGAAGAGGAGGTCTGTCCTTCCTGCACAGAACATGCCCACAAATGGTCTGTAGCACTGTGGCACCTGGATGAGCCCATGTGCCACTGGCAGAGCAGCATTTGTGGGTTCTGGAGATGGTCCTTCCTGCACAGAGCATGCCCACAAATGGTCTGTGGCACCTGGATGAGCCCAGGTGCCACTGCCCCTTCTTGGGCTGGGGGTTGCTGTTTTCCTTCCTGTTTTCTTTTCCTGCCCAAGGGAAAGTGGTCCTCAGAAAGATCTTCGAACGGTGCTGGTAATTTGACTGCTGGTAATTTTTCAGATGTTTAGCAGCACTTCCAAAATAAACCAAAACCTGGTTTGGAAAAGGAAATGTTTCACTGTACAATTGACTTAAAAAAAAAGAAAAAGAAGCCACATGCTCGATATATTTTGAGTACTGTGTTCTGTATTTTTGCAGCTTATATTTTCCAGATGAGCAGTTTAGAAATATGTGATGTGAAATACATACTGTAAGTTTGCTGTAAATGATATTAAAAACACTATTTTCATTCTTGTCCTGTCTCACTGGATCATCTCTTTGGTTCTCCCAGGTTGGCTGGCTGGGCTCTGATTGTTCCAGGAGGTTCTCAGCCTCAGTAAAAGCAGAGTTGAGAGTTCAGGTTGGAGGTTTGCTAGAAATGACAATGGGGGTGAATGCTCTGTGCATGTGCAGTGCCTTCAGAGGGGAGGTCCAGTGAAGCAGTGATTGTGGCAGAGAAGGCAGGGCAGGTTTTGGGGAAGGGCAAAATGAAGTTGAATGAATGGAGAAAGGAAAGAGGGAACAAGGGCATCCTAAATTCTTGCATAACAGAGGGACTTGAACACCTGGAAGACACTAAAATGAGGAGGAGCTCAGAGGAAACATGATTTGAGCAGGAAAATGCTGGATGTGTTGGTGGTGATGAATGTCTCACACTCTGTGTCAGTTCAGCTGTGGAGGGAAAAAAGAAAAAAAAAAAAAGAGCTTTTAGCTGAAATAGCAGCAGCGAGTGAAGTGGCTGAGCCCTGCCATGCACCCTGAGCCCCTGCAGCTGCAGAAGCTTCTCCATCTCCATCAGTGGGATCAGGCCCAGAGGGTGACACGTTCCTGAGGATTCAGTGACACACACTTCCTCCTGTTCCAGCTGCTGTACTGGCCAGAATAAAAGCAATCACTTCTTTGACCCTTTATTTTCAAATGCTTCAAATCTGGCGTATCAAAGTTTTCTCCTGAAGCTTCGACAAAATTATGCTAAATGAGGCAATTGCATTCCAACTGAGTTGAATATTCACTTATTCCTTGTTTGTTCCAATTTTTATCTTCCCCTGTTCCAGTTCTCTCTTCTGAAAGGCAATGAGCAAAACAAAGATTATAAGTCAGAAAACAAACAAAAAAACCCAATTTTGTTGCACAGGAGTTGAATCCAACCACAGTTGCTTTGAATTCACTTTCCAACAACAGGGGCTTTGGAGAATAGTTCAGGAGGAATGAGGGAGGAAATCTGGGGGAAAAAAGTGTTTTGTTAAACGTTGACAGCAAAGAATCTTTTTATTTATTTCACTTCATTGCTTTTCCTCCAGCCCAGCTCCTGGTAGCGTTGAGGTTTGTGCAAGCTCATTTTGAAGGCAGCATTCCTGCTTGCTCCTCTGGCCATTCCTGGCAGGTCCCCTGTCCCCCACAGTGGGTGGACACGGCAGCACACATCACACCCAGCATTCCAGAGCCGCCTTTAGCCAGCCTAGACCTTTCCTTTTTGCTGCTACCTCTAACAGAATCTGGTTAATTGGGTATTTACCGAGCTGAATTCTGTTGTGGGTGCAGACTATTAACCTTTATGTCACCTAGAAGAGATTACACCTGGTAAAGTTAATGTTTTGAGACTGGGAGGTTAATGTGTCACTCAGTGCTCAGCCCTCCCTCAATTAGCAGCAGGGCCCATGTGTGGCTGTGCTGTGAGCCCTGCTTTAATTAGAAAGGACTCACGGTTGGGTCACATCAACAGCATCAGTTTACTGCCCCTTTCAGCCTTCTCTGATCCTTCTCCTCCTTGGGTGAGCTTTGATGTTATGGTGCCCAGCCCAGGGATGCTGGAACCCCTCCTAAGGCACCCTGAGCTGGGTCTAAAGTAGTGCCTGTCACTGGCTGGGGGCTCTGTACAAATCACAAACAGGACAGGGCTGCTGTGGAACGTGCCTTGAGCTGGTTTATTTTCCAGCATCAGTCTCATTCCATGGTTATGACAATGGGAAGATGCCACCAGGTCACATCTCAGGCAGCAGACAAAGAACTTAATGTTCCAACTTTCTTTATAAGTTTTTTGACCAATCACACAAAGCAAAAGCACATTGACAGTAGTTCTATCCAATCACCATAAGCACAGGTACCTTTGGTTAAAACAATGCTTGCTTATTTCGAATACAATACCTGCTTGTGAGCCTTAAAACACAATGCACAGAGCTCCATTATTAAGCTTCAAACTTCCTAATATCTTGCTAGATACACTTTTCTGTAGCTTAGAGAGTTATTCTAGACAAGTGTTAATACACAGACCATTGTTCTATTTGTCCTTGTTTTTCTACTTTTTAAATAATTTTTCTGCTGACCAATCTCATGGCTGCTGCTTAGCTGTAATCACAGTTCTGCTGTCTCTGAGGCCTGCATCTTGCAGCTTTCCCAAAACCCTCTGATTTTGTGGATTCCCACAGTGCCTGGTGATGAAGCCTGAGGAGCTCCAAGTGGAGAAGGTTCTGGTGTTCCAGGCAGGTCTTAGCTCTGCACCAGCTTTGCTCAGCTCCTGAAGCATCCTTCAGATGATCTGTGTGCTCCTGAGCTGGCTGAGTGTTCTGGAGGGCTTGGGAGAACCTGGTTTGGTTTTGGTGTGTGCCCAGGCTGTGTGTGACTGCAGAGAGCACTCTGGTGCTCTGAAATTGGGAATGTTGGAAGGATATTAGCATTAGAATTGTGATTCTCTACCACAAACCTTCTTTGAAGAGCCTTTCTCAGCCAGCCAGAGAAGAGGGACAGATCCCATGTTCATGGCAAGGCAAATTTAGGTGTTTATCTTGTTTCTGTTTTCCTGTCGCTCCTGTGACAAATAGGTGTCCTTCCACACAAATGCCTTTGGCTCTGCAGGCAAAATGCAAAACCAAACTGCTACATGCAGCCAGTCAGAATATTCCCTGTGAGGGGGGGGGAAATGTAATTTCCTCCAAATTATGACTTTTTGTGGGTATATCTCCGTTTCAGTGCTATTTCATTCAAACAAAAGCTGATGAGCTCGCAGTATCTTGTTGAAATTGGAGCATTTAGAGTTTTCTTTGGGAAACTGTAGCTTGAATTTTTTTCAGCATATAAAATAAATTGGAGTATTTGGGCTTTTATCAAAATGAAATGTTTTGATTGCCTTCAGGCAATATTTTCTGCTTAACATTACACTTCTGTGGAAAGTCTGAAATTCAGTGTTTTGTTCTATTTTGAGACACAAGCGCACATAAACCTTCTGGAACTTTTCACAGATGCCTTTTTCCAATCCAGACCCCACCAGAAAAATACTTTGAGAGCCTGGTGGTCACTTGGGACATGGGAGCAGGCACAGCTGCTGTGAGGGAATGCAGGAGCACACAGCCACCATGCTCTGGCCCAGCAGTGTGAGGATGAACCCTCCTTCTAAGCAATTAAAGGTTTATCCATTGCTCAGCTCCCTTTTTCCATTGATCCAGCCTTTGAGAGAAAAACTATTTAAAAATCAAAGCTAATGGTGCATTTTTTATTTTTTTTTTCCTGTTAGCTTGAGGCCAGCGTTGGTTTTAAAATTGGCTTTGTGTTTCCTCTTTTACAAATTTGCATCTTCCCTCCCTGGCAGGGGAAGGTGCTTGGGCAGGGCTGATCCTCAGACTGGGAGCTCCACGTTCAGGGGCTGAGCTGGCACAACCCCAGCCTGTATTTTTTGGAATGCAGAGCTCTCAGTAGGAGACTCCTCATTTGGGGAGTGCAAATGCATAAATCTGAAGGGCAGCTGTAGCAATGGGGCGTTTTTACTGGCCTTGTAGGTGTGAAGGAGCTGCTTGAGGAGAGCCAAGAGCAGCTCAGGGGCCGGCTGGCTGTCAGCAGCATCAGCTCAGCACAGGGACCTTGTGGCTGCCTCTGCCCTTCTGCAGAGCCTTTCCTCCACCTCTCAGGCTGCTCAGTCCGTCAGTCACCTCACTGGCCTTAAATAAAGGAATTTGAGGCTTTCATTAAAAGTCTTGAGCCTGGGAAGCTGATGCTCAGCAGAGGGCCCATTTTCACCTCACCTTTAGGAGATGGCCAGAAAGAATGAAAGTGGTCTCATTATACAGCAGGTTAGGAAAATTTCTGCTGAGAGGCAGGAGAGCAAAGGGGATGGAGATTTTTATCTTATTCTCAGGTGGGCTCAGGATGGCAGTGAGGAGTGAATGTGCCCCAAAGGCTGCAGAGCAAAGTCAACAGGGGCTGCTGCCAGCAGATGAGTGCAGAAATCCAGGAGTCTAAGAAATGCTTGGGATGGATGGAGTGGACCCTCCCCCTGATTTTCTGTCTTACAGGTGGTTTCTGGAATTAAACTTGCTTCTCCAGCCCTCCCTTCATGTGCAGGAGGAAAGGGACTGCTGAGCCAATAATATGAATGATTGATAGGATGATGTTTTTGTGGCAACCCTCAGAGCATGCTGGAGCTACCCTTCCCCTTGGATTAATTAGGAATGCTTTCACCTGAAATCCTGGAGACCTTTTCCTGCAAGCCTTGGGTGTATACAAAGCATCTTCTCCATTCAGGACATGTACAAATTCCCCACTGAAATCAGCACTCATCCAGTGCTAACACCCACACAACTTCCAAATGTGTCTGGAAAGGAGCAGAGCAGCTTGAGAGACATCTAGATTTCTGTATGAAGCCAGAACACAACCCAGCCTTTGTTGAAATGACACAGAGCTGTTTGACTTATTTTATTTTCTTTTATTTTATTTCCAATATTGTGGAAACATGCTGCTGGACCATAAATGCCTCTGGAGATGCAGAAGAGGGTGCTGAGCTGCAAACCAAAACCTGCTCAGCACAAGAACACTCTTTGTAGCTAAAGATAAGGTTTTAGGGGGCTCTCTTTGCCTTTGTATTACTCCTAATCTGTTTCACTGCGGGCCATAAAGCCTGGTGTGCTGAGTTTCTCAAGTGCCATTAGTTTATGGGCTTGTTAACAGAAAGGATTTTGTTGGTCTTTCATGGTCTGAATTTTACTGAACCGGAGATCCCTTGGTGTAGCTTTGATGGCAGAGGAGAATCAGGTTAATAACATTTAGGATCACCTTTCAGAAAGTATTATTTGAGCTGGTTCCCTTTCCCAGCCGGTTCCCTCCTTTCCCTGCCCTCTTGCTGCCCTTGCTGGTGTTTGCTACCTGGTACCCCTGGAGCTGTGTTTATGTGGGTTAAAGCTTTAGAAACATGCAGGGCAGCCACATTTGGGGGGCTGGATGCAGGAGGAGGTGAAGGAGTCCGCAAGAAGCATGGTTTTTTGTTTGTTTTTGCATGTGTATCTCTATACAAAGCTGCAGATGGGAATGCCAGGGTGTTTAAAAGCCAGGGGACAACAGCCAAGTTAGACTTTTTAAAGCATTGTTAGAGCACAGCAGGCCCAGTGATGGCAGAGATGTGAGACAGTAAAAGGGTGAATCAGTTAATTAGGATGTTTGGTTAATATACTGCTGCAGTCAAATCTCCTCTGCTGGCAGTGCTGCCTGCCAGTGTGGGCAGAGGAATTGTGAGACCTGAAGAGGACAAGTGTGTTGTGGGCTGGAAATAGAACTGTGTGTTTCAGCAAGGGCTGGAAAGAATACCCAGAGGAAAGTCTTCAACAAAGAACTTCCAGAAGTTTGTAAGTAGCTCTTGATCCACATCATACGTTCTGTCTTGGACTTTTCATAATGCTACTGCTGCTGAAGGAACCTTTTGATGGTTAAAACTCAGAGACAGCCTGGCCTGCCATCCTGCACCTTTTAGTTCTTCTCCAGCTTTCTAGTTAAGTGCAAACAAGTGCAATGCACCAGGAAGAAAAGTTTTGGGTTCTTTCTGGGGAAAGCAGTCTTAGAACCTACTGCCTGCTTTCATTCATCTCCTCTCTCATAGGAGAGAGCAGAGACCTTGCTGATTTCTGTAAGACATTTCTCTTAAAAGGTAACAACCTCTGCAGCAGCCTGTGTTTTGATGGGACATTCTTAAGATCTGATACACAGACACCTGAGACCTTTCCCTCTTTAGAGAGGTGAAAATGAGGTTTCTGCCTTCTGGAAGCTCTGTATAACTAAACAACCTACTGACTTGCCTGCTCCAAGGTGTCTGCTTTCTCAGGATGTATTAAACATGACAGACACTCCTCTAGTCCCAGGCAGTGCAGCATTAACCATGTCTGTGCTCTTCCCAATGACCAAACTGACATGAAGGAGCAGAGGGACACTTGTAGCTACACACACTACATAAATAGGTCAAAAATAAATGCTTTAGAGAGCAGAGTAAATGACTTTGCTCTCATCCATGCTGCCTCACACACCACCATCTCATCAATATCTTCCTCTCTATGACAACCCTGAGAAAAACAAGGCAATTGAGGAGTGAAAGAGGTTATTTAAACAAGAATGCCGAGTGCCTTGCTGAAGTAACTCTTGTTCATTATTGATCTGCTGGGATGTTTTTGGATGCACTTTATAGAGCAACAGGTTAAAAAAAAAAAAAGGAAAGCAAAAAATAATGAAATCAAGAAACAAAAGACCGCACTGGAATCCTGAGCAGCTGAGCTCAGGCTGCACAGAGCTGCTTGTCACCATGGAGGAGCTGACTCAGGTGAGGTGGTGGGAAGAGGCTGGGGCAGGTGTGGAAGGGTGTAGCCAGAACCCAGAAAAAAGTCTTTTAGACTTGTTACAGTGCAGATTTTATTCCGTCTTTAACAACTGGGTATGAAGGAGCTGTGTTTTTAAGAGCTGCTCTCTCATCAGCTCTGGGTCAGACTGGCTTTGGCAGACAGGTCTCCGTCCCACTCTGCAGGACCAAAGAAATTCCACTTCTGCTTATTCAACTTTTCCTATTTTTATTTAATGGGCTGTGTTTCAAATGTTGCAACAAGTCCGGACAGGTGGCCATTTCATAGTTACAGTAAATAATTTACATGACAAATTCAGACCTGTCCCTTGGTCCTGTATTATTCATGAAAGAACAGGCTGGTTTTTTATGACAATGTTGCTTATTCAAACACAGTCTGTGATGTACCTCAGTCCTCGAGTTCATTTCTATGGCACCTGGCTGTTTGCCAGCCTTTTGTTGCTATTTTCTGGTTTGCAAAATGTATTACCTAGATTGTATTTCTTCAATTCACTCTCTGAGGGACTGAAACTTTTATACACCACAAAGATTTCTTTGTAGTGAAACTCAAATGCATATTTCTGAGCATTTTCCTTTGTACAATTGGTCTTGCACACAAAAGTATCATTTGTATGAAGATTCGTGGCAAAGGGCAGGAATATCCCCAAGGAAAACACTCGAGCACCATTTATATAAATCCTCACAAACACTTCACTGTCGTTTGCTCATTTTGGCTTGTGCAGATCTCACCCATGGGGTTTAGAGATGTGAGGGTTGGGCTCCCTGGTGACCTCTGTTATCCCTGAGCATCTCTCATCCCTTTCATTTTGTGGAGGTGGAGAGGACACTGCTGCAGTTTCCCAGCTGCTCACTGAATTTCTGAGGTGTAGATCTTTTTGGGAAGACACAGCTGTGGCTGGAGCACAGGAGTCACCTCTCAGTCCTGCACACACTTCCACTGAGCCTTCTTTCCCCACACCTTGACTCTTCACCCATAAAATGGGGAAATAACAATTCCTTTCTTCCAATATCCCTTGTCCTGTCAGCTCACCCTGCAAATGCTACAAGACACAGATCCAGGGTCATCTTTGCACCCATTTGTACAAATGAACCCTCATCCCAACAACGACAAATAAACATTCAATATCCGTGTGGCACCAGGCAATGTGAGAGCACTGAAACACAAACCCAGCCTTTTGTATTAATTTATAAACTGCAGAAATATCTTATATAAGGGGATAATTGACCCTGATTGCTCATACCCAGCTGATTTGCTGCCTCCATGCTTGATTGAGTAATTGATGGTGCTCTCTGTTTGCATTCATCCCCTGAAATAAAGTGTGTATAAAAATAAATTATATCTGCTCCATCCCCTGAAAATAAGCCCATTGTAAATTAGTGAGAAATTAAAGATAACATTATCTATTTCTTCTTCTGGGAATGTGTGGTCACAGCCTTGAAAATGTTAAAATTCGAGTGAGAAAACTGGCCAAGCATGTTATTAATGCCCTCTATGTCTTGAGAAAAGCATTGATTAATTTGCTACCAAGATCCCTTTGGATGAAAAGGGTCATGGGTTATTTACAAACAAGTGTTATTTCTCCAGCTGTCATTATTCAAAATTGTGATGGAGGAAGCTCTTTATTTTCCTTACATTTCTTTCTGTGTTTGAGAAGGCTCCAGTTTGTTGGATCTCTGCTTTTGATACAGAATTCCTTTAAAAGCCAGAGGATTCACCAAGCCCTCTCAGGGGGTGATGAGACTGCTGATCTAATTAGGAAAGGATTGGAGCATTGCAGTCTCCTCAGACGACTTCACTAGAAATTGTGGGAGCAGAGCTGCTTTTGAAATTCAGTCTGTGCATCCTTTATGTGTCTCTGGTCCACAGACCTCCAAGGAAGCCCCAGGACACCACAGAAAGTGGCAGCATCAGCACAGAATTAGCAGAATTTATGGTTTCTGAAGATAGTTTCAGCTTTCACATGAGACCAAAGCAAGTGCTTTGATCATTTAACATCATGAGCCATCCTCTGCCATTTCTGACAATTGCCAGGTGCTAATTTTGCCTTAAAATGCCCTGCAGTGGAATCTGAATATTTTATCTCTGTGTACACATTCTTCTTTATACTTTTGGGCAGTGAAGCTACTTTGGTTACATTGATGGCATTTTTTCTTTTCTTTTCCCCCATGGAGCTACTCCTCAAGAATGACCCCCAAGAAGAAACCTGGGATTGTAATCTTTGGGTTCTTGGAGGAAATGTGATTTTCTGAGAACCTCAGCTGCAAGAGTCAGGGCATCCTGCCATTTAAATATTTGAGCAGGAGAGCTGAGCTCAGCAGCATTCTCCTTCTGGGCTGTGAGGGATGGGAAGGATAAAATGGATAATTCAAGTCGGGAGAGAACAGGAGAGAAAGGTATCAGTAGGGACTTGCAGAATCAGCTTTGGAGCAAAACTAAGGTGTATTGATAGAGGTTTTTTTGGTGATCTTGGAGTAGGATGAATGCAGCAAATAATTTTGCTTTGAAGTAGGGATTGACCAGTGTAGGAGTATCGGGGGGTAGGACGGTTGAGATGAGAGATCTCTGCAGCCAGGTCATGGAATTTGGGGTTTATTGCAAAGGGCCTGGGTGCAGGGTCCTGCTGGGAGCTGCCAAACACAGCTCAGAGCAGGCTCCAGAGAAGAGAGGGGGAGAGAGGATGAGAGGGTAAGAGAGTAAAAGGGTAAGAGAGCAAGGTTGCCATTACAATGCAATAAATCTTCTTCTGTGTTGAATATTCTGATACTCACTAACCAATCTAGTACAATATACAAATCCTATAGCATTTCCATACAGCCTATAAGAATCATTACATTACCATACTGTGCTACATTTTAAACCCTAAAAACTCCTCTTTGGGCCCCTTCTGCCAAGCTGGTAGGTTCTGCTCTGAGCCTTGGGCCTGCCTGCAAGCAGAGGGTGTTGTTTCATCAAAAAGGGATTACCTTCAGCTGGCCACACCACTGTCTTCCAGTTGTTGAGTAACTGAGGTATCTCAAAGCTTGCTTTCATTTCAGTCTCGCTTATAGTTTCCATATTCTCACAATCTTTTGCCAGACAATCGTATTTATAAGGCTTTCCTGTTCCAGCTTCCCCAACAGACCAGAGCTCCTGCAGTGCCCCAGGAGTGGAGGAGAGAGGCACCCCAGGCCCTCCCAGACCTGAGAGAGGATGAGGGCAGGGCCAGCCAGAGGTGCCTGTTAGGGGCCAAGAACCTCTGCCAGCTGTGCCAGGGGGTGACCTTACACAGAGCTTTACAAATTCCAGCCTGTGCCATCTCTCCCTTCATCCACAGCATCCAAGCAGCAAGATCAGCAGGAAGGTGTGTTTGCCCAGGGCCAAATCCAGCTCTGCTCTCATCACCAGCACTAAGGGCTGCCTGCTGAATTCATACCCAGCTGTTTATCCACAAAAGCAATGCTCCTGTGGATTCAGCACAGGAAATGACAACCCAGCCCTGTACCCAGGCATCTTGTGCTTTCTGCTGCTGCTCTGCTAACCAGATTAGGTTCCCCTGCTGCCTTATTCATTTTGCACTCATTAAATCTAAATTTAGAAATGAAGGCAACTCTTCTCCCCTCTGGGAAAGGTAGTAGGGAGAGTCCTTGTTGCAACAAGCCGTGAGGAGGAAAAAATAGCATCTAGATCTTCTCTCCTGTGAGATGGAAATGGAAGTGTTTCTGCTGAGGCAGAAAAAGAAACTTGTGTCCACTTCCCCTCTGCACAGAGCACTTGTTGGGCCCTGGATCTAAAGAGATTTGTGCAAATTGTTGCAAGCATGCAGCAAAAGGTTTATTTGACCCAAATCACAAGCATGTAGCAGTGGCAGGAGATGTTATTTGCTCTGGCCAGATCTAGAGGAGCTGTGGCTTGCTGCTGAGTTTGGAGCTTGGGCTTATCTCCAGCACTAGCCTGGCAGATGGGCAGCAGCTCCCAGATTTCAGCTAAAGAGGCAAATGCAAAGATATTTCTTCCTCTCACTGACCTTTAATAATCAATGATGTCAGCATTTTATGAAAAAAAAAATCAATTGTGGTGTAAAATCTGCCTTCAGGTTCTTAGAAGCAAGAAGTGGTGGGCAAGAGGGCTGAGCTCCCCCAGTGCCCATCCCAGCTGGGCATCCTTCCAGCTGTGCCTTTGCTCACAGCACAGCTGGAGTCAGGGGGAAGAGCTCAGGTCTTCAAATGCCATCACAATAGCAGGGAACCTCTGAAGGAGGTCAGAGATCTGTGTGAAAAGGTAAATGTGAGCAGCAGTGTAACTGACCGTGATGAATGTGGGGAGAAACAATCTGGGCCATCTCTGCACGTGCTGAGTTGGATTCAGTTCTGACACTTCTCCAATATCATCAGCTCAATGGGCAGTGGCAGCCAAAAAAAAGCTTGGGAAATACCAGAGATTCCATGGAAAATGAGAGAGTTGTTTTGCCTCCCTGTAAAATCTTGGGATACCCCCATTCTGGGGGTGGGGTGCCCCTGGTTGGAGGTATGGATTTTTAGCTGTGCCTTGCATATCTGGACAGCTGCTGAGTTCTGCTTCCACGTGGAAAATTGAGAAAAGGATGGGTTAACTTTGGCTGTGGGAGGGAGGGCAGCCAAGCCTGAGGTGGTGGCACAGCTCAGAGCACTCACAGGGGCTCTGACCAGCAGCCATGGGCTGTCACTGGCTGTTAAACACAGAGGGTGGAAGAAGGCTGTCAAAAGACAAGATTGTCAAAAGACAAGGTTGTCAAAAGACAAGCTCTGTCTCTGCATCTGCAGAGATCCCTGCTGGGTCCTCTCCCCCCTCAAAGGTACAGACTGAGCTCCAGACCCTCTGCCCCTGCTGGGGCTGTGTGATGCTGTTGTGCCCTGCAGGATTGCAGGCAACATCTTTCAGGAGCAAAAATTATGTGTTTGACCATCATGTGGAAAAAAAAATAAAAAAAAACAACAGTGAGAAGGACTGTCAGCACTAGATTAATGAAATATTCCCCTGTGGAAGGATCTATGCACAGCTTTCTGCAAGAGACCCTGGCAATGCCAAGAATGAGGCATGGGATCAGCACCTCTTCCAAAGCTGAGAAATACAAACCCAGCACACAGACAGAGCTGAAAACTGCCAAGGGAGACTGCACTTCCCAGCACAGCTTGTTAGGCAGCAAAAGTTAGAGCAAAGAATACTGCTGGGTGAAGAGTGTCTTAGGGTTTTAATAATTTCCAGTTTGTTTCATGGCTGTGGTGAGGAGGCTTGTGCAGACCATCTTGTTTAAGTTATTGCAGCTCAGCCTGAAGGTGCAGGTTTTGGCTGAAGTGTAGCAGCAGATTAAAAGCAAAGGCAGCAGCTGGGACCCCTGAGCCTTGTGCTTGTCCTCCCTGGAGGGCTGTGTCTCTCCAGGCAGGGACAGCAGCTCCGTGTCTCTCATCCCCCAGCACGCTGTGGTGTTTGCCATGTGCTGGTCACAGCTCCAGCTCAGCCTCAGAGAGGCAGAAAGTTTCCATGGCTCAGGAGCTGGGTCACACCAGGATGGGAATCCCTGGCTTTGCTGTTGATGGAGAAGTAGCAGCATCCACCCATCTGGCTTAGATCTCCTGCCTGCAGCCTCTCAGCAGCCTGGAGTTTCCTCTCTGTGCCATGAACTTGGTTCATTTATGCTTGGTTGGCACTGGGCAGCACGATGGGCTGAGAGTGCCAGTGCAATTCCTTTAGGGGGAAAAAAAAACTCTGCTCTGACTTTCAGGCAGAGATAGTGACTTTATTTCTAGAAAATAGAGCTATAAATTTGGCTGATGCCAAACAAACACTGTGCAATGTCTGTATGAAGGTGGGGTGGGGGAGTTCTATCAGAAAAAGATGATATTTGTCACTCACCTGTCTGAGTGCTGAAAATGCTCTTGTCTTTATGTACTGGCTGCTTGATTTTCACCCTGCCTGCATCCCGGCCTCACTTTTTGCTCAGATGAATTCTGATCTTAAGACTGCAAAGCTCAGTAGAAAAATATTTCCTTTTCAGCTCAGCGCATAAGTTTGTAGCAAGGAAGAGCTGTGGGCAAAATTGCCAAACAGGCAAATAAAGGAAGGTGCTTGGGGTGGTTTGTGGCCTCACTAGAATGTGTATGGCAAAAAAGAGAAAGATTAAAAATCATATTTTTAACTGTCCATCTACCTGACAGGCACCTGGATGGGGGCATTAGAGACCTGATGGATAAAATAGGCAAGGCAGGAGGAGCAGGCTGCTAAATTACTTAAAGTGCAGACACAAATTGCAAGCACAGAAATAAAAAGGAAGGACAGCTCAAAAATTGTAGCCGAAGTATCCATTTCTAGACCAGTAGTTGTGGTGCTAGGAAACAGATATATCATTTGGGTCTGAAGGAGATGAACTATTTATTTAGCTTGAAGATTGCCCCCAGCAATTGTGAATCGAAGGTTATCTAATGTCTTTGCCATGGGCTCTAAGTGTCTGGACACTTAGCATATGCAAGGGAATTACTCACAGATAAGCATCCAGTAATTTATACAGAGCATTCCAGATAGAAACCTCTCCTATATCAATTCCTGCCTGCTCTGTAAACTGCTCCCATTTATCAAGCTGGATAAATTCGCAGGCGGGCTGTGAGGGGGTGCTGAGACCTGTGCATGCTTTATCAGTTAATGCTCACTGAGGTCCCTTTGACATGATTGGAGTAAATCTTTCTCTCCTTTTCTTTGGTTATGACCAGCCTATAATCTTCCTGGCTAAACACCATTCCCATGAATGAAGAATAATACTGAGAAGTAGGGGGAAAAATAATATGTAGAGAGAATGCATTTCATCTCACTTTGGACATAATGAGGCAGTTTAGTGTGACATGTCATTTTAAACCAGGCTTTTCTTTTTTATAGATTCCATATCCCTGAAGAAGTGACTGACAGATCAGTGCACAACATATTTTTCCCAAGGAAAAAAAAAAATTGAGGATGACACAAAGGGGAGTCAGCAGAGTCGTGATGATCTTCAGGAAGACAAAGGGATGAGTCTTCCTCCATCAGGTAAATCACACAGACCTGAGGTTATGCAAATTAAGCAGAAAGCTTCAAAAGCAGAGTTTGTTGGATCAGGATGTGGCTGTGGTATCTCTGTCCTTTAGCTGTCACCTCTAAGAAGTTCCCTGGCAAGCTCTGCCGTGGAGGCAGCCCCAGAAATGAGCCCTGAGCAGTAAAATCAGAAATTCACAGGATGGGTAAGGCTGGAAGGGACTTGGAGGTCACCTGGTCCAACCTCCCTGCTCGAGCAGGATCCCTGAGAGCACTTTACTCAGGAGTGTGTCCACACAGCTTTTGAGTATCACCAAGGAAGGAGACCCCAGGCTCCATTTGCCCTTTCCTTGGGCTTTGCTGGCCACCTGCTGCTGCTTGCCAGAAAATTCCTACTCCGTGCCCTGTGCTCCCTGTGCCACGGGAATATCAGCTGAGGGAGCATTTGAGGTTTTCTTTGGCTGGGAAGATCTACTGAGGCTGGGAGTGTACTGAGGCCTGGATGGATCCCAGCAGCTGCATTTTGTGTTGGCTGCCAGCAGCTCACTCCAGGCTACCTGAAAAGAATGCACAGCTGTTTACTCCAGCCAGACAGATGCTTCCCTCCCTTCGAGTGTGAGTGGAGCACATCACACACGAGACACACCTTTGTTATACAAGAAAGGAGCTATCACCGTGACCCCAGATGTGAGAGATGTTGCCACATACTTGGACAGAGTCCATACACAGCTCTTAAAAAAATAAGAAAAAAAGAGGTGCATAATGAGTCCTGGCACGCGTGTACTCGAGGCCATCTGTTAATGTGATCCGGTGCCAATTTGTGGAGCTAGGAACCAGTCCCTGCAGGTGATGGATGCCAAGAAGAGATGGGCTTAGAAAAGGCACTTGCAGGATGTGCTAATGGCCAGTGTTTATCAGAAAAATCTTGCTAGCAGTGATTGCCATCAAAGGAGACAGTGCTGCTCTTTGGTGTCAGGGAGCACAGCAGCCCATACAGATGGAGTGCTCCTGCCATGTCCTGATGTCTCTGCCCCTGCTGTGAAAACAGGAAAGTTTTAACCTTTGTATACACAGCAAGAAGTGAACTTTTAACCAACCTACTCTGTAAGTTGTTTCAGTATTTATCCCTCTGCTGCATGACTAGGTGCACAGGGGGGAGGCTGGAGAGGAATTGGTGTGTGTGTGTGAGCATCCTTAGGAGCAGGAACACAGATTACAGGATGCATAAAGAGCCATTTCCCCTGTGGCAAGCACAAAAAAACACCCTGGCCTGTTCATCAGCCACGCCTGGAGCCTCACTTGCAGGACACCCTGAGAGCAGGAGCCTTCCTTCCTCTGCTAATTTCCAAATGTCTGGACCTCACCTCAGGGGACAGCCAAATACGGAGGAATGAGCCAAAGTTACAGCCACCAGATGCCTTTAAAAAACAGTGGATTGTTGATAAAAAGGGCCCTAAGCAAATCAGATTTATTTTCTAATCAGCACCTGGTAATGTCATCATCATACATTTGCATAAGCAGGATGTTTTATGCATTGTTTTCCTTTGAGCAGGTACCTTCTCATTTGTGTGCGTTTGCTGATGTGCTCTCTTAACCTGCCACAGGCTTCCCCAAAGCTACTGTCTGTGCATGCTGCTCAGATAATAATTAGGAATATTCACCCTCTCTACATCCTTTTTCCAACAAAGACTTGAAAAACACAACATGATTTTTTTTTAATTTTTTTTTTATTTTTTCAGTTTTCTCTCTCTTTGTCCTTGTTCAGGAGGTGGCTGCATGGAGGGCAGGTGCCTTTTATCAAAAGACAAGGAGTCATCTTCTCCTTAGGAAATGTTTATGTGCCTTCCACAGCACCAAATTGAGAAAACAGATTACCTCTCAGAAAGCCATCTGTTTCAGCACCATGTGAGCTCTCAGGTTGGTTCTTGCCTTTTATGAGACGTGTGAATCCTCCTGTGATTTCTCCCTTTCACCTGTCTGCCTGTTACAGAAATTGTTCTGAAGGCTCGGTGCACCCATTCAGACATGTCAGTGCCTGATTTCCAAATGTTGTTTTAGGATTGCATTGTAAAAAGCCAAACCCCACCCAAAAGAACCCTTCCTATTATGCTTTAATATGGATGAGCACAGACTAACAGGAACCGGATGAAAAAATGAGAAGTGGAATTTGGGTGGTTTTTATTATCACTTTAGAGCAAATCAACCTTTCCCCACCCCTAAACCACAAATTATGATAAAAAATTCATTTCCATAAGCAAAACTGTGGCTTTCCAATGAAAAGTTCAAATCTTGGGAGGATGGGAGTATTGTGTGGATGGAGATGTTTACTGAGAACACAAAGGATTTTCCAGAGAAGGCTTCAGCCTGACACAGCTGCCATGTGCTGTTTGTGCACCCATCACTAGCTGCAGACCAAGCCCTTTTCTTGGTGTATGGTGTTGTTGGGAAATGTGAGGGTTTTCCAAACTCCAGAGTGGTTCTTCTTACAGTCCTCTTTGACTCTTGAAAAGTTCATCTACTCCAATTACGCTTTCTTCCATTTGCTCATCCTCCCCTACTCATGTCAGAGCCACTTAGTCTCTCCTTAAAATCCAAGTGGGCATAACATGGACTAATGCCAGAAAAGCACTCATTGCATACCAAAAATACCCAATAAAAAGCTCTCCAAGCTATAACACAATACCTTTTCTGCATAAAAACAGGGAGTGTGTAAGGACTGTGTGCTGGAAAGAGAGTTGTCACAAGCACAAATATAAATTACTATTAATTTAAACATGTTTATCTTTGGATTCATTAGTTGATGCAAGGGATATGGTAATGGGGTACAAAACACTTCCCCTCTGCATCGTGGGTTATAATTAACAATAATAATATAATTTTATAATTATAATTAAAATAATTAACAGCCACTGTCTGTTTGGTAGTGTAAGTGAAATCAGGTGAAGTTTGTCCGTCCCACTCCAAACAGACCCGTGTCTCCGTTGCCAGGGCCACCAGCACATTTAGCACTAATGGGCATCTCCTCCTGAAGAAATATGGCACATCTGCAGCAATCTCCTCTGTAGAAAAGTTGTTTCGTTGGTAAATTTTCATCCTGGGACATAATTGGGTCGCTTTTCACTGCACAAGAGGCTCAGAGTGATGCTCTGTAGTGCTGCGAGGAATGACTGTGGGTGGGGGAGATACTGGAGAGGTTTTGTGATCTGGGGTGGTCTGTCCTCCCAGCAGAGATGCACATTGTTCCTACCTGTGGTGCACCACCCTGGGCAAGCCCCATCTTCACTCTGGGGCTGTTGCCCTTTGTGGCCTTGCTCTTCTCACGTCACACTGGTGTCGCAGACAACTTTTATGGAAAATCCTTTCCTTAGGATTTTTCCTCCTGAGAAGCTGAGAGGCCTCAGGAACAAAATGTAAACATTGGTTATCTGCTGCTGTGGAATGAAACAGGTGGATCTGTGATTGGTCTCATAGAGTTGTTTCTAATTAATGGCCAATCACAGTCAGCTGGCTTGGACTCTCTGTCCGAGACAGAAGCTTTTGTTATCATTCTTTTCTATTCTATTCTTAGCTAGCCTTCTGATGAAACCTTTTCTTCTATTCTTTTAGTATAGTTTTAATGTAATATATATCATAAAATACTAAATCAAGCCTTCTGAAACATGGAGTCAGATCCTCGTCCCTTCCCCAATCTGAAAACCCCTGTGAACACCCCCTGTCACACACTGGCACTTTTTGCACTCCCAACACGAGGACTTTGCAGCTCACCTCCCTCCTGCCTGATCCAGTGGTGACCACCCAATAGAGCCATTATTTTCATCCCTAATTGAACAGTTTCTTCCTCTCCCTCCCTCCCTCCCTCCCTCCCTCATTTTTTTCTTTCCCCCTGAAAGACACGTCAGTAAAATCAGCTCTTTAAAAAACACAAATAGATGAACTGCAGCCTCCAGAGCAGAAGTGCCAGCACTGCTGTTTTCAGCAGGGTCTCCCAGGGCTCAGAGCCACAGCAGGCAGGAGGTGCTGGGAGGGGTCCCAGCAAATCCCAGGGGTGGGCAGAGGCTGCTGGAGGTTTGGCAGGTGTAATGGCCAGACAGACAGACAGACAGCAGCATTTTACCTGCTTCAGAGAAAGGATCCACGGCCCCTCTGCGGCCAGGGGAGATGCCAGCACTTCGATTAAGCCATGCTGGGTGGTGCCCACACGATTATCTGTTTCACAGGCAGGGGAGCTGAGATGCAGGGAGATTAATTGACTTGCTCAGATGAGGTGAGACGAGAGAGAAACCCCAGAAGTGTAATTGTCTGTGCTAACTCTAATTGCCAGCACATACATTTCTGTCTGGGAGAGGCATCCCCAGAACAAAGCACAAAGCCATGACTGAGGGTACCAGTGAGGCAGGAAAAGAGGTTCCTCTTTCTGTATCATGCCATAAGTTCAGGGACTGCCTGGTATCCTGAGCACTGTTTAAAGTATGGGATTAGCAAAAAACAGATTTAGTTATAATGAATAAATAAATCAACCCCATGGAAACCATTCTCCCTCCCCCCACTGCCATCTTTTCTTTCACTGCTTTCATACTGGGTATTGTCCCTGTTACCTTTCCACTGATTTTTACAGTTCCCGCTTTTCAGTCATCATTTTTTAACTTAAAAGAAAGTGAGCCATCAGTGGAGCAGCCAGCCCTCACCCCATCCTGAGCCTGTGCTCTCCAGTCTGGATGCATCCCTTCTTCCCCTCTGGAGCAGCTTCTGAGCCACATCAGAGTTAATCTTTTGACTGGAGTGTTTTGCCTCCTCCCAGGTAAAAGAGAGCAGGTATTGTTACAGTGGCAGCATCCCCCTGAGCCAAAAGCAGCGTGAAACACGCTGGCCTTGTGCAGACAGCACAGCAGACTCCAGGTGTCCTTTTGGGAGAGACCCTGAGCCCCCAGCACTGCCCCTGCCACCCAGCCCTGCGTGCAGGGCAGGGCTCAGAGCTGCTTTGGCAGGATGAGCACTTCTGTCACCATTGTTAAGCAAAATCACTGCACTGCTGAGCATCAAACACGCCTGGGAACCCATGGGGTATCCGTGTTTGCACCTCCACTTAGGGAAAGCTCTGTTCTCCACTGCTCAGTTGAGGTAGAAAGAAAGGGGAGAGAGGTTTTCTCCTCCCATTCAGCAGCAGGTCATGGAAGAGGCAGAATTGAGCAGGAGTGCCCTGCCCGTGGCCATCAGAAGTGATGGAGAGCAGCCCCTCGGTGTCCCAGGGGAGAGCTGGGGGGTTCACAGAGGTTTGTCCTCATCTCAGACCCTGAGTTTTGCTGTGCAAAATGGATTTGGCAAGAGCTCAGTTGCTGCAGGGGCTGTGGCAATCCAGGAGTGCTGGTTTTCATTGTACAGTGTTACAATGAATGAATGAATAAATCGATACCAATTAAGGCAGATAGTTTATTGATTGACATCCCAAGGCAAACACTACATTTATTGCTAGGAGTAAAACACACTCTACCATATACCCCAATAGCCACAGAGCCATAATTTGATACTATTAATGTATGACACAGTAAATCATGGCCCTGTGTCCTGCTCCATCCAGCTCCATCCCAGCTGATACAAATATACAATACCAAACCTCCCAGATGATGTTTGTTTATCTGAACACAGCAGTTGAAACTCTGTGTGAAGCTCCCCAGGGACTTTCCAAGAGGTTGAAACATTTCATTAGATCTTTGATTATGATTTTTCAGTACAAAACTTCGCAGAGGAATTTCCTTTTCACCCTTGCTAACAATTGTCCCTTCCACCTCTGCCTTTCTTTCTCTTATTCTTTCTTTTCTTTTCTTTCTTTTCTTTTCTTTTCTTTTCTTTTCTTTTCTTTTCTTTTCTTTTCTTTTCTTTTCTTTTCTTTTCTTTTCTTTTCTTTTCTTTTCTTTTCTTTTCTTTTCTTTTCTTTTCTTTTCTTTCTTTTCCTTTCTTTCTCTTTCTTTCTTTCTTTCTTTCTTTCTTTCTTTCTTTCTTTCTTTCTTTCTTTCTTTCTTTCTTTCTTTCTTTCTTTCTTTCTTTCTTTCTTTCTTTCTTTCTTTCTTCCTTTCTTTCTTCCTTTCTTTCTTCCTTTCTTCCTTCCTTCCTTCCTTCCTTCCTTCCTTCCTTCCTTCCTTCCTTCCTTCCTTCCTTCCTTCCTTCCTTCCTTCCTTCCTTCCTTCCTTCCTTCCTTCCTTCCTTCCTTCCTTCCTTCCTTCCTTCCTTCCTTCCTTCCTTCCTTCCTTCCTTCCTTCCTTCCTTCCTTCCTTCCTTCCTTCCTTCCTTCCTTCCTTCCTTCCTTCCTTCCTTCCTTCCTTCCTCCCTTCCTCCCTTCCTCCCTTCCTCCCTTCCTCCCTTCCTCCCTTCCTCCCTTCCTCCCTTCCTCCCTTCCTCCCTTCCTCCCTTCCTCCCTTCCTCCCTTCCTCCCTTCCTCCCTTCCTCCCTTCCTCCCTTCCTTTCTCCCTTTCTCCCTTTCTCCCTTTCTCCCTTTCCTTTCCTTTCTTTCCCTGTTTGTCAAATAGGATTTTGTCCCCATTCTCCTCACCTTCCCTTTCCACTGGTTTCAGTTCCTGATTTTCAGCCATCAGTTTCTTTGGACAATTCTCATCTCTGTGTCTCCATTTCCCCAGTTTCCCATTTATTCACTTCAAAAGCAAACACCCAAATGTGTTGTTTTTGTGGTGTAGCCCCTAGTCTATCCATCTGACACCTCACACTCACTGAATGCTGTCTTCTTTTTTTTTTTATTTTCTGCCCACTCTTTTTCCTCACTGTCCATCCTACTTAGCCTGATAGATCCACTTGACAAGAAAATGGAATCTTAAATTGCATTTATTAATTGGAATTAGCCATTCATGTAAGCAAGCAGTTTTCAGCTCCAGATTTCTCTGCAAGCATCTCTACCACTCTGTCATATATCTTTTTGTTTGTTTGTTTGTTTTTTAAGTAGAGCAAGTCCTGGCATTTTCGTTTTTTATCATTTGCATTCTATTTAGTGAAATCCCTTTTTTCTACCTGCCAATACCCTTCACTTTGCACAGAATTTTCTCCCAAAGACCATTCCTCAATCTGTTCTTCCACTGTCTTGCATCTTTCTTTCATTCCTTCTCCAGATTTCTGTCTTCCTCTGTAGACAACAGCTTTGTTGATGGATGCTCCTGGGAGCCATAACTTCTTTATCATGTTGAAGCAGCTGGGTTTTTTAAATTGTTTTTTAATGGACACACTTTATTTCTAACTTACTTTTAAGGCCTGGTGACTCAGAGGTCTTTCAGTAATTCCTTATGTTGTGGCCCCAGAGCCTTGCACTTGAGATGGGTCCTTATTGGATGTACAGGAGGTCATTTGTGGTCCCTCAACAACTTGGAAAGGCTTTTTATTTAAATAATGTGCCAGCAAAAAACACATGGGGCAGGTACACCAGTGAAACTCAGCTCTCCCTGCTCATCTTCTCTGCTCTCTGGGAATCCCAAGCTCATCTGCCTCTGGCTGTATTTTGGTTTACTCTCTCAGGTCAGGGATCCTCCTTACATTTCCATTTCAGCAATAAAAGTTTAGAATGTCTGCAGCATTTCCCCTGTAATTCCCTGAGCTGGTTCTTGCTCAAAGCCACAGTGAAGGAAAAAGAAAGAAGCACATTTCATAAGATTAATGCCAGATTTGATGTGCTCCAACAGCAAACCCCACCTTGAAATTTAATTCCAGTCTTCATCCAGGGTATCCTTTCAAGTCCTGGTTGAACAACTCCAGCTGTGAATTTGACTCCCTCTCTCCAACTCAGACTGACTTTGGGGCACTTGCTACATTGCCTTAGATCAAAATACCAAGTTATTCATCTTATCCTTATGTCTAAACATTGCTCAGGTTGTAAAACAGGTATTCTGAGAGTGCTCAAAAACTCTGTTGGCATAGAAATAGGGCATCACAGTAGAAAACCATTCAAACACAAACGCTCAGCACAAAGCTGTAGCTAAAGGGACAAATATGAGCCATGAATGAATAAGGAAGGAGATTAAAAATAGTGCAGAGATGTTACATTAAAGGAAATGTCAGTGAGATGAGTTTGGTTCTTTCTTCAGTTTGGGCATCTAAAACTCAAAGAAAGGTGCTGGGAAAATTGGAGAGAGTTCCCAGAATGATTTAAGACCTTGAAAACCTTCTTTATTGTGAGTGGCTTAAACCCTAATCTATTCAGTTTATCCAGCAGAATGCAAAGAGCTGCAGCCTTCCACTTGCGGTAGAGATTGCTCCCATTTACAGCTCTTTAATCCCATCACAGTGGGAGCCCGTCCTGGGTATGCTCAGACTGGCAATGTGGTGTGTGTTAGAGAGGCAGGTAAATAAACCTTTCAGCAGCAGACCTGCAGGTGTGATGAAGTCTCCGTCACTTGAGCTGCCTAAGTCAAGACTCAGCATCTCTTCAGATGCACAGGTAGGACTCACAGGCATGCCTGCAGTGTAGATACTGCTGGAAGAGGTTCTGTGGTCTGGTTAACAAATGCTGTTTAAATAAATTAGCGGAGTCATTGCTTCAGGCCCTAAAAATCTATTAATGCTTGCAATTCCTGATTTTTTTTTTTAACCATCACGCCTTCCTCTTACAAACCACATGCCCGAAACTGCGGTCAGATCATCAGTTAATTATGCTTGAGTACAGCTCTGGATTGCACAGCTGAGAAATCCAAGGCAGCACAACTTAATTGGCTTTTCCAAGGGCATCCAGCAAATCACTGGCCAAGCCAGCCACTGAACCCAGGGGAGCTGCTGCTTTCTCACTGCATCCAGCACTTCCAGCTGCTGACAACAGCGACAGCATCGGGCAGGAGTGGAGCCTTGGAAGTCTCCTGGAGGCTGTGGTTTGACTCAGCTTTACCTGATTCTGTGTCCAGGGGAATATCTCATCACTGACAGCCCATCAGTGGCAACTGATGAGCCTGGCTTCTGACACAGATGTGCCATCTGTGATGGCCTCGCCCCTGAACTCCTGTTCTTTTCCCTGGATGGAGGAGAGAGGGTCACGTTCAGCCCCTCACCCTCCATTGCAGCAGCTCAACAGGAGCTGCCATCGCATCATTCTTGCTCCTTTCTGACCATATAATTTGTTGTGTTTAAGACTGTTCAATTTATTTCCCAGATCTGCTGCCATCAAAGGTTTAACAGCCCTTGGTTTATCCACTGGAAGTGGCAGCAATTAGCTCCCCATGCTGACTCTTAGTGAG
Organism: Calcarius lapponicus; assembly: GCA_039654755.1. Taxonomy (NCBI): domain Eukaryota; kingdom Metazoa; phylum Chordata; class Aves; order Passeriformes; family Fringillidae; genus Calcarius; species Calcarius lapponicus. Next base: position 6,244,790 of record CM077473.1, on the reverse strand, counting down.
AGTTGGGAGGGAGTGAGGTGACCTTGTCCCCAAAACTGCTGTGAGAGGATGGCACAAACACCCCCCAATGCCTTTGTACAGCTCCATAGAGGGAGGAAGGTGACCTTGTCCCCAAAACTGCTGTGAGAGGATGGCACAAACACCCCAACGCCTTTGTACAGCTCCACAGAGGGAGTGAGGTGACCTTGTCCCCAAAACTGCTGTGAGAGGATGGCACAAACACCCCAATGCCTTTGTACAGAACTACAGTGATCACACACCTTGGAGGAAGGGAATTTTTTTCCCAAAGTGCAAGCAGTGGAGTGAACACCCCCTAAGGCCCAGATAAATATCTGCTTTGGATAAAAGCTGAGGGAAAAAAACTGCAAGTTTGGCAAACAGTGCTGCAGCCCTGGTGAGTGCCTGGGGGCTGCTTTGTTCAGAGACAGGGCTGGGAGCTTGACTAGAGCTTGTTGTGTCACCTCAGCCCGGCAAAGCCAGCAAAGGAGAAATGTCAAAATGACAAAGCTGAGAAAGCTTCCACGAAGCCAGAACAGTGCAGAAATTCAAGCTGTTGACAAAATGCTTGAAGGAGTCTGCTGGAACCAGAGCCCAAAACCTGGGTGAGGAAAACACTGATCCCACCAACAGCGCTTTGCCTGGTCTGGCCAGGGAAGTCCCTCCCAGGGATTTGGGGATTTGTTTGGGGTGTGTTTATTTATCAGAGTGATTATTACAGTGAGGGTCACATGTTGGCTCTTCTGACCCCTCTGGAGACCATTCCTCAGCACACCACAATTTCCCTGCTGAGAGGTTAATTCTGCCAGTGGGCCCACACTGCCAAGCACCTACCTGAAACTTCCATCTTTGCCCTTTCTATTTTATCCTTTTTCAATTAGATATGCATTTATTTGAAATGAAACAATTTTCCAGGAGGTTCAACCAAAAGCATCGAGCTCTCCAGAGAATCTCCACAGCCTGGTGGAGGGGTGGGATGCTATGAGAAAGGACAATATCAGTCATGCACAGAGAATTGAGGTGAGTGATGAAATGTCCCAGTCTGTGTTGGGCTGGGTGATGCAAAGTTCCTGCCTGGCTTTAAGCACTACTCCTCTGCAAATCTGCAAAATGCAGCAAGAAACCATCCCTTCCCCACAGGGACCTGGGAAGAATAAAGACTGCCAGGAAATGGATGGTAAAGCAATCAGGGCTGCTGTAGATATGGGAGATGGTTGGATTGGCTGCCCTGGTGAAAGCAGCAGAATCTTTCTGTGCAAGACTGGTGACAAATTGAATGAGAAGGCTCATGCAGCCCATCTATTAACAGCTGGCCTCTGCAAGGGCTCCAGCAAACAAATGCTGTTGCAAGATGATCTCTTTTCACAGGAAAAGAACTCGTGCCTTTCCCTTTTCCCCCTCTTTAGATCAAGAACCACCAAACAGCAAATGCACCGCCAGCTACTTTTAAATGGTTGTTTTTCAGAAACACCATTGGCTCACCTGTTGGCTCTCCAGCTTGCTGGAAATGGGGTTAAATCTAGGAGGTGAAAAAAGAGAAAAACAACCTGAGAGTGCTGTGCATATGCTCCAGGATGAATGAGGAGAATCAGATGGCAGAACAGACGACATGCGGTAGCTCTCCCATCCATCCCTCTTCCCAGCCAACCAATTCCCTCCAAATGACAAAAATACATGCTATTTTTGCCTTCCTGATTAGTTTGTTTCAGTAAATCCCACTTCACAGATAGACCCAGCTCACTTTAATTAGCTTTGGCACATTGACAAGGAGAGGAAAGAAAACACCACAGGACAGTGCTGTCTGGACACACATCGCCAAGCAGTGACAAAAAATAAACCATTTTGCTACATAACAGCTAAGTGCTTCCTGACTGCCTGCTTTTATCCTTCTAAGCTTCTACCTAGCTGGTGAAATCAGTCTGACCAATCCAATTCTTTACTGAACAATACCTATTCTTCATCTCTTACTAGCAAAAGGTTCTAAGCCCAGCAAAATCAGTGCCCATTTGGAGCTGGTTTTATTTTGATTCCTCCCCCCTCCCCAGCCCCTCCTTTCACAATCTCTCTCCACAGTTCCCACCTCCCATAGTATATTTCATCTCCTGCCTGTTCAGGGCAATCTGGTCATTGCTAGGCAACATGTCATCATAAATATTTCATGGGCAGAGGAGTGTTTCAGAGATGCAGCCAAAAATCTCTGTCTGGAGCTGCCTCCATGGTCTCCTCTGCTCCCATTCCCTCAGGGGTGCAGCAGCATCTGGATCCCACACAGAGAAGGGATGACCAGGATCAGGCAGGACAGAGGTGTGGGCTTCTCAGCCAGCATCATGCCTTGACCCAGTGCTCAGCAGGTTTTGTAGGCTCCCCTTTAGCTGGAGCAGGTGAAGGAGAAATTTGCTGCACTCTGCCCTGTCCAGCCACCAGGGGTTTGGACTTAATACTGTCCCTCAGAAGCAGGATTTGAAATTTTTTAGAAAATCCTGTGCATGGTGGGGAGAAATGGGAGTGGGAAGACAGAGGATGGGTGCTTGTAGATGAACACCCTGCTCCTGACCTCACTGAACGTGCACTTGGCATCTTCCAACAAAGCAAAATGCAACCCCTAACCAGATTTCACAGTGCCATGGGCATGCTCATCCTTGCTTCCAGGACCTCCAGAGCTCTCTACCCCAAAAATAGCCACATCTCTCATAGCTTCCACTCCCTGTATTCTTTTGCTTGGAGAAGAATCCCACCTGGCAGGTGTGAACTGAGGAACACCAGCAGATGAAGCTCTGGAGGTGACTGAGCAGCTCTTGCTGGGAAGTTGCAGCATTTTGTCAGCAAAGCCTCAGCTGTGTGAAGAGCTCTCCCTTGTGCAGTTGTCTGTCACACTGTCATTTTTCACAGTTCCCTTATCTAAAATGAACCTGGCCTGCCTGTCTTTCCAAGGTTTTGTGGCTGATTACTGCTGCTCTGAGAGCTACAGATTCAGTGTTAGGAGCCTGACATGAAAGTGGAACCACTCTGCCTGGTGGGCTGCCTGTTTCTTAACCACGCATTCAAGATGGGCATCCAGATTCCCTGGTGACCCCCAAAAGGGTCTGTGTTGGCTGGTCAGAGCTGTCTGGGACTGTGGCAATGGATGTTTCTAGAAGAAAGCAGCCATGTGGTGAGCACTTTGTGGCAGAGGTTACCTACAAGTGCCAAAAAATGTCGCACTAGGAGGGTGGCAAAGATCAGCCATGGAGTGAGAATTACAGCATCATGGAGAGCACTACAATAAAACTGCAGCTGTTTTCTCCTACTGCTGATTTTTGCAAGCACTAAAGGGACCCAGCTTGGGTCCCACTGGGCTATGACCCAGCGCCTTACACAGACATATCCTTTATAATGTTTGTAAAGCAAGATCTTGCTGCCCTAAAAAGCAACTTAATTATTTACACCAGCCTGAACAGCTTTAACATCACCAGTCCTTCCACTCATGGTTTGGAGAAAGGTTTTGTGACCACGGCACCCTGGACCTCTGCTTCGGAGGAAAATGAGCTCTTTCCTCCCCTGCTCCCAGAGGAGCCCTGCTATTGTCTGCCAGGACCTTTCTGCAGCAAAGCCTCTGCCTCAGCTCCCCCCTTCACCTTCGAGGCACCAGCTCATCCCAGATTTGCTCAATGCATGGGAGAGCAATGGGAATTTGACAGATTAACTGAGCACTCTTCTGTCTAGACTCCCTGTCAAGCCAAATACAATCTTAAAACAAATGACCTCCTGCAACAGGCTACTGCTCACGCCTGGATGTTAACAAGGGGAGAGACAAGCGCAGGGAGGTGCTTTGAGTTTGTCTATTTGCTTTCTTTAGCTCAGTGACGTGAACTTGTGGCTGCTTATGTGGATGTGATGGTGCAGAATTTTGCCTGCTAGAAGAGCAACCTCATCACTTGGTGCGTGCTGTGGCTCCTGTGGGCGTGGGAAACCCATCACTGAGGCACCAGCGCTGTGCCTCTGATTGGAATGCTTTCATCACGTCTGCCTGCAGATCATCAATCAGGATTTTTTATTTCTTTGCAAGCCAAGAAGTAGGTGATGTTGGAAGAACCCCTCTGGAGATACTATTAGCTGAAAGAAGCAAGCGAGAAAAATATGAACACGTTACTAAGCATGTGGGAATGTGATGATTTCAGATCAAAACCCCGGTGTTTTGTAACTCTGTGATGTTTTTATTTTAAATGCTTTAAGAGAATTTTTTTTTGCCAGATGAAAGTGCCCAGCCCTAGAAAGGTTCTGATGCAAAGCCACGTTTCAAGTAAAAGTTGTGGGGACAGGAAATTCAACTCCTCCCAGTCTCTTTTCCTAAGAAAAGTGCTACTGGGTGTCCCAAGCTAAATGGCACCAGGTAATCTCAATCTTGGTAAGAAGAGCCAAGCTAAATGGCACCACGCATCCCGAGTGCTACTGGGTGTCCCAAGCGCTACTGGGTGTCCCAAGCTAAATGGCACCAGGTGATCTCAATCTTGGTAAGAAGAGGCAGCTCTTCTACCTAGCTGGTGAGAGTCTTGGAGATGAGAGAGGGGAAGTTTGGCCTCCTCACCATGAGATTAAAATGAAGCAAAGGTGCGAGAGACACCAAAGTGGGCGGAAATACAGGTGGGAAGTGCCAGGGAGCTGCACGTGCCTGCAGCTCAGATGCCAACAGTGCAGCTGCTGCCTGGCTGGAGCTGGCTCACACAGCCCTGCTGAGTTATGGTGCCCAGACACAGCCACGGTGACAGCAGTGACATGTCAGGGACCTGGGCAGCTGAGAGACTGAGACAGGCTCCTCTCAGTCTGCTGGCTCAGGCTGAGCCAGGGACAGGAGCAGGAGCCTGAGTGTGGGGAGGAGCAGGCACTGCTGCTCTGGCCCTGGCAGGACAGGGATGGCATTGCTAATTGTGGGGCTCATCTATCCTGGGAGAGCCCTGCTGGTAGGAGGTGACCTTTGGGAGTCCTGGTAATCCATTAGGCTCTGGAGGGACTCTTGGGATTAATTGTTATCAGCCAAGAAGGTGCTCCTTGTCCAGCATCAGTCAAAGGCATATTTGATTATCTGATTAGTTTCCAAAATTTGTCAAAAAAAGATATCTGCAGATCCTGACCTTCCCTGGAAAGGACAAATCCATGAACAGAACTTTCTATTTTTTATAAGGATATAAAAATGGCTGTACTCATCTGAAGCAGACATCAGCTTTGCTCTGGTTTCTGTCTAGCAGTGAACAGCAGCAGAAGCTTTTTGTATTGGAAGAGAGGAAACATCTCTCTGTGTCCTTTCACCTTCAGGCTGTAGTACTGTATGCACTTCTTCAGGCAATGTTTAAGTCCTTCTTTTTAATGACTCTTGACAGGTTTTTCTGGCCATGAATATTTTCAGCCCCCACATTATCCTGTGGCAGTATATTTCAGTTTAACTATGTGTGCAAAATGCTCATTTGCTTGACTCTGCAATTTCAGGGTTTCACATAATGATCCCTTGTTCTTCTGCTGCAAGAACAGCAAATAATTGTTTCCTGCTCACCTTCCCTCTGGCACACTGTGCTACAGCTCCAGTTCTCCCCAGATTTTTTTTGGTGTAGCTGTGCTGTCATGTGAGCAGGTTGATTTAGCTGTGCTCAATGTACCTGGTGCAGGTCCCAGTGAGCTGTGACAGTGCAGGGATGTGGATGGTGCCATGGGTCAACAGACTGTGAGTTTGTGCAGCTTGCACAGCTGTCTGTTCCGTGGGACCTCGGCTCTGTGCTGAGTGCATTAAACCTGGCACAGATGTGCCTCCCAAGATTACAGCCTATCTGAGATGGGACAGCATTCCAGTTCAAGGAGTCACCCTTTCAGTGGTGGTGTCTGGGCTCTGAATGTCTATTAGAGTGACCAAAGGTGTCCTGAAGGCCCAGATGATATTGGAAGACTTGGGCTGGATATTGAGTGCAAACAGCATCTCAAGATGGGAATTGGATGCTTTGAAAACCCCTAATTTTCACAAGTCCCTGACAGCTCTGAGCTAACCTCCAGCTTACTTTAAAAATGAATCCAGCCTGGAAGGACTCTGCAAGCACACAGCCTATTGTTGCCACCACTTTTCCTTCCTCTACAATACCAAGAAGAATTAAAGACCCTGGTAGGGTTTTTTTTGCCCCAAACAATCACATATAATACATAGTGCAGGATTGAAATTCTGCTTGCCTGCTTTGGTATTGTCAGGAACACAGCTGAAATCAACCCTTACTTTGCCACAGAGCAGAGCCAGCCTCAAAATGCTCTCAGCAATTTGTGTTGTCACCCCTGGAGTTAAATGCCTCCAGACAGTGAGGGCAGTTCAGGGCTGAACCCATCCTGTGTCTCAGCTGGAGAAGCCAGTCATGAATCATCAGGGCTTAATGAATTCTGTGCTGAGGATTATGCATGGATGCAAGAGGCAGCATCCAAATTCTCCACCAGAAATGAGCTGATTGCTTTCAATTTCTCATTCTTGTTTGTTGGTTTTGTTTTGTTTTGTTTTTTTTCCCCTTGAAATATGCAAATGAAGGGAGTTTCCCCAGCCTCAGAGTTCAGGGAACAGTTTTTGTGCTGGGACCTTGGTTATGACATTTGATTTGGCAGGGCAGCCCCACCTGATGCTAACTTTTTGTAAAGGCAAAATACAGACTTACAATGAGGTCACTAAGCACTAAAATTTCTGTTCAACTTGTCACCTTTAATTAAATCATTTCATGTATTTGGAGGAATAGCCAGTTCCAGCACAGTCCCTTTGAAGGGATTTTTTCCAAATACAAGACCATTAGACAAATGGTTTCATTTTATGCCAGCTGAGCTTATTCCTCAGAAGAAACAAAGACAAGAGAGCTTTTTGTTTCTCCTAATTGTGGGCATGGGAAGGCATTGGGAATGACGTGGTGCCACTGGGCAAGGCATGGCATGTGAGGCTGGCACCTTGGAGAGGATGTTGGAGAAGGACATGCTCTCTAATATGTAGCACCTTTTCCCTTTGAATAGAGCAGAGAAATTGTGAGTGGAGAACTGCCCATCGTTTCTGTGGTTCATCTGATTCTGTCTGGTCTGGAGTCACCCTGCTTTAATCTCCAGTGGTTTTGTCCCTTCTAGTTACAGGGTTATGTCCATTTCCATCAGGTATAAAACTATTCCTTCATTGACTTCTCCCATTTGTCTCAGATTCATTTGATTGCATCTTACCCTGGCAGGGATTATTTTTCTTCCTTTCTCTAAAGGAAAATCCAAACAGAACCACCTAGGAGCCCACACTGGCAGAGAAGATGGGATAAGAAGGGTATTAAAGCACTGGAATAACCAAGGAGAGAGCTCAAAGCTAATGTCAGGGGGGCAGAGACTTTATTCCTGTGACCTTCTCTCAGGCCATCTTTGCTTTGAGTACTTCCCAAATTCCTCTCAGCTGTGGTGGGCAAGTCCCTTGTCACTCCTTAAGCATCAGCAGTGTTTACCAAGGACCGCTGTGACTCAGAGGGACGGCAAAAGGTCTCGGATGTAAAACAGCTGTCCTCCCATCACAGCAGCACCCTGGAAAAGGGGTGGCATCCTCGATGCTGAGTTGAAGTCAAACAACACTGACTTCCACCAGGAGCAGAACATCCTTATTTGTTACAAGAAAGGAAAAAAAAAATCCTCTTTAGCCACATCAGCGAAGTGATGGCCAAGTGTTCTCTTTAATCCTCCTTAATCATGGTGTTGCTGATTAACATTTGAATAGAGCTTCTAATTAGAAAGAGGACACACAGACAATCTCACCCTGCTGAGGAGGTGAATTCTCAGCTCCTACCACTCATTCCTGCATATGCTGCCCTGATTAGGGCTTGAATAGGACAATGATTAAAGAGGCCACTGCCACCGTGCATGCTCTCAGTAGCATAGCTGCGTTCAAGGATTTATTTTCAGCTGAGACTTGAATAAATGTTTTGCAAATGTGAGCCACTCCTTCGGAATGGGAAGAGCTTTTAAACACTTCTGAAGCACAATTCCATCTTGTTCCTGGTTTTATCACACTGATCTCCACCTCTGTAGAACACGACCTGTTTGACCATAATGTGTTTCAATTAGGATTGTGGTTTAAGCATATGTATTTTACTTGTTCATCTCTTTCATTATTCAAAAAAGCAGTTGAAGCCTGGTGAAAACCTGGACAGTGTGCTATTGAAAAATCACCTCTACTTTCTTGAGTGAAGTGTTTTTTTCAAGTTCTTCCATCCATTATATAATTTATTTTGCTTATTAATTTGCATTAGGGCTAACCAAAGTCAAGGCTGCTGTGCTAGGAACTATTTGCATTCAAAGAAGATCATACTCATAGTCTCCTAGGAATTTCTGATGTCTGCTTCTGTCAATTACATCAATCCACTTAGAAAGACAGCTTTGCTGCGCCTAACCCCATTACAGAGCTGGGCAACAAAATGATCACAATTGACCTAAGCCTTGCTGGACGTGGGTGTAGAGCCACCTGCTCACCAGGACCTCCTGGTTACAGAGCATTCCCAGGGGAATTCCTGTCATGTCCTAAGGCGTTACAGCCCCTGGCAGTTCTGCTGCCTCTCTGCCAAAGCTCAGCACCTCAGCCTCTTCTGCTGCAAATCTGCCTCACACATGGCAATGGTGGTTTGAAGGATGCCAGAGCCTGCCTGGGTGCAACTAAGGTCCCTGTGCCCTTCTGAGGAGGGGGCAACCCCTAAACCACCACAGACACATTCACATAAACCCATCTTTCAGGTGCCTTTCACTCCCAGACATGCTGACTGAGGAGGGTGGGAGACCCTCCTGCAGCTCAGTGCATTGTGAGCTTATTCTTTCCTCTAGACATTAAGTTAGATAAAGAAGATGGAGAGTGCTTTGTGGCCTGCAGCATGTGGAATGGATCTTTTTAGGCCCTTCTGCATTAAATTCCTTTTGTTGTCCTCATTTTTTCCCAAAGAGAGCCACAAAATCATCCTTCTTTCAGAATTAAAGGCATTTTCATAAATGGGATCTGGACAATATTTTCCATCTAGGTACCCAAAATTATGCTTTGTGACAGAAGTGGACTCATTATGAGGAAGGCAGTGAGCTTTTGTATCTTGGAATCATTACCAGGCTGTGTGGAACAGAGGCAGGAACAGGTGAAAAGGGAGAGGCAAAGCTTGCACTGTAAGATCAATGATCTGATTCAACTGTGGGGAAGAAGCAAAGAGATTTTACATAAAGCTATGGTAAAAAAAAACAATCTCAGAGAGATGCTTCACTTCAGAAAAGCCTTTTGTGTAGAGCTGGGATATAGTCACCTAAATCTGTAAAAAGTCAATTAGCCAGGGTTTATTTATTTTTCATCTCATCACAAAAGCAGAGATTCTGCTGTGGCGCTCACCAGGACCTGCCAGGTACACACTTGGGTTTATCTGAGAGGGAGACACTGGTCCCTTGGCCTGGTTCATCTCTTGGGGCCACAGGATCTCCAGATGGCCTCAAGGGCCTGCAACTGTCAGGGCAAAATGGAAAATCGTTCAACTGGCTGGACATTTAATGTCCCACAGCAACAGCAAGGGAGTGGGGAGGGGAGAGGAGAGGAGAGGAGAGGAGAGGAGAGGAGAGGAGAGGAGAGGAGAGGAGAGGAGAGGAGAGGACACAATTTGTTGAAAGACCCTTTCTGAAGGAAGAAGCAAAATGATGTGGCACCCTCCCACACTTAGAGCTTATCTGCAGGAGCTGAGTTCACACCCTCCAGTAATGATCATCGTATAAATGCAAAGCCATCTCTGTCATTCAGCAGCTGTTTCCTGGATTTCAGGATAGTTAGCTCCTGTGGGCTAGAGAGTGGCAGTTCCTGTACAAGTACAGCAGGAAGACAAGTAAAAAAGCCTCCCCTCCATCCCTCTCTCTGCCCTGAGATCTTCCCAGCTCTGCTAATTGCACCCAGCCTTCCAGCTCTGGGGCTGCTCTTGCTCAGTGGCCAAGATGAAAATACAGTTTAGAGGGACCACACTACACTGGAAACACTCTGACCCCTTCCAGAGCTGCTCTTGGGGAGGTAACACTCATCAGCAGCCCCCTGCCCAGAGAGGTCCTAATAACCTCCCTGAGGCAGGTGAACCTGCCTGTGATGTGTGAGGACAAGAGCTGCTGAGTCCTGTGCTCAATTCCTCAGTACACGTGGCTTTGGGAACCCTGGTCCCTGCTTGAAAGTCAAAATTCTCAGTGACTTCTTTCCCCTTCTGCAAAGTTCCTGCCATCCCAGCTATTCTGGGAGTGAGCCCTGTCAGGACCAGGGGCTATTCTTGGACCACTCTGCTGATCACACCCGGCAGCAGCAGCCTGCACTGACAGCTCCTGCTGTTCCAGGGCATGGAAAGGCAGGCAGCAATAATTTCCCAAGCCAAGGCAACGTGAGGAGTGCTGTGGCTCTCTCTGCTCAGATGGTGTAGCTCCAGAGAGAAGCAGCTCAGATACAGCAGCAAGACAGGGAGAGTGAGTCTGTAGTTTAACGCCTCTGAAGGAGAAAACAGCAGCAGTTGAAAAATTGATGTAGCAGGGAAAAGTTCCTTGCTTCCAACTAGAAATTAGGATTTTTTCAGGCACCTGATGAGGTGCAAGGTCTCTGTCTTGACTCCTCTGCACCCACTATGCATGCAAAGATGTTTTTAATGACAAACTTGCTCACTTTAGACAGGAATATATTTCCAGCCCCTACTAACAGGGAATCAAATTACTGCTCATGGTAGCAGGAGGAGGTATGAAATAAATTGGTCAAAGGAAACCTTACTTTTAAAAGCCAAAAATAACACGGTATATAATGTAAAGTTCAAAGTTGAGCATTGAGGCTAGGGACTCCTGTGCAGTATAAATTCAGTGTCATAAAAGAGCAAGAGTGGAGCAAATTGCTGCAAAATGCAAGACCTGGTAAGTAGCAGCAGGATATTGAAGACAAAGCTCACAAAGTGATTTTAACAGGTTTTGAAACCTGCTGCCATAGCTTGTTTTCAATTGCTGTGATTTTATTTGGGCTCGTTAGAGTGTCAGATGCTCGGGCTCTCTGTGGAGGTAAGGGGTGCATTCAGCTTATGCTCGTGCTACAACCAAATCAACAATAACCTAATAAATGATAACTAATAAAAACCAAGGTTTAATTATGTGAATCTGTGAGCATGTTATGAACAGAGCAATCCCCCCAGGAGCAGAGTCAGCCAGAGGAAAGATGAAAGTAGAGGATGTGCAACTAGTGTTAAAAAGCTGCTTTGCTGCCATTTCATTGAGCTCCTTGGGTATGTGTGTGTGCCACGATCTACTTGGCAAATTGCTCGGTACAAGACACTAAAACCACAACAAAATGCTTTATAATGTCTGGATCAGGATTACAGGTACCCCAGAGAGAGAGCAAACGTGTGCACCTCAACACTAGGGAGCATTTTTGGTTAAATCCAAGCGCAGTGAGTTCTCTTGTCCCCAAGCTCTAGGCAGGCTGGGTGCACAGAGGAGGGTGAGATCATTTTGCTCCAGGACAGAGAAGGGTGTGAGGGCCCATGCCTCCAAGTGCCAGCCATGGAAAGTGTGATTGCCAGGCTCTGGCATTTCAGTGTACCCTCTTATGAAGGAGAAAGTGATTAGAGAAACCCCAGGAGGTCCTGCCAGTCATCAAAGCTGGATCTAATGGCAGGAAAAGATGGAACCAACATTATTGTGTCAGGTTTGTCTCTCTGAGCCCACCTGGGCCATAGGCTGAGCTTTACACAGGCAAGAAGCAGCAGCTCTGGTTGTTGCTTCGTGGCCGCCAGGCTGGCCAAGTGGTCCAGGCTCTCCCTGCTTGGCTTCCATCAGGGAAGGTGACGTTTTTATTCCCCACCACTTTACCAGGGATGCTTTCAAACCTAATTAAGCTTAGCGTTATCATTGTTTTTATCACATTAAGATCCCACTTGGCTCTCAGCAGCACAGACCACAAAGTCAACACTGCGTCTTTAAACAGAAACAACAGATTTTGGTTCAATTAAAAATTCATTAAAATGTAAATTACTTTGTAGGTTTTTTTTTTTCCTTCTAATGCCTGTTCAGTGTGACACTCTAATGGCACAAAGCATTAAGGGGAGGTTAACTGGCAGCACAGAGACAAATTGCTCTCCATATACTCACCTGCTCAAGTGATCTTGGAAAAGAGTTTAACCCTTTTCTCTTATCCACAGGGGTTTCGACCTTATCCCAAGTGTCTATGATCTTTCTTTGTTGTAAAACCATCACAGAATGACAGAATGGTTTGGGTTGGGAAGGACTTTAAGGATCATCTCATTCCAGCCTCCCCACCATGGTCCAGGACACCTTTCACTAAACCAGGCTGCTCAAAGCCCTGTCCAACCTGGAACTGTCATGCTTTCTTATTTCTAAACTGAATCACCTTATCCTGCAGCTCTGCTTTCCCTTTTCCTCTGCAGTTCTTCAACAGCTCTCAGGGAATTTTTTTTCTCCAAGATGACCTATCCTAAAAGCCAACTGTTTCCTCCCAGACCCTTGCTAGATGTGCCAGAATAAATTTCCTATTTCCCTTTCAGTGGCTGCACAAGATATGATGAGTTAACCACATACTTATTAAATCACTCTTTGCTTCTAATGCTCTATGAAACCACGTGTGAGTATTATTATTATTATTATTATTATTATTATTATTTCCCTTATCACAGCAAATTCAGTCACTAGTGCAAGTTCATTAGGTGTCGTTAATTGCTAACAACATATTCAGAACGTATGGTAAACGCAATTTAATTGAGAACTAATTAACTTGTTATAGTTATCTCATTACATGCCAATTAAACTTTTCAACATTCCTTTTCAGTAGATAAAGGAACAGTTAAAATCCCAGGGACCAGCTTCTGAGCTGGGGTAAGGGGGGCAGCTCTGCTGCCTTCATCTGTAATGCAGTTACTTTGCTTCTTGCATTTTTGTAAGATTAAGGGAAGCCAAGGGAGTTCAGGTTAATTTAGTGTGTCTCTGAAGAGGCTGAGAACTTGGAATAAAAAAAAAAAAAAGAAGCCTCTGATGGTGGTTTTGTGTTTTGTGAGAGGAACTGAAGGACTCGGGTCAGGAATTTCTGCTCTGCGGCTGAATCAATCTGCAGTTTTTAGTAAACCAACCTCCTGCCTTAACACTCCTGCAGACCAGAGTGGGGACCAGTGACACACTGCAGCAGACCCAGAGTCCGTGCAAAGGCATCACAGCCTTTGGATTGGCATCATTTCAAGGGGCTCTCCCCAGACAAGCTCCAGCTGATGGCACACAAGAGAGCTCATGGCAGTGTGACTGACTGCACCTGCCCCCCACCAGCTCTGCCATCAAACCACATTTGTCCAGCTCAGGTTTCTGCCCTCTCTCTGCACGAAAGTGTCAAGCAAACAAAGGAGAGGGAAGTAATGGAGGAAAAAAGAAGAGCCATGTGAGTAAAAAGTGCTTCCCAAAGCCACAAAATAAGCAGCTGGGGAAAACCGGGAACTATATTGCCTTTAATCTCCAAGATAAACAGGTTCAGTCATTTTAGATATTACAGGAACATCTGTGGCTTTAAAAAAATACACAAAAATCAACCTGTAGCTGAGCCATTAGGTCCACAGTATCACTGTAATGCTTCCTTCAAACTGAAATGAAAACCTTTGAAAGTGAGAAGATTTCAAGAGGCTCTTATTAAAGTGAGGGGTGACTATTCTGTGAAATAACCACAGAAAGTCACTGTGACAGGTTTGATAATTAATTTCTGGTTTATTCACTCACTGAAACATCTTTGTGAGAAACCTGGAAAATACGTGAAGGGACAAGTGGGCAAGTCCACTGGCCAGCCACACTCTGACCTCAGCAGCTTCCCCACATAAAGCAGCTGCAGCTACATGGGGTGGGAAGAGAATTCCAAGAGTGCTCCTGCCCTGCCACACACCGAGAGCCAGCTGAGATGAATCCCAGCAGTTTGGGCCCAAAGCAGAGTTAGCAGGGACCAAAACCTTTTATCAGGGTGCAGAATCATCTCGGGGTGTTGGTTCCTCCCCACTGAGCAAACCGTGCTCTGCTGGAGCAAGGATTTATGGAAGAGTGTCAGGGAAATGAAGAAGGAGCAGGGAGGCAGAACGAGCTGTTTGCATCCTTCAAGTGAAGCAGGGAACTGCCTGTGAAGATGAACTTTAATTTAAACCACAGGGAAGAAGAGTGTTAATGCAACACCCACCTCGTGCAGCTTTTCCAATAAGGGCTATAATACAACAAAAGCAGCTGAAGAGGCTTTTCTCATAGAATCTCCTAACTAACTTTGTAAAGCCAGGAAAGCACAATTCTTCTGGAGGTCTTTCATGTCCATAATTTGCTGAATCCAAACATTTACAGGCATCTTCTATAACCACTGCTGTTTAAATAGAGAGCTCTCCTCAAGTGGGAAGGGTGAGTGTGATGTAGTGTTATGGAGGCTATTAGTACATACCAGAAGCCTCAAGAATTCTCCAGCATTTCTATCCAGGATGTGCTAAGATGGCAATACTTGCATGGTGAATGTGTTTTTACTGTGTGCTTTTATGATGTTTTCATTATATGCTTTTATTATGTGGTTATAAGCTGCTAGAATGAAAACAGGAGCTATAAAGTTTGATTGATTGTTATATTCCCATACATAAATGGAGATTATTTTTTTTTTCCCCACTAGAATCTATGAATGACAGATAAGTCTGATTGAGATGCAAGTCCAAGCATTAAGTCCACTCCTGGACTAATCAAATCCAGCTCCTGAAATGAAGTCAATGCTGATGGAATCATAGAACATGCTGAGCTGGGAGGAACACACGGGGGTCATCAAGGTCCACAGGATCAGCCCAGTGATGCTTCTGAGCTTTCCTCAGCTCATGAGAGCCCAGCTGGAGAGGCAGCTGGGACACTTGGTGCTCTGTGTGTCCCCACAGATCTCCAGGAGCTCAGGCCACCCGGGTTCTGAAATCCCTGAGGCTGAAGCAGGAGCTAAATTCAGAAACCAAAGAGGGTGTAAGAGGCTCTTGTTTAAGTTCCTATTTCTGATGAGGTTTAATTTAGACAACAGAGCCAAGAGCTCTAAAGTGACACTGTGTTCTCATTTAGTGCTTAATATTTTTGATGTGCAAGGTTTGATGGATGCTACCAAACACCTTGTGCTCCCCCTGCTCTCCTCATGCACTGTGCTGCTCCAGGTGCCACTGACTGCACCATCCTGGTGGAATCAGGCTTCACTCCAGCGGGATGTGAAGGAGAACCCCTTTGATAAGCTCTGTTTACAGTGGCCACAGTGATGGGCTCTTCCCCAGGGTAAATCTTTGTGCAGTCCCCTCCTGTGATACTGTACTTCATAAACCTTCCAGAGCAGGGACTTGTCAGGCTGATGAACACTGCAACTGGTTTCAGCTGACACAGATTCTGCTATTTTTTTCTGCTGTACTGGAGGCCTATTCCCTGCAATGCTCCTTTTGTTGTTCACCTGCCCTGGAAAGAGCAGCTCACTGTGAAACACCTCTCAGGCACCTCATCCCACACAGAGCCTTTTCTTTTACACACCTGAGAGGGCTATCAGCATCCAAAATTCCCTGCTGAGGCCTTTGAAGTTGCTGGCCAGCCCAAGAGTGAGGCATGGTGAGGTGTTTGCAGGGAGAGGAAACACCCTGGCTTTCAAGGAAGCAAACCCAAGAATCAACATGTAATTTATTTATAGGAAGAAACAAGGGAAATCTTTGGTGCTCCTCCAAATAAACCTCTCCTCTTGCTTGACTCGACCCATTCAGAAACCTGGCAAGGGCTGGAAGCATTTCCCCACCCTCTGTAGATTCTGTGCTTTGTACTCCTGCTTGCTAAATATACACCAGCACATACCCACCACTTACTGCAGCATGCAGGCTCATGATCTTTGCATGGCTCCTTCCCCTCTAGGACTGCCATAAATAAATCA
The DNA here is from genome assembly GCA_039654755.1 of Calcarius lapponicus. Taxonomy (NCBI): domain Eukaryota; kingdom Metazoa; phylum Chordata; class Aves; order Passeriformes; family Fringillidae; genus Calcarius; species Calcarius lapponicus. Next base: position 6,228,871 of record CM077473.1, on the reverse strand, counting down.
CTAGGTCAGGGAGGCTGCTGCATGCCTGTGGTCTCTCTCCCCCACACTGGTTCTTTTTTCTCTCTCCTCCCTCCTTCTGCATTTGTACAGAGCATTTCAACCTGCAAGGAGTGTTCCCTGCAGCCCCCCCTCCTGAGGCTGCTCTGGGCTAGGTGTGATCTGGCAGCAGATCATTCACATTGCTCACCACACAGGACACTAATGATCCCAGATCACAGCAAAAATCACATTTTGGCACCAGCTGCACTAAAGTTTTCCCTCCCAGGGAACGTGCTTGCTGAGCTGACAAATCAGATTTCCGCAGAGGAGGGTTTTGGAGCTTGTGGTGCTGCACAGCCAGGAGCACATATTCAAAAATTCCATTTTGGAACGCAGAAGGGATGTATGATCTTGAAAATATCCTCTCCTGGCTGCTCCTAATGTGATTGGGATGTTGCAATTCCTTAAGAGTTTTTCTGGATCAATATAAGTGTTCCTTTCCTGGTGTTGGCCACCGAGGTGTGAGTTCTAGCCAAGAAGTTCTGTTCTTGCTCCACAAGAGGACCTAACCTGGGGGCCATGCTCTCCCTGCACCTTCTGGCCAGAGCTCTCCAGGGGAAATCCTTTTGCCCTGCTTTGCTCCTTCAAAATTCCCTTCATTTCAAAGCCCAAGCAATTCCCTTGGCAGCTCTGCCCACCACAAAGGACAAGAAGGATGAGAAATATTAGCAGGAAAGGAAAAAAGCATTTATTATTGATGGGGGGCAGAACGACAGACACCGCAGTTACAGAAATCAAGTGCCTTTCTAGAGCTGAAATGAGGCTTCACATTAAAGGCCTTTTGCACAGCAGTTTTTTAGCTGTTAGCAAAAGGTGGAGAGAAGAAAAAGTTACATTCTTAATGTTACCCTTTTAGGTTTTGTCATCTTTGCTAAATGGAACATATTGTCAGATCTCGTGTTTTCCTGGCAGAAGAGCTCTCATTTGCAAAGGACCATGTGTGCATGTGAATTTTTTTGTTCCTTTTCTTTTTTTGGTTGTTTTAATTGCTGTTGTAACCTGCACATTTTGCAAATATTTCAATCAAAATTTTCCAAAGCACCCTAAGGGGGCGAGGGAAAAGCAAGAGAGCCTTCCTGCAGGTCTTTTCAGGTGTGCTCATCACTAAGGTGATTTTTGAGTGGTTAACAGTGCAGTCTTGGATGGCCCAAAGGAGGGTGGGCTATAAAGATTTCCTCTTCTTTATCTATTCCTTTGTTGTCACCCTGAGCCCTCTTTTTCACTCTGACTTCTCACAGGCGGGAACAATCTGAAATCTCAAATTATTCTTGCAAGAAACCCCCTCTCACACCTCGCAGTGCCCCTACACAGCTTGTTCCCTCATCCTACATGTGAGATTGTTTATCCAAACTAGGTAGATTTACCCCCTCAACGTGGCTGTAGAGAGTAATTGGTTTTCTGTGAGGTATAGAACAAGACTAATCAAACCTGTCAGTCTGAAACAGGTCAAAACTAGAGTCAAATATGACCTGTGCTTCAAGGGCTATGAAATGCAGGAATACCGTGCTGGAGGTGCTGCAGAAACAAACCTGAAAGAAATGTCATGTCTTAGCAGCTTTAATCAGAGATAAAACACAAAATGTGAAATTCGCTGAGGTCTCCGTTTGGCATCTGAACCCTACATCTGTTTATCAGCCACTCCAAATCTACAATTATAAGTGAGAATTACGTATCACATTGGACTTATCTCGGGGGAATGTGTTGTTAGGTTCAAATCATTGCTGGTTGTGTGCAAAAAAATGTGCATCTTTCATACACCCAGAGAACGTGGGCATCCTCTGAGTCACTGAAAACACGGCCTTGCTGGGTTAATTATTCCTCTGTGAGGTGGGGAAAAAAAGGGTGAAGTACATGGGTAAGGGTAGAAGCAGGGAACAGGGAGGAGTCTTGTGTCATTTCTGTTGCATGGCTATCAGCAAAAGGCTTCTTTGTTCCTCTGGTGACCGTGCAATTCAAGCACTGCGAGTGAAAGTTTGAGGAAAAGGCTGGCACAGCTTGGGTAGCGTGGAATGCCAGCCCTGGGGTGACATTTGGGCACTCACACCTCCTCGAGCTGCGGAGCCTTGCACAGGTCCATGGAGACGCAATTGTCCACGTTCTTCAAAGCTGAAACTCCTTTCTCCTCCTGCCTTCTGCCCTGGGCATCACAGAATGAGCAAAACAAACCCAGGCTCACAACAGCCCCCCAAAAAGAGGGGACCCCATTACGTGTGTGTGTAAAAACACCCGTGCACACACAGCACTGCCACCCAGTGGCTTGCTGGCCACGAAGGGGGGCTGCAAACTTGGTTTGGGGTGGGGTTTTCTCCCCTAAATGCCATTGACGTGGTGTACAAATTTAATACAAACACATACCCAGCTCTGCCTTCCCAACCTGGAGGTGCCCAGCTTGGCAGGCACGCAGGGCCAGGCGGTAGGAGTGAGCCAGCTGTGCAGCTGCAGGTGGAAATATCAATTCCTTGGCACCAGGTTCAGGTAACAGGCAATTTGCAATTGTCACACATATTCTGCCTTTTCCCTTTTCCCTCCCTTTTCCGTTTTTTGTGTGTCAGTGGTTAATTGCAAAGGGGAGGACAGCAGACCTTATCTCTCCTGACTAGTGGTGGCAAAACTGAAAAATTGTTTTCATTACCAGGTGGAAGGCTTTTCACATGCAAATTATCGATATCATTGTGAATGTGGCATTTTTATTAATCCAAACCAGCTTATCTGACCAAAAAGAAAAGAAATATCATTCTTGCTTTATATCAAACATTTTGCTCTGACAACAGCGAGTCATATTTGATGAAATATTGCATGGATCGCACCATTTTTACAATTTAGTGTAAGAGCGAAAGAAATAAAAAGGACTAATGGATGGGGTGGGGTTTGGGGATTTTTTGATGGATTTGGGGTTGGGATTTTTTGGTTTTGCTCTTTTTATCTTTAAGACGCTTCTCCTAAATGCCAGTCAAGTGATGCAAGTTCACATAAACATTTTAAATTCTTTTCTTCAACATCAAAGAAACTGATCTGGTTTTATAGATGCATTTTTATCTCTCTGTTGTGTGCACTTCCCCTTCAGACACTGGGAAAATAAGGTCACATTCCCTACCGAGTCCATCCTTTTCTATTGATTTTACTTTCTTAAAATCCTAATAGAGCTTGAAATTAATACCATTTAATTTTCTTCTCCCTTTCTTGTGAACCAACAAAGCTTTCTTATTGCTGCCACACAAGTCTGGGTACAAAGCAGATGACAGACTTGGCATCCTCCTTCCAATGGCAAAAAATCCTTGAAAAGAGAAAATCAGGAGGGTTTTGGCTCTTTATCCAAGGATGTGAAGGATCTCCCTGTCTGGAAGATGAGGAGCAGGGGATGCTTCTTTACCCATTTCAATAGGGGATGGTTCACAGAAAGTTATGGAGCCCCGTAATGTGGCAAAATTCAGATGCACTGACTTTAGGACAGGTCTAAATTTCTCTGCTTGGGCTGCAACTCAGTGCTCTCTGCTGATTAAGAAAAAAAAAAGAAAAAAAGAAAAATAAAGAAAAATAAAAAGCCCTATTCATATTCCTTGTCCTTCAGGAGCCAGATGAATGTACTTCAGTAATGGACATAGCCACTTCAGGATCCAGCTGGAAAACATTTACCCAAGGGTAGATGAAGCCAGGTGAGGAGACTGGCAGCTCTGGAAGCTGCTGGGCTCTTCCCAGCACCCTCCATCCATGAGCAGAGCTGCTGGGGTGGTACTGTCCTATCCCTTGCTCAGCATGGATAGGACAGTACCAGCAAGAGCATTCAGGAGAAGATGAAGGGCATCAAACCCACTGGATCAGCATCCTTCAGTGAATCTGTGAACCTGCTGGGGAGGAAAAGACACTTCATGGCCCTTGGGAGTCACCTCTCCTTCATGGGAGGGTTTTGCTGGCGAAAGCAGCGAGAGGCAGGTTGGGTGTCAGCAGTGACACGATGGAACACGACAACCCCGGCCAGCCCAGGCTCCTGTGCCCCTCTGCCACATCAGAGCAGTGCTCAGCTGTATAAAACGGGCTGTAAACTTTGCTCATTTTGGCTGACAGATACGATAAAGGTTATGTGTGCTTTACAGCATTACGAATTTGATGGAGAAGGGTCCCCTGAGACCTCTCCCTGCAGCAGGTCCCAGCATTTGGCACAGCGTAGCAGGGACCTCGTGGGTCATGTTCCCTGCCCCTCCTGTGCTTGTTCAGGAGTCACTACCCACCTCAGTGATGCTTCTCACATAGATTAGAAGCATTTTAATTATGTATTATTTTTGCACTCTTTGTGTATCTGTGCCTTTCATACGCACATCTTAAATTCATCACCTCTCTGCCAGTTGTTTGTAAATGTCCCCAGGTGTTTAACTCTTATTCTCTGAATCCTCTGAGCTATTGCTGGTGAGTGTGGCTATTACATATTCCCGATATTTCTCAAAGGTCAAACGAAAATGTAAAAATGCCATTTCTTTTCTCTTCTCCTTACAAAGCAGAAAATGCAATATTGTTCTGGTGTAGTTACTTTAGCTGCAATGCTAACATTTTACTTTTTTTTAAGTAGACCTTATTGTATTTACTGCAAATGTTCCAGATACAGAATTACTTCCTCAAATTATTAGGAACTAGAAGATATAATCAGCTTTTATTCTGTTTTAGAAGATATTACTCTACCACAACAGTCTATTTGCGACAGTTTGCTCTCATCTTCCTGCAACCCATCTTACAAATGAGACATAAAATTGAGGCTGTGGATGCTTATGGACCCAATCCTGCAACATTTATGCACCTGTTTAAGCTGAATCATGTAAAGATTCATGGTGGACTGAATGTGCAGAATGACTAACACTTGAGGAACTATGGCAGTTGCTCCAAAGCAGTCTGCAGTTCTTCAGGATAATGAGCAATGCATGAAACTGGTGCATTATCAGGGTGGATTATCTGCTCCTCCCTCAAATCTGGCCAGGATGCTGTAAAGGATGGACTTGGAGTGAATGCAGAGTAAACTGTCCTCTCTGTAGTCAGTATTATTATATTAATTTCCTCTTATCACTGCAGTAGGACTCCTGACCATGCAGAATTTAGCCCTCAGCAGCGCATCGAGATCTCAAGGTTTTCATCGCAGAGTCACACTCGGTGGCGTTACACAGCTTTGTTAATTGATTACAAAATAATTCTGCAAGCTGCACTGTTCCTGCATTTCCTATCCAGCCTGCTGCCTCCCCACCTCAAACCAGCTGCACTTCAAGGTCCTGGTCCCTGTGTCTGAAGCCCAATCAGCCAAAGAATGACCTTTTTTTTTGACCTACATGTTTCAGAGGAAGAAAGCAACAGATGACACCAAGTAGAGGATTCACAGAGCTCTTTGTGTGAGCCCCTAGCAATGGAGCTCTCCAGTGAAGGGCATCAAGCTTAACTCTCAGCTCACCCTGCAAGGAGGATTTTTTTTCAATTTCATTTGATAGCAGCATTTCCATTGACTTACACAGGAGCAGAGCCAAATCCCAGCGTGTCTTTTAAGAAAAGCTACTCCTCAGCAGAAGCAGCATCTCAGCAGATAGGATGCCCTTGCCCCTGAGAGTCCTTGTCCAGGCAAACCAACTCCCACCGTGCACTGAATGATCCCCCCTCTTATTCCTCAGCCTCCGTCGAGATTTCTGCTCTTGCACATTGACACTGTGATTGGCAACTGAAACACAAAGATCAGACAAAAGAGGCCGGAACACCACCTGGGATGGAGCTGAAAAAGATGCAGGAGCAGATATCTCCATCTGCATTCTGGAGGATGTGCAGGAGGAGAAGGCAGCTGCGGTGTGATGCTCCCGAACCACAGGGGACCGGTGCTGTGCCCCGCTGCATCTCGGGAAACCCCAATGTCATCCCTGCCCCAGCAAGGTCACCTCAGAGCCTGCTTCCTCATCCTCAGGCCAGCCACACTGCTGGGGAACTCCAGAACAGGGTGGGCAAAAGGAGTCCCAGATGAATAAAACAGAAGGAAAATTAGGCTTTTCTCAGATTTACGCAGAAGGTAAATTATGGGGCTACTTATGCCACCTAAAATCACTTTCTCCCCAGGGTCCTGGATATGCTCCATTATGAAAGCTGTATACTGGAGTGTAAATTTGCCATATATACACTACAATATAATTGTACCAGACTCAGTGTGTCATATTTTTTACCTATAAATGTAATGGTGATTTGTTTGTCTCCTCTTTCTACAAGAGTTTCAGAATCCCCAGGAAAGCACGTGGGCCATAACACACTCATCCCACCATTTAGTCCAGATAAAAGAGAGAAGTCTTGTGCTGAGTGTGCCTCCCCATACACTACACTGGTGTTAGCATCCCTGTACATATGGGCAGCTTTATCCTGGAGCAAGGCACCTCGGCAGGAATCACACAACACTGACAGCGTACCACACTGTACTTCTGAATTGATGCAAAAAGCCGTGCACAGAAGGGAAAATGGCAGCTTTCCAAGTGGCCCCAGTTAATAGCTCTGTTTTGCTTAATGGTGCCTCCCATTCAGACTAAAGATGCTGTTTTAAATATGTAAGCAATTAGTATCTCTCGCTCTCAACACATCTGTGCTGCTTCTCTCTGCTGCATTATAAATCTATCGCGTGCCTCTCCAGCTCGGCAGTGCATATATCACCAGATATTCTGATTTTCAGCAACTTTCTGGTCTGAAAGAGTTGTGCTTGGATTTGGTGAGGCTGTGCCAGGCTGGCATTGCCTGAGCCTCTCATCTCCATATCTGCCACTGGACTAACAGATAACAGGGATATAGGGAAAGCACCTCTTGGTGTTTTTTTGGCGGTTCTTTGGTCCAGCCAGTACTTCTGTGTTTGTCCCAGCTTTCACACACTTTCTGTGTAGAAACTGCAGTTTTTTCCCTCCGTAACAAAACCCAAGGGCGCCTGTAGCCTGCAGGAGGATGTTTGCAGGGGTTGCAAGGTGGTTGAGATGCAGCCAAGCATCTCAGAAGCAGAACACCTACCTTGCAGTTTTGTTCTTAAATAAATTCTGCCCGCACAAACTCCAGCGGGATCTAGAGTCACGGCAAGACTAGCGCGGTTATGACGGTCAGTATTTATAGGAGCGCAAGAAATCATTCTTGCTAAAATAGCAATTGATAGTAATAGAACCGGGCGTGATAAGTTATTCAGCTTTTTTTATTTATTTATTTATTTTTTCCCCTCTCTTTTTAAGGAGGAGAAGGCACCGCGCGCGGGAGTCCCCGCTGTCTGATTTTATTACAGTTTTTTTGTCCTTTCGGGGGAGAAGCCGCCCCGCCTGCGCGGTGCCGGCCAGGAGCGACCCCGCCGCACCGCGCGGTGGGCGCAGGGGAGGAGACGCCGGAGCGGCGAGGAGCGCAGCCCGCTGCCAGGGGCCGGAGGGGCCGGAGGGGCTGGCAGGGGCTGGCAGGGGCTGACAGGGGCTGACAGCGGCTCTCGGGGCGCGGCGGAGGCGGCGGCGGCGGCTCAGCCCGGGCCGCGGTGCGGGACGCGGGGCCGCGGGGCCGCGCCGCAAACTTTAGCGGCGGGGGGCGGCGGGGCCGAGCCCGCCCCGAGCGCCCCCTCCCCGCCCCTCCGCAGCCTCCCCGCGCCGGCGGGGCGGGCCGGGGGCGCCGAGGGGCGGAGCGGCCCCGCCGGGCGGCGGCGGCGGCGGCGGCGCCGAGCCGGGACGCGGCGCCGGGCTCCGCACCCCGCGGAGCGGCGCGGAGCGGCCCAGCCCGGCCCAGCCCCGGAGCCATGCCGCTGCCGTGCCGGGGCTGGACGCTGGCGCTGCTCACGCTGCTCGTCGGTTTCCTCATCTTCGCCGATATCTCGGAGATCGAGGAGGAGAGCGGGTAAATCCCCCCGTCCCCGCGCGGGGGAAGGGGCGCGGAGCGGTGCTGGGCACCGGGGAGGAGGCGGCGGCGGAGGAGGGGGCGGGCGCCCGGACAGTTTCTTTGTCTCCGGCTCTCCCGGGTTTCGCCGTGCCCAAGTGGGAAGGGAGCGCGCTGCGCTCCCGCGCGGCTCCGCGGGGCCGGAGGCAGCCCCGGGCGGGACCGGCCCGCCGGGCAGGACGGGGCTGGATGGGGCAGGATGGGGCACGGCGCCGGGGGCAGCCACGCCGGGCAGGGCAGGGCTGCGGGAGCAGGTACCTCTCCCGCTAGGGACGCGGTGGTGCCGGTCCGATAGGGGTGCCGGAGCAGGTACCGGTCCCTTTAGGGATGCTGAGGTACCTGTCCGGGTGGGGATGCTGGAGCAGGTACCGCCCCATTACAGACGCTGAGGTACCGGTCCGGGTGGAGATGCTGGAGCAGGTACCGCTCCCGTTAGAGACGCGGTGGTGCCGGTCCGAGTAGGAATGCTGGAGCAGGTTCCGGTCCCTTTAGGGATGCTGAGATACCTGTCTGGATAGGGATGCTGGAGCAGGTACCGCCCCATTACAGACACTGAGATACCTGTCCGGGTGGGAGTGCTGGAGCAGGTACTGCCCCATTGCAGACGCTGAGGTACCGGTCCGGGTGGGAGTGCCACAGCAGGTTCTGGTCCCTTTAGGGATGCTGAGCTACCTGTCTGGATAGGGATGCCAGAGCAGGTACCGCCCTGTTACAGATGCCGAGGTACTGGTCCGGGTGGGGATGCTGGGCAGGTACCACTCCCTGTACAGACACCGAGGTACCAGTCCGGGCAGAGATGCTGGAGCAGGTACCGCTCCCGTTAGAGATGTGGAGGTCCTTTTAGAGAGGCTGAGGTAGCAGTGCAGGGATGCTCTGTCAGGTACAGGTCTGGGTAAGGATGGTGGAGAGGGTACCAGTCTGATTAGAAATGTTGGAGCAGATCCTGGTCTGGAGAGAGGGATTTTGGCATGGGCAGTGCTCAGGTGCTGATGGACGGATGGAGCAGGTCCCTAGGTGGGATACTGGTGTGAGTGGTCTGCTTGACAGGGATGCTGGGGCAAATTGCAGCCCAGGGGGCTTAGATGCCACTGCTGGTCCAGATGGGTGTGGTGGAGAGGGCACCAGCTGATGGGAGTGGTGGATAATGGAGCAGTCTGCCGGTGGATAAGGGACCAGTCTGTGGGATAGGAGAGATTGAGCAGGGATCAGTTGGGTGGGAGTGATGGAGCAGAGAGCTTGACCCAGTGGTGTGTCCCTGTGGGATGCATTAGGGGCTTTGTGATCACCCCTTACAGATCACTGTCATGGTTGGTGTTTACCTGCAGGTGCCATGTATGGCAGGGGCTAAAGCAGCCCGTCAGTCTGAGGAGCAGCACCCTTCCTACCCCATAAACCCCATCTCTGAGGTGTGCTTGGAAATTCAGGGTATAAGAGGAACAAATGCAAAGAGGAGGGTTTGCATTAACTTGAGGAACTTGCTACAGCAATGTGGAAAACCAAATGATTTTAGTAATGAGGTGTGCACTCGGGGCGCCCAAATGACACAAAGGTCCTCCTGTTTGGGATCAGCTGGCTTTGTCAGCTTTTACACCGAAACAAGCACCTTTATGAGATGATAAATGAAATGCAGTGATGTTTGTTTATTGTTTCATTGTTATGTTGTGCTGGGTGCCACAGGCAAGAAGTGCTTAAAGGTCAGTAGCCTTGTCCAGAAACATCCAGCATCAGACTGTGGGTTACCAGGGTAGATGAATTGTTGCTCTGCAATGAGCTGGCACTATCTATATAATAATAAAGGAAATTAAAATTTTCTGATGCATCCTCCCCATTGGACAGGCTGCTCTGATCCCCTTGCTTTCTTCCCATCTCCTTTTCCGGCTTCTGTTCTTCCTTCTCTCTCCTCCCCTATCTGCTAGATCTACCCACTAGAACTTGCTGTGCCCTTATTGAAAATCTCTTCTGTTTTGTTACTTGTCCTGTTTTTCACCCCGGTTCATTAGGGATTCCCAGTATTGTGTATTTTTTCTCCCCTCTTTTCTATACATTGTATGGAAATTGGCTGTTTGCTGGCTGCTTATCTCCAAACCCTGGCATCTGAGTTTGTTGCTGTAGTTCCTCCAAGGAAGTTCTGCCAAGCTGTGCGGCGGCAGGGACGGCAGCAGGGTCAGATGAGTTCTGTAGGAGCAGCGAGCAGCTCGTTCCACACAGCCTCAGAAAGGGCAGGGCAGCCGGGAACTGGCGCAGGAGAGGAGCTCCCTGCACCCTGTCCTGGGTCCCAAGACCTCTGATGCGCATGATCACCAAACCTTTCACAGATCAGTGCCCACATCAGCTGTGCTTCCCATAGGGGGATAAACAGAGCAAAGGTGGGACGCTGCTGTATTAATTATATATTATTTAATCATTAACTCCGGCAAACTGAACCTTTCTCTTGCTTTGTCCTCTCCCACCCACTTTGCCTCATTGCATCTCTGGAGTGTTTTGGGTTTGATGGGCTCCTGCATCCCAAACACAGTAAGAGAAGCACAGAAGCCTGGCACAACTGGCACTCCATCCCTGTGTGCTGCCATGGTGCCAGGAAGGGTGAGCACGGTGCTCTGACCTGGCTGAAATGTATTGCTGTGGTGGCATGGAACAGCAGAGTGCCTGGTCTGCAGCAGGTCAGGGGATGATAGAGGGTTTTCAGCTGTGGGAGTCACATAATAGTGTTTTTGCAAACAGGTCCTGTAGGTAAAGGGAACTGTGCGACAGCAAAAGTGCACAGCAGTGTGGAGAAGAAACCCTTGCAAAGTTTTCCAGGAGCTCTCTGTGTGTCCAGGAGGGAGCAGCTCCTCTCTGTGAGAGGTTTGGGAGGTGCTGTACATTTGTGCAGCCTTCCCCCACATCAGGAATGTTTGGCTGTTGGATTGTGTGGCTCAGCATCCTCCTTGACACCCCCCAGGTGTGGTCAGTGCAGCAGGGAAGGAAGGAGCTGCCCAGCTGGGAAACACGGGCAGGTGCAACTCTTTTCTTCTTTTTCCTTGGCATGGAAACACTCTCTAATTATTGTGAGGAACGAACAGCTTGCCCACTTTTACACGTACCCTGCCCCCTGCCTGTGATTTGGATTGTCTTTGGAAGAACGTTCCTCGCACGGGTGGGAGTGGGGGGGAACAGATTCCTCTGACCTGCAAACACTGAGAAATTTCAGAAAGAAAGCACAAAACGTTCATTAGGTTAAAAGTAAGAGAGAATATAATACTACTGGCAAAAGGACAAAAAGCCCAAAGCCATGCTGTTTCTCTGGACAATAAGTTCCCCACCTCGCAGGTGAAGGGAGGCAGGAGCCGAGGGCAGCTGGAGCTGCTCTGCCTGCCACAGGCTTCTGAGAAAGATGTTTGTCCCTTAAGCAGTCCCCCTCTCACTCCTCTAGACATCCTTAGACCACCTCCCACAGCCGGGCGATGCTGAAACAAAGAGGTGTTGGGGCAGGGATGAGAATTCAGCAGTTTCTCGCTCCTGATGCTGCGTCGCTCTTGCTCAGCCCGTTCCAGCCACCCCTGCGTGCGGGTTTTCCCCCTGCTACATCCTTGTCACGGTCACCTGCGGCTGTGTGGCTTGTGTGGCGGGGCTGTGGGATGCTGGTGGGATGCTGGCGGGATGCTGGTGGGATGCAGGCAGGATGCTGGCGGGATGCTGGCGGGATGCCGGCGGGCAGAGACACGCTGGCCGGTGTGTGCTGCTCCGCGAGGTATTGCTGTGCTGAGCGGTCTTGACACTTTGTTCCCGAGCAGGCAGCTGGTTCCGGGCTGCTGAACTTTTCCTGCAGCCCGGTGGCGCCTGCGTTTCCATGCAGCGCTCCCGCTCTTTGTCTGGCTGGCAGGAAACAAAAGACGCGCTCCGTGCGCCTTGGGGAGCGCTGGTGGCATCGCAGCCATTCCTCCATCCGCGCCGGGATGGGGCAGCGCCGCGCACCTGTCCCCGCAGCGCAAAACAAAGGATTTGGCATCCACTGGGGGGATTGTTGTCGCTGGTGAGGAGGAGGATTCTGCTCCGGTTTGAGGGGACTCTCTTTGTTAGAGTGCGCGCCTGCTGTTGCAGTTCTGCAGGGGTCCGGCTGTGTCCTGGTTGTCTGTAGAGGGAGCTGGTGACCCGCTGCCACCAGGTGACTTCTCGAATTAGCGTCTGAGCCATCTTAGGGAGCACTTGACACTTGGTCTTAATATGAGCCAACCTTTTCCCTGCTGGCCCAGACCACATGCCTTTCCATCCTGATTACAGGAGGAATTATGTCCTGCTCGCTCTCAGTGACGGATAGGAGTGTCTGATATTGCTGGCCTGCCTGCCTGGGAGCTTGTCAGTAAATTGCCACTTTTTCCTCGTGTGCCCTTTTCTAACACCCATTCAAAGGCTTGGCAAGAGAAGAGAGATTTTGTGTCCTTTATGGAGGCTGCTGTGCTTGCTGTGGGCGGGCTGCAGTCGTTAACATTTCTTGTCAGGGTTGTCCATGGGGTATAAATGTCCTGCTTGCACCTTCCAGGCTGTCATTCGCTGCGCCCAGCCCAGAGTTACTCCAAGACCTGCTCTCCACCAGAAGAGAAAGTGCTGCATTCTACCAACAAGTGCTTTTGTGCCCTCACACAGTGGGCAACAATTACCCAGGCTGGGCTGGAGGAGGAATAGCTCTGGGCAGGAGAGGAGCCCAAAGACATCCTGGAAGTGTTCGTGTATACAGAGCCAGAGGAGACCTTTGTGCTCCTTGGGTATGGCAGGGCTCTCATAAAAGCTCCATGACACATCAGGCTGGAAAATAAAAGCAATGCTGGAGCACTGATTTGAGTAAGGAAATACTCAGGGTAGGCTTTGATTGCAGCTCTTCTGGCAATAACCTGAAGTGCAAGCAGCCGGTTCCAGGCTGGCTGCAGAGCTCCCTCTCCTCCCCATGAAACTCTCCCTCCCCTCCTGCCACAAAAACATGTCCAAGCCCCTGTGCTCCTGCCTGGAGCAGGTTTGGGAAACGAATGTCCACATTAAGCTGAGCTCTGAGGGATTGCTGGGAGTAGAGGAGGGCTGGGATCAGCAGGATGGAAAGCACTCACAGACCCCCAAGTGAAACCAACAGGAAAAGCCAGTGCTAAAGGATTTCCAGTCTGTTGAAAAGTTACTCCTCAGCCCAGTACTGGTTGTCAGCAGCTTACAAGACCCCCAAAGAGGAAATTTCTGACCTTGCTGGGTGAGGAGAGCTGTGGCAGGAGGATGCAAATCACCAGCCAGCCTTTCTTGCATTCACTATTGCTGTAGCCAGGCCAGTTCATGCAGCCAAGGCAGTGAAGACAATAAAGCAGTTCCCAGCAGGGCTTCAGGTTTCCTTTTTGCCCAGGTGGGCTTTTTGTGTCCGCCTCTAACCCTGCAAGTGCAGAATTGCAGTTGGGAATGCAGAGGAAGCCTTTCTGTCCCACAAAGAACACGGAGCTGTGAGTGCTGGCTCACTTAGGGAGGGCTTGGTGAGCAGCTCAGGGTGAACTCAGAGATTCAGCCTCCTCTGGGACCAGGGCCAGCAGTGACACAGCAGATCCTGCTGCTGCCACCACCCCTCCCAGCCTTTCCCAGGCATCTCCAGCCCTCCCAGCCTTCCCCCAGCACGGATGAACTCAAGGGATTGCTTTTCTCTCACATGGCAGATGGGCTTTTGATCTTCCAGGAAAAGCATTTAACAGGAGTGCCTTTATCTTTCCTTGGGCTTGCAGGCTGTCCTAATGATAAGATGAGGAAATGGCCTTAACTAGCACCAGAGGAGTTTTAGATTGGATAGTAGGAAAAAGTTCTTCACTGAGAGGTCTGACAAGCAATTGGCACAGGCTGCCCAGGGAAGTGGTAGAGTCATGATCCCTGGAGGAATTTAAAAGGTGTGTAGGTGTGGCTCTTAAGACATGGTTTCATGCTGGACTTTGTGGTCTTGGACTCAGTGATCTTAAAGGATATTTTTAATCTGTATGATTCTGTGATTCTACAGGTATTTTGCTTTTTCATCCTTGAGAATAGCACTGCTTAAATACATCAGGCGCCGTTCCTGTAAAAACCAGTTGTTCCAAAACCAAACTAAAATTGGGACTTCTTCTAATTGCTTCCCACATTTGTTTCCCCTGGGCCTATGTCATCCTCAGCCGCGAGAAATAAGCCCAAATTACAATATTAGACAATAATTATTTTGCTGTTTCTCTGGCTTCCATCCCCAGTGGCCTCAGGAAACAAGCAAGTTCCCTGGCAAAGTAAATTCACTGGAGGTGCAGAGTTTCAGGTGTCCTTCAACAAACACCACTGCAGAGCAGACAGGTGTCAGCTTCTCAGTCCCTTGCAATGCAATAGAAAAAGAAAGAAAAAAAGGAAGAGGAAAAAAAGGAGAGTCAAAAAAGGAGAGTCTCTTTACAGCTCCTTTTTTTCACATTTGCACTGTAAATCCTTGTCTTGGCTGGCAGCAGCCTTGGTGGTGGTGGTGGCCTTGGGAGATGCATCTTCATCAATAGCAGCAGAATTGGCTCTGATTGGGAAGTGCAAGGGATGATCCAAGGAAAGGGCACAGCACTGCTGAAACCTGCCAGAGCAGTGGCTGTGGTGTGGGGTGAGAGCTCTTTCCAAACTTAGGTCTGAAGACTTCTCGCCATTGCAAACCAGGTCCTTGTTATTGCATGCAGAACCCCCCAGGAAATATCCCAAACAAGCACAAACCCCAGCCCAGGCCCGCTGTCTTTGTGCTGAGCACTCTGTCCTTCCCACGCAGTGCTCTCCATAGGCAGGGCTGCCTTGAAAAGCACATTTTGTCACAGTTTTGGAGTGCTCTCTCAAGGCATCCCAGTGGGCTCCAGCTATCACCCATGTGTCTGGCAGCTCTGAATCCAAGGATGGTTCTTACAGCCAGGCTTTGCCAGCGCCTTCAGGGATGTCAGTCAGCTCTTGGCTACAACAGTGGCCGTGTTTCCCCTGCAAAGGTTGAACATCATCATGGGACATCTCCAGCACCTTTGCAGAAGCACACTCAGCTGGCAACCAGCAGCTGCTCAGTGGGTAACTAAACTTCTTACTGCTGCCTGAGTTTCCATGGTAGCTTTGCGAGCAGGGCTGGTGAGAGGAGTCCAGCTCTTGAAACCTCCATGGACTTCTCAGTATTTGACAACTCAACATTGTGATCTGGGATCTACATCACTGTGAAAATCCTGGGATGGCTCAGGTTGTGGGGTGCAGCTCTCACCCAAGCATTCCCAGCCCTCTTTGTGTAGCACCAGATGTTATTTTGGGGATGCTCATCCAGAAGAGCTGCCCCAGGAGGGTGTCTGTGCTCAGGAGGGGTCCCTCAGCATCTGCATCAACAGGGAAAGGAGAAATCACATGAGACCTTCAGTATTCAGAGTGCTGCACAGAGCACTGGGAGAAGGGATGAGAGGGGTGTAGGAGGATGAGCCCAGGGGCCCTCAGCCCCACATGAGAATGTTTCACGTTGTGCCATCTCCCAAGGTGTGTGGCACCCAAGATGCTGCAGGAGCCCCTGGGATTTCTGGTTTCTGGGGCACAGACGCTCAGGGTGACAGGTTCTGCTGCAAGCCTGATGCTCTGCTCCTTGTGCTCCTGAGAGCTCTGCTCTGTTAGCAGAAAAAATTATCTCAGGACAAATGTATGGTGTAGACATGTTTTGTAAGCAGGGAAGCTTTTGTCTCAGCTACTTTCTAGATCTTGTCTGAACTTTTTTTTTTTTTTTACCTTCTCCCTTCCAGAAGGAAAAAAACAGAGAAAGAAACTAAATTACACAAACATACATGAAATACACAAACACCCTGCCTAGTCCTAAGCCCCTCTGGATGCTTTTTGCCTGTTTCAATGTCTGTTTCTTTGCTGGCTGTTTCATTAACACAGCCAGAGAAAAAGAGCTGATGCCGGGAATAATGTTTTAAAGATGAGGGAGGGAATAAGGTCCTGCCAGTACTCAGGATGGGGAGGGGGGAAATGTCTGCCTTTAGAGCAGTGATGGAACAAGAGCGTCTTGAGGTGATTGAGTCAGGCCATGCTGATATTGCAGCAAATGCATGTGGATGTGAGAGCTGACACTCCACAGGTGCCAGAGACACTTTTGTGGCTCAGGAGAAGCTCATGCTGGGTTGTGCCCATAGCTGAAGGCAGGGACAGAGGTTTGCTTACCCCAGTGATCCCCAGCAGTGTCCTGGTGACAGGCTGCCACAGGCATCTCCCATTGCCTCGTGCCCATCTGCTGTCAGAGCTGCACCATTCCTGCTGAATTGTCACTGCTTTTGTCTCACAAGTGTTTCAGACTCATTGGCATATTCCCTTTGAATAGAGCAGAGAAATTGTGAGTGGAGAACTGCCCATCTTTTCTGTGGTTCATCTGATTCTGTCTGGTCTGGAGTCACCCTGCTTTAATCTCCAGTGGTTTTGTCCCTTCTAGTTACAGGGTTATGTCCATTTCCATCAGGTATAAAACTATTCCTTCATTGACTTCTCCCATTTGTCTCAGATTCATTTGATTTCATCTTACCCTGGCAGTGGATATTTTTCTTCCTTTCTCTAAAGAAAAATCCAAACAGAACCATCTAGGAGCCCACATTGGCAGAGAAGATGGGATAAGAAGGGTATTAAAGCACTGGAATAACCAAGGAGAGAGCTCAAAGCTAATGTCAGGGGGGCAGAGACATTATTCCTCATGACAAGAGCCATGAGCCGCATGGGGCCATTGCCTGGTGCCTCACTGGTGCCTGCTGGAAGATGCTGTTCTGCCAGCCTGGCAGCTCCTCGTGTACCAGCCCTGTACTGAGGCCCCAGCTGGGCCAGGTGATGTTTCTGAAGGCCATAATACAGGCACACTTTCCCAAATGGGATTGTATGACTTGCTAGAATTAAGCTTGGAACACTAAAAGTAGCACCTGATATTTAGGAAATTTTTGACACTTGGGCTGCCAAGCTGTGACAATATAATCAAGTGAGATTTTTTAAACACATGGAAGTGTGATTTCAAATATCTCATCAAGAGTTATTGCAGGATCTTCTGTCCTAAAAGACAGCTGCTTTGGAAATATCTTCCCAATTAATCCCTTGCTTGCCTGAGGAGTGTGTGGGTACACAGCTACCACCCAGCAGCCACCACTTCTCTTCATCACAGTCTCCTCCACATCCCAGGGTGAGAGAGCCTCCAAAACAACTGGTGACATGGCACAGGAAGGGTCTGATGTGCCAGCTCCCCCCAGTATGCAATGGGATGGGATGCAGGAAGGGGAGATGATGCTGGAGCCTGGGAGAGCAGCATTCCTGGAGGGGAACAGTGCCAGGAAAGTGCACAAAATATAAAATACAGAATAGATACGGACTGCCTTAATGGGCACAGTCTGCAGCCATCTCAGGAGACTGTTGGCTGCCTCTGCTCTTTGGGCCAGTGAAACCTTTGCAGATAATTCCTGTTGTCCCCTGGGCCCTCTCACCCAGCAAGAGCCACACCCAGCAGGTAAAGAGCAGCAATTTCAAGAGGACAGGTCTGCTGGAAGCTCACAGTGCCTGCTCCTGGCTTGTGGAACTCATTTTTTGGTGTTAAGGGCCAAGCCACTTCACCCCCAGTGTCCCAGCTGTAAAACAAGGATCATAAAATGCACCTAACATAAAAGCAGGTTGTGAAAACTTAATTAGTAGGTGTTAGTCTTTTGAACCCCTCAGGTAAAAATTGTGGCACTCTGAGCTCTCTTCCTGAGGAATTCAGGTGGATAAATTCAGCTTAATAATCCCCCAAGGGACTATTATCTAACTTTGTGGAGGAGGGAGAAGAGGAGGACTTGGGTTGCCCAGGGTCAGGAAGAGGCAGAGGTTTTGTTCCACCAGGAATGAGCTTCACAAATGTGGTTAAATGCAGGAGTGTTGGAATGAGATGATCTTTAAGGCCCTTTCCAAACCCCAGTCATTCCGTGAGCTATGAAACGTGGTTGGGTGTGGCTGAAATTCCCAGTTAAAAATTCCTGTTTCTCATGCCCGCTTCCCATGTGTATGCCACAAATGCTGGGGGGAAGCAGGACTTGGGGGTGGGCATTGTAAAAGAGACATGGAAAAGACATTTTTCTAGTCAGTGAGGCTGGGAACGTGGATATGGGAAGGCTGCTTGTGGAGATCTGCTCTCCCAACGAGGCTCTGTGACCTACTTGTTCAGTCAAAGCAGCTTTGAGTTCACGTGTCCAAGTGGCTCCAAGCGAGACCAAACTCACCTAGCAACAATTAAGAGAAGCATTTAAGAAGCAGGAAACGATGAAAAGGGAAATGAAAACCCCCTAAACAGGCCCATTCACAGAGGGTGAATAGAAGGGTCTTTGCATACCTGGTTTTGTCACAAATTATTCATCCAGGAAAATTAGGACCTGAACCATATGACAATTTTTCTTTTACATCCTCTGATATATGAATCAGTGTCACTTTAGATCTGAGCACAGAACGTTTTGACCTATATAATACCTTAGATAGTGGCAATGCAGCTTGAAAATCTCAGAGAAAATGAGAAAAGATGGCATAAGTCAGTAAGATGGCATTAGCACATATAGATGCAACTTATCACTGGAAAACATCCCAACAGAAGCCCAAAGAAAAATGTTTTGTAAATAATAGGATTAGGAAGCAGGTTGGTACTTTGTGGAGCTGGCTATACAATGAAACTGATAACAACTAGATTAATAAGGCAATTCAGTCCAAACACAGTGTAGCACTAGAAAGCTTTTCAAAATCAATGCTATCTGTTCTATTTTAATCGAGGTTGGTCTTTGCCTTTTGAAGCAAAGAGATTTGAAACTCCAGGTCAGGAAGGTGTAATAAAATGGACTGGGTTTTTTTGGCTTTTTTTTTTTGTTGTGGTTTGTTTGGGATTTTTTTAACATGTGCTTCTTAATTAGTACCCTCCATTTCTCAATGTTTTCCCCATCCCAGGTGGGGGAAGTGAAGGTGTACAGGGGTCCTGGCTTGGCTGTGTTGGCAGTGAAATGTGGCAGACCTTGGAGAATACTGTGCTTGGCTCAGTTTCAGTGTTTTGGGCTGAAACTGAGTTCAGTTTTTGGGTTTGTCTGGCTGGGACCCACCAGTGGGCTGGGCAGGGTGGCTGGACAGGGCCAGAGCATCCTACAGCACACGTTGCCTTCCACTGTACAAAGGGGGATTGCAGGGGAAACGTCCTGAGGTTGTAGTGTGGCACACAAAGCGCCAAAGGACTGACAGTTTGGAGCATTTTAAGATCCATAAACCAGCTCAGACCCTCAGGCAAGTATCATGTCTCAGCTTTGGGCAGTGTCCCTGTCCTGGAGAGAGAAGCCAGGCCTAGCACAGGGAGCAGTGTCCTTGCCAGCATCTCAGGTGTCCACGAGAGCTTGGTGGCCAGCAGAGCAGCGATCCCAGTGCCATGGAAGGTGGTTAGCAGAGCCTTGCTCTCCTCCACCAGTGAGCTGCCCCCTTCCCTGTTCATTTATGACAGCAAGAACCCTTTGTGCCTCTGTCTGCGCTGCAATATTTTTGCTTCTCAGTGTGTGAGGAGGAGAGGGTAACCCCTGACACTGTCCTTGAGGCACTCTCAGCTGGCAGCCAGGCTGCACACAGGTGCTCTCAACTTGTCTTCCTCACATCCAGCATCTCCAGCCCCTACACCTGCCTTAATTCCAGGAGGAAGCACACAGACCTGTCACTGGGGGCACGTGAAGCCAGGCTGGATAAATGCATTTGAATAATGCGTTGTGATGCTCTGAATCCTTCCTGCTGTAGCTACAAAACATGCATGAGGTAGGAACTAACACCTAGGGAACAGTCTTCTCTACTTCCTAATTTACCTTTTTTCCTTTCACATGTGAACCAGCATGCATTCAGGGAAAAAAAAACCCATTTCTTTCTCTAAGCTTTGTCTGTCCTACAGCGAGTGTGAAGGAGTGTGAATCCCATTTGGAAGCTCCTTCAGAGGAGATGTCTCTGAGCAGGTGCGTGGTTTGCACACTAATCCAGCCTGCTCCCACAGCCTGCAGTGAACCCCATTAATGTGGAGCCTTGTTAAATGCCACGAGGCTCCAGGAATGAGCCAGCCCTGCTGTTCCCTTGATGCACCAAAAAATGAAACAGCTCACAGGCTCTCAGGTCTGTCAAAGGACAGAGGAGAGCAGGAATCTTGGCCATGGATGATTTCTGGCAGGAAAGAGGGAAAGGAAAACCATGGTGGCACTTCCAAGGGTTTGATGTTACGTGGTGCTGAGGGCTGTGCTCAGCCTAATGAGGGGATTTATGTGGCATCCTGCAAGTCTGAAAACCCTTTTTAATGGCGCCAGGCACACTCACACACGCTTCTCCTCTTTCATTTTTGTCTAATGCGTTTGGGATTTTTTTTTCAGAACTGGTAGAAATACATTCTCCTGAGATACATTTTCATTAAGGTGTATATTTCTGGGTAGCAATATTTCTGCTGGAAGAGAATTTGGTTCTCTTTATGAGTGTGCTCATTGGGATATCTGTGCAACGGGAACAATAAAACAGAGCAATGAGTACATGGAGGTTAAAATGTGTCTGAATGGGAGCCCAGCTCCCTTGAGCATCACAAGGTGGGTGGCCTGTTCTTTGTGACCCCTCTGAAAACAGCAAGCTAAAGCAAGAAGGAGCTCTGCAACCAGCTGGATGCAGACCAATACTTGTGTGTATTTAAGTGAGGATTCACAGCTCCTGTGGATGGTGTGGTTCTCTGAAGGGGCTTGGTCCAACCTGTTCTTCAGTATAGCTTCATGGAGGTGCTGGAAACTTGCTGCTCATTCCCACAGGTCTTGGTCAGCCTGGTCTGACATCTGTCTTTGTGTGGTGGTGTCAGGCCATGGGAGTGACTCTGCTGTCACTTCAGGTCTCAGCTCCAGCCTGTGAATGACTGTGGTGAGTTGGCCTTGGAGCTTCAGCCAAGTCACACCAAGGGTGGGGAGAAGGAGCTTGAAGGCACTCACGGGATTGGAGTGGGCTGGAGTGGAGCTCTGGGACTGGACTGGGTCCCCTGGAGCTGAGAGAGGGTACACTGGGTGTGTGAGGTCTCCACAAGTCAAGGAGGCTGTGTAAAATAGAGATATTGGATGTTCTCAGCTAAAAGCCCAGGTGAAGACAGCGGTGGGATCTGTCCAGATCATTCAGTCCCTACCTGAAAAGGACAGGGCAAGTCCATTGGCAACCTGGAGATGGAGGAGAGCTGCTGTGTGCACTGCTAGCACCTGGCTGGTAAAGAGGAGATGTATTTAATGCAGCTGTAGGGCGCACTCTGCCGTGACAGCAGGAGCAGATGTGTGTGATGGCTGGTTAGATCACACAGGAATTATTAATTGGGGTGACTCGGGGCGTTCTTTGCCAGAATGGCTTCATGGTCACAGCAGGGCAGTGGTGACAAGGGATGAAAAGCCCTTCAGAGGCATCAGGACATCTCCCTTCTGCATGGGGTGGGACATGGGCAGCGTGGCAGTGTCTCTGCTCAGAGCCCTTCAGAGCGGGATCTCTTGACTGTTGAACAATGCTTGGCAGAAAGGAGCTGGAATTATAAATAATGCATTTCCTTTGTCTTGCAGGAGTTCTGGAGGCAGAGGTACAATCAGATCAGCTGTGAACAGCTTACATAGCAAATCTAATAGGTTTGTAAATTAGATTTTGTGTTCATTTGTTTTTGCTGTAAGGCAGCTATTAATCTGCTTCTCCTCTTCGCTGGATAGTGCTGTTCTTATTTAGCAAATGTATCTGTTCCTTTTCACTTCTGCTTTGCATTTTCTTAATCATTCCCCCCCTCCTTCTTCCAGCTCAGTGCAATAATCATTTGCAAATAACCAAGGATCTGGAAGTTGTGGTGATTGAGAGAATGAGAAAGAGTTTACTTATTGTGAAAATAAGTCAGTGATAGAGTCGCTATTTTCCGTAGTTTTAAGTGCTATTAGAAGAACAATCACTGTGTTTGGGATCAGAGCTCCAGTTTTGTTGCAGCGCACTCCTGTAACATCCCTTTGTGGCAGAGTCATTCCCAGCCCCATTCAGTGCCTCTCTGTGTCATTTTCACAAAGATTCCCTGTCAGCCCAGCCTTGCCAAGTGGCATGTTTGAAAAGCTTTGCATGACAGCATGCAAGGAAGACTGATATCATTCTGTGGTGATGTCACCACCCGTGACCAAAACACAGAAAATGGATAAAAGAAAAAACCCAGAGTTATTCCCTGGATTGCTTTACACTACTTCAGTCATGGTTTTTGACACCTTCTAGGTAAGGTTTCCAAGACATGAGTGATGCAGCAAAATGCAAGAAGCAAACAAATCCAACATACTGGCAGCCTCTGGAGAGGTCCTGTACACACACACATCAGGACACTGGCAGCCAGCATTTGTAAACACATTTCCCTGCCTTTTTGACACATTATACAGTGTGAGCCACAGTGTGTCCTGGGGAGCTCTTTCCCTGAGCTGGAGATACCTTCCCAGGAGCTGGATGTTTGTCCACGAGCCTGGGCCACCACCTCTGTCCCATCTCTCACTCTGCTCCCTCCTTGGGGTTTATGTGCTTTATATAAATGCATTTATTTACAAAGCATTTCCCAGCTGGAAGAAGTCCTTTGCAGTGGAGAGGGAGATTCCCTTTAGCTGATAGCAAGTGCTTTGGCTGTGTATTTTTCAGAGTGCTCTGAAGTGTGAAGGCATTTTTGGGTCCGCAGATACACACGCAGCTTCTTGATGAGATGCTTGGCTTTTCTTTTTGGAGGGCAGCTGGCTGGAACCAAGTATTTGGAAGCTCCTTCAATTCATGCAGTTTGATTTTAATGTCACAGAAGTGCTGATTTGCTTCTCTGAGCAGGGATTAAACACTGGGGTCTCCCAGTGATCTCTGGCTGCTGCTCATTTCTTGGTCTGGAACGGGGGATATGGGTGCTGAAATCCTTGTGCTCAATTCTAAAGAGGAAAAAAGTTTCCAGTGAGCCAGCCAGCCCCTCTTTAGTACAGAATGCCACAGCCCAGTCACGCAAGCAGCACCCAGCAGCTCAGCTGAATTAATTTCTCTATTGGGTGAGGAGAGGATTGCTCCTCTCTGGTGAGGATTTTAATTTTCTCCAGGAGCTGAGCTGGCTCCACTTTGGGATGTTCCTGTGTAACCACGAGGCAGCAGGGCAGCCACCTTGGCTAGGAAGTCTCTTAGTGAATTTTGGGGGTTTGGGGTGTCTTGCCTGCAAGTGCCCATCTGCCAGCCTGTCACAGTGTGTTTTTCCATGCATGCCTCCCTGCAGCTCAGGGTGTAATGGTGTGCTTGCTGTGGAGCTGTGCCTGCCTGTCAGTCTGTGCTCGTGGAAGTGAGCGGGTGTTTAAAGATCTCTGTCTGTCTGCTTGAGTGCAGCGGAATAGGAACAGGCTTTCACGTCTTGTTTAGCTAATAACTACAATTTGGCTTTTCTGATGAAGTTTGAATTCCAGCAGCCAGAGCTGAAGATGGTGATTAGAAGTGCCATTGGGATGCTAACGGATTCTGTCTCTCTCTCCCTGACTTTCTTTTCTCTAGAGCTGAAGTAGTAATAAATGACTCCTCATCTCCAGCTGTTGTTGACAGAAGTAATGAAAGCATTAAGCACAACATTAAACCAGCCTCATCCAAATGGAGACACAACCAGACACTCTCTTTGAAGATCAGGTACTGGTAATTACCTGTAGGACAAGAGACAGATTTGGTCCTCTCCAGTGCAAGCTGGCAAATTGTGTATCATCTAAAGAAGTCAAGGAAGAAATAAAAATACTTACCTCCTGCTGAGATAGGCATCATATCTGTAAACTATTGCTTGGAAATGAGTTCTCAGCTAAGCCAGCTGGCCTGGCAACAACAAAACAAGGAGCACTTGAGCCCCTGTTTTTCAGGCCAAGTGGAATTTGTGTGTGCAGGTGATGGGTCACAGAGGGAAGGAGACCCTGAGTCAACTCAGGGACCCTCACTAATGGTGGGCTGACTCTGGTAGCCTGTCCCGGGCAGGGATGAGTGGAGAGGGAGCAGGCATTGAGATGGAGATATCCTTTAGTGAGCTGTGCCTGGAGAGCATGGTCAGATGGACTGGCCAGAGAGTGAGGGCAGCCAGGAGGCAAGAGCTCATCTCACACCTGACCCAGCTCATCTCTGCACCTCACCTAACAAGGCTCTTTTCTTCCCTGTGCTCAGAAAACAGATCTTGAAGTTCCTGGATGCCGAGAAGGACATTTCAGTGCTGAAGGGGACGCTGAAGCCGGGGGACATCATCCACTACGTCTTTGACAGGGACAGCACCATGAACGTGTCCCAGAACCTGTACGAGCTGCTGCCCCGCACCTCTCCCCTCAAGGGCAAGCAGTTCCCCAGCTGTGCCATCGTGGGCAACTCGGGGGTGCTGCTCAGCAGTGGCTGCGGCCCCGAGATCGACGCTCACAGCTTCGTCATAAGGTAGGGAGAGCACTGCTCCTAAAGCACAGGGCTGTGGAGTTTTTGGGGTCCCCCGTGGCAGGAAGGAAATTAATCTGACTCCATGTTCTTAGAAGGCTAATTTATTTTTACTTTTATTTTATTTTATTTCTACATATTATTTATATTTATTTATTGTATATTTATATAATATCTATATTATATTTATATAATTGTTATTTATATTATTTATAATTAATAATGATAATTACCCATTGACTTAATAATTGAATACATAATTGCATTAATATGTTTATATTATTATATTTTATAGTCCATATATATTATTTATATATTTATTTATATTATTATATCACATTATATCACATATTATATTATATTATATTATATTATATTATATTATATTATATTATATTATATTATATTATATTATATTATATTATATTATATTATATTATATTATATTATATTATATTATATTATATTATATTATATTATATTACATTACACTACATTACATTGCATTATACTAAAACTATGCTAAAAAATGCAGAAAGGATACGTACAGAAGGCTTAACAAGATACTGTTTAAAACTCCTGACTTCTTCCAGAGTCCCGACACAGCTGGACAATGATTGGTCATTAAGTAAAAGCAACTCACAAGAAACCAATCAAGCAGCCACCTGTTGGATAAACAATCTCCAACCACATCCCAAAGCAGCGAAACACAGTAGAAGCAACCAGATAATTGTTGTTTTAATTTCTCACTGAGGCTTCTCAGCTTCCCAGGAGAAGAAATCCTGGCGAAGGGATTTTTCAGAGAATGTGATGGTGGCACAGAGGGGCTTTGGGAGCAGTGCAGGGGGCTGGAGTCCAGATCAGCTGGGGCAGCACAGCCTCGCATCCCCATGTGTTCTGCTGGAAAACCTTCCACACATCTCCAAGTGCTTCCCACGGGTTCTTTTCAGTGCACCCTGTCTCTTCTCATGGTGCACCATTTACCCTCCTCAACCTCCTCTTCTCTCAGTTTTGTCCTCTTGCAAACAAACCCCATCCTGGGCTCTCACAAACCTGATTCACTTCTGCCCTTGAGCACAAGGGTGCCCCCCATGATGCCCTGGCACCACATGCCCAGGTGTGACACTCCCCTGTGTCCCCTCTGTCCCCAGTGCTGCACTGCCCCAGGGACCTGCAGCAGCACATCCTGAGCCCTGCTGGGACACACCAAATTCACTTCTGGAGGTGTCTGAAGTGGAGAGGAGGAGCTCCTGCCCTCCCAGCCCCATGCCCCTGTTAGCTGAGAGGCTGTAGAATCTGCAGATGATTTATGTACATGCAGACATTTGTTTTCTGGTGAGTCTATTACAAGGACAGCCCAATCCATCAGCAGCTCACAGAGGCGGTGCTGCTGTGACGTGGGATTGAGGATAATGTCACCTCTGTCCCCCTCTCAAGCCCTGCTGCTCCAGCTGCCTGGCTGCTGGCAGCCCCAGCCTGCCCACAGGGGATAGGGCATCCTCAACTGGAACACAGTGAGCAGAGGGAAAAACTGCTTACTGCGGTTCTGGCAAAGTTCAGTGAGGGGCATTCATGTCAGGCAGCAAAACTGCAGGATAAAAGCTTTTCTGGATGTGAGGATGGGGATTTTGAGCAGCTTCTCCCCAGCCATGTGCTGGTGCAGGTCTGGCACAGACACGCTTCCCACTGTAGGCTGTCTGAGCCACTGCTGGAGCCTGCATCTTCCTGAGGAAGGTTGGTCCATCCAGGCAGCCTTTTCAGCAGGGTTGGCAGTGACCAGTGATTGGGTCTGTGTCCAGGATACAGCTCCAATGTTTATTTTTACTGAATTCACTCCTGGGATGAGTCAATCAAAAGGCCCCTGTGCCAGTAGCTGGATTTTCCCTTAGTTTTCCCATCTGTAAGTAGGGAAAACAGTAATAATATCTGATTACAAGGCAGATGCTTAGGATGCAATTCCTGCTTGTTAAACACTGTAACTTCACTGTCAAACACCACAGCAGAGCACTCCGTGTGCAAACACATAGGTAGCCTCTGGTTTTTAGGATGCTGGGAGAGCATCTCTCTGCATCTCTCCATCAGCTGGTTCCCAGTGCCATTTGCCCTGTGCCATGGGCATGGCACAGACACAGATGACCCCCCTCAAGGAGCTGTAGGAAACCATTCTATAACCAGGGTGATTTGCTGGCACTTTGTCCCACTGGCCCTCAGCCCTCACGCTGCTGTGGCACAGGAGATCATGATACATGGCCCGTGCCCACATGTACAATTTGAGAGGAGGCAGCAATGAACACTACAGAAAAAGGTGTTTTTTGAGGGTCACAGCCTCCAGACGGCCAGGCAGACCCTGTGGAGACCATGTCCTGGCATCCCCCTCCTGCTGGTGTCACTATCACCACAGTGCCACCAGGTCTGCTGTTTGCAGAGACTCACCTGGGGAGAAAAGGCTTTTGGATAATGTTACTCCAGCAGGGCTGGAATTAAGAGGGAAGTGCTTTCCTTGAGTGGAAAAGTGTGTTTTGTCTAAAATCTGCCATGAGAGCAGAGACTGGAGCTTTGTTGCTGATGTTATTTTCTAGGGGCACCAGAAGAGCTGCTGCTCCCTGCAAACCACCCAGGTGACACCACAGTTGTGGCTGACACTAGCCTTGTCCCAGGGGGACATGTGTGCACGTGCCATCATGCTGAGGGATGCTGGCTGAGATGGCTCATCATCACTAATTTACTTCAGAGGGTCATTCTCCCATCTCTTCCTCCCGAAAGCGAGGGTGAACGGGCACAGTGTCACCAGCCCTGGCTTTTGGCACCACACCCCCTCCTGCCTGTCACTGCCCTCTCTCACTGCACTGAACAGGGCTGCTGGCTGTTCCCCTTTGCAGGTGCAACCTGGCCCCCGTGCAGGAGTACTCCCAGGACGTGGGCATGAAGACAGACCTGGTGACCATGAACCCCTCGGTGATCCAGCGCGCCTTCGAGGACCTGGTGAACGAGACGTGGCGGGAGAAGCTGCTGCAGCGCCTGCACAGCCTCAACGGCAGCATCCTCTGGATCCCTGCCTTCATGGCCAAGGGGGGCAAGGAGAGAGTGGAGTGGGTGAACGAGCTCATCCTGAAGCACCACATCAACGTCAGGACTGCCTACCCCTCGCTGCGCCTGCTGCACGCGGTCCGAGGGTGAGCATCGCTCTGCTGAGCTCCCGCCAGCACCCCTGGGCTGGAAAGGGATCCCTGGGCTCAAGGGATCTCCAGGTTTGAGGGATCCCCAGGTTTGAGGGATCCCCAGGTTTGAGGGGTCCCCAGCTTGTTTTCCTGCGGGAAAACAGCACAAGTTGTTCCCTTCTGCAGAGCCTGAGGATGGGGTGGTGGATGGTCCCTAGATAAGCGTGGTGTTTGTGAGGACCCCAGGACGGAGGGGGAATTGAGAATCTGACTCCTTGTTCTCAGAAGGCTGATTTTTTATGATATGATATGACATATAATATAATACATATTATATATTGTAATATATTTTATATTACATTATATTATATTACATTATATTATATTACATTACATTATATTATATTACATTATATTACATTACATTATATTACATTATATTACACTATATATTAATATCTTGACATCTACATTAAAATTATAGTTCATATTATTTATTATAATTTATATTTAATATTATTTTTCTATTTAGTATTAATATAACATATATTATATTATATATTATGTATTATATATTATATAATATATAATGTACATAATATATATTATATTATATTATATTATATTATATTATATTATATTACGTTATATTACATTATATTACAATATATTAATTATATTATATTACATTATATTACATTATATTACATTACATTATATTATGCTATACTAAAACTATACCAAAGAATAGAGAAAAGATACTTGCAGAAGGCTTAACAAGAATGCATAATAAAAACTGGTCACTGCTGCCAGAGTCCCAACACAGCTGGACCACGATTGGTCCTTAAGTTAAAACAATTCACGCGTTGGATAAACAATCTCCAACCACATTCCAAAGCAGCAAAACACAGAGGAAGCAATCAGATAATTACTGTTTTCATCCCTCTCTGAGGCTTCTCAGCTTCCCAGGAGGAGAATCCTGGGCAAAGAGGATTTTTCAGAAAATATGAGAGTGACCGACAAGAACTTGTGAGCAGGGAGTCCCCACTGTGCTCTCTGAGGGGCTTTTAGCAATATCCAAACCTCCAGGGCTTTCCTGGGGCATCACCATAACTCCCAAGCCTGTGGTTAGGGCTTTCCTTGGAGAAAGGGGTGTGCACTGAGCTAGCCATGAGATTTGTCACCTTGTGCTTCAGTGGCACAGGTCTGACACAGCTCCTCAAGTCAGGGAGCTCCTGGGTGAGCCTGACTGGGAGGGGAGTGATGTGGTCTGGTCCTGCTGGTCACATAAGCAGTGCCAGGTGGTGGTGACTGGGTTTACTCTGAGGGAAGGAAAGGCTCTTTCTGTTCTCTGCCTGATCTTCAGGTGTACAGGAGACACAGCTGGAAATGGTGGGAATGAGGAGGTTATAAAAGAAAGAGAGCCCCAGGGGTGAGATTTTCATGTAAATGGCTTGGGAATGGGGTAAGCTCTTGCATTTGTGCTTTATTTCTCTAGGAAGATCATGATTCCTTAGGCATTTAGGGAGTTGAGGCGGACAGTGACTTTTGCTGGAGATGACTTATGGCAGCAGTTGTCCTCTGATCCTGACTAGACCCCATTAATCTCACAGGATGGCAATTTCCTGGTGCAGCTGGTGCTCCCACTTCTAAAAAGCCTCAGCATTAATGTTCCTTGATTTCTTGAGCACTTCTCCTGCACACCTCTGAGTGTGAGCTCTGCAGTCAGTTGGTCCCTACTGGCTGTTCCCTGTCCCAGCTCAGGTTGTGTCAGTGCTGGGGGTGGGTAGGGGACAAGGGACAGGTTTTGGGGTCATTTCAGCCAGGAGCAAGGCAAGGAGGGGCTCTAGGGCAGCCTGGGAGGAGTGGAGTGGCTCCATGGTGCCTCACAGGCAGCAATAATGAGCAAGTACCACATCTGCCCCAAGTGCCTGTGTTAGAGGCTTCCTTGGGCCAGAGAGGCATCTCACAGAAAACACTGGCTCTGAGGTAAAGAAAGGGAAGGAAATGATGCCACAACTCACAGAAGGGGAAGACAGGAAGAAAAAAAAATCCCACAACCCAAATTCAGAGCTATTTCTAGCTATAATTGACTTACTTTCATCTGTCAAAATAGAATTAAGCTCCTGTAATAAGCCCTCTAAATCAACAGGCTGCTAATCCTGTGCTGGCAACCATTCCCAGTGCCAGGAACTTCCCATAGGAAGCTTTGCAGAGGAGTTGGCAAGGGTTAGGCATCCCTTTCCCAGGGGAGAGGAGGATGCCTCCACAAGCTCAGCTGCTGGGCTTATCTTCCAGCTCACAGCATCTCCCTGGCCTCTCTGTGTCCCTGTGGTCCAGCTGGGCTGGCTGGCACGCTGGCTGTCCCTGTGCAGCTCCAGCAGAGCAGCGCTGCAGCCTCCACCTGTGGCTGCCACGAGCTGCCTGGCTGCAGGAGGTGCAGGGATTTCGGGAGAAGCCCAGGGGCTCAGTGCTGTCTCATGTACGGAGCAATGCAGCCATGGCTTGGAGCAGTGCCTTCCTTCCTGGGATCCTGGAATCCTTCCTGGAATCCCGGAATCCTTCCTTCCTTGAATCCTTCCTACCTGGAATCCTTCTTTCCTTCCTGGAATCTATCCTGGAATCCTTCCATCCTGGAATCCTTCCTTCCTTCTTTCCTTCCTGGAATCTATCCTGGAATCCTTCCATCCTGGAATTCTTCCTGGAATCCTGGAATCCTTCCTGGAATCCTTCCATCCTGGAATCCTTCCTTCCTTCTTTCCTTCCTGGAATCTATCCTGGAATCCTTCCATCCTGGAATCCTTCCTTCCTTCTTTCTTTCCTGGAATCTATCCTGGAATTCTTCCATCCTGGAATCTATCCTGGAATCCTTCCATCCTGGAATTCTTCCTGGAATCCTGGAATCCTTCCATCCTGGAATCCTTCCTGGAATCTTTCCATCCTGGAATCCTTCCTTCTTTCCTTCCTGGAATCCATCCTGGAATCCATCCTGGAATCCTTCCTTCCTTCCTTCCTGGAATCCATCCTGGAATCCTTTCTTCCTGGAATCCTTCCTGGAATCCTTCAATCCTTCCTGGAATCCATCCTGGAATCCTTTCTTCCTGGAATCCTTCCTGGAATCCCTTCTTCCTTCCTTCCTCCCTTCCTAGAATCTTTTCTTCCTCCTTCCTGGAATCCTTCCTTCCTTCTTTTAGCGCAACTCCACTGGGCTCTCATGCAGGGACCGTGGGTTTTGGGCTTCTCAGAGCCCCCAGGGGCTCAGAGGGGTGCAGCCAGAGAGGGCAGCAGGCGCCTGAAGGGTGCTGGGGGTGGCAGCTGGGCAGTGCTGGTGCTGGTGGCACGCCCCAAGGTCCTGGCTGGAAAAGCATCCAAGCCCTCCCTGCTGTGCCCTGGGCTGCTCACCGTGCCAGGTGCCTCCTGGCAGCACAGGGGCAGCACTAATTCAATTACAACCACAGAGGCCAGCGCTGATCCTCGGCAGGGATTGCCCTCTAAGCCAAGGGAGCTGCTGCCTGACCTGCCCTGCTGCTCCCGCGCTGATCAGCAGCAAAACAAGGATGCCCACTGATTAGCAATTAGCTTAATGAAAAGTGCAGCCCCCTCAGAAAGCCAGAGCTGATGGGAGCACTTCAGCACTGACCCAGGAGCTCACAGAGGGTTCACCCAGGCCTGGGGGTGAAGGGCTGGGCTGTTCTGAGTCAGTGTTTAACCCTTTCCTTGGTGCACCCTTTCCTTGGGGTGGATTTGGGAGTCATTCAGGCATAACTGAATGAACTGGGCACAGCTGAGGGAGGTGGGTGATGCTCTTGCTGATGTGTAGGAAATCTCTCAGGTACCAATGGGGTTGCCTTGACCATCTGCTCAGGGTAATTGATATGATGTGGTTTGGGGTGAAGGAGTCCTTCCTCAGGACCAGAATCACCAGGAGTTTACTTATCCATCTCTTCTGTGTCACTGTCCAGTTCCTGTGATCATCCCATGTTTTTGCTTATGAAGGGTATGGTCTCCAAGAACATCCTCTGTCTCTGCAGCTCTCTCTGTGCTGGTTCACAGCACTCTGTTTTTATTTGACAGATCTGAGATTTGTGAAACAAATACATTTAGTGGCATGTGGTGTGCAGCAGAGAATGAATAACCCACAAAGCCCCTCAGCACATCCCTCTGTGCTGCAGTGGGCTGCTCTTGCAGAGAGGTCCCATCTTCTCCCTTTTTGGATAAAACTACCTTTTAACATCTACCCTGAGTTGATTTGGAAGTCACAAAGAAATGAGAAATGGGGGAAGTTTTTCAGCCAAGGTACCCCTTTGTTTTTTATTTTTTCCCAAGGAATAGCACTTTCTGCAAAGGCTGACATCTCAGCCAACTTCAATTTGGCCACAAAAGTGTTGCCTTTTCTTTCTCCACTACCAGCAAAATACATTTGTGAGCCCTTGACTTCTCCTTGAACCACAGTATTTATTGTCCTGCTCTGCTTTCCCTCAAACCAAAACTCATTTCAAGTGGCAATTGAGCCTTTTTCCTATAATTTTCAGCGCATTTTGGGGCGTTTGTAGAGGGTGCATTGCCGAGATAAGTAAAAAGCATTTGGTTTTGTTGTCCTTAACAGCATCATTTGAGACATCACCTTTCAAGCTGTGAGGGTGCTTTAAATGTTTGCTGATAGTGGCAGGCTTTGCTCACACGGTTCAGCTCTCACCAGGAGGGGAGGGAGCTTTCAGCATTCCAGTGGAGGAGCTCAGAAAGGAGCCAGGTCACCCCCAGGGCTGGAGAGGGAGGCATTTGGTGGCAGGGAGGCAGCTCCTGTGTGTTTCAGGGTGTGTGCATCCTTACTTTGCACTGGTTCCATGAAATGTCCCCTGAGGAATTCCTCTGGCGAGGGGAGCAAGCAAACCCCTTACAAGTTGCCTGTTAGTGTCTCCAAAAATCCTTGTAATCCCCACTGCCAAGCAGCTTTCTTTAGAGAAGTAACATGGAATGCAGGCAGAGGGGGAAAATAATTGTGTTGGGAGGTTTGTCTGTCGCTCCTTGCAGGGAATTCAGGGACACGTTTCACTTTGTCTAATCTGCTCTAGCGTTTCTCGCTGTGTCCATCACCAGGGGCTCTTGGCAGTAACCAATTCCAGTCCCATAAGATTTTGTTAAGGGCTTCTTGAGAGAGAAAAAAAAAAATTAAAAATCAATAAACCTTCCCAGCTCCTTGGCTTGGTCTCCCATTAGGTTTAAATCCAAGCAGCTGTGACAGCTGTTGTGTGCTCTTCAGGACAATCGTGCACTCAGAGCTGCAGCCTGGCAGCCACAGGGTGCATTCTGCTTTGCCTTGGGTCTCTGCCTGGCCCCTCACACCCAAACAGGGGCTGAGCCTTCACCTTTGCAGGGTTCCAGGGCTGCCTTTGCCATCCATCAGTGTGAAAAACGCCAGTCACTTGTTTTTAAAATTTTAAAAGTTTAATAGTAATAAAATGGTTATAAAAATAGTAATACAAATAGGGTAATAATAATTTGGATAATTTAAGTTAGGACAATGTGAGACAATAAAAACAAAGAGTTACAGACGTCCAGGTACCTTTTTCTGGGCATTACAAGCCCGAAAAAGGACCCCGGTTAACAAAGGATAAACCCTTAAGGACAACAGCCTGTTGCATATTCATACACTTCATACATGATGCATAAATTCCATTCAAACACAGGATTCTGTCTGGTCTTCATCAACTTCTTCCCTCTAATCCTAATAGCGCCTTCAAGCTGGGAAGAAGTTAATTTCTTCTGATAAGAAGGCAATAAATTCTTTTTCTCTGAAAGATTTAGGTGTCCTGTGGCTGCTATCTCACTGCAAGCCCTTTCTTTTAAACAAAGCATCTTACACAGCATAGTTTCCATTTTAACTATTTTTATAACCTAAAACTATATTTAACACAGTACTTAAGAGAATTAATACAGCATTACTTTCTATCACAACACATATAATATTCATTTTAATATTTGCAAAAAGCCAGTCATAAAATAAATGCATTTTTCACAGTCAGCCATGGTGGGAGCCCTCCTGGTGGAAACCCACACCTGCTCCCTCCTCTCCTCCTGTCCCCATCATGCCACCTCCATTCCAGCCCCTTTGCCTCACACATGTGCACATGGTTCTCCTGACTGCTCCTTTCACTGCATCCCTCCACAGCCTCTGCTTTTCTCTAGCACATCACTCAGCTCCTGTTTTTCCTTTTCAGAGCCCTCCCAGCTCTGTTTTTCTCACCCTCTGTCTCAAGGTTGGTTCTGCTGTGTCCAGCAGTATCAGGCCAGCATCAATCACTTGTGGGTTTTCAAAGCAGCTCCTTCGTGCTTCCTCCCTTGATGGAGTTTCATGCTCACAGGGGCTCCTCTAAAATAACTGCCCTGGGCTCTTGTGCCTTAAAGCTCTTCCCCTAAACATTAAATAAATGGTTTAAGGGCTGTGGTCCTGCACTCAGGTGAGGCAAAGAGATGTTCAAAGGGTGTAGGGAGAAAAAACAGCCATTCACAAGTGTGTGAGTGGAGTGGGGTGTGAGGGGGAACTGTGAACACCCATAAAGCCATGTGTGGGTGGTTAGATCAGTGGATATCCTGCAGAAAAAGTCCTTGTGTGAGCTATTATCCTCTCCTCTTCGGCACTTGAGGCACCTTGAACCCGAGCTGTGGTGTGTCTGCACTGGGGGCCCGAGAGAGTCAATTTGTTCCTGTTAATCTGGAAGATTCAGTCTTTTCTTTTTCAAAAGAAGTGAAGGGGCATAGAGAGGAAAGGTGAAAGAAAGAAGGTTATTCTCAATTATTTTCCCTTTTTGTCTGTTTAGAAAAGCTTTAACTTGAAGGTGTGGAGTACCATATGTGTTTGAAAAAACATCACAGCTCAAGATCTGGAGGAGAGGAGAGTTTTTTATCTGTGGCTCGGAACTGATTTGCTTGTGCCAAGTCACCAAAAGCAGAACCAGGCTACATGGTCTGGATCCAGCCTAGACAAGGAGGCTGGGTTTGGTGTTTGGGCTTTGCCCAGCCTGTGGATAAAGCCCAGCTGACACCAGATGCAGTCTTTGGAGTCAGTGTTAGCATTGGATGGGGACATGCCCATTCCTGCTTGTCCAGCTCCGCTCTCATCACTGCTCGTGGCTGTTCTGGTGGAGGTGACAGAGGAAACTCAATACCTGGACAGAAAAAGGGCTGGAAGAAGCTGAAGGGGGGATATCAGCTGCTCCCTGGGCTCCAGCACTTCATCTCCATCCAGCCAGCACTGGACTGGGTGCTGTTCCCTGGCAGGACCAGCAGCTCCTGTCCCCCTGCACCAGCCTCAGCCAGGGCACTCGCTCTGGTTATCTGTGCCTGGTTTTCCTGGTGTTACTGGAGCAGGGTGTGTGTGGCAGGCTGATAAAACACTGCTGCCACTCAAGGACTAGCACCTCCACAACAGCCTGTGCTTATATCGCCCTTTTATGAATTAGCTTTTTTAAAAGAGTCCGAAATTCCATTATTTCAGCTGTTCTGATTTGTATCATGAAACAATGCGGCCGATAACTGCTGAAATTTGATTTCTTCATTGACCTGTGTCTTTTATTCATTTCATCAGGTCAATGGATTTTCTGTTAATTTTTTCCTGTGGGTTAACCCTTACCTGGAGGGTACGAGTTATTTTAGGTGTTTCTCAGGCGTGTCAGGTTGGTGAGCAGAGAGCAGACCCCTGAATGCTGCCTGCAGGGAGGAGTTCTGCACCCAGCATTCCAGCCCAGATCCAGGCCAGGCTCTTCTCCCCACATTCAGTGATGCTGGGGAGGCTGAGCACTCTCAGGGTGGTGGGGCACCTGCTCCAGGCGTGCCCTGGCTCGTGTGGCTGCTGTGGCATTGCCTAGGGCAGTGCCAGTGTTGACTCCTGCAGGATTCCCACTGGGCTTTGAGGTCCCAGTGCAGCAGTTTCTTTCCCTGAGGAAAGGCACCTGGCAGAGGTTCTGCTTAGGAACCTTCTGATCATCTCCAGTGGAGGATGAGGAGAAGAGGAGCAGCCAGAACCATCTCCCAGTCGTAGTCTGATACTCTCTGAGCTGCTCTTCTTAAGTCTCAGTTCAAGAAGGTGTCAGGGCTTGTGTCTAGGCTGCCTCCTTACAGAAGATGGCCTTGAAGATCTGATGGCATTTTCCATCTGTCACCACCATGATCTGAAACCAGAGCTGTCTCAGGCAATGTTTCCCTGACAGAATCCTGGTTCCTGTTCTGAGCCACATCCTGCTCAGGCTCCTGCCAATCTCAGGAGCTGCATCTACCCCTGAGGGTTTATTTACAGACACAGCACCAGCTCCTCGCTGGGAGAACAGCTCTTAGAACAGAGGTATTGGGTTTCAGGACTGCTCTTTGCTCTTCTCTTTTAATTGCTGTCTCTTTCCATAAAATGACGCAGTTAATAGTTATGGTGATTGGTGTAGCCAGTTTGAAAAATAATTACTGCCTGCTTCGAGATTATCTTTCCTCCTAATTAAAATCTTGGACCTCACATATTAAAGGTGTGCTGTTGACACAGCATCCCATGTGCGCCCAGACAACCTCATTTGGATTTACAGAATTAATTAGGTTTTATTTCCATCCCCAGCTGTTCTCTCCTGCACCAGGGTTGTGGCTGCTGTCTCAGCTGGACAGTGGTGGGAGAGATAAGAGGAAGGTCTTGCATATTTCCCATCACAAACCAGTCATTAAAAAGTATTTCCCAGACCTCAGCAGAGGATTTCCCACCTTCACTGTGCAGGAAACAAATTGCAGGAGCTGTGGCATGGCCTGTTTTATGGATTGGGCATTATGTGTTACGTTATGTCATCCAAGTGGGTGGTTTGGGACACCCTGCAGTCCCTCACTCCCTCTCAAAGCTGCACTGAGAATTTATAATGCTGCATGAGTGAGGTTTTTGCAATGCCCTGCCTGCAACAAAGGGGAAATACAGACAGAAGAGCCAGGTTTTCATTTTCATTATTAAAAAATGACTTGTCAGTGTTCCCTACCCCAGTATTATCAAGGGAGTGCTGCATTTGGTGGGGTGGATGCACTGGGTTGGATGTGGTAGGGCTCTCTTAGGGTGGTGGTTTGTGCACACTTGTTGGGATTGGTGAGGTTTTTTGTGTGTGCTGGGCTGCAGAGGTCAGCATGTGTCTGTAGGGTGCTTCAGTGTCTGACCCAGGTCATTTTTCTCCTTGTTAATATGCATGAAACTGCATGGTCACATGCATGGCCTGTGCCTCTGTACAAGCATCACTTCATCTTGCTGCCAGGGTCCTTGGATGTTCATGGAGTATTTGCAGCCTCTCAACAAAACACAAAAGTTAGTATTTTGGGAGGACAAAAGGTCAGCAGTATTTTTCTGTGTACTCCAGCTGGTAAAATGATAGAAAGGAGAGTTTTGAGGCTAAAGCGGCTGCAGGACAAACCCAGACAGTTGTCCTCCCTCAAAGCCAGCTGGTTAATATGACTTGACAGTTCTTCCCAGGTGGCTTCCCTGCTGCATGAGGAGACCCTAATTCACAGTGTTAAATGGTTGTGATGATCTCCCATTTCCCTCTGCACACTGGGGGGCTAATGTGCTTACCCATAAACTCATCAAGGAGGCTGCTTTATGGCTACCTGTGGGAGCTGGTGGCTGTGGCACTGCAGTGAGCTCTGCTGGCTCCCCCAGCACAGCCCCATGGCTGGGCAAGCACAGGAAATGCTAATTATTCTGCTTTTCCCCCAGTTTCTTGCTCTGTTTTTGTGCTGGATGCCAGCATGAGCCAGGCAAAGATCTCCTTCCCAAAACATCATACTCATCCTTTGCTTGAGCACCCCTGGACGTGCCACCCCAAAAAACTGTCCCTGTGCCCTTCTTGCATATGCTGAGGAGGTCACTCTGCTTCCAGAATTTGATTCACCAGAAAAGTCAATTTTTTTCTCTTATCTGGCTGAGAACAAGCAAGCACGTTTTGTGCCTCGGTTGCTAAATTGTAATGGCTTTCTTGAAAAGCTAATTTGCAGGATTAAGGCTCAGCTCTCCCAAGGGTTCCTGCTGTCTGAGCACCAGACCCTCAGGAGCCCAGCAGAAAGTGCAGATGAGGAGCAAGGCACTTCCTGGGGCTCCACTGTGACTGAAGGACCTGCCTCAGGATCCCAGACACCTGGTGAGGGCACAGAAGAGCCAGGTGCTCTGTTTGTCCAAGGGGCTGCCACTCGCTCACCTTTAAAAATAATGCAAGGGCTCCCAGAGGCTGTGGCACAGCAGGATGTGCTGCCTGCACCCTGGCATCAGACATGCTGGGGGAGGAGGGACTCTGCCTGATGGGGATATTTTCTACCTCCCCAAACCTTTTGCTTTCTGATTTTGCTCCTCTTGACAGTGTTTTCCTGAGAGAACCAGACGAGTTGCTTTTGCAATAAATACGGGGCGCTGGAAACATCTTCTTACAGGATGTTGATTCTGCAATAATTTTTCTCAGCAGCCCAAAATACCACAGCTGATACCATTTCTGCTGCTGCATCACCACATCCCTGCGTGCTTCCCCCGTTCTTTTTGCCATCCCTCATAAAAACTAACGTGCTTGCCAGCAGTGAGCACAGCTGACCTCCATATCTCACATTTTCTGTTGCAGTGTGCCATATTGTGTGTCTGATGGACTCGTGCTGCCGAGTGTGGTGATGAATCTTGGTCCAGGATCACAGCAGCAGTGGCTGGGTGTAATGGGAACTCAGCAGTGCATTTTAGCTCTTTCAGCCTGGTGACCCTTTGTTCCAAGGCAGATGTTTTTCTCGCCCTGTCATGTTTGCTGTCAGAGTAAAATCTCCATTCATCAATGAAAGCCATCAGCATGTGTTTGACTGTGCCTGCTTCGAGGGGTTGTTGGAGTCTACTTGACATGTGGATGCTTTGGTCTGTGGTATTGATCTCCAGGGTTGATTGGAAGATAATTGTAGGCTGAAGTACCGAGGGCCACTGTTGCAAGCAATTTGTTTTTCATAAAGGATTGTCGAGGCACGAAATGCTTCAGTGCCATGGCAACAAGTGAGATGTAACCAGCAGGCAGAGAGCAGGAGCATGCAGTCCCTGGAGAGGCTTTTCCTTGGCATGGAGAACCCTGCCAGTCAGAATCCTCTCCCTTTGCATCACCAATACATCTCAGTGAGGGGCTGGAGAGGGAGAAGGTGCAGAGCAGGGTGTGCTGTGTGAATAACAGGCTCCATGTCCCTTTGCAGGTACTGGCTGACCAACAAGGTGCACATCAAGCGCCCCACCACCGGCCTCCTCATGTACACCCTGGCCACCCGCTTCTGCAACCAGATCTATCTCTATGGCTTCTGGCCCTTCCCCCTGGACCAGAACCAGAACCCAGTCAAGTACCACTACTACGACAGCCTCAAGTACGGCTACACCTCGCAGGCCAGCCCGCACACCATGCCCCTGGAGTTCAAAGCCTTAAAGACGCTGCACCAGCAAGGAGCCTTGAAGCTGACTGTGGGGGAGTGTGATGGGGCCACGTAGGCTGGTCCCCAGGCACGTTCCTGCACAGCCACAGGAGGAGGGGAGGGGGCAGAAAGGACGAGTGGTGCCTGGCGGGGTTGGTCACCTTCGTTAAGGCGACACCAATATATCTTCGTGGTACCTATATATATTGACCTGAGTGTTATAACTGTTTGCTGTTCACCGAGGGAGGGGCAGGAGAGGTGCAGGGGCGTCTCACAGGACTGGCCTGGGCAAGAGACCCCCTTTGCTGTGGGGCTTGCTGGACTCGAGGGGCGTTTGCCTCCCGCGGGAGAGGCGCGGAGGCGGCCTTGGTTTCCGCGGGTGTGTCGGGGATGGTGACCGTGAGCCGTTTGTCGTGACTGGTGCCAGGTTGGTAGTTAGTTTGTTCGGCCAAGGGCAGCGAGGTGCACCCTTGGCCCCGTGCTCGTGGCGGGGAGGGGCAGGGGCAGGGGCAGGGGCAGGGAGGGGGTGGGCAGGGAAGGTTTGTTGGTGGCTCTCACAGCCCAGGGTCCCGTGGCACCGGGCAGGAGCCGGGTCCTGCTCCGCAGGGAACAGTGCCCAGATCCGTCCAAACACAGGCTGGGCACAGCCTTGGGAGCAGGGGAAGCCTCTGGGGCTGCAGGAGGTGGCAGGGAGCAGAGCTGAGCTGATCCCAGTGGCACTCACAGAGAGGTGCTGGGCAGGGGGAAGGTGGGGAGGATGCTGAATGTTTCTGCTGAATGTTGAAGATTTCTCTTCCTTTTCCAAGGAGCAGAGAGGCTGGAATGTCACAGGAAGGAGCTTTGCTGCCACAAAGCAGCACCATTAGTATTGAATAGTCTGACTGTGTCACAAGGACACCCAGCATCTGTCAGGGCTTGTGAAAACCATAAGTATATCCAGCTCAGATTCCTCAAATTCCCAACTGTTCCCTGCTAAGCAGCCTGCCTTCTTTCCTCCTCCAAAAACTGCCAAAATATGGATGATAGGCCTAGACCCAGCCAAGCAGAAGGACCACAGGACTTCAAGGGACTTTTTCAAGTCTAAATAATTTATTTTCAGTTTCTCCCTGAAGAGCCAGCACACAGTGCTGAATTCCTGGAGTCCCACTCTGTCAGTCCTTTCAAGCCCTAATTATCTCTCACTCCCAACAGTTAAATAGGATGTCAGATGGGTCTTGATGGGATGCTTGCCTAGTGATGAACATCATAGAAATAATATTTTCCTTTTTTTTTTCCTGCCAGACAGAACCCAAAATACAAAGAATTTTTTATAACCACATTTGCTTTTTCTCTGATTTTCGGGGGTTTCGAAGGAAGCAACTAGATTGATCTGATGATTCTGTTTCATTTTCTGCCTCTGTGGCCTATTCTGTTTGTCTCCTAATTAGCACTCAGTGCCAGAATGCAGGTGAGTCCAGGGTTCAGCAAGGGCTGTTTGGGTTTAATTTGTGGGAGAGTAAATAACACTGCACAGGCAGACCTCAGGCATGCACTCCACTGCTGCCATGGCTGGGTATCATCACCTTTGGGCCTCCTCCTGCTGCTGTGTTTCTTAAGTTAAAAAGTGTACAGTTTGGGGCTGAAATACTTGACATTGTCTCTTTAAAAGCTGAGTGCTTCAAGTGGTAAAAAGAAGAGCTCACTTTCATGTTTTGGGCTGTAAAAGCTACTGTACCCACAGGAGCCTCCAGCCTGCTAATTAGTGTCAGATGAAGATGGCTAAGATTAAGGTATAAGCAACATTATAGTGGATAAATGTGGGCTAATCTGCCACTGAGGGGATGTTTCTTTCCAGCACCAGAAAATCGTTTCTTTCATGTATTTTTTTTTTATTTTTTTAAACCTGGTGCCTTTTTTTTCCCCCCTGCATATTATTTTTACTTGACTTTAGTTTCACAATAAAGCTAAACCTGGCTGTGAACCTCAGCTTAAGCTGAGAGAGAAGGAGACAGAGAGTAAAACTGCAGGATGGAAGTAATCTGCCATGCCAGGGAGCTTCCCACGATTCAGGAGTGGTTCTTAAAGCCAGATAATTCCCAGGCTTGTCCCCAGCACAGGGGGAGGGACAGAGCAGGGCTGGAGCTGCAGGGACTGCCAAAGCCAACTGTTGTATTGAGGGGCCTGGGCCGTGGTACTGATTGCTGTTAGCAAACCTTCTTTTTAAATAAAAGTAGAGGAAGTGAAACACATGTGCAGGGGTTTTATTTTTACTCTGTATTTTCATTGAACGGCGAGAGGGGAGCCAAGACCATGAAGTGCCATGGGATCAATTCCAGGAGACCCTGGAACCCCTTGGGCTGGTGAAGGAGAGGGGAAGGCTGGGCTTGTTTGCCCACGTGGGGTGGATGTCAGGGCTGTGCCAGGGAGACATCCAAAGCCATCAGGATGTTCTCACTGTGCCCACAGGGATTTTTGGGCTGAAGCTGCAGCAGCACAACAAGGGTGTGCTGGGGGGTGAAAAGGGGTTGGGAGAAGGGATTTTTCTTTCTGGTGCTCTTGAAGCAGCTGCTGCATCAAAGCACAGGCAAGTTATAAGCAAATTATTCAGGGGGATGAAATTGCTGGTGATGTTTCTATTCCCAGAATGGGCCCTGTTCCACCCCCGTTGTAAAAATGCATTAAACCATGAGCAAGACCCTGCAGCTATTGAAATCCCTGGCTGAGCTCCCATTTCACCTTGCTGCCATGCAGGCTGGTCTCTGCTGTGTTTATATGCACAAAAAACAACTAACAATTTCCCCTTGCTTTAGTGTTTTGTGTCAAGCCCTCTGGTCTGGTTCTCTGAGTGGCTCCTCAGGCTGGAAACACAATTTATCATCTCCGTTTCCAGCAAATAGGTGGGACCTGGCTCCACCAAGCCCCAGAGTGCCATTAAGCTCCTGTGCTCTTCATAAGGAGCAGAGATCCAGATTCACCTCCTGCAGCAGTGCAGGGGTGGGTGGATGATTTTTGGGCTATTCTGGGGCAGCCACCATCCCTGGAGCAGCTGCCAGATGTTGTGGGGACCCGGCAGCTGCACCAAGCTGCTGCTTGATGGATTTCTTCATGGCCAATTAAGGCTCTTGTGTCATCAGGAGTGAAACAGAGGAGAGCACTGATGCTCCTTAGGCAGAGATGCAGGTGCACAGTGTTGCACCATGGATGTGCATCCTCCATCCCAGCACTGCCTCCAGCCCTGGGGCTGCTCCAAACTGGTGCTGCTGGTGGCTCTGGGATGGGCAGCTCCCTCCCATGGCTTTGTGCCAAAAGGCCCCTGGATGGTAAGAAGTGAAAAAAATTTGAAAAATAGAGGAAAACTTGAGTCTCCAACTGGCTAAGCCCAGATTTTGAGGCTTTTTGGGGCAATGCTCTGAAAGGGCTGCTGGCCAAACAGTGTTCTCCTCACCCTGTGCCCCTGGGGCATCTTCCAGGTACAGCAGCTTGGGGGTAAGGGCTGTGTGTTCCCTGCTCCCCACACCACAGGGAGAAGCTGAGCTGTCTTTTCATTTTATCCATGGTTTGCTGGGGTACATCTTACCCTTGGAGTCTGCCACAGCTTTGGCATATATATATGTATATATGTATATATATATATGTGTATATATATATGTGTGTATATAAAGATATATAAAATATTTTATCTATTATATATTTTAATATAATTTTACATATTATAATAATATTATATGAAATTAATATATAATCTATAATATAATATATAATTATTGTATATTATATATATTATAATATATATTTTATATATTTTTATATATTATAATATTTATTTATTTATTTATTTATTTATTTTTATATATATAGAGAGAGCCATGCCACTATATACATATATATCTAGTGGCATGGTTCTTGCTCTCCTGGGGGAGATCATGCCATATCTGGCCCTGACACCGAGCACATCTCCTCTGGTCAAGCTGCAGAGTCTGCAGGCTCCACTGCCAGCATCCTTTATCATTTATACCTCCACTGCCTTCTCTGGAGCTGACTGGGATGGTTTGAGTTGCAGCAGCCCCTCTGAAGTGCAGCACAGCATCCCCTGGCTGCTTCCCATGCTGCCCAGCCCCTCCCAGCCCCACAGGACAGGAATGGAGTTCGTCCTCTTCCCCCAAACTCTCCTCCAGCCAGGACTTGCTGCAGGTCAATAACCAGCCCTCTGCTTCACTCCCAGCCCAGATAATTAGCGAGCAAAGTGCAAATAGTCACTGTGATTCAAATTAACTTCTAATTTCTTTTCAAGGTGCCTGAGGGGTTTCTTTAGTCCTATGAAAAAAACTGA
Organism: Calcarius lapponicus; assembly: GCA_039654755.1. NCBI lineage: Eukaryota > Metazoa > Chordata > Aves > Passeriformes > Fringillidae > Calcarius > Calcarius lapponicus. The sequence continues at coordinate 6,185,623 of CM077473.1, read as the reverse complement.
TTTTTTTTTTTTTTTTGAGACACCAATCTTGCAAACCAGGAAGACACAATATTTTGTATTCAAGGTGTAATGAAAGTTGTTTTCATTTTTACACTGCATTTTGGATACTTCTTGGGAATAACACTGAGCACTTCAGACAGTCTCGAATCATACAAATTATTTATGTTGATCCCGAAACAAATTCATTTTTAATTTTGTGCAAAATAGTCTCAAAAAGGTTGCACCATGTACAAATCATAACATAGATATTTGGTTTGGTTTTTTTTTATCCACCACTCCTTTTCAAAATTTAAACAATCCAATTTCATGCTAGAGAGGCTTGAAACTATGGAGATTAAAGCTTAAAGCTTTGAGAGACCCACAGGGGACGGCAGGAAAGTGGTTTGGTTTCCTCCAGAGTGCCCTCCAATGTCAGGAGGTAAAACCAGGCACGTAACCACGGTCTCCAATGTAATGCTTTGTCAAACCATACATTTTTCAGCTCTTTTGGTCTTTTGGTTGCTTTAATTTCTAGGTTTCTCTTGTTTATGAATGGTTCATTAGCATATATTTTCATTTCTGTGTGTTACTCTATCACCCTCAGCACCAGACAGCAGAATTTCATTTTGGGGTCCCCCTTTTTAACCATATCAAATGCTTTCCAGCCCTCCTCTTCTTCACTACTACTTAAACTCATTTTTCTCTGTGAAAACAACTGAGCACCTCTGAGCTGGCAAATCTTGTCTGCAGCTCCAGTAGTGCTCATGTCCAGGTTCTACATCGGGAAATCTTCCCACTGGGGACACCACCAGCAGCAGGGAAGGGACTCCATGTCTCACCTGTGCCCCCCAGATGGTTGCACATCACCCACGAAACAAGGAAATTACTGAGAAAGGAAAGGAAATTACTGAGAAAGGCCTTGGACAGGGGCCTGAGTGATAGCCAAAAAAACCATCACCCACCCAAGAGGATGGACTTCTCTCCCAGTCCTAGCAACATCAGGGCATTCAGCAGTGAGCTCCTTTTCCAGCTGGAATAATTCCTTTTTGGTGAACCCCTGCTCATCAAATCTACCCAGTTCATGAGCAAAGCTGTCACAGGCTGGTTCCCTTCACAGCCCAGCTGCAGGCAGATGCATTTGGCTGCTTAACATCATCCCCAAGCAAATCCACCCATGCCCCTACAAAAGGTCAGCACTCACTGACCCTTCAGATGCCCTCAAGAGCTGAGAGCAAATGTGAAGTAACAACATGGATGGAAATATCTCCTGCTTGGTTAATGAAGGAACCTTCAGCCATCTCCAGCCCCTGAAGAGAGGAGGACAGACCCCAGGGAAGGTCAGGGAGATGTCATCCTAAAGGAGATACCAAACTCTCCAGGCTGAAGGCTGCACAGGGCAGGCACTGAATTTACTGCTCTCATGCTCAAAATGAAAGTGAGCAGTATCTGTTGACTGCATCCAGGAGAAAAGCAGAGAGTTTGAGCATGGATTAGGAAAAAACACTGTCCTTGAATGCCAAAAAGCAGCTGGGATCGTTGTCCCCTCTCAAAGTGCCCGGCCAGAGCAAACCCATGGCTCTGCTGGAGGAGCACTGCCAGCAATAAAAGTTAAGTCCCCCGGTGCTGAGATGGTGGCAGGCCATCTGGCACTAATCCTGTGCCTCCAGCAAACAAAGCCTCTGAGGCATTGTGAAATATCCTCAGCTATCTGCTGGCTTGGTTGCCTGGAGAAGCTGCTCCGAAGCGGAGGGCTGGAGGAGCACTCGGTGTTCTCACACAACCCAGGCAGCAGAGCTTAAAGCACATTAGAGCAGCCTAATGAGCCTTTTAACCAGTGCTCTGGAAAGCCTCACGTGCCACTCTCTAGAAAATGTTGCAATTTAGGCCTGGGAGAAAGCGCAGAGCAAGGAAAATGTTGTGCTTGGACCGTCAGTCCTGTGGTGTCCTGCTGCAACTCTTCCAGATGAACTTGCTTAACTCGGCTTGTGCCTGGAACAACTTTGGCCTGGAGATTGCTAGGAAGAGGAGAAGAGGCATGCTCTATTCCTGGACTGCATATTAGTGTTCCATATGGGTGCAGAGCCAAAGCATATGGACCTCCATCTGCCAGACAGGCCTGGTCTGGCCCCATGGATGGTTTATAATGCGCGTAGATTCATCCAGATTTGGGATTCCTCCAAAGCAAGGCGAGAGCCAATGACTCAAATATTGTGCAAAGCCATTGAAACTGATGGCACTAAACAACAATCATTTGTCTCCTGTTTGATTTTACTTGCTGTAAAATAATGAATTAGTTACGGGGGTGGGTGAGTATTGTGCTGCGGATGGAAGCTTTGAAGGAAACGTGGCTAAGGGAAAACAAAACAAGAATCATCCTAGTAATTCTGCATCAGCTTCCTCCTGTGTATTATTCCCCAGAAAGTAAGCTGTGTCCTTCACCTTCAATAGCATGGCATTTACGCTCCATCTGTGATCAGATTTAAAGATGTTTGCGGGCATAATTCAGGCAACTTTCAATGACAAATTCAAGGGAGCTGGAGGAAGAACTCTTGAAGTTCTTCCACGACTAAAACAACTCTAGGGAAAATGAACTTTGCTCCTACAAGCTCTTTATTAACCACAAGCTCCAGACTTGGATGTTTTCTTTTCTTTTAAAACAAATAATTAGCCCCAAAAGACTCCAGATCTTAGCGTGCTGTGCTGTTCCTTGCACTGAGAAGCCAGTGTGTGGTGGGACTGGTCCTGACCTCGCTGAAATCAAGAGGCACCGCAGCCCAGCAGCACCACAGCTTCATCCTTCTTCAGGTCACAATTCTGCTTTGAAAGATGGGCCTCAGAGGCTGAATTTCAGGCACCATGCTGGAAACATTTCTGCTGAATTTTCCTGCAGAGCTGTGTGGGACACACGATTAAAGCCATGGGATGACCGCCAAGGAGATGGGCTATTGTGGCAGCCCCTGGGAGAGCTCATAGCAGAAAAAAAAAACCTCTCTCCACTAAATTAATTAATTGCCATGCATGTTAGCTCTGGGGTTTGGGGAAATTACCGTGGCCTGATTTCCTTCAGCACTTTTATTCCTGGCTGGAGACCGGGGGAGTTGTTGAGGTTGCTGACTTAAGACACCATAACAAATGGCTGGAAATGACCGGGCAGGAGCTGTGATTTGTAACCTGTGCATCTCACCTGCCTCCAGCACGGCTTTCACGGCTCCTTTTCTGGGGATTTTATGGAAGGGGCAGATTTACAAGCATGCCAGCCTCCTCCTGGGCTTCCCAGGAGAGACCAGGAGGGCACAAAAATTTCTTGGCCGAAAACCCATCCGAGAAGCCAGGCGGCTCTGAACATTCTGTGGTTTATTTTCGGAAGAAGCAATTTTGGTAATTGCATGACTTAAATGAAAGGCAATTAGGGATGGAGGGAAGGTGTTGCATGTGTGTTGGAGCAGGAGCCAGTTCCAAGCCAAAGAGCCTGTTAAAAACGTGGACCCCTGAATGTGCCACAGGCCAAAGGGAGCAGGGAGGTGCTGGAGGGGTGTGGGGATATTTTTGGGGTGTTTAATGTGAAACAGGGCATGGAAACACTCACATCTGTGATGTGTCTTTTATGGCCTTCCCAAGGTTTTAATTAAAAAGGCAATAAAAGCACGAGGAGCAGAAACCAGGATGTTTTAACAATCAGCTGTTACAAATTGTTTTGTAGGGGGGGGAAGAAAATCAAAGAACAATTGTTCGTGTAAAGGAGCTCGGGACACTGAGTTCACAGGGAGAGATAAATCCTCTGGGAAGGGTTTTCCTGTCAGGAAGCACGTGCTGCACAGACAATAAAGTGCAGGGGGGCTGTCATGCTGGCTGTGTCCCCATCAGGTACATCAGGCTGCCAGAAACACAGCACATGCCAGAGGATTGGGATCACACGCCAGGAGGTGGGATGAGGAGGATGTTGGATTTGGGCTGGGATGATCTCTGGATGGCTCTGAGGAGTTTCAGCTGTAATTTCTGAAGTTGCAGAGCACGATGCATTTTGTGCTTGGTGACAGGCACACTAAAATCATCATGTGCAGCACCTGTTGCCTCTGACAGAGATGACAGCAGGGACACACTGGAACAGGATGGAAGGGAGTTAATGAGGCCCAGAGGGGCAGCTGCAGGCCATGCAGGCATCACCTCTGGCTGGTTTTGAGGATTATGAGGGTTTGGGCTTGTCCATGGCCTTGGAGAGGATCAGGGGTTTGCTGCCCACTGCTGGGGTGCCCAATCCATCTGGAGATGAATCCATCTGGATATGTCTGTGAGCTGGTCCCCTTCCTTGTGTCACTGGGTTCACATTCTCAGGGGAAAAGAGAACCCTGGGCCAGCCCCACAGCATTCCTGGGCTCCTTCTCCATCTCTTCCATGACCCTGATGCCTTCAGACTATTTCTCCATGTGTGTGATTTAGGTTTTTTGCAAGGAGAGACCTGCCTGTGCCCCCAGCTGGTCCTTGCTGCTCCTACAGAAGCATTCTGGATGGGTTTTCTCTCTGCTTTCTCTCTGCTTCCTAGAGAAGCATTCTGGATGGGTTTTCTCTCTGCTTTCCAGAATTCAATGAAAGTCCCCAACAGCCACGGCTCCCTGCAGCCCCCAAGGACCACAGTTCCCTGAGCTTGTAGTTTAAATGGAGATTGGCTTCTAAAATTTAATGAGGATCTCTGTGAAAACAGCGTCCCAAGGATAAAACAACAACCAAAAAAAAAAAAAAAAAAAAGGAAGCCCATTGAATATCCATCCAATTAAGTCTTCCAACTCATCCTCATTAAACACCCATTCCTGACATTTGACAGAGTGGTTTAGATTAGAGCAGGGAAAAATCCCCTTGAAAAGGCAGATTGACATTTTGCAGAGGAGTGTTTTCATAGTAATACTAATGGCTTCAAACCCCCAGCTTATAACCTAACATTAAAAAAAAAAAAAACCCAAAACAACTTTTGGCTTGGCAAAGGGGTAAGGAGTAGCCAGGCTGGCTGGCAGGGAAATTCCTGGTGACCAAACTCCTGGCTGTAGTGAATGCAGACAACCCCTGGCATTGGCTCTCCATGTGCAGGGCCCTCAAAAGGCAGGATTTAATAAGATACAGAAGCTGGGGTTTTTTTGGCTGAGCTGAATATGAAATCGCCATGGCAACCTTTCTTCCAAGGTGATCTGAGTCAGGTAGCAACAGCAGGGATGAGTTAAAGGTCATCCCTGCAGAGGAAGATGGGCACTGATAAAGCACTTTAACAAGTCCCAGGGGAGGTGGCATTTAAAAGCCACTCGAAGGGCTCAGCCAGATCCATGAAGGGAGAGAAATCCAAGAGCAGCGGTGATTGGAAAGCTCCTGGCTGAGCAGGCAGCTGCATCAGCACTGCTCAGGGGGCACTGCCAGGAGGGCCCTGGAGCCATGAGATGTCCGACATCAGATCTCCAGGACCTGGAGAAGGGCTTGTTTAGCAGCTGGGTAGGATCTGGGCAAAACCTTTGCAAGAAAAGCTCTTGTTCTGGAGTCAAAGCAGCAACTCCGCGTAAGGGATGAGACCTCACCCTCCAGCAGAGAAATTATAATTTCAAAAACCATCTAAGACTAATTGCAAACTGATTTTCACCAGGACTTAAGCTTCCAAAATGCCTGAGGGCCTTTGAGAAATATCCCCTCCCACCTCAGAGGAAGGGCTCAGTGTAATTTGTGACAATGAGCCAATGCTGTTATCCTCACTCCACAGAGAAGGAAAACAGAGGCATGGAGGAGGGTGCTGTCATCTCCACAGCCAAATCCAGGCATTTAAAAATGCAGCTTGGAGTCCAGTGATAGCAGCTGCTCTGTAGTTTGGCCAAGTGCTGGCACATGACATTTTGGGCATTGCAGGGTTGGGGTGGCTGGGTTTGAGTGACCCAGCACAGATCAGGCAGCAAGGGAATGCTTTTCGAGTAATACCTGTGGCAATCTTCCTGTATGCCATCTATTTTTAATTTTGCCGTGGTTTTTTTTCTGGTTCTCAGGGCCTCTTTTCAAGTTTTCCCCCTGTAACCCTGAAGGCTATAAACTCACAGCTTTTGTTGCATTAATGAAAGCCGAGCATCCCAAATAACCTCAGGTTCAAGAGCTGTGACTTCAAAAACCCCACAGACAGCATGCCCCGTGGAAAAAGAACAAAAAACAAAAAACAAAAAACAAACAAAAAAAACCCAACAAAACAAACAAACAAACAAAAAAAAAAAAGTAAAAAAAGGAGTCCAAGCTCACAGCACCCTTTCCCTTATCCTTTTACCTGGAGCTCACATCCCACTCTCACCCAGAGCTTATTTTCCTCTCCTGCAAGGCTGCAGCTCCTGGGTCAGGACTTTCACTGTTAGAAGCCAGGGCCTGAGCCTGATGGCTGGGAGAGAAACCAGAGGTTCAGGAGATCTTAAGAGCTTGTTCTTGCTGCTGTGCTGGTGGGAGCAGAGACCCTGACAGCCAGAGCCTCCCACACAGTTTTAAGCAAGACCCAAATGGGAACTTCTGCCCCACCCTGCTCTAGGCTGGAAGCTCTCATTGCAAACTCTGCTGCACACATCACACCACTGGATCTGTCCAAATCAGGAAAAATGTCTCTCTGGCTTTGTTTTGGAAGGGGAAAGTGAGGAAAAGGTGGATCTGCAGTGAAGCCCAAAGGAAGGGCACAGAGGGACCATGGTCTGCAGAACACGTGGAGGCTCCAGCCCTGTCCAGATGCCAGGAGCTTGTTGGCTCCTGCTGAAATTTCTGCTTCTCTGACCAAAGCCACGTGCTCACTGCTGGCCCCAGCTCTCCTGGCTGCCAACCCATCTGAACACAGTTACACAAGTGCCTTGTGCCCTTCCCCTGCTCAGAAACGGGGACAAAATAAACCATTCTGCTCTGCTCTCAAGGAGGGTCAGCCTGCACCTTGCTCAGCCTTTGGAGTTGCCATGGACTTGTCATCAGAGCTGCTCTAATTTGAACTAATGACTGGGGAACTCACTGCTGATCACAGGGCACTGCCAGGCTCTGGCTGCCAGCACACAAAAATCCAACTGCCCCCGCAAAGCCTGCTAGGATAACATCTCTGAGCAGTGCCAAAATGGACTTCAGCCGTTTATTTTGACAGCTGTAGTTTTAATTATTCATGTTTAGGTTTTACAGTGTGCTGGTAAAAGGACCACGAGGTATTTCATAATGAATGAAAAGAAAGAAAGAAAGAAAGAAAGAAAGAAAGAAAGAAAGAAAGAAAGAAAGAAAGAAAGAAAGAAAGAAAGAAAGAAAGAAAGAAAGAAAGAAAGAAAGAAAGAAAGAAAGAAAGAAAGAAAGAAAGAAAGAAAGAAAGAAAGAAAGAAAGAAAAGTCTTGTAGACCTTGTCTCAGGACTGTGATAAACCAGGGGAAAGGCTGTGCCAGAGGACCAAGACTGGGAATCTTCTACAGGCCACAAGGAAAAGTTATTTCTCTTTGGACACCTCAGTAATTACCATAAATTGAGTGAGTGGGCAGTGCAAAACTTTGAGAGAGGGCACAAATTTGCAGTTTTTTGGAGCACAGACTTGTTGAAGGAGGCATGGGACCTGTGAGCAGGAAAATCCATGAGTTCCATCCCTTTGACAATTTAATCCCATCCCACCCACCAGGCAGAAGGGCATTTCCACTGCAGCATCTCAGCATTTGCCTTTTTGGGGAATGGAGACATTTCCAAGACGAGAAAGTGACACAAATACACATAAGGGAGGGGGAATTTGGAATGGCTGAAAAGGTTCCAGCCTGTCCAACATCCACCCATGTGTAGAAGAAAAGCCCCACTGGCATCACAGTTTGGATCAAACATACCCTGGATTCTCCTCTCCTGCTCTGTGGGGCTGTGGGGCCCAGAAGACATCTCACAGGTTGGATGAACGTGACTGAAATGTGCAGCTTGGGTCATCTTGATTTATTTTCCCCATCAAGAACATCTGCAAAAGATCATATAACTCCCATGGAAAACTTCAGGCATGCAGAACTGAAAATTTCATCAGAAGTATATTTAATGGGAATTATTTCCCTGGTGGTGCTGGGCAGCCCTTAAAATGTGTGAACTTGAGGACATAATTTAGTATCTGCTGCAGCTCTTGGTTTTCCAAAGGGAGAGAGGCACAGTAGCCCACCTTGTTAAAGCTCTTGGAGACAGATTGCTGAACATTAAATAAAAGCTCCCTGTTACCCTTGTACAGGGGAGGATTTGAGGTCCTGCAGCTCTCCTGTGAGGCTGAATTTGCACCAAAAACTGCTGCTTGATGGATGTGAGCCCATGGCAGAGGCTGTCCCAGAGATCTGCAATCACCACTTCAAGTGTTGGTCTGAGGGGACCCATCACTTCAGAGGTGATTTTAAAGGGGAGCATGAAATGAGCTGAGACTTTACACCTGCACATCAAGAGGAGATGGATGTGAAAAATAAATGGGTTTCTCAGGCAGGGGGTCAGGCTAATCACCTGCAGGTTCTGTTTGCTTGGGTGTGTTTCTGACACAGCAATTGGACTCCATTTCTGCCCATGTTAAAAATAAAAGCAGGTTAGGGACCTGGAACTTTGAGGTGGGGTTCAGGGAAACCCTTGCTCTGGGTTTTCTGCCATGGTTCTCATCACACAAGGAGCAGGATGTGGTAAGAGCTGAAAGGAGGGATGCAGGACTCCAGGGGCTCTCCAAAATGCAGTTTATTCCATCCAAGAGGTTACAGCAGTCCAGGGCTGTGGATGACAGAGCCTGTGCCCACAGCTGTCAGCTCCAGCTGCAGGCAGGCCTGGAGACCCTTTGGTTTTGGTTACAATGCATTTTATACTTTGCTGAGCATCTTAATGCAGTAGAACCAATCTATACCTTAACTATTATCTATAGCCTATCATAACTGCTGTAATTACCATATTCATGTTACTATTCTCCAGTCACTAAAAGTACATTACAGTTTAAGCTAGAAGTTGTTCTTCAGTTTTCTTGCAGTGGAAAATTCTGAGACCTTTTTTCTACTTGCCACATTGGCAGGCTTGTTTGCCTGTGCTATCTTTCGGCTTGGTAAAAACATCTTCTTGTTTGGGGTGGGTTTATCCTTTGCTCTAAGCCATAAAAACCCCTTCTAACTAACACACCCTTTGCCTCCTTGGTTATCCAGTGAGACTGGCTCAGCAATTCTTTTCTTCTAGATCAAGACTTGCTTCCATCTCTATTCCTTCATCAGACTCCACATTCAAAAACCTTTCTGCTGAGCACACAAATCTGTGAGACTTTCTTGCCAAACTTTCATCCTTCCCAACAGGACCTGGCCGTGCCATCCCCACCCTGAAGGAGCTCCATGAGCTGGTTCAGCCATCCCTGAGCAGTGAGGGCTCATCTCTGCTGCCCTCCATCTCCATGGCCCTCTCCAGCAGCCTCAAGTCCCTCCAGGTCGTTTCCATGGTCGTATCAAATGGAGACAAATGACTGCAGAATGTGCAGGGCAGAAGAGACTCAGCTCAGCTCTCAGCAGAGCGTTCTGCAAAGAGGATTAGCAGCTGTGGGGGATGATTTTTTATCATTAATGATGTCAGAAGGGAGGCAAGCAGAGAATTCAGTGCTTAGTATTTTGACAGAAGCCACGGGGTCTGGATTTGCAGTCAAATTCTGCAAAATGTTCCGCACCAAAGGCTTAAAAAACAAGTTAAATGTTTATTATGCTAATAATTCTTCAGTTAACATCAAGCTAGGTGAGCAGGGGATCTAACACTTGATCCCCTGCTAAGGCTTTGGCCGTTGCCAATGCTGAAAAGCCCCTGTGAGACTGCACAGGATGCACAGAGGCAGCAGCTCAGGCTGCTGGGGCCTCAGGAAGGGCTGCTAATTGCCCAAATCTGCCAGCACACTGCTTGTGCCCTGGCTCCTGACCTCCACACAGCCTGAGATCCAGCATGCTCCTGCTCTCCAGCATCAAACACACCCCAGGAGGATGCATTTGGAGCAGGCAGGATAGCTCTGGCTCTTGTGTGATGCCCTTACAATCTGAGCACACCTCTTCAGAAGACTGTGATCCTCCTCTGAGCCTGACATGCCTTCAAAGAGTGCTTTTTTTTTGTGCAGCTGCAGCTCCTGAATCTGAGTCCATGCTCATTTTTCACTTCCAAACCCCAAACCAGAAGACCTTGCAGGTGACAGGCTGTGCAGAGAAGTGTGTAAATAGCTGCCCACTGAGATGCTCAAGTTAATTAGGAGACAACATAATATAAAACACAATAAAGGACTAATGGATAAACAAACAAGCCTCATTTGGGATCTTTTCAAACCCTTTCAAGTTTTGACCATTGGATGCTTGAGGAGAGGCAGTGCCAGCACTGATTGTGGAATCCCAGAATCACAGGATGGGTTGGGCTGGGAAGGACCTCAAAGATCATCTCAACCAACCCCCTGCCATGGGCAGGGACACCTTCCCCTAGACCAGGCAGCTCAGAGCCCCATCCAACCTGCCCTGAACACTTCCACAACCCTGTGCCAGGGCCTCAGCAGCCTCACCATAAAGAATTTGTTCCTAATATCTAATCTACAACTCTCCTCTTAAAGTTTAAAAGTGTTCCCCCTTGTCTTATCACTATCTGCTTCTATACGTCTTGCTCTTTTTTGGAAGCCCCTGTTAGGTATGGAGGGTCACAATGAGGTCTCCACTGAGCCTTCTCTTCTAGAAGGTGAACAAGCCCAGCTCTCTCAGCCTGTATTTGTAGGAGAGTTGCTCCAACCCTCAGATCATCTTTGTGCACCCAAAAATGTCCTGCCTTGGCAGCACTCCTGCTGTTGTCTTCACTGGAGGCAAATTTTTCATCCAGGTTTCTTCTTTCTTCACATAGGTGAGGGGAAAAAAAAAAAAGAACCTGTCAGGTGCTTTTTGTGCATAAGGGAATTCTTTGTGTGCTTCATCTGCCTTTTACAAAAGTGCCACTTTCACTGATCCTTTCAGACCTCGTCACCATCCATCACATCACCTCTGCACCTAGGACACCCAGAAAATGTGAGTCATGCTGACTGGATCTTGTGCACAGAGAGCAAGGAAAATGCCTGGTACTTTCTCTGAGTTTGGGAGAATATTTAAAATGGTCCTAGATTATTATTAGCAATTCCTTCCACAAGCTAAAGATGAAAGACAAAAAAAATCTGAAGGAGGAGGAATAGCATGAGAAAAGAGGGAAAGAAGAAGAAGCAGCAGCATCCTTGTATGCTCTGGAGACAAGGAATGGAATAAACCCATCATTCCTGGTGCCTACATGCCCTGGGGAAGCCTCGTGATAGCTCACAGCAGCCACCAGGTCACCTAGCTGTGCTTGGTGGCCTTTCAGTGACACAAAAACATCTGAAAGGGCAATGATGCTCACCCTGGGAATGCCTCCAAATCCTGGACAGCCTGGCATCAAGGACACAGCACAGCTTGAACAGCTGGGGGAACAGAAATAGCCCGAATTCTCTCCTGAACTGCTTGTTTCAAGACGGAGGCGCTTTGCACAAATCACTATCGATGCTCCTCTTCTCTTCCTGCCTCCCACAGCAGCTTCCTGAGGCTGCCCAGGGAGAGCCAGGGCTGGCACTGGTTCCAGGCTGTTGTTGGCTGATGGAAAACAGGGCAGGCTTGGTTCAAGCCCAGCACACTTAGTGCAGATCCCAAACCTGAGGGGCTGGGTCAAAAGAGCTTTCCCAGAGCCACACACGCCTCCTGCCCTTCCCCAGCCCTTCCATCACACCCTGTGCATGTTTCCATCCTCCTCTGCCCTTCCCCAGCCCTTCCATCACACCCTGTGCATGTTTCCATCCTCCTCTGCCCTTCCCCAGCCCTTCCATCACACCCTGTGCATGCTTCCATCCTCCTCTGCCCTTCCCCAGCCCTTCCATCACACCCTGTGCATGTTTCCATCCTCCTCTGCCCTTCCCCAGCCCTTCCATCACACCCTGTGCATGCTTCCATCCTCCTCTGCCCTTCCCCAGCCCTTCCATCACACCCTGTGCATGTTTCCATCCTCCTCTGCCCTTCCCCAGCCCTTCCATCACACCCTGTGCATGTTTGCATCCTCCTCTGCCCTTCCCCAGCCCTTCCATCACATCCTGTGCATGTTTGCATCCTCCTCTGCCCTTCCCCAGCCCTTCCATCACACCCTGTGCATTTTCCATCCTCCTCTGCCCTTCCCCTGCTCTTCCATCATGCCCTGTGCATGTTTGCATCCCATATTTCATGCACAAATGTAGGTCATTGCTAAGACCATGTCTCAGCACACTGTGGGATCTCAGCTTGGCCTCTTGCCTTACGTGCAGGAGGATTTTCTCACCTCCCATGGCCCCAGGCTGCTGCCACACTGAGCTCTTCCTTCTCAGCGAGTCCCTGCTCCCCAGCCAGGGCCAGGAAATCTGCTGGCAGCAGCAATGGGAGATGCCCTGTGACAGGGTGAACGCTGTGGGCAGGGAAAGAGGGTGAGGTGTGACAAACTGCAGCCTCCCACCTGAATATCTACAGTGCAAGCACCCACCCAGCACCCCCACTGCCACTGGGACCCCTCCCAGGTGTGCCTCCCCTCTGTGCACTGGGGTGAAGGGAAAATCAGTTTGTTTTGTACAGACGAGGCACTGGATTCTTGCAAGCAGGGGGGGAAGCTCCACATTTGTGCTGGTGGCAGCAGGAGCAGGGTCCGTCCTTGTGGCTTCTTACTGCTGGGTGGGCAAAGTCAAAAAACCAAAACCAAGATGGCCATGTGCTGAGAACAGAATAAGGGCTTGCTGCACTGGAAATCCACCTTTGTGTCATCTCAGCACAGCTGAACCAGCTGCATTTCTGGCAGGAACCCTCCCTGCCTCCCTCACTCGTGGTCAGTATGTGCTGCACCAAAGGCTGATGCAGGCTGAGTGACACCAAGCTGTGACATCCTCTGTGTCCTTGGAGGTGCCACAGCACATCTCCAGAGACCCCAGTGATGAGAGCCAGCCAGTGGAGTGTGCTGGGGACAGAGCTGGAGCCACTGAGCCGGATGATTGAATGCACTGGCCGTGTTACACATGGGGCTGAGCTGACCTCCTCAGCAGCAGGAATTCCAGATTCTTCCCCCAGTGCTTCAAGCCAGGCTGTTTCCCCTGCACCCTCTGCCTCCATCCCAACAAGGCTTCTAAGCCAGCAGAATTATTACTGTTAAATAAAAGCAGCTCCAAACAAGGGCTCCTGGTGTCTGACCTAGCAGTTCATGTTTTTTTGGGAGGGTCACAGACATGGTGTACAAAAGCTCAGTGCAGCACCTACCCCACTGACTAACCCCACCCCTGCTGAACACTCCATATTTGTGAGCTCCATGAACATTTTCTCTGTTTGCACACATTTTTATCTGCCCTTAATAGGCTGAAATAAAGTATTTGCAGGTCCTGCACAAAAACAAAATGCCAAAGGAAGCCTAAAATTCCACATTGCTCATGTCCTTCCTCAGATTTCACCTTTTTAGACAGCACATCAAAACAGCAACATAATGGAGCTGCTATTACTGCTAATGCCTTTCCCATTATTCGAGGTGCAGGGAACAATTAGGTGGCATTAATGAAATGTTGCTACGCTCAGATCTGCCGAGCTGCAGCTCCGTTCACCTTCTCCCCTCCCCTTCTGTTCTTCCCCACCTGCTCCCCATCAGAGGGCGAGGCACAGCCAGCTTGCTCGGCTTCCTCTGAAAATCCCATCAAAGAGAACTCCTTTCAGAAAAATAAAACGAGGTGAGGAAACATTGCCTTTCAGAGGCTCCTGCCCCAGAGCAGCAGCAGCAGCAGCAGCACCTTGCTGCCTCTGGCCCAGGGCAGGTTGCACAGCAGCTCCCCGTGGCAGGACTGCCTGCTCTGCTGATGAACAGCCTGGCAGGTCTCCTCAGTTCTCCTTCCCAGCTTTTATGAGCCAGGCTCATTAATCACCTCTCCCTTACCAGGCCAGACCTCACTGCACACCCCCTGCTTGCCAGCTTTGGAGGGAAAAGAGGCAGATGGGGCTCCCGGGCTTTTGACCTGAGCTTGTGGGAGCTTTAGGTTCTGCAGCCCTCTGTGCACGGTGGTGATGCTCCAGCTGACTTGTGAAGCCCTGGTTAAGGGCTGCAGCTCTGAGAGGTCATTCCTGGGGCTCAGGCTGCCCAGGCTGGCACAAGCTGCAAGCCCAGCCTGATGGAAAGCCAGCCAGCCAGCCATGCAGTGATTCCAAGCCCAGCCACACAGTCAAACAGCTGAACAACCCTGCCCTGGCACTGGGGAAGGAAGTGTCATTCATTTCATGGCTGGAAGGAGCCAGGAGAAAGCATCTTCGAGGGGTAGGAAAAGCACACAGCACCACTGAAGCTGTTGGAGGATTTTGTATTGTGAAGTTCTGCAAAAATGACATTTCCCTGGAAGCACAGCCATGGTGCCAGGGGCCAAGCACTGGGGCAGCCTCAGCATCCCTGCACTTAGAGGGATGTGATTTGATGAATCTGAATAGAATTCAGATTCTAGAAATTTTCAAGAAACGTTCAGCCCAATGCTATGTCTTTACACAAGCTGCCAGCTCTGTTTGGATCTTCACTGGGCTTCCTCCTCCACCCAGACCTCATGGAAAGTGACTGGGGTTTGAGGAGCAGCTTTGGGGAGGACAGAACTTGGCAGGTGTTTGGTTGCTTGGTGAGACTGAAGGGAGGAAGGGTCAGGACCAGAAAATGATAAAGGGCACAAGTGGAGCAATCACTGCACGTGGTACAAGGTGGTGGGGAAGTGTTTTGTTAGCTACAAGCTCCAAAAGAGACCAGCAGAGCTCCACACCTGACCAGAGAGATTTCCAGGGGCCTCCTAGTGACAGGTAAGGTAGAAAAAGTAGCTCAGAGGATTTGTTCTGAGCATACAGAGGTGTTTAGGTTTAAAGTGAAATCATGCTGGTATCAGAAACTACATTTGTCCATCTGCTTGTTCGCTCCTGGCACCCCTCTCCTGGTGGTTGGATAATGCTCAGGGTGGAGAGGGGATGCCTGAGACATCCAGATCTGAGCCTGGGAAAGGGTGAGGGGTCTGTGACTTCCTTCCAGCAGTAGTGAGGTGATTGGTCACCTGTACCTGACCTTCAGGCTTGGACCCACCAAGGTGGACACCAGGACTCTTCAAAACCCTGAAGCTTAAAATGCCTTGGGCTGGCGTGGCCAAGGGCAGTAATGCCAGCTTGGAGAGTGAGCACTGGGGGTACTGAGCCTGTGCTTTCACAAGGCTGAAGGGTTGTGCTGTGTTCTTGTGGGTTTAGAGCAAACAGAGCAGGCATTGACACATCTGGAGTGCTGTGTTCTGCATTTGACACCGTGCGTGCACCTTGTGTGCGTGCACTCATCCCCCAAACAGGCTCCTGCCTCTTTGCTCTCACACTAATGAGATATTCTCACTCATTTCTTTGTCATGCCAGCTCTAATTTCCAGCTCTTTGACACAGCAACCGTTTTTCTCTAAAAGGCTGAGATCACATGGCAGGATTATAAATTTACTCCTGAAATGCACCATTAATAAATAATAAAGTGTTTATAAATATGCAAAATAGATTATTAGTCAATTCTATAAAATCTTGGCTACAGGAGCATAAAAGTGTGCCCTGCAGCTTGTATATCTATTATAAAAAAAAGAGGAAGGAACTAAAAAGAAATTCAGATTCCCTTTTTAACTTCCAAGCAGTAAACGCTGAATAACTTATTTCTGATAATGATTATGTTTAAAGCAAATCATTTGTTTCCTTGAAGAGCAATGAACAATGCACTGCAAATATGTGATTTTTAAAATATTATGTACAAGCAGAGTGTGTCCTCCATTTGAGCAGCTCATTAAATAGAAGCTCCTCAGTGAGAGCACCCTGTCTGTGAGCACCCTGAGCAGGACCACTCTTTTATTTAAGCTTAGCAAGCTTCAGGAGTGCTAAGAGCATCTAAATCTGCCCATGGAGTCAGACATGGGGAAGTTCCTGAGGATCTCAGCATTGCTCTGGGTAACCCCTGCCCTTCTAGCAGCACCCATCCTCATCAGGAGGTTGTTGCAGCAATGTTTTGCCTCATTAGTCCAAAATAAAGAGATTTATTTCTCCTTTGCCACAGCTTTATCCACAAGGGTGCTGTTAATCTGTAACATAGAGTGGTTGGAGGTGGGAGCCAGGAAATTGGGAATTTGGCGGCAGAAATACCACGGGGAGCTGGATGGCAAAAGGGGCAGGAGGGGAAGAAGGGCAGGGAGCACTGCATTCACTGCTGAGCTCTGAAAGCATTGCTGCATCATCAGCAGGAGGAACTGGACTGACCCAAAAAAGGTTATACTCAGAAAAGGAAACGGGAGGCATTGCCTAAACAGACTGGTTGGGATTTTTCTCTGTTTACCTGAGAATCATCTCAGTGCCACTGGGATCTGTGCTGAGTCCTTATGCAAGGAGATGGAGAGAACCAGGTAATTTCAGACACTGTCCAAAAGGTGGTACTGAGACAGCTCTGCTGACAGCCAGGCAAAAATGAAGTGGGGAAATGTCAAATGTTCTTGACCTGAGCTTAAACTTTTATGAATTGAGGGCAGAGGGAGAGAAATGTGTTTGTAAAGAAGAGCTTCTCTTCAGATAAATATGTTTGTATCAAGGCACAGACAGTCTGGGAATCCGTGGAGGGGAAACATCTGGGGGAGGCAGAGGATTTGGAAGTGATGCTTCAAGGAATTGATGACAAAGAGTTTATTTTTGCTCAGCAGCAGTGCAGTGGTTATTCTGGGCTGGCATCGGAGCTGAGGAGGACCAGCTACATCAACACAGGCCCCTTCAACAGACTCGTTCCCTGGCAAGGAATGCACATCTGAAACTCTCAGCTGAGGATTCACTGGATGGGAGGTTGGCTTCTGTGATCCCATAGCCCAGGGAAAGTCTCTTTCCAATCTGGATGCAAGAGGGAATTGTGCCACAGTTATTTCATTGGCATTTAGACTTGGCAGAGGAGCCCCCTAGGGATGTTCTGTGCTGCTCAGCACAGGTCAGAGAGGATGTTTAAATTGGTTTATTTGGCTTTTGGAATTGGTAAAGGTCCTGAGCAGGTATCTAGTGCTAGATTGTTGGTAGGACAGAATAACAACGTGTACATTGAATTAAATTATCTCCAAAGAGCCACTGCAAGAAGCTCAGAGGAGTTAGGCTGAGCTTTAAGCAGGTGATGTTTTACCCTTCACAGAAAAGCCTTCAAATAAATTGTCCTGGCTGGGGTGGTGCAGTAGGTCATCTAATCCTTATCCCTCCTCATCCTTCAAACAACGGTTCCCCATCTGCACGGGACAGAGCTGAAACCCTGGCCAGGGAATCTGAGTCCTTGTCCTTGCTTCACACTCAGATCAGTGGGTTCCCTCCACCACTGGGCAGACAGACAACAACCAGGAGCATGTTCTGAAGCCAGGGCTGGCAGCCTTTGAAGGCTGGCAATTAGGATTGTAACATCTTCCAAGGTAGAGATTAAAGATGCTGGTTGAAGCTTTGAAGCAGCTGCTCAAGCTCCTCAGGACCTGCCTTCTCCTTCCTTGTCCATCTGCAGCCTAAATGGGCTCTCCCCATGGAGCTGGAGGGAGCTGGGGTCCCCTGTGCTGCTGGTCCCCCAATGTGGAGACAAGTGAGGGAACAAGGGGGCTGGAGACACCAGCATGAGGGGAGAGAGATGCCTAGAAAAAAGCTTTAAGCCTCCTGAGCCATCAAAAACGGCATCTGGATTTTTAACACCCTCTGCCTCTTAGCTTTAAAAGCAATAGCCACGCCTTTCATGCTGCTTTCTTCAGCTGAAGAGTTGTTTTCCATGAATTAGAAGTACTGTTTTGAAATTTATTTGGCTCATCTAACACGCTGTGAGCAAACGGCCACGGAAGAAGTGAGCCAACCTGGAGTGGGTGTCTGTCTGGAACCAGAGCTAGAAGAGTTTCTGGCCTCTTCAAAATTGGTAATTGCCAGCTGATAGGGAGATTAACTATCCTCAAGGCTTCTGTGCAGCCTAGTTACAGACTACTCAGTCTTAAGCAATTAGAGCTGTTCCTGTTTCACACTCTTAATAGAGCTTGTTGTCAGGCATGATTCCAATCATCTCAGTGCTCAGCTCCTGTCTCTGATAGCATTTGCCACACATCACTGACAATTTTGCAGTTATCAGTATCAAGGCATCCAAAGATCACTGACGCCGAGACACAAGGAAGACACCACCCCCACACCTTTTCCAGGGTT
Source organism: Calcarius lapponicus (assembly GCA_039654755.1). Lineage (NCBI taxonomy): Eukaryota > Metazoa > Chordata > Aves > Passeriformes > Fringillidae > Calcarius > Calcarius lapponicus. The sequence continues at coordinate 6,167,427 of CM077473.1, read as the reverse complement.
GTAAATGTGAATTAGCTCTGTTCACTTAACCTCACTCCTGCACAAAGACTCACCAAGAAGAGCAGCAGCTGGTACGAGGGTGGTAACAGCCACCCACACAGAGGGGAAGCTGTGCTGTACTCTGGCCCATGCAGAACTCTTGCAGATACCGCAGAAACATCCCCTTAACAGGATCCATTTAGGAAAAAAAATATATTAAGACTTGCCTGAGAAAACCTTTGTTGCAGTTTTGGGCTTTCCCATGTCAAAATTCAGAAAGGGCTAAGCTGAGCCTTGCCCTTTCCTCGCACAGCCTCAGCTGCAATCACCTTCATCAAACTCAGCTCTTAGGTAACAATTTCCACAGGTTATTTGCTCAGCTTCCACTTGAGACCTCTTCAGAAAGGTAAGAACACCAGTGATTGCACCCTCTGCCTTTTGTTCTGTCCCATCCTCACTCCTGCAGCCTGCCCTGCTTAGCCAGAGTTAGGCTAGGGCTTACCTTGAGGGGTTTTACACCTTCCTACACAAACCAGCTTAGCTGCTCAGCAGCTGGCTCAAGGCTGACAGCAGTTTTTTGGGTATTCTGAATTAGATTGAGCTTCACTCTGCTGGCAGGACGTAATTCAAAAAGCAGAGGCGGGACAGCAGCTGCCTCTTGTCTGCAGCACTGAATTACTCTTCGACTGTTCCTGAGGAGATGAAGACATCAAGGCAGAGAAATCATGGCAGAAGAGAGAGGCAGAGCTAATCCACACACAGGGTGCTGGACCAGTCTGTCCTGTAGCTGCTCCAGAGCCCAGGAGTGTCTGCTCTCCATATACAGGAGGAAAACAGTCCCCTGAACTGCCAAAAGTGTAGAACAAGCAGCCTCACACTGCCCTGATCTTTATCAACAGCACTTCAGCATCTTGCCATGCCCTGAAAGCCACAAGGCAAAACTGCCTCAGAGATGGGCAACTTCATCAAGCAGGTCTGGAGGGGAAGGAAGCTGTTGAACAGCTGTGGTGTGACCTGGCCACCCCAGGGAGGGGACAGGGCTTGGCTTGGATTCTCAGTGGTGCTGAGAATCTGGGATAACAACGTGGCTACGGTTTGTGGGCTCTGAGGTACCAAACACCTCATAAAGTCAAAGGCACTCAGATCCCTTCCCTATTGCAGAGGATTTTGCCTTTGGATCCCAGCAGTAAGCCCAGCTTCCTGATGGTTGATGGCAACCTTGTGTGATTAAACATATTCCTCTACCATGCTGCTAAAACCAGTTTTCCCCCTTGCCAGGGCCTGATTCAGTCACAGGACAAAGGGAATTGCAACCCTCTAATAATGGAGCACACAGGAGCTCTGACATCCACCTCATTCCAAAAAGCATCAGCCCTTTCCCTCTCCTGCCTGAAACGTAACACACAGCACAGGGATTTCAAGAACATGTTTAATGATGGCAGTTTCTACTGAAACACATGAAGTCCATTCAAACACAACCAATTTTTCCTTAAAAAGAAGCTTTGGTCACAATGACAAATTCTTTTTAAAAAAACTTCAAAGCAATTGCACAAAACTGAACACGTGGTCCTGATACCTCCTCACACACAAACTGCAGCAGCAGAAACTCATCTAACAAGGGGAAAAAAATCTTTAACAAAAACCACAGCCCTCCACCCTGCAGAGATTATACCATGTACATGGAATTAGAGGGAACAGTTATGAACAAAATGTTTGAGTCAATTAGTGTCCATGTGTTCAAGCTTCATTAGTGCCTGTAGAGTGTTACAAGTAAGTTTGGTCTTAAGATAAACACTAGGGGATCACAGAGTCAGTGTGGTAAACAAGTGTTTGCAGTCATCTCTGCAACTTCCAGGGAACGAAAGGGGGGAAAATGCAAATACAAAGCTATCTGTGTACTTAGTTCTGCAGGTAAGCATGGCACACTGATTTCTGGCTTCTCAAGTGTAATCTCTGGTGACAGGGCTGTGGCTGGAGCAAAGCAGCTGCAATTCTGTGCAGGGTTTTCCCTCCACATGCACAAAGGGAAAAGCCTCTGACTCACAAACTCGGTTTGCCTCAGCCAGGAGTTGGAGGATTCTGTAAGCAGTAAGTGAGCTACAGACAAGACAGCTGTAATAACATTTCTGTTTTCATTTTCTGTAACAAAAAAATATGCCTTTTAAAATGCTCTTGAACAAAGCAAGTTTGACTACGCAACACAAAATAGCAGCAGATACTAAGACACGTTACAGTCACAATCAGATTAAATCTGCAGTGTGAGATACACAGAACATTAAGGTAAAAAACTCATGTAGTGGTTAATGGCTATTTCTTCTCTGATGAACTCCTAGAACTACCTGAACCAAACTGTTAAAATTATTAAAACTATGTTTTAAACTGATTTCTACAATTAAAAAAATATTCATATATATACTATTAGATGAGTCACGTCAAGTGCTCTTAAAATCTTAACTAAATATAGCTATAGAATATTTAACCAGACACTTTAAATCACATACAGCAAGTTTTGTAGAGGTAAACATTGCCTCACATTTGCAACAGCAACTGAGTATCAGACAAAGCATTTGGATTATTTTCATGACTGTGAGCAACTGGTCAGGTTGACCCTTTATTTCCACCAAGCAGCTGCTGCTTCCCTATAAGCACTTTTTAGCTTATGGCACACAGTTTGGGACTTCCTCAAGGAGCCAGGAAATCCCAGCTGCTGTTGAGCACCTCCATCTTAAATACCTGGTCCCTGTCCACCATTGAGATTTGGCCATGTTGTGAAAATAGTCAGGGTTTTTTGGTTTTTTAAGCTACAAGCAAGGGGAGCAGAAGGCCTTTGCCAGCCTAACTCAGCAAGTGACCTGAAGCTGCTGGAAAAACTGATTTCAAGAACCGACTTGCTCAGAAGGCAGAAGTGCCCTTCGTGCTTATTTTCTCCTCATCTCTCTCCTACACAACTTGGTCTTGCCTTTCTTTTGTGCAAAGAGATAGTTTCATTCCCTGTCTCCCCTCTGAGAGTGCCTGATGCTCAGCTTAATGAGTGTGGCAGGAGAGTGGGCATGAACACGTTGCCATGGTGCCTGCACAGACAGGGCAGCCACCTCACCCCATCCCCTCCTTCCACAAATGCCAACAGAAGCTTTTAACCTCCCTCTCTCCTCTCAGCATTGCCACTTCTCTGACTTCAAAAGGGCTTGGTCTGCCCACAAAGTTCAATTCCCAGCCTTCACTCTTGCAGCCCTGAATAAACTCAGTATTTCCTTCTGAAGCATCCAGCCTAGAGCCCGAAACCTGTTTTATTGAGGTGAGGAAAGAGCTCCAGACCTCACCTGAACCTGCAGCATCGTTCCACTCTCTGCTCCCTGTGGTTCCTGCCAGCCAGAACAACCTGCCCAGCCCATCCTCACCTCACAGCTGACATGTCAAATATTGCTTGGTAACAGAGGCACAGAATGACTCAAACTATTCCATGAATGAAAATAACAGAGCATTTTATAGTGCCTTGATGACTAATATTAACACAACAGTCTGCTTTGGGATTTTTCCATCCAGGCTGAGTTGGCTGTCTGCAAAGCCTTTGCTGAGTCACAGCTAGAGGAAAGCAAGCTGTGGTATGGCAGCTGCTGGGATGAATGCTGCTGGAAAGGAAGAAAAATTCCCCTTCACCTCTTTTTAGTGACTGAAGGGCCAAGGGGAACCACACAAAACTGGTGCAGGTCGTGGTATCATGACAAAGCAGTTTGGTTTCTCAACAAGCCTCAAATCTCAATAGGGCTTTAAAAAACAGATAAAAGTCCCAAAAGTGGCAGCCTGCTGCAAGGCTGGTGCTTTGCCAGAAACTGCAGTCTCCTTGAGGGATTGCAACTGCAAGGCTGGGAGAGGGTCAAGCAAACAGTGGGACAATCCTAAAACAATTGGAAAATATGCATTCCCCAAGCAAAGCAAGGTTTCGGCCAGCTTAAAAACCCAAAATAGAAGGTGTTAAGGAGTGCAGTAAACAGTAAAATCTGAAATTCATCTGTGGTTACTCTAAAGGAAAACCACAAAGTAAAGAAAGTAACCCAGTTAGGTTTGCCCTTTCTCCTGCTGGCCTGGAATGCCTGGATGCCTGCGGTCTCCCGAACCCAACCTTTCCAGATGCTGCAATCCAATTCCCACAGTGTCATCCCACAGCTCTGACCTCTGCAGCACAAAGCACAGCAGGGAACAACAGCTAAAAATCATCCTTGAGTTAAATGAGCTTTGTCAAGCAGGTAGTAAAGGAGAACTTCCAGTTTGACAGAATAGGATCATTTACATGAAGCTCCCATGAAAAATAAGACATGTTCTCTCTGCAATCCAATCATTCCACATGAGGACTTACTTTGCTTAGAAAAAGGTAAGGAATTGTAGACAAGTTACAGTCAGCACAGGACAGTACAAAACACTGGTTTTACTCCCAGTGGAAGGGCAGAAAATTACAAAAATATATCTTCTTTAATCCAAGATTGTTGTAGTTTAGAGCATGCCTGATTCTTCCTATTTCCCTGTGGTCTCACTTACTGAAGTTGATCTGATCAGAGCTCCTTGGGACAATGAGAGTGTCATCGTGAAAACTTAGTGCAATTGTTGTTTAAAAAAAAAATCAGTAGCAAGTCAAGAAAATTTCCTACATGAGTCGACCTCCCAACCCCTTCCCATCCAAACCCTACACCAAACATAGTGTGGCATTTCAGCATGGCTTACATTTTTACCATCTTAAGTCCTAAGTCACCTCTGTAAGGCCCAAAAATACTTGATTTTTTTTAAACACATGATCCTTTTAACAATGACTGAGGTTTAACAGTGACTGAAGTGTTGAATTAGGATTTTAGAAAACAAGTCCTTGGGGCAGCTTGCTTTAATCTTCCTTGTCTTCCTCCTTCTGCAAAACTTATTTAGACTGTAAGGAGCTGCACCTTGTAATGCTTTGGTGACACTGCAGCCCTCCTAAAGCAAGAGAGCCCAGTTTGCAAAGAGGAACTCTGGTCATTCCAACGCAGGAGCTGGGACACCAGGGAACCAAACGGTGCTGTTTGAGTCAGAAGATCCACAGCCTGCTGTACAAACAGCACCTCGAGGAGGTGCAGAGATGAAAGCCTCCCCTTTCACAGTTACGGGTTCAGCAGGTCCCTCGACAGCAGAGCGACGTCTGGCAGGGCACTGATGCTCCACGGAGCTGCTTTACCTGGAAAGCAGAAGAATTAGTACAGCTGGAGATTTGCAATTAAAATTACTCGCAGGCAGAGATGAGAACCCACGTGTGAAGTGGAGAAATAAAAACCCAAAAGACACAAAGGAAAATGCAGCATCATTCACTGGCATTGCCACTGATTCCAGCAGTTGGTGTATCTGGGGGCAGTGATGGGATGTTAGTGCCATGCCAGAGAAAAGATACCAAGGGAAGACAAAAGCAGAGTTAAATGAGGGAAAGGCCAGATGCTGGAAGATCCTGTGGCCAGTCACTGTGCTGGGCAGAGGAGGGAATGTGCACAGGGAGGCACATGAAACCACGTTCTGCACCTCACAGCTTTTACACACCAGTGCACCCCTTACCCATCAACACACATGGACCATCCTCCTTGCTATGGATGTTCCTCCTGATGCCCTAACTGCTTCAGGGTTCAAAAAAAGTCTTAACAGGAACCTGTTACACTGCAGGAATAAGGCAAGAGCCCTCCCATAGGACTGCAAGAGCAGCAGAACGTGGTGTGCTCTGCAACAACTGTCAAATAGCATCAGGAAAGAACTGGCCTTCAAAACCCAGCAAAAATTGCTTTTTGACTATCTCTTTTTCTCCCCTGCTGTGGACCTATGAGGAATCCTTAACAGCAGCACCAAAGCTTTGGCAATTTGTTGTATTTATAGTGAGCTGCTGCCTGTGTTGGTGATTTGCACTCCCTTCAGATGAGGATAAATGATACCCCTCCATTTACACACAACTTGTCACTGCTGCCTGCTGGGGAAAAAAAATAAGCGGCTATAAACCCCAGTACAAGTCACCTGGCATCATCCAGAATTGCCTGCAGCTTTCACTGGAAAAAAATCCATTAGAGCTGCTCCCTTGAGAGTGAACACCTCGCAGTAACAAACGGAACAATTCCATGCTCCGTTCAGAGCTGCACACGCAGCCAGGATCTGGAAAGGATGTAGTCCTAGAGAAGGCACCAGGAGTGTAACTCATATTTTACAGAGACTCCCAAGACTTGGGTACATCAAAGGCTGAGCCTTGCAACTGTGCTGAAGATGTTTCTCTACAGTTCAATGTTATCAGTGCCTGGAAAAGGGATGATTCCAGAATCCAGCCCTTACATGTGGTGTATCTTTCCTCTAAGAGATCCTGCAAGCTCTCAAAAGCCCTTTAGACCCACAATGGTAGAATAAATATTCCTGTCCTCTTCCCTCAGCCTGCCACTTCTCCTTACACATAAATCCTTCTCCTTTCAAGAGCACTTTGGAAGATGCATTCCTAAACCACTTCTGCCGGTGGTGCTGCTGCTGTTAGAGGAAAAATGACAATCCACAGGGAAAACAAACTGAGGAATTTCACTCAGCCAACAGGAAGGACAGAGGCTTCAGTCTGCCCCAAGAAAAACTTTCTATCAGTATTTATTTAGGAGCCTGACACCAGGACTAGCATTTAAATTCCAAGTTCCTTCCCCAGTTCTGGGCTGTCACATGGCACACATGGCTCTGGACAGTTGTGAAATTCCCCCAGCTGGGCCCAGCAAGCGAAGCAGGAGCAGAACTCGCTGCCTCCAACAGCTGCAAGTCAGCAGGGAGAGGAGCCACTGCTGATATCCCAGATTACTGAAGTGCTTTCAAAGCCTTTCATGTGCAAGGCGCCACGGAATTTATTCAGAACCTGTTTTCAGTTTCCTATTGAAGCTGACAAGAAATCCCCCAATGAGCCTCGCTAGAGTTAATAAGCTTAACAAGCTAACAATTTTATTTACCTTTTCAGAAACTGGTTCTTTTTGCAGCTGTTTTAATCTCTTTTCTCTTATTACACAAAATAAGCAGTGCTATGTGGTGGGGGAGGGACACCAGTTTGTTGGGGATGTTTGCCTGTAACCTACTTTACTTCACTGCTCTCTACTCAAGTATCCCTGAGTGCCAAATGCCTGATGAATCGATGGCTTAGCTCCATCACAGTGATCACAGAACCCGTGCAAATTCCCCCTGCCCTCCTGAAAGGAAGAGCTAAAGGAGCAAAGAGGAGAGGGAAATCTTCAAATCAAAATCTATTTGTAGGATGAGAAAAAGCACATATGGAGAGTGGGATCTAGCTTTCCACTAACTCATTTTTGAAGAAGTGCAGCAAATCCCATCATAAAACTCGAAAAACCATCTGACATCTGGGAAATGATGACCAGTATAGTTCATATGGTCCAGGAATCAACTGGACAAGAATACTTTTTGGCCTTCAGCACAGACTGAATCGATGATCAAGAAACAAACACTCTTTCCATTGCTCTGTTTGCTTTCTTAGTGTAGCTTTATAGCAATTTCAGAACAATTCCTGAGCTATTTATCCAAATGCCTCCCTCAACAGCAGAGCAAATACATACAGAAACACACATATTAAAACAGTGGTTTCCATGAAACTCTTTAAGGAGGTACCAGTGTCCAATGAAACAATCTTTGTTTCATACTTTCCACCTCTTTTCACACAGAAATGGTGCCTGCAGGATTAGAGGCCATTGACAGAGCTGCTTCCCTGCTACTGGAATGAGGCTGCAAAGAGGGGATCTGATCCAGCACACATTTGACAGAGGCAGCAGTGGGTGGCTTTTGCATCTACAAAAAGGACTCTGTTTGGGCAAGATTTTGAAGTGGTCTCATTAGTCTTACTGGAGAAAGGTGGTTATTTCTTGTTGCTCCACAGCCCAAGGGAAGCCGGGGGGGAAACTACTGGGAAGCCTAAAACTTTAAAGCCTCCTGAAAAAAAAAAAAAGGAAAAAAATAGCAACGACCTTCATCCAACAGCCCAATTTACACTGTCTGCTGTTCTTTGATGCCTCATGTAAGACTGGAAACAAATCTGCACAAGGACAGAGCATTAAAGGAAAGAAAATTAACTGCACGAGAACCAATTGGAGAGGTAAATGTCGCTTCTCCCCTGTTGCCGCTCCACACCAACTGCCTTTTAATTAGAGAGCTGTTTGCATTACATGGGGAGAGAGCACAGAATCTCAATTACTCCCCCAAATACAGATGCAAGTGCCAGCAAGGATCTTTCAGCAATGGGAGGGGATCTCAAATAAACCAGCTCAGAGCCTCCCACACCATGAATACCAGCTTGGGAGGCAGGGGAGGACTGAGGCAGATACACCAAGAGAAGACCTGTTAGAAGTTTGTTCCCTGACTCCCTGTGGGCAAGTCTGAGCTGCCCTTTCTGCAGCTCTATCCCTCTCTTCCATCTGAACACAAGCACCTATGAAAAAAGTCCTGAATAGTTCAATGGGGCTGTCAATGGTCAAACTCAGCAACTCCAATTTGCAAAGGAGTCTCTTTACTGGTGACAGGATTTGTCAACAGTTTGGGATATACTCTCCAAGCTGCACAAAGGAACCAGAGAGCTTGACACCTTCCACAGCAAATGTATCCTCAAAGAAGCTTTCCCAAAACCAGCACTGCTAAGAGGCTGTCTGTAAGACAATATTCCCCTCCAAAATGAGCAGCTCTGTTAAGGCTAAACAAAAGAATGCCTGAAACAGCAAGGACAGCAAAAATCGTGCAATTTAATAGTTGTTACACTGTGGCAGAAAGGAGGAATTCCCACAGCTGCAAAGAGAACTGGTTGGCCAAGAACAGGGACCCAGGATGAGCTGATACCTTCAGTGATAGCAGCAGAGCTCCTGTTCCAGGGAAGCAACATCAGGTAACACAAACACAGCTCTCAAGAGACAAATGGTTTCCAGCAAGCTCTCTTTGTTCATCCACTACTTCACTTTTAAACATCTTGTCCTGAAGCACTGCCACGATTGAGATTCTTCTGTTCTCACTCTTTGGGGAAATACCCTCAGATCCCATTTCCAAAAGTTCACAGAGAAAGTATGGAGTTAAAAGGAAAAGGGTGGGACATGGGGGCTGCTTAAACTCAGATCTCTGCACTCCGGGTTTAACAAAGCTTGATCACGAAGTACAAACTGCATAAGCTGAAATTATTAGAGCAAACACAGGGCAGCTACAGGGAATGGCAAAAGTCAGGTAAGGGCTAATGGGAGTCTTCTAAATCAAGAACTAATTGTTTACACTAAGGCTTGACTCACACCCTTCATTGTTTCATGGCTCTCAACTATTTCCTGATTTTTAGAGAGAACTAATGCAGTAATTTGGGAAACAACCAGTGGAGCATATGGTGGGGTGTGGTTCAGATGTTGGCACACATGTGCTCAGAGCAGATGTGGTGTTCCCCCTTTTCCAAAGTTAGAAGACGGGCAATGTGAGTGAAGTCTGTAAAATCACCAGTTAGAAGTTGTCAAGATCTGCATTTTTATAATTAGGAGAGCTTATTTCAGCCAAAGTAGGCCAGATTTTAGAGTAGGCCTTATTTGGATGAGAACACAACTTGAATAGTGTGGATGGCTTGATGCAAACAAAAAATAAAAAGATGCAGATAGCCTGATGCCATAAATCAACAAGCAGCATCTTTATGTGCTGAGCTGTTGCCATAAATCTTCAGGCCCAGAATAGGCAGCAGAACTTTGGGGTTGTCACACCACTTCCATCTCAAAAAGACAAACATATTTAAGGAAAGTTTGTTGCTAAGGGGTAACTGCTAACAGCATCACTGAGGGCCCACAGTCCTCTCTGTCACAGACCAACACAGGAGCAGTCTAGTAAAAATCTTATGGAGATTCATTCTGATTTCCCTCCCAGGCTCACAGCCTGGGAAAGAAGCCCTGGATCCACGACCCTTGATCCACAGCCCTCCATCCATTGTGAGCACACAGGAACGACTGCCAGCAGCTGCCTGAGAGGGGAAGTTCAGTCTGTCAAACCCTGTCAGCTATGTGGGACACGTGTACCCCGTTGTGCTGCTCGGCAGGGGAAAGAGGAGTGCAGACAGCCTGGGGCAGTGACAGGGTTACTGCAGGAGCAGGGAGGACAGAGCTGTGCTGGGAATAGGCTGAGGAGTGTAAAGGAAAGGGATAATGCTTGGGCAAAGAGGGAGACTGTGACTGCCTCATCCCTGCCAAGTTAGCCCAGCAGAGAAATAAAAGAGCTGTTTTCACTAATAAGAGCTCAGTGAGCAAGCCTAACTGGATGGATGGCAGCAGTACCTGTATTTCACATCAAACACTGTTGAGTCTTCGTCCTCGTCGTCTTCTTCGTTCAGAGGAGCCATTTCCACCCTCTCGGCCGGGGTGGTGATTATGTCGTACTTCCTGGTCTTCTTAATCCTCTTGCCAGACCTGAAACACAGAGGGGGGAAACACTGTGTATAAAATGCCTTTATACAGCATTCCTTGGAGGGGGTGAAGCTGCTCCCACCAGCTCTGACTCTGCTGGATTCAGATCCCCCAACAGGAACGTTGCAGAACCAGGCTCTGTCCCCTCCTGCTGCCTTTCCAAGGCCACTCTTGGTGCCTGTGTGTGGAGCAGTTCCTGGTCAGCTGCAATCCAGATCACTGCTGACAAACCAGAGGTGCTCTGGCACCCAGGGCAGGCACACCAACGCTGCAGCCACCACGTGCTCCTGCTGCCACCCTCAATAAGTGAGACATGGCCTTAATCAGCTGAAGCAGCCACTGGTTTAGTGAACATGTTCAGATGAGAAAGCACAGGTTAAGCCCTGCTGAGCCATGGGAATGTTCTAGGCAGGATTAGGAGCAAGGAGGTGATGCTGCCTGCGTACAAAATTGCCTGCTTTCCTTGCAGTCAGGCCAAGCTCAGGACTCTCACAGCAACAACCCCGAGTATCACCTGAAGCAGTTTCAGACTCCATCTGTGCAGGTGCTATGAAAAATAACCAACTATTGTTCAAAGCTAACTGTACCTACCACCTCTCCTCCCACAGATGCCAGCCTTACCTTCCTCTGTAAATGGAGATACTCACACACCTGCAAATCCCACAGTTTTGACAGATCTACTTTCTAACACTTACTTTCAATTAATAAACACTTTGTGTGTGGCTTTTCAACTTATTCTTTGCCTCCAGCTTGAATTGTGAGGGTCTTTTTTTTTTTTTTTTTTTTTTTTTACTTCACCTACTGTTTTCATGTACACTAGGAAGGTCACACTGCTCATGCATGAATGCATTTTTGTGATTATGCATTCAAGAACGTGTTGATGTGTACTCAGCCAGCCTTCAGGGAGAAAAGTGGATGGTTTTGGTTAACAAAATGCAGAACTTTCCCTTACACCTTTTAGCAAACAAAACTGTTACCTGCCAGGCATGACAAGAGAGCTGGTGCAGGCACAAGCAAGCAGCCCAGCTGAGTTTTGGTAATCAGAGCTAGTGCTCTGAGCACACCCCAAGTGCACTTTCACCATCAAGAAGCCGTGCCCTGGCACATCATGCGGGGTGTGCCGGATTCAAAAGCACAGCTTTTGCCTCAAGAAGTCTTTAAAGCACTTACACAGCAACAGGAGCTGGGGTATGAGCACTGCAGAGACACTGGGACTCCAGCCCTGAGTGTGCATCTCCACCACAGTGGTCCCTTCCAAGCTTAAAGTTAAGGAAATTTAAATCAGTGACCAGCTCTGATACGGAAATCTCAGTACCTCTGCCAAGCACTGCTTTTGGGCAGTAGTCCAAGGCTGAACAAACAGGTCCCAGCCCTTGGGATGAAGCAGTTTGCATTTCCTCCCTGTTCTAAAGGCTGAGGTTGCATCAGGAATGAGGAGAAAGTCACCTCCTGGTCTAATCTTTAGAGCTATCTGTGCTGCTGTGTCACGCAGAGCACGGGGTGGTTTGTTCTTTTACTGCTGCTGTTGAAACAAGTGATTTTATATCCAGTACAGGAGGACTCTTAACCCAAACACTTCAAAATCCTTTTGAAACCACTTCTCTGTTACTCTGCTTCCCTGCTAAAAACTAGCAGCAAAGTGATGGAGGGAGGTCTCCTCTTGCAAGTAAAGCATTGTTTTTACATGAAATATTTACTCATGCTGGGAAGCCTAAACATAGATCAAGACTAAGCTGTCAGAACTAACCAAGCACTGCCTTACCACTTTGCACTCACATACAAGCTACAGGGGGTTTCCTTGAGTTGCATTTAAGATCCTACCCAAGTATCAGTCCCACTTTACTGAGACCCCTCCTCCCACATTCCCTCCCATTAGAAAATGTAACTTGTTCCACAGAGTTCATCTTAAAACTGTTAATAATGTAGTGGATGAAGAAATTACTGCAGAACAGATATTTTTAGAAATGGGAAACTAGAATCCTTGTGCCTCCAGCCATTAATTAGTCTATTTGGGCTACATTTTTAAGAGGACCTGGAGCAGAACTCACTGTACAGTGACCTATTAATCCCCACAACCTCACTTAATGATGGTGCTCATCTAGGATAGGAAGGAAGCTCATTTTGCTGCTGGTTTTTGGCTAAACTGCTACAACCAGTTGTTTGCCATTGATAAGGCAAAAAGGTCTTTCCCTCCCACCCTCTTCTCAATCCATTCCACCCCAGATTATCTAGCTAATTTGTCCTTAATCTGCTTTCCAGCAGTCCATTTTCTCATTTGCTCCTTTGCACAACTCCCCCAGGCTTCATAAATACCAGAATTACCCGAGCTAACTTTGCAGGAAAGCCTTGGGAGTTTCCCTACATGCCTGTCAGGAAACTGTTTCACATCAAAACTCCTGAACCTCAGTGGGATCCCTGTAACCATCAGCAATGACAGCACAAAAAGGAAAAGCACTTTATTCAGCAGGTGGGACGAGGCAGCAGAGTCAGCGGAGCAGCACAGGGCAGGAACTACAGAACACAAATGTTTCATGAACTTTGGAGACCTCCTGGACAGGATCAGGACACATCAGACCCCATGGGCAAACAGAGCATCTCCTTTCCAGCCACATTCATTTTGTGGGTTTTTTTTTAAAGCAAACAAGAAGAATGCTGGAAGCTGTGGTCAGAGTGTGGCCCTTGCACAACGACAATGCACTCCCCAGGGTAGAAGTGGTTCTGAGCAGTTTAGCACACAAAACCATCTTCCACTTAAAAAAATTCTGTTGCTTCTGCTGATTCAGCCACCGCCTGTAATTAGGAGGGAATGCTACAGGTCTTGCCCAGAATTACCAGGAGGAAAGAAAACCCAGGTTAACTGAGGGCATGGATGTGAACCTTTCACTGCAGACCCAATGCTGAGGCACCACACATCACACCAGGGTCTGCCTGCTCCACCCCACACCCCTCTCCAGACAGCAGGGAATGTCACACAGGGAGCAGAACGCTGCCTTTGTGGCTGTACTTTGACCAGAGGCTATTTTGATCAAGCACCAGTCATATGCAGCACTTCATCCTCCTTTCTGAGGCATCATGTGGTGGGGTAAGTGCTCGAATCAACTCACTGGTTCATTGTATTATTTACGCCTCTAATCTATTTTAGTCCACAACCCTGACATTCAAAGATTATTCTTCTCCTGACCCAGAGAGAGAGAGGTCTCCGCATCTTTTATCTCCTGCTAAGAGATGTAGAGGGAGAGAACCATCCCCTAGCAAGCAAGAAAAAAACAAAAAAAAACCAAAAAAAAAAAAAACAAAAAAAAAACCCCAAACTAAAAAAAAAACCCTTATCCCTTCTAAGTAGAGTGCTTATTGGAAGTCTGATTAAGCCAGTCCCTCCTAGAACTGCAGCAATGTTCTATGCAGAATGGAATCAGGACCAGTTTATTTCCTGTTAATGGACTTCCTTAGCAGTTAAAAAAAAAAAAAAAAAAAGAACTAAAAACCTCAGGAAACTCCAGGCTTCCTACCAGCTGATGAATTATATCAGCAATATCCCATTCCTGTTCCTCTCTGGCTATCTCTGCTCTCTGGATGGTGCTGTATACAACAAAGTTGAAGCACTAAGCCAAGTCCTCATGTGTTTTCTGGAGATGGCACATGTAGTGACAGACCAAGGAGGAATGGTTTCCAACTAAAAGACAGCAGGTTTAAATGAGATATTAGGAAGAAATTCTTTACTGTGAGGGTGGTGGTGAGGCCCTGGCACAGGCTGCCAAGAAAATCTGTGGCTGCCCCATCCCTGGAAGTGTTCAAGGCCAGGCTGGATGGGGCTTGGAGCAACCTGGTCTAGTGGAAAGTGTCCCTGCCCATGCAGGGGGGTTGAAATGAGGCAAACTTTGAGCTCCCTTCCAACCCCAATTGTGATTCCATGATCAATGCTGCTGCCTGCCCATGGCTTTCAACATAGGTCACATACATACATATATATTTTAAGGTTGGATATTTGGTTGATTTTGGGGGTTTTTTTCTTCTCCATTTAGCATAATTTAATTTGAGTTTTTCTTCCCTGCTGCTGGCAGGAACATGAAGCCTTGTCTTTGCTGGAGTACTGTAGCTGGTTATAATACAATTAATTTTAAATCAGTAAAACTCTCTGGGGTTAAGCCTTGAATGGCCTGGAGCAACTGTCCAGCTCATAGAACAAAGGGTCTTGTATCTTATGATCATATGCTTGAACCTCTCTCCTAATCTCATTTATACCAGTTTTGCTATTACTGGAAAACTAAGCTTAAAGTGGTATTTGATGAAGAAATCAAAATTGAACAAGAAGAAAAAAACCAACACAACGAGATGCAAAAGAAGCAGGCAGCTTTCCTCTAAAAATCTAGATATACAGCAGCCTTTCCAGCCTTGATTCTGTTTGTTCAAGGGCAGGTCAAGACAGGATGCAAACACTTACAGAGCAGAGTTTTCTGCAACTAAAGCTTTGGGCTGCTCTCAGCTGGCCCACTGGAGCAAAAGTAACTTACGAGATTTCCCTAGAAGGCACATGGTCCACCAGCACAGTTGGCCACATTCGAAAAAATTGTGTTTCCTGTGAGCTGATCCCAAAAATTGGATTGCAATGGAATGAACTGAGCTGCACCAGGGGAGAGAAAAATGGCAGAATATGAGGTAAAAATGCAAAATCTAAAACTCAGATCAAAGAGTGAGTTTAGCCACACACAATCTGTTGCAAGACCTTTTTTCTTGGTAATGCCAACTACCCAACTATTTGCTTGAGAATAACATGGAATTTGGTTTGTTGTGGAAATGGTTTTGGGTTGGGAGCATGCAGAGCCTGAGGGTGTAGGAAAGAAAGCAAACCCAGGACTGAGCTTGCAAAAAAGAATAAATAAATAAATACTATAGCAAATTAGAGCTTGCCACATGCAGACAAATAGCAAAGTCTTGGCTGGCGTTCACAGACCCCAGCAGCCACAGAGAGAAAGGAAATTCAGACCACTTTGGGTGACACCTCATTCTGAACCACACAACCATCAGATGAATTCAGAGCATAAAATTTCCAAAAGGAATGAAAAGGACTCTCTGGGTGCTGCCTTAAGAACTGAGCTAAAAGCGGGAGAAATAGATCTATTCCTACTCAAACTAAAAAGGGAAATAATATCAACAGAAAAATATGTAAAAATGAGATGTATATAAATAATAAAATGTGTAAAATATTAATCCGATGCCTGTGACGAGTATCTGGCCAATCACTGGTTTATTTCATCTCTACAACTTATATAAAAGGATAATTTACTTCCAGCAACACAGAATAATTTCACAGTGAAAGTTTAATCAAAGACTGGATTTCAGCAAAATCTCTTTAATAGGAATCCATGACTCTTCAGAAAAAAAATCACAACGTTTTTGACTAAGTGTGAACAAAGCTTGTATTCTGATGGAGAAAAGCTTTACATTTATTGAGGGTAAATCCCTTATCTCTTCTGCAACAGAATCTCCACTGATCTGTGTTGTCAGCTACAAGTGTGACGCTGTACAAACATACCTGTTGGTATTCTTGTCTCGTTTGCAACTGGGATAACTGTTTACAAACAAGTGCTCTGTCAGATAAAGAAACATTCTCAGAAGCCAATAGCTTCATTTTCCACTTCCCCAGCAGGTTCTACCAAAGATACACATGACATCTCAGAGGGTGTTTAACATATCTTTAATGCTGCATTAACTCTGATCAGCTGTATAATGACGACTCTGGCATGGGAGAATAAATCCATCTTTCCCAAGGTGACTTTAACTTGGACCTGTTTTTGCTGATAATGGTATGGGGAAGGCCTTTAAAGGTTATCAGTTTGCCTTCTTTGGCTACCAATATTCAGCCAGGTCTCCTTGACACGAGATATTGCTTTATACTCAGAAGAAACTGTGGCAAAGAAAAGAAACTCTTCAAGATCACAGAACTAGGAGAATGCAGAATGAAAAGCCTTAGTTATAGACTTCCTAATTCTAGCTCATATAATCTATACCAATTCTGCTGTTTTGATGTGACAACTCTGTACAGCTGCAAAGCAGACATACTGAATAAAAAAAAATCCAAAAAAACACCTCTTCAACATTTTATTGGGCTCTCCCAAACCACATCACTTTACGAGCACATTTATTTGCATTGCCTGTGCCAGCTGCTGCACACACTTAAGTAGAACACAGTTAAATGTCAATTTCTTCAGAAAGTACCAGCCCTGATCATTTCGGTTTATAGACCACACTTTGGAATACTACCACCGTGAACGCTGCCCTTCCGACACGGAATTAGCTCAAAGTAGGAGAGGCAGAGCATTCAGCCATGCACAAAGGAGCTGCCTGAAGACAGAACAAGGAAGAATGTGCCAGCTCCACTTGTTTAACTGCTTCTGTCACCTGAGCCACGGCTTCGCCGCCGAGCGCCAGCTGTTCCCGTCTCTTTCCGGCTGGCCCTGCCCAGCAGCCGGACACCGAGCTGTGACACCGAGCTGTGACACCGAGCTGTGACACCGAGCTGTGACACTTCGCCATCTGGGCCCCATCTCCGGCTGGGCTTTGTGCGTTTCCATGGCCAGGCACCGCACGGCTCCGCGGGCACCCACGCCAGCGGCCCATCACCGCCTCCGCCAGCAGCCCCGCGTATTCCCAATGTGCCGGCGGAGCCTCCCGCGTTCCGCTCCGTGCCCGCCCCAGCCCCACACAGAATCCCACCCGGAGCCCAGCTCCTGCCCCGATTTCCTGCGGGAACGGAGCAAGGCGAGGCCGTGCCAGGCCGGCAGCCCCGCACGGCTCCCCAGGGACCAGCCACACACACACACACACACACACACAGGGCTTTGAACACATCACTACAGGTTATATAATACACGATTATCTGTAAGATACGCCTTATATTTATAAATAATAAAACAATCAAACAGGAGGGGCTTCCCCCCTCCGGCCCCTCGGCGGGTGCCCCCTCGGGGGGTCCCGGCTGCCGCGGGCGGTGCCCACCTGAAGACGCGGAGCAGGAGGCAGGCGATGAGCGCGGCCGTGAGCGCGCAGGCCCCGATGACGGCGGCTTTGAGCGCGGAGAGGTCGCGGAGCATCGCGGGCACGGGGCTCAGCCGGGCCCCGCTGTGGTTGCCGGGGCCCGGCGCGGCGGGCGGGCGGCTGCCGTTGCCCGCCGGCGGCTCCAGGCTGCCGCGGGCGGCGGGCGCGGCGGGCAGGAGCAGCGGCAGCAGCAGCGAGGCCGCGAGCAGCGGCAGCGGCGCGGCGGCGGAGCGCATCCTGCCCGCTCCGGCTGCCCCGGCTCCGGCCGCGCTGCACCGAGCCCCGGAAGGCAGCGGCGGCCGGCCCGGCCCGGCCCCCGCCCCCCGAGAGGCGCCGCCTCCCGCAGCAGCCGCCGGGGCCCCGCGGCCGGACAGAGCCGGGGCCTCCGCAGGCTCCGCTCCCGGAGCTGCCCGCGGCCTCGGGCCCCGCTGCTGCTGCCGGGGCCGGCGCTGCTCCCTCGCTCAGCACCAACAGCTCTGATCAGAGAGGATCCAAGGGGAATGCGATGGTGGGGAAGGGGCTGGAGGGGCCATACGAGGGCACTCGGTTGTTCAGCCTGGAGGAGAGTGAAGACAGAGCTCGCCGCGGGCTGCAACTTCTCCGGAGGGGCAGCTGCGATCTCTGCTCTGTGTGACCAGCGACAGCACCCAAGAGAACCTGGGGAGGTTTAGGATGGATATTGGGGGAAAGTTCTTCACCCAGAGGGTGGTGAGCGCTGGAACAGGCTGGCCAGAGAAGTGGTCACAACACCGAGCCTGGCAGAGCTCAAGCAGCATTTGGACCACAGTCTCAGGCACGGGGTGGGACAGTTTGTGTCTCCTGTGCAGAGCCAGGACTTGGACTTGGATGATCATAGTGGGTGCCCTCCACAAAATTCTCTGTTTCTGTGATTCTGTTGCCACTTTTCATTACAACACACAACATCGGCCCAGCTGCAAAACAATCACAGGGTTCATGCTGCCATCAAACAGGGCACAGACCTCCGGAGCTGCTGGGTCAGCACGGCCCAGCTGCTACATCAAACAATTCCTACATCAGATTTATGTCTTTTTGCCTTTTCGCTGATCACCAGGGTTCTGCTTCCAGGGTAATGTATTTACAGATCTTTCACATCTTTAAAAATGTAAGATGTGAGAAAATCTCAGCCATGGTTCTGCAAACCATCCTGAGGCACTGAACATATGAGTGGTGCCATCAGCCAAGCCAGGCAGGGAGCATAAATCATAGAATTATAGGAATCATAGAACATCCTGGGCTGGAAGGGAATCACAAAGATTGATCACCCAACTCCTGGTCCTGAAGAGAATAGCCCCCAAAATCCCACCTGGTGCCTCAGAGCATTGTCCAAATGCTGCTTGAACTCTTGTCCGGCTTGGTGCTGTGACCACGGCCCTGTTCCAGTGACCAACCACCCTTCTCTAGATCCTCCACCATCTTCATAACCCTCCTTTGAACACTTTCTAATATCTAATAAAGATATCTAAAATATATTAAAATGCCTAAAATTCTAAATATCTAAAATATCTAAAATGTCTTTAAATATCTAAATTAATAAAACACTCTCTAATATCTAATAAAGGCTTTATATCTTTCTTGTATTGTAGCACTCGAAACTGCACAGTGTTCGAGGTGAGGAGTAAATGAGGGAGCAAAGTGCCTGTGCCATAAAACAGCCAAAAACAACTTTTGCTTTCAGTGTTCAATATTAGCAAGAGCTTCATAGCTGCTAAATAATTGTGTATGGAGAGAAGGGCACTTTGGCACTGAAATTATGTGAAACAAAGGGGGAAGATGAAAGAGCTGATTTCTGTCCTATCAAGCTCTGCACTTCACGGCTGGCAGGGCAGGGTATGATCGATACTATATGTGTGACTAAGCTGTGCAGGAGATGAAAGAGGTGTATTTCTGCAGGCAGTGTCCCCCCAGAGAGGTGGCAGTGGAATAATGCCTGGTTCATTGGCCTCCCTGGCCAATTGGGATGCTGTATCAAATGCCACCCACTCGGTCATAAAAGCATCCTGTGTGTTTTGCAGGAAATTCTTTGCATGAGGAAATTTTGACATGGACACTGTGCAGAAGGCCCCCTAGACCGTCTGAATTGGGCATTGTTCCGAGTTTATTTCATTGCTGACTTTTGTGCAGTTTCCCAGTTTCCAACATGGGGCCTTGGTTTATTTCTGTTCAGGAAAAAAATAAAATAAATAAATCAGTAAAAATTCCATCTGGGCAGGAGGTCAGACTGGTGGTGCGGGCTATTTCCCAAACACTGGTGTGAGCGCTGCTCACATGAGGTATCATTTGTAAACACTGACCCTGTTGCTGGCCCTGCCTGTTCTGAGATGTTTGCCAGCTGCTGCCCGGCCTCTGGCAGATCCCTCTGGCAGATCCCTCTGGCATTCATCCTGGCAGAGCAGAAGGGAGAAGGTGAGGGTGAGGGAAGATGTGTAAAGGACTTCCAAAACAAGAACCACCTCCTGCAGTTTGAGTGAATATATCGGAGGTGAAGAGCCATTAACAACACGATTTTGGAGAGCATAATTTGTTTCAAGTGGCTTCAGGATTTCTTGTTTTGGTTTGGCTTTTATGTAGGTTTGTTTTGGTTTTTTTTTCTCCTCAGATCTTTACTGATATTTCCCATGTCATTTGCCTAATTTGGGAATCATTCCTGGGTCCCAGTCTGGAATGTGGGATTTCGCAACTCTGTTCTTCAATGACATCATGTGGTTTGTTCTGAACACAGCAGTAATAAATGAGAGCAAGGGGAGCTTACCAGCCCTTCTCTCATAAACATTTTATCTGAACAGTCATCTTTTGGGGATCTGAACTAATTTGTGGGGTTTAGATTTTACCTAGTAAGTCATGTTTTCCATGTATGTAGGACAAAGAGTCCCACTTGGATAACAAGGAAGGATTTTGGTTTCATCTCCCCCTTAGCAGTGGTGGCTGTGAAAGCCAGCGCTCCCGAGAGCTTTGGTAGAAGAACACGACTTTGAGAAATCGAGAGGAAGTTCAGACAGTAAAAAATGCAGAAAGTATTTTGTTTCCCCTCTGATGAAGCTTGTGTTTCATTCCTGACACAAACACACTCCTGGAGGAGAAGGCTCTGTGGGTTGCAGGGCTGGGATTTGGTGTAGCTTTTCTCCCTGCTGAGTTTTCTTCCCGTTTACACCTGCTTGGTGTCATTACAAGTTGGAGCTTGTAGCAATTGCACTTTCTGTAGAAGAGTCTGTGCTGGCTAAAAGAAGGAGTGAGCATTTCTGTATGCAATTGCTTCTGGGAATGGCAGATTTCTGTATTTATGGATGCCCGATACAGGAGCAGCCCTGTTTGTGGGGAAGGCTCTTCATGCACTGCTTAGCAATGCATATGAAGCTTGGGCTGTCCCTTCCTTTGTGCTCTCAGATGGCCTCCAGGCAGCACCCAGATGTATTTTTAGCTCTCAGAATAGGGGGAAATTTGCAAGAAATTGTGCAGAGAAGAAATAAGCAAAGGAGTGGAAGCTGGCTCAGTTGTCAGATTTGGGCAGTCTGGATTTGCAGGAATAAATAAGTGTTGCTGTGAGAGAAATGAAATGTGTGCAAAATGAGGCAAACTACATTCCAAAGGATTTGCTGCAGAACTAATACACCTTCTGGAAAAGACCCGGGTCCAGTAAGGAAGGAAATAACATGGAGCTGGTAAGATACCTGTGCTCCACGAGCCCACCTCTGCCATCTCAAAACCAAAAAGCCAGGCTACTAGCAGAGATATAAATTCAAGGAGCAATCACCTCTCCATCAGAGAGTGTTTGAGCTTGGATGTCAGACAAGAGAGCACAGGGTAATTGCAAGATTTAATCGTTCTTCCAGTGACTATTTCTAGATAACCTCAACCAGCAGTGCAGTAAAACTGCAATGCCTCATCTATCACGAGTGGTCCAAGGGCTGCAAATATGTCCTATTGCTAAGTGAAGAGCAGTGGTGGAGAGCAAGCAGGAGCTTCAGATATACTTAGACAAGTCTTTGCACATTTCTAGTTAGCACATTACATTAGCCTGTTATTTCTATAACCCTCTAAAACATTTATGGCTTTTTGCAGACATTAAAAGCCAGTGTTACTGCTGCAAAAGGCTTGTAATTTAAGTCTGTGATAAGCAGCAGATTCCTTTTAAACGAGGTTGGTGCAGTCATTAAGCTGGGGTGCAGAGATTATCTCTTGAGCAGGTTCTACAATATTGCTAATACATACAATGTTGCAGTGCAGCAGTTAATCTAAAGAAAACAGGGAAAGGAAGGACAGCAGTAAACCACAAATCTTTGTTTAGTTTGGATAACAATAATCAAAGAACACAAAAGCCGATTAGGACTTTGCCTCCCACTGCTTCACTGCCTATTCATGCAGTCTGTCCTGGCTGGCCTGCTGAAGTGCAACCTGAAGGAAACTGACAAATAATTCAAGCCTTCTTTTTTTTCTTTTTTTTTTTTTTTTTTAAGATAACTTGCAAATCATGTCCTTAAACTGGTTTTCTTCATTTCAGCTGCACGGAATAAACTTGTCAGGGTGGTAGTGGCTAATCTTGCAGCCTCAGATGGTTTTAGAGGTTCATTGATGATGTTAAAGTGATTGCCAAGTAGCAGGACTCCATCCAGAATTGCAAGTGACCGGGATATGGAATAAACAGAATTGGATTTAACCTCTACACTGTCTCCCAGTGCAGCTGAACCATCGTCAGACATGGCACTTATTTTGTCATTGCAGGAAAATCAGTCAGACCAACTCAAAGGGGAAATATCTGTGCTGTGATAGTGCTTCTCATCCATCAGAACCCACTTACCCACGTCTCAGAAGTCTGCACTGGCAGAAGAAGCAGGAAATGCATCTGAGCTTTTGCAGGATGCTGCTCTAACCCATGGTGGTCATTGCTGCTGTGAGAGCAGCCCGGGCTGTCTGTGCAGCCCTCACCAGCAGACATCCCTCTGGAGAGTGCAGCTGGTCTCCAGAAGGGCTGGAGGGCACAGAGGGGCCCTGTCACTCGTGTCCATCCCACATGGAGCCCCTCACCCTGGCAGTGCCTCTGGAGAGGGGATCACTCTCCCTGTCCCACACCGTGCCTGTGATTTGGAGCTGCTGGGTGCTCTTCTGTAAATCATGAACCACCCCAAAGCGCTGCAGAAGAGGGAGTTGTTGGGAGTCACACAGCTGGCCAAACATCTGTGTGCAGGTCCCAGGAATGCCAACACCCAGCAGAGCAGGGAGCAGGGGTGAGGCACACTGGCCCTCCAAGACATCCCCCTTTAAATCCTGGTTTAAATGAGCACTGCCTGTAACTGTCATCCCAGCACCAGCCTTCTCCCTGGAATGACAGTGATCTTGAGTTGCCTGGAATAATTCTCTGTGTGAAGCAGCTCCCCTGGAAGCTGTGAGATTAAATCCTTGTGGCATCTTGTTACAGGGATCAGCTCATAGAGGATTATGGATGTGCAAGTGGCACCCGCTCTCTGGGGAAAGTAGGAAAACATCTGTTAACATCTGCAGCCAGGCTTCCAAATCCCCAGTGTGAGCCAGACCTCAGACTGTCCTGTGGCAAGATGGATATAGGAGGAAGGTGTGCTGACCAAAAGGTGTGCTGACAGCAGGAAATCTGTGAGCTCTCACTGCAGTTTGTTGCTTTCTAAAAGGTCTGAGCCCTGTGGTTTGTTAGTGGGGGTTTTGTTTAGTTGTTTCTGTTGTGATTTCCAGAGAAGGATTTTTCTGGTTTTACTTTAGCGTCATGAAGCCTTATCTTTGTGTGGCTGGAGGGTCTCTATGGATGAGTGAAGAAATAGTAGGATTATGACTTTACTAGATCCAAAAATAAAAGATAAGCAATCAGGAAAGGAAGGATTATTTCTTAAATTGCCAAAAATTCGCTGTTGCTTGTTATAATCTATTTAATTAAAATATCAGAAAGACACCTGGGATAGGAATTGAGCTGCTCAGAAGATTCAGATCTCATCACTGTGAAAAAACCCTTACACCTATTTTCCACTCTCTTTAAAAAGCAAAGCAGAAAGGGAAAATGTCTTGATAGTTCTTCAGCAGCAAACCTGTTTTTTTAACTGAATTTTGACACAAGAGGAGTGGGTGTAAAATATATTTGTTTCCCTTCAAACCAACAAAATAAATGTTGCTTCCTACCACACAAATTGTCACTTAAAGCAGCCTTTGTGAGCTGCAATTTCTACCCATCTCTTGTTTTGCTTCCTGAAACACCATTTAAAATATTTTCAGCATCACCCCAAATACAGCTGATGATTTTTGGAAGCAGCACTTCAAATGATGTTGGCTGTGAAGAATTTGCCTGGCACTAAACATCTGCTGTCAGTGCTGTTATCAGCTGAGTGCCACAAACCCTTCCTCACCTGTGAGATGCTAAGAGGTTTACTGCAGTTCAGATGAAAGATGTCTAGTCCATAAGCCTATCCTATTTCTCCCAGTTTTCTTTCCCCCAACCCAAACACCTGTGAAGGAATGTGGTGTTTATGAAGTTGGAGTCTGATAGCACTATTTGGAGCCAAACAGAACACATAATCCTCTCTTAGGATGTACTGGGGTTCTAGCTAGGAAGATTTGCTAATTTAGTCCCCACTCCAACTCCTGTCCCTGCCAAATCTGCCATGCCTCTAAATCCTGGGCACCAAAAGCCCTGTGAGCCCTTCCCCTGAGCCAGACGTACTTACTGTCTTCCAGTGTACCATAAACTTCATTTCAAATCAAACCCCTTAAAACTTCAGTCCAAAATTCAAATCCTTACTGGTAGAGTGAACCTTGCTAGAGCATGAAGCCTCATCCAGTGCAGGGAACAGCATACCCATTCTCTAGGAGAAGGGCTGATAGAAAAATCAACTCATTTGAATTCAGCTCAGAAAAATTTTCCACTTTGTGTCATGCTTCCTGCCAGCAGAATGCAAAGTCTTTTTAATCAGACTAAACATTCTCCAAATCCCTGGGCAGTGAGTAATAATGTCTACTTCTATAGTGTACTTCAAAGCCTCTCTTCAAAGCCTTCACTACCTGCAGAACACCAAAATGACCTTTATTTCATAGAGATAAAGGCACACTGGGCAGCAGTGCCAGCCAGGGGAGGATGGAGTGATGGCACAGGATGCTCTGCACATGAATTTGTACCAGCTTAAGTCAGGGGCAATGTGGGACAGGCCTGTAGGTCACAGAAGAGTGAAATCACGCAGACAGCCTTTCCACAGGCAAGAGGATTAGCTAATGCCAGGCAGGGTGGTGTGAACCAAGAGGCAATCATCATTCCTCTGCTCCCACCTACTCCAAATCCTTTAGCACTGGGTGCTCTGGAGCCATCTCAAGCAGTCTGGCAGTGGATGCTCTTGTCTGAGCTCCCTGCGTGGCTCCATCCTGCCTCTCCTCCAGAATGTCCTTCCCTGGCTGCTGGCAGTGTCCTGAAGGGAAGGATGCCACAGCCTGGCAGGGACCCTTGCACAGAAGAGCTGCTCCAACTGGCTAAATCTGCCCAGTTTCCCCAGGGCTTACAGATCAATGACTTATTTTCAGTTCAGAGTGTCCCTTGGAGTCCTGTCCCTGTCCTGTCCCCCTGCTCTTCCAAGCAAGAGCTGCTGGGAGATGGTTTAAGGGAACTCAAGACTGCCTGCACACCACGGCAGGTTCCAAGACCTAAACCTTGTTTGGAATCTCTAGAATCCCTCCATAAATCCAACTCCAAACACCTAAACCAAAGGAAACACAGTAGACTTTTTAACTTGTAAATTTTCATCTGCCAGCAGAGGAGCTGAGTGTAGATTTCAGGGAAATAAGAGAGAGTTAGTTACGTTCCCCTGAATAATCCACTCCTGTCAACAGAGGTGCCTAATAGAGGTTCTGCCTGGGCATTTGGATGGAAATTAATGCATGGAGGAGACAAAGCTGTGTGCAGTTTGCAGACATGACACCATCTCAGTGAATGGAAATGACACATGGAGTTTTATTAGAGAAGATTCTTGGTAGACATGTTTATTAAATGACCTGTCTGCCAGAAATGCTAAAGGGCTCTGGCTCGCTGTATCACATCTCTAGGGCTTCCCATGGAGCATCTCCCCACACACTGCACTTTTTAGGCTTTTCACCCCATGGCATGATCCTGATGAGCATCACCTTTAAAGCATACAGGCATCTGCAGAGATGAAAATTTCAATCTACCCAGGTCTGAGAGTCTCTGCACCAGGATATTTTTTGCCCCAAGTGTCTAGTCTATCCAGATTCCTTTGCATTATCTTTCAGCTTACCCTGGTGTTTTTGATCCTTTTCAACTTCATGTCACTGTGTGAATGCCTGTCATCCTTTTGTTTAATCCTTCCTTACAGTCATCAATAAAAATGTCAGTAAAGACCAAAGACCTGATCTCTGGGATGCTCTAATAAACATAATTCTGTAACAGAATCACTCTCTGTTTAGTATTCTTCTTTGCAGCCACTCAGCTGTGATTTGGTCCATGGATTATTGTATTCAGATCATCCAAAGAGCTACGTTTTGTGATATGCTTTACCAAATCCAAAAAGGCTCACTGATTTTTAAGATCAGAAAGAAGCATGAGAACATCAAACCTGCTCCTTTCAATCCTTGAGCTTGCTGAGGTACCACTAAAGCATCTCTTCCAGAGTGTCCAGAGTTGAAGACCCCATGAGATGAAAAATCAAACACTTTGCTTCATTAATCACACATACTGCTTTTTTTTTTGTTTGGTTTTGTTTCGTTTTAAAATACTTATTGTTAAATTTAATCAGTCTTTGCTTTCTAGACGTTGGGTTTGTGTATTTTTTTTCTCAGAAAAAAGATTGCCTGGTATCCTGTTGTTTTTTGCTGTGCTTGTTGATGTTTCATGCAGTGATCTTTGGGGTTTTTTTCTTTTTTTTTATTAACACTGCTCTTGATTCTACAAACTCTTCTTTTGACATGTGCCTGTGTGGAGAATTCAGTCTCTGTGATGAGGGGGCCCTGCTTTCATGGAGCAATTTGCAGACTTTGAACTAGAGCTTCTAATTCTCCCTATAAATACCTGTCAGCTCTGGCAAGGCTCCCTGTCCTGCACATCTTGCTATTGCCTGTGGATTCCCTGATGTACTTTAATTTTCATGTGTCCATGCATAACTCATTTTCAAGCATTTCAATGCTTAGGTAAGTTTCAAGACTATCTTTAAACAATGGTCCAGATTCTCAGCTTGTTCAAATGTGGGCAAATGCAGAGCAACTGCTTTGAAGTCAGCATTGGAATACAGGTATAACTGTCAGGGGAGACAGCCACAATCTCTTTTGATATCTCTGGAGCAGGTCATGCAGAAATAGAATCCCAAACAATATCTGTGACCAGCTGTTCTGTTCATCCTGTGCCTCCAGTCATTCTCCACATACAGCAGATCTCATCTCCCAGCTGACAAGAAAACCAACTAATCCAAAAAATGGAATTACCTAATTTTCTTCCCCATTATCTGAGGCTCATAATAGAAATGTGAAAAGACCTGCTCTATTTCAGCAGCAAAAGCAAAGATGCCAGTTGACTCTCAGTTCTCAATTCTCACTACATCATATTTCCATTTGCAAAGGTCAGGGTCAAGCCTGGTGGGGATTTTTGTTCAGGAAAAGCTCCCTACAGATTAAATGGGATTCTTTCAGATTTAAAGAGGGAAGGGGAGAAAGAGAGAGCTGCAAGGTTTTATTTAATGGAAAAATCCTACTTCTCAGGTGGGGACAGGCTGCTGACTTAACACCAGTTGCAGACTGGGAGCATCCTGTGCCTGTGCTCCACTGTCTCATGCCATAAATTGTGGCCAGAATCACATAGGCTTCCCTGTGTCCCTTCATTTCAGCCAGCTAGGGCTGTGCCATGCCTTTCTCCACGGGAAGGACAGGGACTCATCCACCATGCTGTGGATTCAGGGATTCCCTGGAGCCATCAGTGAAGGAGAGATGGGAGCTCCATCCTCACACTCATACCTGCGATGGACAGTCATCCCATAGGCAGGGAATCAAGAGGAGGGAGAGATATTTAAACATTTCCTTTACTTGCTCAACCTCTGAGCACAAATATATGGGTGCCTAGGTCTGGGCTTCATCCTGTGAGCTGTAAATAAGGACCTGTAAGCCATCTTAAGCTTGCAAATCTCCCTGTCAGCCTGAGAAATCAACTGATGTCGTCAGCCAGAGCCAGCAGAACACATTTCATAACCCTCATTCCTCAGGACTGAGAGCAAAACCAGCACTGCCTGCAGAGCTGGGACATCACAGAGCACATGGAACAGGGACAGCACAGACCCATGCAGAGCTGCTGTCACCACCAAGGCCACCAGCAGAGCTGGGCTGCTTCCTCTCCAGGGCTGGAGCACTGGATGAACGTGGCCAGATGCCCTACAGAGCCAGTGGCATGTTCAGGCTCCTGGCACTGAAGTTGTCAAGGAAGCAAAGTCACAGGATCTCCTCCGTGACATCTGCATTGTCTCATAAGGCATCAAATCTGCCAAGGAGATTCCTCTCCTGGGCCATCATCTAGATTGGTGACACATTTGACTTGCATGGTAGTGAAGGTGAGAGCTCTGTGCTGTGAGCTCAGTGCCACAGCAGTGAGGAATGATTTTGCTCTTGGGTTTGAGTTTCCCAGTGTCAGAAAAGCCCACACTTTAGGTCTGAGCTCCAGAGTTCCACATCCCCATTTGTGTGCCTGAAGGAGTGTCAGCCTCAGGCTGTGAATTCAGGCCAGGTGGTTTGGCAGGGCCCTCCAGCAGCTTTTTGTAACATGATGCTCTCAGACCAGCTTCCTCAGCTGCACGGCTCCAGGGAGGTGATGGGGGGCACAGTACCTGCCTGCAGCATGATTCCATGCTAAAGTTATCCTTTTCCCCCTGATTATCCTCCCTTCCTTCCCTGGCCACCCTTCCACAGCAGAGGCTGCAGTGGGACTGTGCAGGCTCAGTTTATCCAGGACTGTGAAGCCAGAGGGGTGAAAGGGAGCAGCTCCCACAGCTCCTGAGAAGTGAGGAAGGGGGCAGTGAGTCAGGCAGGAGCACTGATCCAGGTCCTGCAGGGTGAAGCTGCTGTACAGCACATCAGGGGCCTTTTGGAGAGAGAGGCCAAGCCCTGGCTGGCAGAGTTACATCCAGACAGCAGCAGTGATGAATGGGACGTGATTCATGTAGCAAATGTGCTCCCGTGATGGAAATCACTTTGCTGGAGGATTGATGATGCTCAGCATGGGTCAGTTCATCTCTCCCAGTTCCCTGTCCTAGATCCTGCCAGACACAGAGAGCACAGCTCACCCTGCAGCAGCCCAGAGCATTGCTCATGCTGTAGGACTCACTCAGGGCACCAAGGGGATTGGCTTTTTGCGTGGAAGATTTTCCAGATCCATTTGTTGGGAGCTTGGGCAGCACAGCTGAAAACAGCTTTGCAGCCCAACCTGAAAGCTGCCCAGGGCTGCAGGGAGGCTGCAGAGACTATAACACAGGCTGTGCAGTCTGGGGGAGACAAGCAGAGTTTCAGGGATCAAAGTGGTCTAAAAGAGGGTGTTTCTCACTTTGGCCTGCAAATAAGAGTGGAGCTGCAATAGGGGAAATCCTGCTGGGAAACATTAGGAAGAATGAAAGCTGGAGAATTCTGTGCTACCAGGTGAGAAGGTGTTTGGGACCCAGGGGTCAGATGTTCCTTTTAAGCTCCTACTTCATCCTCCATCATGACTGCACTCAAGAAACAATTTGAGAACAGTGATATCACCTAGGATGGGACTCCAGCTCCCCATGAGTAAGTGGGGAAGTAAGTCAATTTTGTGACTTCCTTTTCCCAAGGTCAGGACCATCTTGCAGAACCTCTGGGGATAACAGAAGGAATTTTTTCCTGCTCGTTGGAAGCACCATTGCCATGTGATGCAGGCCAGCTGGGGAAAACTGAGGAGCCACATGTAGTGGAAGAACAATGCCAGTCTGCCTCTGGGACTGGGGCTGCTGCAGCTTTCTCTCCTGCTGTATTTCAAGAGGGTTTTAGTAACTCTTGGGACCTCTTAAAACAGATTGTCTGATTCCTGGCAGTGTATTTTGAGCGCCCAATTTGTTTCATGGCACAGAAGCATTTGTGGACCATGATGTTTCTATGTCAACACGTGCTTGAGGAGGGTTTTCTTTCACCAGAAGTGGCAGGTGTTAGAATCCAGATCAGAGCTCTCTCCACATCATTATTTTTAGAAAAGGATTTCTTTTTTTAATAAGACATGTTGATATGTTTTCTCTATGTGGGATTAAAAGCACTTCAGGCTCATGCACAGAATTTTGCTTTATAAATCTGTGGGAGTGCAGATTTCCTCCACTCTTGTCCACTCTTGTTATATTGCCTTTGTGAAATGGGAATAATAAACCTTGTCTGCCTCCTGAAGGGGCAGAGAATTAACTCTTTGAAGTTTGTCAGACCATATAAATGCCTTCCTATTATTAAACTTACTACTGCTCAGGGCTTTTAAACAGCTGCCACATTTCACTTCAGAGGAGGTTGCCTTGAACTGGTAGGTGAAGTGAACACAGTATATCAGGGTGTTATGCTGAAAAAAAACTTTGGGATCTGTTAGGTTGAAAGGCCCTATATAAATATGAGTTATGTGCAGAAACAGATTTTATAACCCTATCATTCTCCTCTGGTGCACCTCTTAATCTAAGGGTTTCACTGTCTTTTATGAACACTTAACAAGACCTGTATTAAGCTTCAAGCCTCTTCAGAGCACATATTTTACACAGAGTCAATGCAGAGGGGACAGACCCATTTTTTTGCCCAGCTTACACAGCAGGGCAGTGAGACAGACCCACCTGGCCTGCTCTGGTAATTAGTAATTCATAATGACCTGCTGCACAGAAAATGCTGAGAGAAATACAGGAGCTTCAGGAAAAGATGGCCTCTAATGCTGTCGTGTTTTGAAAGATTCACTGCCTTTTCCTCTCCTTTCAGCTTTTCTAGGAATAGCTGAAGACTGATGGTCTCATTTAACAAATGTAGGCTCCTGTTAAGTGGTTTTGGATTACAGGCTCCCTGAGCCTGGTGTCTCTGTGTTTGATCTGCATACACCCATTCCCATCCTGTTCAGGAATGATGGGACAAAATAATAAGTAAAAGCTTGTGATCATCCCAATTAATGCTGTTCTGGAGACACAGTGGGGAAACTGAGGCAATTCCAGACCATTCTATATTGAGTGCCAGAGTTTGCATTGATAGAAGATGTAGCAAAACGGCATATAAGCATTTATTGAAGAAAGATGCATGAGGATTTCACTGCTCTTATTTATTTTATAATACGCATTTCTTGCTTTGTGTCTTCAAACTACTCAATGAGCGTTAACTAATTGATCTTTCCCATGTGGCCTGTAAAATTGGTAAATATTTTTCTTGCCGTAGAGCCAGAGAAGTGAAAACAAGAGGACACAGCGGCTCCACTGAACTCACCCAGAAAATTTGTGTTGAGGCCAGAAGTGAAGGCTCCTGACATGGGTGTGCCTGGGTGTGGCACCTTTCCAAGAGGAATTCACAACACAGGCCTCATTTGTCAGCACGGAGATGTGCTGAGGGGCAGCATGAATTCTGACATCCAGCCCTGTCGGCTGCACACGCTTCCCCAAGCATGGGATTGCTAGAAGGGACAAAGCAGAACGTGGTCCCACTGTGCATTCAATGCTCAGCACCCTGTGTCAGCTGCATTTACAGGTGCCATGTGAGTTAGGAACTAAATACTGTGAGACAACCCCTTCTTTTACAGACATTTTATTTACAGCTGCCAAGTAAATTGGTTTTAGAAAAGGCATCTGAATTTAGGATATTTCTTTCCACCAAACCACTGAAATTCCCAGACAGATGAACTGTGAAATATGAAGGTACCCTGGATGTGAAACATAAACCAGTTTCCTATACCTGTTCTCAGTTTGAGCTAAAGTTTCCCTATTAAAAATAAGCAGCCAGCACTATGGACGGAAATAATTTGCCATTTTTGGGTAACATAAGTCTTAATAATAAAAAAAATAAATAAAAGCGAAGCCTAAGAGTTTCACACCACTTCTCCCAGTTTGATGATCAAAGGTGCTTTTTGCTGTTTCTGCTGCCCCTGTTGTTTTACACGGAGAAGATTCAGTAAACAGGGAGCACGGGGAGCATGTAGGGAGGGAGATTAAACTCCAGGAGCGAGGCACAGACGGTACCTGGAGGTGACACATTTTGTACTGAACATTTCATTAGCTCCCACAAGGCTGACGCCTGTTCATTAGGCACAGACATCCCGGCCCAATTGCCCATGTAGCTCTGCGAGGGATCCCATCGCTTTTTCCCAACGGTGCCGCATACAAAGCAGGAAGGCTCCAGATTTCAAGCCAGCTCCTCAGTAGGAGATGTAATTAGGGATCCTGGTCCATCAATATTTCACCACATCTGCTCCTGATCTTGCTGTGGGATGTTTCTCTGTAGCTCGTGTAGCTGCTTAAACTTATCTCCTTGACAACTCTTTAGTTTAAACAAAGATTGTTTTGGAACAGGAGCTGTCAAAAAACCCAGCAGCTCCAGGAAGTTTTCTTGTTAAAATATGTTGGCTCGGCAGCACCATCTTCTGTCCTGCCCTTCAAACAGCCTGGGATGTCACGCTGCGAACGGGAGCGTGTGCCTGGGCTAGCTCGGGGCTAAAGAACAGTTTGAAGAAGATTGAGTTAATGTTTTCCGTGCTGGGAGTCGAAGCCATAAAGCAGCGATAGCACAGCAGATGGGAAGCCCGAGTCCAGCTCTGCAGGGCCCGGCCAGCCCTGGAATCCACGGGCAGATCTCTCCCAGGCGAGGCTTCTGGGGTGAGGCACCTTGGCTCTGGGGCTGTTCTCATGCTCTGGCCTGTGACCCCCTCGCTGCTTTGGAGGGAGCAGGGGCTCGGTGCTGCTCAGCACAACCTGCCTCACACTCGCTGAGCCACGCTTTCCCTGGGTTTTTGCTGCTGGGTTTGCTCAGCTTTGAGGTCATGGAGTTGCTGGATGGTCGCTCCTTGCTCGTGCTGCTTGAATGCCAGGCCCCACTCAGGAAAGCCCAGGGAGATCCAGGGACAGGAGGGGAGGAAGGACTCAAAGGAGCCAAGGCAGACAGTGAAAAATCAGCAACGGTGAGAAATCGGGAATTACAGAAAGAGCTGCTCCTTGTCCCACTCCTCCACAGCACATTGGGATTCAGGCAGAGGTTTGTGGCATGAAGGTTAAATTAGGAGGGCAACTACAGTCATTTCTCACATGTTCCAGCTGGCTGCTGTCTCCTCAGCATCCTGCACACATCCTCTGGGCCGGCAGCTCACTTTACCTCCAAAATCAGCTCTGCTTCTTCATCCCACCACTCAGGCAACACCCATGTATATCTCTACAGTGTGTACAGGAGAAGGAGAGGCAATATCTGTATTTACCTTTAACTTTAGTGTGTTGTTGCAGGCCTTAAGTAATTAATATCTGAGCAGCTCAGATCCTGGTGTGACAATCATCACACAAGAGAAAAACATTCGTATGAAAAAGACAACAAAGCCCTTAAATCTAAACCACAGCAGCTCCCTTGTAAGAGACACTCTGTGGCAGGATTGTGCAGCACAGCAATCAGTCTCGCTTTAATATACAGATCAGGGCAATGTAAGAAATACTTGGAGAGCAGCCACAGCTTTCACAGCAGCTGCTGCTACGTTTTTGTCAGGATTAAGTTCATTTCAATTATAGAAAGGCTTGTGATCACCTGCTAGGAGGAGGGTTTCAGCCTTTCAGGAGGCCAGGGGTGTGTATACAGCTATATTTAAATGGCAAATGCACAGCACACTCTGGTGCCATCCCATTTGCAGAGCACTCTGCACACATGCCCTAATGAAGTGTTTAACTACAGGTTCCTTCTTCCTTTATAGTGTGGTATGAATGGACTTTTTAAGGAGGAAATTTAAAGGAAATGAGGAGAGGGACTAAAATGGACATCATTTGTGATGCTGCATTGCTCAGGCCATGTCAAGAGAAGGCTAAGCACCATCCCTTCTGGTGCTGCTGCAGCCCTTCACTTCTTACAAGGCAGCCATGGAATGTCCTGTCCCAGTGTAAGCACTCAGACCCACGCCAAACACTCAAAATGACAATTTTATTTTGCACAGACATTGATGGACAAGATGCTGACAAGATGTGGAGACCTGGAGGGAGAAGAGGAGGGACTGGAAGCTGGGACAGAAGATGGGTATCCAAGAAACGGTCTCTGGTGAGAGGATATGTAGTTTGACAGAGCCCTTCTGCCAAGCACTGAGCCCAAAGGGCTCTGTACCTGTGCCCAAGCAGCCAGAGCCTCATGGGTGCAGTGTGAAAGGGAAGAGGCTTAAAGGGAAGAGGCTTACAGGGATTGTTCCAGGTTAAAGTGTGTTTTGCACAGTACTTCCAGTCTGTACCAGTTCCTTCCTCACTCCAAACCTCTGCAGCTCCTGGAGTTTAATTATATTAAGACTTTGCCCTTCTGGGCCCTTATGTGTAGGAGGTTTGCAGAATTAGCAGCAGATGGTCCCACAAGAAATCCCAGTACCCCAGTGTGACTGCAGGAGAAGGCAGAGAGGGAGAGGGGCACCCATTCACCTCCCACTCCCCATCAGGTGGCTGTAAGGGATGTCACCTTGCAGAGCTGGCCAGCAAGGTCACCACTGATGCTCCCCTTCCTACTGTGTCTGTCCTGTCATCATCAGAACCCACAATCACTGTGAAGGTGTCAGAAAAGGGACAGGTGGACTTGACCACTCAGGCAGAAGGGAAACATTTCAGGGTGACAACAGCTGTGGGAAGTGACTTTTGGTGAGGAGGTCTGGCACCTCATGTTCTCATACTGCTGCTGGCAGGCAAGTCACAGCTCCCATTTGACCTGGGAAGCAATGTGGCTTGATTGTCCTTTCAAAAGTAAATTAGGAAATGGCTAATGCCAATTTTAACAAGTGTCAGAACAAAAGAAGCTTCCTAGCACTTTCCAAAATGATGCCAGAAGGTTGGTCTCAAAGGAATTAATTTTGTCTAATTAAATATCTTCACAGAGCTCTCCAAGTAACAAACCACAACATCAACATGCAGCACTCTGCAGACTAATGGGAGTCACACTGGAATTGGCATCATGTGCTGAAGTGTCAACAGATGGAGAGGGTGGTCATGATGGAGGAGGAGTGGGACAACAAACCTCCCTTTCCACTTCTGCCCCAAATGACACACTTCACCCCCATCTCAGCTCACCCATCTGTTAAATCCATGGAAAATACTTCCTAAAATATGGATTTACCCAGAGGGCAAGCTGGCTATGGGCAAGAGCAGGGTGGCAGAGGCCTTGAGGGAGCTGAGAGCTTTGGATTTGTTGGATAAGGTTCAGATGAGCGGGGGATAGAAGGATCTGGGGGATCGCATCTCATGCTGCACTACAGCAATGGGACCCTCACTGTTTGTACCCCCTGAGCATTCAGGCCTGTCCAAGGGCTCTCAAATCTCTGTGTTTTGTTGTACATTGCTGCAGAGACAGCCTGAAGGTTGAGCTGCATCCTAAAGGCAGAGGGCTGCTGCCAGCTCTGCCCTGGAGCATCCTCCTCTTGGATTGCTGATTCACACCAAGAAATCAACCAATTTTCCTTCCAGCCTGATTCAGTTACTGTCTCTGGCTCCTTCTTTTCCTTATGAATGTCCCTAGGAAGTGCAAACCTTGTAATTACAATCAGCTCTCTTGCTACCCCCAAGTTGCTGTTCTGAACTCCTCCTCTTTATTGAGGAGGATTTACACCCATGGCCATGTTTTGGCAAGCTGGAGGGGTTTCTGACACTTGGAAAAGAGAGCTTTGCAAAATGTACCATACGTCAACACCTCCTGTTTTATAAAATGAGGATTATTAGTTACAAATCAGGTCAAATGAAAAGAAAAAAAAAGTGGGAAATAGCAAAGTCTTCAGAGGAGTATAAATAGCCAGTGGAAATTGCCAGTGCAGCCTGGTATAACACAGCCATTCCAGGCAGGCTCAATTATTTCTCCAGCTGCTCTGAAATCCCCCTCACTTTGCTACCTATTAGGAGCATTTGCCCTATTTATAGGAGACACTGTAGCAGTGAAACTCTGGATGAGATCGGATGTGGATGCTCCTGGAAAATCCTCCCTGCGTCAGCTGCAGCTCGCAGTGCAAACCTGGTGCCTCAGCACTGCTCGGGGTCACCTGCCTGCGGACAGGAGCATCTCACCCGCTAAAAACTGTCAAATTACTGATCCCTTGCAGCAGGCAATGTGATTATTCCAGGCTATTCTGGCTTTTTTAGTGAAGTGACAGGCTCTCAGATGGATTGTTTGCATGCTGGATGATTTCTGTTGACAGGGATAGTCCTTCTGCAGTAGGGAAAAAAAAAAATCAAAAACTGACTTTTTCTCTTGCAAATAATACAGGAGATTAACAAAATTATCAGTGCTGTGTGTCTATGTCCATTTAAATGTGTAATTTTAATGGCATCTCCCATTGTCACAGGTCTGATCCCTGTAAATGCTGGGTAATAGGACATCTCCCACGGGTGGACAGGGGCTAAAGAGAATTTTCAGCAGGAGAGGGAGCTCTCTCTGCACCAACTGCTGGGGAACCAACGCTTGCTGCAGGCATTAAAAATGCCAGGGAAAAGCTGTGCTCACCATTTTGTCCTCATGTGTTCTCTCATATGCTTGCAGGATTTTCACAGGCTGTTTAACTGCAGTGATTTGGGGTTATATATCTAGTGACGCTCTATAAATCTAATACTTAAAAGAGCTTCCATGTGGGGTGCGCATTCATTTGGTCCAAGAAGAAATAACACACACACAAGCTTTTGGAGGAACTTGGCATTGGACAGGGAGAGCACACTAGTCACATCCCTTAGGGAGCTGCAGGTGGGAAAATTTCCCTTATTTCAAGAAGTTTACAGAATGCTAAAAGCTGTGCAAGACAGAGCCACAGTGATACTGAAATTCCTATTAAAAAAACAACTAGATCAGATGAAAATATTGTTGCCCTTCGGAAGGGAAGGGAAGGGAAAGGAAGGGAAGGGAAGGGAAGGGAAGGGAAGGGAAGGGAAGGGAAGGGAAGGGAAGGGAAGGGAAGGGAAGGGAAGGGAAGGGAAGGGAAGGGAAGGGAAGGGAAGGGAAGGGAAGGGAAGGGAAGGGAAGGGAAGGGAAGGGAAGGGAAGGGAAGGGAAGGGAAGGGAAGGGAAGGGAAGGGAAGGGAAGGGAAGGGAAGGGAAGGGAAGGCCCACAATGCCTGGCATCCTGCTCTGGTGGTCGGGGAGACAGGAAATAGATAGATAGCTGGATAGAGAGTTGGATAGATAGCTCGATAGATGGCTGGATGGATAGATCCTTACACCCCTGAGCTCTCTGAGGCCGGAGCTTACAGGCACAGCTCTCAGGCAGGCTCAGCCCCCCGCACTGGGCTCTGCCTTGGCCCCACGGTCCCGGAGGGGAGCGGGGGTGCTCGGCTCTCCGGTCGGTCCCGCCGCGCGGGGGCAGCAGCAGCCGTTCCCAGCCGTTCCCAGCCGTTCCCAGCCGGTTTCCAGCCGTTCCCAGCCGTTCCCAGCCGTTCCCAGCCGGTTTCCAGCCGGTTTCCAGCGGGACGGGAGAGGGAGGCGCCGCATCCCGGGAATGCCGCGGCTCCCGCGGGGCTGCCCTTGCTCTGAACCGTAGAATCACGGATGGTTTGCGTTGGAGGGAACCTTTCATGGGCTGGGACACCTTCCACTACACCAGGTTGCTCAGAACCACATCCAAGCCGGCCTTTAATGTTTCCAGGGATGGGGCATGTACCGCCTGTGCGCCAGTATCTCCACCCTCGTTATAAAAATCCCCTTCCTTATATCTCATGTAAATCGACCTTCCTGCAGTTGAAAACCATTGTCCCTTGTCCCATCCCGACAGGCCCTGCTGAAAGGTTGGTTCCCATCTTTCATGCGAGCCCCTTTCGGTACTGGAAGGGGCTCTAAGGTCTCTCTGAAGCTCCTCCAGGCTGAGCATCCCCAACTCTCTCCCTGGCTTCAGAGCAGAGGTACTTCAGCCCTATCAGCATCTCTGTCGCCTGCTCTGGACTTGCCCCAGCAGCTCCATTCCCCTCCCTGTGCTGAGCCCGCAGGGCTGGAGGCAGCTCTGCAGGTGGGCATTGCAGAGAGGGGCAGAATCCCCTCCCTCCTTCCCCTGCTGCCCACGCTCCTCTGGACGCAGACCAGGGGGTGTTCGGCTCTGTGGGCTGCCAGCACACACGGCCGGGTCATTTCCAGCCTCTCACACCCACCAGCACCCCCCAGCCCTTCTGGCAGAGCTGCTCTCCAGCCCCTTTATCACCCCCGGTGTGCTCCATGAGGCCCCTGGGATGTGCTTTGCTGGGAATGGGGGTGGGTGTGGGTGGGCTTTAGCTCCAGTCACTGATAAGGGCAATGCCGTGCAACTGGCAGGGTGTTAAAGTGGATTAGAGTTTCATTTAGGGTCATTAGAGTGGATTAGGGTTTGATTTAGGGGTGTTAAAATAGATTAGGGTTTGATGTAGCAGGCCCCAGATTTAAGGACTTCATCCTGATGCTGCTGGGTGGTAAAATAAGGCTCTCCTACCTTTGTCCTCTGGGATCCCCAAAGGAATCTGTGGGAGCTTGGATTTTCTCTCATATTTTTTGCTTTATTTCATCCTGAATATTTAATTTAAATATCTGATGTAGTTCAGTTCTCCTGGCTGTTAACACACTGAACAAGACAGATTTTAGCAGCCCTTTCATTACTTTATTTTTCTTGTGATTTTTTCTGGTATTATTTTTTTTTTTTCTTTGCAATAGGAAAGTCTCGTTTCCAATTTACTGCTGTGGACAAAGCAGTACATGACAAAGATGTATCTCCTTTTCACACTCTGTGTTGGTTTTGGCTGGGTTTCAGGTCTGACCTCTCCCTATATACCAGATGTTTGTGCCCTTTTGTGGTTGGTGCTAGACAGAAAACATTGCCAGACAAGCAGATCTTCTTTTTTCTCCTTTTTAAAAAGAAAATCCTTGAAAAAAGTCCTTATCCTTGGCTCAGAACAGGAGGGATTTAAGTCTACTGCTATCGATTTGATTAAGAAAACATTTTTCATTTTTTGTTGTTTCTTCCCTGTTGGGATATCCTCAAACACCAGGAAATTGCACAATCTGAATGACTGCTTAACTCAAAATTGCAACAACTCACAATTGCAACAGCCTTTGGAGTGAGCTCATGCCTGACTGCTGAAAGGGAATATTCACTGATGAAATATTTATGTGTTTAAAGAAGAAAGCCTGCAATACATACCTTAAAGCCATAACATACATTTCAATCTCATAAACAGATTTGGAAAACCATTGGGTTTGTTTTGTTTCTCAGCGTAGCAGAGCCATATTCACCTCTCAGCTTTGGGCACAAAGTTCATGGCAGAGAAATGGCATTTCATTTTGATTTTATCTCTCTGTATTTCATAGTTACTTCCATGAGGCACACAGGGGACCTCAGCATTTCATGGTGACAACAGGACTGAGGTGTGGACCTGCCTGTGCAAATCTCCCCAGCCAGCAGCAGGTAAAGGTTTAGGGGCTGGAGCAGTCCCAGACCCAGCTAGAAGAAGGAAATGGGACCAGTGGGCCACATATTAAGCAGTCCTTTAACGGAAACTCTAACAGAAGCTGGAACAGCTGGCATGAAAACTGATGCAACTCTCCCAGGAGGTCACTGGTTTCATTAGGTACATATTTAACAGGAATAAATTCCAGTGCTGAGCCAAGCCACAGCATCAGAGGTGAAATCAAAGTCCCCAGGGAAAGCCAGTATCCTCTGAGCACTATTTTAATCACTCACCCACCTTTGGTATTGACATTTATTTCTCCATGAAAGAGTTTTTGTTTACTTGGGATAATGTGTCATTCTTCCCTGGGGAGCTGGAATTTCAGCCAGGTGCAAGTCATAACAAAGCTTTGCCAAATGCCCCATGCACTGCAGTGGGTGGCACAGGGAAAACTGCAGTTCCTGGGTGGAAAAGGACAAGCCCTGGCGCTGGCATTCACCAGCACAGCCTGCTGGGGGCTTGAGATGGAGCACAGCAGCCAAAATAGCAGTTTCCTCTTTCAAGTGTTCTCAGAGGTGCTAGTTTGGCATTATGTGTGTCCTGCAGTGGAATGTGCACCCGTTAGCACGTTCCTCCAGAATGAATCAGACAAATGGGACATGGTTCTCCATGAGCAGGAAGTGAAGCCTCATTTCCTGTAAATCTGTGTCCTGTATTACTAGAATCCCTCCCCAGAGCAAGCACAGAGCGTGTGATGTGTTGACATGCACACTAATGAGCAGGCTGAAAGACAGCTGCCTCCGAGCAGGATGGCAGATGGCCACGCTCACAGGCTTCCTACCCCGACTGTCTGGAGGTCAAGTGGCAGAAGGAGTTTTCAGGAGATGTGTAGAAACTTCTCTGCAGTTCTAAAACACGTCTTTCAGGGGCAGTTGGATGTGGCATTGGAGCTGGAAGTGTTTTAGCAGGCACTGGCAGAACGTGCAGCACAGCATTCCCCTCCCAGGGAAGCAGCATGGCAGGGCTGGGCTGGGCTGGGCTGGCTGCTGTCTCACCTGACTCCACAGAACTTCGACCTTCTGCATCTCCCAAACATCCTCAGCAGGTCTGGAGCTGCAGATGTCGTCACACCAGAACAAGATCCTGTTGGCTGGAGCCTGAGCTGTTTCCAGGCTTTGCCTTTTTTGGGGTAACACAGGAATACTGTGCTTAGAAAATGTGTAAACACTGAAACCAGAAGTGGGGTAACTTCTTTCTAAGAGTGAAAGAGTTGGTAGGCTCCCTCTTACAGGTCATCTTCCTGCAGTTCCTCTAACATCTGGGGTGCAATGCAGAGAAGGCCAGAGGCTCTTTCTCTTTGCCTGCTGATTTCATGGTGCACGTGCTGTGTGCTGTGTGCTGGGTTCAGAGAGACAAACTTCCCCCAGTCCTTGGTGCTGCTGGCTGCAGGCATCTTGCACTCCTCTGTCCAACTCCCCTATCTCCACTCTGTGTGTGCTGGCTCTTGTGCTCATGGAACTGATCCAGCTGAAAAGTCAAGAAAAAAGGGAAAAGATGGAGTCTGAGCCTGGATGAATCCATCAGTCTGACTGATGGCACGGCCACTCGACAGCAAGTGTTTCCACCAGAGAAGGGGCTGCTTTGTCCTTGAGCAGCAGCTGATCTAGAAGCCAGCTATTGAAAAACATGTTCCATGAGCACTCCTGCTTCCCCCCAGCCCCATCTGCTGTGTCCCAACCCAGCAGTGCCCCTGCTCTGCTGTCGAGTGGTTTCAGCCTGGGCTGAGCTGGCTGGAAGCTCCTGGTGAGTCGTCAGCTAAATTAATTCCTGCCCCAGCACCCTGGGTGGCTGTGTGTCACCAAGGGTGATGAGAAGGACATCAGTCTCTTCCCTTAACACTACAATGGATTTTTGCCCAATTAAAATGACTATTAACTGTGGCCTTCATTAGTAGGACTGACAATGGAAACTTTTAATCAAATGTTTGGCTTGCAAAGAGGCGGAGGAGGGGAAGGATCACTTCTCCATTTATCACGGGTAAGTTACGAGAAAAAAAAAACCCAACCTAAAAAAAAATTCCCCGTGAGTAATTTGAGTGCAATACAGCTGGATTTTAAAATTCATGATTTAGGCGTGGGAGGGAGAAGATATATTTTAAACCCCTGCTTTCTCCGCCCAGCCAGATAAGTTTAGCAAGGATCAGGTTAAAGTGGTGACTGTTTTCCTTGTTGGCTCGAGTGTTTCTGCCAAAAGTGGATTTTTATGTCCACTTATAAGGGAGCTGGAGCAGGGGAAAGGTGCTGTAATGGAAGTGCTGACATCATTTCAGCACGGGGCAGCCCTGCTAATGGTGCCCACAGAGCTGGAGGAGCTCGCTTGGCAGCTCACACTCAGCTAAGCCTGACAGAAAGGCTCTTTGAAAATAACTGACTGCTGCAAAAATAAACGCAGAAAGCCCAACCTTCTTCACACTGAACGGGTGGCAAAATTGCTCTCAGCTTTATGGGAGTCCCAGGACATTGTCCAGGGCTTTCCCCAGCCAGCACTGCCATGGGATGGGGTTCATTGCTTGAGGTGTGGTGGGAATTGTTGGGTGTGATTTAATAACACTCTACATCTAAAATAGGAGGGAGGTAAAACCAGCCAAGCCGGAACAGCCCTGGCCTTGCTGAGGGTGGAGGCCAAGCAGGGTGTAAGGGTAAAGGTGTCTTATCTATGTCATGTCCTTCTGTCCCCATGGAGAGCTTCTGGCCACCAAATGTCCTCCCAGCCCCACAGCCCACCCACCCAGGACTGTCCCAGGCTGCTATGGTCCCACTCTTGGCTTCCTCACATATTTTTCATGACTGTGATCCCTTTTGCTTGTGTGGAGTGGGAATCTGTTCCCAGGGAGGAGGAACAAAGGCTGGGTGCTTTAAGCCTTCTCTTTCCTCCCGTTGGAATGCATGTTTTGCCACAAACCACAGGGCAGAGCAACCCCACTGCAGGTGTGGGCAGCAACCACCCTGCTCCACACAGCACAGACCCAGGAGAGCTGGGCTACAGAAAAGAAGCTGCTGTTTAACACCATGTGAAAGTGCTTCAGCTGGGGACACCATTTATCTGATTTTTCAGGAAAGCAAGTCCAAAACTGAGTTTAAAGCAGTGAGCTGTTTGCAGAGGGGAGAACTGTGCAGAAATCAGGAAGTTTTCAGGGTTGCTGAAGCAGACACACTCATTCAAACCACGGAATCTAAAGGGAAATTTAAGGGAGCCTGGGCCTTCAATGAGAAATCCTTTTTACATAATGAGTGTTTCTGTAGGGAGGTGGCACTTCTCCAGCAGGACTCAAGAGCACTGGGAATGCAAGGGATGCTCAGAAGGTAGGAGAGCAGTGGGGCTATCACAAGAGCTGGGAAAACGAATTGAAAATGTGTATTTCAATGTGTATTTCAATGTGTATTTCAAGCGAACTTCCATAGTTTGGAAAAGTGATGGGGTTACTTGAAAAACAGGCCATGAAGAGATGTTTTAAACTCAAACCACATTAAGGTGAAGAGCCCCAACACAGGGTTGTGCTCAGAGAGGCCCCTACATGGTGCAGCACAGCACACCATTCACTGCCTTGCTGTGGAAAATGTGTTTATTTAGTGGTGGCCAGTGCTGTGTTTACCCATTATGCAGTGACAACAGTGTCCACTGTGTGGAAACCCAGGTTGATTAGCAAACCTAACAAAGCTGGGGCATCTTTGCATTCCCTCCCTTGTCTGTGTTGACTGAGATGGAACCCCTTTTGCTTTCTTTGTCTCAGAGCACAGCCTTGGAACTGCAGTAGAAAATTCCCTTGATTCCCTCCAGCCGAGCAGAGGCTGCCACAGGGGCAGGTCCATGCCTGACCACAGGTCCTCTGTGCCTCTATGCAAGATGTCTTTATGTAACCCCAGCCTCCAACCCAGATTAGCTTTCACCGAAATGCAGGTTTGCAGCTATTCCAGGGAGGCTCTGCAGGAAGCCTTGTGTGCTGCTGGAGGGTTTTATTTCACTTCTCTGTACAGCTTGTAAAAAGCTTCTTGGAAACCAGATCTTTGCGTTTTACTTAGAGTTCACTTATCTGCCAAAAGGTGTTTCAAGTTACTCTTTCCAAGCCATATTAAATGAATCCTTAGGTAAGAAGGAAACAGCAACAAGTACTGTGTATCTTTGTTGAGAACTCGCCGCTTCTAATTATGTGTCCCTCTTCTAAGGTTTAATATCGAGGACTACAAAATGAGGTCAACCTCTATTAAATATAATGACTTTCCCTGTGGAGCTTGCAATGAAAACAGCTTCACAACAAAGGCTTCTATTTAAGGGAGAGGAAGTTTCTATTACAAAGCAGTCCCCTAACTTGGTGTAGGGGCTTTGTTTTCATTTGCTGGCTACAACAGAGTGAAAAAAAAAGATTTGGGTTGAGGCTGTAACCAGTGTTTATCTGAGAAAAAACAGGCAAATTAATACATGAAGATAGGGAAGAACAA
This sequence comes from Calcarius lapponicus, assembly GCA_039654755.1. Taxonomy (NCBI): domain Eukaryota; kingdom Metazoa; phylum Chordata; class Aves; order Passeriformes; family Fringillidae; genus Calcarius; species Calcarius lapponicus. The sequence continues at coordinate 6,123,934 of CM077473.1, read as the reverse complement.
AAGCGCTGTTGCTGCAGGAGCTGACCTAGAACCAGTCTGGCATGCAACATGTGATCCTGAGTCACACCAGGGCTACCAGGGGCTGCATGCAGTGGGCAAAAAAGGAAAAGCAAGAGCAGCATGTCTGCATTTCTATTTTTGCTGCAGGCTGGACACAGTTCCCCATAGGTACCCCAAGAACAGGCAGCATGGGGCAGGCAGCATTTCCTTTCTGCTCCTGCAGGAAAGGAAATTAAACTTGTAAGGGATACAGGAGCTATTTTGGAAGACTTCTGGGGAGAGCACCTTTTGTTGCTGTGCTGTCTCGTTAGGCAGCTCCTGTGTGCTCCAGGAGCAGATCCTGCCCAGCCCAACCAGTAAGTCTGCATATCTCTCTCCTCGAGCTGGCTGTTGGGTGCTTCTGTAGCTATTTGTGTGGCTTTTTGGCTTGGTATTAAAAGTTAGGTAAGCACCACGCCGTCTTATTAACTAAATTCTCTTTTACACCAGAAATTGAGGTACACAAGGCCATAATTTTATTATTATTATTATTGCTGTTGTCCTGATAGCAGCTTAACCACTGTCAAAGTTTGCTCTTTCTTTAAGGGTATTTTTTTTCTTCCTGCAGCCTCGCAGGAATGTGCCAGGCAGTTGGTATAACGCTGCTCCTGCCAAGCGCAGGAGGGTTATTCTGGCCCCTACGAACTGCACCGCGCCAAGGTTGCCGCGTTCGAGAGAGCAGCTCGAGAACGGCAGCCCTGGGCTGTTCAGCTCCGGCTGCTCTGCTCTGCTCTGCTCCCCCTTCCCTCGCAGCCGGCTGGAATGGCACGGGAATGCTATTTCAGTGCTTTAATGCCCCGGTGCGCGGTGACGCCCTGCAGCCTCCCCGCAGGAAACACGGGCTGACCCCGGGGCGAGCGCGATGCGGATCAGCCTCCCCCGCCAGCGGCGGTGCTCGCCCTTTAAGAAAAAGCCCGCAGTAATTTTCCATTACCCTGCACGGTCCTGTCTACGTGGCAAGAATTGTTTGTGGAGGCTGGAGCATCGCGGGTGAGGCGCAAGCCCCAATCCGGCTGCCGTTGCCTGGCTACGCGCTCGGCATGCCGGCAGCACGCCAGGCTCCTGGGAAGCACCTTTGTTCCCGAAAAGGGATTTGAGTTGTGTTTTCATGCCGAAATCTGGGGACAAATGCTGCTTTTCTCAAGCAGCCTGGCAGAACTGGGCTTTCCAAACAGCACAAGCCAGCCAAAATGCTCAGCAGTAGTACCAATAATAATAATAATAATAATAATAATAATAATAATATACATGAAGTCCATCTCGTGGCAGCTTCTCTTCCTCTGCACAAGGAAATATCTTGTAATGTTCGTTTGCTGTTGCTCTGATCATGGCAGTCACTTAATCAAGGTAGAAATACTGTTAGCAAAATCCTCCCCCGCTCTTGTCCTTTCCATCAAATAAACCAGACGGATCGCTGTTGTTCTGCAACTTGATAAACAGGTTATTTTTTTTTTTTTTAGGTAAGCTCTGGAGTACTGATAGGAGAGTAGTCTGAAATGCCTAAAATATTTCAAATGCTGCCAGCAGAATCTGCAGCAGCAGGAGGAGCTGGTCTGTGCGCTGTCTCTGCTTGCTGGGGCTTAGCTTTAAGTATGGCAGCAGTGTCAGTGCAACAGGCGTTTCCATGATGCCTCAAGCATGGCTTTAGCTCCAGGATACGTTATTTTATCTGTTTGATGCTTGATACTTGTCATTAACAAGAGTTCTGTGTTCCTGCTAGCAGCCCATGCTGCCAAGGTCTCTCCCAGAATCAGCAGACAAAACTACACTGGTAGTTGTCACGCAAAAAAGTGTGCCACCCCACTTAGCTAATGCTGCCACTTCCCTTCTGCAGCAACTCCAAGCACCCGCAGGAGTTGCTCCCCAGGAGGAATGAATGATTACTTTGGAGTGTCTGTCTACCACTGGAAACCTGAGAATTGAAAAATTTGGTATAAAGTGGAACACACTGAGCATCAGCCTTAATTCTGCTTCATGGAGCATGCAGCCAGGGGGGAATTGTGCGCTGGCGTTCTGGCATCCTGCATTGCACAGAGGAACAAACCTCACCCTGCAGAGCCCTGGCACAGCTACACAGGGGACCACCTACCCAGCCCCACTCCTTGGGGAGCTCCACTTGGACTGTGGCTTTGAGGCATCTCTCCTGGGAACAGGCACAGCCCGTCCTGCAGCCCTGTCACCCTGTCACCTGTCTCCTAACCACAACCTCTCTGAGGTTTACAGTTAAGAGATGTTGGTTTCCTGCAGTTTCTCTCGCAAATTAGCAGCGTTCTGTGCTTTCTGGGCTCCTTTTCAGCCCTGCTTCCTCACACCCAGCCTTTCCACCACCTCCTCCTCATCTCTGCCGCTGAGGGCTCTGTTGATACCACCCAGCAGCTCCATTGATGCCCTGGCCATCTGGGGACCTGTACAGTGTTCCCCACCTCTGGGAGAGCCTGCAGGAAGGGTGGAGCATGTTTAGCAGCTTGGCTGCATGCCATCCATCACCTGGAATATGCTGGTCCTCCGTCAGTGAAGTGAGCCTTGTCTGATGGGAACGACTGAGCAGACGTTTGGGAGGGTGAGTTTCCACATCCCTAGGTCAAAATTTCCCATATGGGTAACTTGATGGTTAGAATCAGCACCTTATCCACGTTACACACTGCTTGGCTCTCTGCTCAGTGAACTTTTGGACTTGTTTTATTTGTCCTTGGATTGGTTTTTGTTTGTTTGTTTGTTTGCTTGGATTTTTAAAGTAAATTACTGTCTCTTAGTATTAAAAAGAAAGGTACGTAAGAAAAGATGGGTTTGGCTCTTAAAAACCAGTTGTTAGTAGTAGCCCTTTTCATTTTCAGTGTGTTTTCAGAAGTGAAAAGCAGTACTTGGGAACTCTATTTTTTCAAGAAGGCACATAAACACAGAGGTGTGCAAAAGAGGCTCCCTTTCCAAAATACGTGTCCTGTGCTGTGTGTGCTCTAACACATCACCACAGCCGCCTTTGCTTGGGATTTGCTCCACACAGGAAAATCTGGAGGATCCTGCCCGAGGAGGGTTTGCCTCCCTTGTTTGTGCAGTTAGGAATGTGGGTGAGTCACTGCTTTCTTTGAGGGCTGAAACCTTCCATCCCAACCCCTTATGCCTTTGTTTGCTTTTAGAACTGCAGTGCTGTTGAAGGCAACTCACGCTCCTGTGGCTTCTCTGGGGCTCAGGTTTAACATCTGGTTTCACGTTTTGTATTCCCCTTTTAAAGGCACAGAGATGGGACTACGTTTTCCCCCGTGTGGTCCAAAAATCCATGGCATCCTGAAGACCATAGGAGATCAGAGCATGCAGACCCCCAGCCTGTCCCCAGTGAGCGAGGCTGGTTTCCAGCACCACCAGCGCAGCGGGGTGTGGCTCTTGAATAGAAACGTCCCTAATTAAAAGAGGCAATTTACAACGACAAAATTAGAACAGTCTTTGAGGTCATTTCAGGAAGGCAAGAAAAGCAGAGGAACTAAAAATGTGCTAGAGAGACACAACCCCCAGAGCACAGTTTTCTAACTTTTCCAGCTTTCAGCAATTTAAGCTTAGGGACCTGTGGCCATTTTGTGAATGAATTATCTGATTTCAAAGGTTTTTAAATGCCTTGAATGATATTCCTGCTTTAGAAAACGAGGTCCTTACTTTATGGAGAGGCTTAAGTATCAGTTTCAGTTCTTTATGTTTTGCAGATTGAAAAAAAATATATAAAGGACTTCATAATTGTGCCATTTTCCTCGGCTGAAATTTGACATCTAAACCTGATCTTTTTTCCATATATAATAGATGGTTTCATTCTTGTGTTGGTTTTGTTTTTTGTCGTTTTTTTTAACATTGTAAATCTGCAATTTATTCCCAAAAGCCCAGTATTTATATTTATTCCATAGCAAGCATGCGACTGGTGTGACTGCATAATTATATCAAAATGAATTTGAGTTTCTTTTGTTGCAAAATGTTCTGAGGCTACGTTGGCTGAGATACGTTTTGAATGCGTAATGAGCTCTGGGTATTGAGATTACAAGAGAAACTATCTGCAAAATCCTATGGATTAAGGTCATGCATGAGATATTTAATTCTCCCTCCTGTGAGGTTTGATTGCAAGATAGTGTGCTCCCACTGACTTCTTAAAATGAGAAAGCTTGAAAAATTGACCAGATTCTGTCAAATTTGCTGCGCCGCTAGTGGAACTGGAGGTGTTGAAGAAACGGGGAACTGTGAGGAAAGGAAGAAGCAGAGACCAGGAGGGTCAAAATCCCTGCTGGTTCACAGCTTGGAAGTGAGGAAAGACACCAAGATTTTTTTTTTTCTGCCACAATTTGATCTACTATAGAATTCACGATATGAGAGGGGGCAGCTCTTCCCTCTGTTGCTGTGACTGCAGCGGTGTCTCAAGGCTGCAGTTGGTACCAAGGTTCTGCTGTGCCAGGCCAAAGGATGTGTCCTTGAGGGAAAAGGATGCAAAGTGTGGATGGGAGAAATGCGAGGAGCAGAATGGAGGTCGTGGGGGAAGCATCTCAGTCCTATGGAAATTCAGTGATTTCCCCCCTACCCCAAATGTATATATGATCAGTCAATACACCACAGAGACTTGATGGAATGAAAAAGTGGGTAAAACTCTCTGGGGGACAGCCAGTCCCCAAGACCATTGCTCTCCACATCTGCCAGGAGGAGGATTCAGTGAATTCTTTTTTTATAGAGGTGGCTATTCTTCTGCCTTTTTTTTTTCCTCTTCATAAACTATTGAAAATCATCTGATGGGAATAATAACTTCCAGTAACTGATTCTGTCATACAAATGGGGTGTATCCTTATAGAGAACAAACCACCCTGGGTTCAAGTTAAATATAGATCAGCTGCATGGACTCCCTCTCCAAAAAAGGTGTGGGCGTAACAATTTCACCCTGTGGCAGACACAATTAGTCACTCCTGTTCTTCATGCCCTATAACTAGGGCATCTCTGCTGCCTCACTGCCTGTCCGAAGGGACCTGGGTGGTGTTTGTGCAAACGCGATTGGGCTGAGGAAGGGGTGGAGAAATGCAGCTCTCAGCCCGGGATATATTTAGTGAATGCAGCTGTGGGAGGCAGCAGGAACAAGAGAGCTTTTGTACTGCCTGTGCTCTCACAGCTCACATGCCTAAATAATCTGCTAGTTTCTTACCCATATGTTTCCTCCCCCTTGTCCCCAGTGTTTTTAATTTGAATGTAAAGTTATGCTTTAGACAAAATCCTTCCTAGAGCTTAAAAGTGGGATGTGTTACAGTGCTAGCCTTGGTACAGCACTTCAGACGGGGCAGCCTGCAACTTTCAAGGACACTGGACTTTCTCCATGGCGACTGGGAAAATTTAACTTCATCTTTTAGAGAAGATAGTGATGTTCGAATATGCCTTTCATGCACACAGCAGAGCTTGCCTGGGGTGGGAGCAGACCTGCAGCGCTGCTGCAGCCCCTCCCAAGCAAATAAAGTCTGCTTCTTGCCAGAGGTGCTGAGCTGCAGTGCAGAGCCTGCTCTTGGCACCCTGGGCACTTCAATGAGCTCTACAAACTCTGCTGCTCCTCCTGGCATCCCTGGGAGTCTGATCCGATATTCACTGCTACGTCATGGGATAAAAAAGGAGGACAAAAATAGGTTTACTGACCCGCTGGGTCCAGCAGGAGCAGGTTACTGTGGCTGTGCTTTAGGACTAATTTGTCTGTGTTCTCTGGCAATGTTCAGACTTGCCCCCAGAGAAAAAGATCGAGGCTGAGAATTCCCTGTGCAGCTTCTTCCCTGGCTTGTTCAGTGACACATAACAAGCCACGAGCTGGCCTGCCTCAGGCTTTAAAGGTTTATAACAAATTATACTGCAGCATGTAAAAAGAATTTTTTTTTGGGGTCTTGTTCTGATGTGGTTACGAGTTTGAAAAAACAAGACTGGTGCAGGGTAGTGCTGTCTGGATGGTGGAGACATCACATTTAGAGGGAGACAGACTCTGCCATTGCTTTCCTAGAGCTGGTCCCACCTTAGGGTGTTTTTCCACCCACCCACAGCAGCATTGCTGGGAGTTGCTGCAGTGACACATCCGTTCTTGGGCAGAGCAGCACTCTGTCCCTTCCCAGCCCGCCATGGACAGCATGGATTTGCTATTCCTGTGGCAGGGACCTGATATCAGTATCGGAAATGCACCTCCTCTGGGTGGCTTTTATCGTCCCACCACAGGCCAGCATATCCAGCTTCCATTAAAACTGTGTGGTGTACGTGTGCAGGATATAGCTGTGCCACCTTTGCATGTTGTGATCTAACGGAGTTTCATCGGCCACTTTGTCTATCGAAAGTATTTATTATTAAAGTATAGGAAAAATGCATCTATGAAAAAATCTGTACGAACACGATGCCCTGGGAGTCCACACAGTCTTTTCTGTCTCCAATCCCGCGGATTGGCTTTGTTTCCGCAGTTAAATGGTTAACAGGAGCACTAATTGGCTCGGAGCGCTCCAGCCCTTTGCAACAGATTATTGGCATGCTGGTAGGAGCAGCTCCCTTCCTTCCCTTCCCCCTTCATTATAAAAACATGTACTGTAGAGAAACCAAATACCACATGGCGCCCTGCGCCGAGCCCGTCACCGCTCCCGCTCCGTGTTCAGCACAAAAACTCCTTTTATATTTGGGAAGCGGAGGGAGAAAATTCTGGAGAGGCAAGATCGTGGCGATAGCGGCGGAATCGGCACATTTATTTACAGTGTGCAGGGGCTGGAGCCCACAGTCCCACACACCCACGCCCGTGTGGGGAGCAGTCCCGGGGGGGCTCCGAAAGCGGAGGGGAAAGGCCGTTTTATGCAGAATTCTCCCCGTCATGTTTCGGCTTTGCGGGAGGTACCGAGAGGCTGAATGTGAAGAGAGAAAAATAAAAGCTTTGCAGGAAAAAAAAAAAAAAAAAAGTTGCATTTCTGTTTTCTCGAGGAGCCGTGGGCGTTTTTGAGGCAGCCGTCTGCAGAGGCAGGCGCCATTTCGTGAGGCGGCATTAATGCAGCGAGAGGAGACATGTTGTGTTCGTGCAGTTCGGGTTTAAGGTTTTTCCCCTTGGTTCGAAGCAAGAGGTTTATTCATCCTCGTTCAGTCCAAAGGCTTTTGTTTCTTAAACTTGAAGGAAAAAAGTTACGACAAACGGGGAAAACCAGGGAAAAGGAGGAAAGTTCTGAGGCTATCACAGTGTGCTGTGATCATGTCTCTCTCCAAGAGACAAAAAGTCTTAGACGTGTACATGGTTCCAAAAATGCCACGAACTATGCGGGGAGGATAACCAAGACGACAGTGTGGCTGTACACTCAGCCCAGGTGTGCAGGGAAAATGTGGTACATCAGGAATGTTTTAAATTGAGGATTTTTTTCTGCTACAAAAAAAAGGTCTGACTGGTCTCTGCACACATGAAACCGGCCTTTTGTGATTTACACGAGCTGACTTGACTTCCAAGTTTTGAGATGCTAGTTTTGATCTAAAAGCCCAGACTATTGCTAGTGCTGCAGAAGTGCTCTTTTGATCAAAGGAGAAAATAGGAATTGTGGCAGGAGCGAGCTCAGGCTGATGCCCTTCAGTGCAGAACTCTTGGAATAAGCTGCAGCATTTTCATTAAGGGCTTTTGGTATGGGAGTTGACTTTTTACCACTCCGGGACCTTTCACTTGCAAAATGCATTATAAGGCTCATTTGTTTAACAAGTCTCTGGGAGCTGGAAGAGGGAGAATTAATGCTGGCATTTGGGAATACAACTGATAGCGCTGCATTTGATTTTGGTTTCATGTCATTATTTTCTGCTTTCAGAGTCAGGAAAAGCTGCTCATTTATTTTTCATGTAGCTGTATTTTTTTCTCCTGGCTTCTTAAGGAGGCAGAGCTCATGAAATGGTGCTGTTAAAGGCCTGGAGCTTTTGATCTGACGTTCAGTTTCAACAAATTTCTGTTCTAGAGGTTCTGCACTTTGGGGAAGGCTGCACGTTATAGAGATAAATCTTCTAAAAGAAGAGCTACAGAATGAGTGCAGAGGGTCTCTCTTTATTTTCCTTGGTGAGCCATCAATGACCATCCCGTTGCCAGCTGACCAGTCCATAATGTGTAGCTCAGAATTGTGGCAGCCTCCGTGGGAATATGGTGTGGGATTGGGAATGCTGCAGCACACTTGGGTGTGGGGCTGCTGACTCCCAGGAACGCAGCCGTCGTTATTTCAGCTGCTCACAAAAGACTTGAAAACTTCCAGCCACAGTATTCAAATCCCAGCTAGGTTTTCAAGGAGTATTAGTCATATTTAAGACTCCTCCATGTTATGTGCAGCTGAATTTTGCAAGGTCTTTGATCTCCTCGCTCTGGGTCTAAAGGTTCTTTTTTAAGCTTGTCACCTGCGAAGATTTCTTTCCGATGATGATTCTTTTATTACAGAAAAGCCTCTTTGCCATCTCATAACCATTATTTTTCTTGATTGCCCTTTTTTACTCTTCTAAGGTTACATTCCATCTGCAGTTCAAACATAACCTGGGTGCAGCGCACTGATCACCAGTAATAAATGTAGAAGAACTCTAGCATGACATTTGACATTTGTGTATGTCCTTGGTTTGTTTGTCTGAGACTGTGCCTTATAATGATAACATAAAGCATAAAATAGTTTCCATATATAAAAATCACTTTTTCAGCATATACTAATGTGCCCTTTGGAACCTCTTAATTAGGTTATGTTTTCCCCTAAACTTAATTTCACATTATTAACAGGACTTGAGTAGACTTCAACATTCCAATTTTGGTTACAATTTTAATTCTGTTCAGTGTGTGTGTGTGTATATATATGTATATATGTATATACAAGAAGATAATCCTTTATTAATCTTTCGAGCAGAACAGTTTTCGTTTGTGCAGGAGAAGTCCTGTGCCTGAATGTTCATTATCAGCACCTGATATGCTAGCCTGGAGCACAATAGCTTAATAATTGGAGTTTAAGGGGGGGTGAAAAAAAAAGCTGGTTATTAAAGTCACAGTGTTTAATTTTCATGCATGTTATGATTGTAAATTATTCAAGCATTTGCCTTTAGCTCCTACCCATACGAACTTATGCTCTCCACACATTTTTTTCCCCAAAGTGTTCTATGGTTTCCTTTGTATTACACCCTAGGCTGGAGAATTCAAATGTACTGTTTAATATCAGTAGCATGTGTGCCTCGTTACTATCTGAGATAGTTTCTAAATTAAAAGCATTTCATTTTGACCTGTTTGTTTCTACTTCTGTCTCATGTTTGGTCTCTTCATAGCCAAAATTCTGTTTTAGGGAAGGTTTTTAAAGGTGTACTAAAGGAGAGGAATAAGAGGTGAAGTACCTAGCACTATTTATATTCTTTGTTTTGCCATTATTAATAAAAATATGAATGAAAAAGAAGTGTTGGGAAAAATTAAAATAATGGCATTACAATTACATTTGTATTTGCAAAGCTACAACGTGCTTGCTCTTAGCCTTGAAATTTAGACCTCTGCTTCAGGTTTTCTTTCCCTTCTACAGACTGGATTAGTTCACTTCAGTTGCATTTTCCAAGTACTGCCTTGTATGTTCATCCCTAATTCACTTCATGTGCTTCCAAATCCTTAGGACAACATTCAGTTTAGACACTAAGAAAAATCTGGAGTGATTCCACGGGCCTAAATGTAATTACTCAGCCATGAATTAAAGGCACAGACACATAACTTATGTCCCATGTGTTTGGAGTAACAAGAAGATATCAAATTCTCAGCATTTGTCATTAAAGTAAATGTTTCTACACTTAAGACACATTTGTAGAGAGAAGTGATAGATTCTGGTTAGATGCATGATTAAATCTTGAAGAAAATAAATCTTGTTTTGGGCACATAGGACTTTGTTGGGATCTTCCTCTGGGTGAAATGGCAGTGAAGGTGACAGTCAGATTTTTCAGGTGGTGATCAAGCACTGTGCGTGTCTCAGCCAAGATGTCTTGTGTTTGCTCTGCTGCTTTAATTGCACAAAAAGCCATTGACCTAATTTTGTGACAGGATTGTACCAGCAGTGTTTTCTAGGGCTGCTTACGTTTTGTCACAGCTCACAGCCTAATATAAAATTTCGACTATTAAAAAAAAAAGTTCACTGGGAATGGTTTTAAGCTGAGACAAGATTGTCACCTTTACTGGGTTGGTCAGAGAGAAGGGGAGTATTTGTTTCAGTGTGAAAATCTCTTGTCTGCAACCAGTTACAGCTGGTAATTCTGGAGTTTCTGTGCCTGTTATGCCCAGAGCTGCTCTAGTCCCTGGGCTGATGAGCTTTCTGAGTTGGGTAAAGTTCTGGCAGGAGCCAGTTTGTAATGAATTGACTGTAGGAAGAAAATATAAAAGCTCATGGGAAACATCAGCGTGACACAGGAGCTGTTTCTGTTCAGGTGACATTCTAATCCAAGTGTGTCGGTGCCTCACTACAGCAAAAATTGGACTCCACATCTAGCAAGTATTGACAAATACGAAAAAGTTTGTTTTGAACTGCTACATGAGTGGTCTTTTATATATATGGTGCACTACAACAGGATGATTCAGTGCTTTGTCACACTGTCTATGAAATACAAAAAGTAGATGCTTGTAAGATTACAGAAAAAAAGGTACCATTTCTTTTCCCTGCATGTGGTAATTTACTGAATAATGCATCATTTTGTCAACTTTTATGTACCAATCAATAAATGCCCTACGGTGCCACCTGCACACGGGAGACGAGAATGAAGATCATTATAGAAACAGGCTTGAAACTTGCTTGAAATAAAAATCCCAGTTCTATACTCGCAGTTTTGGAGGCCTGGACTGTTTTTCTTTTCATTCTAGAGTAGCTGTAATTTATCTTGTTCAGTCTGAGTGAAATTCCTCATGTTTGCAAGGCCAGTATGAAATCCTTTGCCTCCAAAACTCCAAGGAGATTTACCAAGAAAATATAGTTGTTGTTACAATCATCATCATAACTTTCCAAAGTTTCCACTAGAACTCAAATGGAGAGTGTGTAAAAATAAAAATTAGAGCTTGTAGTTGGAGTTTTATTTTGTCCTCGATTTTGTCGTGTAAACACATATTTGTGCTAATCCTGTTTTTCCTTTTCTGATCGTATTCCTTAAACGCTTAAGCAATCAAGCTTTACTGGCTTTTGCAGGAAATAAGTTTCAAGGATGGTCAAGTAAATGCCTTTGGAAAATTAGCTTTAAATGTGCATAAGGAAGTAATCATGCTAGAATTTCAAAATATCTGAACTTACAAAATAATTAATTTCATTGTCTAGATCTTCTAAAAATTTTGCAGCTACATTTAAAGTCAGATATTCTGAAGATTTGGCTTAAAAGTTATAAAATGTTCTGACTCATTATGTAACAATTCCATAACATATTGGAAAAGGGAAGAACAGTATCTATTTTGAAATGTAAGATGGGATTAGTCTCCCTTAATTGTGCTGTTGTTTTCGGTGGTTTTTTTTTAAACAAACTCTTGATAAAACAATGACCACAGAACACTCCCGTGACTCTGCAGACTGTTTCCAGCCGGAATGGTGAGATAAAGAACACTGCTTGCAGCTTCTACAATTTAAAGTGATTTTAAACCCTATCACCACGTCTAATCCTTGTATGGTTCCAGTGCTGCAAGTTTGCAGGCAGGGAACTTGATCAGTTCAAGTGTGTGAGCCAGGTCACAGCACCTGCCTTGGTGCGCTGTGCCTCTGGCATTACAGTCCCTGGGAAGGTGCACTTTAATTTCTTATTTGCTTTCAAAGGTGATGTCAGCAGTAAGCAATAATTTTTTCATGTAAGGAGACATGTAATATCTTGTTAACACTTTTATAAATCCCAGTGTCTAAGTGGAGACAAGTAAAATGGTCAGTATTTTTCTACCATGTCCCAGTCCTCTTGTAAAAGTTTTCCAAGCCAAGCAGAATAGTTTGTTACCTAAAAGGTGACCTTGAAGAAACAGAACATTCCATACAAGAAGTAGGGGCTAAAAAGGGGGGGAAAGAAAGAGATTTGTTGTTCCAAGCTCCAGTGGTTTACTTTAAGAAGCAATTAAACATATTATTGTCCTATCACCCACATTATTTAAGTTTGAAAGAATCTAGAGTTTTAAACTCTCATGAGATTTCACCAGAATAAGGACTACTGCTTCTTTCTGACTTTCTTATACCTCTAAGGCTGCCATTTACGGCAATAGCTGTGTGTTAGACATTGACCAAATACAGCATAAATACCTTGAGATGGTCTCTATTTTTTACATCCAGTTAAGATGGCAACAAGGGTTAATTTGAAGATAATTTGTAATAAAAACGAAGAATTTCAAGTCTCAAACCTCCTTAAGAAAAGTGGATTTGATTTCCCAAGAAAAATGTGTGTATATTCCCTGGTGGAGTTAATATAAAGTGTAATAATTAATCCTCTCACTAGACAATAGTTGCTGGTCTGCAATTTGCTTTTTTGTATACAGGAACTCATGCAAAACTGAAACAGCGAGGTGTGTTGGTTGTTAAGGAGCTCTTAGACCTAAACTTTGAGCTTAGGCCACAAGATCATGTGTACAGTAACGGTACTGACTCTTTGATACATTGTGACCAACAAGCTAAAAATTTGCTTCAGAGAGACCATTAAGTCCCAAAAAATATGTTGAATCCATTTCTGACTTCCATTTCATCTTTCTACTTTTTATTAATAACTTACTTTTCTTCGAAAGCAGGAATAGAGAGCACTGAATCTTGGTTAAAATGGCTTCATTTTGAATAAATTGAAAAAACACTGGGGTTTGGCTTAGATCGAAAGATTTTTTTCTTTACCATATGTTTATAACACTGATAAGAATTTGTTTCTAATTATTCATAGAAATAAATCTCTTTTTTGCTGCTCACAAGGTTCATCATTCTGAACATGATCCCTATAGAAGTGCCAGCAAACCCCCCATATTAACATAATCTCAGTTTTCGGTGTTAAAGCCTAGGAACAAAAAGGGCATATGTAAAAGTTCTCTTTATGTGTGTCGATGTGTTTGCAATTATTCATTACCGGCTGGAGCAAAAGTCTGGATTTCAGTTCCAGTTCCAGACTTGGAGCAGAATGAGCAGCATGAGTTCATTGCTAGAACTGAGTTTTATCCTTGCTGCTGCTGGGTTTATTGCTTGTTTTGTGACAGTAGCAAAAAGCTTTAGCTGGGATCAATACACCGGAATCATCTTCACCAGTCACACGGGGAATGTAGTCCACACTTAGAAGGTGAATTTGTATCTACTTGAGCAGTTACTGTGATTTTAATTGTCAATTACTGAGGAAGGAAACAGAAGGGGGGAGGAAAAAAGAACCAGATTGTTTGTTTGACCAATATGTTACAGGTTATATACAAAATCTGAAAATAGAGCCCCTGCTTGATTCAGGACAAAGTGATAACTTCAATAAACACCCAGTTCACAGGAAGTTAAATGCCTCCCACAAACAGCTCACCGTGCTCAAAGGGCATTCCATATCCTGTTTGCATATTCTCTGTCCAAGTAATCTAAACTATTCTGGTTGGCCTAGGGCCTAAGAAATTGGCATTGATTTCTTCTGAAAAGTGAGAGTTTTGGTTGAAGAAAAGTTTTGTGACTTTTCTTCAGGCTTGTTCAAATCCCGTTTTCTACTTCAAAAGGCAGACCATTTTGTCCAATATCTGCCTTTCCAACAATTTTGTCCAATATTTGTCTTTCCATTATATTTGTGTCTCCAAGACCTGTGGCCCATGCTGTATAACAAAGAATAAACTGCTTCACCAACCTTTTGGTGTCCTCTGGTACAGAGGGCAGGTTGGGACAGGTGGGGAAGGGACACTGCCCTGTGGGATCACAGTGTGCTTTTGTATGTTGTCCCTAAGGGACAATAACATGGGACTGGGGGAAGGAAGGAAGGTACTAGAAGAAAATAGAGTACCAGAAAGTCAGGTTCTGTGCCTCCATCTGGAATTCCAGCCACAGACGCAATCTCAGAAAATACTTCCCAAATTAGTAATGGAAACATTAACTTGTCGTTATTTTCAGACATGCGGTTCATAAAACATGGCTGAAGTGTTTGGTCTAATGATACACGAAGGAAGAGAATGTGTTATCTGAAAAAGAAGGAATGAACTTCATAGAGGAAGTTGCAGTGTAGAAATGCTGAATTTAGGAGGGAAAAAATGGGGTAACTGCAGAGGCAGTAGGAATGAGACTTTTGTTCCACTGTTTCATTAGGAAGAAGAATGCAAACAGTCTGTTCCTGGTAAAGAACAGCAGCACCATGGCTCTGCAGAGTGACTGTACTTGTGTTCACCTCCATGCAACTGCTCAGGGCCAAGGAACGGAGGAGGTCATGGATACTCATGGAAGGATTTGCAGAGCTGCTTCAGGTCTTGGTGCCCAGGAAGCAAAAGAGCAGCACTGCACATATTTAATGAAGATATTAGACTTTGAGTAATTTTTTGGTTACATATAGCAGCAGTAGAGTAACAGACTTGCAGGAACATTTATCTATAAATATACATAGGGTTGTTATGTTTTTTTTTTTTTTTTTAAGAGGAACAGTCTATTACACTAGACAGTCTGGTATAGCTAGAGAAAATCAGATAACAGTCTGAGCACACAGGTTAGGTCTTGTTCAGGCACAATCTCAACTCTCCTGGCAGGAATCACACTACTCTTACAAGGCACTATTATGTCTTGAATCTCTGATCTCTTTTCTCCCTTTCATCTGGTTATTGCAAGTGATCACGCATATATTCTGCTGGAAACGTTCTTGTGTTTTGGGAAGAAACAAGAGAAAGGCTGGAAATTGTACATGGAATTTCTAATCTTGGTCTTTGCTGTGAAGTTTTACCATGCAGGATTGGCTGAAAATGCTGACATAAGGAGAAGTGCTGTTGCTACACCCTGCTTTCATCTGGATCCTGCCTCATCCTTCCCCCTTTTTTCTCTGCTGGTGGTTTTCCAAGGAGGACAACATCTGAGTTCTGTCCGTGCAAGCACCTTTAGATACAGTTATATCTGAGCAGCTCCACTGAGAGCAAGAGGATCGGCCCTTGCAGGAATCTAAATGGGAAAGAAGTTGCAGAACAGGCTTTCTGTTATTCATAATCTCCGTAGACTAGAACTTCAATAATTCTTCTTGTGAGAGGGGAAAAAAAGGCATTTTGCTCCTTTTTAGTGAGAAGCTGCATCGGCTCTTTAGTACCTCCCCTGATTCCTTGACTGGAGGTTCCCATGCTGTGGCATCTTTATGTGGGTCACCACCATCCCTTCTCTGAAGGTGGCAACACCTTATCCCACTGTCTACAAGTAGTAGATATCCCCTGCTGTCCTATACACGAGGTCATCTTTGCTCTGTATTTTGAAAGGAAATACAACTCTTGGCTCAAAATCATAGGGATTAATTCTTTTCAGCTGGCCACTTCCTTGTGGTTTTTCCAGGACTCAGCTCAGGAAGAGCTGCCAAAGTCCAACTGTGTGATCTCTAGTGCCAGACTGGATCCTGAGGCCTTCCATAATCATTTGAAGTATTGTTAGTTTAATTCTGTCATAATTACCCAGGTTCATTAATATGAAAAAGGAAGACACAGACAATTTCTTTCTGCTTTTAATGGAGTCATCTGGATGACTGAAAGAAGGTGAAAGGTGTGCATATTATTCAAAGTGACTGCTAAAGTGAAACTTTATATCAGTAAAACTGATATAAATATCAGTTCTGTCATGTTTGCTGTGTGTGCTTCTTGCAGAGGGGCACCATAACTGGGGCTGCCAGGATTCATGGCAGTGACCAGGAATGTGAGGGATGCTTTTCCATCTTGCTGATATCTGAAGTGGTTTCCATGGCTCTAGTCAAAACAGGAGACAGTGTCCTGGTGAGGCTGGCACACCAGAGAGTTTCTATGGTGTTGGCTGAAAAAAGCAGGATACCTAGTTTTATTTGTGGATCTGTTTCTGAGCAGCAGTAATGGGGGATTGATGTGGCAGACGGGCAGGTGATTGGGTTGCGCTGGCTCTGTGCCCCAGCCGGGCTCTGGAGCCGAGGGTGCACAACATCGGGGTGTATCCCATCGGAATAGAGGGGTTCGTGGCCCCCCTTCTCCGTGCGGACCCTGCCGGGTGAGCTGTCCCTAGCTCATGTCAAGGGCAGATAACAGAGGTAGTGTTTGTGGAATGGCGGCAAACGAGGCCGTGAGATGCGGGGCGCCAGCAGCCAGCTCAGGGGGCTGAGCCCCGCTGTGTGTCAGTGCAGGCAGGCGGAGGCACGAGGAGATCTCTGCAGTGGGGTCTGGCGGCGCTCGGGCCTGGCGGGGTCAGGGCCGTGCTGGGCAGTTCAGGTGGGACGGCCCGGTCAGGTGGGGCTGGGAGGGGGCGGCGGCCGCTCCTGCTCCCGCTCCCGCCTCCCCCTGAGGGGCGGCTGCTGCGGCCGGCGCGCGAGGAGGCGGCGGGAGCCAATGGGGGGCGGCCGAGGCGGGGGAGCGCGGGCCAATGGGAGGCCGCGGCGCCGGAGCGCGCGGGGCCCGGGCGGGGGGAGGCCAATGGGGAGCGGCGCGCGGCGCGCGCGCAGCCGAGGGCGGGGAGGGGCGGGGCGCGCGCGCGGTGCCGCCCCTTCCCCGCCGCAGTGAGGAGCGACCGGGCGGCCATGTTGTGCGGGGGGAGGGGAGCAAGGAGTTGAGAGGAGACGGCGGAGGCTCCCTCACACACACGGCACAAGATGGCCGGGGAGCAGCCGCAGCTCCCGCCCGTCTCCCGGCGCTGTCCCCGCCGCTCGCGCCGGAGACGCCCGGCGGGCGCCCTCGGTGCCGCTCCCGGGCGCCAAATCGGGCCCGGCGTTCTGTGGGCTCCGGGGCTTCGGAGGGCGGCGAGCCGGGCTGCCGAGCGGGGCTGCCGACGGTCGGGCAGCAATGGCGCCGGGCTGCCGAGCGCTGCCCGCGCCGCTCCCTCGCCGGGCGGGCGCGGGGCCGCCCTTGGCCGTGGGCAGGGAGAGCCGGGAGCGGCGCCCCGTCCTCGGGGCCCCGGGTGCCTGTCAGCGGGCTGCTCTTCGCCGGGTAAGTGCCGGAGTCTCCGGGCTCCTCATTGTCCTTTGTCCTTGGGAGGAAAAACAAAATGTCCTTGGAGCCGGGAGGGGGAGGGGGCGCTGCCTCCCTCTGCCCCCTCCTTCCCCCCCCCGCCGCTCGCTGAGGGGACCTGCGGGTACCCTCGGGGACCCCCGTCCGTGCCCGACACCGGGCTGGGCTGAGGGGCAGCGGCGGGACACGGGGAGCCCCGGTGACCCTCGGCGGCTGCGGGCGCTCCCTTCGCTCTCCTGCAGCACCCGGGAGGCTCCGCACGCCCTGTCCCCGATGCAGCCCCGGGGGCAGCCCCGGCAGGTTTTGGCTCCCCTGTGCAGCACCGAGCACAGCGGGGGCTGCACACCGGTTCCCCCCGGCGCAGCGTTCAAGGGGGGCATCTGCAAACCAGCCTGGAACTCCAATGCAGCAGTGCAGGGAGGGGGGAGAGGTGAAGGCTGTACGACAGCATCACTGAAATGTTTAGCCCCGTGTCTGTGTAAAGAGCGTTTCTTGCCCGTCGCTGGTCGGATGGGGATATGTTTTCGTAGTTTCTAAGAACAAAGACGCCATGTCCTTTTCTCTTAAAAATAAAACTTGGAGTGGTTTTTCTGTGGGGTGTTGGCTTTTAACTCTTTGTAAACCAGTAAGAGAAACGGGCTGCAGATGAGACCGATTGGTACTTTATGAAACAATAGAGAGAAATAGATTTCACTGGAGGAACAGCAATTCAGGTGCAGAAGTTTAAAAGAAAACTCCTAGGAATTACGTGCAAATTTGATTTTGCAATTAAAACGGCAGTGTAGAAACTTAAAAGCCTGAGAAAAACAAAGCTCGGTCATGCCAAGTCTACCGTATAAAGTTGGCAAAATACTACAGTTGTGATTTAGGCGACACTACAAAAAGAAAAGAGTTACTTAAATACGAATTACACGATAAGGAAATGGATGAGTTTGCGTCTGACATGGAAAGCTTTAAAACAACATTTAATGGGTATCACGTCTGTTTTTATTATTCAGTTTATAGGTTTTTCAGAGATCTCACTGTTACTTCTCTTTACAAAACATTTAAATCGTCCTTTCGGTGTTCTGATAATTTAGAAGTTGTACAAGACCTATTGCAAGACTTTCTAAAAATGCAAGTTTAAATGTAATGGCTGACGTTTGTTTTGGGTTGGCTGGCGTTCAGCAATTACCAATTTAAGGGTAAAAATGTAATTTTAAATATATAAAAAGTCCCTGTAGAAGAACAAAAGGTAAATACTAAAAACTTTAGTTTTAATTGGAGGTTGTGTATAGCCATATTTGTTAGATTTTAATGGTGTACGCTTGTGCAAGGTTATAAAACTCTTGTGCAGATTTTAAATACTGCAGTTGGAGGTAAATCTACATTTTTCGGTACTTCCTCTGCAAATAAGAATCTCTCATTGCAACAATTGAAGTTAGCCCTTTTTTTGGAAATAGAAATACAAGTTTTAGCAACCACTAGACTTCTGTCACCTTCATGCAAAGTGTTCGGTGTCTTTATTTTAGATTTGGATTATGGTGGTTTTATAACCCCAGCAACAGTTCTGCAGTGTAGAACAGGTTCTGGCATACACACTTTGCCCTAAAGAAAGTTCTAGCTTTAGGTGGGTGTCTGCTGGATTTGTCTTAAGTATGTTACAGGATAATTTTTAAATAGTTTTGAGTGGTTTATTTTAATAAAAGTGAAATAGCAGGTAATTGTCCAGAAAATAAATTACTTGTAATTCATAATAGTTCTGCGGCGGGTTTTTTATATTTAAGGTGTAGGTCTGGATCTCTTTTAATCCAGCATAAAAATGTTTTTTAAAATTCTATATTTACAGAACGATTCTACACTTCTAGGGTATGAAGTAATGCTGGTGATAAATATAATTGCTGCAAAATAAAATGTTGTGGCTTTTCACAAAAGGCAAGAAAAGTTGGCTAGAGGTTGTGCAAATATGGTGTTCCTTGTGTTAAAAGAACATAGTTTGAGATCTGATTAAAGGTTAAAGAAGCTGAACGCTTTAAAACTGTCCTCTAAAGGGCAAAAAAGATGTGGTTTTGGGGAGATGAAATAACTTAGGACTTAAAATTCAGAGAAGCTGATGACAGAAGCCATTTTAAAATAACCTTGTTATCAGCAAAGGTTTTATTTAATTTTGTATAGTCTACTGCTAAAGATTTTAATGTGGGGAAAAAAAGTATAAGGGCAGAGGGATATTATGTGATAAATTACTCAGTATAAAAATATTAAATTTGAATTTTAGCTTTAAGTCTTTCAAAATTAAAGTAATGGGAGACAGAAGAGCTGACTGCAGTTCTTCATGAAGAACACAGATCATGCATGTTGTATGTCAGTCACTCATCTCCAGTGGGTTTTTCTTCAGCCAGGAATGTACAGCCACTCAGACTTTTATTTTTCGGAGTTCAGTTCAAAAGACAGTTACTGTGATCATAAGTTTTTCTCAACTTAATAATTATCTAAAGATTGATAGATTTCAGACATATGACTAATGCTGCCTTTCTAAAGCAAAATACTGAAAATTTCCATACTTTTGTTTTTTCAGGTAGGATTTTGTGAACAGAACCTTATTTCCTGATAAACTTCCAGAGGATTCGTTCATGCCTTATTTTTCTTAGGTAAGAATGGTTATACCTTGTGTTAGTATATTTATTTCGTTATTTTTTTGAAACTGGAAATTGCCTTTTTGCTACCATGCAGATGTGAAGAAGAAAAAATTCATTTTTATATGGAGAGGACACATTTTATAAATTGTCTGGACTTCTGAAAAGCTTTTCTTTGCAGTTACAGGTAGATTGTCTTCATATAATGTCTCGCTTACGTGCTGCTTGGGTACAAATTTCAGTTTACTAAGGTTATTTAGTAAGTGAACTGTTTATTTTTATAATATAGGGGTACTATATATATGTATTATATTTGGTGGAAAAGGACAGTATTTCCATATAAACTGAAGTTCTGTAGGTCCTGTTTCACCAGTGAAAACCTGCATTAAACATCGAAAATTTTGGTTTTTTACTTAATGAGTTTGTAGCAGTAATGTTTGGGGGAATTGTAGAATTTGTATTTGAAGGTAGTAACCCAAGACTTCAGGAATTCATAGAGAAGGAGATTTTTGGGGGCCCGTTTCATGTTTTTGGGGACTAATGCTTAACAACGATAGAATATTGGTTTTGTACTGTTGGTAAAACTTTAATTTATTCAAAGACATTTCCTTTATGTGTTTTCAGAAAGTTTGTCAGTCAAGAATGTGAAGACTTAAAGAGCTGTGTGTACCTTGTTTTCAGACAAACCTGGTTTCCTTCTTTTTTATCTTTAAGGGCTATTACTGGATATGGTTCGTCCAAAGATTCTGATGACTGGTTGGGCAAAAGACCTTGAGCAAAGTTCTGTACTGTGCATGCCAGGTATGTTAGTTACACTGTTGTGGGGTCTTGTTTGTTTTGTGGTTTTTGTTTTTTAATCATCCTGGAAACAGGTGTTTTTTTTTCAAAATAAACATTAAATGTTTAAGTTTAAGTGAGTTACCTTGTTGAATTTATTTTCTTTTGAGCTTGGTGTATTTGGAAATTGTTAGTATGTACGTACCGCAGCAATGCTAATGTCTCCTGCATCATTGAAGATTTTATGTTCACTCACAAGTACAACTTTTTAACAATCTGCTATGACCATGTTGACATGTGGTGAAGCCAAAGGATTGTCATCTCCTAAGGATATTATCTAATCAAACTTCAGGAATGCTTTTCCTTAGTTCAAGGTATTGGTTTATTAGCAAGGGATGCTCATAAACTTTTCGTTTTCAAGAAATTGCTTATACAATAAACTTTAAAATTCTGGTTTTGGTGTAAATTTTGTTCTAAAAGCCTAAAGTGGTACCCACTTGTTACGAGGTATCTTGCTCTCCTTGCAGTGTAAACAAAGCATCTTTTTCATGTTTATTTTTTGTTTTTACACTTCAAATTCTGCATTTAGGATCCGAGTAACCTTTGAGTCAGGCTTTCACCACTCTGTAATTAAAAGTGGGGGATCCTGTTTGCCTGTCTTAACTGGTTCCTTTTCACAGCTTCCTGTGCTCGTGTACTTCTGTGCATACTCAGGACCTCAAAGCGTAAGGCGTCTTCATGAGGACACGTGTATCAGGATTCCCAAAAATACTTTTGATGATTTGCTTTTTCAAATTACATAATGCATCATGATAACCAAAAAATACAATTTTGAGCCCCCACCTGAGTGCATCTGGTTTTTTACTGGCTTGGATGAAACCTTCAGTCTGTTCACAGAAAAGAGATTGTACACAACTTTCCATAAGCTTTACAAAACTGTCTCTTCAGGTTGTAATAAACCTTTATCTGCAGTGAGTCACTGCTGATGTTCAAGGTAGAGTTCAAATTATATTTATAGATATTGGACATGTGCCACCATCATGGATGTCCTGCAGCAAACACAGCTAACGAGCAAGGTGATATGTCAGAATGTTCCTGCAACTTCATCGTGTGACTGTGTGATGGCAAGTGTGAGAACTAGAAGCTTGTGTTAGAAATTATCTCATACCTTAAGAACAACCGGGTGTATGTAAAATCCCACGTAAGTTTTCAGTTTAGAGGGTCAAAAATCACAGATACTGCACAGTCTATTACGATAAAGGCAAGCCCAGCCTGGGTCACACAAAAGTCTGATAACGCTGATGGGATTGAACCTGTCAGACTTGACTTACATTCCTGGTATTAAATTCTGAAACGTCTGAATCTGCAGTCTCTAACTGATCTGCTCTTAACAAAAAAAGAGTAGCAAAGCAAAAGTTAGAAAATCGCAGTGCTCAAGAGCAGATCTTGCCTAACCTGAGTGTTTTATGATAACGATGAAATTCAGCACTTTGATCTTAATGGTCTTGCATCTTTCCATTGTTGTCCTAATGCCGATAGTGCTGAATAAGCATTAAAATAAAAACAGCTTTAGCTGTCCCTTTTGTGAGCTCTTCAGAGCTGCCTTTTCTTGCAAGAACAACTTGTTTTCAGCTCGCAGTGGCTTCTCCTCTAGGATAAGTAGACCTCAGTGGTTAGATGCACACTACTGGGACTTAAGAGAAGTTCCAAGTTCATGGCTACGCTACAGCGTGCTCGTGAGGATTTGGGGGATGGTCAAGGAGAATCTCTCAGGTTGAGTCCAGACCTTTTTGGTAGAGGAAGCTGTTCCTCTGTGGGGATACAAACCCCTGTTAAATATTGTCATAGAATAGATTCTGGTAGCATTGACGGTGTATGTGGAAGAACATTGGTGTGGTGATAAACATAGTTTTTGCCAAAATACTTTGTTAATTAAGTAATACAAGAGAAAATAGAAAATGTGATACCAGGTCATAGCTTTTGGGTGTCTGACCTCACCTCTTGCTTAAAAAGGAGACGCGCTGTGTGTTGGTTAGTGCCAGTCTTTGGGGGAAGGAGCCATGGACCTATGAGGCCGGGCATGTTCTGTGTGATAGGCTGTATTGTACTTTGAGTGTCTGTAATTTTAAAACAAAAATAAGTCACAGCTATTAGATAACCTAGAAGAAGTAAATTCATGTTTATTTTTAAATAGAGGATGGATTTTTTTCATCACCCAGGCTACAACAATTACAGCAGGTAGTCTGATTAAAAGATTTTGACATTAGATACAGGAAATACAGCTGTTAACATGAAAAGTTAATTTATTTGAGCCAGGACTTTGTATTTCCAAGCTCTGGTTTCTGGCTCGTGGCATAAACCTGTAGGTTTGGTGATTTATTCTGTAGTTTAAGAGTGAATGTGTTTAGGATGTAAAAATTAAAGACTCAAAATACAGGGGTATATTCTATTACAGTGAAAAAATAACTAATGTGAATGAAATGTAATATATTATCAACATCCTCCTGCTGTTTTTACAAAATTCATTGTTTTGTTTCTCCACTCATGTCCAAGAAGAGAAATGTCACTACCACTGCACAATACCACTCTGACACACCAAAGATTCCTTTTGCACAAGTGTGCTGAGGTCAGAAGAACAAAACTCTGGTGGAGTCTTCATGACACTGTCATTAGAGGAAGGTGCTTTGTGGTGACAGCCATGTTAAATATTAAAGTTTCTGTCAAACTACCGTAGCTGTGTACCTGCTCTAGAACTAAAGAAAACAACAACCAGCTTGGAAGCAATGATGGATGTGTAGCTGTGCTAAGAATTATTAGAAATGGCTGAGAGCTGTAAACTGAGAGTCCTCCAGTCATTAACTTTACCTGCCTTCATATAGATTGTAGTTTCTAAGTGGCCTTTTTTGAGTGAAATGATTCAAAGGCCCCAAGTAACACTTGTTTCCCTGGTTCATTTTTCATGCCTTGGATGAGTGGTGATGCCTCATGGCTGATCAAGGTCCAGCAGCCATGTTGTGTTTCTTCTAAAATGGTGGATGGGCACTTCACAGAAGTTCTGTGCTTCCATTTAGTAGCAGCTGCTTGTGCACATTCAAATACATTTTAAAATATCATTAATACATTTTAAACCTCTAAATTTCACATGCATTGGGATATTCTTTGTGTTTCTGCCAGCCTACTGCTATTTTTTGGTTGTTTCCCTTTTTAAAGACTTTTTCCACAATAAGAGTTTTAAGTAAATTACATCAACAAAGAAATTACAATCCTGCTCGTCCCATATTTCTTTCTATACCTCTGAGTAGCTGTCAGCTGGAAGAGAAGAATTTATGCTGTCACTGGATAGGTTCATTAATTTTTATGTATTTGAGGCCATATTTCAATAGAAGGAGATTCTGAGAGATTACAAGGGAAGTGGTTTGCTTGTATGTGTCAGGAGGATAAACTTGAACCCTTTGTTTCATGTAGTTGAAATTTACCCTGAAAAGGGGGTTCATGAGTTGTTTTAGAGTTTTAGGTCTTTATACCTTTGCCTAAAGCAACTGTGATTAAGAATTTATTGATCCAGATTGCCAGTAGGCATTTACAGAGTCAAATTTCCACATTCGGACCTTGCCCCCCATCCATGAGTAACTTTGAGATAACGTAGATAGTTTGTTCTACATAAATGTTACATAATTGCCTTGCATCCAGCGCATACCTCCTCTCAAGAAAAAGAGCATTTTATTTTCTGTTGTGAAAGACAAGTTAGTTTGCTTAAGCATACTTCCACTTGATGCCTGATTGATCTTTTTGAAAAACTTCAAAGAATATCTTTTGTTGTTTTTTCTCGATGAATTTGTGGACTGGGTCTGAATTTTTTGGGTTGTTTCCAGGTTCTTTAATAACAGGTTCCTTAGTGATACTTTAATTTTTTTATAAAAACTTTCGTAGCACATGCTGTGAGCTTGGAATGGTTGGGTTTTTTGTGTTTGTGGGGGGTTTTTTGTTTGTTTTTTTTTATGAGGGCTTTTGTAATAAAAGCTAATGCTTGGTCTTGTAGACCTTAAGGTCTAGATCTCTTTCATTTTTAAATTTATTTTAATTCAAGTGTTTTAATATCCCATTTTCCCTACAGATGTGTTGAGGAATTGATTTACTCACTGTAAGCAAAGTAGCTGCTCTTGGTTGAAGCACTGGTAAGTTGTTATTCCTAATAACATTTACTTTTTAGCTTAAAAAAAACCCAGCAACCACACATGGCTATAATGTTTAAGTGGCTGAAGGCTTTGGCTGAATACATTCTGAAGGTCATTAGTGTGTGGCCATGTGTGCATGTGTGTTTCAAAAAAGCTTAAAAGGAGCCTGGATCATTCCTGCTGGGCTCTGGGGAAGTGAGCAGTACTTGGATAATGCTCTCTCCCTGGCTGGCTGCAGAACAGCTTTCAGAGCTGATGGTAGTTCTGGGGGCTTCTGTGATTTGACTCCAGATTTCACTGAGAACTTTTTTATCATAGTTGTGCTTGTTCAGAAGGGTTTTTGGTATGCAGATGTCTGTCTCTAGAGAGGTACTGCACACAATTTGGATAACAAATGGTGTGGAAAGTATAGCAGGAAGAACTTGCTGTACAAGCTTCTTGTGTTGTCCTTATGCTTCTGTCAGGATCAGTGGGAGCCTTTGAGCAGACAGTAACTGTCTCCTGTTCCACAATTGTTCTGTTTCTGTTCTTCATTCATAAAACTTGGGCTTTGCACAAAATGATAAATGCCAGTACAATTTCCTGTATTTTTTTAAATTGAACTGCTAGCTGATAGACTTGAAATCATTCCTCATATAGTCAAAACATAAAATTGGCAGGCTTGAGTAGGTAAATTAATTCAGTTCTATACTGGATGAATATAGGGACAGAATTTTTTTTTCCATTTCCTTAAAGGGATTTGGTCTTGACCTTTTGTTGTCTCTGGCACATTTCTTGACTTTCTTGGGAGTTGCTTGTGGAAAGACAGAAGTCTTTTTGTCTTTCTCACTGCTTAAAATTCAGACTCCTTGATCTGCATATTAAATTAGGGCATCCATTGCATTTTGTATACATGGGTTAGCTTTTTTTTTATGTGAAGCTCTATTCCTGTAGCACTGTGCTTTGGAATATATGCTTTTCTTTAAGAGACAGTTTCTTTTAATCTGACATGCTACCTGATTGAGCAAGGCCTTCCTTAGGCTTCAGGTAGCTTGGGAAAATGTTCCAAGATGCAAATCCACTCATATTAGTGGCTAGATGACAGTGAATTTTAGCTGTCCCATGGCTGTGTTTGTTAGCAGAGCCCTCCAGCAGCCACTGCCTTCTGCACTGCCTCATGTGCTGGGAGAGAAGCTGCTTTTGTACTCCAAAGTCCTGTGCTTCTCTTCCACTCCACGGTGTGGAGACTAACATAGAGCCCTTCTGAAAAGGAAAAGGAATTTGTGGGAGATGGTGCTGCAAACCTTGTCAAGCTGTTTTAGTCTGGCCTCCTGCTGCTTCTGGGCCCATTTTATTTTGGACCAATTTTATCATTTGAGTTTTCAGTCCTGAAGCAAAAGAAGTAGAAAAAGATAGAAAAAGTCTGTAGCAAAAGAGATCGTGGACTTTAAAGAATTAAGTTTTAATGTGTGTACACAAACTCAGTTTTGATAAGTATTTAATTTCTTATACTACTGTTGTCTGTAAGTTTTATTACTTTGTTCTTTCAGAAGTCTTAAGCTGTTTTTCCCACTGCAGGTGTGTGTTGAGCAGTATATTTCTTGATCTGTTTCTTTTCCAGCTATTCCTCAAAACTCTTCCTGTGCTATCCACTGATGCCTTCTTAGCCCTAGTCACCTGCTAGAATCTCTAAACATGTGACTCATGTTCCATTTTAATATTAATCTTTGTGTGATTGCTACATCTTCCTGTGTGCATTTTTGTTTTTTCATTGGGTTGTAAATTAGCTATTGTCAGATCTGGCTCTTTGAGTAGAACTTGGCTTTTCAGTTACACACTGAGTAATTATTCCCTCCTTTTCTGGTTTACAATCCTTACCTAGAGGAGGTGGTGAATGTGAAACCCTTAAATGACTTTGTTGAAATAGTTGTCTGCAAAAGAAGTTGTTTCAAAAAGCAGTTGTGAAAGTATTGCAATGTGAAAGGTCTGGTGTTGCATTCTATGGTTAACACGGTGTTTAGTTGAAGCACTGATTTTTATTTTTAACTCTCTTTTTTAAGAGAGAAAATACTCAAAAACACCAGGGGCTTTATTAAAGTTGGCATACTTTGCTTAATGCAATAAAACTTGCTATTTAAAAATAATACCCACAAAAGAGTGCATTTGTGAATAAAGCCACATGTTATCTGGAATTAACCTTGAAATCTGACAAACCTGGCAAATAGCCTTTCTTACATAAAAATACCCAAACCTACATGAGTTGTGCTTTTACTACCCTGCTTAAGGAACATCTGATGGTGGTAAAAGCAGATTTAGGGCTGTCCAGAGCACTTACTTCCTGCTAAAGATGGTACAGAATAAAATAATGGACTTAGCTGCCAATAGAGGACACTCCTTGCCTCCAGTGTAAAAGTTACCAGCGGTGTTGCTGAGAGTAAACCCTTGCTTTAATGAACTTTGAGGTGTAGAACTTGAGGTTTGGTTTGCTCAGAACCTCATTTTGTCCATTCAGCTCCCTCAGTTGGAGTGCATTCCCTTTCCCAATAGGTCACCTTGGCTAAGAGTCTAAACCTCAGATTTCATTCTGGAAGAGTGTGTCAATGTCTTGGTGTCTAATGCATGGGAACTGTACGTGTTGGGCTTTGGTCTCACCCTTAAGGAATGCAGGCTCACAGTGGACCTGAAATGGCTGAAGCCGTGCCTTTGGCCATAAGCAATGTCTATTGTTGCTGTGATCTTTTAATACAGCAACAAATAATGGCAAAAAAAGCTGAAGAGAAAAACTTTGTAAACTCAGATGTTTTGTAATTGTTGCTTTGAACCTTTAGGCAGGTTGGGAATGGATAGCATGGAGTGCCAACATGTTACCAGTGGTTTGAAAGAAACTTTGTCAGGATTGCAGGACTACCCTGTCCCTGATTTACCATGGCCAAAATAACAGTGCTTGGAAACCAAACCAGTAACTAGTAGATAACAGAAGCTTGAAAAATGGACAGATGCCTAATTCATTTTACAGAAGGAATGGTAGACTCATGTCATCTAGGGAAAAAAATGGGTTTTTCAGTATCTACCTCAAGTGTAGGATCGCTGCATATGTCTTCATGGAGGAGTGTATTTTTGTACCATTATTGAAATTTCTTAGTAAGATATGCCTTAATTCATAAGTAAACAAACGCTGTGAAATCTTTTAAAGCAAATGTAAATTTCACAAGTGTAGAGGCTGCTATTAATATTTTGGCCATTCCTGTGGCATCTTTTTGATGTATAATAACTTGGAGAACAAGAATGTGTTCTTAATTATAATACCTCATCAGTTCTTTTTGCTGCTAATTATTTTACAAGGTTTAGAAAAGCATTTAAGATGAAGGTCATGGGGTTACTTGTGAAGTTCTTGGTCCAGCCCAACGTAGGTGAACCGAGCAGGGAAATTTGCCCTGAAATTGCTTTTGGCAGGTCCTGTGAGTGTCTGAGGCAGAAGGCTAACCCAACTGGAAAGAGCCTTTTAAAGGGTGACTAATACATAACTAAATTACCTTTTTTAGAGGTGGGGAAAGTTGATGTCAGTAATTGAATTTCTATATTTTAAGCTTATTAAAAATAACTAACAATAATTTTAATGATCTTATTTATGGGGTTTCCACTGTACGTATGTTAGTACTTCTGAGTGTTTGATTGTGTCAATAGTGGACAGCTTTGTGGGGGGTTTTTTCATGTTTTGATGAAAAACATAGCATTGCTGTGAAAAAATTTCAAAATTTTAATTAATCTTCAAATGCCTAAATAGATTTGAAATTAATTTGGTCAGAACTGGAAAAAAAAAAGCAAACCAAACCCAAAGCAACCCCAAAACCAGCTTAGTGTGAGGGAAAAACACGTTTACTAAATACATTGTCTTAACTGAGGATGAGTTGAATGTTTGAAACAGAGCATTTCTTTAAACTTGGAAGTTCTGTTTCTGAAAGCATGAGTGTCCTGGGGTTGAATACTCCTGCAGCTATGCATGTTTCATAGGTCAAAATGAAATTACCAGATGCCATATTCCACTTCTATGTGCACGACTTTCCCATTGTATTTTAAACAAGGAAGTCTATAGAAGAGCATAAAACAGGACACATGGGTACTTGTGAAATTCAGACTGGGGCTTGTTGGGCTGCTTCCAGTGCTCCTTGCTTTGCTGGAACTGGTTATTTTGAGGTGAGACTGGGGAAGCTGGGATGCTGAGGCAGAGACCACTAGATGGCCCCACTGGTTTTTGCTGGGCTATGGGTAATTTCTACATCCCTTTTCAGAATCTGCCCAGGGTTATCAGGGAGCACAGTGGTGGTGAAGTTGGCTTTCAGACTAAAATGAGGTTAAATCTATACATATTCCAAAAAATAAATTGATGTTGGAGTGCAGATACTCAAAATCATGAGGGCATTTTAAAACCCTTTTTGCATGTCAGCCTACAGTCAGCGTTGGTTTCAAAATGATGTGTTCTTAACACTCAGTAACTTCTGTACCTAAGTTTTGCATGTGAGGAGGAGTAAGGTTTTACTTGAAGTAAATTGAGCTTATATTTCTGGGAAGAAGATAGGAACATTGGGTTTGTATTTATCCATGTGGATGCTGTTTGTTCAGTTTGGTTTGTCACTCACCTGTGGGCTTGGTTGCAGTTCCATGATGAGCACAGTTGGAATATGGCTCAGGAGCCTTGCTGAAGGTAGCTAGAGTGACTTGTGACCATTTTTGTCTGATCTCTGGTGTGTCCTTCCCCACCAGTGACTAAACCAGCCATCCCATTTGCTTGTGTGTTTGCTGTTGCATTGTACATCTTTCATGAGCTGGAAAACTGGGTTAAGATGGTGGAATGTCTTGTGTCCAGTCACCATCTGTCTATAAGAAACCAGTTTTCATTGGTTTTGATGGATCTTTGTCTTTGAAGAAAGGAGCTTGAAAAGTACTTAAAAATTTTGGTTTGTTACAAGAACCTTGGTGTTCTACTAAGCAATGTCAGTTTCCGAGGATGGGCCGGTGCAATGAAAATGGTTGCAAGAGCAAATTTCTTTGATTTCCCACCACATATTTCTCTAGTGGTTTAAAAATTTCAAATGGAATTCATGGATCCTGAAAGGGTTCTTGGACTTCTAATATTTTCTCCCACTTTTTAATAGTTTGGTTAAGTTTTCTTTTTTTAATTCTTGAATTGATTATTTGATATTGTTTCTGGTGAAAATAGATATTGTGGACTGTGTAACATGGAATGAAGCATCAGTTACATGTTTAAATTATCTTCAAGGTACAGTAGTTGAATGTCTTAGTTTAAAGCAATGATGTGTATTCCAACAGCATTTTTCTTCTAATTTTTCATAAAGAATCCATTCAGATGAAGAGTGTCAAAAGGAGTCTGCGAATGAGACACCAAGATGGCAGTTCCACTGGGGAATGAGAGGTTGAGGAAATGGACTAATGCATGAGTGCTGGGATGTCTGTCCAAGAAAAGGATGTTAAAACGTGGACTCTCATGTTATTAAACCAGAGAAGATCTGGGTTGTGATCATCCTATCAAAATGGACTTTGCATTTGAATTAATCAGTCTCTATCCAATGATGGATCTGTTTGAGAACTGGGTGGCAAAATTTTCCTCTTGGGTTGTTTTTGCATGACAGGCAAATTAATTTGGTAAAAGATCTGTTGCTACTGCTTTTGAGAAAATGTAATTTATAAAGTGACTTTAAATAAAAGGTTTTGGTTTATTTCACACTTTTGTGTTTGTCCTTTCTGGCTGACTATTTTTTATTAAGTTGATACTGAAGTGGGTTACATTTTTGGTTGCTATTAAACTGAGAAATATTTTAGCTAAGTACTGGAGGCAAGGTAAAATTTTGTGCTATACTTGGTATCAAATGTGGTTTTCATTTGCAAATTATGTTCACTTTGCCATGACTTCCAATGAATTTTTATTCGCTGGCTTGTTCATTCAGGTGCTTAATATGAGGGGTTTTCAGTACTTGGCCTATTGTCAGGGCACTGCTGCTGAACTTTGTGAAGTTATTTTAAGATGGAATTGATACCAATTGAAGGCTGAGAAAATATGACAATAAAAGAGTACTTGAATGTTTTGTGTAACTTTTTTAGGTATGTTCTTGGGTTGTGTGTGGGTACAGAAACTTTTCAGCAGATTTCCTGGACTACAGACTTCCTGAACAGTCTCTTTGGTCTTAAAATTGTTCTGTGCAAGTGTCCAATCTGCTTCACTGCTCTTGCATGTAGCCTTAGTGTCACAATACTGGGCCATGTGTTTGGTGAGAAAAAGTGAGTTATTTTTGATACGGCTACAGATGACATATTAACCTTTGCAGATTAATTCTAAAATGGTTCTAATATTCAAAGTCATTATTTCCTTACAGGTTTCTAGTAGATCTAATAATTTAACTGTGGGCATTTCTTTTCTGTATGTTTCACCTGAAACTCAAGGTTGTCTTTGTTTTGTGCTGGAGGGTCAAGATGGTAAACCTGATGCTGAGAGAACCTTGAAATTGTATTTGAAAACCCAAACAAAATCCTGTTCATTGTCTGTGTTTAACCATTTGCCTTGCTCAGACTTTTTTGGAAATACCCATTTTTGCCATGATGAGTTGCTCATACCTGTTCCATCCAACCATTTTGGTGGCACACACTTGCCCTAGTTTGGTTTTGCCATGTGGTTTTATGGTGGAGTTGGATTCTGAGATCACCCTGAAGGGTTTCTCATTCAAATGAGTGGATTTCTTTGGTGTTACCAGAAAATGTTTGGAATGGTCTTGCATTGTGGTTTTTTAATTCTTGCAGTTGAGGTGCAAGGAGTCTTCTGTGAATAATTGGTAAAGTGGAATTTTTTTAATAGCTTGTGGCATGGGAGAGTTCCTAATGAAGCCCCTTGTGAAAGAGGATGGATGGTTGTAGGAGATAAATGGCAGCTCCTGGAGGAATTAAAGGGGATGGTGTTGGTTCTACTGGTTGAAGCCAATGGTTTTGGGCTGTTGGGATGCTGTGCCATGGATGTTCCCATAGAACCCCAGACTAGCCCATTGCCCCTTTGTCATCCAGTGGTCCCCCAGTGGCTGATGGCTCTGTCTTGTTGTGATGCTTATGAATATGCAAGATGTTCTTGTGCTTTAAGGGGTTGGTTTTGGTCGTGGAAGACAACTGGTAGTCCGAGTCAAGTGGTCAGGGGATACTTGGATCACCTCCATTCCCTTGGTGATACATCCTCTCAATTCCAGGATGTCATGTTGGAGATGTCCATTGATTGATTTGCAATTCTGCAGCTTGGCTATTGTGCAGCTTTAAAATGAATTTGTTGTGTTAAAATCTGTTAATGAGCATGAATGGGTTAAGAAAGTGCATTAGAAATGAGCAGTTTGATGGTGTTGGAGTGGCTTGAGCGCAGTGCCTTGGTGTAGCTGATGGCAGTGCTGTGGCTGCTGGATTTGAGTTCTTGGGGGAACCACTAGGGAGGCGCTGTGGAGCCGGAGGGCAATCTCAGCTCTGTGGGGTTGGCTTGGGAGCGGCTGATGCTCCTGTCCCCTCCTGCCAGTGCCAGCACTGGGGGGCAAAGGGAACAGCTCTTGTCTGGGGATTCTGCCACCAAACTGGGGGGAAGGTGCCCCTTGGGTGGGGTGACCCCAGGGTGGGCTGCTGCTGCCTGCATGGCTGTGAGCTCCACTTCCATGCCTTCAAAATGGCTTGTAACAGCACCACTTCCTGTCCAGGGAGGAAGTAATTTTAGCCCAGGCACTGAAATATTTAACAAATCTTTAAAACAAAAGGCACAAATTCCATTTCTTTCTGGCTTCCAAAGGGTGCCTGAGCCACATGGGGTTAAGGTGCCCCTTGAGCTGGGGTAGTTGGAAGGAGCCAGGGCTGTGGGGTAGCAGGCACCCTTTAGGTGGAGGCTCTCTCTTTTTTTGGTAGAAATGAAGGGGTGGGTCTATGGTACATCACCTGAGTTGTGGGGTAAATGTAGAGAGTGTCAATCAAAGGCAGAGCTCAGAGCTGGGAAGGAGCTCTAGATGGCGGCTGTGCCTTAGAGAGAGCGCGCTCAGCTCCGTGCCTTCCCCAACACTTTACGCAACTTTCCCTAACTTTCAGGCAGCCTCAGGGGGCCCCCACAGCCCCTTGCCTCTCCTAGGCACTAATCGGGGGCCGAGCGGACCTTTTTCGGGCAGAAAAGCAGCTTTTGAGGGCTCCCTTTTCGTGCCTTGCTGGAAAGAAGAAGCCGTGGAGAGAGCCCAGGTCGTTGTTTTTCCAGCTTAGAAGCCATGGCGTACCTCCATTTTTGTGCGCTCTCCTAATGAGCTTTTTCCCCCGGACATTTTTGTACTAATTACCGCTTCTTTTGCTTTATCGGCAGCATATTTTTGGGATTAGAATATATATTTTTTTTTCATTTTCTGAAATTTGTATTTTATCGGTATAATTACCAGTATTTTGGATCTGATGTTTTTCCACTACCCGAAACTAATATCGACTTGGTCCTGGCGGCGGTGCATGGATCAGGTAGGTGAGCAATTAATAATAATAATTTTTAGATTTCTGCCGTTTTGAGTACTTTGATTTTCGACCGATTTGTGCTGTATTGGGATGACGCAATAAGATACAGAGATTATTTGCATCCAGTGTTACTTTGGGAAAGTTTGCAGGATGCTCCTCTCCTGTGTTTATTCTCGGATTTTTCTTGTAAAAATGATTATTTGTTTTAAATCTCCGGTTTGCCGTGTTGATCAGTGCTGTGTATTGTTATAACAATATCATTGCAGCGTCAGGACTTTGTTCCTGATAATGAAAGCCAGTGAAACGAACTGGGACCTTACCTTTCTTTCAACTTTTGACAGTAAATACCTGGGCACAGGACTTCAAAGCAAACAGACACCCCTGACCCCCTTTTAATATTTAAGAATAAAAAGATGATGAGAAATAAGGACAAAAGCCAAGGAGAGGAGGGTTCAGTCCACAGCAATGCATCGAGGTATGACCTATCAACTTTCTTTTTTTTTTTTTTTTTGTAAAACCTGTGAATACCCTGTTTACTTTGACAGCCTTGGGTTACTGTCGGTGCTTAATAGAAAACATTTTACTGATTTTGCTTCCTTTTTAAGGAATGACCTTGAGATTGTTAGCATGCCACACCCTAATTTTTTTTGGTAGCAATTTCTGAAACTTGTGTTGTGACTTAAGGGCCCATGTCCTAGGCAAAAGGTACTGTACCTTTATTCAGGGCAGCCCTTGCCCCTGTATGATGTTTTTCCAGCTTTTGAATTTCAGTTTTTAGGTTTTTTGTGCTGTGAAAAATGACCTTGTCGGTTTAGCCATTGCTGCATTGCACCATTTTACATACAAGGCAAATTTTTCTTTGAAGAATCTCAGAAGTCTAAACTTTAACTGAGGGCCATACAGAAGCCTGGTGTAGTAGTAAATTATAGTAAATAGGCACAAGAAAAAGTTACATGAATGAAAAAAAGCTTATTTTAAAATATAAACTGGAAAGTGCCTGTTTGTCGGATACCTCTTACTTCAAATTTTATTTGAGCTTGTAGAACTTTGATTCTGTGGAGGTATTTTAGAATATTTTTATACAATTTAACCAGACTTTGTCCTGCTGGTGATGGCATTTTGTATCATAAAATATACACTGGGACTGTTAACAAGAGGCACCAAATGATTTGCTTGTTTTGTTTAACGTGTTTTTGCTCAGAGTATTTTTATTTACTTTTGTCAAGTAATGAGATTCTTTACAGATTTTTAGAAACTTAACCTTGATGTGGAAAAAGTATGAAATACTGAAAATGTTTGTTTGCTGAGAATGCAGAAGTACAATTACTAAATCGCTCATTTTATATTTAAAAGGTCGGCTCTTCCAAAAATTGAAAATTAAACTATATGCATTTTTTGTTTCGGTTTGTAAATATCACTGAGTTTTGCATTTTGTTAATTTCAGTTGAATCTTGGTCTGTTTCTTTTTCTCTGGTGTTGTCTTCCTGCATTTTTAACCGACATTAATAAAAAAGAGCTCTGAACTGTCTGTTGTATCACATGTGCTCTATGTGATGTTCAGGTGTTTGGATAGTATTCTTGATGTCCAGTATTTAACCTTCCTTAAGCACATGAACTTGAAATAGTGTGGCTCTATATATATTATCAAATTATTGTAACCTTCTAATAGAAACTTGAATGGTATTCTGGGTGTATTAAAAACGCAGTCAAATTTTAAATTCTAAAATAAATGTGGGTAAGATTGTTTAATTTAAAATTATTAATAACTAAATTAGCCTCAGGGATTGTTGAAGCACTTAAACAGAGCTTTTCTAATGATGCATTTTAAAAACACATCAGATTTTCATACTGTGCTTTCTTTACTGTAAATGCTGCACACAAAATATTATGTAAAAAGTCACCATTTATAAAAATTATTTTTCAGACTATATACATTTTTATGCTCTTTTGAAGTGGATGTTATCAACAAGAACAGCAATTGACATAATTTGTTGAGGAAATTGAAAGTATTTTACCAGTGTTGGAAAGGAATAGGAGCAGGAGTCCCACAGGGGGTTTTGTCCTTAGGGGTATGAGATTTGCATAGCATCTCGTGTGCATTTGGGGTTTTCATTGAAAGGTTATTTATCATAATTGATCATTTACATTTAACACCTGTTGTGTGAGGTTCCCCTTCTCCCCCTTCACATCTTTTTTTTTCTCTGAATTAACCTGCTGTGTGTGACACCAGCACACCTGAAGTGTGGGAACAATTGAGCACAGGATATTTGCAAGTGAACCCTGTTGAGCTTATTTGTGAGGTGTGAGTCAGCTCAATGTCATAAAATGGGCTTTACTTCCTGAGGTTGACCTGAAGTAGGGGAAATGATTTCTAGGAAGTAAAGCCACCACTTTGCTGTATTGTAACCCCGAAATGCACCGGTGTGTGCACTTCACATGCTGCTGAGACCAGCTTGGTGTATCCATGGAAGTAACTGAACATGGAAGCTGCACAGTCCTGGTGGGAACCCTGGGTGGTGGAGGAGGTGGATATGGCCAGTGCCATTCTCCTGGGCTGGAGAAGGGTGTTGGAGTGGAAGAAAATAC
Source organism: Calcarius lapponicus (assembly GCA_039654755.1). Lineage (NCBI taxonomy): Eukaryota > Metazoa > Chordata > Aves > Passeriformes > Fringillidae > Calcarius > Calcarius lapponicus. The sequence continues at coordinate 6,088,193 of CM077473.1, read as the reverse complement.
AGATCTTGCACACCACTGTAGTGCCCTAACTGAGGAATTGACTCCTTTTCCAGTTCAAAGGGAATACAAAGGCCTGTGCGGAATAAACAAAAACGTCTGAGAATTGTCCCAAAGCAGATGATTTATTCTTGGAGAGGGAGATGGTGTTAACTCTTTACAGTTTGTAAGCTGAGGCTTGTACTCCTGCCTCTCTAGGTGCCCAGCAACACCTGTCCTTTGTGCTTGGACAGTAAATCCGACTTGGAGCTGAGTGATTTCACGCAACTTTGCCCAAGGTAAAAGTTGCTCTGGGTCTGCTGCAGTTCCTGCTGACCCCCACCTGTGTGCCTGAGATTTGCATAAGTAATTGAACACAATCTGCTGTATTTTCTAGCATCTTCTGTGCTGCGTGTCTGAAAGGCAGGTAGTGTGAAGGTACATCATCCATGGTCGGCCCTCATGGGAAGTGCAGAGGCCAGAGGCAGGCCGGGGCCCCCCTGAAGCCCAGGAGTGAGTTTTGCAGGGATAGCAAGTAACAGGCATGGGATACGTAGTTGTCCTTTGCCTTGGCCTGTATCTGTTGCAGTTGTTCTCCCACCTCAGAAATACCCGGCGTGGGAACGGTTTGAGCTGCAGACCCTGCAAGGCTGGGCCAGCCCTTGTGTGTGTATGCAGCTCTGGGCTTCTCTAGCATTAAAACATCTTTTTTGGGGGGGAAAAATAGGTTGCAGTGGGTTAGTTCCCAGGCCATTTTCTGTGCAGGGCTGGAGCTCCGAGGTCTGAAATGGCTGTTTTTGCTCAGCAGCCACCTCCCAGCGCAGGGCTTTGCGCAGCACAACACCCTCGCCTGACGTGGCAGCCATTTTATGGAGATGTCGGTGCACGCGAGCCAGCGTTTGGCCGAGGGGGGGAGAGGAGGGAAACGATCGCGTGCGGCGCAAACTGCCCCCGGTGTGTGGCGGCGCCGGGAGCAGAGGGCAGCCCGTTGTGGCTGGGGCAGCGGCGGGGCCGGGGCGGGCGGCCGGGGCGGGCGGCGTTGGCCGGCGCTGTCACAAAATGGCTGTTCTTTGTGCCGCACCGCTCGGGCGCCGCGGGAAGCGGCCGCGGGGTTCAAAGGCCGCCCTGCGCCGGCCGCGCCGCCATTGGCTGCGCGCGCCGCGCGGGCCCCCGGGAGCGGAGCGGGCCGGGAGCGGCGGCTGCCGCGGCCTCCCCCCGCTTCCGCTGCTCCGCCGGGCGTGGGCTCGCTCTGCTTGCATTTGAACGGGCTTTCATTTTAATACTGCCAGCTATTTTCAGCAGCCACTTGAAAAGAAGCAGGGCTATTTTTTGCTGCGGATTTTTTCTTTTCTTTTTTTCTTTTTTTAAACTTCAAAAGGAATTGTAGAATGCCATAGTATTCCGGGAACATCTGTCTTTTTTTTTTTTTTTTTTTGTCTTCCCCTTTTTTCTTTTTTAAAGAGATGTACAGCTTTCAGTACCTTTAGATCGCCAAAATTCAGTGTTTGCTTTCAGTGTGTATTTTGCAGCTAATTTTCCTTCAGCTGGGTAGAAACATTGAACACATTTGTTAAAATGCTTCCAACTGTGGGTTTCAAGGTTTTATCCGGGTGATGAGTTATTTTTTAGCTGTTGTGGCCATGTGCGTGTGCCGAGGCTTTCAGTTTCATTTGCACCACCGCATTCTTCAACAAGGATTTTTTTCTCTCTCCCTTTTTAAGCTTTAACCCTTTGTGAAACTGTCCAGAGCCTTTTTTGAAAAGGAAAAATGCTTGATCAGTGCGGGATACAAAAGGAATTATGTGCAAGGAATTCATATGAATCATGATGTAATCTGTGTGCAGCACAAAGGAGATTGTTCTTGTTTTGCTTTGTTACTTCTGTTTCACATTACCCTCGTGAAGGAAGTGTCTCATCTAATTACGCATGCACAATCCTGAGGCTTTCAACTCCTCTGTTCCCTGTTTTGTGATTGCTGCCAGAGATGGATACAGTATATACAGTGCTATAAAAAGAGCTCACCGACTGCAAGAGGCTACATTTAGCTCTAGTTCCTTGTCTTCTGGATTGTTCTTTTTTTTTTTTTTTAGTTAAATATCTTAGGCTAATTAATCAAATTGCATAGATTCTCTAAAATGCATAACTTTTGCTGAATAAAAATTGGGAAATGGGAATGAAGAGCTCATCTGGGTAATTGTGTAACCCAGTTTCAGTGGCACAGCCTGTGCTGGAGCCGGGGCGTTGCCATGGCTGGGTGCACGTGTGTGCAGGCATGTTCCCAACTCCAGGAGTGCCTCCAGCCAAGGTGACGTGGTTCAAATGGCAGACTGGAGCCTGTTCCCCTTTCTGTCGGGTTGATGTTTCACCTGCTGCACTCTGAAGGCAACAGTTGCCCTTATCTGCACCTTCCCCCACTTCCTCCAGCGCTGGAGCCGGTGGTGGCGTTTCTGAGAACGCGGATCCCGGCTGTGCCTCGGGAGCGGCGCTGGGGCTGCCATAACCACATTCCTGTGTTCAAACAAACACTTCCACTGGCAGCCTTGACAGGGCTTGCAAGGAGGGCCAGGAGGGCCCAGATCTTTCATTTTAATCTCTCCCAACTTGGCATAGGGATAAACCAATTCTTGTCTTTGTGTGTTTCACCCCTCAGAAAGTTGTTCATAGCACTAGCAGGTTACTGAGCTGCCAAACTTGTCTCTGAGGAGTTTTTATACTGGGACATTTCTTAATTTCTTAATCGAGGTTTATCAGTGCCGGTGTTGAGGAGCAGGTGAAGTACCTGAGACAGCAAGCAGGAATCTAGGGACTGAACTGAAGCTTCCCATGCCATGGACTGGCTGCTTTTGAGCTCAAGACAGCCCAAGTAAACCTGCTTTGGGTGGGTTTGGCAGCTTACATAGTCATCGTATCTCCTGATACATAACCTGGAGGTGTGTGTATCTGCTCCATCTTGTTTCAGGTTGCACACGATGGTCCCAGCAGGAATTGCAATGTTAAATTAGGCTGCTAAGTTCTGGAGATGGAAAAGGCTTCTAAATCTCCCCTTGCCCCTAGCTGAAATCCAGCTCAGGAAGGAGCTGATAATGGCTAGAGAAAGCTTCTGTTCTGCTTTATCTCTCCTCTCCTTCAAGGAAAATAAATACAAACAGCACAGCACTGGGGGAGGGGAAGGCCTGGATTACCATAATTAGATAGAAGCAGCCTTCCAGCAAAGGATGTGCTGCTGTTCTACTGACATGGTGTCTTACATCAGTCTTTCTGGTGTGCTTTTATTAATAGACATGTGCTAAAATGCCATGTGAAGATGCTCTTTCAGTAGGTTCTGGTGTTTATGTAAAGCCCCCTTTCACATCCTGTAGAGGAGACTTGAAAGAAAAAAAGCCCAGAGAAAAAGTTTACCCCTAGTGACTTGCAGTGAAGCTTTTGTAAGTCTGTCACACTGTTAATGCTTCATTTTCTTAGAGCAGGGAGTATCTTTTGAATATAATGAGCCAAATGTTGCTGATTTTTTCCAAATGTGCAGCGGCTCATTTTACATTACAGCTTGTGTAGCACTGCTGCTAAATTACAATTTTCAGTCCTCATCTTCCTTTATATTTACCTGTGGGCTGAGATAACCTACTCTGTACTACATGTGCTTTTCTTACCTTGACTGATAAGGGTTAAAAATTAAAAAGTTTTTAACAGTGATCTCAGATTCCTTTCTGGTATTGTGCTGGAAGTGCTGGCATGGCGTTTGATCTTGGCAGGGCTCAGTTCAGTGTATCTGCCAAGCTCCACAGACGGGATGGGATGGGATGCTTAACACTTCATTGCTCACCAACCTTTACCCCAGCTGTGAACAAGGGTGTTGCAATGTCAAGAATCCACTGACTCCAGAACACCCGACTCCTTAGGAAAAAGCCGTGTTGCAACTATTTATGTTTCTTGCAAGTGTTATTGTTAGGTATAGATGACTTAATAGAAGTGCTAATACGTTAATTATAGGAATCGTTTGCATCTCTCTCATGGGGAGGAATCTCTGTACTTCAGCAGAGTTGTCACCAGTTGAGATTTGAATGCGTTGTGCTGTCTGTAAAACTTTAGGCTTACAGCTCTTGGTTAAAAACAGCTTTTAAGAGTCACTTGGAACAACCCCCTCAGGCCAGATCAGGCTCCCTTATTCTGAACTGCAGGTCACCTGGAACATGAAGGAATTTCTGCACCATCATGTTCCTGTTAATGGGGCTTGGCTCCTAAATTTCCATATACACTCCATGTCTCTAATCTAATAGGTTTTAAAGGAAGTTCACAAATGTTGAGAGAAAAAGCACCCACTTTTTCAGTACTACTTGTGTGTGCACACTCCTACCCTCTCACGCATCCACGTGTCCTTTGCCAATGGGATGCACCAGTGTGCAGAGTCCCCTTGGTGCTGCCGCTGAGCCTCAGCCTGGCCATCCCAGGGGGACGTGGCGCAGCGGGGTGAACGGGAAGGGCGGAGGGCACAGGGACAGCCCTGCCCGCTGTCTGAGGAAGGGGTGCACCCCTGGCTCCTGCTCCTCTCCTTGGCTGGGCGTGAGGAGGAGCTGGGAGCTGCCAGGAGCCAGCCGGGCTCCGCCCGCTGCTGTGGGATGTGGAGCCCGGAAATGCTTCGGAAATGCTTGGCTGCCTCCCGGGAGGGAGAGATGGGCCCTTTCAAACCCTGAGAACTGCAATTGTTCTCCCCTTTCTGTGCAGGGAAAGGGAAGGATGCTGCCTTGGAGATAATCAATGGTGCTCCTTAATCAACCAGACAGGTTTTGACTCCTTTTGTCCCTCTGCTGTTTTGTTTTGTTTTTTTTTCTTTTTTTCTTTTTTTCTCTGTCCCCACTAAACATCCCAAGCATTTTCAGCCTCTGGCTTAAAGATCAGAGAGGGATAGAGCCAGCTCTCCCCATCATTAATGAATTGCTCTTTTTGCTTGCTTATGAAAACACAACACAGTGTCTTCCTAGTGGAGGAAAAAAAACCCACCAGCTTTTGGAAAGTCTGTATTATTCAGGATAGCCCAGTGTGCTTTGCTGAGCTGCAGCAGAGCAGGGAGGGATATATTTAGCTCTGCCTTTGGCATTTGGGAGTCCTGTGCTGAGGTAAGTAGCAGTGGCCAGAATAGGCTGGAAGTTTGCAGACACAGGTGGATTCTCCTGTGGGAATGCTAATTATTAGAAGCTGGAAAAGTACTGTGTTTAGCTTTCTGATTTGAGTTCTTGCACTTGCGAAAATACTGTGTCTTTAGACATCTCTAAATGTGATAACAAAGAGTCAGAGAGACGTGAGAAAGTGGAATGCAAGACTGAAAAAATGAAGAAGAGTTGATGTTTAGCTTAACAAATAGAATGCTTAGGTTACAGAATATGCATGAGCTTATTAACACTATTATAAAAGTATGTAACCTAATCAATAAATTAGAGACCAATGATCATCAACCCCTAAGATGTGCACGTCTCTCCTTCACCTCCTCAAATGGTGACCCTTCCTTAAATAAAGTTTTTCCTTAAATAGTAGATTTCTCCTTAAATAGTGACTTTTCTTTTAACATTCTCCATGGAAAAAAAAAGTTGCTGATCATAAAATAAAGTTAGGGAAATATTTTTATGCCACTTTGAAGAACTTGTTGGTAATCTGGAAGGGCCAGCCCTATCACCGCAGGAGTTTGTTGTGCCCCTTTAAAGCTGGCCCAGATTTGGACAAATCATATTTTGAGTATTCAGAGTTGTTTGAGACTCACTCCTAAACAGTATGAGGAGCCTGGTTGTGTTTAGGATATTCTAGTTTAAGTTCTTGCTCGAAGATCAATGTGTAAAAGTACCATGCATAGGTATGGAGGGTAGAGGAGCAGGAGTATTTTTCTTCCTTCCCTTCCCCCCATTTCTACTTTTCCCTGCACGAAATAAACTGGGAAAAGCTCTTTCACCAAATAACCCTTCTCAAGGGTTCTCACTCAGAAAATCTTTCCCTTGGGAGACAAGCAAGCACCAATCGCTTTTTAGCAGACTTTCAGAATAAAATCAAGGGAACTGAAAAAGCTAGGAATGCATTTATTTATATTCAGTGTCACAGTCTGTCCTTTGCTTGGCTCTCCTGCACACTCCATATGCAGTGTCTGTATGGCCTTGTCTATGATTACTGTGGTATTTGCTCAGACCTCTGTGCTACCCATATTATCTTCTCTTTATCTAGTGATCTGTAACTAGAACCCATCTTGTGTTCCTCTCCCTGGCTTGTTTAGCCTAAAGGTTAAATTTAGTTTAGTGCCTTTTTACAGCTACCCTGTGACTTGTGCACATATCAACATTGATGGTGCTTGTTTGTATTTGCAATATATGTAGCCATTTCATATATGTTTATATAGAAATATAGAATGGTTTGAGTTGGAAGGGACCTCAAAGATCATCTCATTCTAACCTCCCTGCCATAGGCAGGGACACCTTCCCCTAGACCCCGCTGCTCAGAGCCCCATCCAACCTACCTCAAATGCTTCCAGGGAATGGGGCATTCACAACCTGTCTGGGAAACCTGCTCCAGTGCCTCAGCAAGCTCACAGTAAGGAATTTTTTCCTACTATTTAATCTTAACCTACTTCCTTTCAGTTTGAAGGCATTCCCATGTCCTGTCACTACATGTTCTTGTAAATAGTTTCTCTTCATAATAGGAAATATCACATTTATAGATCAGATATTCAAAGGAAGTGTTTAACAGCAGCCAGTCCTCATCTCAGTCAATCTGTCTGCCTGCCCTTTCTGTGGTTTGTCACCATGCTTGCGTGTCCCACAATTTGTACAGGTTACTTTAGGAAGACAGACCTGTTTAAATAGTTTTAAGTTGGTGGCCTGCACTGGCCTTGCTGCTCTGTGCTTTGGAGTAAAGCTCAGGTTGGTTCTGCTGGTGGATGGGAGTGGCAGCTGGCAGCCTGAGCTGAAGAGCTGTGGAGGCTCAGGAGCTCCTCTCAGGTAGAATTGGCTCTGACAGACACCCTTGGGCCGACCCAGCAGCTCCTCCAACCCTGGGCTGCTCACCCCCTTCTCAAGACCTATGAAATTGGAAAAGACCCCTGAGATCATTGAGTCCAAGCTATTGTTGCATTGTCCATTCTGCAACTCACCTGCACTGCCAAGGGCACTTTATTTCCACTGTTCCTGTTCCTGTTCAGGCTTGGTCCTGCCTGGGCTTGAACTGGCAGTGACCTGCTGTTTCTCTGGGCTCTCCAGGTGTGGTATCAGGAAGCCCAGGAGGTCCAGCTAGTGCTGGGAACATGGGCTGCAGGGTGAGCAGGGATGGCAGCAGAGAGGGGCTGTGTCCCAGCCACCTGCTGGGGCATTCTGGTGTCAGTGAGCTGCCGATGTGCACCTGGGTGTCACTTAACCCACAGCACTCTGACGCTGTGGCCAGCAATGCACAGGAGTTAAATATAACGGTTCCTGCTGTCATCCAGCCCCTGATGTTATCCAGCCATGGGAGAATCTGCCAAGGTCCTTCTCCAGCCTTCACAGGGTGGTTTTGCTGGTGCCGAATCCCTGCAGAGATTGCGATGCCCAGTGGAATGTTGCTGTTGGGATTCAAACTTGTTTAGATTCAAAACACTCGCAACAGATCTTAAAGCTGGGAGGAGCTTTGCTTGTGGGAGGGTGTTGGGTTATTAATCCTCCTTTATTCCCCTGTCTGAATTCAAGTTCTGTCCCTCAAAAGCCACATTTTAAACGCTGGGGCAGAATGGTCCCAGTTAGAGCCATTCCCCAGTCAGTTCTTGGTTTCACAAATGCATATTGGGGTCATTTTTTCAGCTGTCTCACACCTTCTGGAAGCAGATCTACTGTTATTTCTTACTGAGAACTTATAAAATGATTTGCTGTTTGCAAAGATGATCCCCTATAAAAGGAAGTCATATGTGAAATATTAAATGCAAAGTCTGGAGATTTCAGACATGTGGTAATTGCCTTTTAAACTCAGATGCCTCACTGTAAAGGGTCTTATCGCTGTCTTTCAGCTACTTATTTCTTGGAAGGATCATGTCCTTCTTGGTAAGGAATGATTTAGTTTTGCTCCCCTTCAAGTCAGGAGCAGGCTCTTAATTAAACCAGACTTACAGCCTAAAGTATTTCTTAGAAACCAGAGGAATGTATTTGGCTGAGTCTTTGCAGATCTCAACTTTTTTTTTAAGAGTTTCTTCAAAGAAATTACCAGTGGTCCATCTGTTGCCTTCTTTTCATGTTCATGGGTGTTTTTGGAGGAGGGTGGTCTGGCTGAATTGTGATTTTTGTGACAAATAATTATAGCTTATTTCTTACTTTTAGTTTAATTGGAAGTAGGTCTTGTTTGGATGCTAACTCAGGGGTATTAAACCAGGACAAATTCCAGAAATAACTTCTGAAAAGAGGACTTAGGTCTCTAGGTATATACAGTGTTAGGCCTGATTTGACATCTAATGTTGCTAATACATTATATTTTGTTGGCAAATGCTTCCTGATTGTACCAGTGACAGTTAGAAAGGATTCTTTTATGAAAACAGGCCTTTCGGTTATTTTTTTTAATCTCATCAACATAGAAAAGAACATAAATACATATTTTGCCTCAATAACAGGTTGTTCCTTAATAAAAAAAAAAAAAAATTACAACAGCCTTCAAAAGGACATAACCACTTCTCATCTGTGTTTCTTTCCTTAGTAGGGGGGAGCAGGTGTGCAGGCAAATATCTGCACATACAGATGTGTATGCCACCAGAGAAGTCTCCCTCTTTTCAGATGGCACAGTTCACAGCCTGAAAAAAAAAGAATTAGTGTTCAGACAATGTTGTGCATAAAGCACATGAATTATGGCTCTTAATGTGCAGAAAGCCTGTGTCCCCTTGTCCTTGAAATAAAGCTTAAGGCTTTGAGGAACAAAGAGCTCCAGAGCGGGAGGAGGACAGTAATTACTGCTCTGCCTTTAAACAAATACTGTCAGAGCTGTCTGGCCTCAGTCTTGCCTGGGCTGTTAAAATTCCTATTCCAGCTATTGCTCAGATATCTGACTGAAGGAAAAACTGGCTTCCTCTACCATGCGTCCCTGTGGGACACCAACATGCCTCAAGCAGAACCTGATGTTGCCACTTACGTTGTGACAGCAGAGTTTGGACGCCTCCAGATCCCCTTTCTTTTTGGAGGCCTGGTGGGATGGTGTCCTGCTGAGCCCTGCCCATGGACACCATGTGTCCCCAGAGCTGCTGGAGTGCCATTGCCGGGAGCAGTGTGGCACCACCGTGGGTTATGGCTCAGCCACCACCATGGATCATGTGTGTGCCACCACCGTGGGTTATGGCTGAGCCACCACCACCGGTCATGGCTGTGCCGCCACCACCCGTCATGGCTGCGGCAATGGCGGGCTGTGGTGGAGAAGGGGGGAGACTGTTGTAGAGCCCACAGAACAAGGGGTGTAGTGGGACACTGTGCCTTTGGTTCTCGTGGATAACCTCCATCCATGGACAGGGCCTGGCATGGCAGTGGTTCAACTTGAATTTCCAGCCCTGCTTGCAGGACACAATGTGATAACCCAGCTCCCTCAAACCCAGGCTGGGACGGTGAAACACAGCCAGGGGTGATGGCTGCCCCCCGCTCCTTGCGGAAGGGGCTCTGTTTGTGCCCCCTCAGGCTCGGAGGGCCGCGCTCCCCACGGCTCCCCTTCCCCGGGGCAGTGCCGGGGACCCATCCCAGGGACCCATCGCAGGGATCGGGCTCAGCCCCGCGGTCGCAAGATGGCGGCGGAGGGGCGGTCACGAAATGGCGGCGGCGGCGCCTGAGGGCGCGCGGGTGCTGCCCCCTGCCCGCCTCCCGGCCCACAGCCGCGGATCCCGGGATTTGTGCGGCCGGGAGCGGGACGGGCCGCGCTCCCTCCGGGCATCCCCACATGGTAACCCCTGCGGAGTCGGATGGAAATGTACATGTGCACATGCTTTCTTTGGGTTGGTTTTTGTTTGGGTTGTTTCTTTTTTTTTTTTTTTTTTTTTTTTTTTTAATTTTTCTTTGTATTGTTTCTCCCTTGAATCATGAAATCTGAACAAAGCCTTTCATGTGCTTTGTCACTTCTGTACCAAAGTAGGGAAAAAAAATAAAACAAATCTGTTTAATCCCTCTGTAAAGTTTTCCTGACTCTTCTTTCATGGTGTTGTACCTAAGTGAATCCTTAAATATCGCAAACACATCCAGCTGCCAGTGGAAAGCTGACTAGGAAAGGGGTGCTCCTTATTCCAAAAGTTTGTGGCATCATCGTGTTTTTGTTTGTGGCAGTGGGTTTGAATGCTGCCTTGCCAGTGCACATGTGCTAAGGTGTCCTGAGACTTCAGTTTGGATTTTTGGATCTTAAAATAAAAAAAAAAATATGTTGGGAGTGACTGGGCAAAGGTATTTGAATATTTTGGCCACCTAAAATAGTTTGGCCTCTCATTGTTTTGCTGAGGAGCTGTTATTTAAGGGGATGCACTGGGTGTTAACCCATATATATATATATATATTAAAAAAAAAACAAAAAATGGGGGAACTACACCTACTTAGTGTTCTGCTGTCCCATTATTGGCTTTGAGAAATGCAGTCTGCACAGCACCGGTGTAATCCTTTAAAGAGGAGCTGCCCCAGCCACAAGTCCATACAAGCTTCTTTCTTCTCCCCTGTCACTGAATGAATTATCTTTGCAAAAAGCATTATATTTAACATCATTCATGGTGTTATGGGTATAGTGTTTTTGATACTGGCCTCTTCCAGAAAGCAGATATCAGGTTTATTTGGAACCACTGGCCACACTAGGATGCAGTGGAGAGCCGTGCTGGAGCAACTGCTCATCTTTAATATAAGAGGATGCTGCAACCCCACTGTGCCTTACTCTGCCTCGCTCCAAGACACCCAGATCCTGCCAGGAGAACCTGTGCTGCTGGTGCTGCTGATGCTTCTCCTCACCTACCACCACTGCTCTTGTTCTGGTGATGAGCAGAAGATCCTGGACAGGGATTTTTGGGGCTGCACTCTCACGCGTGTTCACTGCCAGTCCTGGGAAGGAATTGCCTCTGCTGCAGAATGCCAGTGTGGGGTGTACACACAGGGTCCACACTTGCATTCAGGCTTTTCCAAACCTGTTGTTGTGGCTCAGGATGTGTCTCAGGTTTGCTCCCTGCGTATTTCACAGCTGTGTCAGTGCAGTTAAAATGTAACCTCTTCTTTCTCTACCATTAGTCACTCGGCATCCGAAGAAGCCTCTGGCTCTGACTCTGCAAGCCAGTCTGAAAGTGAGCAGGGCAGCGAGTCAAACAGCAGCTCCGAGTCCTCTGAGAGTCAGTCTGAATCCGAAAGTGAATCAACGGGTTCCAAATCCCAGCAGACCCCTCCTGAAACCAAAGAAAAACCAGCCTCTAAGAAGGAAAGGATAGCAGATGTTAAAAAGGTATTGCCCCTGCTGCTCTGCACGGACACGTTACTCCTGTCCCCACCACGGAAGGTCAGACAGCAGGACCTCAGTGACGCTGTGCCCAACTTCCTGACCACTTTGCACATGGACCAAGCAGCCTGTGACCTCCAGTGTCCCCAGGGGCTGTTTGGGCTGTGTGCTGGAGCCCTGCTGCTGTCACCCTTGAGAGCAGGAGCTGCTGTGTTTGTGGAACAACCCCTGGGACACCAAGTAGATGGTGACAGGGCTGACTGGTGCGAATGAGGGGCAGGTGCTGTCATCAGTACATGATCCTGTCATTTCATCCTCTCCCTCTGGCTTTCCACTCCTCTGTCCTGTCTCTCCTCAGAAGCAGTAAAGCTTCCCCATGTGATAAATACTCAGGAAGAAGGTTTGAAGTTTGTCTAGGGTTTGAAGTTTGAACCACTTTGCTTTTTTTACATTACTCTTCCTCTCAAAAAAACATAGGAAAAACAACAAAAAAGAACTTCCATATTTATTAAGTTGAGAACAGGACAGTGCTTCTTTGTTGTGTTTTTTTTTTTTTCCCCTGCACCTTCCCAGCAATACCCTTCAGATAGTCAGGTTTTCCTTCCACTTGCTGTCCAGCAGGAAAGGGGATTGTGGATGTTACTGCTCATGGTATCCCTCTGCACCCCAGGGCAGAAACTGCATCTCAGGTACCTGCTTTACCTGAGGGATGGAGGCACCTGACTAACACAGGGCAGTGTGAGGTGAGAAAGAGGAACCCAAATACCATTTAGAGACAGGAACTCAGTGAGCTGAGTTTGCTTGGAAGGAGAAATTTCTGGTTAGGTCAGCTTTGTTTGTTTGTGGTGTGTAACCATCCTGTTGTTCTTAGCCGTGGGTTGCACTGGGCACAGCTTGCTCCTGAAAGTGAGTTTTATAGAGAAAGGTGCTGTGTGTGTAAAGGATAAGGAGGAAGTACAGTGCTTCCAGACTGTGCTCCCCACAGACCTGCCAGGGAGAAGTAAAGGATTTTCTTACCACCTTCTCCCTCCCGCAAAGCTCCAGGCTGCTGGCTTAATCCTCCAGTGTTTGGACTGGCAAGGGAGGATGAGTTTATAAGGCAGTTGTGGTACCACCATATTAAAATCTGTGGTTTATTGTTGATAAGTGGGCACCAAAGGAAGTCTTCTCTCCCTCTGAAGGATTCTAAGAGCATGTCCCTAACAATAAATGTTAACATTATCCTGTGAGGAAGTGCATCCATACAGAGGGTGATAATTAGCATGAGTGAAACATGAAAAGGTCAGGACACCCTCTAATAAGAAAGCCTCTCCCTTCCTTAATTTCTCTGTTAATGGGTGTCTTCCTTAGCTAGGTCTAACCTAGGCATGTTGATGCATCTTCCCCTTGAATAACCAATGCAATTAATTATTATTGTTTATTTGGTATTTGTCTAGATACACCCATGAAGGCGAGGTTAATCTGTGTTAGGTGCTATTAAGATTTGTCATGGAAGTTGCTCCCACATTCAAACCCCATGCCATTTAATAGATGAAAAAACAAGTTCTTCAAATGGTTTGGGGAGGGAGCATTAAATTTGAGGGTTTATTCTTTCATGAGGATGTACCTCAGTACTTGCATGCCCAACAGATACACACTGTCACAGTCTGTCCCTTATCCCATTACTCCATTAACAGAGGCAGAAAAATTGCTGGGCTGCAGCCTCATATCCATCACACTCTCAATCCCATCACTGCTGCACCTGGCAGCGTAGTTTGATTTCCTTTTCCTGCCAGTGGCATGCAGAGGTATTTGAGGATTGGAAGGAGAGAGAATCAGAAGGAAATGAATCGATGTAGAGAACTAAGAGTTCTGCTGAGGGAGCGAGGAATTGCTGATGTAGGAATTTGAGGAGCATGGTGGTGGTTTGTGTCTGCCCTGTAACTCTCGTGTCCTGTGTCACCAACAGAGCTCTGCATTCATCTCCCTCAGGGCATCCATTTTTGTGTCCCCTTCTCCTGCCCATCCACAAGAATGATTGCATGCTCTTATACACAGTGTGTTGAACTGGTGAGGGCCTCGTTTTACAGCAAAGAGCACAACCATTGCCAGCAGTCGCCTCTGCACATCCGTGTGTCCTGCACTGCCAAACCACATTCCCATCAGTGCATTCAGGAGAGGAACCAGCGGCCACTGCCTTGCCTTGCCAAATGACAGGGTATCTTGCTCCATTTGCCATCCAGACTGGGCCACAGAATTCACCTTTGAAGCTGCAGCTGGCCATGTCTCCAGGCAGCTGCTGGGGCTTTCCACCAGGAAAGGAATTGTCCTGGAGGCTGTTAGTGGCAGAGAATTGCCCTGTTGAGTTGTTAAGTCTGTTCATTCCACATCCAAGGTGTTGCCTCCATTCCTTTTGCAGCAGTGCTGCAGAGGGCTGGTCACCTCAACACTCTGTCCTTCAGCCTGAGCAAGCTGGAGAGTGATTTGTGCCTCAGTGGAAAGATGGACCACTGTAAAGATAACACTGAGATAAACACATGCTACTTTAGAAAGGTGTCAAATATCCCAAAATAATAGTAATCTTTCCAGCCAGTTTTTTAAACTGTCCATCTGCTGGTTGCTAATTCCCTAATGGTTTTTGGTTGATTTTTTTAAGCCACCATCAAACTTCTCTAAAATGTCAAAAATAATTGGGGTGAAGCAGGCCTTCTGATGGTCTGTTTATTTTGCAGATGTGGGAAGAATATCCTGATGTTTATGGGGTTAGGAGGTCAAACCGAAGCAGACAAGAACCGTCACGATTTAATATAAAAGATGAGGTAAGGAAAAAAAAGGATGAGGGATTACTGAACATATAAAACCAACCAAACCCAAAGAGGAAAGGGAGGTCTCAACTGCATTGCCTTGTAAACACTGAGTCCTTTAGTGCATGGATGTTGGATCTCACAGTTGAGGTCCTGATCCTGCAGCTGGATCCTTGGCCTGGGACCTCGAGTGAGCCGGACACTGCCTGGGCTGAGATCTGCATGCACTGATCTGATTGCTGCAATGGGGCATAATGCAAGTCCTGCTCTGCTGTAGGAACATCCTGGAGAGGAGTCTGTGTAATTAAAAAAACAGAATGAGACCAAAATGCAACACAAATCCAACCAGGAATAAAGGAAAGTTCCCAGAAACACCTCATAGCAACAAAACAGTCATTATTGCCCGTCCTGGAATGGATCCCACTAATAAATGCATTTGTGTGTGTGCAGCTTTATGACCCATCACTTTTCTTTGGTTGAACATTGGGGAGTCTTTTATGCTTCACTTGAAGGTGACAGTGGTCAGAGCCTGGCAGCCAAACCTTCTAATTGTTCCTGTTTCAGAACGCTGTTGGGTTTTTTTCTGAAGATGTAGAAATCAGATTCCATTTTCATTTGCATCTGACAGGTTTTTCTGCATGGAGCATTTCATCTGCAGGTCTTCAGGAAGGTCAAGTAGCTATAGCATTGGGAAAGAGAGTCAGAGAGAGGCATATGTGGAGAGCTTGGGGCTTGGGGCTGGGAATCTGAAGATAAGCAGCAGACTTTGAGCAGAGCAGGGGCCCATTGGTGCTGTCTGACTCAGGCTGTGCTTTGCCACCGAGATGCGTGTTCGGGTGCTCTAGGGGTGACACACAGGTCTCCAGCTCCTTGCTCTGGTGTGTTATTGCTGAGCCTTGGTGGCACCCCAGTGCCACCAGCTGCCCCCCAGACTCCTGTGCTGGCTGTCCCGCAGAGCAGAGCTCAGGAAGGGGCTTGGGGTGCGCCATTGACGTAGCTTTTGTTTTCCTTTTCAAGTTGGCAGAGGCTGGGCCCCTCTGTGCGATGCCCCGGCATGCACTGTGCCGGCGACCTCACACCCACCCCAGAGCTCCACTCCCCCCCTCTTAGGGGCCCAGGTAAGTCCCTTCTTTTTTTGTTTTACAATATTACGTGGTTTTGCAAATGTTGTTTTCTTTTTCAATACCTTTATTTCTTATTACTTAAGGTAAAATTAAAAAAAAAAAGAAATCTGAGGTGCGAAAACTTTGCTATACCACAAAATATTGTAAAAAACAAAAAAAAAAAAAAAAAAAGAAAAGAAACCCACCCCAAAGGTCCTTCAAATGACCCTTACTACAACTTCTGTGAAACAGCTGAAATTAAAAAATTGGAGCATGTCCTCACCCCTCTTTCCCCAAAGCAACACAGACTGGTCCCCACAGGGCAGCTCCCATCTGCAGCAGAGTCTGTTGGAGGGTGTGACCTGTCAGGAGCACAGTGCTGGGGCCTCGCAGAGAGCAGGAGGAGATGGAAATTCTTGCTTTTGGAAGACACCAAGAGAGAGGAGATAGCATAGTTCAAGCCCGTGTGGTGCTGAGCACTCCTTGCTGCTTCTGGAGGGGGCAGGAACCCAAGGCACATCTGAAGATGCTTTTTGCCTTCACAGGGTTAATCCTGTCTCCAGTGACCTGCACCTCTTGCTTGCTTCTTGGGACTTCCAGCACAGTGTCTGGGGGCTTGTAATTGCCTTCTTCCCTAATGCTTCTCAAAGAGCATTGTGCAGGCAGTGTGGCAGGCTCAGAGACCAGAGCAAGGATGGATGAGCCATCCCAGCTCCCTGCTGCCCCGTGAGTCACCTGCACAGAGCTGGAGGTGATTCAGGTTTTGGGGCCCTGCTCAATCCCTGCGTCCTCTGAGAGCAGCACTCTGGGTAGGGTTATTTGTGTGTTACACATGGTTACCTTCTGAGGATTTCTGGGTTCATTGTGTCGGTGGCTGAGGTGTGATCAGGGAGGGTGATAACTCGTGATCAATATCCAGGCATGGGCTGAGCCATTGGGGAAGCGAAAGTGCAGCTTTGCATAGGAGCACAGATCTGCTCAGAGGCCCAGAGCTGTCTCCAGGAACAAGAGAATGTGTGAGTTTTTTAGTAAAAACACTACTTCCCCAGGCATTTTCTTTGCAGTTCATAAATCAGCTTCAGGTTTCAGCCAGGGGATGTGAGGTGTGCAGAACCAGGTGCCTTTCAGAGTATTTAAATGGAAATGGGGGAGATTTAGGTTAGATATATAAAGGAAATTCTGCCCTGTGAGGGTGGTGAGACACTGGCACAGCGTGCCCAGAGAAGCTGTGGCTGTCCCATCCCTGGAAGTGTCCAAGGCCATGTTGGATGGGGCTCTGAGCAACCTGGTCTAGTGGAAGATGTCCCTGCTCATGGCAGGGGGTTAGAACTGAATGACCTTTAAGGTCCCTTCCAACTCAAACCTTTTTATCATTCCATGATTCTGTGATTCTGGGCCGGTTGAGAAATCAATGTGCCCCAACCAGACACAATCTTTTTACTATAAAAAGAATAGTTTCAGATTGAAATTGGTGACAAATGTCAGCGTATTTTTTTCTGTCAGAGAGAGGCCAGAAGTCACGCACCAGTGTGTTCTAAAAATACAGCTGGTTTTCTTATTGGAAAAAAAAATCTGCTCATTTGCATTTTGGTCAATGCTTTGCCTCATGTATTTGCTGAAAATTCAAACACTACTGGTCTCACTGGGAAAGAGAAGCTCAGCAGACATAAAACTAACCTGGTTAGCTGAGATTCTCCAGCTTTTCTGGAGCACTGGTGTTTGGGCTCTTAAATGAGCAAATGCTCACTTTGACTTTAGTCTGAAATACTTTTGGCTCTGTTTAAGCAAGTCATTATCTTTCCTAGCATGAGCTCCAGAGGTTCAGCTGGGCCTCCTCTCCAATGGCTTGGAATTTCTGTATCTCCCAGCCTGGGCTAGTGGCAAGAACACTCCTGGATAATCTATAGGAGCAGAACTTTGAATTGCTCTGTGTTGCTCTGCTTGGTGCCACATGCAAACATCATTATGTTTGTTCAGTGTTGCTCCACGGCAAAATACAGTGCAATTAATCTGGTCCAAGTGTGTGCACTTTATGTGTGGGAGAGGGAAGGAGTTGATGGGAGGGGTCAGTGAGGCATGGAGAAGAAAGGCTGATCCCTTCAGCTGGAGATGAGGAAATTGTCAGAGGCCAGATCCTAGTCCAGTGGTGCAGGACTAAGTTGGGCACATTTTGATAAGGGGGAGCCAGGCTTGTCTTTCCCCTTGGCCACAGCAGCAGCAGCACCCCAGCAGGGCAGCACTGGCACTTGGGCTCTGGAGCGAGCAGTGTGACCCCAGCATCTCGTGCTGGGCTGACAAAAACCCCACTGGGACTGAGGATGGACTTTGCCAGTCTAGCTTGTGTCATTCGGGGAGGTGACGTTACAAAAATTCAAGCTGCATGCGATTTCCCAACCGGTGTGTTCTGATGGTTGTGGTGGGCAGGCAGGGCCTTGGGTGCACGCTCTGCACCTGGCATGGCCTGGCTCTCTGGCTGTCCTCTGTGCTTCCTTAAACAAGGAATTTACCAGCAGGAGACATGAGGAGAGGCTGAGGAGCTGCAGCACAGCACTTCCCAGCACTCCATTCTGGGATGGGGAGGATGTGGGAGCACAAGGCAGGCAGATGACTCAAGCTGGGGACTGGCTGTGTCAGAGGAGATAGGGCTGGGCTTGACACACATCCAAAACAGACAATGCTGTCTTTGAAATATGTAAGAGAAGGTGGCTGAGCTGCAGTCACAAGTTACGTTTTTCAAGGTGGAAGAAGGGAGGAAAAGTCAAATCATTCAGAGATAATCATCAGCTTTGTAGAGACAAGTGACAGAGCAGGGGGAGAGTACAGGCATTAGACACTAGAAACTTGGAAAATGGGGTTTTGGCACAGAAGTGGAGTTAATTTCAAAGAGCTAAAGGTTGTATTTGGTTTTCTCCCAGTGTGATCTCTGACGCAGAGCAGAGGAGAAATCCACCTCTCTTTACTTGTGGCTTGCCAAAAGACAGCAAAAGTAAACGTGCACTGAGGGGCAGCTGTTAAAATCATGCCCAGTGATTGGAGTGGAAAAGATTCAGAAAGTGGATAAGACATTAAAAGAGAAAAGGAAAACTGAGGGCTTTTAAATTTTGTGTGTCAAAACTGAAACCTGTGGAATGCTTGGCTTGTGTTGCAAGGGTGGGTAGGGCTCTCCATGGTGTTTGCCAGGCA
Source organism: Calcarius lapponicus (assembly GCA_039654755.1). Lineage (NCBI taxonomy): Eukaryota > Metazoa > Chordata > Aves > Passeriformes > Fringillidae > Calcarius > Calcarius lapponicus. The sequence continues at coordinate 6,069,730 of CM077473.1, read as the reverse complement.
CTTGCTTCATGGCTGGTAAATGACACAGGGATTTCATGCAGGGCACTGAAACAGGTGGATGAACACGTGTTTGTAGTAGGATATGGTGCAAAAGCTGTTATTGTGCCACATGCAACTCTGACACCACATCCAGGAAAGCTCATGGTCAAGCATGGCATCCAGTATTTTAATGCATTTTAGTGAATACACTGATGCAAGTGAGACAGAAGCTTCTATGGGTGGAAGGAAAGCTGGAAAGTGGGAATGAAGGATGCATGTTACAGCTCACACCATTCCACAAGGTCCTTGTGTGCGCAGCTGTGTGAGCTCTGCCCAGGAGGGCAGTGGGGGTGTCAGGGGATGCAAAGTGTGCTACCCTTAGTGATGGACAGTGTCTGGGGCTAAAGCTGAATACTGTGGCAAAAAACAGCTACAAGTGGAAGATTTCCAGTAAGTGTGTGGAGCAAGAAATCTTGCAGGCTACTTCTGTCATTTTAATACTTCTTTAGAAATCTCACATGGGTTTCTTCAGTTTTGTCCCTGCCTGTTTGTGTTTTCTGGGGGAGGCTAAGGAGAAGTCACGTTATCTGTGTGGTGATCTGTTTTCATGGTTGACTAGTTTTTATGAAAATGGGGTTTTGTGCAACGCGCATAAAGAGATTATTTTAGCTATCCTGGTCTGTGGGAATTCATGATGCCCACTTTTAGAATAGTACAGCAAGCAGTTAGAATAGCTCTAGATATATTTAGCCAAAGAGACTTCACTGGTAGAGCTAGGAGGAGGGAAAGCAGCAGGGCACAGCTCTGACCCAGTAAGGTCCTTGGTGACTTGCTGTGGGAGAAAAAACCTAACAGCAAGACAAGGATACTTTTGATGAGATTATTGCCTTTTTGCAACAACATTTTTATTTCATTCCTTGTAGGAAGTTTGTGCAATGAAGGCAGAGATCACAATGCAATTGTTGGGATAAGTTCACCCGTGGGTTTGCAATCCCTGGGGTGTTGCACACACTGCAGGTCTGCCTGGCTGCTGCTGCCATGGTGTCTGTTGGGCACTGGGGGCTGGTGCTGGGGGATGGATGGCTCCTGAGCTCAGGCACTTCAAGATGGGTGATGCTGTAGAGCTCCCCAGGCGTTCTGCAGGGTTTTCTTCTTCACACTGAGAGCAGAGCAGCGGGACTGAGCAGCTGAGGTGGCTGTGCTGGGAGGCAGCTGCTCTGCACCAGTGTCCTTCAGGCTGCAGGGAGAGGACCCACCAGCACGTGTTTCACTTGCATCCTTGAGGAGCCAGTCCACAGTGAAGCCTACAACTTGATTTTCTTTCTTTTCAATTAAAGGCAAGTAGTGAGTCTGAAAATGAGAGCCCAAAAAGAAGACGCCAGAAGCAGTTGAAAAGAAAGTAAGTTTCTAAGGAAAGGGTTTTGAGTGGTAATGCTTTGGTTTATTTCTCAGAACAGAAGTGCATTGGATTGTTTGATGGGAGTTGTCAGCAGGGTGATCTTGTAAAACACATATTTTAATAATACCTTGGATTACTAAAACTGAAGTGTGAATATAATCTATAGATGGATGCAATTTTCCAACCTTTGTTTGTGTGTTCCTGCTGTGCCTGTGATGGAATCTGAATGAGTCAGGTTCACTTCCTGTTGTCAGTCTTTCACTTTTCCATCAGATGACTGATTTTCTTTCAGAGACACTTAAAACAGTTTAATCCCTTCTCCTGCCACCTTTTTGATTAACTGAGAATAAAATACCAAATTATTATCTTCTTTTATCTTTTATAACCCCCTGTTAAAGCAAAACTTCCATAAAGAATGCTTTGGATGTCTAAGCACCATAACTTGAGTTCACTTACAGTCATATTTTATTATCTTTTCCCATCCAATAAGTACCTTCTAGTTTTTCCATTCACTAAAGTGGAGTAGGGAACTATGAGCTGCCTGATGGAGAAAATCTAAACAGAGTCACATCATCCTGCTTGCTTTCTCCTGCATCTTGTCTTTTAACTCTTGATTTAGTTGTTCCCATCAGTGCAGGAGGGAAGGTGATAAAGCACAAGGAGGACTGTGGCAGTATGAACTTCTCCTGGGCCAGGGCAGTGGTCCTGGTGGATCTTCCATGTCCTCTTGGAGAGAGGGGGGACTCCTCCAAAAGGCATTTTGGAGCTGCAGCTTTGTTCCCAGAGAATGTGCTTCCTTCCACTAATGTACGGCGTGACTTGGCTTCACACTTGGAAACTTAAATTGGCGGGAGAATTTCCATGGCAGGAGTCTTGTTCCATTTTCTGGGCTCCAAAGAGCTCTTGTAACTCTGCACATTGTGGCTCTGTGACAGTGAGCACTTCTCTTCAGATCCTTCCAGCCCATCTCAAAAAATGCAGAAGTAGAGGAAAAAAAAAATCATCAATCAAAGCCTTTGCCCACCCAGGTTTGAGCAATACAACTCTGCCACCAGCGCACGTGGTAAGAGCTGCTCTCACTCAAGGCAATCCTGCCACTGTGTGAATAAAACCCCAGGCAACTGAGAGCCCCTCCTAAAAGCAGAGAATCACAGCACAGCATCCCCCCTGCATTGCGCTGAACAGCCAAGGATAGAATTTTGAACTTTTTTCCTGTAATTATGGACCTGATGGCTTGTTCAGCCGAGTATTTGTGTAGAAATATTGTTGCCCTTCATGACCTACATTTCTGACCACAGAATTAAATGGAAAAGAGAGGTGTCTGCTGGAGAAGAGGATGAAGATGGAGGGGAGCAAGGCACCAGTGGAGAGAGTGAGCCTGAGCCGAAGAAAATTAAAGCAAGAAGACCTGTCCAGAGGAGGTAAGGAATGGTTGGTTCAGTCCCTTTTTCTGCCTGTGCTGTGTGGAGAGGAAATCCCTATTTGTCACTAATGAATCTTTTGTGCAATAATACCTTTGTTTGTAACCTAATAAACCTAGGGCCTAGTTATTCCCTCATCTCCCCATCTCATGCTCCAGTGAGCACTAGAGTGGTTTTCATGATAGTTAGAGAAGATTAAATCCCTTAGGAGTTTAATATTTGATATTCATGCTTCCTTAAAGACTCACTAAAGTGGATATTTACATAAACCGTGCTGTATTATGGCTTTATTAACTCTTATTTTAGAACAGTGGCCAAAACTGGTGTTAAAAAGCCCCACAAAATCCAGCGTGGGAAGAGGAAGAAACCAGACTCGTCAGAAGATGACGACGATGAGGAGGACGATGAGACCCCCAAGAGACAAACTCGGCGAAGAGCAGCCAAAAATGTCAGGTGTGAAGAAGTGTGGGGTTGGTTTGGGGTGAGGGCTGGCTGGGGAAGGAGGCCCTGACTCCTGTGTGGTCCTGCAGGGAGCTGTGGCTGAGGTGTGGCTCTTCAGACAGGTTCCTGCTGGGCACATCCACGGTTTGTTTCATTTTGCCTCTGTGAAAGAGGGAATGTTTACCAGTCCCTCCTAAGAGAAACATGAGGAGGTTTGCATAATATTTCTAAAGCATTCTTAGATTAGATTGATAATTGCAAATAATAGATGAAAATGAGCAAAAGGGAGCAGCTGTGCCGGACTGGACCAATTGTCTGAGGGTGACTGGGGACAGTGTGTTGAGCCAGGGTGTTCATCCATTCCCCAGTGTACCTTCTCACCTTTCAGGCAGTCCCAATAAGGGAATTGCAAAGAGCCATCCAAGTTATATTTTGTGGTGGTTAAACAAACATGCACCAAAGATGAGAAGTGCAGTCCCATGCAGCCTTTTGATGCTCTGCGACATCCATAGAATAATCTTTCCTTCAGTAGTGGAGACCTTCTCTGTTATGGCCTTGCTTCTGCTGCAGGGATTGTTCCACCTTATGAATCACTTGATGATGGCCATGGTCAGAAAAACTATATGGGCAAGATAGAGAATTAGTCTGTAAAGTGTAGCTATTTGAATGTCTTGGGGAAAAATACTGAATGGATGATTTAAGACATGTGTGTGCTGAACATGCACTGAACCACAGCATAAATTCTGGAGAAGCTGCTCCAGTCTGAGCCATTCTCTGTGTTGGTGGGCTGGGAAGAGTCAAAGATTTTATATCAGTTTGGTTTTGATCTTATTCAGCTACAAAGAGGATGATGATTTTGAGACGGATTCTGATGACCTGATAGAGATGACTGGGGAAGGAGCTGATGAACAACAAGACAACAGTGAAACTATTGAGAAAGTCTTGGATATCAGGCTTGGAAAAAAGGGAGGTGCGTGGCTCTGGAAGAAGCCTTTATTTCTCTTGAACTGGTGCAATGCTTTTGCAACTTTAAAGTGTGGCCAAGGGGTGTTTCAGTGCTTTTCATCTTTTCCTCTATGACTCTTAGTTACATCTTGTAATATGTAATAGCTTCTGTAACATATAATATTTAAAATCCTAAAATCTCTATAGTTTATGTGCTTGGCAGCTTTCATTTAGCCTGCACACATTTTAAAGATGCAGCCATTGTTCTGCAATTCCTGCTTTTCTCTGCTTTGAAATATAAAACAGATCTAAGAGAGTCAGTTTTCATAGCCCCATTGACAAAGCCATAATGAAAATAAAGCCAATGTTTCCTTCTCAAAGCCTTACAAAAATGTTTTTTGTAAAACTGAATGATTGTGAACACTTTCAAGAGGCCTTTGAATTATACTTAAAGAAAAGCTACCTGTGACAGATCTAAAAAGATTCTGTCGCACGGAGAACTTTTGTGTGCCTGCCTTATAGTTTTGCAAAAGCTTTTGGGTGTTCTTTGTGCTCCCACAAAAGATGTATTAGAAGGGTAACTTTCTGTAAAGCAGCCAGGAGGGTACCAAATGCAGGCTGGTGTCTCTTGCAGCCATTGGAGCTTCCACCACCGTGTACGTGACCGAGGCCAACGGCAACCCCAGCGCCGACTTCGACCCCGAGAAGGACGAGGGGGAGGTTCAGTACCTGATCAAGTGGAAGGGCTGGTCATACATCCACAGCACCTGGGAGAGCGAGGAGTCCCTGCAGCAGCAGAAAGTGAAGGGCCTGAAAAAGCTAGAGAACTTCAAGAAAAAAGAGGAGGAGATCAAGCAATGGTAGGCTTCACTTCAAGCAGTGATTTGGCCTTGGGCAAGTTGTGTTCAGCCTGAGGTTTGAGGAGACATGACTGAAAATGTTTGATTTCTTCTTACAAAGTGTGTTTCATGTGCGCTCTGGGCTCTCTTTGCCTGCTGAGGAACATCCCCCCCACAGAAATTATATTTGTGGTGTGGATCGCTGGAAAATGGAGAGGACAAGGCATGAAATCCACACTATTGGCACTTCCTAGGCTTAAGAATTGGGAAGGCTAACAACCAATAAATGGTGCACAGACTCACCTGGCCCAGGAGGTGCTGTGAGGGCTTGCAGCCTTATTAACCCTTTTAAATTATGGGCTTCTCTGTGTGCACGATTTTACATCAATTTATGTCCAGCTTCCTCAGGAGCTATGAGGAGAGCTACAATGTCTTTCCAAAGTGCTAGAGCTGGAGTAGCAGCTTCCATCTCCATTTGGTTCCTGTTTTGAGACTAATTCTTGCATCAGAATAAGGCAGCATTTAACAGGGAGACAATCTGAACATCTATGGCATTTGCCTCTCAGCAATAATTTACAATTTTAAGAATTTTAAGAAATGTGTCATATAACATTCTTTTGCCTCTGTGACTTGTCTGAATGACAGAACCATATAGGAAAGTAGATTTTCTATATGCAACATCCATGAGCACTATGACAGAAGCTTTATAGTGGTTTTTTTTTTGTTTTGAATTATTTTGCATCTAGGCTGGGCAAGGTATCACCTGAAGATGTAGAATATTTCAACTGCCAACAAGAGCTGGCTTCAGAGCTAAACAAACAGTATCAAATAGTGGAGAGGGTAATAGGTAAGTGGAGCCAAGACTTTGGTAAAGGGCTGAAGTAGGAATGAAAGCTTTATTCCATGTGACAGCAGAATGAGTGTGCAGCTCTCTCTTCTTCCCTGTCTGCCAGTATCCCTGAAGAAAACCCCATGGTGTTTACTGTATTTCATTGTGTGAAATTTAGGAATCTGGACAGTAGAAATCCAGGTTTACAGATTTGTATTTGTGTTTGTAAACAAGCAATACAAATCAGGGACTTTCCTTTCCTGGGGTATGGGATGACACACTAGTTTCCAACAGGTTGCTGAAATTGTTGCTGCTGAATTTCTTTGTCTCCAGCCCTTTGGATGCAGGATGTTTGTTTCCAAAGCAGCAACATGGGCCTGGCTTTTGTGAGGTCCCCTTTCTGTGGTGTGGTTGAGGATGTGCTTAGGCTGCAAGGCAGCTCAGGGGTGAGATTTTCATGATTAATTAATAAAAATAAAACCAGAACTTACTGAGCGCTTTGGTAATATCACAGTCATGTCAGTCAGAGGTGCCAACACCCAGTTGCTTTGGGAATTAGCTTGGAGAGCTGTGTAAGCTATTTCCAATACAATTCCTGTAAAAACGTGGGTGTGAGGCAGTGGTGGCCTGCCCTGCTCCCTCTGCTGGCTGCCAGCATTCCAACCCTCCCTTCCCTTCTCTCTCCCAACACAGCTGTGAAGACCAGCAAGTCTGCCACGGGACATTCAGATTTCCCAGGTAAAGGCATATTTTTTTGGTCTCTCTACACTTTTGCTATGAGCCAAGACCTGTTTTGTGGCTGTCTGGGCAGTTCAGCCTGTGAACCATGCTTGTGGTTCAGCTGCTCAGCTACAGGTGCTGAGGTTTGGGCTTTTTTTGCATCTTTTACAGCAAACAGTCGCAAAACATCCTCGAATGACCCCGAATACCTGTGCAAGTGGATGGGGCTGCCCTATGCTGAGTGCAGCTGGGAAGATGAGGCTCTGATCAGCAAGAAATTCCAGCACTGCATCGACAGCTTCAACAGCAGGAACAACTCCAAGACCATTCCCACCCGTGACTGCAAGGTTTGCTGGCTTCCCTCCTTTGCTGGGTTCCTCCAGGCTGGGGGAAGATGCAAGCAGTGGGAACATGAAGTTTTGTCAGGATAAATGTCAGAGAACATTTTTCCCATCCTCCCACCTGCGTTTGAAGGGTTGTTTGCTGTTCTTGTATTGCACTTCAAGCAGAGATGTGAAGCCCTTTGAGTTTCATTTACTCTGTGCACAGTGAGAACGTTATGTCCCCCTGGGGAGTGGGAGGCTTAATTAATCCTTGCAAAGTGCTTCCTCCTCAGAAGGAGCTGCAGCAGTTTTAATATCAGTTGGATGAAAAAACAGCACACCTGGGAAAAGAGGAAGCCTGCAAGATGCTGATACAGTGAAGGAGAGGGACAGAAATAATGGGAGAAAAACCAAAAGAGGACAAAGAAGGAAGTGGAGCTTGTTCCAACTCCTATGTGTTTTGTGCAGCTTACTACATTCCTTGGGGACTAAGAGCCCTGATCATAAACCAGAGGGCAGCAGGCAAATCACAAGAAATGCAGAAACAATGCACACAAGCACTGGCTAGGAAAATGCGGATGGAGGTGAAATTCTCTTCACTCGAACCGGTGAAGAGATTCACACTCTTTGCTGAATTCATCAGTTTCATTGCTGAATTTTCAGCCTTTCAGCCTCTGAGAGTTCTGTCTTTCTCTTCAGTGGACTTAAGGCAGGTTTTCTTCCAGGTGCTGAAGCAGAGGCCCAGGTTTGTTGCCTTGAAGAAGCAGCCCTCGTACATCGGCGGGGAGAACCTGGAGCTGCGCGATTACCAGCTGGAGGGCCTCAACTGGCTGGCTCACTCCTGGTGCAAGTATGTGCAGAGCCTGGGATGTTCATTCTGTGCCTTTTTTGTCCCTGAAGGATCTGGCACACCTCCTTTTCCAAGTGAGGTCTTTACCCCCTCTCCTTCTGCAGCTTGGAGGATTTCAAATGCTATCATGCCCAGCTGCATCGCAGACACTCCAAGCAGGAACTACCTAAAGCATGAACTTAAGAAACTTTGTGTGAAAACAAAAAGCATTTTCCCTGTCTGGGCCTGTTCACATGATGGATTTGGCTGAGCCTGGTACATATAAGCCCTAGATTTCCATTGACTTAATGGGAAAAAATGGTTTCTGGCTCAGTGTGCTTATATACTCATTGAAGTCTTTGAGAGATGTCCTTCTAAAATTAGGCCACTGATTCTCCTCTGTTTTCCTCCAGTTTGGAGTCATCATAGTTAAGTTTTGCACGTTATTGTGCCATGTTCAGTCTGTCTGTCCCTGGGATGGACTTGGAAATGTTCAAATAGCTGTTTTTGCACTGCCCCTCTCTGTCCTTGTCGTGGGTTGCTGTTCATGTGGAGCACAGTAAATCAGTAGTTATAGCTGTGCTGTGAGACCCAACAAGGGGAGAGAGAAATGGTTGCATCTGACTCCATCTTATCAGAAAGCTAATTAATTACTTAATTATACTATATTATTCTATACTATATTGCATCTAAACTGAATCTGCCACACACTCAACTCTGCACACACTGCACTGAATCTCATGACTGTCAGCCCACAGTCCCAACACACACACACTCATAGGCCCTGATAGGCCAAGGAAACAAAACACCATCGCTTTGGGTAAACAATCTCCTTATTGCATTCTACTTTTGCACAAACACAGGCACAGCAAATGATAAGAATTGTGTTTCCTTCCTCTGAGGTTCAGAGAATGTGAATCCCAGAAATATTCTTGGGAAGAATTGTGCCTAGACAGAAGCTGTGAAGAGAAACGTGGGGCTACAAGTAGTGGCAGAAACATGCGCTCAGGCAGCATTTTTGTTTGTTCTCCTCTTCCTCAGGAACAACAGCGTGATCCTGGCTGATGAAATGGGACTGGGCAAGACCATTCAGACAATATCATTCCTGTCATACCTGTTCCATCAGCACCAGCTCTATGGCCCTTTCCTGGTGGTGGTGCCCCTGTCCACCCTCACCTCGTGGCAGAGGGAGTTTGAAGTGTGGGCACCCGAGATAAACGTGGTGGTTTACATTGGAGACCTCATGAGCAGGAACATGGTGTGTAATCAGAGAGCAAAGGGTGAGGGCTCAGGGAGAAGCACTGGGTGCACAGCAGCAGCTTGTGTGTGATGTGTGTGACGCACAGTCAGCTGGAGAGGCTGGTGGATAGTGCTGGCAGCACTGCATGCAGCTGGAGCTGGTGTAGCTGAGTGTGTGGGTGTAAAACCCTGCTACAGGGAATTTTCTTCTTTATTTTGCCTCTTGGAGTGAGTGCAGGAGCACTGGCTTCTCTCAGAGCTGATCTGGAGTGAAACATGCAATGAGAAGTCCAGTAGTGTAAAATGCTTGTCTTCAGTGTTTGGGACTGTTCAGACAATGGAGCACACAAGTGTGGGGACTCCAGTGGTGTCTGCAGTGTGGTGACATGTTCATTAGTGTCACAACAGCAAGTTAACCTCATTTTGTTACCTGTGCAAGGGCAGTTGAACCATGTGTGCACTAAAACAAATTGTTCCTTGGGCACTTGAGCTCATCAAATGGCACAACAGGGGTTTGGACTTGGTTGGAGTCTCTGGCTTACAGCTACACTAAAATAACAATTGTTAACTTTTTCCTTTTGACAATGTGTTCAAGTTAACTTTTGTCTCCCCTCACAGATACGAGAATATGAGTGGATCCATTCTCAGTCTAAGAGATTGAAATTCAATGCACTTATCACAACATATGAGATCCTCCTGAAGGATAAGGTGAGTCATTACTCCGAGAATGTTTTTATTTAGACTTTCTCTCATTTTCAAAGGAGAAAGCCAGTTCTCAACTAGTGGGTTTCACCTCTTCCCCCTGTGGTGATGGACAACTACAGCCACTATTTGCTTTTCCTTCCCAGTAATGCAAGCAAAAGTGGGAATGTGGGACACACTTTGCAGTGTCTGCACTCTTGTACTGCACAGTTGTGCTGTTTTGTTTACATGTAAGACATCTGGCAGGATCCAGCAGTACCTGGATTTTTACCTGGTTTAATTTAGGCTTGTTAGGAGGACAAAACATTAGACTGAACCTCTGGCCACAGTGTTAACAGTATTTATATTTTCACATCCACAAGAAATCTGTCTGTTAGGAAATATGCATCACCCCTGTCAGTGTTTCACTGAGTCCTAGCAGAAAGCTTAAAGCTTAATAAGAAAAAATAAATCAACTCTTGGATTACTTGAACTTTTTAGGCTTTCATCTGCTCTCCTGTTCTTGCTTCAGTGGGACTAGTGCTACCCAGGGCCCCAAGGGCATGGAGAAAGGGGAGAATAAAGAGCTGGGGAAGGACTGTGCTTTCTGGGTAAAGCAAAGGAGGATTAGGATAGGTGTACTTGCTGCAGCCCTATTGAGATACAGCAGGAGTGTTGTACAACTTGGCTGATTTTCACCTTTTCCTTTCTGGGAAGACCAAATTAGCCTTGGACCCTGGTCCCCAAATTAGCAAGAAAATCCTGTGAGGGTGCAGCCACAGGGACACCCTGGGCAGCACACACTGCAGGGCTTCCTGCCTTGGAGGGAGACATGTGCAAGGTGGTGGGGCCTGTCTGACCCAGCATCTCCTGTGTTTTTTCCTTCTCTCCCTCCAGACTGTTTTGGGAAGCATTAACTGGGCCTTTCTAGGTGTGGACGAAGCCCATCGGTTGAAAAACGACGACTCCTTGCTCTACAAAACCTTGATTGATTTCAAATCCAACCACAGGCTGCTGATCACTGGCACCCCACTTCAGAACTCACTCAAGGAGCTCTGGTCCCTGCTGCACTTCATCATGCCAGAGAAGTGAGTCTCCTTTCAGGCTTTCCAAGAAATGTCTCTGTTCCATTCTTGTCTGCTAAGTAGGCTCAAGGGAGTGCAGAATGGCAGAAATCCCTGAATTAAGCTCAGTGGTGTGACAGCAATGATAGGAGAACAGACATTAGTGGGGAAAATCAAAGGTTAAATAACTAACATGAGGAGTATTTCTGGCAGCAAACTGAATGGGGAAACCTGATACATGCCTTTCAAATCTGTCTGCTGTCTTCCAGCCATCTCTAAAAAGCAAAACTTGTTTGAAGCAATCATTTCAGCCATTTCTGAGGTTTCCAGTACACTGTGGTTCAGGCACCTCTGCCAACCATTTCATGGCAGCTCTGGGGGTGCTCTCTGGCTGATTGTGTGCCCAGAGTGTAACAAATGTTTTGTTTCCTTCAAAATAAAATGAGCTATGGGCATCTCTAAGGCTATGGCAGGCATGCCCCAAAGCTCACTGAAATTACGTTTGACTGCAAGAAGAGCTGTCCCCCAAATTCTTTTTGTTGGATCACATAAAGAGTGAGGGAGAGGCTTGAGGTCTCCCAGGTGGAGGAGAGCAGATCTCCACGTTTCAAAGGAGCTGTCAGAGGAAGCAACAATCCCAAAAGAGCCTTCAGAGCAGGGTAAATCAGTCCAGTTGTCAAAGCTGTGCCTGGGGAAGGCACCGTGGAGAGTTCAGAAACTGCTGCCAGGTAAATGCCAGCAGAGTGAAATAGTGGGAAATTTGGGATTTTGGGTCCTGGGAGTCAGTGTGGATCTCAAATATAAGCTGTTAGGAAGGTGTCTAAGCCCAGAGATCTTCTAGCTTTGCCAGCCATCTCTTCAGTTAACCAGAGCAGAGTGAATCTGTTATCTTCTACTGTGTTTCCATTAAAGTGCTGCTCTCCTGTTTGTGGTGCAGCATGAGTGTATCCAACAGCTGCTGTTTGGTGCCATAAGAGGTATTCTGACACCTCCCTTCTCCTCCTTTCTGTTGCCAGGTTTGAGTTCTGGGAGGATTTTGAGGAGGATCACGGGAAAGGAAGAGAGAATGGCTACCAGAGCCTCCACAAAGTCCTGGAGCCGTTCCTGCTGCGCAGGGTGAAGAAGGATGTGGAGAAATCTCTGCCAGCCAAAGTGGAGCAGATCCTCCGGGTGGAAATGTCTGCTCTGCAGAAGCAGTACTACAAGTGAGTCACTGAATGAGTTACTGGCAGTGCCAGGAGAAATGGGCACATCTCTCTGTGGGCCTTGGCAACGTATTCCAGTATTCTGTGCATACTGTGGCCTTCAGAGTGCAGTGAGACACCATCACCTGTAGTACTGGGAGCTTCCCAGCAGGAATATGAGGTAGGGGAGTTGATATCTTTCCTTCTGGAAGATGTTTTTGTAGAGTGATGCAGTTCAACTGGCCAGTTTTGCAAGACAGAGTTTATGTCTTTCCTGGGGGAGTCACAATATGCACAAAGTTGGGATGTTGCTCAAAAAATATTAAACAGTGATAATATCAACAGGAAAGTCAGGTCAGGGTTTTTAGAGAGGAAAGAGCATCCTGTAAGAGAAGTGAGAAAAAATGGAGGCAGGGAAGTAGACTGATGCCTGAATGAGCTGTTCCTGAAGGTTTTGTTCCTCCAAGGCTCCACTCTGCACTGAGTAATGATCCTGACTTTAATTTTCCTGCCTTCAGGTGGATTTTGACAAGAAACTACAAAGCTCTTTCAAAGGGAACAAGGGGAAGCACATCTGGTTTCCTGAATATTGTGATGGAATTGAAAAAGTGCTGCAACCATTGCTACCTTATCAAACCTCCTGAGGAAAATGAGAGAGAGAATGGCCTTGAGACCCTGCAGGTGAGTGGTGTGCTTGGCCACCACATTTTCTCCTTAATTTTTATTCTTTTGTCCTCCCAACCAAATAATATCTAGTGAAGCTTAATCTTCTGTGGCTTCCTCTTCAAAAATAGCTCTCACAGCTAAGCCATTTGAACCCCCAGCCCTCCAATTCTATTGTAGGCAACATTTTATGGCCTTCTAGAGCAGGAGCTGTGGGTAGTGTAGGATCTGTCTTGTGTGATTCATTGTGAGTGTGGGCTCTGCTGTGTAAATCCAGATGATTAGATTACAGATGTACAAGAGATGAATGACCCCCAAAAGGAGCAGGTCTGTGCAGGTTTCTGTGTGATGTACATAAGGGTAAGATTGGAAATGATGGTTATTTCTTCAGTCTTTGATCAGGAGCAGTGGGAAGCTGATTCTCTTGGACAAGCTGCTGACCAGGCTGCGGGAGAGAGGCAACAGAGTGCTGATCTTCTCCCAGATGGTGAGGATGCTGGACATCTTGGCAGAGTACCTGACTATCAAACACTACCCTTTTCAGGTGAGAAACCTCAGCATGGAAAACAGTGGGATCCTCTTGAAAGTGTGGGAAAAAGTGGAGGGAGCTTGAGCAGCGGCATTCACTGAGTTCCCCAGAGGCTGGTGGCTGGGATTACAGGTGGCACTTACTGGAAGGAACCGGGCTGTCCCTTCCTTTCAGTGTGGCCCCATCTCTGCAAAACTCCTCTGACAGGCCCCTGCTTTGGCTGTGTCATGTGATAAACCCCGAGGACAGTGAGCACAGAGAGCCTGGCTGGCAGCCTGTAACGGGAGCTGCGGTGTCACCCGCCCTGTGCCTGCTCCCCGAGCATCCCCCAGCCCTTGTGACACAGCGCAGTTATTTTTAATTGGTGGCTATTTTTAACAATTAAACGCCGCAGGCAGCACAGGGGGCTGCAGGGCTGGCAGCACTCGGGTGCAGCAGTGCCTCAGGGCTCCTTTACCTCCTTTCTTTTATCGCTGTTGTTGATTTTTGCAGCGCTTGGACGGCTCGATCAAGGGGGAGATCCGAAAGCAGGCGCTGGATCACTTCAACGCCGACGGCTCCGAGGTACCACAGGCTGGGCAGAGGGTTTGTGGCTGAGCCACAGCTTGTCACTGACACCAGGGGGTTAGCTCAGTTCAGTTCTTTTCACAGGAGCCCAGGTACTTTTAAAGACACGGATATGGCAGGTTTTGCAGCCAGCCATATTACTTGAAATCTCTCACATCCAAGGAGCAGGGCGGCAAGTCACGTTTCCAGAAAGTTCTGAAGAGGCTGGGAAGAGCCAACATTTAGTAATTCTTTCCCTATTGGTCTAGAGAATGAGATGGTTGCCGAGTGATTCCAGTCTGAAGCTGGTTTTGAATATGAAATGACAGAGGCAAAACAAGGATTTTAAGTGTTGGCAGGGAGTGGAGTCCAGTGCTGGAGGTGAAAGTCTCCAGTGTAATAGGAGAGGGCATCTGAAACCTCTCATCTGGGCTTGCTGACTCACAGTGACTGGTGCAGGACACTTGTTTTTGTGTGAGTCAGCCCAGCTGTGAGAAATACCTTTCCTCACTCCAGGAGCCTGGGCTGGAACAGGATTCTTGGCTCACACAGGGATTGTGAGGGATTGTGGTTGTAGGAAAGTTAACAAAAGGAAGTGTGAGGGAGAAAGAGAAAGAAAGCCCATAGAACCTGCCCTTTTCCCTGTCCTGAGGACATCTATGGGGGCTCAGGCATCTTGGCTCTAAGATGGCACTGCCTGTTCATTGCTGATCTCACTCCTAACAGGATTCAGGCAGCCAAAAGCAGGTTTGCTTGCTGCCTTTGTAGGAATCTGGTGAGCAACAGGGTCTGACCTTCAGAAGTGACTATAAGGTGCCGCTGCCTTGAGCTGCTTGTGTTATTCTCCCATATTGATTCATCCCTTCAACTGGGCCAGCACTGCCTCACCCTGGGTCTGGGCTTAAAGACTGGTGCTGCTCAGCCTGCATGAACAGGAAAGGGAAGGAAATATGGGAAGGAAATCCTTTTTCTGCTTTAAGAGGCATGAGTGCAACAGAGCCTTCCCTTTTACAGCTTTTAAGTCACACTGCTATTTTATGCCCACAGTTACAAGCTGGTTAATTCATGGATGTTTTTTTTTTTTTTCCTTCCCAGGACTTCTGTTTCTTGTTGTCAACAAGAGCTGGAGGGTTGGGAATTAATTTGGCCTCTGCTGACACTGTTGTTATCTTTGACTCGGACTGGAACCCCCAAAATGATCTTCAGGCTCAGGCCCGAGCCCATCGGATTGGACAAAAGAAGCAGGTCAGGAGAGCTGCTGGGCTGTTTCACTGTGGCTTCAGTGTGTGCACCTAAATGTCCTCTCACCTCACAAAAGCTTCTGAAATCATGGGCTTGTTGTCCCAGTCCTTGCTCCAGATAGCGCTGCCCAAGGGAATCTCATTTAAAAAGCAGGAGACAAAAAGCAGCCCAGATTTGCCAGGTGCCAAGTCTTTCTCTTGGTTTTGAGCATACCCAGAACCCAACCCATGGCATTGCACTTCTCAGCCTAGTGCTAGTGGACTCTGTTCTTTCTTGCCCTGAAAAACTCAAAAAGTGGAACATCAACCTTTTCTAGGGGTTATTAGATATGTGAAAAGCTAGTTTGCTGCTAGTTTGAATTTAGAGTGATTGTTTCAGAAGATTTTTACTCTGTGCTTAGGCACACGACAGGATCTGTGTTAATTATCCTTATTTTAACTGGATACAGAGAGAATGTGTTTGTTTTTCTTCTGAAAAAGCACATCTGGACATGAAGAGACAATGTCAGCAGCCCAGTGAAAGCAGCTCAGGGATGCATTGCTGTATCAGCAGAGCCTGTGCAGGAAATAGCTGTGGTCTCTTTTTACCTCTCAGGTGAACATTTACCGCCTGGTCACCAAGGGGACAGTGGAGGAGGAGATCATTGAGAGAGCCAAGAAGAAAATGGTGCTGGATCATTTGGTTATCCAGCGTATGGACACCACTGGCAGGACTGTTCTGGACAACAACTCTGGGAGATCCAAGTACGTGGCTGTGTCAGGAGGCAGAAATGTCTGGAACACGTGGCATAACCAGCCTCCCCTGCTGGCATTTCCCAGTATTTATTTGATAGGGTACAGGGCAGAAGGCTAATAAATCATGGCAGCTTCCACTGATTTGGCTTCTGCAGCCATTTATTTGGATACATAGGATAAAGATGATCAGAAATTTAAAATTCGTTTTAGGGCACTACTTGTTTTTGCAGAGATCATCCTGGTCTGAGGGAACCTGGCTGTGGAACAGCTGCATTTTGGCAGTGACCTCAGATTCTCTTCATTTCCCCCAGTAGATGGAGGTGGTTCCCATTGCAGTCTTTGCCTGTGCTGGAGCAGGAAAGAGAATAATAACAAAGCTTTTTATAGTGCTGGGTAGAAAACTTACTCCTTGCTTCAACTGGGAAAAATTTTGGTATGGTTTTGTGCTGTAGCAGTTCTGACTGAACAGCTCAAAACACCTTTTCCTTCTTTTCTTCTTGCAGCTCAAATCCCTTCAACAAAGAGGAGCTGACAGCTATTTTGAAGTTTGGAGCTGAAGATCTTTTCAAGGAGCTTGAAGGGGAAGAGTCAGAGCCTCAGGTAGTTTGAAATTGAAATCACATAGCAGTTTGTAGTGCTCTCCAGGTCTGCAAGAAGGACTGTGTGTGGTTGCTCCTGTTTTGTTCTTGCCCTGTGCATGAGAGCAAGTTGGTGAATAGGACATGTGGGAATCTGGAGAAGCTGGAAGCAAAGTCTGGGACTGGGGGATCAGGGTTTGAGGAGAGCCTTGTTATTGGGGATTAAATGGTAATGGTCACCAAGGGAGTCCCTTGCCTTCTGAGGACTATTAGCTAGTGACAGCACAGCCTGCTGAAGGCTCCTCTCCCTGCCTCTTCTGAGCAGTTGCTCAGCACCTTTTTTGGTGGTTCTGAGTGAGGCAGAAGTCAGCACAGTGCAGTGAACACGTTGCTCTCTCCTGCCTCAGTGCAACATTGCTTGACAGTTTAGCATTGAGTGTTTTGACCAATTCTCTTAATGGCCCAAGCAGCAGAGCTTCTCCCCAGGAAAACAGTCTGCAGTTCATACATCTCCCTGCCTGGGAATTTTCCCCACTATTCAGCCTTGATGGTTCTTTCCTTCTGTTCCTTATTTGTACTTTGTTGTCCCACTTGAGACAGTTCATCCCTGCCCTCTGGGATGACACCCTGCAGATATTTGCACTTTATTTAGCACATATCAGCACACGAGCCTGTTCTCAAAGCCTCTTACATCCTGCTGTGCCTGGCACCCTCTGCTTTATCCCTTCTTCTCCCTGACTGGCAGGAGATGGACATTGACGAGATTCTGCGTCTGGCTGAAACCCGGGAGAATGAGGTGTCCACCAGTGCCACCGACGAGCTGCTCTCACAGTTCAAGGTATGCACACCCCCAGGCTCTGTGCTGGGCTGTGGGAATGTGGCTCCCCACACCCTGCCTTGGAGCTGAGGTCAGTAACAGGCAGGAACACCTCGCAGAGATCTCAGAATCACAGAATGGTTTGGGTTGGAAGGCAACTTAGAGATCATCCAGTTCCAACCCCCCCCCCCCGAGGTAGGTATTAATTTAATTTCAGGAAAGTGGTTTTGAAGGCTGTGAATAAAATGCAGAATTTACCAAATTTGGAAACGAACCCAATAATTTACAAATACTCAGCAGTACTCCTTAAACTGCACGTACTTCCTCAAAAGCTGTTAGTCCAAAGAAGGGCAAGGAGCCAGGAATGTAGTGGCATAGGGATCAATTATGGAGTAGTTATGGAAGTGTTGGCAGAATTCCTGTGGAGAAGGAGTTGAGGCTTAGCAGACAGCTCTGGGGTGTTCCTGCCAGGGGAGGGAATTGCTAAAACTTCTCCTTTGCTCGTAAAAGGTTGCCAACTTTGCAACCATGGAGGAAGAAGAGACAGAGCTGGATGAGCGGTCCCAGAAGGACTGGGATGATATCATTCCAGAGGAGCAGAGGAAAAAGGTGGAGGAGGAAGAAAGGCAGAAAGAATTGGAGGAAATCTACATGCTGCCTCGAATCCGGAGCTCAACGAAAAAGGTACAGCCCATCATGAGAGGATGAGAGGCTGGAGGAGAGAACTGCCAAAGAGAATGCTCAGGGGAAGAAGACTCCTTGCCATCTGAGCATCTTTCCCCCTCCAGAGTTGGTTGGGAATAAAGCACAGAGGTAGCACAGTGACCTCTTGTTGGCACTGTGCATTGCACCAATGGTTTGTGATGCAGCCTGAGAGCCCAGACTGGACTTGGTGTGACTCATCTCACCTTAGCAGACAAAATCAAAAGAATCTGTAGTGACCACAAAGCAAAGTACCCAATTGTATTGGATTTTGCCATTTTTTGGCTGTCTCTTTCTTTTCCTTGGGCTCTCTAGCTCCCTGGGTAGCTCTTGCCTAAATCTGGATCCTGAGGAGCAAAAGAGATGGTGTCTTCCCAAGTTCTTCTTTATGTAATGGGATCTATCCAGTCCAAAAAAAAGCTGACCATGCAAGGATGCTCTGCTGGGATGTGGGACTTCAAGGGGTTAGAACTGTTCTGTGGGGTGAGCTGGAGAAAAACATTGATGTGAAAAACACAGAGAAGGATAATTCATGTTGGATGAATCCAGATTCACTTCTGAGGCGTCCTGGTTTTCAAAATAGTCTAAGGGACTGTGGCACAAACCCATGGAAATCAATATTTTAGCATCTCTTAGTAGATCAAAATGCAGTTGTGAAATTGCTGGCTGTAAAAGGAGGATGACCACCACAGCCTCAGCCAGCTGGGAACTGCAAGGCTGTGCAACCTCACATGGGCTCCTGCATCTTGAGGAATGGATGCTCAGGTGGTTTACAGTCCATTAAATAGTGATGACCACCACAGCCTCAGCCAGCTGGGAACTGCAAAGGTGTGCAGCCTCTCTGGGCTGGCCACATGGGCTCCTGCATCTTCAGGAATGGATGCTCAGGTGGTTTACAGTCCATTAAACAGTG
This sequence comes from Calcarius lapponicus, assembly GCA_039654755.1. Lineage (NCBI taxonomy): Eukaryota > Metazoa > Chordata > Aves > Passeriformes > Fringillidae > Calcarius > Calcarius lapponicus. Next base: position 6,051,113 of record CM077473.1, on the reverse strand, counting down.
CATGGAGGGACAGAAAAGGTTGCTAGCTGATTAGATGAGCAGTTGATAAGTGTCCTGCTGTTTCTCTGGTACCTGCAGGCTCAGACAAATGACAGTGAATCTGATGCAGAGACCAAGAGGAGGCTTCAGAGATCGTCTGGGTCAGAAAGCGAGACTGACGACACCGACGACGAGAAGAGACCCAAGCGCAGGGGACGCCCTCGGAGTGTCAGAAAAGACACTGTGGAAGGATTTACTGATGCTGAAATCAGGAGGTCAGTGCTGGGCACAAGGGACAGTTCAGAAGACAAATATAGAAATCCCATGCAGGTGGGGAAAATCCCAGATTAATCCAGGATGTGTTCACCTGTAAGGATGTCCGTGGTTAGGCGGAGCTGGTTCACTGGCACAGCTTCTGCACCTTTATATAGCTCAGTTTGATCCCAGCTGATGACCTTAACATTGAGGTCAGTGCAGAATGGACTGGATTGTCTTTAGTCAGGCTACAGTGAAGCTGGTGCCTTCCTAAAATTAATCCATGCTGTAAGTGCCCTTTGTGGGCCAAGTGGATGGAGCTAATGCTTTATAACATGTGAGGTCTTAGGTGGCCATGAGCTGCAGAGCTGGAGAAGCCAAGGGCTCTGGCCTTCCTGACCCTTTTCTGGCAGTCACCCTGCTGATTTAAGCTGTCAGTGAAAGGCAGGCTCTGGCAAAATGACCTCAGGAGAAGCACTGGTCCTGTTGATCCGAGCGGTTGTGTGTCAGTCTCTGATGTCAGCTGGAGACTGAAGTTCAGAACATTGTTTTCTTCTCCCATCTTCTAATTCTTGAGTCTTTCCCAGAGATCTTTGTCTTACAGCTCTACCCAGATGTTCAGCCAAAGATGGAAGAGAGGGAGTTAGGAGTTTTCCTTAACTCTCTGTCTCTGAGCTGGTGTATTTTTAAGCAGGAGATAACAGTTTTTGGGCTGTGATAGCTGCCCCATAACCATCTTGAAACCATGGAGCAGGAGGACATGTTACAATATACAATATAACAGCCATTTATGTCATTGTGATGTAGCAGAAAGGGGCTGAAAGAATACAAAATGAAAATAAGAAGGCAGAAAATTAATTAATTTAAAAATAACCTGTAGTTGTAGCCATTGTGTGTACTCCCAGCTCAAGGCAACGTTTGATTGCAGCAACTCTTGCTCTAAAGATGTGTTAGCCACAGCAGGGATTTTCACAATAAAAATAAGATGTGAAAATAAATAGCAAACCTCATCTGCAAATCTCCGTGATGGATGGAACCACATTTGGCTCTTCTGTGATGGGTTGCTACATTTACAGCCTGAGCTTTAAAATTACTAATGACATTGATTTAATGCCTCTTTTCTTCCTGGAAAAATGAAGTTAATAATTACCAACATGGTGTGAGCCAATGCTTTCTTTTTTTTTTTTTTTTTTTTTTTTTTTGCCCTACAGTAATCACTCTTCTTTTTCTTTTTACCCCTCATCTGTCAAACACTCAACATTCATAACAATGTTGTGTTCTTCTTCAGCCAAGGTCACAGAACTCTTTGTGGGGGCTAATGGATGAGGCTTCCCAGTGCTGAGGGATGCTGAGCTGCTCAGTGGGGAATGCAAGGGTGATAATGTGACAGGCTGTAATTAATATACTCAAGCATATTTCTGATGTTGGACCTGCTTTTTATGGCAGCTAGTTTAGGGGTTTGTATTTTTTTTTTTCTTCTTAGGTTTATCAAGGCTTACAAGAAGTTTGGATTGCCTCTTGAAAGGTGAGTCCCAACCTGGCTGTGCTCCAGAGGGGAACCATGGAGGCACATTGTACTCCTGAGCACTCCAGGCACACATTGCTCTGGGTGTTTGGCACAGCCTGCACAGACAGCACAAGCCTTGCTGTCCTGCCACAGACCCCAAGCACTGCTGTGCACTCCCTGGTGTGTTCTCTTGATGGGCACTGATGAATGCTGGCTAAAAACCAGCAGTGGTGGTGCCAGGCTGTGACACAGCAGGGTCCTGCTGGCACAGTCCTGCCCTTGGGGCATTCCCACTGTGCCCAGAGAGGAGAGGGAGCAGCTGTCAGAACAACAAATGCTACCCAAAACACTTGCCAAGCTTCTCTATGCACGTTAGCCTCAGGACTGAATTTGGAGCATCTTTCCATGCTCTGTCCCTCCTGAAGGGAAACAAAGAGAGGCACCATCCTTAAACATGGATCTGCAGGGCTCTGGATTTATAAAGGTCTCAGGGCTGAGGCAGAGTTTCCTGAATGTATTATATGAGAAATTCAGTGCTTTTTCAGCTGGTTCTGCTCTCCTGGTATGAAACACAAGGCTTGCATGCGAGTCTTGATGTTACTGATTTCAGGCAGGCAAAAGGGACAGCAGATGGCAGCTTTGGACCATCAATGGAGTTAATGTGGAACTGGGAAAGCCTGAGGGAATAATGGACAGTCACCGAGGGTCCCTGTTGTCCCCAAGAGAGACAGTTCTCACCTTTGCTTTGGTACTAAAAAATCCAGATGATTGGATCAGTTTTTCTACATCTGCACTGCAGCTGTTAGACAAAAAAAAAACAAAAAAAAAGACAAACCTGGGTTGTTTCCTGCACGAACTCAACTCGTGCATGTTTTATACATTCACATTTGTACAGCACTAAGCTGTGAAACAATGGAATAGGAAGTGATTGAGAGAAGAGCTGCTGTATCACACACAAAACTGTCCCTGTTCCCCAGGCTGGAGTGCATTGCCCGGGATGCTGAGCTGGTGGACAAGTCTGTGGCTGACCTGAAGCGTTTAGGGGAGCTCATCCACAACAGCTGTGTGTCAGCAATGCAGGAATATGAGGAGCAGCTGAAGGAAAATCCAGCAGAAGGTAGGCAAGGGGGTTGTTAGGGTGCTGCTGTTAGGGTGGTTTTGGGAGTGTTCCATGGAGCTTGTGAGGAAACCATTCCCATGCTGGACAGGGAGGCCACATTGTGACTTAGAAGCAATGAACAAAAACACATTTAACCCACCCCAGCTCTGCCAGGCAGCTCTCACCCTCAGAGAGGAGCCCCTGAGCTTTCTGCTCAGATTGGACAGTGCCACTCAGGTCTGTCAGCTTCTGCTGGACATGAGTTTTTGTGGGGAGAGGCTGAAGTGACCAGGTCATTGAATGCTGGGCCACAAAGCAAAGCAGATCTTAACTGCTCCTGGGACTGGAAATCAAACTGGTGCTGTGTACTCCACAGTAAAGCTGGGTCCACAGCAATTCCCAGAGCTGGAATCACCACCCACTTTCTGTCTGGCTGTTCTTTGCTGTTTGTTTGGACATACAGAGTCAGGGATGGATTTCCTGCTGGGTCACTGCCTGCTGCAGCTGACCAAGACTGCAGAATCAACAGCTCCATTGTACTTAGAAGTATTTTTAAGAAAATGGTACTAGGAGGTGTGCAAATTGCAGATCGAAGTGAGTTAGTGGAAGAAAACTTATATTTTGGGCCTTATGTTTAAATAAGAGGTTGCAGGCAAGGTCTTGATCACTGTCTGTGGAGCCTTTTTACAGAGACACTTCCTTCTGTAAGAGTTCCCTTAATTGCTGTGTTTTATTGCTGAGCAGGGAAAGGACCTGGAAAGAGACGAGGTCCTACCATCAAGATTTCTGGTGTCCAAGTCAATGTGAAATCCATCATCCAGCACGAAGAGGAGTTTGAAATGCTGCACAAATCCATTCCCTCGGACCCAGAGGAAAGGAAGAAGTGAGTTTGGCTAAGTAGGCAACGCAGAAGGAGGCTCAGGGAGTTTGGATTTTGTAGTGGGAAGAGAATAGCCTGGATGTGTGGATTTGCTTTATCCTCCACAGCATTAAAAGCAGCTCGTGTTTGAAATGCCTTTAGGTACCGCCTGACGTGCCGTGTCAAAGCTGCTCATTTTGATGTAGACTGGGGAGTGGAGGAGGATTCTCGCTTGTTAGTGGGAATTTACGAGCATGGCTATGGAAACTGGGAGCTGATTAAAACAGACCCGGAGCTGAAGTTGTCTGATAAGGTAGGTGGCTTTGCTTGCTGCTTCCATTGGGTCCATTGTAGTGCTCATAGCAAACACACCTCCTGTGCTCCAAAAACAGATGTTTATGTTTGTAACTACTCCAAAAACCATAATCAATGATAATGAGGAAAACAGTGGCCTTCATGGAATGTTGCATGCTGGATGCAAAGCAGAGTTGTGTCGTTTGGTGGGCAGTACCAGGTGAACCACACTGAATTGTGTGGCGGTGCTGACATGTGTGGTTCCATGTACAGGATGGAAGAGGCTGTGGCTTGATGTTCCCTTGAGCATCTCACAAGAAGCTGAGTGTGAATTTCTGAGTGGAAATAATTTTTCACAGATTTGACACTGCTTATGTCAAGGCTGGTCCGTGTTAGCTCCGAGGGTATGGTTACACGACTGGGAATGGCAGCACAGCCAGCTGGAAAGCCTCCATCTAGTTCCTCTGTTCCTCAGTCATCCCCACAAGAACAGTTTACAGGCACCATGGTGAAATGATCTGGGTTAAAAATAATCCACCATCCGTTGTGTCAGTGTGGTGGGAAGAGTGTGGAAACTGCAGCACAGGGCTGAGGAGCACTGGGAGTCTCCACACCAGCTTTGCTGCCATCCTGCAGCATTCCCCTGACATCCCTGCTGGTGCTTCTAGCAAAGATCAGGCTCTGCCTGAGAGCCCTCCATGTGTGGAGCTCTGAAACGCATTTTGCAATGGAAACAGCTGCCTGAAACACACCACCCCGCTTTCCAGTGAAGTATGAAGCAAACCTAGCTGGCAAGCTGAACTATTTCCTCCACAAAGTGTCACCTTTCAGCCTTGTTTTCCACTAAAAATTGTGCATCTGTGCCCCTGCTGTAGCAATGTCTCATGTTACCAGAGTGACTGGGCTGCTGTGACCAAGCTGCCGCAAACAAATCTGAGGTGTCAAGGTGAGAGGACTCAGCTTTGCAGCTCAAACTCCCAAATATAGCTTGGAAAGGGTTTTTTTCCTTCAAGAGAACTTAGCAAGCTTGCAAGGCTTAGCAAGCCTTGGGATCCTTCAACTTCTGCAGGATTCCAAGGGGAGGGATGTTTGCTTGCTAGGAGCTTTGCCTTTGGCCACACAGGGACAGTCTGAGAGGGGGAAGGAAGGCTTGAGCCTTCTTGTTCCCTCAGAAGGTGCAGCATCTGCTGCTCTTTGCTGGGCCTGGAAGGGCTGCTGCTAATGTGTAAATCTTTTGTCAAGCTTGTGCCTGTGGGTATATATATATATATATTTTCTGCTTTATCAAAGATCCTACCAGTTGAGACAGATAAGAAACCTCAGGGAAAACAGCTCCAGACCCGAGTTGATTATCTACTGAAACTGCTGAAAAAAGATCTGGACAAGAAAGAAAACATGAAAGATGGGGAAGAGGTGAGATGTGGCTGCTTGATTCTGGGGCTTTCAGGGGGAGTGGTTGGCTGATGGCAGGAGACACCCTGTGTTCCCTCAGTTCACCAGACATCATTTCTATGAAGGAATATGGACTTGTTGTCTGATTATATTGTGATAGTTCTCATTTAAATGATAATTAATAAGGGGCAGGTTATTACTGCTCTTACTGAAGGATTTGGGCTCATCAGGCTTCCTGCCAGCCTGCAGCTGTCTGCACAATGTTCAGGAGATGGGAAATGTCCCCAGGAAGCAGCTGTAGCTATTTGCTTTCCCTGACTTGTTCTATGTTTTTACCAGGGCAAGCTAAAGAAGAGGAAACCGCGAGTGAAGAAAGAGAACAAGGCTCCCAAAGTCAAAGATGAGCATGGGAATGAGCTCTCCTCTCCTCGGCACTCAGACAACCAGTCAGAAGAGGGTGAAGTCAAGGTGAGTCAGCCCTGGTGAGCAGTGGCTTTTCCAGGTTTCCTTGGGCTCTGCTGTTACTGCCCAGCCTCACCTTGGGAAGCATTCCCAGCAAAGCCCCCAGGAGTCAGAGACACTAAGAGTGAATTCCCACAGGATTGGCAAACTCACAAAACCACCCATAGAGCTATTGGTGTGAAAGAAGGACCTTTCCCACCTATTCTTTTAGCTGAGTGCTTTAAGGGATTTGGGGCATCCCAGAATGGCCACAAACATCCCCACATTGACTCGGGGGAAAGGTTGTCTCAGGACAAAGCCTGTTGCCCTTATAAAGGAGAGAAAGAAGAATTGTTTCCCTCTCCTTTTGGGCACGTCAGCCCGTGGTGAAGCTGGAGTTTACCAAGGTCATGCTGTTGCTTAGAAAATGTTCAGACTTTGAGTGGTTTGGCTTGCAGTCTGAGGCTTTTTGTTCGTGTGCTGATCAGTATCTACCTCAGGGGCTGATCGTTCTGGAGTGCAGCTGGCACAGGAGAGCAGGGCTGCTCTGCAGCTTGCCAGCTTGTCACAGAGTGGGGCTGCTCTGGTTTTCATACCCTTTTGTCACCTTTGGGGGGATGGCAGCTGCTTGAGCAGGGCTCAATGTCTGCCTAAAGAGGTGTGAGGGTAAATCTGGATGGACCTCAAAAGTTGCCTGTGTTTTAAGGATGTTTTATGGAAGAAAATGTACATGAGGTGAGGGACTCCAACTTTGTGCTGTGACTGATATTCTAGGAGGATGGCTTGGACAAGAGCCCAGTCAAAAAGAAACAGAAGAAGAAAGAGAACAAAGAGAACAAGGAAAAACAGACATCCTCTAAGAAAGAAAAGGAGAGCGATAAAGAGAAAAAGAAGACAAAAGACAAGAAAGAGAAGGTATGTGGTACTTTCAGGAGCAGCATGATAGGGAAAACCCTGAGCAAGACAAACTGTGAGACTTAGGATTCATTAAAGGCCTTGTGGGACAAGGGGGTATCCCTTTTTCAACCCTTCTGAATTGCCATAAAAAGTAGAAAAGGCAGTATGTCCTAAAGCTTCATGGAATGTGACCAAAACGGAAGAGATTTTGTCAGGCTGCCTTTAAAGTACAGCTGTCCCTGTGACATGGATATGGCCACAGAGCTGATGCTAAGGAAAGAGCCTGGAGCACTCAGATCAAAGTTCTGTCCAGCTGTGATTTATCACAGGGATGGCAGGTCCTTGTCTGTATTCCCCTTTAATTTAAACTCACCCAAATGACCCAAGTGTCCACACCATCAAGATTGTAAGTTGTCATTGTCACTATTCAGGACTCAACAGAATGAGTGTTTCAACATCACTGGTATGCTGGAGACTCAAATGTCTCTTGAATTTTGGGTACAACTGCCCTGAGGCTGAGTGCAAATTGGAAGGGGGGTAAAAGCTTCCATTATAATGACCTGAAGTACCTGTCCAAGGAACAGGTATGTACTACATGCCCAGTGTATTTTGACACTGAGGTCATAAGTGCAAACTAAAAAGTTTTGTTGCCTATGTAGGGGAAAGTTTGCTTTCCAGTGATTTTTGGTGTGGCTTTGACTGCAAGTAAGTCATATAGGTAAAAATGTACATGAACAGGCCATGATTTGAGAACTAGTGATATCACATAAAGTTGCAGATGCTTGTAGATATGAGACTACCCTGAGTTCTGTCCTTTGCAAGGGAGAGATACTCTTTATTTTAACCTCTCTTCCAAGTCTTCAACATTGGTTTTTCCCCATGAGTGTGAATATCATATTCGTGTCCAAACTGTTGGCTCTGGCTTCTCCCTGCTCCCTCATGGATGACATAAAGCTAAACAGAGCCATTGCAGCTCAACAGTTGGAGATTTTGGGAGGAAAGTTGTAGGAACAGTGCCCAGGTTTAGCAGCTGCCAGTAACAATAGTGTGGAGGTTGTTAGCTGGGTCACTGGGGATCCTCCATCCTGGCTCATCGCGTGATGTGTGTAATTTGTCCTTGTAAAGCCTAAAGGTGGTGAGGCCAAATCTGGAAGTAAAGGGAAGAGATCACAGGGTCCTGTCCACATCACTGCAGGGAGCGAGCCAATCCCCATTGGAGAAGATGAGGATGATGATCTGGACCAAGAAACATTCAGCATAGTGAGTATTTTGTATTTTCCTTGGGAAATGGGAGGGCAGGGCTGAGAGCCCACCGACGTTACAGAACACCCTGTAGCCTTACATTCCCTCTCTTGGAGAAGCCAAGGAGCCACTGAAGCTCTTTCAGGCAAGGAAATGCAGGGCAGTTTTAAGGGTGACCTTGTAGGAGGTGTGGAGCTGTGTAAATGCTCTCACAGCAAACATGCCCACAAGGCTCATTGTAAAAATTGCCCTTTAGTCAAAGTTGTCATGGCAGATTCTCCTTGGCTGAAATACCACTTCTTAAAAGCAGTTTTCTCAATGCAAGTCTCTGTACTGTTGAAGGTCCTGTGGGGTTTTTTGTCTTTTACTTTCCTTCTGTGATGTACAAAAGATCCAGGCAGGCAGTCAAAAAACCTGTCTGATTCCCTATCTATGAGCAGTGTTGATGTGCCCAGGCCAAAAAACGCCGTGCTTTCATTTCATGTCTGCTAGTTTTGGTCAAAGCAAGCATTAAAGCGACCAAAGATGGGATTGGACAGGATTGAATTGAGCAGTCTTTCAGCTGGGGTGGATGGTTCAGTGTGTGGAGGCTTGGATCCACTTCCCTGCCTGCCACGGGATCCGTGCAGGGGCAGACCATGTGTGGTTACCGCTTGCAAAGCAAATTGTTCCTTCCTAAAAGGCAGGGGCAGTGGAGGTGGGGAAATCTTGTCTTTTACTGATGATTCTCTGCAGCTTGTCTAACAATTTGCTATTTTATAGCTGATTTCTCCTTGCCTAATGGCCAGATAAAGCTAAACGAGCTTCTTTTCGATTAACGGGGCAATGATGTAGAGCCCTCTGCCAAATTAATCACTTTCTCCTCTCTGTTGCTCTTTCAAGTGCAAGGAAAGGATGAGACCAGTCAAAAAAGCACTGAAGCAACTTGATAAGCCTGATAAGGGCCTGACAGTCCAAGAACAGCTGGAGCACACACGCAACTGCCTCCTGAAAATTGGTGATCGCATCTCCGAGTGCCTTAAAGCCTACACTGACCAGGATCACATCAAGCTGTGGAGAAGGTGGGGGATCTATTTGTTTTCCTTAACTGGCCTAGGATATTTTGAAATGGTAGTCAGAGGCTGCTGTTTTTTTTGTGGATGGATGTGCCATTTGCCTCTTACTTAACCTGTGAAATCTTGTGATTTCTGCTCCACTCAGCCTACAGAATCACAGAATCATGGAATGGTTTGGGTTGGGAGGATAAAAATCACCCAGTTCCAGCCCCCTGCCATGGGCAGGGACACAGTTCACTAGACCAGGTTGGTCAGAGCTCCATTCAGCCTGAACCTTGAGCAGGGATGGTCTTCCCTCACCAGTCCCAGGCAAATGTTTTCTCTTCAAGTTGTCCTGGTTTCATTAAAATTTATTTCAAAGATAAATTACATAAACCATTGCAAACCTATTTTACTTTGAAGAATGTGGTTCCATCCCTCCTGATCATCTTGTCCTGAGCTGAGACTGTTTTCCAGAGAGGGTAGAATGAATTTGATGTTGGTTTGAAAGCCATTGGCAGTTAAACTGGTGCTGTAGCACTTAACAGAAAATGTTCATGTCTTTCTAGGAACCTGTGGATATTTGTGTCAAAATTCACAGAATTTGATGCCAGAAAACTACACAAACTCTACAAGATGGCTCATAAGAAAAGATCACAGGAAGAGGAGGTGAGACCTGAAGTGCTTTCCCTTTAATTTCTGTCTTTAAAAGTTGCTGCGCTAGAAGTGCCAATTCTTTCTGCCTCTTACCGTGGGTGTTCTTTGTTGTTGGCACTGTGATTTTCTCAACATCTAAACAGTCTGATTGCATTTGCCTTCTTTTTCATGTGGCATTTCTGGTCACTTTGTCCTGGCTGTCCCGACCAAGCAAAAGCATTGTTTGGTGTGGCATGTGATGTTCAGTTGCCCTGTGGAATGAAAAGCCTGGGCATGCTGCCCTGTAGAGATCAGGTGTAGAAGCAGAGCTGCCAAACTGTGCCTGTCCTCCACCATGTTTGTGCTGTTCTTGAGCACAGATCTGGCTCACATCAAAGAGGCAGGAAAATCCAGAGCCTGGCAGACAAGCCTGGCTCACAGTCCTGCTCTTCTGGTGGGAGAGCAGCTGAGCTGTATCCCTCTGTTCCCCCTTGCAGGAGCAGAAGAAGAAGGAGGACATGTCCAGCATGAAGAAGCCGTTCCGCCCAGAGCCCTCAGGCTCCAGCCGCGATTCTGTGATGTCCCAGTCCCACGTGCCTCACAATCCTCACTCCCAGAAGATCCACATGCCCCCTTCCCACACCCAGCAGCAGATGCACGGGCACCCCCGGGACAACTACGGCCACCCAAACAAGAGACATTTCAGCAACACAGGTGAGCGCTGGCAGGCCAGGAGGAACCTTCCCTTCTGACCTAATGCTCCTGGACACAAATCCTTCTGGGTGTGGCTGCTGAGGCAGAGTGGAAATTTTCCAGGGTATAAATCCATTTTGATTTAGGTAGAATGTACATCTTTAAGTATGTAGCTTGCTGTGTAGTCTGACTGCAAAAGCCTAGGCTCAGAGAAACTGCTTCAGTGAAGGACAGAGATAAGACGGGGGGAGACGGAAGGTGATAGAGACAGAGACTGCTGTGAGAGCAGGTCAACCTGATCTAGGAATTCTTTCTGATAAAGAAGAACTAGCAGCAAATGTCACGTGAAATTGAATGAATATGGATGAACCTACTGTGAAATTGAATGCATATGTATTTGAGAGGGGGATAAAAAGAGACCTGAAGTTCCCAGAGGTACGCATGTCATTTGAGGGGAACGATTCCCACATGCATCCAGCACTGTAATAAACATACCAGCTTTACAACTTTCACAAAAGTTGTGGAGTTTTGTTTATCTCTGCAAAACACTGCTCAGGTTTAAAGGGGATGGGATAGAACATACACTACCACTGCTGGGCTAGAAAACATGGTGATGGAGTGAGGAAAAGAATGTGAGTAAGATTTGTGAGGGTGATAAAGAAATAGTGATGAAGAAATTCAAATAATAAAACTGGGTCCACATAGTTTAGGGAAGGAGGAAGTTAAAAGGGGTGTCAGTAGCTATTATTTCTTGGAGAATTCAGGAAGGCTTAAACCAAAACACAAAAGAGACTCAGTGGTGCTCTTTGCTCACGGCAGACCGAGGAGACTGGCAGAGGGATCGAAAGTTCAACTACGGCGGCAACAGCAACCAGATGTGGGGCGGGGAGCGGCACCACCAGTACGAGCAGCACTGGTACAAGGACCACCACTACGGGGAGCGGCGGTCGCGGGGGGACCCCCACCGCAGCTCCGGCAACTACCGACCAAACAACCTGTCCCGCAAGAGGCCCTACGAGCAGTACAACAGCGACCGCGACCACCGCGGCCACCGCGACTACTACGACAGGTGAGCGACGGCATCACTGGGTCTGGGCGCACAGGGGTCTGCTGAGGAAGGCAGGGCCTCCCCTGAAATGGAAAATGTAAACGCCCTCCCTCCGAATTGGTGTGATTTTGGAATTAAGGGGCTCTCGGGTGAAGATATGGGAGGAGGAATAACAGTTCTTTATTAGGGAAGAAAATGAAAAAAATAAAATAAACAATGCGGTAATGCAAATCAATACTGACAGTCAGAATAGAGCTGACACCCTGTGGGTTAAGGCGTTGGCAGTCCCATTAAATGGTGGCTGCAGTCTTCCTGGAGTGATAGGTGTGGTTCTGTTGGAGCAGTGATCCTGTAGAAGGGTGTAGTCTTCCTCTGAAGGAAGGCAGTAGTACCTCCAGTGGTAGTGTAGATGAGCCTGGTGTTCCTCTGGGAATCCAGTGGGAAAGGATGCTCCTCTGGGAATCCAGTGGGAAAAAGGCTGCTCCTCTGGGAATCTAGTGGGAAATGGCTGCTCCTCTGGGAATCCAGTGGCAAAGGATGCTCCTCTGGGAATCCAGTGGGAAATGGCTGCTCCTCTGGGAATCCAGTGGGAAAAAGGCTGCTCCTCTAGGAATTCAGTGGAAAAAAGCTACTGGGAATCCAGTGGGAAAAAGGCCACCTGTGGTGTTCCAAACCTCTGATTATATCCAGGTAGGAATGCTTGGCTCCTCCCCCTGGGTGGAGCTTCTCCCAATGGGATGATGTAATTTTATCAGTCACACAGTGACACTCATTGGCCATTAACAGAAGATATTTCCCAGAGGGAGGATTGGTTGCGGAAGAGATAAAGAAAAACTGCCCAATGAACAGAAGATAATTGCTCTGCAGATAGGAAGAGAATGCACACACCCATTTCCAACCTCAGACATTGCCCTCACCTCAGCTGGGCTGGGGGGCATTTGTGAGGGTTTCTGATCAGAGAGGCTGGGCTGGGGGAGCTGATCTCCATTTTTCTCTGCACAGGCACCACCACGATTCCAAACGCCGGCGGTCCGAAGACTTCAGGCCTCAGAACTACCACCAGCAGGATTTCAGGCGCATGTCTGACCACAGGCCACCCATGGGCTACCACGGCCAAGGACCCTCGGACCACTACCGGTCCTTCCACACAGACAAACTGGGAGATTACAAACAGCCCCTCCCTCCATCTCACCCTGCGGTGTCGGACCCTCGCTCGCCCCCCTCTCAGAAATCCCCCCACGATTCCAAGTCACCTCTCGATCACAGGTCACCTCTGGATAGGTCGTTGGAACAGAAAAACAATCCAGATTATAACTGGAACATTCGGAAAGCGTAAAGCGACGGAGAGGGCGAAGGGCGCGTCCAAGATCCTGGGATTGGTGCGACGGTGGCTGCTTTCTCCAAGCCAGCAACCAGAAACTCTGAACATGCTGCTATCATCTGGCTGGGTCAAGGAGGAATTCGGGGGAGTGGGTGGAGGAAGATTTTCCCTAGTTCTTGATTCTGGTTTAGATTCCCATTTCTTTTCCCCTTTTTTACCATTGAACTGTTCTGTCATGGAACCAGCCTTGCTGCCTCGTTTGTTTTGTTTTTGTTTTCCTCAGTCCAATGGACCCAAGGGAGTTTTTCCCCAGCCAGTGTTTCCTCAGAAGGAGAAGGCAGATTGATGCTGCTTAGGATGGTGCAGAAAGCTGTGTGCCTGCTCTGACTTGATGTTACGTGACAGATGCTGCTTTGGGGTTGGGGATAAACTGGTTGGGCTGGGATTTGTGTGTCACCAGCATGGGGCAATATGTTCAAGGAGGGACAGAAAGTCCCTCAGCAGCCAAACTTGGTTGAAAGAGGGACTTGATGTCCCTGCAGAATGACTCCAAAGGAGCTGGAGCCATGCTGGTGACAATCCATCACTTTCCTGGCCATGTTATCATTTTCATGTCTTTATCCATTTCAAGAAACTGGCTCTGCTTTGATTGCTGTTGTGTCCCCTGCAACAGAAGAGGTGGGGGGATCTTCCTACCATCTCCAGAGCTGGAACTGGCAAATCTTGACTCTGGGGGTAAGTGGGAGCTGGGAAAAAAAAGGCCAACAAAAGGCTTAGTTCACTTCTAACCATCAGGAAAGAAATTGGGGTGAGAACAGTATTTCCCAGTGGACAGGGCTCAGGAGTTCATAAAAAACACTCTTCTCTGCTGGCATGGGCAGCTTGGGTGGTCCAGGAACTAACAGATGCTGGCTGGAAGGTGCAAGATCAAAAGATGGCCCTGGGGATACTGGAACTCCTAATCTTCCTGCCTCTGGTCTTTGGGCAAATCATTTCTCTCTGTGCTTCACAAAGCAGTGATCACAAACCTTTACTGTAACTGAAGGATAGGGGATGATAGAGCAAAGTGAAATAGGAATCCAGTGGAGTGATCACTGCTCAGGGAATGGTCACCTTCCAGCAGTCAGCAGTGACTCTGAATTGCTAAAAGTACCTGCACTTAATACACCTTTTGTTTATCTAAATTGGAAATGAACCTGAAGACTTAGCACCTCAGTGAGCAGGGACAGAATGAGGAATTCAGGACTGATCTGTAAAGATCCTTGGAGCAAATGTCTTAGAGCCCAGCATGGCAGAGGGAAAAGAGGAATATGCTGCCCAGCTCAGTGAACTTCAGGGCAAACACTCCAAGTATTCAAACCACAGTATTTGATGCAAACCAGCGTCCAGCCTGGACACTGGTGTGGTGAGGGGTTGGTTGTGCACATCCTGCTGGCCAGAAGCACCTTGGGTGATTATTTTTCAGGTTGGAGTTCCCTGGAGACCACAAAGGCTGCCCTGAGCGTGGTATCTGGGGCTGCATCAACCCCCAGAGCTCAGTATTAAAGACCAGGCTGTTCCAGACTCCTGTTTGGCAGGGCACAGAAGCTGGGCCTCCTATTAAGATGCCAGTATTTGACTCTAATAAGCTGTGATGTCCCTTCCCCAAAGGACTGAGGGCAAATGGGTGTTCAGGGCTGGCTTCCTGACTCCAGGCAGTGCCTTGGAAGGTGCGTGCAAACTGACACTAAAACTCCATGCAGTGTATCCCTGGAAATCTGCTGCCATCACTCCTCCCCATCCCACTGCTCCAAGGGGACACACGGGAAGCGTTTTGTTCCCCTTTTGTTTTTATGTTGCAAGATTTCCACCGAATTCAGGGCAGTTTTGTTTCCTTGGGGGCACCTGCTGCCCTGATAAAGTGTTACACTCGTGTTTACCTGTGCAGGGTGAGGTGAAGGCAAGTCTTCCACAGTCCCCCTCGGAGGGGTGGGAGGTGTGGAGAGAGCACCTTTCCGTGGCGTTTCCCACTAAGCTGTGATTGCAGGCTGTGGTATTCAACAAAGAGGTCCTTTCTTTTCAGAGGTGTTAGCTTTTAATGTGAAAATGGAGGCAGCCTCAAAGGGGCAAAGAGAATTGCTGTTTTTTGTCACGGTGCTGTCACGGTGGGAAGTCTGTGCCATACTCGTGTAGCAAAGGCAACACTGGCAACCAGTGTGAGGGCTGGTGCAGGAAAACTTTGGATCCCAGCAAGAGGCATTTTCTGTGTTGAGATGTGGGGGTTTCTGCTTGTCTGAGGTTGGTTGGGATTTCCTTGTTGTGCAACAGCAAAAGCTTTACCCACATCCACTGGAGAGCTGTCCCCACTGTCACTTTAGCCTGATGCTGAAGTCACATCATGTCCACTCACGATGGGTGAGTCTTTGCTGGGTTTGGCTTTAGTGAAGCTGGAGAAGGAGATTTGGGAGGAAGTCTTCCCTGAGCACACACACACACACACACACACACACACACTCTTACGTATTTTTTGTCCTCTCAGCATAGGGACCATAACCAAACACAGTCACGGGGACAGGGGTGGGATCAGAGGGGACACATCCACAGCCATAAACTTCCCTGTGGTGTTTGTGACAGCATTGGTACAGCTCTTCCTTCCTAGCCAGCTGTGGGATTCCCTCCAGCCTCTTTGCAGAAAAAAAGCAGTAACTTGCTGGGATTCAATTGGGAAAAAAAAAAAAGTTTTTCAGCCTGACCTCTTTGGAAATGGTGTAAAGTTATGAGTTCACATGGTGGAAATCCTGCAGACCAAAACTTGCTGTGGGGACAGGTGATGGTCCCAATCAAAATGGACACGGAACCGAGTGCTGTAGTCCTTGTGTGAATGGTTTGTGATCCACACAAAAATATTTTTCTGCTTTCACCCGTTTCCTCCCCACCTCTGCCTCCCCTCTGGGGAGAGAAGGACTCTTACTGTAAAAATACGGACTTTTAAACCTGTTGACTAAAAACAGTAATTAATATTAATTTATATTTGTGAAAGAAATGCCACTGTCCTAGTGATTTCTGATGTAAATATGTTGTTTATATAGTATGTATGAAATTTTCCTACATTGTAAAACTGCTGTACTTTTGATTCTTGTATATTAAAAAGTGTTACTGAGATTTTCAGAAGGGCCCCAGCGTGGTGTCTCTGGGGGATCCTGTGGCAGGTTTGGGGGCTGGTTTGGGATCACAGGGCCCGTTCCTGCCAGCCACAGCCAAGCCACCATGGATATTTTCACTGTGCAAGGAATAAGCATGTTCTACTTGGCTGTTTTTACATAGTTTCACAGTCTGTGGTGATAGAGACTTGGAAGCTTCTTCAGATGGGAATTTCCACCTGATCAGAAGGAGCTGTACATTCTCTAACCCAGATCCACCAGGATTTTACTGGAATGATACTGATGATTATGTGTTTATCCCACCTTCACGTTTTATGGATCTCTGAGGATGTGTAAATTTTCTTTTTTACATTTTCTGGGGAGAATTCCCCTTTCTCTAGGAGAAGTGTTGCTCCTGCTGCATCAGTGAGTTCTCCTCTCTGTCCCCAGCCCCTCCTGGGCAGGATGTGCCTCTCCAGGGGGGATGTGATGGCATCCAGTGGCTGCTTTGGTTTGGTCTTTACCCTCCACTGCTCACACTGAGGCCCACACAGCGCAGGGACTGGAGCCATTTCTCCCAAGTTACAAAAGCTCATTGTAAAAAGCACTTTTCACACCTGTAGCCACTGGGTCCAGCCCTTCCCAGTCTCTCTGCTGCTGAGCCAAGTTTCAGCCAAGAGTGAAATTTCACAGCTGAGTTATATGCTCCTGAAAAATGGATTTCCTAATGGAAAGAGTGACTGGCTGTTAGCCATGGGGCTCAGCTGCAGGGAGGCACAGGGGCTCAGGGAGCTGGGCTGGCTGGTGTGTGCCTGGGTGAATCTACCTGAGGCCAGTGACTTTTTAAATGCTTTTGATTTAAGCAGGCAGGTAAGGATGTGAGCACCCTGATGCTGCCAGGTGTGTCCCCCAGCCCTGCCTTGCACCCACCCCAGTGAGGGGACAGGGCTGTGCTTTACAGAGGGAGCCAGTTCCCAGCAAAAAGCTCCTTTTTGGAGAACATCATCACTCCGCAGTTGTGGCTGCTCCTGGACAGCTGGTCCTGCCTCACCCCAAGCACTCAGAGCCCAAGACAGTGGTCAAAAGCCAGGGGATGGGCAGGCACAGGCAAAGTGGGGCTGGAAACCCATCCCAGACCCCAGGTGGTGGCACTTGAGCTGCTGCCCATCACAGAGTGATGGGATGGGACCCTGGATCCTCCAGGGGCTGCCCCCTCACCAGCCCTAACATGGTCTGGAGAGCAATTTGAACCTCTCCCAGGTGCCACAAGGCCACCACTGCCACCACCAATGTCCCTGTACATCCCCACTTACCTCCTGGGGATGCTCTGCTGCCTTGTGTGGTTAATGGGGACAGGGCATCGTGTGCATCAGGGGTCACCATTCCCTCCCATCAGCACTTTGTCCCACTGCTCACTGTCCCAGGCTGGACAGCAGGGGACCATTGGTGACCTCCTGGCACAACAGTCAGTGCGGGAGACCCCGGGCCCCTGCACTCTGGGCGCTTTGTAGATGAATTTTCAGATTTAGCCATTTCTCCCCTGCAAGGAGTGGCAGGCCAGATGTCAATCACATCTCTGGTGCTGGGCACCACTGCATGGATTCACCCAAATAATGTGTGTTCTGAGCTGGTGTGGGTGTCCCACCTGCCCTCAGCACCTCCCTGACCCCAGCTGCTGGGACAATGAGTCCCTTCAGATTTCAAAACCAGAAAATTTAACAGGAAAAAAAAATGCAATTTTGTTTTTCCTCATTAGAGGGCAGCAACAAACCCAGCTGGGACAGGGGAGCTGCCCAACAAAGGGAGGAATTACCATTACTGAGATGTACACCCCAGTCTGCTGTGGTGAGCAGGGGAGGGGTGGTGGTACCCACTTGGACCCCATTGCTGCACACCTCCCTTCCCAGAGAGGCAGGGCTCTAATGGTTTATTACCTATATTTTCACCCCCATCCCCCTTTTCTCATAAATTGAACTCCAGAGTGAAATTCTCAGTAGGATTCAGGACAGAAAGGAGCTGTCAGAGGGTCTTTCAGGCGGAAGAAAGCTGCTTTGGAGTGAGTGCAGAAATGGGGCAACACTTCATCCCGAGTGGGGAACGGCACCAGGCAACACACGGGGAACAAAGCGAGACCCACTCGTTTATTGTCAAAAAAACCTCAAACTTTACTTGTGTTTCTCTCAATAAATAATTTACAGTATTTACAGGCGGTGACACTCCCGTGGGTCTCAGCACAGGGAGGAGCTGGGGGGGCATTTTCAGCACGCCCCCCCTTTGCCTATGGTATTTTTTTGTTTTGTTTGTTTCCAAGTATCGGGTCCTTCTTGGCCACACTTCACCTTTAACCAGAACTGGGTCAAACACAACCAAAATAAAGTGCTTCACTGTTTGCTTCTAAAACAGGGATACCCCAACAACCACCTCACACCATCAGCCACCACTGGAGCACCCACCTGGACAGAGGGAATGAGCCAAGCCATAACCAGACTTCCCTTGGATGGAAACTGTCCCTAAACCACAGCGTGCCATGCTGTGGGGTGATTTTTTTATAGGAAGGGGAGCTCTTAAGGGAATTATTGACCTTTTGGCACGCTGTGGCTGGGCCAGCTCAGGCAGCTTTCAAGCAGCACTGTGCTCAGAGGGAGGCTGTGCACAGCTGCATTTAGCTGTGGGATAAACCTCTTCTTTGCCCAGAGACAGATTTTGTATTTTAAAAGGTGAGTTTTAAACTTCTAGGGAAGATAAAAATTTTTTTTCTCTAGAGCAAAGGGAACAGAAAGTCCAAATCAGCCTGGCTGAGCATTAGTGCATTGGGAAATGAAACTGTCCAGGGCTGTGGTCCAGTGGCTGCTCCCCTCAGCATCTCCAAACTGTGATATCCTTATTTCAAAATCTCCCTAAACAGAGTATCTGGGGCATCAGCAAACAAAGCAAGGAGCAAAGTAGTAAACACATCTTTTTGTTTTCTTTCCTTAAACATTTAAAAACCAATTACATCTTTTCATCTGTACAGTCACACGAGATCAATGCCAGGGCTCTATATATTAAAGAGACAATATAAATTACATCAATTGACACAAGTTTGCATTTCTCTGCTGCTTTACAAATGGAGCTCTAGAGCTGTAAGGACACAATGAATAGTCATGTTCAGTATTTACACCAGGCTGCCTCTTGGCACCAGTTCAGACTGCCAAACCAAGCCTGTTCCCACCTCTTTTGGTGTTAGCTTGTCTCATCACGCCCAGAGACCTCCCTTTTGAGAGCAAGAGGTGCCCCCAAGTGTGACATGTGTTTTGGGGCTTGTTTCTGGGAACTTCCCCCTGAGGAAAGGTGGGGGAAACCCACCAGGAGGTCTTGAAGGCGCAGACCAAAGGTGGTCCTGATGTTTTTGTTCAGTGAGCCATGGGGTGAACCACAGAGGAACATGGAGTGGAGGAGATGGGCAGCACTACGTGGTGGGGGAAGGAGATTAGGGATGGTTTCGAGGCAGGGAACAGACATCAGGAGGCAGCTGGGGGGGTCCTCTGCTGCATCCCGTCTCCTGGCTGAATTCTGACGTCGCCCCATTTCTGATTCAAGCCCTAAAGGGCTTAAGGTGCAACTGGTCTGCAATGGGGT
Source organism: Calcarius lapponicus (assembly GCA_039654755.1). Taxonomy (NCBI): domain Eukaryota; kingdom Metazoa; phylum Chordata; class Aves; order Passeriformes; family Fringillidae; genus Calcarius; species Calcarius lapponicus. The sequence continues at coordinate 6,031,679 of CM077473.1, read as the reverse complement.
TGCAAGTCGCGGCCCCAGGATGGGGAGCAGAGTAGAGACCTAGCAGCAAAAATAAAGAGCACCACGCTCCTGCTCCACCCCAGGGCTGGGCCAGGCAGGGAGGGGCTGGAGGGAGGTGCAGTTGGGTCTCCCACTGAGCAGCCACTCTGCTGCCAGTTTTAGGGGACCAGAGAGTGAACGGTGTGAGGAACTCATCGATGCTGGGCAGAAGTTGCAGAAACCCCTTGAATACTGGCCAGGTTTCTCCCGTTGCCATCAAGAGTCCACCGTGGGTCCAGGCAGAGACAAGGGAGACAGGAGTCAAACTACTGAGTGAATCAGCCAGGTGAACTGGCTAAAATAGGGGACGCCTCTGAACCACAAAAAATGCAGGCCAAGGCCTGAGGAACGTGTCCTCCTTCCACCCAGAAGGTGCCTGGCACCAGCAGCCAAGCAAGTGTGGGATCACTGCCCACCGTTTCAGACCCTTGCACCACCTTCTGCAACAGCAGGGCTGTGGGCACAGCAGGAAAGGCAGAGCCCAGCCCCGGTGAGCAGGACACCCTGCCCTGCTGCGCTGGTCCTGTCTCACTGCTCCGTGCCCTCCTCGTGGGCTCTGCTCTCTGGAGACAAAGCCGTGTTCACACACGCCAGTGTCACAGTCACCACGCGCACGGCTGGGACCAGGGGAGTGCTACAAGCAGAGTAGCTACAAGGGCTCCCCAGCACCCCCTCGAATGGGAACAGGAGGAGGGGGAAGTGAGCAAGGTCCAGACAAGGTACAGTCCAGCAAAAACTCCTGACTGGTCCCCCTGGCAGCACATTCCTCCCAGACAAGAGCTGGGAAGGTGGAGGACTTGCACCAAGAGAGAGACTGAGTTGAGGACAACCCATGTGGCTCTGATGTCCAACTTCTCATTTTCCAACACCTGCATCTCATCTCTGGCTGCCTCCTGCTCCCCTTTCCCTTCTCTCCAAGGTGTGAAGGAGCAAACCTCTACAACAAGCACAACCAGCACAAACACAGCAGTGCTACCCAGAGGGTGGGATGTGTTCCCGTGGGCGCCGTGTTGCCCGGGCTCAGCACCCGTGTCCTTTCATAGAGGTGCAGCTTGTCTTTGTTGGAGTGAAGCATCTTCACGTCCTCAAAGGCATAGTAAGCAGCCAGCATGAAGTTGACATCCCCCGTGGTGAGGAGGTCAAAGACACAGGACTGGAAGTAGAGGTCCTCCACGGGCAGCTTCTCCCTGCACTTGGCCGTGGCCGTCTCGTAGGTGAAGGCCTCGGGCGGGGCGGGCAGGCTGGGCCCCTTCCTCCGGGCACGGCCCTCCGTGGCCTGGGCCGAGCGGACGGCCTGGAAGTCAATCTGCTGGTTGGCTGGACAGCCACGGAGGCACAGGTAGAGGCCCTGGCTGTCCCTGTCCTCCACGGCGTTGACCACCTCCTCCGGCATGCGCACGGCGAAGGTGAGGTAGCGGCCCACCTGCCTCACCACGATGGTGGTGCCGATGTACTTGGCCTGGATCTCGATGTGCTGGCCCGACACCTTCTCCGTGATCTTCAGGCTGTTGGCCCCGTGCTTGTCCCCTCCGTTCTTGGAGCCGTCGACGAAGGCGGCGGGGAGCTCGTCCATCTCTGCCTGGTACACCTTCTGATCCACACACTCCTGGAAGCTCTTGAAGATGATGGTGAGCTGTGGGGGAGGAAAGGAGCGTGGTTACAGCCAGTGATGACCACCTGAGAGCAGCCAGCAGTGGGGTGGGAGGTGGAAGGGCTGGATGCTCACTCCAGACAGGATCGTGACATTCAGGTTCACGGTCCTTCATCCTAAGAAGTGGCCCTGACTCTCAGCCCCCCAGACATGGTGATCCTGCTCTAGCCAAAGGGTGAGAACACTGTCTGGAGATCCAAGACCCAGAGGCTTGACTGAATGCACCACCTGGATCTGCCTGTTATCTCCAGGCCCAGCAGAGGAGCTTCCTTGCAGCTGGAGCTGGGTGGAGTATCCCTGCTCACAGGCCTGTGGCAGCATGCCCGTGCACGCAGCACTGCCTCGCCTCCAGGGCTGGCAGATGGCAGCAGGGACGAGCCCTGACTCCCTTGGAGGCGGTGGAGCTTCTCTTCTGACTCCCATGACATTTACATCCCAAGGGCTGGACCAATTTGTTTCCCTAACCAACTGCAGACCAACAGGATTCCTCCCATGGGCCCTCAAACACGTCCTGCTCCATCTCAACCCCACAGGCACCCATATGCTCAGCCTGCTCCTGTGGGGTGGCCCTTCTAGGGGTGACTTTGTGGTAGCCTTGGCACTGCTGGGTTAATGGTTGGACTTGATCTTAAGAGGTTTTTCCCAGCCTTAATGATTCTGTGATTCTATGACACAAACATAGCCCAACGTGCCTCCTCACCCCTGGCTGGGCTCAAACACAGGCCCCTTCCAGGGGAAGGACCTCACAGTGCTTGCTCTTCCCTTGCTGGCCTGGCTTTTGGAGGGAAGACCTAGGGAGGAAAATGAGTAGAATTTGCATGTACAAACAGCACCAACTACGTTTCCTCTCTCAGCTCTTGCAGAGCTGCCCTTGCACCTTTCTGCCCATGAGGGAGAAGAGGCAAAGGGGACCTCCTGCCACATGGGCCCCATGAAGGGGGAGACTGAGACCTGGCCAGAGTGGGGTGGGGCTGGAGAAGAGAGCAGAGAACACACAGAGCCCCAAGGACTGAGAGCTCCCATCGTTTCCAGCAGCACAGTGCCCACAGCAGTGCTTCCCACAGCTCACGCTGCAGATCTCATGACTAATGCCTCCTCACCACAAGCCTCTGAGGCAGATAAAAGAGAAAAGGCTCAATTAAGATGGTGATCCTGCGATCCCAGCAGGTCCTGGGATCCCTTAAGGACCACTTTCCTCAAGCCAGACTTCCTTGCAAGCTTCAGCAGGTTTTGATGTGTTTTAGCAGATAAGGACATCAGAGCATCATTAAGTATCTTTTAGGGGGTTTATCCAGGACAGGTCAGAACCTCACTGCCAGTTCCAGCTCAGGATAAAGGGGTGACATCCAGAGCAGGGAAGCAGCCCTTGTCCATAACATGCTTCTCTCCTCTCCCCACACACAGGGAGAAGCAAAACTCCCAGACATGGTGGGACAGGACATTTTCCAAAAGCAAGAGCATGACTTCTGCTGAGCCTCCCTCTTTCTTTAGCACAAAAAGTGCCCTGTTAGCTTTAGAGCTTCTGCACAAGGGGCAGCACACCAGCTCCTCAGCTCCAGGTCCCTCCTGAAGCTGAGCCTGTGACACACAAGTCCTGCTGTATCACAGCAGCACATTTTCCCTTGGGCTCTCTGTGTTTGCCTTGTACCTTCAGGATGTTTATTTAGTCTGTCAAAGCACCTCCAGAACAGACCGTTCCCCACAATATGTCTTGACTTGGCTGCAAACCACAGAGACAATTACAAGCCTGGGTAGAGGGGAAGGCAGTATGAGGAGCTCAGCTCCCTCCAGGCTTTTCCTGCAAGCTGGAGCCTCCCTGGAGGGCAGTCCTGCGTTTGCTTGGAACTTGGGGATCCCCAAGAGGTGCCAGCATCATTCCTGATCTGGCTGTTCACAGCAATCCCAAGGCGGGAGTCCTCTTAATTTGCAATACCTGGCTTTGGCCATGAAGGCCCCCTGAGGTGCAGCACCTCAGCCTGCTCACTGTGACGGGGCTGGATGTGCTCAACAAGAACAAAAGAAAGGATGGACATCTGATACTGAGGGCCAAACTGGGGACAAAAGAAGGATGGACATCTGATACTGAGGGCCAAACATTCAAATTCAGAGGAGCTCATGCTCTGTCTCACCCTCCCCAAGGAGATGTGGAAATGGAGGAAGACACAGAGGAAAGAAAGGCTGCTCTGAAGCCTCTCTGCCCTCGCCCACCTCTGCCCAGGGGGACAAGGCTCACCTTGCTGGTGGCGGTGGCCGAGGAGCCAGGCAGCACGGGCGTGTTGGTGACCTGCACGTTCAGGTAGTTATTGTCTATGAGCGGCCAAGCCCCCTGCACCTTGCAGGTCTGGAAAGTGTCCGTGAAAGTCCTGAGGTGGGGGTCCCCGAAGAGCCCGCAGTGGGTGTAGTTGGGGGCGGCCGAGTGCTTGTGGAAGCTCTTCTCGTAGTGGCAGATCTCGGGGCTGTCGGAGCGCTCCTGGCTGTCCCCGGGGGGCAATGTCCGGAGGCGGGGCTGGGACGTGGGGCCATCCTTGGAGCAGTTGTGCTGCACCATGAGATCGTCTATGCCATGCACGGCCGAGTGGTAGGCCAGGTCTCCCCTGCAGGTGCGGGCGGTGCGGCGCGTGCAGTGCGCGTAGGCCCGCAGCGCCGTGCAGAACTCGGGCGCCTCCTCCGCGCCCAGGTGGTGCGAGCCCGACGTGGCCGCCCAGAACTCAGAGTTGCACTTGAGGATCTTGCATGGAGATGTCACTGCGGGAAGGCAGGAGAACACAAGGAAGGGTCAGTGCTGGTTTGACCAACTCTAGCCCGTGCTGAGGCCGCGTCCTCCTCCCGCTGCCCAAACTCATGACACCGGCCCGGCCGCGTGACAGGGCCTTGCTCACCAGACGTGACCCTCTCACATGACCCCAACTCTCATGCATCAAAGCCGAAGAAACCAACAGGATCTGCCCCAATTGAAGCCAAAAAGGGAAAGAACATGCAGCCTTTAGATGGATGATCATGGGGGGAAACCATGGTGTGGAAGAATGGGACATATTCATAAGCAGTGAGAAGGGAGGGTCATTAATGCAATGGGGTTTTTAATGCCCTTTTAGGGTTTGACATTCTAAGCTCCGTGCTGCATGAGTTACTGGGCGCTGTGTCCAGACTGATCTCTACCAGCACAAAGCTTTCTCCCTTTTCCTCCTTTATGGGCTTGGGAGAACAGAGCAGTATCACAAGCACTGTGCCCAGGTTAGAGCAGGACCAGTGCCATGACCCACCCTGCAGCACAGCCAGAGGCCATCCACCATCACCAGCACCACAGCAGTGACACTGCAGCAGCAGTGTCCCTGTGCCTCTGTAAAGAAACAGGAACCAAAAAACCTCTTGACATCCCTGCGGCTCTGCCCAGCCCTGGGAGCCCGTTCCCCACCACGGCCCGCTGAGAGAGAACAAGAGGTGGAGGAGAAAAACCGGCACAGCAGGTGCAGGGATGCCAGCGAGCCCCCGCCTTGCCTTCCCTTCCCTTCCCACCGCCGTGCGCTGCCCAGGCGGAGGCAAAGCCGGAGGCTGCAGGGCCTTTGCCGGGCTCAGCCGCAGCCCTGGTGCTTCCTGGCAAGGCAGAGGAAGGCAAAGAAAATTCAGATCCTGCTTCTTCCCCCCACACGCAACGTCTGCTCCCTGGGGCAGTGTGGCTTCCCTGGAGCAGACTTGAAAGCAGCTGTGCGAAAAGCACATGGCCATCCCTGAATGTCGCAGACGCTGCTCTGCCCCTGCCAATTTGGAGTCTTGCTGGGTGAACCCAGGCTCACACTACTTAAAATTCATGGCATTTTCCTTCCTCTCCTCTTAATCGACCCCCTCGGAGCGCTTGGAAACAGGATGGGTTCGGGCAGAAAAGGCAGCAGGAGGAGGAGAAGACAAGCCCCACCATTTCCAGATGCTTTCATGGTGCCTTTTGCAGGCGTACCCATATATTCCTGTCTTGGGGCTTGTTTAGAAGGAGCTTGGCAAGGCATCCGTGCCAAAAGTATCTCAGATTTGTTTAGGAAGAAAGTTACAAAACCCAGTATTGTTTCAGGGAAAACAGTATGTTTGAGTTTTAAACATCACAGTGCTGGAAACCTAAACAGAGTTGGTGCTGGAAAATCAGAAAGGGAGACTTAAGACTATAAAACACTGAGCAGTTCGGCTGTGAGAAACAAGCCAGTCTCCTCACTGTTTTGAAGAAGACTGAAGTGCAAATAGGAAATAGTGACAGGTTCCTCACAGTTTTAAAATTCATGTTTAATAAACTCAGATGCTAGCAACAGCACCGAGAACCCGGGAGCTGTTTGGTCTTGGCAACATTGCACTTAAACCTGCAAGAAGCTCTGTGGAAAGCCTTTAACTCATCCTTGACCAAAGGTGACTCAACAACAAGGTTCTGACCTGGGACATGGGCTTATTTTTCTGCATGTAGGGGTCAAATGTAAAGATATTTATTATTTCACATCCCTCTCTTGCTCATCCCAGGAGTGTGGTTTTCCAGGACTGTCATAATGGAAGGCGGAAGTGGAGTGTGACCAGTGCCACCACTGCTGGTTATCCCAAACCCTTGTGGCATCAGGCAATTAAAGTCATTGCTCTCCTAGTTGTTATGCTAATGTGCAGATTGAGGATGCCCTGGGGTTCCGTGAGGCAGAAGGTGCTGTCACTGCAGCCCGACCTGCCCGCACAGCCCCAGGAGAAGCTGGAGGACACATCCCTGGACACCTAGGAGCTACACACCCCACAGCTGAGCAAGGCACCAGGATGCACTACACAAAGCATCCCATCATCCAGGGAGCAGCTTGCAGAGCACTTTGCCTGCTCCAGCCCTTCGGCTGCTGTCTAGAGAGGATTTTTTTCAGTAGGAACAAACCCACAGCCTCTTGCTCTTTAAGGATTTGCTTCACTCGCTTGGATGAGGAGATGCAGGCTGCCCGGGGACAGAGAGGGCCCTGCTGAACAGCCCCCCAACACCCAATGTTGGGCACATCTTAGTGCTAAGCATCCCTCACTGCTGCCCTGCCCGGGGTCACACATGACTTTATAAGGTCCTGAATTAAAAAACCCCAACGGAAGGGAGGGCAGGGAAGCCCATCTCCTTCCTCCCTGCGCCTGAAGGGGGAGCGTTCTGCTCTGCGATGTTATCGCTGCACTTTTGGCACCGAGCCCCTTCTGGCTGTTTCGCTCAGGGCCCCATATAAGGCCAGATCTCCCAATCCAGGTGCCCCGGCGCTGTGTGAGAGGGGTCTGTGTGCGCCTGGCCTTCCCATGGACACTTCCCCAGCCACCCTCATGGCAAATCCCTCATGCTGCTGGCAAGGGACCACAGCTGACAAAGGCTGTGGAGAAAAGCAAACACGACCCTCACCCCTCCCAAGCAGCCTTGCCTCGTCCCCTCTGGCAGCAGCTTTGGCACAGTGGTGCAGGCTCATTTGTACCCTAGCCAAGAAACGATGTTTATTCAATTTCACATAATCTATTTTCCATCGACTCACAATGGTTCTGTTTTTCAACCACAGATGACTTAGCATGCAAACAAATCCCTCTCGAGCAGGAACCCAGCAAGGCTCTCCTGGGATCTCTGAGACATCCCCAGGTCTGGGTGATTTCTTGTCCATGGCAGAGCAGCCTTCATCTCACACACAGGTGACTTCAACCCCTCCAAGCCACCTCCCAACCCTCCCCATGATCTTCTTTCAGGGCCTTGAAAGGTGCCACTCAAACCAGAGAACAAAATTTCCTTTGTTATCTTGAAACCGACGGTTTCAGAAAGTTAAAACCAGAAAAAAAAATATCAGAAAACCACCTGGACTAGGACAGCCCCCTCCTATATCCCCGCATCTGTTCAGGGACACTTCCCGTAAGGTCTGTGCCCAGTGAAAAGCCACCCCGTTCCTGAGCAGGCTGTTTCAGGAGTTTATCGCCTTTACAAAACACGGGTCTTGGTTCTAAGTGGATTTTATCTGACTTCATTGTAAGGACATAAAAAGAACCAGCGATTTTCTCCACAGCAGTAAAAGGTCCGTTAGTGACGAGTGTGTTTCCCACAAAGATATTTACACACTGCAATCAAGTCCCTTGTCAATCCTCCAGATAAGCTAAACGGTTTGCACTTTTAAGTTCTCGCTGGAAGGTGTTTGCCCAGCCCCACCATCAGATCTCCCTCCAGCAGCCTTGTTTCCTGCACAACCTACCACCCCGACAGGACACGGGGACAAAGACACGCTCACAACTCTCCCGAGGTCAGCCCTTTAACCAGGACATCCCATTGAGCAGGCAATGAATGAATTGTGACCTTTTCCTGAGCTCCTGGTTTGGAAAGCCCTGGTTCTCCATTCAACAACATCCCATGGACCACCAAACACACACTCAGGGCTCTGGGGTATAAGGCGCTCTCATCATCAGTACATTGCATTTACCTGATGTCATATTAAGTATTCAAACATATGCACACATCTAACTTTAACAGCTTTTAATTACCAGTGCCCCCCTATTCTCCCTTCAGCGGGTGTCAAGTAACCTGGGTTTCATTTACCCAAATCAGGCTCTTACAGAAAACTAGCACAAAACCAACATTTCATCTGTTCTCCTCTAATTCCTGTAACAAAGAGAATTACTGGAAATTAATTTCTGTAAGCAAAAGCCAATTCTTTTAAGACTCTTGAATGCACGTTCACCAGACCTGTTAATTTTAAAGTGTTCACTACTAAGCAATGTTTTTTAATATCCTCTTGGTTCCTAACGGGCTGGAAAGTATTTCATCACCCACATGTGATGCAAATACATCATCCCGCGTTTTTCCAAATACATGGACTGAAGTGTAGATGTGCAAGCCTCACACATGCAGTAAAGGGCCTTTTTGGAGAACACAGTAAAACGTAATTACCTTTGGCCTCAGATCTGAGCACCCAGAGTTAGGCTCCTAAACACATATTTATTTAAGTAATCTAAATAAACATATTTATGCTGACACCTCAATAGGAAAGGCACGATTCTCCAAGGTGCTAAATACCAGCAACATCTGCCAGCTTCAAGGAGATGTGGGCTGCTCTGCTCACAGGCAGACAGCAGTCACCACCAGCATGAAAACGAACACAAAAGTGTTAAAAAAATTTAAAAAAAATCACATTGCTCCTTAAGAACATGGCACAAGGGATTGCTTCCAGCAAGGTATCAGGAGTCCCCAGCAAAAACTGAGGGAATGAACATTGTGCTTTGTATCCAGCCCCCTGCGCTGTTCCTGTCCCAAGGGGTGTCCCCATGAGCCACTCCTCACGGTGGCCATGCTGGACCCACATCTTGATATGCCCACGAGGGCCATGAGATTAGATTCAAAGAAGGATTTTTTTTACAATTAGGGTGCTGAGACACTGGCACAGGTTGCCCAGAGAGGCGGTGGGTGCCCCATCCCCGGAGACATTCAAGAGATCCCTGCCCACGGAAGGGGGGTTAGACGGGGTGACCTCTAAAGGCCCCTTCCAACCCAAATCATTGTGTGATTCTATTTTATGACACGGATCAGCCGGCGCCTTGTCACACCAGGGAGAGAAAGGAGCGATTCGGTGCAGCCCTGATGGATGGGATGTCACGGGCAGGGACAGCTCTCCCGCACCCCACGGGGCACCGTGGGGCGAGCGAGACCCAAGGGCCACCTGACCCAGGCTTGCTGAAAGGATTTGTGCGGGAAGGCAGCGCCGGGCTCTTCCAGCGACCTCCTTTGAACTGTTAATCAAGCACAATCTTGCAGAATAATAGCCTGGTTATTATTGCCTTGTTTGCATAACAAAGAGGCCCAATAAAACTGATTTGACTGTGCTCAGAGGGGGTGTGAAAGATCAGCCCTGAGAAAAGAGCTCCAGGAATGCAGCAAACTGCTCCAAAGCCTCAACCCAGGAAGAAAGACAATGCAATTTGCCATCAAGAAAAGCCCAATAGACCAATAAATTACCCATGTGCAAAGGGATTAGATCAGGTTTCAGTTGCACTGAAGTGGGGGGAGGACCAGGAGGAGGGGACTGAAGGAGAAAAATAAACCTGACTCTCTTAAAGAGCTGGGGCTCATATTTTGCAAGGGTGTGCGTTGGGAGGCTGGCTCGGAGGGGCCACCTTCCACGCTGGGGCCGGGGTTATGTGCTCATTTCAACCGGCAAAAGCAGCAAATACACTAAATCCAGGCAAAGGCCCTACTTTGTGTATGATAGTGATTCTAGATGTACCCCCGAGCACACCTCAAACCATGCAGCTTCCTTTAACCCAGTCCTCGTCTTGCTCAAGAGGACGCTGGGGGAAGGAGAAACCAGTTCCTTGAAGTCAGAAGAGGGACACAGAAGGATTTTTCTCGTTTTAGCCCATGTCAATCACTAAAGCATCCGGAGGACCTGCCACGGCCACCTCCCTTCTGTCCTCAGCACCGAGTTCACGGCCCCCCATCTCTCCTCTGCAGGCATCACAGAGACACGGGGCAAGTACAGGCAGGAAACCAGCAGAGTCAGTGTCTTCAGCAGCTCCAGCACAAACTGCTGCACGCCGCCGAAGGAGCCCTTGATCGCCGCTGTCACTTAGTCAGCTCTTTTGGCTCCAGATTCAGCTTTCGGCTGACCCGGCATGCTCCGCGCAGCCAAGGCAGCTCTCCCAGCCCCCAGCCAGCGCTGCTCCTCCAGGCTCACCTCAGCATCCATGAGCAAGGAGAAGGGTGAGCAGACGCCATCGGAGAGGGAACCAGCCATGGAGCTGCCAGCCAGGGCCGTGCTGCTCTGAGAACTACCAGCAAACCTTGGGGAGTTCAGTAGGCACGATGGGCTGACAGGGGGAACCAGCGCAAGAGACAGTGCAGCGAGAGATTCACAGACTTTGTTCTTGAATCTTCCTCCTGGGATTTGGGCCTTGCCTTTGCCTCAGCTGTTGAGCTTTTGCCTGCTCAGAGGAAGCTGTGCCAGTGGGTGGTTCAGGTTTTACTCCTCCACGAGCTGGCGGATGGAGGATGAGCAGGGAGGGAAGCGATAAGGCAGTGATCTGTGACTCTTCCTCTGCAGAAGGGCACTAACAAAGCTGGCTCTCGGCAGCACAGTGTGCTGCAGGCTAGGAAGCTCTTCTGGAGCTGCACACCTGACTTTCCCTGTTGGGAATGCACCCGGACACTTTCACCAACAGTTCCCAAGGGCTGGTAAATTTCCTCAGGCAAATGGTCCAGTTTAGAGATGAGGACACTGAAGGATGTTAAGGCTTTCACCCAAGATGAGTGCCACGGGAAGAGCGGTGAATTTGCACTCTCATGCCCTGCATGAAGCATCACCCTCACCATCCTTTTTAGCCACCACCATTCCCCATCCCTCTGGAGGTCCCTGGATAAGGTCACCTCTGCCAGCCACCCCCACCGCCGAGTGTTTCAGGTTTCCAGCAGACATCTCTCTCCCCACGCCAAAGCTGTTTTCCCAGGGTGCCTTTGAAGGCAGCGCTGCCACCCACCAGTGCCCGGGGGCCCCCCAGGTGTGGCAGCGGGTCCCTCTCCCTCCTCCCCCTCGCCCGGGCCGCGGCAGGGCTGGCAGGGAAACGCTTTCTGCTCACAGGTGTGGATTCCCTCTAGGAATAATCATCCCCGCTGCGCTCTTGTGAAATTTCAACCCTTCAAACGCAGAGGTAAATGAGATACAAAACGAGGAGATGGAGAAAAGCCCGGAGCACATAAATCTGGATGAGGCAAATTTATACAATTAGATGTCTGCCAAAAAATTGCGGCATCTCAATCAGAGGCGTTGGCTTGCGCAGGGCGTGGGGTGGCAGCTGCCCGGCTGGAAGGCAGCAGCCCCCACAAGCCCATCAAGACAGCTGACTGATGCTGGAGCCCCACCTGGGGATGCAGGGGACCCTGTGGATCCATTCCTGCAGGCTGGGCTCCCACCCAGCACCAGATCTCCTCCTCATTGCTCATTCCCCATGGAAGCCACAGAGTCTGTTCATCTTTCACGGCCGCAGACCTTCAGAGGTTTATTTATTTTTAAATGCTCCTTCTCCTGGACTCAGGTTTTAAATTTAAGAAGAAAAAGTAACTTTCTAACTGGAACCCACTCCCCCAGTCCCACTGCTCCCCCACTTGTATACCAGCACAGTGATGCTTTCTCATCACTGTGAGCTGGCAAAGTTTGGAGTCATGTCCTGCCACATGCCCATGTCATCTCAGAAAGGGCCAGCTGGAGTGTGTCACACAGCAGGAGAAAAAGGTAGCTTGTCCAAAACCCAAAATGCCATAGATCATTACTAAGGCTTTGGGGACCAAAGTCAACAGCTGTCCAGGAAGGAGAGGAAACCAAGGGAGGAGAAAATTCTTTGGCCTCAAGTGAAGCTTGCTCTCTGCTTGACCCATAAAACCTGTATGTCAGGGACAGCTCTGCTTGCTGGAACAGAATGGCCAAACACTTCTGGATGCTCATGTAGTACAAAGTGGGACTCGACACCCTTCTGAAGGACCTGCTGTCCCTGCAGCTGTGGGGACATGAGACCCTGGCCACCCCACACACCACGGCCAGGCGGTCAGACAGAGCGGCTCAGTCTGCGCCTACCAGGGCTGTGTGTGTGTCGGAGCCAGCTTGTTCTCTGCAGTGAGAGCCCGATGACTTCATCAAGGGGATGGCATCTGGTTTTGCAGTTGGCTATAATTCAATTCTCCCCCTTGCTGCAGGAATTTCAGCTGGTGGAGCAGTGATTTACTCAGCCGGGCTGCACTTGAGTGCAAAGCAATCTTGAGGCTACAATCGAACGCACTGTTATTTTGAGAGCTCACAGACAAGGGAATAAATATCCTCTTCTTTTCATCCCAGTAGCTGCCAAGTGCAGGCTACAGAGCTTTTTAAAGGCATTTAGGAGCTCTCCTCTAACAAGTGCACTCTGGATGCTGTGCACGGTCAGGCAGGACCTTGCCTGCACAGCACACTCCTGATCTGTGGCATCAGGATGGGATTTGCAAGGACAGCCAGACACAGGTCAGGGCACTCCTCACCTGCCCACCACAGCTGCATTTTCACACAACCCCCATCCTCCCCAAAACCCCTTCTCCATCACCCCAGCACACATCACTCCTGGATTCCAGCGACCCTGAGCTCATCCCAGCCCTCTTCAAACCACCTGGGACCCTGAGGCTCTTTTGGTCCTGGCTTCCTACACTCCCCCTTATTCCAAGTCTGGTGTCTGCTCCAACAGGAAAAGCAAATCAGACCAAATCAAACTCATCCAAGATGGATCAAAAGCCCTCATCTTTGACCTCTTTTGCTGTCTCACCAGCACTTATCCCTTGGGAGCAGTAGGGCTTGGCTGTGGGATCCCCTGAAGGACTGACAGGCTGAGGAGGGGCTTGCTTGGGCCACACACTGCCATGCCAGAGCCTACGGATGCTTTATGGGCTGTGCCCATCAGGGAGCCAGAAGAGAGACCACAAAACTCATTGTCACTGGGGCCGCAGCCTGGCTCTCCAGGGACAGCAGGTCAGGGCAGAGCCCAAGAAGAGCCCCCAGGTCAGGAAGTTTTTATGGTTGGCCAGCCCTGTGAGCACTTTCATGTGCACATCCGACTCAGCACAGCTGTCCAGGCCACAGAGAAAGAAACCTCCACTGTTCCCATGATAAACCCAAAGTCACTCTTATGCCCAGTAACCAAGGGCCAATGATTCCATGATTTTCTGTGGAAAAAAGCTACATATCCACGCCATCTACAACAAAAACAAGGCGCCTCCTTCCAGCCCCACAACGTGCCTTGCTGGCAATGGCAGAGAACTCCCTGTTCCAAGTACGAGACCAGCTCCAAGCTTGCAACAAAACAAGGAAGCCAAAATATTTCCAGGTTTACGTTTGAATCCCTCCCTTCTTCTCTGCCCTGACAACATCCCGCACAGGTGCGTTCCTCCCCTGCCTCCACCTTCCCCAGGATGGGCTCCATGTTCACAGCACTGTGGGGGTTATTTTAGCCTCTAAACCATCTCAATTTTGGCTTAATGATGCCATCACCTTCCTGGTGCTGAGACAAAAGCCATTTATTGACAAACCTCCAGTAAGGTTGGATCCTTATCTGGAAACCACTGCGCTGACTGGATAGACCAAGAGCAGAAAACTCCAAATTTTTATGGAGGCAGAAGTGTACTACAGCCAAAACAGCCGAGCTAGAAACAAACAGGGAAAGCCAAAGCAAACCTGAGCCTGCCACACACCTGGGGCAAAAACACCGAGGGCCAGATTCCGCAAGTACAAAAGGATTTGCAAGAAAACTAAGCACAGCCTGTACTGGGAGGCACAGATTTGGTTCACCCAGGAGATCAGGGTCTCAGCTGGGAGAGCACCCATGAGCATCCAACACTGGGCCTTGGCACAAGCTCCAAGGAGAATTTCTGCCAAGGAAACTGTGAGCCAGTGGCGTGCTCTGCCCAGACCTCCTTCCCCAGCTGCCTCACGGTCACCCTGACCTACGGCCAGAGCACCCAGCCTAAGGGCACTGGATGGTGGGGGCTGCCCTGGAGGCAGCAGGGCAAAGCCACCAGCATGAGAGCAGCACAAGTGGGAATCCAGCCCGGGCTGCGAGCGTAGGGGGGGGTTAAGCAAATAAATAAATAGGGCAGGACTCGGCGAGGCACTGATCTGACACGCCGAGCGCCCGCTTGGGCAGCCTCCAGCGGCCCTGCTCACCTGGGGCTCCCAGGAGGGCTGCGAGGCCTCCTTGGTGCTGGGAACCCACAAAATCCCAGGAAGCGTAGGGAAAAAGGATATGGCAGGGAATAAATCCCCCTTTTTCCCTACCTTCCCACCCACAAAGCTTTCAAAAAAAGCCCCCAGCCTCCTTGCTGCTGGGAACCCACAAATTCCCAGGAAGCACAGGGAAAAAAGGGGCAAAAGGATATGGCAGGGAATAACTCCCCCTTTTTCCCTACCTTCCCACCCATAAAGCTTTCAAAAAAACCCCCAGCCTCCTTGGTGCTGGAAACCTGCTGGGAACCCAAAAATTCCCAGGAAGCATAGGGAAAAAAGGGGCAAAAGGATACGGCAGGGAATAACTCCCCCTTTTTCCCTACCTTCCCACCCACAAAGCTTTTTAAAAAGCCCCCAGCCTGCTCGCAGCCCACGGCACGGGGAGCCCCGTCTCCGCCTGCGCCCCGCTCCCGCGGGCTCTGGATCGCCTCGTTCTGCCAGTTCTTTGCACCTTATTTGACTGCTGAAGGGAGAATCAAACAAAGCAGCCAGCCAGATCTCCTATCAAGTTCTTTCTTGCACCGTAAATCTCACAGCCTCGACGCTTTGCAACTCAACCGCTCCAAAAAGGGCGTTAAGCAACACACACGGGAGCAGCTCCAGAGTTTGCAGAAAAAAAAAAGGGAACAGGGGGTTCAGCTTCCAGCCTGCTGGGAAGTTTCATGGGAAGAGTGGGATCCAGAGAGACACCTCAGTGCTAAGGGCAGCGCTGAAAAGGTCTTCCTGGAAGAGGGCGAAGAGGGCAAAGATGGGAGGAAGGGCGTAAAGCAGTTATTTATTTATTTCCTACATGTGTGTGCAAGACTACTTCACCTACGATTATGCAAAAGAAAGGCAGAGGCGATTTAAAAGTTAATACATTAATTTGAAAAAAAAAAAATTAAAAGTTTTACAAAAATAAAAAGGGAGATAGGGAGATTTAAGCCTTAAGAGTTTTTCTTTCGCCCTCCTGCTTTCTCTCAATTTTTTCCCCCCTTGCAAGTGAAAAAAAAAAAAAAAAAGAGGTAAAGAAACTGGAGAGTTTTGGAAGGAACAAATCCGCCTCTGTGGACTGGGTTTCCCCTCCCCCAACAAAAACAAGCACTCAGGGCTTGAAGGAATTTGCAGGCAGAGATCTGCCAAAAACATTGTGAAAAACTATGGGGGATTCATTGGAAACAGATGGCGTTTTCAGCTGTAATTCTGAAATTCTCCCCTTTTCTGACACAATACAAACATCGGGGCCGGGGGCGGCGGGGGGGCCCAGCCCCGCGGCGGGTGCGAGCGGCCGGCCCGGGGGTGCCGATGCTTGCGGGACCATTTGGTTGCCATCCCGCCCTCGGACAGCACAACAGCTCCCGGCCCAGCCAGGACGAGTTTTCCGAGCAAACGAGGCTGCCGAGCCCCCGGAGCCGTGCGGCGGTGAGCGAGAAGGGGCGGCCGCCCGGAGCGCCCGCGCATCCCCCGCCCGCCCAGGTGCGCCCCGCGGCCGCGCTCCCCTGGCCGGGGCCGTGCGACCCCCGAGCCCCCCACAGACCCCAAATCACACCGCAAACACCCCCCGAGCCCCTCCGACACCGCTCCCCGGCTCTGCCCTCCGCGGGGGCTCGCGGCGTGGAGCACACACCGCTCCGACGGCAGATATTTCCCATGGGGGTGTTCATAGGTGGGTAACCCCACCAGCGTGCCCCCTTCCCCTCGCGGCAGCCGGGAAGGGCAGAAGAAGGTAACCTGGCGCTGTCAGGAACACCTCCCTCCTCCCGGCTGCCTTCGCCGCTTTGATTTCCACCATCTCCTTCCTTGTGGGATGAGGAGCGGGGAGACAAAGAAGATGAGGTCAAGGAGAAACACCCACCGCGACTGCTCGGGGAGCGGGGAATTGGGGGTGCACGCACCAAAACCGAGCCCCACTTGCTTATTTTAAACATGTGGCAAACTGCTGCGAGGAGAGGGAGAGGGAAAGAGGCCCAGGGACAGGGGAACGGGGGCGGCGATCCAAGGGCTGCCAGAAACACAAGGAAAAAGTCTGCAAAATAAAGAGGCTGTTCCTTACCTGAAGGGAAGATGCAGAGAAAGACGGGGAGGATTTGGAAAAGTCCCAGGGCTGTGGATCCTGCCCCTCTCCCCATACCCATCCATCCAGCTCGAGCTTTAACCACTATCCTCTCCCTGAAAGAAGAGTTTAAAAAGGAAAAAGAAAAAAAAAAAAAAAAAGGAAAAGGGGAGAGAGGAAGAGGGGAGAAAAAAAAGGGAAAAAATAAATCAATCGAAAGAACTTGGGGGGAAAAAAAAAAGAAATCAAAAGCCCCGCATGGCTCCGCGGAGCGCGGCAGGCACGGGCGGCCCCAGCTCCGGGCTCTGCACTGAAAGATTACACAGACTTTTTCTCCTTCTTCTCCTCCTCCTCCTCCTCCTCTCCGTCCCCTCCCATTCCAACCCAGCCCCAGCCATCAATCATCCCGCTGCCTCCCAATGCCTGCATCCTCCGCTGCGCCTCCTCCTCCGAGCGCGCCCGCCTCCCAGCCATGCTGCGGGAAGGGGCGGGCGCGGCCGCGGCCATGGGAGCCGGGCTGGGAGGAGCGGGGAGAAAGAGCCGGGCAGAGCCCGGACAGGGGGCTGGAGATGGGGATGGAGCCGCCAAGCCTGCTGTGCCCCCAGGGAAGGGGGCGGCGGTGGTCTCACGCAGGATGGGTAACGGGAAGGGTTCTTGATGTGTGCCAGCATCGCAGCTCGGGTGGCAGTTTGGGAGAGGGGATTCCTCCCACCCCATCAGGTCTCAACACACACTGTGCCTTCCCTGCCTCTCTCTCGTGGGCCTGCCAAGAGTCTTTTGATCCAAAGAACAAGGTAGCCTGGCCCTGGGATCCTGCGCCCAGAATTTATGCAGTTTGGGGTAAAGGGCTGCCGTACAGCACAGGAGGGAAACTGAGGCAGGGAGGGTTTGGGCAGGTGGGGGGTAGGGGTGTGACAGCGACACTAAGGTCTCCACCCTGCTGGGGGATGGTGTTCCCCCAGCACATGGAGCTCCTCCATGTCTTCCCAGCCCTGGCACCATGGTAGGTTGAGAGTTTCACAACAGTTCCAGGTCATTCACCCGCACCTGCACTGGCAGCGGTGAAGTAACCCCAGGTGACTCAGAAACAGCAACTCTCATAGATCCTTATCATTAGACTGGCACTCCTTACATAGGGGCACGGTTGTCAGGTGCCCAAATCCAGCTGCCAGCCCACCAAGAACTGATGGAGATGAATAACAATACCTAAACTCACTCAGGGCCACCACCACTGCCTCCTGTGCACTTACAGACCTGGATGTTCACTGGGGGAAAGTCTCACTAATTCTGTTGGTAGGGTTGTCCCAAGGTCTCACTTTTAAGCCTCCCTTAGAGACCCTCTGGGCAGCCCCAGGCAGACACCAACCCTGGGAGAACCCTGCCTGCTCACAGACCACCAGATGGAACAGCAGCTTGGAGCACACAGGCATTTGCCTGCTGGGTTTCAAGATCCTGCTCTTTTCTTCCTCCCGAAAAGCCACAGCGTGGAGGTGAGCAGATTGGATCTGCATCCCCACCATCCCAGGGGTCTGTTACACCCATGAGAGGGCTAGGCTAGGAGGAAAGCATCCACTTAGCTTGGATCTCTTAAAAATTTCCCTTGAGCGATGTTCTAGCCACAGTGAACTAAGACCACTTCTGAATGAGGGTGCCCACGAGTGTAGGCTTTAATGACTTCCCTGTTTTGGATCATTAGCTCTCCTTTGATGGCGTGTCCCTTTGCCATCCGGATGTTTCATCTCCTTTCTTTTGGGGTTCTTATGCAAAGAATAAAAGGATGCTGGTTGTTTCACACCACCCTTCTCCCAACTCTGTAAGACCATGCTTCTTTCCTCCTGCCAGTTGGTATAGGTTGGGATACTCCTTGACATTTCTTTTAATTATTCTTGGAAACCTCCTCTTCTAGCTCATAAACCTCCTTAAGGATGCTTTTTCAAGTGACTGTGGCTTAAAATCTCTAATAGCAGTTTGTGATCTCCTTCCTGTCATGGACTGCATCTGTGATCCAGTACAACAAATATCCCATAGAAGAAGGAAAAGGAGATGGGAATAAATATCCAAGAAGCAAAGATATCTTTTAACACCTATCTATTTCCCCATGAGGGGAGTGAGCCTCCATGCCTCCAAAAAAGGAGGAGCTTCTCTGGGGCTTTATCCAGGCTGCAACAGGAATTAAAACACTGCAGCTTTTCCATCTGGGACCCAGATGGGATCCAAAAATCCTGTGGCCCTGCCTGCCTAACGGAATATCTGCCTTGGTCCTGCTGGTCCTAGAGCTGTGCTCAGATGGTGTCCACTAAAGTCAGAGGGAGCTCTGTGTGCAGAGGAGCTGCCAGAGTGGGCAGAGCTGGGCAGGAGATGAAAGCTGGCAGGCCGGATCCAGACCTGTAGCAGAGGCAGTGTGGGAGGAACGCCGACTCGAAGCACCTCTTTGTGGGGGATGTCAAACAGGGGCAAATATGTCCAAACCCTGCCAGCTGCTCCTACCACCCAAGAAGAAATGCCTGCTGATGGGATGTGTAGGCAGCTGGAGCTGGAAGGGGCCTAGGGGGAGGAGAGAGAGGGTCTGTGAGCTGGGGAGAGCCCAGGGAAGGGGGGGGAGATCCAGGGGATGGGGCTCCAGACCTCAAATCCCTTCCTCTTGCTCCCACCCTCTCCTCTTGCAATCCAACTTCTGCTTTTATTTCAAAATAAAAAAACATAATTTCTGCTGTTATCCTGGCTGATGACATCTAACATGATCTGTTTAACTAAAAAAAAAACCCATCTGAATTACGAACTTTTAAAAGCCAGCTGTTAAATAGCTGCTGCGAGGCTGCTTTGATGGTTTGACCTAAAGCACCACTTTGGTATTGCTGTTTTGGGGCAGGCTGACACATTGCAACGATAGCCTGGAATCCAGTCTGAGGCATTACAGTTAAAATAAGACCCTTGATGGAAATTCTGCCTTTGGTGTAGGGAAAACTGGGCTGCCATAAAGCAACGGTCGGATGCCCCTGGCTCCAGTTTGTAAAAATTTCTCCTTGATTTTGCTCCGTTGCATCATGCATTGCAAATGGGATTGCTGTTCTTGGCACTGATCAAAGCAGCGGATTTCACTGGAGAAAACAACAGATGTGTCCAAACCGTAACTTTGGGGAGGAAAAGGCCCCAAATAAGGTGTGTTTCTGAAATCCTGCTCCGCCTTACGCGTTTTCGAAATAAACTTCACCTTTCTGTTTAGCTGAATCAAAGCTCTGGACTTTAAATCGCCTACTGAATCAGAGGCTGTGTGAAATTCAGATCTGTGCCCTGCTTTATGGCGATATCTAGGCTTGGAAATGTGGAGCTACTGCGTTTCCCCCAACTTCTTTCCTTCTCAAAGCCCATCCGGGACTCCCTGTTCAGGCAGCTTTGAGCCTGATGCTCCTTGCAAACAGAATGTGGGAAACCACCCACCGCTGACATGCAACCACTGCAGCGGCTCAGCTCCGGGGCACAGGCGCCTCCGTGGTCATCTGCACCTTGTTGCCGTGTTTGGTGTAACTGTGGAGGGGTGGCACGCAAATCACAGCCTTCTCCGAGGTATTTGCAGGATGCTGGAGGAGTCACAGTTCCCGTGGGACACTCAGCTGGGCTGAACTTTCCTTTTCTCTGCCCTGCGTGGCTGTGGGCTTCAGTGGGGCTGAGTGAATGTGGCTGATTTGAAGCCAGAGGTTTGCAGATGAGGGCTGCCCTTACAGCCTTCCTAATGGAATCATTCACTACCTGTAATTATATGGCTAAAATAGTAAACATGGGTATTTCTGAGGGCTGCAACTAGTAGTTAGACGAGTGGATGTCGGGGCTCCTGGTCTGCTCCTGACTCTCCCGTGAACTTTCTGTGTGGCCACTTTTCACACCACTATCTCCACACTCCTGCTCTGCCTCAGGACACGGTGTTCAACTCATGGCTTGTCTGGGATAAGCCATAATCACTCCTGCAGGAAGCTAATCCTGAAATGCTCTGCAGGGATATGTGTGTGTTTGGGGTGAGCAGCAAAAAGCAAGCTGCTCCTTAAAGGAAGAAGAAAGGAAGTTTGGAATGGAAACCCCCAAGTTGTTGCCTGGAGAGGTTTGACAACTGATCCCAAAATGTTTGTGAAAATAAAAGCAAACATTTGTGCACTGAACAATTCCCTTACTAAAGAAAAAAACCCTCAGAATAAGAAGAACCAAAAATACCCCAACATCTTATGCAGTAACAGCCACTTCTTATATCTGCAATTGAATTTAAAGACCTTCCTTTTACTCATCATTCCAAGCTGCCAAATATGCACCTAAACCCCCTTCCCTACCAATGTTTCCTTGCAGGTAGAGCAGGAAAATGAACCCCCAGGATCTCCTTAGTGGCCTGCACTGAACTTTGGCATCAGCTGGATGGGGCAGGCAGCGGGGATGGCACGGAGCGGGGCTTTGAAGGGTGACCCACTCCTGCGTAGCAAAGGGCAGAGAGGAGTTTGTTGGTTTATCTAAACCCTCCTTCCCACAGCTGTGAACATCAGCCTCACCAACCTGGCTGTGTAAAAAGAGGCCAGTTGTGAAAGGTGGAAAAAAAATACAACTTTGTGCCACCAGTAAATGAAATGTAAGAACTCTTTGTTGACCTGCATCCTTGCATCTGCAGGTTAACTGATTATCAGCGACCCTCACTGAAGTCACAGTGGGTAACCTTCTCTCTCCTCAAATTGCCTGCTCCACGGCCACAGCCATAAAAATCACTAAATGCTGAAAAACAGCCAGGCTGCATAAGGGGAAGGGAAGATGGGCTGGTGGAAAACTTCCAGTCTTACCCACGACAGAAAGCAAAACAAGCAGGGATATTTTAAGGCAAATAGAGTTCATCACATTGAATTTTTTTTTTTGGACTTGTTAACACTCATTTGTGTCTCTCCCTTTCCCTCGCCTGCAAAGCCCTGGGGGGGGGTGAGGCCCAATTCGTACACATGGGAACATGTAACCATCCCTTGTTCGGGAGTGTTTGGAGGGCTGGCTGGAATTCACCATCTGTATATTTCATTCTCTGCAGCGAGCTGGTCTGCCTGGCCCAGTCTCCTCTTTGGGGTAGATATCAAGCAATATCTCTGTAGTGCTATCTTCTTCACATCTGGGCTCCCCTCTAAGCAAAAATAGAAGATGGGCTGGGAGGTTCCCTAGAGCAAGTTCAAATGGCCAAATGTCAGCTCAGCAGAAAAGATGGGTAAGTCTGAACTGCCAAAAAATGATCAGGATCATAGAATCACGGAATGGTTGGAGTTGGAAAGGGCCTTTTAGAACATCTAGTTCTGATTCCCCTGCTATGGGCAGGGACACCAGAAGAATTGCAGAGAACTGGGTGCTTATCAGCAGAGACAGAAGCCCAGTCTGTGTGATGGGACAGTCTTTCTGTGCTGCTTTTAAAAGCTCCTGACATGTCGAGAAAGTGCAAACACAGCCCACTAATTCCCCTCCTCTGAATGACAGGTCAGCTAAGGACATCTCCTCGATCCTATTTAAAGGGGGGAGATGGCATCGAGTGTTTGCAAG
The DNA here is from genome assembly GCA_039654755.1 of Calcarius lapponicus. Taxonomy (NCBI): domain Eukaryota; kingdom Metazoa; phylum Chordata; class Aves; order Passeriformes; family Fringillidae; genus Calcarius; species Calcarius lapponicus. The sequence goes on along the minus strand of CM077473.1, from coordinate 6,009,679 downwards.
CCTACATCTGCAGCCCTTTGAGCAAGGGCTGTTTGAAGGATCCTCTGGAAAAAGCTCTGTGAAACCCAATCAGCCTTGCCAGGTCTCCTTCTGTCAATTTGCAGCAGCAGTGGCCAGAAATACAACCCAACACAGGATGCCTTTCCTGCATTCTCAGTTGTGAGACACTGAGTGACAGTGACCTCAGCTGATTTAAAACTTTGTCCTGAATATCTGAGAAAGAGACATTCCTTCTTATGGGGGGAAAGCCCCCCAAACCCAAACAACTTTAAACCAGCATTTCTGTGGGTATTTTGGCAAAGGAAAATGGGAGTTTTTGTCAAGGGGGAGCATCTTGGAGTTGGCACCAGGAGTCCTCCCCGGCATGCCTGGCTTGGGGCTGGGCTGGGCTGGGTTAGGGTTGGGCTGCGATTAAGGCTGAGACTGGGGCTTGAGCTGGGACTAAGGCAGGGTTGGAGCTGAGCTGGGACTGGGGGGAACTGGGCTGGACTGGGATTGGGCTGGGCCGGGGCTGCGGCCCCACTGGGTGGTGCTGTTATCCCTGCGCCGCCTGCAAAAGTATCCAGTTTATAAAATAAATGCAATCCAACGCCGCCTTAAACCACATGACATAACAGCAGCTTGCGAGCTCCCATTAAAATCTCAATTTGGGGAAATTGATTCTACCTCTGAGCAATTGCGATGCAATTACTCCAACAGGCAGCAATCAAGAATCACATCAAAACAACACCAAACTTTCATCTCCTGCCTCACAACCACCACCACAACAAAAAGCACCTGTCTTGCAAACGCAGCCCGGTTTCCATAAATATATGTAATTTTTAGGAAGGGCAACGTGCATGTCCCAGAGTGGAAGCTCGGACAGGGGCTGCTTTGCCTGGTGCGTTTGTCCTGTCCTGTGTGGGGGCTTTATTCTGTCCCCCCCGTCTCCTGGAGGAGATATTGGGCTATTTACGGGCTCAGGACATCAGGAACGAAGTCGCTCCCGCTGCCCTGCCGCACTCCAGCTGCCCAGCCTCTCCCTGCGCACAGATGTGCCCGTCCCAGCCGTGTCCCACATCTGTCCAGCTGTCACCCCCCGCCCTCCTCCCCTCGGGGCTCCTAAACCCCCCAAGCACTTCCGAACCAGGGGAGAGCTTTGTGTCCCCGCTCCGGTCTCGATAACCGCGATCAGCCCCGGGATGAGCAATCCGAGGGAAAGGGGGAAATATTGGGGAGGATGTTTACAGTTCTCCTCAGTGGTCTGCAAGGAATTACTCGACTGACTTAGCGCAGCAGGGAGCAGCTTTAGTGGCAACCATCAGAAGGGAGGATAAATGAATAACCTCATGCATGCCAGCTAGCGCCGAGCCGGGCGGGCAGCGCTGGGCAGGGGGAGCGGGAAGAATCCAGGTTCTTTATAAAAACGGCCGGGAAAGGGGAGCCAGGAGGGGACCGGGAGCCTCAACAGGTCCGGAGGAGGAAGGGCCATGCAGGGAACCGGGGGACATGCGGCCGGGGGGTCCCCAGCCCCCTCCCCGCTTACCTTGGCGGCCGCATCAGCCTCTCCAGCCCCGCGGGGGTCGGCGCAGGCAGCGGCGGCTTTTTTTTTTTTTTTTTTTTTGGTATTCTTTTTTTCCAGGAGGGGTAAATCAAACAAAAATAAAAAGCGAAATAAAATAAAACCCAAAGGAAAAAAAATAGTAAAAGCCCGCGAGGGTGGCAGGCGGGGTGGCGGGGGGGTGGAGGCCGAGGGGCGCGGGCAGCCCCCCGCCCTGCGGGCAGCCCCGGCGGGGTGCAGCGGCCTCGCTCAGCGGGACGCGGGGAGCCGCATCGCCCTCCCGGAGCATGTGAGAGGCGGCCGAGGAGATAGAGCCAGATAGGGAGGTCCCCTCCCTCCTTCCCTCCTCCCTCCTTCCCTCCGCACACGCCGAGCAGCGTCGCTCGCAAGGAGCGGCGGAGGGAGGGAGGGAGCGAGGGAAGGAGGGAAGGAGGCGCAGCCCCGCCAAGGGGGGGGCTGGGGGGTCTCCGCTGCAACACCCCCGACCCCCGGCACCCCCTCTCCGTGTGCAGGCAGACAGGGCTGGGGGACGTGGAGGAGGATTTCAGGGTTTTCCCGGGCTGGCGGGGATGCTCCACCTGCAGCAGGGGAAGTGGGGTTTGGTTTGGGGGGCAGCCCCCTCTCCAGCCCCTGGGGTGCGTGTAGGTGCTGAGAGCATCTTCACATTGATGGGGGATGGTGACAAAGAGTGGGACTGGGGGCGGGAGGAGGACCCTCAGCAGGACTGTGCAGTGGGGAAGGGATGGAGACCCCAGGCTGCTCTCAGAGCCCCTCAGTGTAGCTGCCCAGCCCAGCTGCCCCAGCACCCAGCATTGCTGAGAGCTGGGCAGCGTGGCAGCTCGCCCTCAAGTCTCCCCAGCGCTCCTGGTGAGAGGCCTGTGGGGGCTGGTTTTGGCAGGCACGGGTACCAGGGCGATGGGAAAGCTCCGGGTGCCGGGCTGTGCCAACCCAAGTGTCAGACACACAATTCATTACGGCAGCCCCAGAGCCACAAACACTAAATATGCCGTCGCCGTAGCGCGGGGATAATAGCAGCTCTTTGCAAAGTGTTTCTTTCTCCCCTTTCTCCTCTGTGTGCAAGAGACAGCGACTGCAGAGAGCACACAGCAGCTCTCCGCTGCTTGATTAAGTCAGCAGTGAAGACAAAATGTGCCTGTACAGCTCAGGCTTAAGGAGGGATTTGAGTGTGTGTAAGGTACAAATTAGAAAATGGATGTGATTTAATCACAACAAATCTAAACAGCCCTGCTACAGAAACCTTGCCATCAAAGAGGGCTTTCTCTTAAATGTGGGCACAGTGAGTGTATAGTCCTGACAAAGGAACAACGTGTTTGGGGATGAGTTATTAAAGCAGGAACAGAGAGAAGACTGGGGAAAGCCTGATGTATACCAGATAAGTTATCAGTTATAGAAGGAACGGCTTCCTTCCGTAATAATTATTTGCAAATCAGTCCTCAGTTCTGGATACTCTGGTGTCTGGACACCACAGCAGAGACAGAGCAGCTTCTGTCAGGCTTGGGATGCTGCACAGACAGGAAACCAGGCACAGACCCTGCCTGGGAGAAGGTAAACTGCTTGTTCAGAGGAGCCCAAGTGAATGCAGCAGACAAAGAGGAGGGGGGAGAAGCGATGGCAAGGCCAGGCCTTCCTGCAGGTGTGCACAGTGGGTCGGGCGCGAGTCCCAGGCTGTAAAATACTGTACACTGGAGCGTTACTAATCCCAGCTCTCGGGGACTGTGCCCCTGCTGGCTGGGGGGGCACTGGCACCGCCACCACGGCAGCTTTGGCTGTGCTGGGGAAGGGCTTCCCTGAGAAGACAAAGCACCAGACAGAAGAATGCTAATGCACAGGGCGCTGAGGTGCCTTGGTAACAGCAGCAGAGCATTGTGGCGGCAGCAAATTGGTGCTGGGCCCTGTTCCTGTTGGGAACCAGGAGCCCCAGAGTGGGGAGGCTCCACCAAAGGCCAGCTGCATTCGTGGGAACTCTCAGAAGTCTCCGCTGGCCGCTTCCCCCGGCTCTTATCGGCGCACCCGTTAATCTTTGGCATCCCAACAGGAGTTGGCACCTCCAGTTCCAGGTGCAAGGTGCATGTCTTTGACCTTGCCATTTCCTCTATAAACTCCCTGCGAGGTGTGAGAGCAGCAACGGCCCTGCATGGGCGCCTTCTGGGGAGCTCAGTCCCTGTGGCGGCAGCAGCGCCCAGCTGGCAGGGCAGGGGTGAGGATGATGGTGGGTCCTGGGGCAAGAGAAGGCCTCTGGGGGGGTGAACTGTTGTCCAAGAGTACTGATGTAAATTTGGTCCCCAGGTCAAAATTAGATCCAGCATATTCAGATTTCCCTTTTCTTTGCTTGTCTGGTGAATCCCCAGTTTAGTGCCTGTGAGCAGTTTCTTAGCCCTGGAGATGAATTTGCCACTCTGTCTGTGCAGGGACCTTCCTGGCCACAAACCAAACAAAGCAAATAGTGCCAGGAGAGTTTGTCCTTCCAGATATGATTAAGACAACGTGAGTGAGCAGGCAGGTAAAGGAGGAGCTTGGCCATGGGAGAAGAGGAGCATGAGACCCATTATCAGGAGGCAGGTGGCTGTCCTGAGAAGCAGGAGGACTCAGGTGACTTGGGGAATATTGATGGGTTGGGATATGCCGTAGAATCATAGAATGGTTTGGGCGGGAAGGGACCTTAAAGATCATTCAGTTCCAGCCCCATGCCATGGGATATGTGGCAGAGATCACAGCTCACTGACACTGGTGGAAATAATCTTTAAGAGTTTTTGGGCATCACCAGGCTGATGTGCAGGTGCAACTGAGAGCATGAGACACACAAGCTTTTCATCTGCCATTTCCATCCATGCATGAGGATTGCCTAAACCTATTATTTTGAAGGCATTTTCCATGCTGCAGCTATCTTCCATGACCTCTAAAAGATCTGGCTGATCCTGATCTCAAGATGAAAGATTGCCACCTCACGGGCTGTGAACACCCGTCTGTGAGATTAGGTCCTGAATTATTAATACAATCAATGACTACCTCTTTTCATCCTGGAAGAGGCACAAAGGAAAGCTACGGGGGCCCTGACAGGGAGGGAGGATTCTCAAGCAAGGGGGGAAGAAGTCACCAGTGGAAACTGGTTTTCTTTGGGTGGAAACGCCTCCTGTGTCTGTTTGATTTTGGAGGCAGGAACAATGGCACCATTCAGGAGGTGACAACCCAGCTGTGTTGGTAGGGCTGATGGTGGCGCTGGGAAACTTGTGTCCCCAAGGGAGGGCATTCTTCCTTCCAGCCCCTCTCCTGCATTCAGTACATCGTGGGCTGCACTAAAATGGGGGCCCAAAGAGCCTGAACTGCAGAGCTAAAGCTGGAGCCACTGAGGAGAGGAGGAGCTGGGGAGCAGGGGGATGTGTTCATCCTTTCAGTGCACAAAGCTACCAACACCTACACTCACAGGTCACACCTGTGTTTTGTGGGGTGCCTGGTGGGGTTTCTTCACCATGGGAAGGATGTGGACATCACCAGACTGGAGCGAGGGATGGACTGCAAGGCCAAGCTTTTGCTGCCTGGAGCACAGTAACTTTTCCTTTCCCTTCTTCCCTGTGGAAACTTCAGTCTGGAGGTGTTGTGACCATGTGCTGCTGGGTCTCTGTCCTGATCTTTACACTTTTCCTTGGCTTGAGCCTGACTGACCTATTTGGGGCATTTTGGTGATATTGGTTCCTTTCTCTTTTCCCTGTTGCATGTGGGAGGAAGGTACCATGGCCCCATCCTCATCCAGGGCCAGAGAAAATTCCCCAGTTCTGAGCCCCACATAGAAAATTAAGCTAGTTGGAAACCAAAAATAAAATTCTGTCTTTGCTCTGTTTTTCAAGAGGTTAAAAAAATTTATTGCGCTAGTGAAGCTATTCTTTCTGGGTAGATAATGTAAAGCATTGCTTCAGTGCTGGCCAAAATGTCTGAGAAACATTTTTTCCCCTCCTTTTAATTAAAGTTCATATTAACATTGCAAATAAGATAAGAAAAGAAGTGTTCAGTTACAATTATGTAGCGCTTTGTGATCACAAACAGATTCTGTAATCCCTACTCAGGGGGTTTCAGAGCTGAATTTAGCTTATTTCAGAGTACAAAGTTGAGCTCAGCCAAGACTGCTCTCCTACTCTGTATGGTCCTCATCTGTGCTCTGGTCACACAGGGGACTCATGGCAAGCCAGGCTGCACAGCCAACAACATCCCACAGATGCATCAGCTGCCCTGGCTGGGGACCAAACCTCCTTTTTGCCTAGGCAGCTATTTATTAATATTCTTCTACCTATTACTTTTAAACTGATGCTTGCTTCAAGCATCAAAACCTGGTACTGGTTCAGCTGCAGCTGCTGATGGGCTCATTCCCAGAGATGTGAAACTCTTCACTGTGCCTGAAAGTGAGCATTTATGGGCTCTGACCTGGTCAGTGTTGTCCTCTCCTAAGCAGGGCCATGGCCCATGGGCAAAAGCGGGATCCTGAGCAGGTGGAAATATTTCTCCTCCCTCACCTGTGCTTCTAAACTGTCTGACCTTAAAGAATTTGCAGCAGGCATGGGAGTAGTCCCCTGGGTTCAGCGTGGCCATCCTGTGTTTAAATTTAGGCACAAGTTGAAATATCTGACTGAGAGCCTTGGAGTGACATTTACAGTAGAGCAACCCCTGGCACTTAATGGACTTAATGGAGCAACACAATCCACAGCAAATGTGAGGTTCAGTGCCAGGCTGTGCACGGATAAAGCTGCAGAGACAGGGAGATGGACAGGAGTCAAGTGCATCTGGGCTTCTGGAGAGCAGCCCCAGCTGCTCATGGCTTCTGCTGTCATTCCTTGACTTGATGTCACAAGATGGAAAGAGCAGAGGATGGAAGGTCAGTGGCAAGAGGATGCCCTCTCCACAAAAATAGTCCTTTGCTGTGCTGCAGAGCTCTACCTCCGTTTCCAGGCAGCTGTTAGAGAAACATTTTTACATCATTATGTCTCCTAGAGCGATCCACCAAGAGGAGCTTAGGGAGGCATTAGGGTTTTATGTGAGTTTAGGTTGCAGTTTGCAAAAGTGCTTTGTTCCTAAAACGCTGATTAGGTTTGCTGCAGACACTGGTGCGTTAGAGGCAAGTCTGGCTACAAGGAGAGGAAAAAGTCACCTGCCAAGCAATTTGGAGAGCTTAGGCTCCCCAGATAATTCAGTTCCATCAGGTGACTCAGGCAGGACACCACCAGAAGAGTCTCCAGTTTGGAAGGCCACATCTGGAGAGTGAGTGGTGAGGTAAATGAAAAGCTCAGCCAAGGATTTTGGGATTGTTCTGGAGAGATAGTGTTAACTTCAATCACTAGAGATAAAGACTAATGAAGGTCTAAGCTCCAAAAAGCAAAGGAGCAATGTGGAGGGACTCAATACCACCAAAACATCATGAAGACTCTGAAGAAGCATTAAATAATTAATACAAATGTCTGAAGGCACCTTAGACCTTTCTCCCCGTTTCAAGCTATGCACTGTGGGGAAGATTAGCCAAGTTTGAGATTACCCAAACCCTTGTGCCCCACCGTGCAGGGCTGATGTCCCCCTCCCTGGGACCAGCCACCCTCCCCTCTGCTGCTGCTGGTGACCCCCTCTCGCTCCCTGCTCTGCTCCAGTGCCTCCTCTCCGAGGGAACACAAGGGGGAATACAAATTGGGCAGCACTGGAGCATATGGAGGGGAAGAATGCTCAGCTGTGAGTTTCAGGGATGGGTATTATACAAACCCAGCCACCAGCACGTCACCTTTTCAAAGGCTTCAAATCCGCTACAAATTGCTTCTGAATGACAATGGGAATTTCTCGCCCTTCACAAAGCCCCCCGTATTAGCATCTTTATTGGAATAAACTAGCTAATTTCTGCAGTCCAAGGGCTGGTCTGGAGAATCTCTAATTCTAATTAGATGGATATTCATCAGCACCCTGATGCTTGCAGGGTGTCTAGTCCAGCCAGGGGCTGCCACCTGCCCAAGTGTGGATCAGACAAAGGGAAGGGGAGCGTTCAGTCCCCGGGGCCAGCAGCAGAGCAGGACACTGCAGGGACTGAGGGGTCCTTGTAATCCTCAATTTGTTCTTTGTGCCATTTGTTAATTCCCAGGCACAGGGTGGGGAGCCTGTGCTTGCAGGAATAATGATAAATCTGTGCCCTTCACCATCCCTGTCTGGCAAATAAACCTACAGCTAAGCCAGGCTGGCTGACTGTGGCCTGACTGAAACACTTTAGGAGTGGAAGGAGATTCAGTCTGTCTGTCTGTCCATCCTGAATAACTGCATGACACCTTGTCATTAAAATCAGCATTTATCTTGGAGAGTGGTTGTGGGGTTTCTCCAAACCAAGGGCTGATGCCTTGCAGTTGGCAGCAGTACACAGATGAAATTTCTTCTTTGTTGCTACCAGTAGATTCCATAAAGAGAAAGGAAAAAGAGAAGAGATAAGCAAAAATCCATAAACATAAATACCCTAAAACTAAACCTCGATAATTTTGCAGGGAAGCAGAGCTTATTTCTCACTATGCACTGAAAATGTGAATATTTTGGAGGGCTTTTCCTGGACGTGTGTTCCTGGAGCATTAATTAATTGGGCATTCACTGACCTGGCTCATAGCCAGGATGGCTCAGGACTGTCCCAGGACTGTCCCCACAAAAAATCCTGATCTATAACCCAGGTACCAGCCATGCTGTAGTAACTGCAGTGCTGTCAAGAGGGAGAGTGAGTGATGTGCCTTCCTGCCCATAGCAGGCATCTTTAATCTCTGATCTGTTTGGCCAGAAGTGGCTCAGATCAGTTGCATTCAGTGGCTCCCAGTGTCAGCAGGGCAGTATTTTCCCTTTGTTTTTCTGTTAAACTCTTGGATTTAACCCATGGGGCATGGCTGCTCAGGAGCATTGAAGTCTCCACGGTGTCGTTTGCGGGGGACAGATCCTTCAGATTTTATTCTCTTACAAGGTCAGGCTCCGTGGAGAAATGCTGGAAATGTCTCATCTCTGTGCTGAATAAACACAGCCTGAGGGCAATGCGGGGCTGGTTTTGACACTGTCTGTCTAATTGTCAGAAGAGTGAAGCCCCCCAGATGTGCAGCATCAGAGGCAAAGCTGGTGGCTCCAGAGTCCTCATAAATTCTGTGCTTCCCCCAGTGTGCTGTGGACGAGGCAAAGCAGCAAGCCCATGCCATGCTGCTGTCCCTGTGCTTCCCCCATGGATAAATCTGTGCCTGTGGTGTGTCCTGAGAGCAGCTCACTGCCCTTCACACCAAGCACAACCACCCAGCGTGCAAACCCATTCCTTTCTGTGCCTCCCACCTCTCTGAGGGTTAATGGAAACAGGAGATGGGCTGCTGAAATGCCAGTAAACAAGGCTCAGCTGCTGAGGGGAGAAGGTCAAAGGACAAAAATGAGAACAAGTCTGTGCTCAGCCTGGCTGCTGCTGCTGCCACCTGCCCTGGCTCCAGGATGGAAATTGCTGCTTGACTCTGCCTTCCTCCTGTTGAAGGTCTCACCCTTCATCCAGGCTCTCTTTGTATTTCAATGGATTTGCCAGAGGCTTTCTTCTCTCCTAGACCAGAGGCTGAGAGTCCCATGGACGCAAATTATCTTGTTCTGGGTTTTTCTGAGATGGAGACACAAGGGTTCCTGCTGAGTAGGGGATTTGACCCAAAAGGTGCACAGCAGTGAGGTTTGCTTCCCATCATCCAAAAAACCCAGTGAGGTTTGCTTCCCACCACCCAAAAAATGCCAGGCCACCCCTTGCCTGATGCAGCACCGTACGCAGGCAGATTGCAGAGCCTGAGCCATGGTGCTGCCTGCTTTGTGAGCCTTGCTGCAGACTTATTTATGCTGGAAAAAAATATATTTGTGAATATTTTCCCCAGCCACTGATAGGCAGCCACTGCTGGGGTGGGATGTGGGAGCCTTGATACAGGTTTTCCTATCCCTTGCCAGTGCTCCTGTCCCAAGTATCAGCCATCTTTCAGCAGTGCTCTGGTGATGGGATTAATGTGCATTAGGAGGTTTTGTTCTCATCTCTCCCTGGGAGGATCAGATGCAGTGAAATATCTCATTTTGCTGGTTGCTTTTTGAAAAATGTGTGGTATGTGTTAATGTTAGAAAGGCAAGGTCAAAGGAACAGGCCCGCAGGACACAGGGCTGGAAAAACCCTTTTAGGGCAAGGATTTTGGCCCTGTTACTGTAGCCCTGCTTGCACTGTTTTAGAAGCAGTGCAGTTGTTTACCCCCAGCACATGTGCTGCAAGGCTGTTCCTGGATCCCAGCTGTTTCCTGTGAAGAAATGTGGAAGAAAAGCTGCGGATCTTGTGTCACTTGTCCTTCAACAAGAGAGCAAGCCCTGTGCCAGCTCAGCACAAGCTCCATCTGCTGCACCTACAGGCATGTAGGTTATCCTGCCTTGGGAGGTTTCTGCTCTGCCCAAGAAATACAAGTTGCTGCTGATATTTATCCCAAAGTTTTTCATTGGGCATTTTGGCTAGAGGAATGTGAATTTGAGTGTGAGCAGTTTTGGCAGAAATCAGGAGACTTTCTTCAGTTTGTAGAGAGCACTGATGGCATGGTTTAGGAAGGATGTTGAGAGTAACAAATACAGCTGAAAGAAGCATCCATGTGAGCAAGTTTAAACACCAAAAGCCATTTAGGCAGCATTGCTGCTGGCATCAGGTACAGCTGTTAACTGAGCCCTTTGATGGACAAAGTGTCAGTGACATCCCCACCACAAACCTCCTGCATGCTTGATCTGTGACCCATTTCTCTTGTGGGGCCAATGCCCCCAGCTTGACATGCTCGAGTCAGGGTCATCTCAGCCTGAAACTGTTCCTCAAGTGGAAGCAGAAGTGCTTTTAGATCAGCTGTTTGGGGATAATTTGTATGTCTAGTACACCAGAAGTGTGAAGTATACATCTATAATTTTAGGCATGTCAAGTTTTGTGGGCATGGTACCAAGAGCTCTGGAGAATTCCCTGATAATGATGCCTCACATTTTGCTTTTCTTGGCTTCTCCATCCTGAAGGTCATCCTCCTTCCTGGCTCACAGTAATGGAGAGGTGTCCAAAGAGGGTTGCACCTTCCTCCAAGCCAATGTGACACAGCCACAACCAGAGGTGACCACTGAGTGCACCTGGGCCACACACCTGGAATGAGTCCCACACTGAATGGTACAAGTGGCAGGCTTATGACCCCTTTCAGGAAACAGATTTACAAAGACAGGAGTGTTTTCCCAGTGCTGGAGTGAAATAAGTGGTAGCAGTGGCAGGAATATTGTTTTTGTGGTGAAGAAAACATTGCGTGGCCAATGCCAATAGAGCATGATCCAGCTTCCTGGAAGAGCCTTTGAGCAATTTGTTTCCCTCTGGCTGTTGGCACCCTTCTCCATTCTGTTCCCTAGGGATTTCAGCTGAGCTGGTGTGTTTTCAAAAGCCAGGTCTCCAAACCCAGTGTAGCTGTTGAATCAGAGGTACATTTGCCAGAAATGCCCGGACTCAGACCTGGCTGGGAGCTCTGTCCAAGCCATCCTGGACCAGAGCTGTTGGCCCATCAAAATCAGCAGCCATGGACAGACTGGGTGAGGTGCTGAAGTGGTGCTGGTTGATATTTTGGCTGCCAGGCTGGGGTGGGAAGGCACAGGTTATGTTTTAGGAGGGATGAGTCTTGCCTCCCCAAGGCACGAGTGTTGCTGGCTCCAGCTCCCTCATGCTGAAAGTTTTAAAGGTTTGAGTGCACGCAGAATATTAGAATGTCCTGAGCTGGAAAGGACCCACAAGGATCATTGAGTCCAGCCCCTGGGACATGGGATACTTGACAGGCACCCCTGGACATGAATATTGAACAGACCCTTCGCCAACATTTCTAATAAAAGGAACATACTTTGTGTGTTCTTTATGTTCTTCATCCCTACAGATCCCCAGCTACACCATGGGACCAGAATTACCTGGGGTGAACAGTCCTTGGGGGGATGTGACTGGATCTGGAACAACCCAGCAAGCCACATAGTGCTTTAGGGGATGAAAAGGAGCTGGTGCTCTTGTGGGGGTGGAGTACAGTCCCTCCTAAAACCCTTTGAAGGCAGATGGGGCTCTAAAGGGCATTTATCATGGTGCCATGACTCTGCTTGTGGGAGATTTCCATTTACAAAGTTAATAATGCACTGGTAGGAGGCAGAAGGCAACCAAGGGCTGATATTTTCAACTCTTAATTATCAAGGTCACACACATTTATGTTGGATTTTCCTGCTGTTGTGTTTTAATTTCATTACAGTTATGTTTGTTAGGATAGAATCACAGAATGATTTGAGTTGGAAGGGACCTTAAAGACCATCCAGTTCCAACCCCACCACCATGGGCAGGGCCACCTTCCATGAGATCAGGTTGCTCAGAATATAGCTGGGATGGGCATGGATGAGCATTGAGAGAATTCCCCATGCAGAACAAGAATTTTTTTCCTTCCCCTAAACAGGCAGTTCATGCACTGCTTGTTCATACAGCATATTTCTGGAGGACAAGTCATTTTCTTCCCTTTAAAAGGACTTGGGGAAAAAGGACCATCATTTCCAGGCAGAAATTCTTCTGAGGAGGATATTTTTGTGCCTGGCTAAGGAGAGACATAAAAAGGTCATAGAAAATTAAAATCACATGCTCAGAACATTTTGGGGCAGGTGTTTTTCCTAAGCCAGAATTCAATATTTGGAGGGCGTATCCCGGGATTTACATTCCTCCTGATATTTCACCTGTTGCAGCAGTACAACTGGAAGGCTAATGATTTCATACCCCAAGCAGCCTGGTTCCTCTGGACCCAGCTCAACAGCAGAGCTTTAAACCACTGCAATTTCTGCAGCTCTCACAACCCTCAGACGAGCGCTCCGCGGCTGCATTTCACTTGGCATGTAGGCTCCGGATGAGGAATGCACAGAATTTCCTTTTCCACCCCGTCAGATCCTCTGTCTCGAGCCTGGCCCGGCCCCAAGAGCACAACGGATGCAGCTGGAGAAGGGCAGGTCCCATCTTGCTGCTGAGCCCCAGTGACACTTCCCCTCCTGTGCCGAGCCAGCCGCCAGCAGCTGGAGGTGCCTGAGTCCGTGCTGAGCATCAGCTGCTGCCTGGGGAAACAGCTCCTTTCTGAGCCAGCAGGGGTTTGCTCCCAGGCTGGAGGGGGTGATGGAGCCCATGGGAGAAAAAAGAGGTGGTCTTGAATCTCATTGAAGGTGTTTTCCTGATTTTGCATCTTGATTTCACTGTTGGTGTCGGGCTGTGTGAGCTGGAGGTGCCTGCGAGTCCGTGCTGAGCATCAGCCTGGTGAAACAGCTCCTTTCTGAGCCAGCAGGGGTTTGTTCCCAGGCTGGAGGGGGTGATGGAGCCCAGGGCTCCAGTGGGAGAAAAAAAGAGATGGTCTTGAATCTCATTGAAGGTGTTTTCCCGATTTTGCATCTTGTTGCTGTCGGGCTGTGTGAGCAGGTGATGGGAGCACAGCTCTGCCTGCAGCTTTGTCCCAGCAGGAAAACTGACCACAATTAATTGTGATTCCTTAGTGTCAGCAGTAGTTGGGAATCAATAGGGAGCTTTGAGGTATCAAATAATGAGACTAGTTAATCCCTTGTGCTGCTCCAGAAAGGTGCTCGGGAGGAGCATTGCTCTGGGGCAAACATTGCTTGGTGCCACTGGTGCTCTGTGAGACTGAGAGGCTTTCCCACAGGTCTGCTGGCTTGGCCTTTGTTGCAATGGGGGCTGTAAATACAGGATCAAATTCTGTCTTATCTCATCCTTAAAAATTATTTTTCTTGGCCTGGGATGGAACATTAACTGGCTTCTTTCCTAAAGCAGCTGTGCAGCAAAGATGGGATTGAATGAACCTCTTTCCCTTGAGCTTAGGAACAACTCAAGATGGGTAGAAAGCTGCTATTGCATCACTGCTACAGAAATAACTATAATTCACACCATGTACAAAGATACCAGAGTCTGATTACTACCAGCAATGGCTGTGTTGGGCACAACTCTCTTTATTGCATCAGGAAAGCAAGTTATATCCCAAGGATGTTGCTGAGAAATGAAAAAAGGGGTTTTAGTTTTTTTGGTTTTTCCTTTTCATTTTTTTTTCTAGTGGAATTACCCCAGCAAACAGTGTATAAATTGCTGGAAGAAAGTCAGACTTCAAAAGACATTAGAAAGTATTCCTCTTCCTCCCCAGACTATAGATTTCCTTTATTGGAAGAACAGTGCCTTGAAAATAGCCTGTAATAAAATTTGCTGTTTAATTAGACTTCATTTAATTTATGTATTTAATTTTGCTGGGATGGTTAAAGACTACTGATGTTGAGGGAATTTCCTTTTTGTTTTTCCTGTGTATTTCCTTAGAATTTCTAGGACTGTCAAATGTTCTTTTCTGGTTTTGCTAGGAGGTCTTCCTTAGCTGTGTAGAGGCAAGTTTGCCTAATAATGTTTATTAACTTAATCAAAATATTAACAAAGACCTCTTTTAAACAAAGTGCTGGCTAGACACTGGAATGAAATAACTGTTAACAAAACCTATGAGTTTAAACTAGAAAGGAACTTTCTGCATTCAGCTTTGTGTTCCTAATGGTGTCATTATTTTGCTATTTAGTAACCATATAAAGCTCAACTCTCACTTGAATTTTTCACATCAAAAATTACAGAGAAATGAAAGGTAATTTCTACAGAGAAGTTTTTCAGGCTTTTCTCGCCAGCAAAAAGAAATCTAAGCTTAATCCTACATATTGATGTCTCTGGCCTCTTGGCCAATTGGGCTGGATTTAGTTTAACCCAAAGCAATCATCAGGTCACGGTGTCTCTGGAAACAATTTTTATTTTTTTTTAACTGAACTACTTTGTTCTTGTCTCTTCCTTCCAGTTGCTATGAAGCAAAAGGCTTCAGTTGTCTGTTCTCCAGAGATTTCAGCAGCAGCAGAACAAGTGCCGTGCTAATGAAATCCTGCCTTGGTTTAATCTAAGCAGGGATTTGGGATAAACTCTGTTTGTTCAGTGACCCCCCAGCACAGAGGAGCCCTGGGGATGGCTCAGGCTGTGGCACAGACCTTTGGAGAGCCAGGCTGGGGGCTGAACCAGTGTTATCCCCAGCTCCTGGTGCTCTGCTGGATGTCCCAGGGATAGATAGAGAGCAGGGGGAAAGGGAACTCTGGGCTCCTGTGCATCACTGGGAATTTCTTTGTAAGGTGACCAGCCACCAAAGCAGTGCCTTGCCACCCTTCTCACTGTGCTGGGGGTGCTGAGCACTGATGGTGAGGAGGAGGAATGCTCCCATCCTGCTGCTTGGCAGAGCCCCCCAGGGCCCTGAGCTGCTTGTGCAGGCTGAACAAGATGTACCAAACCGTCTGCAGCAGGCAGGTAAGGGCACCTGACCAACTCCCTCCCAGCCCCTGAAGCACGTTGCAATGATGCAGGATGTAGAAAATGGACAGCATTTGAAGTGTTTCCTTATAGGATAATCAGAGGAAGTCATTGTATTAAATATCCATTTGTGTCATTAGCCTTTTATTTGGTGCTTTGTCCAGACATCCTGTTTGCTTCCCCTTGGAAGTAATGAATGTATTTCCCCTGTGCTGGGTCCGATGGAGAAGCAAAGGGATCTGAGTCCAGTTGTGTCCTCAGTGGGGAAGTACACCTCTAAAGTCACCTCATGAGAGCAGTTTTGGATAAACACAGAGCAGTGTTTATTGGTTGTCCTTAAACCACACCCCAGCCCTGCCCAGAGGTCACAGTACCTCTTCCCTGTGCTACAGGGAAGGAGTTTCTGGCATTTGGGACCTCGTGCTGCTGAGGTGTGACATTGCAGCAACATCCCTGGGTCACCCTGGCTGGCCCAGAGATCTGCTCCAGCTCCCAAGGTGCACAGAGCAAAGGCTGAACTGTAATTCTGTGCGTTAGGAGGTATCAGGTGCAAAGAGCTTTGACCTCTCAGTCTGTAAACTTGGAAAGTCACAAAACTACTCTACATTCTAGCTGAGGGAGCTCCCACCACCTTTCAGGCAGGCAGCATCAGTGTCCAGCTACCTGTCTGCTGTAATTGCTTCATAGCTGCTGCCTTAGCCATCCTCAGGGCTTCAACCTGGGATCTCAATTGCTAGAATTGAATTCTAGCAGCTCTAGCTAAATTGCTAGAAACAACTTAGCCACTGTCTCTAAATTGGTGTCTGGGCAAAGAGATGGAGGTTTTGTATGTGGGGCCTCAAGGAGGGGGCAAGATCTGTGCTAATGGGTGGAGTACAGCCATATCCAAGGTGCACCTTAAATACCATGAGGAATGTTGTGCCAGCGCCTGGGATCCTGCCCAAAAAAACAGCTGGAGCAGCTGCAGAACCCCTGAACGGAGTGGGGAGTGCCAGAGGGAGGGAACCAACTCTTTGTGTCTATCTTTTGTGCCAGGTTGGGAAGGGTTAACAGGGAGGCACAGCCCCTGAGGACCAGGGCTGCTGTTCTATGCAGATTGGCTCGTTCTTGTTTCTTCTATTGATCGCAATCACTCAGAGCTGTGCCTCTAACAAACTGCCTTAAATCACTGCAATCATAATAAGCACCCCTCGGTAAATAATGCATGAGATGTCCCTAAGCCTGGATTCATTAGAAGGAAGGTGCATATGGACCTTGGTAACAATAAGGCCTTGAGATGGGGTTGCTTGGATTGAGATGTAGTGGCTGCTAAGGATGAGCCCTGAACTCAGCTAGGTTTCAGGAAGGCTCCCCAGCCCCTCAAGATGTTGGAAGCATCGACAGGCTCCTTTTCACATTCATGAATTTTGCAGGAGATGTTTAAAATGCCTCCAAGGTTCACAGCATAATACAGGTTGGGCGGAAGAGGGCTTGTGGCAAGTCTCCAAACAGCATAATAGCAAGGCATCACAATTAATAGTGTTTAATACACCTTAGTGACAACAAAGCACACACTGGGTAACAAGTTTTGCTGTGAAAGCCTCACAGGCAAGTTAATGGTCTGGATATTAGCAACCTTTGTTTTAAAATGCAAATTAAAAATGCTTAGTTTTCCGTTTGTCTTGAGGAGTGTGGAGCTTCTTTTGGGCAATTTTGCTTGGGCTGGGGGTTAGTGTAATGCTTTGGCCAGACCCCAGAGCAGGGCAGGCTTGGGTGCTGCAGCCTTCATTAGAAGGTTCACAGGGCAATCTGCAGGAAAAATTGGTTGTGCAGTAATTTCCACCTCCTTTTCATTCTAGGGAGATGACTTTTTTGTTTGTGCTTAGTGGCAATGATAAGTTTGGCTTTTGTGTGGCTGGAGGAGACTGAGGAGGAGGCAGAAACATTCCTGGCTGTATCAGACAGCTGTGGATGGTGATGGGTCATTTCGCTCCATGATGGTTTCTGGCAAGTGAGTATTGAAGGGGGTGTGAGGGCATCGTGTCTCAGCGATGACTTCATTTGGCTGTCTAAACAAACAGCCCTTCCTCACCAGGTGCAAAAGGTCTTGTATTTGTTTTTTAACTTCCATGAAGGGAAAAGAAATACCTAAAGTTAAAACAGCACCAGTGGGTCGTGTCTGCTGGACAGCCATGGTGGTCCCTGCTTCCTGCAAAGCAGCAGTGATGTGAGCAGGGAAAACTCACTGTGGGGTGCCTGCATGGACAGATGGGTGGGTTCAAAAGCCCAGAGCTCCAGATTCAGACCTTGTGCTCACACTGGATGGCTCTAGGCTGTCTGTATCCAGCGTGCAGGTCTGCTGGGAGCACCCACAGTGGGCTGTGTAAGGTCTGAGCTGGCGCAGGACACGAGGAGCAGTGGTCACCAAGCCCCTGGAGGTTTGTGCTGGGGGAGGGATGAGCCTCTGGTGTGCTTGGTCTACCTGAGATTAACTGGCTTCTCCTGGAACACAAGTGTGGGGACTGACCTTGTGCATGGTCAATGAGTCTGGCCTTGAAAATGGGTGAACCTCTCTGGTAACTCATTTTGCAGCCCACTTCCAGATGTCCTCCTGCCCCATCCTTCACTGGCACTTGCACAGAGAATCACAGCATGGTTTCAGCTGGAAGGGACCTTAAAATTCCCCTGTTTCCACTGTCCTGCCATGGGCAGGGATACCTCCCACCAGACCAGGTAGGTTAATGCTCCATCCAACCTGGTGTTGGAAGCATCTGGATGTTTACCTCACCATGAATCAAACCTTAGCAATCCCACTTTTCCTGAAGTCAGGAAGCAGGAAATTTAGAAGTGCTGAGAAGTCTACTGTCCCTGTAAAATGTCCTCTTTGCCAGGAGATCAGCTGGTTTGGAAGAACACCTCAGCTTCACTTCTTCCTGAACCAAACCAGAGCACTTCCCAGATGCAAATAATTTAAACTTATGTCAGACCCCATCTCAGATAAAATTAAAACCCCATCTCTCTTGTTGGCAGTCACTTCTTAAACTTTCATTAAGCTGCTCTACCTTCAACTCCAAAGCTGTATTTTTGTCCTTGATACTGTTCCCAGAAGACTGTTGCAAAAATCCACAGCTGTTGGCTATGGTTAAATATAAGGAAGAATAGCAAAAAATTTTCCTCTCTGAAAGTACATTTCTGAGTGCCAAGCTCAGCCTTATCTCCAGGAACAGTCTGAGGAGCTTGAGATGATTTTTGAGTTCAGGGTTTTTTTTTTTTCAGAATCAATTCTTTTTGCTTCTGTCTGATGTAATTAAAGAAATAAATCCCCCAGCAGCTCAGCCCATGTAAAGCAGAGTTCCCCACAGAAATGTGGTGATCCTAGCTAGGTTGTAGTTAAACTATTTTTTCCCCTATATTTTTACCCACAGAGAGTTTTAGAATGACAAAAAGAGACAGGGTCAGTAAATTTTTTGTTGGTCCAGTTGGACTGGAGAAGAAAGATCGGCAAACCCAAGGAAAATAAATGGGGAAATATTTCCCAGCCTGCCTTCACCTTCACATCCTTGGGTGCTGCTGGCTTTGCAGTGGCAATGTGTAGCCATGGAGCTGTCAGCCTGGCCAGGTTTCCCGGGAATGGAGCCCCAGGATGGGGATGCTCTGCAGGGATGCTCTGCAGGGATGCGGGATGCTGAGCGTGGCGCATCTCCTGCGGAGAGGAGCGCATCGGAGCCGCTTCCTTTGGTAACCGGAGCCAGGGTGTGAGCCACGGCCTCCAGAGGTGAAAGGCTAACACTCTGGCCTCCCTCCCAGCCACTGAGCCCGCCTTGGGCTTTGTCAAAGCGATGCTCTGACTTTGGGAAATCACTCCTGCCAGGCACAGCCCATGGCTCGGTGCACAGGGAGAACCGGTGCTGGCGGCGGGCTCCTTGCTCTGTGATGGTCAGCAAACAGCCTATAAAGAAATCTCAGCCCCATCCTGGACAAAAGGAGAGGATAATCAACTGGAAAACTCGCTGGGTTCAACCATGGGCTGGCTGCCTCTCAGATTGCTGTTGTTAATTGCTGCCCCGAGATGTGCAGGATGTCTCTGTTTCGGCCCGTGCGGCTGAAGAACGAGTCTGGACTCTTCACTTTTCGGTCTTGAGGTTGTTTATTAATTCTTATCTATAAAATTTTCCTCCTGCCCAGCCAAGGTTTGCTCAGCAGGACAGCCACAGGCACTCTGTGTTGTCCTTTTATACTACAAACTACGTATAACATATTTACACTAATTCCCAATACCCATCACCTATGTTAGACAGTGCACTTCTACTCTAAACCAATCCCAAAATGCCAACATCACTGCAGAAAATGGAGAACAAGAAGAAGAATAAGAAAGGCTGGACAAGCCCAAGTTCCTCCATTTTGTCCCCATAACCCCCATACCAAATCTACATTTTCACCCTGTGATAATTTTATTATTGTACTATTCAAACTATTCTGTGACTTTCAGGTCCTCATACAAAGCTGGCAACTTGCTTCAAGGGTCAAAATCAAATCCCCAGGTGTTCTGGGCTGCGTGCCAGGGTCTCTGAGCCCCCCAGCAGGGTCCTTGGCAACTCTGGACACCCAGAGGGATGCACTGAGTTCTGACAGCTGCTCTCAGCCTGCCCATTGCCACCCTCCCCTCCCCACCCGTCTCACAAGGAGTTCTCTCTAAGGGCTCAGCACAGCATGCAGAGGCATTAGGCTCATAAAGGGTTTGTTATTCACACAGAGTCCTGTGGATGCCATGGAAGCTTGCACAGATTGCTTCTGGGTGAGGCCACAATGCTGGAAGTGGAAGGGGATGTTCTTAAGGCTGGGAAATCCAGGGGTAGTTAAAGCCCATAAATAGCTCTCAACTAATGAAATTGGTGGGTAGGGAAAAGGGGAAAATAGCTCTTTTTTTAAAGCAGACGAGGCAAACATGCCTCCCAACATATTTTCTGCTCATAAAACTCAGCCTGGGTTTCTAGGTAACTAGTGCAGATACCCCAGGGAGAAGTCTCTAAGGGCTTCCCACAGCTGCCACCTTTGAATAACCAAATGCTGGCTACCAAGTTAATTTGGTACAGAGATTGGCTCACCCCATCCCAGCTCTCCTGAGAATCACTTGTGTATGGAGCAAACCTGAAAGCCTGGGGGTCCTTCACCCACTGCTGGGATCCAGCACTCACCAAGTGCAAGAGTAAAAGAGATGGTTTTTATATGACCAAATATGACTTCCTGTCCAGCTCTGCTGAAATTACAGTTTTGTTCTCTGAGCATTGTCCTGGCTCCTGGGACTGCTCACCCCTCACAGAGCCACATCCCTTGGATGGCTCATTCACCTGCTGAATCAGGATTCAAATTCTGATGCACATTCAAAAGGTTCTGATCCCACTCTGGATCTTACTGTTTCTTTCTTTATGTTGTTTGACTGCTAAATTATTTTATTCCAAATGGCTTCATTTCTGAGCTTTCTGGAGCTCAAATTCTCTGCTGATCTCAGACTCCCCTTCAGTTTTGCCCACAGTCTTGCTGTGCTTTGTAATGAGGCAGTGAGTCAAGTCAGTTATCAAAGGCATGGAAAGGTTCAGATGTTGGGATGGATATTTTTTCCTTGCTGGCCATGCTTTTCTTGCAGGACCAGGCTGAAAACAGTGGGAGATAAATAAGAAAAAGAGTTCCTTCCTTCCGATGTGACCAATGGAGCTGGGAGTGACCAGCTCTCTTATTAAAATTATTTTGAATGTTTCTCCCTGACTCTTTGAGATATTTGGGTTCACCCCAGTCAGTGGAAATAAGCAGTCAGATCCCAGCTGAGACTTGACGTGAGCTGAGGCATTAAAAACAAATCAAACTGGATGAACATTTGGCTTTCATGGAGCATTTTTACATACTGGCTCCTCATCTTCACTGGATTCTGACAAGTTAATTCAGTGTGTGAATGATTAAGGGCTCTTGCCTGTCATAAACTGAGTCCTGAGTCCAGGGAAACCTCAAATGGCAAAGAGGGGAATCCGGGGGGGTTGAATGCACCAGTGCTGCTTTGTGCACAGGGGCAATTTAAATCTGGACACATGTTTTATGTGTTAGAAAGCAACTACAGAGAGAGTAAAGAGTCAGCTGATCACCACTGTCATATAAGAGTGCCTTGGGCTGCAAAAGACACAGATACTTTTCCTGTGAGCAGTCAGGGATGCTGGCAGGGACCAACAGAGATGCTGTACCCTTGTGCTTGCATTTAGTATTACTCATATGCCCGTGCAAACAGGTGGCCACACAGTGAAGGTGGCAGGCAGTGCCTGTATCCTTCCCCCCATGTGGAGAAAGGTGTGCTGCTGATGGGTGTGGGTAGGTTGGGAGGGCAGAGATGGCATCTGCCTCCTTCCAGAGGGCCAAGCCACAGGCAGGATGGCTGAATCTGACTGCAGTGGAATCTGGTGATAAGTGCATTAAAATGCTTCCCTGCAGATGCAGAGGTCAGGTGTGACTACAAAGGCTGAGAGAATTCTCAGCATCTCAGGATTAATTAACACGTTCTGCCAGTCCCTGCAAACACAAGCTGCTCTCGTGTTTGCAGAGTAGAAGGAGCTGTAAATGAAACAACAAACAAAGAGATTGTTGTCTTAATCAAAGTCTCAAAAAGATTGTCTGAAGAATGAGTTCCAGACCAATCTTGCCAGTCCCTGTGGCTGGGCAATCCCACCAGCTGCTCTCACCTTTCCAAGGTGCCCTGTGCTGTGTCCTTCTGGGTCCTTTTGCCCCATGTCCAGTTTCTGCTTCCCCACATGGCTGTCCCTGTCCCTGCTCCCAGCCAAGCCCCTGTCCCAGGCCAGGACATTGCCCAGGGGCTGGCATTGCCTCCCAAAAGCCAAGGGGTTCACAGGTGGTGTGGTGTGGCTGAGCTTGTGTCTGTCCTCTCTTGCTTGGCTACACTGCTCTCTCTCTACCTCTGACTCTTGAGCATCTCTTTAGCCCAGGCTTAGTGCGATCCCAGATTATTGTTTTTTGCTCCAAAACCAGTTCTAGTTGGGCTCTAACCACTTAGGCATAATTTCCTAGCTCACATGATAGTTTGAAGCCCACAGGAGCTGTTAATGTCTGTTCAGGTGTTCAGCAGAGGCTGATGTATGTGGGGAGAGGAGGACTGTGTGTTCTGTGCCTCCCTCCCACCCCAAAGCCATTGTTTTTATCCTCAGATCTATTTTATTCTCCCCACTAGACACTTTGGGAGGACAGATATAAATTAAAAGCAAATTATGCAGCGTGATACCATCAGTCAACAGACACCTATCTCTGCCCACACACCCCAAATAAATGAAACAACCATCATATCTGACTGCAGACTGTGGAAAAGCTGAGGGAGAGGTTTGAAGGTCAAAACACTCAGACACTGTATCCATCATGTGTTTGGGCATATTTTGAATAGTGCTGCATCAAGCAAGAGTCTCTCTCTCTGTGGCTGTGCTTGGCAGCACGGGCTGTTTCAGGTGACAGCCACTGGATCAAAAAGCAGAAGTGGTGGCATGAAATCCCCCTCGGAGGGAAGATGGATGGCGTGCATTTCTCTTCAATGCATGGAGTAGCTGAGGCACTCTGGGATCTGCTCCTGCCGTGGGGAATTGTCTCTGCAGGTGCACAGACCTGTGGAGAGTGCTGGCAGCCAGGTGAGGGATGCAGGACACCCAGAGCCCCTTCACTGTGGGGAGGGGGTGCAGGATGCCACTTTTCTTTGCACTGCAGCCCTCCTGCTCCCCAGGTGCTCAGTTCCAGCTGTGCAAGCAGCCAGGGTTAGCAGCATTTTGGCCAGTGAGAGATCCAGTGTCCCTGCATCCATCCCCCTCTGCCCATCCAGCCATCCACCACTTCCTCCCAGCTGCAGCTCAACTTCACCTGTGCAAATGTGTTTCCCCATTAAACCCATGCTTGCAAAGCTTGCAGAGACTCCAGGCACGGAAACCCAAGTGCTCTGGGCTGTGCTGCAACCAGCTGGGTGCTGTTTATAGCCCCCAAAGCTCTCTGTAATTGCAGGAGCAGGGCTGCAGGCTCCTGTTTCATGGCAGGCAGATGAGAGCAGCAGTTTTGCTCTCACGCTTTCTTCCACACGAGGATTTTGTGTCCCTGCATGAGATCCAGGTCTGGATGCTCAGTGTGAGCTCACAGAGCTTGGCAAGAGCCCCTGTCCCCTCTTCATCTCTGCCCAGCCTTTCCTCATGGGTAGTGAAGGGGTAACCCCTGCGTTGGAGGGAGGCTGTCCATAAAAGAGATCCCACATTTTGTGTTTCTGTCCTGTTCTCTGCAGAGCTGAAGAGGTAAATTCTCCTCTGCAAACCCACTGTGCTGCTAGGCAAGGCTAAGGCCAGGCCTGTCCTGATTGACTCTGCTCTCCCATGGTGGAAACTGAGGCATAAAATGAAGCATTTGGAAGGGGCTAATGGAAGATGGGAGTGACCCCACAGGTGCAGCTTGAGGGGCCCACGGAGCAGAGACCTTGAAAACTGCATCCTTGGCACTGAGCACAGCCTTCTCCATGGTCTGCTGTCCATTGGTACCTGCCAAACTTCTCCATTGCTGGTTTAGCTGATTACAAGAAGCTGTCATTGTCACAATTTCTGGAGATGGCATTTCCTCTCTGACATTTGCTCCTGTGGATGCGCAGTGGGAGCACGAGGGTGTTTCTTCTGCTTGGTTGAGAAAAGCATCCGAGCTGTCTCCTTGGTATTTCTGCATTTCCCAGGAGCATCCAGCTTGTGAAATGCCATTTTGCCTGGTGCTGGGAGCTCTGGAAGCTGCAGGCAGCCAGAAGATCAGTATCTTTATATCATGAGGACTTCTTTTGGGAAAAGGCAATGGCATAAGGAATTGTCATGGATGCATGAATGAAGTGTTGAAAATCAGATGAGGGGCAGAGCTTGCGGGGAAAGGTGTGTCTCTGGGTGTGCTGAAAGGAAGTGTTATCTCCAAATTGCTCATTAAAAACCTCATTTTAATGTCCTGATTCAGATCCTGTTTATTCCAGTGCAATCAGGAGGAGCACAGCTCGTGCCAGGGATGTGGCAGTACCCAGGTGGTGCAGCAGGAGGAATTTGGGAGCAGAGGCAATCCCTGCCTCTGGGATTCCTCACTGCGCTGGAGCACACAGCAGCTGTAACTCACCCTAAAATCTGCCCCATTTGGGGGAATTTTGCTGTCAGAATTGAACACAACCCCCAGCTGCTGAATCTTTGGTCTACCTGGCTCTGTCCATCAGTGAGTCAGTCCTTGGTGCTGCTCTGCAGATCCTGTAATGCTGTGTTGGCAGATTCTCCAGGCGGTTCACGGGTAGTCATTCAGACCCTGTTCAAAACCTCATGCAATAAGTTAGTAGCAAGGCAGCTTCCAGAGCTCTGCTCTATTCCAGCCAGCTAGAAATTACACTGTTTTCCAGCTTCATTATTACCTCTGTTTTTTATTATAGCATCATTATGGTGAGAAAACTGGAAAGGAAGTGAGGATTGTATAATGCAGGAAATAGTGAATTAATACCTCTACCATATGATGGAACGGTGCAGAGCTGTGACTGTGTCAGGAAAATATAAAGCAAATAAAGATCATGTTGGCTGGGTGAGGATGGGACTTTTCCACTTGCTCAGAGGAGTATTGAGTTGCAAAAAGAATTATTTCTCAGAAATGCAAGATCTGCATTTTCTCTTCTCATGCACGTGCTCTTGCTTTTGATTAAAGCCATCATAGGGATATTGAATGTGGAGGGGAAAAAGAAGCTTTTATGGGATGTAGATGGGCTTTAGCACATCAGCAGAAGAAAGCTGATTTATTGCCTGAGAAATCGTGTCAGGGCATTTTAAGGAGGGGGCTACGTATGGTAATAACAAAGAATTGTCTATTCCTCATCATGTGCTTCTCCAGGGCTAAATCCTGAGGAGTGTTTATTGGCTCTTGAGCATTTATAACTACTGGCTTTGGTGGGCTGGGATCTGAATAGGAAAGTGCAGCTTGTGACAGCCAGGAATGTAGAGGGGTTTGTCTTTTTTATTCTGAAAGAGTAGGCAGTGCTAAACAGTACCTAACGTCTTTTTATTCTTTTCCTTGACACTTTTTGAATCAGATTTGTATTTTCAGGCTTGCTGACCTCACAGTGACACACACAAATCAGACAAACAACCTGCTATTTGCTGTGTCCCCCTGAAATTTCTGTCGGAACATGGAAATTCCACTGCTATAATACATGGAAATGGCTTTGCCTGCACTTTCTGGGGATGCTCAGCTAAAAACCTTTGTAAAATGTATCCCTTAAAAAACCCATTTTGTTTATAGCAGCACCAGCAGGTAATTAAATCTGCACATATATAATTTTTATTTTGACATTGTCTTTGGAGAAATGCAGGGATTACTTGGGCTAAACCAGCCCTGCACACAACCCATGTGTATTCTGTGGTGCAGTTGTCAGACCTCAGCAAATGTGCTTTGATAAAATGTGATTGTTACTCCCCTCACTGGGCTGCAGAGAGATGCAGCTTTTAGAAACAATTTCTTATTTATGTATCTTATGATCATTCCAAATGCCTGACAGCAACGGGATGAAGATGCCACTCAGCTGAGTAAACACCTTGGGAAGAGCTGCAGGCACGGAGGGGAGAGCACAACTATCAGTTGGGAAGCATCAGTGGGCGAGGAACTATGAATTTTAAAGGATAAAATCCGGATTATACGTTTCTAGAGGCTCTTGAAGGTTTAAAACTCTTTACAGCCTGTTGAGAGCAGAATGATCTCTGACTTCCTGCGGGGAGGCCAGCGCAGGGGTGGAGGGATGCAGCTGTGTTACCGGCCTGGAGCAGCTGGACAAGGCTGGGGGGGATGCAAGGAGGGATTTCACATCACCTGAACACGCAGGGAGGAGGTGGGAAGGAGTCACCCAGCCTGCAGTGAGGGAATCCAGCAGCTCTTGGTCTCATTCCTGCTGCCAGAGGGACCAGCGTGGAGAGCCGGGGTAACCCCCGGCGATGCTTTCGAAGTGCAAGAGTTATGCAGGGAAATTATGGGATGTGAAATAAAATACTAGGTGATCGATGAAAAACATACGTTTATTGAGATGTAACAGTCAATTGCATGGCTGTTAAAGCAGCTATAACTGGGTATTAAATAATCAGTTCAGCTGGTATTTATTTAATATAATCGCAGCCTATTAAACCTGAATTAAGTACAGAGTTAAGTGTCTCTGGGACACACAGCTGAAAATGGTGCCAGGAACATTTTATGTTGCCTGAAACCCTTTGTGGAAAAGCCCCACAAACACGGACTCTGCTGAACTATCCTTTGCTTGATGGGGGAAATAAAAGATGAGATTTTAAATTTTGACCTGGGCTGTGGGAGAAATATCTGCAGCTGTCACCTAGACACAGACTTAATGTAGATGCTTAATTTCTTCAGATCAAAAAATACTTGAGTGACTTTTTGGAACTGTTCCTTTCCAGATTTTTGCACGGTTTATTTTGCTTTACTTGCACATCTTTGCTCCCCTGATTGCCTGACACTTATGTAGTTATTCACACCAGCACAACGCGAGTCCAAAGTAAATGTAAAATGCTGCTAAATCAACACGGGATTTGCTCGGACCTGGCTGGGCTTACAGATGGGAGGTGTGGATGAGGAGCGGCTCACACCCTGAAAATGAGGTCGCAGGACCCGAGGGGATGTAGAGTCCTCAACTCCCAACAAGCTCCCTTTTTGTTTCCAGCAGCTCCCAGGGGTTTGTGTCCCTCTCCTGGGCTCGGGCCATCGCTGGGTTTGCTCCATGAGTGTTCCAGGGCTGCTGGTGCCAAACACCTCGCAGCAAGCACACAGCGATACCTGGGATGAAACTTCCATCTGCTGCTTTGTGGAATTGCTGCCAAACCTCTCCTGGGTTTGGGTCAAAGTTTTCCCATTTTTGCTTGTTCTATGCCTCTCCTTTCTCTTTTTAGTGACAAGTAAAACCAAGGGAAGACTCTTGTCTTTCAAAATAAACATCCAGACCGAATGCCACGTAAACTGCATATGGTGTGCATTGTAGATTTATTTTCATGAGAGCTTGCAAAGAAAAACTGCTGAAGTCAGGGCAGACCCTCACTCATTAACCCTCAATGCCAGCGCTGTCTGTGGTGTTTTATGTGCTGGTTGTGTTTCTTTTACAGGACTTTCCTGAGCCAAAATGTCATGTCACCATTCCTGGGGTGTGGAAGAGCTGATGGGAATTTATCCTTCCCATCAGAGATGTGGCAAACACAAGCGGAGAGGAGGCGATGAAACCCACACCAGCTGTGATGCTGCCTCCCAAAACCCCTCCTGTTTTACAGCAGGGGCAGAAATCAGCCGGGATGGGGCAGATCCCGGATCCTGCAGGACCTGAATGTCTCAGTGTAATGAATGGCACGGCTGCAATGCCCCTTCCCCTCCCTCTGGCTAATTATCCCGTGTTTAACAGCCGGACAAAACCCCCTGCACCTGCACAGCCCCGGCCAGCACAATGCCAACAAAGCGGCGAGGCAGGGACCCCAGGGTTCTGAAAGCCCATTTAGAAAAAGGATAAGAGGAAAGGGAGGGGAAAAAAAAAAAAAGAAAAAAGAAAAAAAAAAAAAGAAAAAAGAAAAAAAAAAAAAAGAGGAGGAGGAGATTCGCTCGCTTGGACTTTTTCACTATTGGAGAGAATGGGTGAAAGGCCCACAAAAGCGGCTTAATAAAGAGGAGAGGGAGAACAAGGCGAGAGGGGAAGTGCAGGGCAGGCTGAAAGGAAGGAGGGCTTTCCAGGTTGTATTGTTCCCTCCGGAGATCCTCGCCCAGCCTCTCCAAAGCCGCGGATGACATCAAGTTGATTGGTTTTGCCGCAGCCTTAAAAGCGGGCTGGAGAATCAGTGTGAACCTCTTCCACACGGGACCCACTTGTGAGGAGCACAAAATTGGTCTCATTCACGGCACTACAAAGCGGGGAGCTCTGCTTTGATGTGGTGCTGGATGGCCCCTTCACCTGTTCCTTCCCTTGGGAAGAGATGTTCCTTCCATGGCTGAGATATTTTTTGCCTGCCTTTTTGGCCAAGGTTCTTCCTAAAAATCGCTGCAGTTCAGCAATAGATGAAGCTATGATTTTTATTTTTTTTAATACAAAAAATTATCTAATGAGAAGAATAGAAATATGTCACAGACATCTCTTCATTAAAATAATTTCATTAGGATTTTCCAGCTGAAGCTGAGAATTTTCAGCAACAAGATGTAAACAATGGTCATCTGCTGCTGTGGAATGCAACAGGTCCACCTGTGATTGGCCCATCTTGGATGTTTATAATAAATGGCCAATCAAGGACAGAGCTATCTCGGTCAGAGTCTGAGAGAGCTGCGTTGTTGTTCATTCTTTTCTGTTCTTAGACGAGCTAGCTGTTTGAAGAACCTTTCTCCTTCTATTTTCTTTTTAGTATAGTCTTAATGTAACATATATCATAAAATAACAAATCAAGCCTTCTGATCATAGAGTCAACATTCTCATCTCTTCTTCATCCTGAAAACCCCTGTGACCACGGTCACAGAAATATTTTTTTACTTTCCATCCAAAAGTGTAGACTTGTTCCTCCCTGGTCCATACACATACAAAAGGAAACCTTATGTAGAACCTGCGTTTTTTTACGGGGGTCAGATGACTTTTTGGCTCAGTTTTAGGGCACAACTCTCAGAAAACGCTGCTGCCTTGCCATAAATCGCGGTTTATGTGCCGTGTGGGGAGATTCGGGCTCCCAGGCTGATGTAGGGCAGCTCAGAGGGAGCCAAGTGAGGTGCATTGCTCACAGTCACCCGAGGGACAACCTGAGCTGCCCCAATATTTTGTGTGATAGATGAGTTGTGCTGCAGGAAGGAAACCAGAGAGGGCATGGTTAAATATCTTTCCTGAGACTGCTGAGTGAGTGAGTGTTGAGGATGGCCATAGATCTCCAGAGACTCTTACTTCCAGGCTGTGGCTGTGGCTGTGATGGTGTTCGCAGGGCTGAGGGAAGAGATGAGAATGTTGACTCCGTGTTTCAGAAGGCTTGATTTATTATTTTATGATATATATTACATTAAAACTATACTAAAAGAATAGAAGAAAGGATTTCATCAGAAGGCTAGCTGAGAATAGAAAAAGAAAGAATGATAACAAAGGCTTGTGGCTCAAAGAGTCCGAGCCAGCTGGGCTGTGATTGGCCATTAATTAGAAACAACTACATGAGCCCAATCAAAGATCCACCTGTTGCATTCCACAGCAGCAGATAACCATGGTTTACATTTTGTTCCTGAGGCCTCTCAGCTTCTCAGGAGAAAAAAATCCTAAGGAAAGGATTTTTCAGAAAAATATCATGGCTACATTTGGCCGTATCTTTAGTCATCTTTTCTTGTTATTATCTGTATGGGGTGGAAATAATGGAGCCCACACAGCCCAGATGAGGTCCCAGATCTGTTGTGCAAGGCATTTCTCCTTGGCTGAGTTAGCACTCCCTGACCCACAGTTTGGTGCAGAATTCCTCAGAGAGCTCTCGCAGGGGAGGGTCTGTTCCCTGTGAATGAGCTCCCTGGTGTAAGGATTGACTGCTGTGTGTGCTGGGGAGGTCTGGGACACCCTGAGCACACCCCCATCCCCTTCACAGCACCCCCAGGAATGCCAGGCATGGTGCACACAGGAGGGGTGTGTGTGACTGGACCAGTCAATTAGGAGATTGCTCACAAGAGCAGCAGTACAGTCATTAAGGGCTTCAGGCATCACATGTCTGGTCTCAAAACACGAGCAGAATACAGTCAGGCTTAAGTAGCAGAGTGATCAGAAGGTCACTTCCAACAAGAATCCCTAGGAGTCTAATATGCTGGACATAAATTAGTATCATTAGCTCAAACACCTCAAAATGGGAAGTAAATTACTTCAGACACTCCAGACAGATGGTATCCACACACCAGGCAGAGAGCCCATCTCCCAGAGCAGTGCCAGTCCCTCCCTCTCCTGTGGGCTGGGCAGCAGCAGGGAGATGGGACTCGGGCTTGGTGTGAATTCCCTGAACCTCCTGGAAAGCAGAGAAGGGGCAAAGAAAAGCGATTTTTGCCTGGGAACAGATAATTTTTCTGGAAGTGCTGCTTCAATTCATCCAGAACATGAGCAGCAGAGAGAAAAACTGGTTCACTAACCCATTCTCCTGCTGTGTTCTCCTACAGTGATAGAAATATGGCTGGAAAATGTCTGCATTGTTTATTACTTTGAAGTCAAACGTGCGCCGGTTATTTTCAGAAGCAAGGGAGCAGAAATCCTTTCTGGCTGGCTCTGACTGCAAGGCCATGTGACAAATTTCCCTTTCCCTGTCCCCCTGCTTTTGTACACACATGGGTATTTTCACTATATGTATTCAAAGCAGACCAGACCTTGGTGTGCTGTTTGGAGATGCGTGGCACAGGAATAAATCACAGAGGAGGAACATGTGCTGCTTGGGTTTCCTCAAGACAAGGCTCTGGAAGAGACAGGTGGATGCAGATAGATGCAATTAAACATTTTTTACAAGAATTTGCATCTCTAGGCATTCTTTAAGAAGTTAAACCAGACAATTGACTAGCTTGCATTTCTAACAAACCACAGGAGTTTTTTTAAAACCTAAAGTATCAAACACACTGCAAGTATTCGACATTCTTCCACAAGTCAATCTATTGTAGAAAGAGCACACCAAATCACTAAAAATAATTCTTGAAAGGCAAAAGATAGTTTTGTCACTCGTTCAACAAAAGGCACATTCCTACAGCAGATCAAGCCATGTGAGCCTGTGGGTTTGAGAGGAGATTTAAAGGGTGTTCAGGGAGTAGCTGGGGGGTTCAGCATGATGCTGACAGCTTCAGGTGAGGAGAGGGTTCATGGCAAGGAGGGGGGAGAAGAAAGCTGGTTTCTCTGGTTTTCATGGCTATGAGGTTTAATAGAGGCTGCAGCCTTGGGGACTCTATGGAAGTGGTGGACAGAGGACACAGAAAACACCTGGGCCAGCCCTCTGCCTCCTACAACCACTTGAAAGTGTCCCAGGACACCAGTTCCAAACAGCCCAAGCAAAGTAAATCCAGACTTTAAAGAAAGCACAAGGTTAAAGAAGATTATGGAGCTCTTTTGTTTCCTGTCGGGTAGCTGCTGTTTGCTTTCTGACCCTTGTGATTAGATAAAAGGAAGAAAGCCCTTGAAAAGGTGACTTAGGTGTACTCAGGGCCATGGAAATTAGAGCTGCTGTTCTGACAAGCTTCAGATACTGGACCTAGAGCTTAGCAGAGGGCACCAGGGACTAATCCCCCACCTGATGCCACCAAGAGCAAGGCAGCCCTGCCTGGGGCACCCCACAATTCCCAGATCTCCGCCTTCCCCTCTAAAAGCTGGTGCTGTCCTGCCTGTGACACGGGGGCAAGGCTAATTGCATGGCCCTGGTGCTGAGAACAGCCACGAGCAGAGCTCCCCGAGAGCACTGCCTGCTCATCACACTCATTCCCATCATCCCTGCCCTTGCAGAGAGAGGGATGGAGGGATGGATGGATGGATGGACAGCCCCAGTGGCTCGAGAGGGCTTTGTGCACAGAGCTGGGCGCTGACAGAGAGGAGGGCAGGGCTGGGCTGCTCCTGATTGAGTGTTAATGGGTTCCAGCTGGGAGATAGGCTCAGCTGGGTGCCAATTACCCTAATTGATAAGAAGCTCTGATGGGAGCCTTGGAGGAAGCTGGCTCCTCACCGAACTTACTAAAGAGA
The DNA here is from genome assembly GCA_039654755.1 of Calcarius lapponicus. NCBI lineage: Eukaryota > Metazoa > Chordata > Aves > Passeriformes > Fringillidae > Calcarius > Calcarius lapponicus. The sequence goes on along the minus strand of CM077473.1, from coordinate 5,978,020 downwards.
GGCTGGAAAAGGAAATTGCTGCTGTTGGAAAGGTTTTGGTTATTGATTTTTTTTTTCTGTTGTTGTTTGCTTGGTGTTGTTTGTTTTGGGTTTTTTGGTTCATTGCCATGAACCAATCATGGTGTCATAATTTGGAATTGTTCTATTAGGCAAGTGGAAGAATTGAAAAACAGAACCAAGAGAGATGCATTGTGGGTTGAGGTTGCAGTGAAACAAGCAAAAATACCCAGAAGAAGGTTTCCCAAAAGCTGGTAAGAGAAGGGAGCCTTGACAGGGCTTCCTGGTGGGTGTCTGCTTGGCCAACTACTTGTTAAGAAAAACAAGAGCTGCATCTTTCTTCTTCTGCTCTGGTTCTTTCCTATCGCAGGCCGGGGGCTCTGTACAAATCACAAACAGAACAGGGCTGCTGTGGAACGTGCCTTGAGCTGGTTTATTTCCCAGCATCAGTCTCATTACATGGTTATGACAATGGGAAGATGCCACCAGCTCACATCTCAGGCAGCAGACTAAGAATTTAATGTTCCAACTCACTTTATAAGTTTTTTGACCAATCACACAAAGCAAAAGCACATTGACAGTAGTTCTATCCAATCTATAAGCACAGGTACCTTTGGTTAAAACAATGCTTGCTTATTTCGAATACAATGCCTGCTTGTGAGCCTTAAAACACAATGCACAGAGCTCCATTATTAAGCTTTAACCTTCTTAATATCTTGCTAGATAAACTTTTCTGTAGCTTAGAGAGTTATTCTAGACAAGTGTTAATACACAGACCATTGTTCTATTTGTCCTTGCTTTTCTGCAGTTTAAATAATTTTTCTGCTGACCGAACTCATGGCCGCTGCTTAGCTCTAATCACAGTTCTACTGTCTCTGAGGCCTGCCTTTTGCAGCTTTCCCAAAACCCTCTGATTTTGTGGATTCCCACACTTTCCCAAATGAGTGGGGCTGGGAGAGGAGTGTGTGGAAGCTCAGGCTGTCAGGAGATGGTTCTGTGTCTCTGGTCCCCCCTTGCTGTGGCAGCTGTGAGATGCAGAGCTGTGTGCAGGGGCCGAGGGGCTGCTGTGATGGAAGGTGGGACCCTGGGGGCCTGCAGGAGGATCTGGCTCATCCCTGTGCTATGGTGAGGGTGCCTCTTGGAGCTTGGGATGGCTCTGTGCTCGCTGCTGTGCCAGATTCTGTGTCAGAGTTGTGGGGAAAAGGGGTCAGGGAGAGCAGCTTTTCGTTCTGTGTCTGCTGGCAATGCTGATGTGAGTGATGGCTTTTGCCTGATGGTTTCCTTCCTCCTGGGACCTGCTTATTACCGTTGGAATAAATGGAAATAGGAGGAAATAGGAACTTCTGGCTGTCTTGGAGTCAGAGTTAACCCTTTGTAAATGAGAAGGAAACTGAGGCATGGAGAGGCTCTGCACCAAATGCAGTCCAACAAGCCTAAGTTTAGCTCCACTGTGCCAGGTGAATTCAGGCTGCAAACACACAAGCCCATCTGGCGCTGAAGACTCTTTGCTGTTTATTTTGCTGCTGGTTTGCTGAGAATACCCGAAACTTTTCCTTTGCCTGCCAAACTGCTCCACGGCCCTCTCTTCTGAGAGGTGGAACCTTTGGAGTCTCAGGCAGAGCCCTTTAAATCCTTCCCACAAAGGGTTTTCCTTTCCTGTAGGAGGAAGGATTGCAGCAGGCATTGCACAGCCCTGCTGCAGTGCCAGACACTGGTAATAACCTCATTAGAAGATCCCCTCTTCATCTTTCTTCCTCTCTAGGACCATGGAGCACTTGCAGATGTGAAGGCAGCTTCCAAGCATGGCTCACCTGCTCTTTGCAGTGCTTGGGCTTGATGCAGCTCCAGGGAGCTCTTTCGAAAGCCCTGTAAAAGTATCAAAGGGATGACTGGATGTTTTAAAATGCTTGGATGGGGTTTTCTGGCCCAGGCTTTGTGAAAGTTTTGTTTCTCTGTGATCAGCCAAGGTACCTGGGCAGACCAAAGGCATGTGTCTGTCTCTGAGGCTGAGTTTTGTACTCATTAGCACTGGCTTTGTGCATTGCACTGGCCAGTGGGGCGCCTGAGCTGCATCATCTTTGCCACATGCAGGACTTGCACTGGTTTTGCCCTTGTGTGCTGGGGAAGCAGGCACAGAGGGAGCTGGATGCTATTTAATACAGCACAGACACCTAAGCTCTCAGAATTAACCCACCAATATTTTTGGAGCTGGAAAATGCATTTTTGTTGAAATAACATGCTACACTAATTTTTTGTGCGTGTGTCTTTGAGCTATACCTGCACAACAAATTTTGGACTTAAGGTGGCTCTTTTGAATCCCAGCCTTAGATGGATCAGTATTAGAGGCTTTTGGAAAGAGGGTCAGAAGGGAGCAAGCAAGGAGTGATTCTCCTCATTTTATTCTCTCAGGTGCTGTTAAGCAAACAATGCTGGCCATAACCATATGAATTTTATCTGTCTCTGCTGGTGAAAAAGGAAAAGCACAACAGACATCAAGGAAAGCAGCACAGCCTCATCCCCCAGTGCCTGCTGCTGACTTATCAGCTTTTAAATTGCTGACAAATGACAAGCTCCTGTAATGATCTAGTTCAGAGGGTACCTTCTTGGAGAAACACAGGGATGCTCCTGGCAGGGTCATTACTGGAAGTCGTTAATCACTGATTTGATATTCAAAGCTGATGGCGAAGTCAAAGCAGGTCAGCATGCTAATGGCCATCAGCGGTGGCAATGACCAATTTCCACAGAGTTATTGTCAGTGCAGGCAGCAATAAGCAGCCCAGAAAAGGCAATCTTTTATTTTTTAAATGGGAGCCGCCATGGGGTGGGCTGCAGGGGCAGAATGAACTGCTGCTGACAGGAGGCAGATTTGCTCCTAATTGGGAGAGGCAGCAGCCAGGAGAGGCGCGGCTGGAGCTCCAGGGACAGGGAACATTTCCCAGCGGAGACCTCTGCTGTCATTTGGGACAGAGGAGTTAGGGATGGTCATAGTTTGGATAGCATGAGGGAGCTGGAGTGTGTCGTGGGGAGCTTCAGCTGGGGGTGGCTCTGTCCTGGGGACACAAGAGTAGCCCTGCCCCAGCGTGGGAGGTGGGCAGAGGTGTGAGCTGTCCAGTTCAAAGGTGGAAAACAAATGCTGGGAGTGCTTGAAGTCATTGCTCAGCCATTGAAAAAAAAAAAAGAAAAAAGTCCTTCTTTTTATGTACAACTGCTTCTGGCAACCCTAAAGACACTCCAGAAACAGCCAAGGCAGGTTTTGGTGTTTTCTCCTAGTCCCAAGTGGTGCTATGGAGGAACCATCTGGAACACAATTGCTGTGATCTGCTGGTTTGCCAAACATGGAGAATTTGTTTTCGTTTGTGTCCGATAGTTTCCTGCTCTGTCAAAACAGCTGAGTCATTTTTTCCATGAATGTGATTTTTTTTTTTCAAGTATTTTGATATTTCACTTTCTGTTTTAAACATCTCAGTGAGTGGCCTTCCCTCAGAAGTTTTAATTTGCTTTCTTTGAAGGTGAGCACTGGTTCTCACTGGGAGCACACTGGTGCTGCCTGGCCATGCTTCAGAGCAGTGATGGGTTCTTAGTCCTGTGCTCGTGGGGGAGGGAATTCTGTGCCAATGGCAGTGAAAAATTGGAGCAAAAAGTCTGTCCCTGCCCTATAAATCTCCATGTCTAACTCCATCCTGTTATCTCAGACATTTTTCCTCGGAAAAGAAAGATTGCAGCATCACGATAGGCATGCTCATGGCTCTGAATTATTGACTTGATGTGTGTGAATCTGAGACATCTCAGAGTTATTTCTCTGCAAAAGCACGTGTGGTGTGAGAGCAATGGCTCTGGAGTGCAGAGAGCAGGACAGGCACCGTTTGCTCACCCTGACCTTCACCAAAGCAGGGTTTCCATCTGGGAATGAGGCAGGAGCTTCCCACCCCTCACTTCTCTGCCCCTGTGCTCCAGTGGCCTTTAACTGGTGCAAGTGGACACACATGTACTGGGAACTGGACTGGAGAGCAGCAATTAATTTCACATCATCCCTTTGCTGTCCCTGCTGTGGACCAGATTTGAACTACTGACCTGGAGCTGAAAGGCACCACAGTGCCCTAATGGTCCCCCAGTTTTCTTGCTGGCTGTGCTAAAAACCCATGGCCAGGCTGTTCCCTGCCTCCCTCAAGTTTAACCCTCTCCCAGCCCTCTTCCTTCTCCCCACCTCCTCCATCCCTCTGCCTGCTGGGCATGACCAGGATGAAAGGAAGGGCAATGAGAGCCATATGTGGAGCCTTTTCACCCCTCTGCTGGGGCCTGTGGTGAGCCTGGCTGGGGGTGAGTTGTGCAAATCCTGGGATGCTCTGGGTTGCTCGAGCCTCCAGGCATGGCTTTCAGGGCACTGCATCAAGTGGAAATGTGCTTGCTGGGGGAGAATTGGGAGTGTTCAGGAGCAGAAGACCTGTAATTGGCATCCAGTTGAGGAGCACAAGGCTGCATCTGATTCCTTTCATTTTCATGTGATCCTCATGCATCTTTACCCTGCTCTGGTCCCCTGTATTTCCCCATGTGGTGACAATGACTGGTGGGATGTACTGGAAAGCAAATTCCCAGCATCTCTGGTGCTGCAAACAAATGGAATTACCCTTTCCCATAACACCATCTCCAATCCTCTTCCTGATGGAGACTGGGAAAACCCCTCTGACCTTGGGTCTTTCAGCCAAGATGCAAGATCATCCATTTTCCTGTCCTTTGTGCTGCTGAGCCACAAACCTGAAACTCCAGAAGCCAGTCTAAGACTGACATGCCCTCGGGTGGGGAGGTAAATTGAGCGTGGTTAAGTTTCACTCTGTAGCCAGAGGTTGAGGGCTGGAGCTGTCTCGCCTCGAGGACCTTCAGAAACAGAGCTTGACATTTCTGAAAGGGATTAGCCAAACCTGAAAGTATTCCTGAACAGCTCCACCTCAGCAGAGCAGGCAGGGAGTGCCTGTCTGGTGTCTCTCACCTTGTCTGTGGCCAGGCTCCTTTTGGTGTCCCAGGGCTCCTGGCTGGGCTGGGATGGGATCCAGGCTGGGTGAGGAGCAAGACAGAGAGCAGCTCCCATCTGATGGCCAAGCACTGTGAATTATCAGCAGCTTCCATCCCATTCCCAGTGATCTCCAGCAGCCACTGGGATGAGCAGGAGCCCCTCAGCACTGGGGACTGCTCTTGTTCCCACCCGCAGCAGAAGTGCCACAGTTTGGGCTGGACTTGCACAGTGCCGAGTCTTGTCGCTGTGGTTGCATGGAGGGGAGAGGGGCTTCTCTGAGGTGTGTTTTGTGAGGCCTAAAAGCCGTGTGAGAGGAAGGAAAAGTGAGCTACACCCTGGTGGAATAGCCTGATCTGGTGCTATGCTGAGGTGCTGTGGTCTGGTGAGCACCAAGGAGTGACAGGCGTGCTCTGGCAGCAGCGAGGTCTGTGCTGCAGAGAGCTCCCACCCTGGAATGCAAGAGCTTTTATGGGCACTAATAAATTAAACCTCATGTGTTGACTCTAAAAACGTGGTGGTAATGAACCAGCCTGGATTTACAGATAAGGGGAGCAGGGCACAGAGCAATGTGCTCATTTTCCTGTGCTTGCAGGGCTTTCCAGCAGTGTGGGTGGGATGGCACCCAGGAGTCCATCTCTCCTGCACAATGGGCTTTCCTTCAGGCTCTTGCTCCTTGCCAAAATGCACCCAAATATTCTCTTCCAAAATCCTCCCTCTGATTTCCTTCTAGCAGCACATGGGGTACTTGTGACTAGCCCTGGATGGGTTCCTCAGAAAAACAGGCTTGTTGTTAACCTGGACTTCTCTGTCCAGGAATTCCTCACCGTCCAGTGGAGGGAAAAAAAAGAGTTCTGGAAATCAGAACAATGCTGGTGGCTCCATAGGTCCCACTGTCTCTGTTTTCCAGAGCTGTGGCTGCTTGGCCAAATGCTCCTTGCCAAAATGCACCCAAATATTCTCTTCCAAAATCCTCCCTCTGATTTCCATTTAGCAGCACATGGGGTACTTGTGACTAGCCCTGGATGGCTTCCTCAGAAAAACAGGCTTGTTGTTAACCTGGACTTCTCTGTCCAGGAATTCCTCACCAGTGGAGGGAAAAAAAAGAGTTCTGGAAATCAGAAAAATGCTGATGGCTCCATAGGTCCCACTGTCTCTTGTTTTCCAGAGCTGTGGCTGCTTGGCCATCCCCCTTTTGAGGGCTGGCTGCCAGATTAGTGACAGTTCCTGAGGAGGGGAACACGTTCCTGCAGGTCCCGCGCTGAGCAGGAGCTCTGTGAGCCTTCCTCGCCAGCTGACATGGAAACACAAGAGGCACCCTTTCCCCAGATAATATATTTTTTTTTCCTCTGTCCTCTCCCTCTTCCACAGATGTCTTAAGGACCTTGCTAAGTCTCACATTCAGGCTCTTGGCCCTGATGAAGCAGAAGCTGCCTGAAGGCAGCTTTTGGACAGCTGGATGAAGATATCACTCGTCAAGCAGCGTCAGCCCTCTCCAGGTAACAAATCTTTTGCTCCTGCTCTGCAGGAATGTCTCAGTCACAGGCTCACACCTGAGGCTGTCAGCCTTCAAAGCCCCTCTCCTGGGACAGGGAGGGTGAGCGGTGCACACACGTGCTGCTCTGGGGCTTGGCCCCTCCAGTCCCAGCCAAGCAGCTCCCAGTTCACCCAGGGCACTGGGGAAACCTCAGTGCAGGCCAGAAGGAATCTCATCCCTTAGAAAGGGAAAAAGCTGCTGCTTCCATGTTGGAAAAGCTCATTGGGATCCAGCACTGTGCCCCTCTGCAAGCTCCCTGCAGACCCCTAATCCCCCATCCACCCAGCTGGGATGTTCCACTCAGCCCCCACTGCTGCCTCAGTTTTCTCCTCTCCCCTGCTCCACAATAATGATATTAATAATAAACACTTTAACCTTTTTGTCCCTCGGGGTCAGGAAGTGAAATGGGAGAGCACAAGGAAGGATTTATGTGAGTGTGAAGGACGTTAGTTCAGGAGGCTGGTCCTGCTCAGTGAATTAGTGCCCCTTAGTGTCTTGCTACAGGGAGGTGATGAGATGACAACTCGGTCATCCTGCTGTCATATGGGAGAAAAATGAGTGTATTTGGGGCAGGAGTGAAGGCTGGCAGTCCTGGGAGGGACCATGCCTTCCCTAAACTGCTTGGCAGCCACCTATGGGGGCTGTGACTGAGCTGCCTGTTCAGATACAGATGTGGGCTTCAGGTCCATGCCCAGTGAATTTTGGCTACTGTGCTCCCTGAGGGATCAGACAGGTCATATTCCCCTTGTGTAGCAGCATGAATGTGGTAACAAGGGGAGTATTTTGCCTTAGAAATCGTGTTGCAGAGGATATGATGACCTTGTTCTGCTTTCTGGGTCTCCACAGGGCTTTTGGTTTGTGCAGTGTCAAAAGCAAACTCTGAGTGGTGCATGTGCTGGGCTGTGTGTGGGGAATGGGGTCTTTGAAGCACTGTAATGTGTTTTTGCTAGGGAAGCCTCTCCCAGGACCAACAGGAAATATTTCTGCAGTCTTTGCCATGTGTCCCAAAGCATGATTTGCCTCCAGCACATGGGGAGGGTGCTGAAAATAGCAGCATCCAGACTTTCTTTGGGGGGGAAAAAAAAATATATACATATAAAGAAATGGACACATGGTAGGCAGCAGGAGAAAGGCAGTGATGGAGCCCTTCCAGGGAAAACAACTCTGTTATGGGTCGTGGAGTAAACACAGATGTCTGGAATTGCAAGGAGCAGAGCCATCCTGGTGTGCTGGGGAGGGTTTGCCTGGGGGATGCTGCAGGGTGAGACAGCAAATCCCTGCAGGGGGATGAGCTCTGGGCAGGCATGGCAGCCCTGCCTGGGTCTCTCCAGCTGCCCTGGTGTGGGCTTGAGTTTGGGTTAGGGGCAGGGAATTTATGGAATGGGGAAAATGCCACCAACTTGGCCAGAGTCGTTGTTGGGTGTTTTTATCAGAGTGAAGAGTCAAGGTTTGGTCTCCCATGTATCACTGGGCGATCCCACTTCTGCTCACAGCTTTAAACCACGAGAAAGAGGACCCTGAAAAATCAAATGCATCGTGGGTGAGAACTGGCAATGTGCCCTGAGAAGGGAACAGAGAGGAGCTATCCTTCCCAGACAAATCTGGGTCCTGCCACTGAGCTAACCTCTGCTGGAGGAAAAATTATTTATATTTCAGTTACCTAGATATGGGAAACAAAAGGAAGGAAAAAACAGCGATTGTTTAAAAAGAAAAATAACAAAGCTGTGACAAATAGCTGATCTACTTGTTCCTGTCTGGGAGGAGCACCATGGTGGGCTGTAAGGACATGGCATAGTTCTCCCTCCTCTGCTCTGTGAGCTCCCAGCTCTGAGGGTTTGGCCAGCAGAATGCTGTCCATCACTTTTTAGGAGTGCATTTCTTGCCATTATTTCTTTCTTATTTCATTTTTTTCTTGCATTCATTGTAGTGGCTGAAAAGAAAGGGAAACTGAGTCTTGAAAAATACAGATGAGAAATGTTACGAATGATATCCTTGTAACATTTCTCATAGTATTTTTGGTTAGGTGTGTACTTGGTTAGGTGTGTACTTTGGTTAGGTGTGTACTCATCTGTATTTTTGGTTAGGGTTTTTTTTTTTTTTGTTAGGTGTGTACTAGGAGGAGCAATGGATTTTAGCAAGGATTCATTTTGAAACTGGATTTGACTGCATTTCTCAGGGAAGGGAAGCCAGAGCTGTGTCTGCAGAAGGGCTGTGCAAGGAGACCTGGAGCAGCCCAGCTTCCTGCAGTGCAAATGGACCTGGATTCTGACCTCACCCGGGCTGCAGGCAGTTGCAGGAGGAATAAAAAGTAAATCTGGGCTTGTTGCCATGAATAATATGATGTCTTTACATCCTGACCTAATTGTATTAATTCTTCATGGCAAATATCATATGGAAGTGGCTGATTAGTAGCTAGCAATGAGAGGGGTATTGGCCATCTGGTGTGCTCAGCTTGGAAGGGAAAAAAAAAAGATCAGGATGAAACAAAACTGAAACACATGAGTCTTTCAGATAATGAATTAGCCAGATTCATTAAATTTCAGTTCAGATTTGTCTCTGCTGACACTTGTGTATGGGCAGGGCAGGAGGCAGTGGTGTCTAGGAGGAAAGTGATCCCTTCAAGCTGATGGTGTGCAGTGAATTCTGGTTATTTTTCAAGTAAGAGCCCATAAGAAACAGTGGTGTCAGCTCTGTTGTACCTGAGCTACTCACAGGTTTGCTTCTGTGAACCTTATGATAAGTTTCTATGAGCTTTACCCCGGGAGTGCAGCTCATTCATGAGCAAAAATAATTAAAATCAACCTGATTTTTCTTCCATGAGTAAAAACAGGGCAAAAAAAACCCTGATCTCTTTCTTATGTCTTACCTTGACAAAAGCATCTCAGTCACAGAAATCCTTCCCTTCAAACTCTGCTCACCTCTGGCTGCACAGGGACAGGCAGCTCAGAGAAAAAAGACTTGTCTGAGATTTTGCTCTTGTTGATTTTTAAATTTGTTTTCCCTTTCCCTGCAGCCCTGGGAGAAGGTGGCATGATGGAAAGGCACTCTGCACTGACCTGAGGAATGCTGCAGCTCCTCCTGGGCTTTGGCAGCCAAGATCTCCCTTGAGATGTCCCTGAGGTGTGCATATGCACTGAGTGAGATTTGGCTTCCCACACCAAGATATTGGGACTTGTGCTGAAGAATTTTGCTGTTGTTGTTGGAATTAGCCAGGAGGATCCCATCTTAGTGTGGAGAACAGGGTGGGAAGCTTGAAATGAGTTCCTGAAGGGCTCCAGGGGGATGACAAAGTGGCTGGGTTGGGAAAAGCAGCCAGGGAACCTGGGGCTGAGTCAGAGGCTTCCATCTGTGCAAGGGTTGTCCAGAGGTGAGCTTGAACTCACTCCTTGGCCAAATGTCCTTGCTGGGCTGGTCACTGAAAGGCCTGGGCGTGCCAAAAGTTTGCTGTACTCTGCAGTGCTTCCTCCTGGGAGGCTTTGGGGGAAAAAAAGTTTATTTTTGTTACCAGGGGATTTGCTGCATTGCACCTGTGCAGGCTGGAAACAAGTGAGTGGTGGCAAGCTTGTTTGGACGAGAGGGTGGAGGAAAGGGGATGAGACCTCTTGGCTTAGGCTCCAGAGACCATGCCAAGCCCAGAGCTCTGCTAATCCCATGCTAGATCTCTGGAATCAAGGAGGGCTTGAAGGCACCGTTAAGGATGGTAAAAAGGGGTGGATAAACTTCTCAAGCAATTGAATTTGGAATACTATTCCAAGACAGCAGCACTGTGAATTGGCAGGGGAGCCTGATCCCTTGGTGCCAGGTATGGTTACAGGGAGGAGCTGTGTGCCTTTGTCTTTATTCCATGTTTATTATGTACATGTACCTAATGAGCTCTGGTTCTGCTTTTAATTTAAGCCAGCCCTTCTTCCCCCCTCTCCTCCCCAATAATTAATGATCAACACCATAATCCAACCTGATTGCCTGGCAGACAAGGAGTGCTCTGTGACTGTGGCCTTTTTAACAGGCTCCTTATTAAATGTTCCTACAGGATAAACAAGCTGGGGGAGCTGCTGGGGGTAATTCCCAAACACTCCAGAGTTGCCAAAGCCCTGGACCAGAGTATTTGTGCTGAGAGCTGTGAGAGTCATTTTCAGTGGCTTTACTGACAGATGCTCCTAATTGTGTGTGTGTCTTTCTCTGAGGGATGAGTCATGGGCTGCTGGGAGCAGCAGGAGGTTCCAGAGGAGCTCTGATGGACATGATTATTGCAAGAAGCCCTAAATTTCGGATGCTCTTGGAGGAGCCAGGTTCCTGGGACATGGCTATTACCTTACCTCCCCTTTTAAAGATTGGACTTAATGATGTTAAAGGTCTTTTCCAACTGCAATGATTCATTTAGGCAGGTGCTGGAGGATCTGGCCTGGTGATGCTGCAGGATAAAGGCTGATGTGCTGTGGGCTGGGAGTGTGCAAACATCCCATTCCCAGGAGGAAGGACCTTCCCAGTCCTGCTCCAACTTGAATAAATGGGGTCATTCCCTGGATTTATTTCAATTATGATTTTAATGATGGATTTCAGACTTCTGTAGATACCAGGGCTGGTTCCAGGGAAGTATTTCATGGCTGTGGCTGCTGATAGAGAGCTGGGTGTGGTGACCCCAGTATGTCTCACTTGGACTGCAGGATGTGTTCTCCAAGGTGCAGGGCTGCTGCTGGAAATCCTGCAGCTGAGCACTGAAGGGCGGCTGTTGCCAGCTAAGAGTGTAATTTCCTATTTATTTTCCTTAAAGACACAGATGGGAATCACTCTGGATCATTCACAAAATCTGTCTGGTGTGGAGGCAGTGACCTGAAGGTCAAAAGCTTTGTGCCCTTTACAGTCCCTGGAGATTTGGGGACACTGAGCTGCAGCCTCACCAGTTTTGCAGTGGCTGCTGCTTTGGGAGGCAAGCGTGCAGCTCCTCAGTGTGCCCTCCTTGTCACACTTCAGCTTTTCACACTGTATTTTTGAGGCTAACAAAGTGGCATCTGTGGTTCTTTCCTCCCTCACCTTCTTCCCAAGCTGTTGTGGCTTGTGTGAAGCTCTGCCCAGTGGTGGATCAGCCCATCACCTCCTGCAATCCCTCTCAGAGATTACCTCATGAAATACAGACCATGGATCCTCTCCTTTCCCTGCCAGCCTTTTCTTGTGTAGCTCACATCTATGAAACTGAGATTTTGTGCCCTGAGGAAGAATCCTGGTGACACCATGCCCAAAGGGGGGTGGGCAGTGAGGCCAAACTCATATGTAATTCCAATTTTTGGCTGGATGGTGTGATGTAATGAGCAGGTGTTGTGCCCACACTGCTGCTTCCAGGATCACTCTGTTTCCCAGAGAAGTGGCTCTTTATTTCCCCTATGGACTCCTGGTGTTTGTTCATTACTAACCTAAAAATAAACAGCATCTTGCTTAGAAGCAAGCCTTTGCCAGCTGATTATGGGGAACCTAAAATATACTGAACTCTGATTCATCAGGGCATGATAAGATTTGATCCTCTTATAACTGGTATGTGGAGGACTGCTTTATAAATAATAACATCACGTGATTAATATGACACAGAAGTTATAATTAATAGCAACATCCCATGTGATGGGAAGGGTGAAGGCAGGCAGACACCTTTCCCACCCTCTCTGAAACATGTTGAGGCAATAAAGCAAGTGTTAAAAATACACCTAGCATGGCACTGCATTTAACAACTGCTGCAGAATGAATCACAAATAAAAACACAAGCTTCCATTGATGAAAAAATTGGGATAATGATGATAAGCAAATAACCTCAGCTGCAATGGATGGCACTGTGCAAGCACACACAATTATGCAAGTGATTTGCTTAGCATTGATGGTATGTGCTGTGAGGTAAAATCATCCTGGAGCACTGTGGGGAGGTCTGTGTCGAAGACATCCTTTATGAAAAATCCTTTCCTTAGGGTTTTTCCTTCTGAGAAGCTGAGAGGCCTCAGGAACAAAATGTAAACAATGGTTATCTGCTGCTGTGGAATGCAACAGGTGGATCTGTGATTGGGCTCATGTGGTTGTTTCTAATTAATGGCCAATCACAGTCCAGCTGGCTCAGACAGAGAGTCTGAGCCACAAACCTTTATCATTCTTTCTTTTTCTATTCCTTGCTAGCCTTCTGAGGAAATCCTTTATTCTATTCTTTTAGTATAGTTTTAATATAATATATATCATAAAATAATCAATCAAGCCTTCTGAAACATGGAGTCAGATCCTCATCGCTTCCCTCATCCTCGGACCCCTGTGAACACCATCACAGGTCTGTGCAAAGCAAAACAGGGCCAGCACTTGCTCACTTGATTTAGAGCTTCACTGGGCTTTGGATATTCTCTGCAACTGCTCAGCCTCTGGGGGCTGGGATGGTTTCTGCTACCTGCATTTCCCACAGGTTTGCTGAGACCAAGGCAGAGAGAACTCCCCCCTCCAGGGACCACCAGACAATGCAAATATCTGCTTGCAACCACCTCACAGCAACCTCAATGTATGTTTGTTCATTTGTTCCAGTGTTAGTAGGACCCAAATGTATTGTTTTCAAAACATCCTTGCTTTTCTCTCCAGCAATTTTACTGCTTCCAAATATGTTCTGTGCCCCTGCTCAGCAGTAGGTAGTTATTTAAAACAATGCATTTCTCTTCTGTGCAGTGCTTTCTCAGAGGTCTTGGCTTGTTCAGGCTTTAACTAGGTTTCAGCATGCAAATTTAATGTGTCATTGTGGCATACTTAGGAATAATTAATATAGAGGGGTTACTTGTAAATTGGTGCTGGGGACAGATTTGTCAGGCCAGCCCCAGCAGTGGTTTTCTTTAAATGCTCAAGCTGATGACAGGTTTGATGTGAGAGTGACATTTACTAGTGGGAGGAGGCCAGGAATATTTATATTTTGGATGTGTGTGGTGGGAAGTTTTTGGTGGTTTTTTGTTTGGTTTTTTTTTTCCCCATTTTCACTTTTTTTCTGTTCCCAATTTTTGCAGCTGTGATTTGATTTACACAAAGCAAAGTTGCAAGTTTGCAGTGTTCCAGTTCCTTCCCTCATCAGGGGACCAGAATGGCAATTCCAGCAACACCCTGGGGAAGGGGCTGGGGTGTTCCACGTGTGACATGAAGGCAGATGAACTTTTCAAGTCTTGCCTGAGATGTGGCAAATATTGATGTATCTGCTATAGCATGAAGCTTTTGTTAAATATTTCCAGGAGGCTGGAAAAACTTTGGGGGTGGCAGAATCAGCTCTTTTGCTATCCACAAAGGCTGCCTGACCCTTGTTCACTGCAGTCCCCTTCTGGAAGCACAGTGCTAAATATTTAGGAATTATCTGTAAAATGCAAAAAAAGAAAAACAAACCACAAACCACAAACAAACAAACAAAACATTTGGAAAGCTGCAAATTCCCTTTCAAACCTCAAAGAGGAGGGAAGCCCTCCTGTTTGGGGATGCAAACTGGTTTGTTATAGAAAGGGATTGGGAACAAACCTTCCCTGAAACATCTGGGGAGGATCCCCATAAGAGTCAGGATGCAGGACCAGATGGTCAGCTCTCCTGTGAAAATTCTATTTTTTATTTACATGAAAACACACTTTTAGTTGTGGGGGAAAAAATGTAGCCAATTCTGCTGTGAAGAAACGTAACAGAAATTAAAAGCTCCTCTATTCTGAGAACCTCCCTGCCTGTTTGAATGCTGTATCAATAGGAGTATCAAATGAGGAGTAAGAAGATCAAGAAGGAAAAGCATCAGCTCTTTTTTGGCTTTCAGGGACCAGCAGAAATGCAGAGAAAAATTGCTGGTAGCTGATATATTGACCAGTTTTCATTATAACTTCAGTGTTCTTTCAGCTGAAAGAGAAGATATGATATGTCTTGATTAAATGAAATGTCATCTCAGTGTTGAATTAATTACGTAGAACATGGGCAAGGACTTGGTATTGTATTAATTTGGCTGCTCTGCAGAAAACATCAATAGGCTGTTTGTGGATGACAGCTTCATACTCTGTCAGCTTCTGCCTAGGATCTCACAGCTCCTTGCAAGTTCTGGTCTGTTAAGCTTGGTAGAGGCAGTGAAATCATTAAAATTTCCCTTTTGTACAAGCTAGAGCAGCACTAAGAAAACTTTCAGGCTTTTCCTCTGCAGTTCAAAGCAATGGGAATTTGTTAGACAGAGGTGTGGAGAGGGCTGGACCCTAAATAAGCCCCCTAAAAGCCTTTCTGGTCCCCACCACCTTGCACAGGATTGGCCTCAGAGATGGAAAGAAAAGACCAGATTTCCATGTTATTCAGCACTGAAAATTTTAGATGAATGTTGAGTTTCTCCCTGCCCGGTGGCTGATTAAGAACCAGCCACAGCCAGGGGTTGGCAAAGATCAAGATTGGTTTTACAAGCAGAGGTTGACTCAAGTGAGTTGTCACAGTCTGCTTTTCTGGGAAAAGCCAATTATAACTCAGGAAGTTCTGATGTGAAAATTATTTTGGCAGATATGCTCTTTTTTTAATAGTTTATGCATGCAAAAGCAATAGGGAAGATAAGGTGGTGGGAAAGGTGAATCAAAGCGAAAAATCTCTTTGTGTGGGGTCATGTTTTGTTTCGGAGATGTGCTCAAAGGAAATGCAAGGATATTCCCTGGATTTGCCACCACATTTAATAGGTCATTTCAGGCTTGGGGAGAGAATTCCTGGAACTTTGTAGAAAGGCTTAAAACCTGCTTTTATGAAAGAACCCCATGGGCAGGGGATACAATGGCTGATCCACCCACAACATCCCAGCCCTGGTTTGGGTTACTCTCGGGGCAAGGCAGGATAATAGGGGGGGGTTCACTGCCTGCTCAACCCCTCACCCTCCCACAGAGATGGCCAAAAAGCTTCTGGTCCCTATCAAGGTGCAGAGCTCTCCCTTCCAGGGTGGAGTCTCGAGTCACCACGGTTGTTATGGCAGTCGCCCTGGGAGGTTTTAACGGCACAGATGCAGTTTTATGGTTATTATTTATTTTTATGGTTCATTGGATCAAGGCCCCCAATTTGCTTCATAGCTCTCCAATGTCAACAATTATCAGGCGGCTGCTAATTGGGGGCTGGATCAGGAAATCAGCAGCCTCCTATCGCTGAAAATCTCCGTGGGTGATGTTTCTGACACCTCCAAAATCAATGGCAACGAGCCCAGCTCGGAGGAGAGTTGGACACTGAGGAAACCAGGAAACACACCCTGCTCTCCTGTGCCCAAATCCAGGGGCAGCTCTGAAACCTGATTTCCACACTGCTAAAAGCTAATGAAGCATGGAAGAGCATCATTAAGCTTATAAGCAGTTTTTGCATTAGAGACTGGATGCAAGGAAGGATCTGTTGGGGGTTTTTTTTGGCTTTTTTTGTGTAACTGAGTGACTGTTCTGGAGAATTCAACCTTTGCTTGAGTGAAAAGGAGACACAGGTAAAAGGTAAGGGAAGAAGAAAGAATGATGACATCCTTAGAAGGAAAAGGGTAAAAGGATTAACTTTTTGCACAACATTTCTTCAAATTCTTGCAAAAGCAGCAAAAAATGGAAAATAAAATGTAGAGTAGTCATAGTTTAGTTCCAAACCTCCACCCCCTCAATGACAAAAAAAAAAGGTCAAACATAATTTTTGATCTCAAAACTTTAAGACTTTTAAGTTTTGTTTGAATTTAAGCCTTTGAGTGCTGTTAACCTTTTAAGCTGAATTTAGTTTTCTATCAATTTCTAGGAGGCAAAATCTTTAAAAATAGCATTTTGCACCTGCTCTAGCAGTGGCAGAGACCAAACTGTGCTCCATGATCCTTGCTGTCCTTGCTGCCACCTGTGCCATGGTTTCCAGGTGGCAGATCCTGCAAACCTCGTGACAGCTGTAGTGCAGGAGGGGCAGGAGTTGGATCCATCCAACCTGATTATTCCACAGGCTCGGATGGCAGGTCACGGGCATTTCTCTGAGCTGAGCAAACAACTGACATATGTGCACCGAGAACAATTTAAAAATGTGCATTTGATAGATTTTAAATTATAAGACACTGGTGTTTTATGCTGGTTTTTTTTTCCTGAGAAACCACTAAATCTGTCGTGCTCTGCCCACGTGCCGTGCAGGGATGTTGCAACTCCCCACCCAAGCTGATTCCCCAGCCCTATATTTCACCTTCCTTTTGATGGCTCTGTCATTTAAGCCTTCAGATAATAGGCCATTATTCTCAGAGTTGCTATTATATTTTATTAATAGGAAGGAGGGGGGGGAATTATTGTCACAAACTCTGAAGGATTTGCACTTGGAGCACTCAGAGCTCTGGAGAAGGGCGACTCATCCATCTGCCTTGCTGGATGGATGCAGATCTCATCCCTCCCTCCCTGCTTTCCCAGGTCCTGCCAGCCTTTGCCAGCCATGGGGACAGGTCCCACCCCAGGCTGGTGGCAGGACCAGCAGTTTGGTGTCCCAGGAGTTATCCAGAGGGGGATCTGTGCCAGCTGCAGTGGTGGGTGATGGATGGAGGCTGGGTTAGTGCGGCTGAGCTCTCCTCGCACATCTGTGCGTGTGGGTGTGTGTATACGTACAGACAGCCAGAACAAGTCTGTTCCTGTTTGGGAGATCAGTGTCAAAAGTGGATTTTGTAAGAGCTGGCCAGGCTCCTGTTTCCACATTACTAACCAAAAGCAGTTAGATGGTTTTTTTGGGTGCCTCTGCTTTTCCAAATCACTGCATGGCTGTGTCTCTCCCTTCAGAAAGGGGAAGGACGTGCTCCAGAGCCTCTGTGGAGGTATGACAGCAGCTCATCCCAGTTTAGTGGGGCTGAGCATCACATAATAGGGTGGCCAAGGTGTGACTGCAGCAAGGAGAGAAGGAAAAGCCTGTGCTGGGGGGTGGGGACCAGCTTGCAGAAAGGTTTCTGCTCCCCTGGTGCTTACAAGAAAGGGATGAGTACAGACACGTTGGATCCAGCTGTGGCTCCCTTTGTGTCGGTACAAATTGTACCTTCTCCAACCTTTCAGAAGCATAGGACAAGGTTGTTTTTGGTTGTTTGTTTTCTTTTTTTTTGGTTTTACCCTGAAGTGCCTGAAGACCTGAGGCTGAAAATCCTCTTCTCTCTTCTTTTTCTCCTTCATTCATTACCCTTGGTGGGGAGTCAGCTGCTAATTGCATGGTTGTGCACGTGTCCATCAGTGCCCAGTGAAAAGCATCTTCTGGGGGGTGTTTTAAGCACCATTATACAGCTGGGATGGGGAAAGAAGTGAGGTGAGGTGGAGGAAAGTGGCTCTGTGGCTGCTCTGCCTCTGCTAGCAGGAGGAGGCGGAAAGGAAGGGGAGCATGGCTTGCTCCAGTCTGTGCATCATCCATCCTGCTGCCTCTGGGGAGAGGGGGACACAAACAGCAAGAGCTGGCCCTGAGGGGAAACAAAACACCTGTGGTGGGATTCAGCTTTTAGCTACTAGCCATTGCCTGACTGGTTTGGGTTTTTTCTTGTCTTTGACACATTTTTCTCCAGCTTGCGTTTCTGTCAGGCCCAGAACAAATGGTGTTTAATGTGCAGATGCAGCCCACAGCTGGGATAAATGTATGCATTCCTGCACCTTTGACTGGCTTTAGGTATTTGTCTGGGGGAGCAAAAGTGCTTCCATATTCTTGGAGAAGGGTCGTGCATTTTATGCAAAGGAGGAATGTTAAGTTCATAGCCACAGTAGCAGCTGGTTTTATTAGACTTGCTTGTATCCTAAATGGTTTGGTGCAGTCACCAAGGTGCTGGTTTGGAGTCTGGGAGAGGATGCTGGCAGCAGGAGCACAGGTGGGCTGTAAAAATCCTCTGTGGCCAAGCTCTGGGGTGTGGGTGCTGGAAAATTCCTGTCCCTACACCCAGTCCATGCTCTGAGCTCCAGAGGTTGGTTCTGCCTTTACCTTAGGAATCACCATCCCTGGAAATGTGCAAAAACTGTGTAGATGTGGTGCTTGGGAGTGTGGGTGAGTAGTGAAGGTGGCAGCGCTGGGCTGATGGCTGGGCTTGGTGATCCTGGATGTCCTTTCCAGCCTAAACAATTCCATGATTGTTAATGCAAAGGCTTCACTGCCACAAACCAGCACTGACCAGTTGATATCCACTATGGAAGGATTTGAAGATGATCTTGCCTGGAAGAAACATGGCCAAACATCATTACTGACAGAGCTGGAAATAGAAATGGGATTTCTTGACTCCCTGTTCAATCTGCAACCAACAGATTTCCACTGCTGAAAGAAATCAGTTGGGAAGTCAGTGGGTGCTTTGATATTTTAGCTGTTCATTTTCAGTGCTTTTTGTCATGTCCTTTTAAATCATGAACTTCAAAAATTCCTGGTCAGCTATGAACAGTATGGTCTGGTTTTCAAAGCTATTGAGCTGTTAAGAACATTTTGAAAATTAGAATAAGGACTTTGGGTTCCCAAATATATCCTCAGGAGCCCAGCTTTAAGCACTTGGGTTTGCACACTTTGTTTTTATTATCTGCACCTTTAAGATAGGAAAACAAATACAATTGCTGCTCGGCACTATCATTAATCCAAGCAATTTGAAGGTAGTTTATTTTGTTATGAATTAGTCAATTAATTTTGTTTGTTAATTCATTCTGTTGCAAAATATCAGGCTGAAGAAATTTTCTGTACATTAACACAATAAATCTCAATTTGTTACTGCTGTTTTCTGAGTAACCCACAGCCAGCAGAAGTCAGATTTATTTATTTTTTCCATTTTCTCTGGTTAAGTCCAATTCTTACGCAGTTTCTTCTGTCTCTCTGCTGATTCTTCAATTTTCAAGATCCCAGGGTTCAAAAGGTCTTTGGGGAGACCTTGTTTGTATCCTGAACTCAGGAGCAAGCGTTGCAGGTCCCAGTTTGAAAAAAGGAGCTGCTGATACTAATTATTTTTGTTGCTTGTTTATCTCTTGATAGTTCCTACAATCCAATTAAAATCCTTGTTGTTCCTTGCAGGTGGCATGGATCTTCATTTGGATTTCAGGAGCCATAAACAACAGCAGCTTGTGAAGACAACGCTTCTGTGAAGGGTAAATTCACTTTTGAAAATTCACCATGAAATTCACTTTTGTTCCAAAAAATAAAATGAAAAGAAATGCAGAGACTGTGGAGCTATCACAAGCCTCCAGCAGTGAAGATTTGAGATGGTAAATATTGTAAAGCTCTTAATAAAACAGAGTCATGATATAAGGGTTAATGATATTGAACGAATTTGGTCTTGAATTACCAATAATTTCTGAGAAAGCTGTCAAGAGAAAAAAACCCAGAATGGGCTGTAGAAAAAATACAGTTAAAAAAAGAAAAAAAAAAATCACCATCCAATTTCAAACGATTCCCTGAGAAAATGATCTTTAAATGGCTGAGGGCAATTGGAATAATGATTTAAAGTTGGGCTGCCTGTGGGTGCTGGCAGTGAAACGAGGGGCAGTGTGGAGGCTGAGCCACAGATTGCTCCAGTGGAAGGCTCACGGTGACACTGCACGGAGCTCGCATTTAACAGTGACGTTTGCACTCCATGGAACCCAAGGGAGGCAATTAGGAGGGCTGGAGAGGGAGGGAATAATTTTACCTGTCAGGTTTGGAAGTGGGCAGCTCTGGGAGTGTGTGTGAATACTTGTGTGTGTGTGTGTGAGAGAGAGATCCAGAAATTAATGAAATAGAGAGGCTTTGGCGGGGACTGTCAAGCCTGTGGTTAGAGGTGGGGAAAGAGCTGTTTCCAAACCCACAAGATTTATTTCTGGAGCTGGTGGGTAGGTGGGAGGCAAAGTTAGCAGGCTTTACCCTTCAGGGCTTTCATCTGTTTTAAATTCAGCTGAAATTATTGCTAATTGTAGCAGCAAGCAGGCAAGGAACCCATGTACATCTACAGGTGACTTTTTTACATTTTTATTTAAATTTTTTTTCTCTGGGTTTTTTTTTATTTTTTTCCACTCTTTGATTTCTCAGGGTGTGACTAAGGAGCCACAGGTAGAGAAGGCTCCAAATTCAGTGCTTGCAGCTCACAGGCCTCCCAATAGTGCAGCACTGCCCAGAACTAACCTGGCAAACCTGAGCTTTCCCTTTGGGATGGAAAATTGGACGGTGCTAAGCTGGTGTTAAGAGCTGTGCAGAAATGGTCCTTGCTCCAGGAGTTGCTGATAGCTGCACTGGGGCAGTGCATGAATGTTCCTGTGCCCGCAGGAAGGTTTGGCTGAAATCTGATCTCAGCTTTGTGATCAGTGTGGTCCTCAGTGAGTGATGAGCCCCAGATCTTTCATCTTGTTGCTTTTAGGAGTTGTGCATCTACGGTATTTTATATCCCGGGCAGATAAAGCTGATGAGTGTCACAAGAACTCCAAATCTGGGGTCTTTTTATCGTCAAATTCTTCATGATTTTCAATTTGGATGTGTGGGGGTGATATTTTTCTTTTTTTTTTTTCTTTTTCCCCCTTTTTTCCCCCCTTTTCCCCCCTTTTCCCCCCCTTTTCCCCCCCTTTTCCCCCCCCTTTCCCCCCCTTTTCCCCCCCCCTTTCCCCCCCCTTTTCCCCCCTTTCCCCCTTTTTCCCTTTTTTCCTTTTTTTTCTTTTTCCTTTACATTTTCCTTTTTATTTTTCCTTTTTCTTTTTTTTCCTTTTCCCTTTTCCTTTTCCCTTTTCCTTTTCCCTTTTCCCTTTCCCCTTTCCCTTTTCCTTTTCCCTTTTCCTTTTCCCCTTTTCCTTTTCCCTTTTCCTTTTCCTTTTCCCTTTCCCTTTTCCTTTTCCCTTTTCCTTTTCCCTTTTCTCTCTTTTCCCTTTTCTCTCTTTTCCCTTTTCCTTTTCCCTTTCCCTTTTCCCTTTCCTTTTCCCTTTTCCCTTTTCCTTTTCCCTTTCCCGTTTCCTTTTCCCTTTTTATTTTCCCTTTTCATTTTCCCTTTTCATTTTCCCTTTTCATTTTCCCTTTCCCTTTTCCCTTTCCCTTTTCCCTTTTCCTTTTCCCTTTCCCTTTCCCTTTTCCCTTTCCCTTTCCTTTTCCCTTTTCCCTTTTCCTTTTCCCTTTTCCTTTTCCCTTTTCCTTTTCCCTTTTCCCTTTTCCCTTTTCCCTTTTCCCTTTTCCCGTTTCCTTTTCCCGTTTCCTTTTCCCGTTTCCTTTTCCCGTTTCCTTTTCCCTTTTCCCGTTTCCTTTTCCCTTTTCCCTTTTCCTTTTCCCTTTTTCCTTTTCCTTTTTCCTTTTCCTTTTCATTTTCCTTCTTCCTTTTCCTTCTTCCTTTTCCTTCTTCCTTTTCCTTCTTCCTTTTTTCCTTTTGCTTTTTTTCTTTTTCCTTTTTCCTTTTTTCCTTTTGCTTTTTTCTTTCTTTTTTCTTTTTTGCTTTTTCTTTTTTCTTCTTTCTTTTTCTTTTTTTTTTCTTTTTTCCCTCCAAACAAACCCTTCACCCTATTTCAGTGTTTTCTTGAGGCATGTCTATGTTCCTTGCTGTTGAAGAGGTCAGTGGGGACAGGACCTTGGACACAAACAAGATTTCAAACAGCCTGAACCATCTGAGGTCCCTCCCTGATTGTTTCTAGGACAAAGCCCCACTGCAGGCACTGGAAGGAATTTCAAATTAGCAGCCAAACATCTCAGGAACTTGGTTCTGGTGCCCTGAATCAGGCAGCAGGGATGGGTACAGGTGTCATTGCCTCTCCTCAGTGCCCACACAGGCACCTGCCCTGCCTCTGCCAGAAATTATTGGCCAAAACCACAGAACCACAGGATATCCTGAGCTGGAAGGGACCCCCAAGCTGTTGGTGTGCATACATGGATCAGCTGCTGCAGCAAAGCAAATTTATCATCAAGCAGCACTTTGAGCTGACACACTTGTGTGTCTCTGAGGCAGTTATTTTGGGGGAAATACATATATATATATATATATATATATATGAACTAGGGCTTAAAAACTTGGCTGGAGCTGAGGGCAGAGAAGGCAGCTCACTTAGCCTGAGGAATGCTTTTGACAGAGACTCGTTGTCGCCACATCTCTTGGCTGGGAATGAGTTGTACCTTTCCTGCAAATGGAAATATTTCTCTGAAGCCCAACAGCTGCAGGAACAGCAACTTGCCTCTCGATCACGTTTTCAGTTTTAAAACCCATTTCTAGTCCAGCAGTGAGGAGAAAAACCCCAAAGCTCATTCAAATGAGCTTTTTAATGGAAAAAAGTCACATTAAATCTAAACCAATTCCATGATCTTGTCTGAGTCATGACTTTTTAAAGACTGGGGGCTGAGGCTGCAGTTAACATTGCCTTAGCAGTGCTCAATACTTATCTGTGAGCAGAAAGGTGATGGTGGGGAAGGGCTGGTGGTGTTATTTTTCTAAGGGCCTGATCATTCAGCTATCTAATTTGGGAAGCAGGACTATCTCTGGCTGACTCTTATCACCCTTTCAGCGAGGCAGATAGCAGCCAGCACATTACTCAGCCTTGCCCCATGGATATCTGGTGTCTGAGTATGTGTTACAGAACAGAGAGCACTGAAACCTCGCAGTGCTGGGCACAGAAAAGTGGCTTCAGCCCCACCTGGTAAGGGATGGATGGATTTGTCCTCTGGGCTTGTCCTCAGCACCTGAATTGAGAGACCCTCGGTGGCTCTGCTCTGTTCTCACTCAATTATTTACTTCTCCTGGGGAGGGGATGTGCTGTGATATAGGAAACTTTCCTAGCTTGCCTTATAAACTGCAATAATGATATGGGAAACTTTATTTATAGTTAGAGAAGGACTTTCATTTTTTCCTATCTCCTGCTGTCTTCTCCCTGACAGCTGGGGGTGAGGCACCAGGGAGAAATTTAACCTCTCACTGGTACTTTGCAGCTTTGTCTTCCCCACAGGGTTTCAATGTGGGTAGCTTCTGTGGGAATTTTGGGGTTTTTTTTTCTGTTTTGCAGATGGAAAATAGAGACATGCAGTTCAGAGGTGTTTGCAGGGAGTCTTCTGCCTTGAAACAAAACCCTCAACTTGTCAAGTTCTCTCCATGCCTCCTGACGGACCTTATGGATTATTTTTACAGGTTCTTGTGATGCATACAAGTGGAAATGGTCACTGCAGAGGTTGGAGAGCCGTGGGTAGGGCCATGAGGATGGTAGGAGGAAGGCCCAGGTCGCCCTTGCTCTCTGAGATATGACACATCCCACACTGACCAGGGTGGCTGAGAAGCACCCATGGCTTTGTTCCACCACCCTTAAATCTGCCCCAAGTGCAAGCTGGCCCTTTAACAGGAACCCACTGCTGCGTGTCTAGAGGGGAGCAGAGACAGAAAGGAAGTAATACTGAGTCACAGCAGTCAAGAAGGATCAAAGATTGGCTATTTTTGACACACAAAAGGGTAAGTGATGCTGAACTCTCTCTCTAGACTGATTACAGCTGAACACAAAGCATTTTAACCTCTTAATCCTCACTTCTGAGTTATAGCCCCGACATTGAGGGCTTTGTGGCTTTTTGGAGATCCTCTGCTGCGTGTGACCCTTGTACCAAGGCAAATAAAACACACCCCTGGCTGCTGCACAGCATGTGCTGAGTGCTGAGCGTGGTGCTAATCCTGCAAACTCGGGTTTTTGCCTCCCTCACTGACCATAACTGGAATCCATGGGGAATTCTGACAGAGAAAAGCAATCAGGTTGGATGGGGCTTGGAGCAACCTGGAATAGTGGAAAGTGCCTCTGCCCATGGCAGAGAGCTTGGAACAAGGTGATCTTGAAGGTCACTTCCAACACAAACCAGTTTGTGTGATCTATGAACTGCAGATGTAATTTCTCATTTCCCATTTGGATTTGTGGCAGCGGAACCCCAGTTTCACCTCACTGTCCTAGGACAGCCCTAACCTCCCTGAGTTCCCCCTCAGGGAAGCTGCTCCTGAACTCTCCTCTGTCGTCTTCCCTCCCTGACTGTCACAGACAGCTTTTATGGAAAATCCTTTCCTTAGGATTTTTTCTTCCTGAGAAGCTGAGAGGCCTCAGGAACAAAATGTAAGCAATGATTATCTGCTGCTGTGGAATGCAACAGGTGCATCTGGGATTGGTCTCATGTGGTTGTTTCTAATTAATGGCCAATCACAGTCAGCTGGCTCAGACTCTCTGTGTGAAACAGAAGCTTTTGTTATCATTCTTTCTTTTTCTATTCTTAGCTAGCCTTCTGATGAAATCCTTTCTTCTATTCTTTTAGTATAGTTTTAATATAATATATATCATAAAATAATAAATCAAGCCTTCTGAAACATGGAGTCAGATCCTCCTCTCTTCCCTCATCCTGAGACCCCTGTGAACACGGCCACACCTGGCCATTCAGGTATCCCCTCTCCAGATCCTGAAAGGTTCCTCTGCTCTTTCTAGCACATGGACTGGTGTTCTCTATGAATCCACACCCACTGATTGTAGCTGTGAAAGCCTTATTTTGGTTTGAGCCTCGTTTGTATTATTTTTGGTTTGCATATTTGGGCTTGACACAAAACCCAGCAGAGAGACTCTTCCTTAGCCAAGGCCATTGCTGCATTCACTGCAGATGAGCGTGGTGCTCCAGGGAACCAGTTTTCTTCCAGGCTTTGCCAGTGATTCATTTCTGGATGCTGCCTGCGTGATTCCCTCTGGGCCTCAGTTTCCTGTTCTGTAAAATGGAGATAATACCCTTTCATGGCACAGGGCTGCTTTGAAGCCTGTACAGAATTACTCTGATGTGTTTGGATGAAAGTTTCTCTAAAGCAGATTTAAAAAAGCATGCAGCTCTCATTGAGGGGTTTGTATGGAATGATCAGGACCCCAGAATTACTTCCCAGGATGAATGGGTCTGTGTTGAGCCCTCAGACAATGCTGAACACTGAAACTATATTCATGTAACTCTTCTAAAAGCATCCACTGTTGGTGCCCATGGCAGGGTTTGCTGCTATTCATTCTTTTTGTTTGTTTTATGTAAATCCTTTTTCCTTCTCATTGAAAACACAAACAAAAAAAGGGATGACCAAAAGAAAAAAAAAAAAGCAAGAAAAAATTTTTGCTCTGTAAGCCCCATAAAATTGATTCATCTTGAAGAAGTTTTTAGCAGGACCAACCCTCTCTGCCTATCTGTGTGATTTTAAAACAAGCTCTCCTCTTTTCCTCCTGGCTGTCATCTTGTAGAAGAAATACCCTGAAAGCAGAAATGAAAGAGAAAATGTAGAATTTTTGTCTCCTTGCCTTTCTCACTCCGGTCCCTTTATGTGCTCTCCCCGCCGCCCCCTCCTCCGTGCCCTCCCTCCTGCTCTGCCTCAGTTCCCATTGAAATGTCAAATGCAGCAGTTGTCTGCGAGTGAAAGAGGGACTCCCTGGTGGGAACGGGCTGCCCTTCTAACCTGAAGGCCTCGGCTGTTCTCTTCTCCCCTTTTTGGTGTTTCCCATCCCACTTTCTCAGCAGATGTTGTGTGGGGCAGCACAGGCTGTAAAGGAATGAGTTTCTTTTCACCTGGCCATGTGAATGGGCTGGCACAGAAACCCTGGCTTATTCTCTCAGGCTCTGGCAACAGCTTACACAGAAAGAGATTGTTCCGAAGAGCTGTCTCTTTTCTTTCTTTCTTTTTTTTTTTTTTTTTTTTTTTTAGACCAAGATAGGGAAAAAAGGCTGAGAGATGCTGGCTGTATTTTAAGCTCCCTCCTTGGGTGCCAAAGGAGTCCTTGGAGTTTTGTTGCTGCTACTTTTGTTCCTTTTATAGTTTCCATTCAAGCCCCAGGCTTTCAGCTCCCCTTTGTCTTAGTCCTACTTTTCCCAAGCAGTTGACATGAGAATTAGTTTAGAAAGATGGTGGAGGTTCATCCAGGAGCATTGCCCCATTTTAGTCCAGGGCTGTAGTTTTTGACTCTTTGGTGGAAATTTGGAAAAGAGTAACTTTTCCCATGCTTCTGTGAGGAAATTATTTCGTTTCAGATAAGCTCTGTCTGAAAACACGTGACAATGGTGTGCAAAATGCACAAATTCAATCCTAATGTTGAGTTTTGTCACTTAAGATTGGAGAGGCACCTTAAAGGTGGAAGAAATAAGGGGTGCATGAGTTTTCACCGTTTTTTCCCTTTTTTTGGCTCCCTGTTTATCTGGTTTTCTGTAGCTTTCTGTCCCTTACCAGGACCTTGGGCATTTTAGAGCTGGTCAGTTGAACCACACCAGAAAGGTACCCAGAAGAGACATTCCCTCCCTTGCATTGGACGTCTTTGTTTAGCTCCTTCAGAGCACTGTCACTTATCCAGCTCACTTTTGGCCATGTCTCTGTGCCCAACTCATTATATCTAAAGTTTATATATATTCAAGAGCAAATTATGCACATGGCTTGTGAATGATTTGATTGCCAGCGTGAGAAACGCGCACGCTGCTGATCCTGAGGAATGGAGCTGTCGCTTGCTGATTTAATGAGTAAATAATGAATTATTCTGAAATACTGCAGGGATATTATGCCAGTGGTTCTCTTTTGGTCTTTATACACATTTTAACTCCAGTTGGTTTTTTGTTGTGTGTGCGTGTGGTTTTTTAAAAATCTGAAGTTTATTTTCGCAGTGGTGCTTGGAAAGCTGTAAATGATCCACAAGGAATTAACAGACAAAAATCCCTGGCTCTGCTCCACTCTATTGAAGTTGATGGCAAAACTCCCATTGAATTCAGTGGAAGTAACAACTAGGCCCTGCGAGAGTAAACAATAAATCAGTTTTATAATCACAATATTTCTCTGTGTCCTGTTCTTAGTGCCTTATGTGGCAGAGGTGTTAGGTGCTTGTATGATGATGAAAGGCACAGACAAATCACAAACATCTCAGGTGAAATACAGGCTTGTGAAGGTGAAATTTCTAAATTTGAAAGCTTTGGGTAAGCTTCACCTTTCAGGCAGTATTTTGGAAACCTGCACTCCAATTCTGTTAATGACGATTCATTTTGAGAGGCTGAACTGCCTCTCCATCCATCATGTAGCAGGTGCAGGAGAACATTTCCCCTTTCTAGTTTGTAAAAAGTGCAGTTTTTAGAGACGTGGGAGTGTAAGAATCAGCAAACTGATTCTCCTGCCTGGACAAGTGGACATGTCACAAATCCCATTCAAAAACTGATCAGGAGGAGATGGATCATCTCCTGTTAGATATCCTGCAAATGTGGTGCCTGTGGTTAGAAGTTTGCAGAACTTTTATCCCTGCATCTGCTCTGGCACATCTCAGCATTAAAACTATTCTGTTAAATAATAGGGAAGTATAAATAGCTCAGAGGTTTAGTTCTTATTCAGCCTGTTCTGTCAGTGGACTCCAAATCATTTGATTAAAGAAACAAATATCAAAATCTTATATTTTGCATGGAGGAACCCACGGGTCCATGGCACAGCCAGATATTCAAGGATGGAGTTCAGTCTCTTCCTAAGTCCTAGTCTAGCATCTTATCCCCTGCCTTTTAAAGGCTTTATCCCTAAAATGTGTCTTGAGTTAAGGGCTCTGTATTGTAAAGTTTTCCTATTGATTCCTTCCCTGAAGTTTGTTCCTTTTGGAGGAGATGGGGCATTGATAATTGCTTCAGCTGTTCTGGACTGTTACAGGGCCCTTCAGCAGAACTGTGTAGCCTGAGTGCTTTGTAAAATAACCCTTTGGCCCTGCAGAATGGGAGGATTTACAGGTTTAGCCTTCTTGATTTGTTTGGAATTATTCTGTATGAGCTATTCATGGAGGGTACAACAGAGCTGAAGGTAAGGCAAGGTTGTCACTAAACTATCCAAAGATGAGAGCCATGGAAATAAAGTGCTATTGTTGCTCTTCAAGCAGTGACACTGACTGAAATAAAAGATATCTGGGTAGGAAATAGCAGCCTGCTTCCAGGGAGCATCCATGGTGTACCTCAGCTTGCCATGAATGCTAGCCCTGCTAGGCAACCAGGAAAGGGATCTGCAGGCAGCCATGAGCCAGGCCAAAGAGAGAAAAAGGAAAAAAAAGCCTAACTCTGAGAAAAAGGGGGTGCATTCTTCCTAATTGTGCTTTGGAATGGAAGTCTTTTTATTCTTGCCTTTTGTTGCATTTTTCCTCTTCCTTTTCACGCCCCAGCAGAGCAGCCTGGGGGTCTCTGGGAAGGGCTGGGTGGCCGTGTCCCACCCTCCCAGCTCTGCCTGGCCTCCAGGGGGCTTTGGGGCTCCTTGGGGGAGCACCTCTGCATGTTCATCTCACACTCTGTGCCCTGGGGGCTGGTTCAGACTGCAGCTTAGGAAGGGAGGGTGAAACCTGCCCCAGCCTGGCTGTGGGTGATGGCAGAATTGCAGTTTCACCTAAGGATAAGCATCCAGCCAAAAGTGACAGGACTTTTTTTTCTCTCTTTTTTTTTTTTTTTTTTTTTTTTTTGAAGTGGCTGGTGCCCAGCATCAAGTTCAGAGTGTTTGGAATGTTTAATAGATGTTCGTAAATAAAACATAAATATCTCTGAGCAGTACTTTGAAGAAGGCAGCGGTGGACAAAAGGAGGTGTGAAATAGGATGCCCAGGGTTAGGGGAGGAGTCAGTGGCAGGGAGAATTGAATGAAGCTCTCCCTTGCCCAGGCTGTCCCCCTCGCTTCTGGGCCGTTTTTCTCTCTGCAGTTTGTGCAGGTAGACTAAACCTCACTCAAAATCGAAGAGTGAAGGACAACAGGAAGGAGGAGGTGCTGCTCAGGGGAGAGAGAAATGGCTTTGGGCAAGAGCTGAGAGAAGCAGGGGGCAGCACAGGGCAGCAGGGCAAGAGCAGTGGCAGCACCAGTAGAAAATGCTCTGAGGTTGTAAGGAAGCAGGGCCAGGAGCTGTCTGGGTGAGGAGAGAAGTTCCCCACGGTGATGGTCTCGCCTCTCACACACGTTTCTTGTTGTCTGTTTTGCCTTTCATGTTTCCCTGTTCTCCCTTTATTTTTGGATGTGCACTGGCAGCAAATGGGTTCTCAAATATCAAAATTTTTAACTTGATTAATGAAAATTTATTATATATGCCTCCCATTTTTGAACAATGAAGGCTTGATACCCTCTGGAGACCCAGAGCTGCTGGAAGTAACCTAAGGCATCCCCTCCTTTCATCACAGGCTCAGGTTGAAGCGCAGGGAAGGCTGCAGGCAGGACCAGCTGTAGCTCAGGCAGCAGCCTCAAGAGGGAGAGAAGGCTTTCTCACAGGCTTTTATGACCAATGTTCAAAGGGAAATGCCTTTAGAGAAGAAAAGGCTGGGCTTTCTGGCTCTACAGAACTCAGACCTGCAAATCTGTTCTGTGGCTTTGTTTTCCCTGATGCTTCTCTTCTGTCTAATCCTTCCCTTTGCTCCTGCTGATGTTTGGGGACTTCTTTTCTCAGCCTGGGGGCTTTAAAGCTTAGCCTGGGATGAGGAATCTCACCTAAACAGATTCAAGGCTGCACCTTTTCTCCTCAGTCATCATCCCTGTGTATGACAGGACAAATAGCCTGGACAGGAGGGGAGCAAACCGATTATTTCCCTTGAACTGAAGGATGCCCTGGCCCTGTGTGGTTGATCACTGGACAAGAGCAGCACAATTGGACAAATGACCAATATAATAGCTAACAAATGGAAAGCACTGCTGCCAGCAAAGGAGCTGGCTATTTAAAGGCACCAAGAGGTTTGCAGCACCAGCCCTAGCAACAAGGACAAAAGTTATTCCAAACACATGAGGCAAAGCCACCGTGAACCCACTGCAGCATGCTATTAATAGGAAGGGGGCCTTCATTAATTTCTTAAATGGTGATGCCAAAACATCAGAAGAAATTTGTGGTGCACATAAAGGAGCAGCACGTTGCACTGTATCTAATTGCCAGAGTAATTATTTTCTGCTATGCAAATTACCAGGAGCAAATCCACTGCAGTACATCTATGTGTATTTAATTATCATCAAGAGCTGGAGTTGAGGGACTAGATTTAATATGTTCATAATGAAATAGCCAGAATTTGTGTGTGCATTTGCAGAGAAGTCATTATTTTGCCACAGCTGGATTTGTTTATTTTAAATAAATCATTATGGCAGATACAGTTTCTGCGTGCTTGCCCATCTGCTGATTTATCGTAAAAATTGTGGTTTCACTTCTATGGGTGGTTTCTATCAAACACACATCACCCCTCTTGCTTGCAAGCTGCATGTTTCTGTAGGATTTAAGGGGTAGCTCAATGCAAAATAAAAGCTATTTTGTCCATGGATAAACAAAGGCTGGAGGAATAGCAGGAATCAGGACCACCTGGGTGGGTTGAGATTTTGTAAAGCCTTGGGTCTTCATACTTACAAGCTTGTTGTGGTTTAAAACCAGGACAAGGATGAAAACTGGAATTCTAGCAGCACCCATATGCAAGCCAAACCTCTTACTGTTCAATGTCTATTTGATGGTGTGCATGAGGCTAGTTAATGCTTTTGGTTTCTAGGGAATATTTTTTATTTTCTCATCATAGCAAGAAACAATAGAAGTGTACACAGGATGCAGGATTACCACTCTGAACCTGGCATGGTTCTTCCCCTCTTAAGCTTCAGACTTTCTGGGCCAGAGCTTTACAGAAGATATTGGGATATCATTTCAAGGCTCAGGGTATAAGAAAAATATTAAAACTGGGAAGAAATACTTTTTCCACTTTGTCATATTTTGGTGGTTTTCTGTTAATGCAACTCTTGGAAAAAAAAAAATCTGAAATCCAGCAGTGTAGGTGGCTGTTCAGCCAAGAAAAATCATGTTGTGTCGTCCCCAGGAGCAGTGTGTGTGTGACATGATCCTTTTAAGAACTTGGAATCTGCAGCTCTGGAGGAGATGCTCCAGTCAGGAGAAATGATCAATCAGGACAGATTTATTTCCCGCACAGCTTTGCCTACCTTGATCTGGCAGCACCAGCCTGGGTGCAGTTGGCTTCCATTTAACACCCAACTGTTTGTTGTGGTCACTGTTTTGAAAAGCAGGAGGGCTCCAGGCTGTCCCGGTCCTGGCGTGCCAGGGGAGTGCCAGGTGAAAACGTGGCTGCAGTGCAGTTAGAAACACAAACCACTGCCAGGCCTTTGTGTTCCTTTGTTTCCTCCTGTGGACACCAACTCGAGTCACACAGCACAGTGAGGCAGGGATGACAAAGGGTCACCAAGGTACCGTGCTGTGTCACCTGGGGCCAGCTCCTGGTGACGTTTCCCTGACGGTGCCCACAGGACCCTTTTCCACAGAGCCCCTGAGCTGGTTTGTGCATAATTGATGGGTACCCTGAGGTTCTGCCTCCCCCTCCTCCCCAGGACGTCCTTTTCTGTGTTAGTTTATTTTTTAAATAATTAAGAGGCTGTGTGACTGCCTGTCTATCTGTCCCGCTGGAATTCCTCTCCAGCTGCTCTCATCCCTTTCCACAGCCCCTCCTTTTCCTCCCCAACACGATTTTCCTTTCACTGTGCTTTAAAAGGGTGCCTTTTATTTTTGCTCTGTGCAATGAAACCCCTGAGCACTTTTTGAGTGAGACGCCCTTTGCTGCTTGCTGGCCTCCTGAAATCTTCCCTGCCCAGATTCTCTCTCTCCTTCCCATGGAAGGAATCCTTTGATGCAAGGGCACGATTTCCTCTTGCCTGATGGGCACCTTCTCTCCCTCCAGAGCACAGAGATAAATCTCCTGTCCCTGCAGCAGGAAGGGGTGTGTGCAGCTGGGCATGGCCAGGGCACCCCATTCCCACCCTGTTTGTCCCCTCCTGTGGTCTGACACATGCGTGAGGTGCTGTGGACATGAGGCTATTCCAGCAACACTCCACGCATCTTCTGGAGCTGTTGGGAGCAGGGATAAGAGTCTGCTCCCTCTCTCTTCCCAGAGCATCCATTTCACTGTGGTGCCAAGCAGCAGAGAAGCTGTGGCACATCTCAATGCTGCTGGGAAAATCAGCTCTTGAAGGTGTTGGCTTCCCTTCTGCTGCCATGATTGCCTCTGTTCCCAGAGGAAAGTCCTCCAAGCAGAAGAGATGCCTCAAAGCACAGTGGAGGTGCTAGAGATATTTGCTCTATGTTTTAGGCTTTGTAAAAGTGGTCTGCATCGAGGGTGGGTGGTGTGGCCCTGCTGGAAATTGTGATTTTTGTGTAAAAGCCTGAGATCTCAGGGCAATGCTGGTTTCTGGGCATGGATTTGGGAGTGAGAAATGCTAAGACTATCCAATTGTCTTTTCATTGTCAACAGAAGATTTTGTCAGGTGGTTCCTCTTGACCTCATACGAAGACCATCTACCTATTTTAATCCCTTCATAAATAAACTTGCTCCCCATCTCTGCTTGCCTGGGCTTGCTGCTCTCCAGATCCCCTTTTTAATTGACACACAGCTTGTGGTGTGGCTGGGGGCTGTGCCAATAACTCACATATTCCAGGCATGGCAGGCAGATAGGCCCCCTCCCTCCAACACCATCATTCCAAGCAAACATCAGACAAACACCCAGCTTTGATGTGGCTCCTGGGCTTGCAGCCTCAAAAGAGGAATCTTTGGAACCCCCTTTGCACCGTTCCCCATGCCAGAAACTGCAGCAGTGTCACAGCAGCCGAGCAATTGGGCGCTCAGCGTGGCACAGGGAAGGTTTTGCAGCTCCTCAGCAGACAGGGTTGTGCTGGAGAATAATCAAGAGCAGCAACCTGAGGTCGGCAGGGATTCGGGCTGTGAAAATAATAATAATCAGGGATGGGGAATGGGTGATAGGGCTGTTGTTGGACCATCTGAGGCACTTGTCAGAGGACATTAGCCCTGCAATTAGGAGAAGCTGGGGAGGAGGGAAGGAGAGAGCAGTGCTGCAGCAGGGAGGGCTTTGTGTCAGCATACAAAGCTTTTTTCTCAGCAGGGCTGCTGGGATTTGCTCAGGTCCCCTCCCAGATAAATTAACTCAGTACAACACCTGCTCCTTTAATATGGCCAGGCTAACTCCACTGCAGACCTGTCCTTCCCTTCCCTTCCCTTCCCTTCCCTTCCCTTCCCTTCCCTTCCCTTCCCTTCCCTTCCCTTCCCTTCCCTTCCCTTCCCTTCCCTTCCCTTCCCTTCCCTTCCCTTCCCTTCCCTTCCCTTCCCTTCCCTTCCCTTCCCTTCCCTTCCCTTCCCTTCCCTTCCCTTCCCTTCCCTTCCCTTCCCTTCCCTTCCCTTCCCTTCCCTTCCCTTCTTTCTCTCTCTTTTACATTTTTTCTTTCTTATTTTATTTGTTAAATGACATTGAAGCAGCCTGTGCACTCCCTTCTCTTGTTTTCTTCCACCTCTAAGCCACCCTTTCTCATGAAGGCTGAGAATGCCTCCCCCCACAAGAAGGGCTGGGAAAAAAAAAACACCAAACCAAAAATAGTTGAAAGATTTAGAACAAAACACCCACCCCCCAAAAATAAAAAAAAAAAAAACAAAGAGCCCAAGCTGGCAAGAGGTGAAGGGTATTTAATTGCTATTCCTTCTGCAGCCCACTAAAGCTGCATGCTTTAACCATCTGAGGACAGCAGGAAATTTTCTCTTCCAAGAGAGTCAAATGTGGGGTGTGCATTTTCTCTCTTTCCAGGAGGGGTGTGGGGTGAAAGAGGTGGGCTTCATTTTCCTTGGGATTAGCTAAAGCTCCTTCCACTTTTATGTTGGCAACATGAGGTTTCATCAGACCTCTGATCCTGCCCTGAATAAAAATATAGCATTGCTGTCAAGCAGAGCAGAGGGCTTGAACTTAGCTGGATTAAAGCACTGGATTTGAGGCAGAGTTCTTGGCTCATGGAGGGAGATGTGGGGGCTCCTCTGCTCCCAAATTCAGCTCAGGCATAGGGGGAGTCCTGTCTGTGCTGCTGACTGAAAAACTTCAGCCTGAATTTCCTTCCAGGACGCTTTGTTTGATGCTCAGCTGTCCCCTGGCTGCAATTCCATGGATTTATCCCTGACAATGCCCCATAGGCAGCAGGCTCCCTGTCAGTGGGGTGCACCTCGAATTCATGGAGATGTATGCACAAGTTTAACTGCAAATAAATGCCACATTTGCTTATAGCTTGGTGTTTGCCTTTCCCATATGAATAAACATCCCTGGCTGCTCCTCTCCGTCCTGCCCACACCCTTGAGAAAACTTTCACAGCCTGTTTGCTGCCCTTGGCTCTCAGTTTGCTCTTTGGACACTTTCCTTGCCAGACTTTGCAGGTTTTTTTCTGACCTCTGCTGATGGTCCAGCGTGTTGTGGTTTAATGGTGTGTTTTACAAGGCAGCAGAAGCCTCAGAGCATCTCCTCTTGCCTCGTTGTGTGTCGTGCCTCCCGTCCTGGTGAGCTTGGATGTATCCCCACATGTCCAGTAATGAGCATGGGCTAATTGCCTAGGCAGATAGAAAAATAGATAGGTAATTTGTAGCTATTTAATTTTACATTAGGTGGAGGGATGTAGGGGCAGAGGCTAATGTTGTTGGCATTTCTTTTCAGGGTTGTTAACCAGATACGCTGCCTCTGGGGCATAGCAATGCTTCCCTCGGTAGAGCTCTAATACTTTTATTACATTCTTATTAATTTAGCAATGGCCCTAAAGTCTGTGAGGCACCTTCCAAGGCATGATCCCTGCCCTGAGGACCTTGCAGACTAATTCCAAAGCATGATACAACCGGGGATTACTCAGTGAGAGCAAGGGCCTAATGGAGTAAGGAATGGTTTGTGTTAGATAAATGGATAAGGATGAATCAGTGCAAGAGTTAATCAGGTTGTTCCTTACAGGCACATGGGGATAAAGCAGCTCCTCAGGAGATCTGTGGGTGCCTTTCAAGCAGGGACCAGAGCTGGAGGTGTCTCCTGTGTCCCACATCCGCACGGATGGATGGCAGCTCTGGGAAGCAATGTGCAAGAAGCTTTGTGAGCAAATGCTCTGTCAACGAAATCCTTGGCTGTCACCTCCAAAATTGGCCATGTCCTGTCCCCCAGAAACACCAACAGCTCTCACTCCACCTCCCCTCTTGGGGAGGTGGGCTGGGGGAGGTTTTTTATTTGCGCTGAAATCACAAAGCTGCATCTTTTTGCCACAGATTTCAGTTCTTGGGGAGCCACAAAATGACGGCCCCAAACAAAAGAGCCATGCAGGAACTGGGAAAGGGCTTAAGCTCAGGGGTGGCCCAAGGGTCCCCCCACCCCCCCAGCACCTGTCCTCCCTGTCTGAAGCCTGGAGCTGCCCAGCACGGGACAGATGGGCCTGCAACAGCTGAGGGAGCTCAGGGCAGGCTCAGGGAGGAAAGCGAGAGCAGGAGCCCTCCCCTCGCAGCAGCACGGGCTGGGGGGAGCCAGCGGGGAACATTTGGTGTCCATGTGGCATCTGGCAGCAGAGTTTGCTTCTCTGGCATTTCCTTTGGTGAAAGGAAGAGCAAAGCGATTCCTTTCCAAGCAGCTGCTCCGCTCCTCTGGGAGGGAACAGCATCCTCCTCCTCCTCCTCCTCCCTGCCCTGGCCCTTTGGCAGGGTGCTGCACCCCAGCCCCCTACATTACCACCCCCAGCCCCAGGTAAACATCCTTTACACTCATTTACTCGCTTAGATTTTTCTACTACTAAGAAAATAAAACCTCCCTGCATCACTTACTTTAAGAACGAGTTGCTGTGGCAACTGGACGCTGCACTCAAAGTGCCTGGCTCTGTCTTCTTGACATCATTGTTTGACTTCCAGTTGCTGGAGCAACAGATCTCTGGGAAGAACCAGTGAGGCTGAGGTTTCTCTTTCTTTTCTTCCTTCCTCCAGGTTTTCTCTGGGGCCCGGGAGCAGCAGCAATGGTTTGCTTTTCACTGGAGACACACACACTGTGAACATATGATGGGAAGATGTCAGGCAGTAGCAGGAGGAATGGGGGTAAGGTCAAGGGCTCCTTACAATGGGGGAATTCCTGCAAAACTGAAAAAAAAAGAGAGAGAGAATGAATGAGCTGTTATGTGTCCCAAGATCAGAGGGTTAGAGAAGTGCCTCCAGCACACTCAGTGTCAGGCATTTGCCATGTAATACTTTTCTCTTGGTGGTTCTGAGCCCCAGGTTTTCCCAAAGCAGAGACACAGCTGGGGTGACAAGCAGAGAATGTGAAATGCCATCAGATATAAGTCAATACCACATTGTAGCTCCTTCATTTCCTCTCAATGAAATATTAGACTTACAGCTTCCTTCCAAAAACCCTTTCTTGCTGTCCCTGTTGTCTCTGGCCAATGAGCAGCTGTGTAACCCATGCCAGATAACTTTCTGCTGCAGTGGGATGCAGGAGGGCATGTGGGACAGCTGTTCACTGAATTATTGCTCTCTCAAAGCTGCCTGTGCTCCTGGGAAATTGCTCAGGGCTCTGGCTGTAGCCACACAGGGTGGTTGGGGGTGCTGCCCATGGGGTGCACCAATGTCACCATTGTCACCATGTCCCCGTTGCCACAGGGGTATCTTGGTGATGCACTGGGACTTCAAGAGCCAGAATCATGTTCTTTGTCAAAATGCTTGCAGCCAGCAGTGCTCAGCTCCATTTTCACTGGGTTCATGCACTGTGGTGGCTGCTGACATCCAGGCCCTGCCCCAGCACTTTGGGTGAGCTGACATCGTGGTCCTGCACAGAGCTCCTGGTAAATGTGCCTGGTTTTCCCAGAATCGTGGACTCCTAGAATGGTTTGAGTTGGAAAGGACCTTTGAGATCATCCAGTTCCAGTCCCCTGCCATGGGGTGGGGGTTTTCTCTGGGATTAGTGTTTGCAGAGCTTGGGGTGACAACAGCTACTGACTCTCAGCCTGGTGCTGAATTCCCAGCTCTCCAGGGCTGAGGTTTGAATTTCTCCCTGGCAGGAGGCTGACCAGGTGTGGTGTAAAGGCCAGGGCAGGAGGGAGGCTGGAGGTGGGATGATGGATGCACTGGAATAAACTTCTGGTGTTACACATTAATAAGTGAAATGTCAAAGCCAGGATTGTTTTTTGGCAAACATTTAAACCTTAAAACCTTAATTATAACCTACTGCACTTTTAGCAGGCCAAACATTTCTTTGATTGCCTGATTACACAACCATAGGATTTCAATTTGTATCAGTAAATTAGGAGAGGCCTTAAGTGATGCTGTTGGATGGGCTAGGATCCGTGAAATTTAAAGTGCAGCTTTTAATTGAAATGGATTTGAAGTTAAATGTTAATTTGGAAAGCAAAATTTGAGAAGTAGTAATAAAAAATGTTAAATCTCTTGGTGTCAAGATAAAGGCAACTGTCATTAAAAGGTACTTAGACTCATAGAATCATTGAGGTTGGAAAAGACCACTGGGGTCATCAAGGCCCACTATTAACCCAGCACTGCCAAATCCACCACTAAACCATGTCCCTCAAAGCCACAAAATTTCTTAAAAACCTGAGATTTTTCTTGTTCTGAGAATTCTTGCTCAGGCATCTGGCTGTCCAGCTCATACCACATTTCCATATATTTACAAAAGTGCAAACTTTTTCACAATGAAGT
The DNA here is from genome assembly GCA_039654755.1 of Calcarius lapponicus. Lineage (NCBI taxonomy): Eukaryota > Metazoa > Chordata > Aves > Passeriformes > Fringillidae > Calcarius > Calcarius lapponicus. Next base: position 5,940,132 of record CM077473.1, on the reverse strand, counting down.
TCTGGTTTCAGTATTACACCCTCAATGCCCACAAAATACACAGAATTCAAATTAACAAATATACATGCCTCAAAGTCTACACAATGTCAGCCACAAATATGCAGGCAAGAATGCTGGTTGCTAGAGCTTGGAGGTAGCTATTAGTGAAACATTTGTATGGTGCTCAGATAATTTGTTCTTTAAATGCCACGCATGTACCACATGGTTCAGATGTGGTTTGAGGAGCTATAAAATGGGATTTCAAACTGGTTCTGTCCCTGCTCTTAAAGCCATGGCTCAATTAGGGCTCAGATGCCTCTCAGATGCCTCTCAGCCCCTCTAGGGCTGGCACCCTGAGTCAGGGATTTGTGACTAGCTGGGGTTTGTGGGAGCTGAAAGGCAGGGATGCAGCTGCTTATTAGTGAATTTGTGCACGTGCCAGTCTGCAGTGAAATGTACTTGAAATAACCTATCCTAGATGCCTCTATGAGGATGATGGCCCTGATGATTTAGCTATTTCGGTTCCAGCTTGAATTATTCATGTATTTGAAAACACTCATGAATTATTTGTGTTTTCGCTAAATATATAATTTAAAACCCCAAATCCTTCCGACAAAATATAATATTTATTCATTTCTCACTGCTCTGATGTGCTGCCCTTACCTTGAGACAGCCCTTCAGCCAGAGGCTCGTGGGGAGATGCACAGTGAAGGCATCAGCATCCCTGCCCTGACCTGTGCCCACAGGGAACCAGCCCCTGCTGCAGCAAGAAGAAGAAAAAGGAAGACTTATAAAACTTAGATCTAGCCCCAACTTGTTTCCTTTAACTTCTGGGCTCTGGCTTTTGGGGAATGGTGACTATCTCGCACACATGGGTTTGGCATTTAGAGGCTGCTCTCACAAGCTGACACACCTGGATTTAAGGTGCCCAGCAGTGGATCAAAGGAGCTTGATCCCTGTGACGGAGACTCCTGATCTGGTACAAATTCAGCACCTGGTTCAAATGCATTTGAAGGCTTTGTGACACACCTGGGGACCTTTATGCCAAGCCCAGAGCTGTGCGTCCGCTTCAGATTGACATAACGTGGCCAGCTAACTCAAAGCTGCAGCACATCACATCATGTGCTCGGGCTAATTCAGCAAAAATGTGTTTGTGCTTGATCCAGATCGAATCTGTCCTGCCACGAAACCTCAGAGCACAGCAGATGTGATATTAATAGATGTGCAACCACAGCCTGAGCCTCTCCCCCTCCCCAAACATCTGCAGAGAGGGGGGACGGCCGGGCTGGGAGGAGGCATCCTGCAGGGACAGCACTTCTGCTCTCCTTTAACTGTGTGAACTTCCCAGGGCTTACATTAATTTTAAAGAAAGCACTTTGGCACAACTGACAAAAAATCTGGTCCCTTCGCCTCGGGGGATTTGTTTCTTCCAGGGAAAGTTTGAGTACCTGCTCTCTAATGAAGCATCTTAATACATCATGTGGTTTTTTCTCTTTTTTCTTTTCCCTCACAGCTCTTTCACTGCAGTAAAACTGCCACAGTAATAGTAGTTTTTTAACCTCTTTGGGCTTCATATTATCTTAATGATCTTGATTTCATCTGAACATAATATTGGCCTGAGCTGCCCAGTGCCACTGCTGTGCCCTTGAAAAATGTCCTTTCCATTTGGTTGCTTCTGAGAGACCAAGGTCTGTGTTCTTCCCTAGTTTAAAAAAAAGAAAAAAAAAGAAAAAAAAAAAAAAAAAGAGCTTCATACTTTTCCATGAGATTCCCTGGTCTTTTTGCTTTTACATTGACACTACTTTCCAGCAGAAATCTTTCATTTTCGATGCTTCTGTCATAAGACTTTAGATTTTTCCCCCCCCTCCCTATTAGCTGATTAATGTGCTTTCATTTTGTCTAAAGTGTGTGTGTGAGTGTGTGTGCGTGTCCTCAACAAAAGCCTTTTCTCTCTTCATCTCTGTGTTCTGGGACTGAGGCCAAGTTGTGATTGTAATAATGTAATCTCTCCTGAATACTTGAAGTGATGGGAAAAAATGAGATTTTGAAAATGAAATAGATTAATCTATACAGCTAGAGGGGGGAAATAATGCATTTTAATTAGCTCTTGAGAGTAATTTTCCTTAAAGTAGTACAAGCCAGGTGTGCAAAAGTATTCTCCTGCCTTAAGAGTCTTGTTTCTCCTTCTGGAGTCCTTGGAAGAAATGGTGACAAGTGACAAGTTCATTTGGGATGCTTCTGTTGAAGGGATTGAACATAAGGTAACTTGATGGGACCTGATTTTTTTAGAGGCTGCACTTAAGGATCCATCTGAAAATCAAGCTCCTCTCCCCCTAAAAATGCCTCAAACCCTGGAGCAGCTGCTCGCTTCAGCTCGCAGGAGGACTCTGTTTTTTTGTGTGCTGGTGCACACAGGGGAAGGGTGATTTATCAAGTTGTTTTATTTAACTTTTGTTCGGGATGAGATCATTCCCTAAAAGGTGTTCACAGTTTATTCCCTTGCTGGCTGGGGCTGCTGGCTGTTCTGCAGGCAGGAGGGCAGGGGAAAATGAGGGTGTTTTCCACCAGGCAGGGGCCCAGGGCTGTGCTGGAAGAGAAAAGCTGTAACTCACTGTGTACCTGCTCCTGCTCTGCCCGCCTGGGAAATGAGAATTGAATGGCTGTGCCCATTCTCACAGTCTGGGCTGGGAGAACACACCCAGGCAGTGGCTGGTGAGCACCTTCTATACAGCCAGCATACCCCAGTGACTTCTGATTGTCAGACAATGCTCATTATCACCCTCAGCTATGAGCCCACCTCAAATACTCACCCTAATTTCTTTTTTCTTTAATGGTGAAGAAGCAGTTTTCTGATGGTACAGCAAGTAAAGGGTGTAGTGTTGTTGCACTGAGCAGTGTTTGATTCATGGATAAAGATGTTTATTCAGAGAATCATGGAATGGTTGTGTTTGGAAGAGATTTTAAAGATCATCCAGTTCCAACCCCTTGTGCCATGGACAGGGGCACCTTCCACTAGACCAGCTTGCTCAGAGCCCCATCCAACCTGGCCTTAAACATTTCCAGGGATGAAAAAGTTCAGTTTGGGCAATTTTGGGCTGATTGAGTCTGGTCTTTTCCCAGAACCACCCCTCTCTTCTCCTGTCCCATCTGCATAACAAAAATCTCCCATCCTGGAGTGCTAACAAGTTCCTCAACCTCCTCTTTCAGCTCTGGTCTACAACCAGCTGCAAAGGACATATGATTTTAGTGAATGTGCTGTTTTACCTCAGTCTGAGTTTTATATCCCAGCCAGGCATACTGAAATTTTTCAAACTTCCTTTTCAATCAGTCACTTTGGCATCGTAATGGCTTGGGTTGCTCTTTTCTTAAGTCTGTTTTAATTCTTTACCTTTGTATTTTAGCAGCAAGTTGCCTTGAATTTACAGTTCCTGTTGAATTCCTCTATGAATAGCACCTAGGTTTCCTACTCTGCAGCTGCAAACAAGGTTTAAAAGCTTTTGGGATTTCTTGGCAGCTAATAACTCCCAGACTCCAGCATAGTTCATTTTCAAAATGTTTCTCATGCTTCAATCTGGACAGCGTTATGCAGGTCAGGGAATCCTGTCAGACTGGGGGCCAGGGGAGGATGTTCCATCAAAAGCTTTTTTGGCAAATTAAAAGGGGAAAAAAAAAAGGCCAAAAGGACCTTTAGGAATACTGCTTAATATCCTTTCCATCCAAAATAGGAAAAGCACCTGTAACTGATGCCAAGCACAGGACAAAATAAATAAATAAATTTAAAAAAAATATCCCCAAGCAAAGACCTCCAACTGGAAATATTTCCTGAATGATCTCACTGAGAATCCCGTAAGTGGCTGGATCAGTTTTCGGGAAAAGGGAACATGGGCTTGAGCTCCACACTGAAAGACAAGAAAAAGCTTCAGGAAAAAAAGAATGAGCCAAACCCAGATGCAAGCTGTCAGAGGTGCTGGGATTTTTTTCATTCCTGATTGGGACCTTTTGACATTTGCACCTAAAACGTCACAGTACAGCAAGGCTTGAGGGGAGGAAGCAGCTCTAAAACTGACACAAAATGATGCTTGTAGCTTTCAGCTCGTGCCCACCCTGGCTCAGAGGCAGGGCTGAGCAGGGGCAGAGCTTGAAGGGTGAATTTTGTATTTCCAGACCTGCATCAGTGTGTGAGGGATGTGGCAGGCTGAGCAGCAGAGGACTTGTTTATAGTCACCTTGGACTCGAGCAGTTCCTTCAGCTGTGCTGTGGCTCAGTGTGGTTTGGTGACAGAACATTTCCAGGCTCATGCCCTCAGCTAAATTTCAGGCTTCTCATTATTGCAGACTGGCACTTTTAACAAGAACATCAAGCTCATCACCAAGCTGGGGTTTGTCCTTAACTCTGAGTGGATCTTTGCTTGTGTCTGACCCAGAGTCAGATACTGGCTCTCCTTTTTAATGATGTGTCTGCAATTAGTATTTATTTGAGATTTAATCAGTCAGTGCCTGTCAGCTAAAACCTCAATAATTATGATCTTGTTGTCAGGGAAAAAGGAAATTAAACCTCATGAGGTCACACCAAGGCTGTGAGTCTGCTCTCAGTGAATTTGGGATCCTGGGCAGGACTGAGTGTATTTAGGGTCATGACCCAGAGAAAAATGCAACAAGGTTTTTTTTCTGTATATTCAGGCCAAATTGATGCACTAAGACACATTTGGATGGGTATTTTCACTTAGCAGAAACACCTGCTCAGAGCTGGATTTCACTGTTCTGAATTTTTTTGAGTCATGCTCGGTTTTGCTTCTGCTCTTCTTCATTTGTCCCTCCAAAGAAGTTAAATTGGATTTATCCTGAGATCCTGGATGCATCCTGAGATCCAAAGTCCACCACCCTTTGCTTCCAGCTTCACTGGAAATGTTGCAAGGCATTTTCTTTTACAGGTTAAGAAATATAAGATGACTGGATCATACAGATCAGATGCTTTCAACCTGTAAATTGCAAGGGAATAGGAGAGGCCTCCCTCCTATTTTAACTGCCAGGAAAAAGAATCTTGAAATCTTTCTTTTCCATTGCAACATGGGCTTATGAGATAGAAGAGACTGAGAGCTGCCAAAGTAAATCCTCACTGAGAGCCTGCTTGGAGCTTTAGGAAAGATCTGAAGAACTTATCTGACTTGAATTAGTTTGCCTAATCCTAGTGATAATTTGGCTGGAGGTGTTCACTCCCCTCAGATACACTGCAGGCTGCATGCTGTAGTGCTTAGGCACAGATTTTACAAGAGCAGAGAGTCTCAGGGAACTTGCACAGCACCATGTGAACACCTCCAGCTTGCCAGACTGATGCACTTCATCAAAGTGGACTTTTCTGTCACAATGTGATGGCTGGATGTGAGGTACAAGCCTGCAACTGCAGGTCTGCTTAGCAGGAGAAGTAATGCATGTGCCATATGGTAGAAATTGATGTCTGGTAATAGATGTTTCATATATTCCAAGAACAACATTTGCTCCAAATGAAAATTCATACTCCTTAACTCTTTTTTAACCTACAGCTTGGTTTTAAGTTGAGCTTTCTGCTCAGCTTTAAGGTTCTGCTTTCTCTGAGATTCCACAGCATCCACAACAAGTACTACACCTTTCCTCCACAAATACTCTCTGTGAGCTCAGCTTTACATGTCCCTTCATCCCTGGTGCCCTGCTGGGAGGGCTGCACGGTGCTGACAGCTTTTAATGAGCTGCAGAAACCCAGGGCTGCTTTCCAGGGGGGAGGGCAAGCTTATCTCTTCATTTCCAATCTCAAAAATGCTCTGGGGTCCTGGGAGATGAAGGGCCTGTGTGTGTAAATGTAGCAGATAATTCCAGCAGTGTTTCTGGCAAGTGGAGAGGATGGAAACACCTTGACAGAACCACCCCATGGTGAAGATGTGGTTGGAGAGGGAATTTCTGTCCCAGGCTCATTGTGCTCCAAGACTGTGCCCATCTCATTGAATGCTTATTTAGGAGAATCAGAGGGAAGAGGCTCCAGAATTACTGAATTTTATTTTATTATAGAATTATCACTGAATTTAGTATATAGAATATATTACTGAATTTTATTTTATTATACAGTATTTTATTGCATTTGGGGTTTCATGGTCAGATATTTAATTAAAAAAAAAAACCCAAACAACTTTTTTTTTTTTTTTAATAACTTACAGTATTTAGTTGTGAACCAGTAAGTTACTTATTAATTAAAGGAATAAAAAAAAAATTACTAACCAATTTGTAAGCCTCAGAGTAAGGCTGAATCTTATTTTCAGGAGAGATGTGATCCTTAAGTACGTCATAAGAATGACCCTGCTAAGTTCTTTCTGCATAATTTAAACCTGACTTGGTTCAGCAATAGCAATACTTCATTCTTTTTGGGTATCTTCAGTGAAAATCACCTCTAAATCATCCTTTAGGAACAAATGTGGAAATGCAGTAATGTCTGGAGTGGAGGATGAAGTGTTCTAACAATGCTGGCATTGCTCAGCACTGAGCTTTCCTGCCCTGGAAATTCACAAAAATACCAATTTCTCTGAAGCTTTTAAGGGCATGCAAGGTACCAGAACATGCTCAGTGGGTTTAGGAATAACCATACAAACCCTGACTGTTGGGAAATATTCGCTTGGCTCTGAACTTGTGTATTGGCTGGAAAGGGTTCAGATGTTTCCTTGAACTCTGTGGGGCATCCTGGTGGGTTTTTTTCCCCAAAAAACACCAATTGGTGTGTCCTTCTGCAGTCACTCTCTGAGTTCCACCTTGCCTTAACCAGTCGGTCCAGTCAGGGCTGGCAGGCTGCATTTCCCTGCCACCCTTCCCAGCCCCGGGATGAGATGAGGATCTGCCTGACAGCAGCACAGGGCAGAGCAGGTTCCAGAGCCTGCAGATGCGCAGATAAAGATGAGAGGACATCTGGGCTCTTGGCAGAGGTTCCTGAAGTGGCTTCAAGAGGGGAGGAGGGAGGGGCAGGGGATCATCCTCCCTTCTTTTGGAAACGCAGGAGGGTCCTGGGGAGAGGGCTGGGCAGGGGAAGCTGCCAGATGCGAAGGGATGCTCAGCCAAAGGAAAACTTCCAAAGGCTCAACCTGATTTTCAGGGGTGTTCCCATGCAAAGCTTTCAGACTGGTCTCTCTCCTCAGCCTTGCTCCCAATCAGAATTATTTTCAGGCTGGTGGTACACTGCCCTACCCTCGGCCCCCACAGCTTGCACGTATCCACCAAAGATATACAAGTTTTGGCCTTTTTTCAGGTTCTTGTTATTTAAAGAAAGAGTAATCTCAAATAAGCACAATCTGTGATCAACCCATGAAGACACTTCAAGGCTGTGCTGTCTGATAAGCACAAATGGAGATTGACTATCTAAAAATTCATATATCCCCCCTGAAGCCCCCCAGCTCAGAAGTACAAATATCTCTCACACACAGAATCACCTAGGGTCAAATTCTCTGCTGGTGCAAACTGGCAGAAATCCACTGACTTCTCCCATAAATCAATTTAATTAAAAGTGTCTTCTGATGTGTCTTTGTTTAGCAATAATGTTCATTTGAGAAGGTGTGATGGCAAGAATACAAATCCCTTTACATCCCCTCCCTCCAACCCTCTGGCTAAATTTTGTTTGTAAAGAAAATATTTATTTTTTGAAACCGGAACAAGAAATGCATTGTTCACAAGGAGCCTTTTGTTCTGCCAATACATCCACTCAGAAGAAGCTTATCTGAGGTTGTGGATTGGAGAGGGAGGAGAGAAAGGGCCAATTCACAGGTAGAAATTGCCCATAAACTGCAGGGACAATGAGTTCACCTGATAAAATCAGACCACCCTCCCTGCAAAACTATACCTGAAGCATAAAAAAATTAGTACTTTCTGAACTTCTGAAACGCTGCGATTTATTCAAGAACGGTTTTCTTTTATCTTTTCCACAAATCTGACTATTCCAGCGAGACTACCCCATTAGGCTCAATTCAGCAAAATGCTCCCGAGCTTAAACTCCCCGGCGAATCACTTAAACACATGCTTAATTTTAGGCAGGAGCTTAAGTCTCAGGCATTCGAACCATTCGTGTGTGATTTATTCCTGTCCTTTTGCAGAGCACAAGGAATGTAACTTGGCCAATCCGATAAGGAGGCAAAACCAAAGTGACAGACCGAGGTGTTGGGAAATATTCGCTTGGCCCTGAACTTGTGTATTGGCTGGAAAGGGTTCAGATGTTTCCTTGAACTCTGTAGGGAATCCTCGTGGGTTTTTTCCCTGCTTTTCACATGGGCTTTAGGCAACGCGAGGGCTCCTAAGCCCCAGGTGCTCTCGCTCAGCCCTTGACAGCATGAAACGCATCAGGACTGCTTTGAGAGAAGAATCGGGACAGATGGCCAGTGCTGGATTGCCATGGCTGTCAAGGGTCAGCTCTCGACCAGGGCTCTCTCAGCCTTCAGCACATCTGTGATTTTAGATGACTTAAACTGTATAGAAGATGTGTCACGAGCACAGATGTGCCCCAGAACCCTGAAATGTGAGGTGTGCCACTCTTATTTGTTCTGTACCAAGACAGTTCCGAAAGCAGGTCGTGCTGGAGACTGTCACCACAGTCATTCCTTAAACATCCTTTGTGGGAACTCAGCACATCCCTCTGGGTGTCCAGAGTTGCCGGGGGGCTCGGAGACCCTGGCACACAGCCCAGAGCACCTGTGGGTTTGATTATGACCCCTGGAGCAAATTACCAGCTTTGTATGAGGACCTGAAAGTCACAGAAGTTTAAATAATGTAATAATAAAATTATCACCGGGTGAAAAGGTAGATTTTGGGATTTTTAGAATGGGGGTTTTGGGGACAAGATGGAGGAACTTGGGCGTGTCCAGTCATCCTCGTCGTCCTCGTTGTCCTTCTTCTTCCTCTTCTTCCTCTTCCTCTTCTTCCTCTTCTTCTTCTTCTTCTTCTTCTTCCTTCTCTTCTTCTTCTTCTTCTTCTTCCTTCTTCTTCTTCTTCTTCTTCTTCTTCTTCTTCTTCTTCTTCTTCTTCTTCTTCTTCCTCTTCTTCTTCTTCTTCTTCTTCTTCTTCTTCTTTCCACATCCATCTTCTGCTGTGATGCTGGCACTTTGGGATTGGTTTACAGTAGAAGTTCACTGTCTAACATAGGTGATGGGTGTTGGAAAGTAATTGTAAATATGTTATACATAGTTTTGTAGTATAAAAAGACAACAGCGTCCCGAGGGCGGTCAGAGTGCCTGTGGCTGCCCTGCTGAGCAGACCTTGGCTGGGCAGGAAGAAAATTTTATAGATAAGATATTATAACTTTAAGGATGAAAACTGAAGAACTCCAACTCGTTCTTCGGACGCGTGGGCTGAAACAGACTTTTCACATATCTCAGGGCAGCAATTAACAACTAAACTCCCGAGAACCCTTGTGGTCATCTCGTTTCCCCTGGTGAAGGAGCCATCCAAGCTGTGCCCTCCCTCAGGTACCAGGTTAGAGCACTCCTAGAATGACACAGGATGTTTGCACTGCACTTTCCTCTGGCTTCAGCGCACCCTGGATCTCTCCCTCCTCGGGAGGAATTGTTTCAGCCTTTCTTTCTCTGCAGAGCATCCCACGGTTCCCAGGTGGGGTCATCCCGTGGTTTCCAGTAAGAAAGTCCTGGGGACTAAAGGAGAAGCTTTGGGGGGAAAATGTCCAGACATGGAATAGACACTTTGTCCAGGGGACTAAGGGCGTAGTGAGCTCCTGCAAGGGTTTCTTGGAAGTGCAGGAGGTTTCAGCTGCCCCAGGCTGGCTCTGTGGAGGGGCTCCAGCCCACCTCACACTCATCACCTCCTGCCCTACTCCTCCATCCTCACTTCTGCAATCCTTCCTGAATACATGGATGCAGTCCTTCCATGCAAGAAAAAGAAGCCTCTGTCGGTGAGACCATCCACTGAAACCATAATTGCTTTATTAAATCTGTTTTTCTTGGAGGTTTCCCCACATTTTGCTGGATGTGTTGAGCTGATGAGTCCAGTTCACTTCCTGAGACGTTTATAGGCTTTAATAAAGAATTTGGTGGATAATTTTGTCCTTTGAGGGCAAGGATTTAAATTTTAGCCTGTATTAACTGAGGATGTATTGGGGGATAAACCAATATTTCTTACACAGAAGTCTTTAATTTGATCCAAATCACCTTATTTTACAGAGTTAAACATTACTGCTGGAAATAATTTCAAATTTGCACAACACTGAATCCTTAGAATAGTTCTGAATTGAGCTTAAAACTTGTGTGGACTGAAAACTTTTGGGGACTGAAAGAGGGAAAAGAATCAGAAAGGGATAAAAGAGAAAAGACCGCGGGAGCTAAGATAAAGAAAGACAATCCCTTCATCACCTGAATAAAACCCACTAAGTGTTGAAATGAGGTCGAAAGATACTCGCTGAGGCTGTGAAGTAGAAAAGCAGCAATTATTCCTTTGGAAAGTCTCTCTCCAGGGTTTAAGCAGAAGCCTGGAAGGGGGCTGCCTCCAGCTAGAAGGAATTGCCCCTGGCTTCACCAGGAGAGAGGGAAAGAAAGGAAGCAATTACCCACTGAACAATGGCGAGTTAAGAAGCTCCTTTTGCTTCCAAAACCCAAGCTCCCTCCCCAGTGGGATTTCCAGCTGGGAGAGAGGAGGAGGAGGAGGAGGAGAGGGCCCCGAGGGAGGCAGCAGCTGCAGGCTGGAGCCCCTCTGTGGGCTGGGACTGCCCCCATGGACAGGGAGGAGCTGGAAATCCTCTGAGGATGCTCAGGGATGGGTAGCTGGAATAGGGTTATACTGTGGACCCACTTCTCCTTCATCGGATGGTGGCAGAGGAAGTTTAGATTGGAAATTAGGAAAGAGTTCTTCACAGGAAGGGCTGTCAGGGTGCCCAGGGCAGGAGTGGAGTCGCCATCCCTGCAGGGGTTTAAATGACACGTAGATGTGGCACCTGGAGATGTGGTTTTGTGGTGGGCTTGGCTGTGCAGGGATGATCTCAGAGGTCTTTTCCAACCTGAATGATTCTGTGATTCCTGTCCCTCTCTGCGCTCTACACCCCCTCATCTACCCAAAACTCATCCCTCTGCTCCTCTGGAAGTTAGGAAGAATTGGGGAAGGATTAGTCAAACAAAAAAGTGGAAATCCTGGGCCCATTCAGAAAAAAAACAACTCTGCTTTTTTAAACTAGAACCCAAATCAAACCATTGCAGGCCCCCTCTCAAGCCTGCCTTGCCATCAGGGCACATGGCAGAGCATCTTGCAAGCAGCAGAAAGCTGCTGGGGTTTAAGGCATCGCTACAGAGAGATCCCTGGTGGGTGGAAGGAATCAGCAGCACACACGGCCCAGTGGGAAGGGCAGAGAGAGGAGTTGGAGACAGGAGATCCTTCCAAGCTCCACCACCCTTCCAGGGCAGGGGGAAGGAGGGATTGCTCCTCATTGCCCACGCTGAGGGGGTTTAAACGCACACAGGCACATGCAGACATGCTCTCTTGGTGGCTGTGTTGCAGCCTGGCCTTCCAGGGGCAGGGCATTCACCCATCCCCATGACTGTGCAGGAGCAACCCATGGCAGGCTGAGCACAGGGAACAGCTGGAGCCTGCTCTGTGTTTATGAGGGCTGTAAAGCTCTGGTAGGTGCTGGCAGCCCCTCCTCTCCCTCCTCCCCCAGCCAGGCACCCAGCCCTGGCCTCTGGCCCCAGGGCTGTGCACAGCTGGACAATATTCCTGGGCTGCTTGAAACAGCCAATTCCCACTGCCTTTCTCAGCCAGCCTGGTTCCTCTCTGTGCATGACCTTAAACCCTTCTTCCTGTTCTTCCCCTCGCTGCCTTTTTCTTTGTGCTTTGCCTTCCCTGACCTGGTTCTGCACTTTTCCTCTCCCCATCCTTTTGCAATTAGGTCAGAGGGATGCTTTCCCTTCTCTAGGACGCTTCTAGTTGTCATCTGTGAGTGGTGTTCTGCCTCCCTCACCATTCCTATTTCTGTCAGCGTTCTCCAGAGGCATTTCTGCAGCCACAGGTTGGCCTGGGTGGCTGGAGGGGTGTGACAGTGTTCACAGGGGTCTCAGGTGGAGGGAAGAGATGAGGATCTGATTCTATGTTTCAGAAGGCTTGATTTATTATTTTATGATATATATTACATTAAAACTATACTAAAAAAATAGAAAAAAATATTTCATCAGAAGGCTAGCTAAGAATAGAATAAGAAAAAATGATAACAAAAGCTTCTGTCTCAGACAGAGAGTCTGAGCCAGCTGGACTGTGATTGGCCATTAATTAAAAACAACTAACATAAACCAATCACAGATCCACCTGTTGCATTCCACGGCAGCAGATAACCATTGTTTACATTTTGTTCCTGAGGCTTCTCAGCTTCTCAGGAGAAAAAATCTTAAAAAAAAAAAAGATTTTTCATAAAAGATGTCTGCGACAGAGGGGTTTGCTCATCTGGGTGGAAACCATCCCAAAGCCTCAGTGGTCTGTGTGCACCCTCCACTCAGGCTCCTGGAAGCTGCTGTCTCACATGTGTTGGAGGGCGTTATTCCCCTTTCATTCTTCTCTGGACAGAGCTGGACTTCAAAGAGATTTTGTTCTTCATATCTGCAGGTCAAAACACTTGGGAAAATGATGCCAGCAGGGTTTTCCCTGCAGAAAAACTGTGTGGTTTTTTTTGGTCTGTGGGTCAGGAGGTCAGCAAGGTTTTGTTCCCTGCTCAAAGGGAACTTGTTGCAGCCCCTCTTGGGGCAGTCTCTGCAGGAAGAGAATCACAGAATCACACAAGGTTGGAAGAGACCTTCAAGATCATTGAGTCCAACCCATTCCCTGACACCAGGAGGGATAATGGGAGAAACAGCCAAGGCAGGGCTTCAGTGCCCCCAGGGACTTCAGCGTCCATCCAAGCCAGAAGAACCTGATGGATGAAATTTGGGATCATCTAACAAAGTGACCTTGATGCTCTAGTGGAAGGTGTCCCTGCCCATGGCACAGGGGTTTAAATGAGAGGATCTTTAAGGTCACTTCCAACCAAAATCCTTCTATGATTCCATGTTTCTAGGCAACAGCTGGGATATTGGTGTGGATGCAGCCACTGCTGGGCATCAGTGCTGCAGGTCCCTGATGTTTTCATGTCCTTATAGCATGAGTCTATTCACCCCTGTGGAACAATGGGCCAGATCTTCTCTTGAGTCCCATTTTTTTGAGCAGATTTCTCCTCTATTCATGCTGTGAAGCCTGAAGTTGGCACTATTTCACTATTTGGTGGAGAGGACCCGAAGACAGTGAGGGGTTTGGGTAGGAGTGGGGAGGGTCACAGATGAACCTACCCACAGATGGCTCCTCTCTGCTGTCTGTTGGGAAGGGTGATTGGAATAATTAAACCCCCAGAGCTCAGGCGTTGAGCTGATGCCCCTGCTCAGAGAGCACAAATACCCACCCAGCCCTAGGGAGGGTTGGTTTGTCTGCTGGGACCTGCAAGTTGTGGTTCATGCTCCATTGCTTCACCAAGGTAGGATTGTGCTGTGGTTTTGCTCATGGGTCTCTTTTCTCACTTGGGGATGGGACTGTTGCTCTATTGCCCTGCTCATAGCTGGGAGTGAGCAGAGCTTGTGTGTGGCTCCCTCTGCAAGCTCCTCTGCCTGGCAATCCATAATCCTGATACAGCACCATCTGGGCTGGAAGTGTGTGGATATCCAACACGACAGCACCTCACATTCTTTCTTTATGCTTATTAATAACAAGCTGTAAAAATAGCAGTCAGACCAGATGAGATCATGAGGCTGATGGTGGGATGCCATATGCTGTCTGTTTTACTGGGGGAGACACACAGGAGACCTGTGCTCTCCTGCCAGAGCAGGGTGGGGCTGGGGGGCAGCAAGGGGGCTATGGGCTCTATCCTTTCTGGGATAAGCCATTTAGGATAAACAGAAATTGCTGAAAAGCTCTGACTCTGAGGAGCAGCAGGTCTGTGGACAGGACAACTATTCCATGGGTTTGTGGTGGCTTTATCTGGTTGTGACTCCAGATGCTCTGTCCTGACCACATATCTCTATTTCTTTGAGGTCATGATACCTTAACAGAAACCAAAGATTTTTCCTTTTTTTTTTTTCTTTTTCTTTTTTTTTTTTTTTTTTTTTTTTTTTTTTTGACTCTCTTTACTGTTAAGAGTTGAAAGAAATGCAGCTGGAAAATGCCAGGCCCATTTATGTTTGTACATACTTCAAAAAAGATGATGTGTATCTTGGCCAGCTGTGGAATAGCAACGTTTTCTGTGCTTAAAGGAATGATATTTCCAGCACCTAGCAGTGTCCTATTTGTCTTTAGTAATCCTCTGGCTGGGCAGTGTTAGTGTAGATTAGGGCTCTTCAGATTTGATAGCTCACGGACAACAATGCTGTGTTAGCGAAGCGTGAAGGGCAAGAACCTGCTCTGGGCTGAGCCAGGCCAGGGTGTTGTGACTTCTTTTGCCTTGGGGATTTCTGCCTGTGTTACATCTGGGCTGTGGCTCATGGCAAACTGCAGAAACAAACTTTCTGACTCTTTCCTCTGTTTAAGGAATTAATTTTCTAGCTCTGTGTTGCTCCCTTGGTAACGCCCCACGTTACGGAGCTGCATGTTCTGCAGCCCCTCGTGCTGGTGCATCTCTGCCTTGCCAGGGGAGCTGTTTTTGGGGGGTTACTCTGATACCCAAACCAGCCTCAACGAGGCTCAGGTGCCAATTAAACCTTGCACAACCATGAGCACGTGGGACCTTTGGAAATATCCCTTCTGCTGTCCCAGGATGTGTGCATGAGTCATTGTCTGGAAATCCAGGTGGCCAGATGTCCTCCAGATCCTGCTGGGCTGCTGGGACAGAAGGGGCTCCTTGCAGAGGCTCCTTAGAAGTGTTATTCAGGCTCCTTAGAAGTGTTATTTCTGGTTCTGGCTTAGTCCGTGATTTTGAGAATTTCTTCAGAGTTCTTTGTGCTGATGGCAGAAAAATCACTTCTGTTTGGCTCTGACAGGCAGTGCAAGTGTGCACCTGAGAGTGGAGAGTCAGTGCTCTGTGAGAGTGGTCAGGACTGAGGCTGGTGGCGCACGAGGATGAGAAAAATGAGAATCCTTAAGGGAAAGCAATCTTAAAACCCCACCCCAAGCAACTCGCTAGAGCTCTGTAGGATTTTTGGTGACCTCTGTGTAACTTGGCGCATCTGGAGCGAAGCGTGACCTTTGCTGTCCAGGCGCAGGTGAGGCGCTCCCACATCCCCCAGCAGTGAGCCAGGCCTGTGGGGCCAGCCCTGGGGGAGGCATCTGCAGCAGCTGGGTCCATCTCTGCCCCCCACCCTGCAGGGAGGGACAGGGCTGTTGTCACAGCTGCCCCCAGCACTCCTCTCCAGCTGCTTTTTGGCCGCTGTGCTGGTGGCTTGCAGGGAGCAGAACCAGGGACCCCCGCAGGCCCCCCGCTCCAGACAGCTGGGGAAAGGCTCCTTTGGGTTTTCCCCGTGCCAAAGGTTTTTATTTCTCAGCACAGCATTAATCTGAGGGCTCTGCCCCTCCCTGTTCCCCTCCAGCCCATGGGCTGCAGGCTCCATGTGAAGCACATGCGGATGATGGAGAGTTTGTCTGGAGTTTCAGGAGGGAGGCACATTCCTGCCTCATGCTCTGGGTTGTGTTGGCTTTGCAACCAAGATGGTATTCTTTAATTAAAAAAAAAAAGTTTATTTTTTTCCATGACTTTTCAAATGGTTCCAAAGCCTGGTGGCAATAAGAAATAAGGACATTATATTGCTTTTAGACAGTGACACATGAGCTTACGATGAAAAATCAGTAAAATAACTCATGTTGAACTTAATAAACTCTTTTAAAAGCTGTGCAGCACCAGGGAGTCCTTTTTTGAGGAGGAAGATAATTGTCTTTCCAGAAGGAAAAGCAGATTTCTGAGGAAAAAGTGCGACTAAGTATGACTAGATCTAGTTGGTAACTTGTTGGCCATGAGTAGAGGTCTCTCTCTCTGCCTCAGATCCACCTCCAGCCTTCCCCATAGCCCTGGGCTGAGCTGTGCCATCAGTGTGCAACTAAATTCCATCAGCCTTCATAGGTCAGGCAATTCTCTTCCTTCTTGGAAGCCAAAGCCCTCAAATTCTGTTGTTGTGAGGAACAGGGCACTGCAAGGAGCAGCTTTGCTTTAGGGCAGCTCCTCCTCATCAGTGCTGTTATCCCATGGGCATTGTTCCTGCCTGTGCCCACCTTGGGGGATCTATAGATTAGGGCTCCATAAAGCGCTGCCATGCCCCAGGAGCAGGGCAGGAAAACCCTTTTTGTGTCTGTCCCTGAAGGAATCTTGCTGGAAGGTGAATCAGGGCAATGGCTCTGCAGGAGCCTGTTGTAATTGCCAGATTTAAGATGTTGGGCTCTGAATAAATCTTAGCTTTTACTTCGCTGGGCTAATTCAGGCTTGAAAACTGAAGTGACAGCTTATAGCCAGGCTTTTCTGTTTGGCTTGTCCAAGATTGTGGATGTGTGTTACTGTGGCTAAATGCAAATAAGCTGCTCCCAGAAAACACAGTCACAAGTGCTAAACTTATTATCTGCATGGGCTGATGGTGTGAGGGACTGGAGACCACATAAATTACCTTTTTTTCTGCTTAGAGTGAAAGTGATACTGGTGCTGCAGTCCCTGACAGTAAGGAATGGCTCTTTCTGGTTGGACAGGTTTGATTGGCTGCAAATTTACTCTCCCTCCTCTCACAATTCAGCACAGCTTTCTTGATGTGCTCTGCCAGCTCCCCCCAATTTGCTGCTAGGAGGATTTTCATGTGAGGGAATCGTGGATTCCAGTTAAAACATGTCCTGAGCACGCTCCTGCTTGATGGCTCCGTGCTCAGATGTCGCAGGAAGAGACAGTGTTTTGTATAACTGCAAGAAAAATACCATGTTCTAATTAGTGTAATTTATAGTCCCTTGCAGGCTAAAACAACAGCTGATGAGTCATGGAAGTTCCTTCTTCTGACACTTGCTGAGAGAAATGTTATTTTAGCTCCCGTGGTTTTTGGGGAGGGGGGAGGAACAGGGAGTGGAGGGTCTGAAATGCCTCAGCCCCTCTCCAGCACCTTCCTCCTGCAAGGTGCTTTGTGTTTAAGGATTTCTGGGGCAGTGAGGGGACCCTGATTATGGCCATGTCTAATGATCAGGCACGGTGGATCCCGGTTTGAGTGTTTGTGTCTGAGCTGGAGCTCCTGAGCCCGCTGTGGCTGCTGGGACAGGAGGTTTCAGCAGCTGCAATAGTGCCAGAGTTGAGTCTGAGGCTCAGCAGGCAGAAGGATGAACACTGAAGACCCCCTGTGCTCCACCTGGGTGTGTTGTGAGCACACTGTGGGCCGATGAGAGCTGAGTGCAACGTGGGACTTCCAATTCCATTTTCAAGGATGGTCTTGCCACTGAGTTTCAACCTTGTCCTACCCCTCTGGCCCAAGGCTTTGCTCAAACCACTCTCTGAGTCACTTGGATTAAAGCAAAGTTTTACTCCTCAGGTTGGTTTTTCCACCCTGAACTTGTCCCTGATGGTTGGGGGAGTTGAGGCAAAGAGCTCAGGAGCTGATTGAACTGCAGGAGTGACAGGCACAGGGTTGGGGGACCCTCCCACCGTGTCCTGGGGTCTGTCCCTGGCCATGTAAGTCTGGCTGTGACCATGAGAGGTCAGCAATGGCCCTGCAGCAGGCACTGCAAAGCCCTTCTGTTCAGTTACAGGGGATGCCATGTGGATATTTTGCTCGCCGTGTGTTGGCCATGCATGTTTGGAGTAGTCAGTGACATAAAATAAGCTCCCTGGAACATTGGTGTCTAGAGCAAGCTCTGTCAAAGAAAGAAGATTTTTTTCACTGAACATTTCTTTTTCATCCTGGTTTATTGTTTGGCCACCATTTCTGTGGTTTGTGCTGTGGGAAGACAGGCCATTCTCCAATAGCAGGTGAGATGTGATTACCTTGCACCACTGTCTATGAACTTCAAGAACTTATGGAGGCTTTTGGAGGAAAAAAAAGCATTTTACAAATCTGAATCTTTGAATGAAAATGAAGTTGCAGAGAGTTGACCCAAAGACATGTCAGGTATGAAGGGTCCTCAGACAGCAAATGAAGTGGCCATGGCTGGTTCTGCTGATAGTGTGCCAAGGACTCTGTTGGACCACAAACCTCAGGATCCTTCAAAATGTTATTTCTAGTTCTGGCTTAGTCCATGATTTTTGGAGAATTTCTTCAGAATTCTTTGTGCTGATGGCAGGAAAATCATTTGGCTCTGACAGGCAGTGCAAGTGTGCACCTGTGTCAGTGCTCTGTGAGAGTGGTCAGGACTGAGGCTACGTGAGGATGAGAAAAATGAGAATCCTCAAGGAAAAGCAATCTTACAGGGGTAAGAGGGCCACAAAAAAACTCACCCCGAATCCAACTCTGTAGGATTTTTGGTGATCTCTGTGTAACTTGGTTCATCTGTTTGACCTTTGTTATCCAGGTTTATCAAGGTGCTCATCACAAGGGTGGTTGGTGCTCAGCTCCCTCCTCAGCTTGGGTACCCTGGTGGATTCTGGCCTGGATTAGCCCAGCTCCAGGAAAAGTGAAGCTAATTAATGTTCTAGTGCTGAAATTTGTTTTCCAATGTGTTATCTCCAGAGATGTCTCCTGAAAGAGCCCAAGCCTTTGCTTGGATGTCTGAGGGCTTGGTCTGGACCTGTTTATCCCCCCTATCACAGGGATGGGAGAGGTCAGTGCCTTGGACAGATACTAGAAATATGGGTGGTATTGCCTCTGAGGCAATTCCTGTGTGATCCTGTGGTCCACTCTTGTCATCCCCAAATGCCCTGGCAGGATTTGAGCCCATTATTTTAGGGAGCAATATCTGAAGTTGGTCTTTCATATCGTGTGCCTTTGTTTCTCTGGGTTAGTAGTGCTCAACCATGTGCCAGGGCAGTTTTAGGGCACCATTCATGGTGCCAAGCTTGAGCCCTAGAGCTTCTGGTGGAACTTGCTGTCCAATTGCAAAGATAAAATTCCTCAGAGAGCTTTGAAACTCAAACTCACAGAGCATTCCTGAAATAGCTGTGAAATGATATTGAGTAAATACCTAAGGCAATGTTTAGATGGGGCAAGCAAAGATGCCCTGAAGCTTTTGGGGCTTGCCAGTTGCCTCTCAAGTGTATTCTGGAGCATCTGAAAAGCATTTTGCTTTTGACATAAGTGACCATGCAAGGCATGTGAAATGCCCAGGTAAGGTGGCAATCTGCTGCTTGAGGTGGAACCTGGCAAATGAACCCCAGGCAGTGCAGCTCTGAAGTGAGAACCTGAGCAAAAACCTTCTTGATGCTCTCAGAAGTGACTTTTTACCACCTGCCATATATCATACCTGGTGTGACTGGGGAGGAGAGGGGGGAATGTCTCCTTTGCTCTGCTCCTTTGTGTTAAAATAAAATCTTATCTGAAAGGCTTTAAATCTTTCCAGGAAGATAACCCTCCATCAGAAAAGCTGAAATAAGTCTGGGCTTTAGACATATAACAAGCGAAAAGTCATTTTAAAATCCCCTATTAATAAATTGTCATGCTTATACCTGGTCTTGTTCTGCTAAGTGTAATTTATAGAGGAGCTCCAGTGGCTAAACACAGCATGGGGAGGGATAAATTCAGCAACTTGTAAACACTGCTTGTGTTCCCCTCTCAGGACGTTTGAAGGCATAACAAGAAAAAATTCATTGCTTAGACCATAATTTATTTAGGAGTGTCCAGATCCTGGTCAGCAGAGTGAGGTTTATGGAGCAGCTGATCAAGAATCTGAGCAAAGCCTAGAGATGAATCCAAGCAGGGTGAATCTTTCTCTGAAGTGCCTACAGAGTCTTGCTGGTGACTCTGTTTTCCAAGCCTTATCTCTAAAGCTGCCTCAAACCTGACCAAGGAGCTCTGATTCTCTTATTTTGTTTTTTTTTTCTGCAAGCCAACAAAGCTCTACTTCCAGCTCAGGAGGAACTGGGTTTGCTTTCAGCAAAGATGGGCAACATGGGCAAGCAAAATGTGTGTCTTGACCTTCATGCAGCTGAGGAAAAACTCATCAATCAAGCCAGAGGCTGCCGTGCTTTGTCAGGCAGTTCTGAGCTGGTGTTCATATGGCTTAGGAGTCAAATCTATTGTGATCAGTTATGCAGGGAATTCAGAGTTGCTGCACGTGTTCTTATGCTCCAACAGTGCATCTGAGCACAGGGAAAAGCTTGACTATGTGCTTTTGACTTCATTGCTTTATTTATTTTGACTGTTGCTTTAGTGGCTTTGTACCATGGCAGAGGTTTCTTAAGTAAAAAGGTTAAAATCCAACACATAATTCTACACTTTAAATGCTTAATTCATATTGCTAACTCAAGTGAACTCCAAAACTATTCAATCTATTTCATGCTGACCTGGTTAGGTTGCCAGCCTGTGTCCTGGGATGGTTGTGGGGTCTGCACTGCCAGGCTGAAAAGGGGGGCACAGCACAGGTTGGGTTCACTCGCCCATCTGTGGCCAGAAAAAGGCAAAAGGGAAGAGAAGATCTCAAGGGAAAGGATGTGGTTACTTGTGGGACTGATTGCAGAAAGCTGCGAGCTGGGGATGGGGAAGAAAGCTGCTGGATTTTCTAGGAAAGGCAGTGTGACAGTAGAAGATGGGCTGCTTTTAATAATCTGTTCAGAGCTATTTCTGCAAGAACAATGAATCTCTGTGCCTCAGTCATTCCCCATCTGTTTTCAGAACTCATCTGAAAACTCATCTTTCCTTCCTTTCCTCTCCCCTTCCGCTCTCTCCACTATCATTTTTATTTTAATTTTGCCTTTCTGTTCTCCAAAGTTTTTGTGGGAATGGAGCTTGAATGAGGCAATAGACAAGGTAACACACATTAACCAGCAAAGCAAGAGCTGATTTATTTTTATTGCACCCATTTATTTTCTTCACACCCCAAACATCTTCATAAAGGAAATGATTTAAACTTTCGAGTAGGAAGTATATGCCAAGGGTTGGTGTTGTAAAGTATTGTGAAATGTAAATCGAGAGAGGAAAGGCAGAAATCCCTCCCCAGCTTGATGCAGCTTTTGTGAGGTGCTCCAGGTGATATTGTTTGCTGTGGGAAGGGTTCCTGCCTTCACTCCCTTAGCAAATATGAAAAGTAGCCTTTGTATTTATATGCAGATGTAAAAAGGATCAAGGAAGGGAAAGACCTTTTTGCCTCCAAAGGCAGAATTCCTCCCTCTCTTCCTTAGTTCGTGGTGGAATTCAGGTGCTTTGGGCACTTTGGGAGAGGCAGAACATGAGTGAAATGGGGATATGAGGTGTTAATGGCTAGAAATCTCTTAATGCATTAAACATAGGCTTAGACATTCTCTCATTACGCTTTTCCAGTTCCCCCCGCCCAAACTGCTCTCAAGGGTATGCTTCCCCTGGGTCAGAATAATCACCTCTCTGCTCTGCCATCAGAAAACCTCTGCCCAGCGACTATTTCCAATTTTTCATTAGGATAATTTTACTGCGTAGATATTCCCCCCCGCCAAAATACCCAGCCATATGCTATTATTTTCCTGCTGTAAACTGCCACCACTTCCCTTTCCTGAGCCGGTGGATGTCAGGGAGAAGCCTGACAGCCTCCTCTCCTGAGAAATGATGGAAGCCCAAAGGGCAGCGTCTCCAGTGGATCCTGTGCCTTGGCACGGGGAATTCGGGAGTTCCTCTTGCTGGGGCAGGTTTACAATAAAGGTCACAACGAGATTCATCCTGCATTTTTATTTCCTTCTTTTTTTTTTTTTTTTTCCTTGCAACGACAGTACTGAAAAGAGCTGCGTGCCAGGAATGGATATATTGGTGGTGATAAGGAATAGCAGTTTGCCTAAGCTTGTGAAGGGATTGCACTTGCAGGGGTGTGAAGTCCTTGCTGGGGAAATGACCAGAGGTTTGGATCTGTCAGCTTAAAATAGAGAACATTGATTGTGGGTGGTGTTTCTTTTTTTTTTTTCCGCCTTTTTTCTCCCTCATTTTTTCCTTCTTTCTGTTGCTTCCGCCTTTCTGTTGCTTCCGCCTTTCTGTTGCTTCCGCCTTTTTTGTTGCTTCCGCCTTTTTCCTTCCTTTCCCCCTCTTATTTCCATTTCCCCCCCTTATTTCCCCTTTTTTTTCCTGTTGTTTTTTTTTTTTTTTTTAAATAATTTACCTCGAAGTTTTCTCTGGACTGCAATCTCTGATTTTCTATTTTTTTGGGACTTGCCTCCCAGCTATGTCTGCCAGGAGTGGGCACCGTTAGTGCTGCAGTTGTTTCTCCCACTCTCTGCCTGAAGCCCTCAAATATTTGGGGCTCTGTTGGGTGTTGGGGCATCTGGGACAGGGAGAGCTGTGGGTTTGTGCCATTGAACTGAGAGGCAGGAGCTGATCATTCTTTGAGCTCAGTGGAACAAAGTCTGTGTTGGTTGTGGTGCCCAGCTGTGGTTGTGTCTCCATTTAAAGCTCAAGTGTTTCTTCTGTGAGCCCTGATGGTGAGGAGCAAATTCTGCCTCCTCTGCCCTCTTTCCCTCTCACGGTTCCCTGCACTCCATTAATTAAATGAAGAACTTTTAAAGGAAATTCTAAACTCTTAGCTACAAATCAGCTAGAATAACTCTGATAGAACCTGGCTATGAAGTAACACTGAAAAGGAGAAAAAAAAAAAGGCATTTAAACATAAAATGAAAGGCTGAAAACCCAAAAATCCACTAGGAAAAAAAAGCAGACTTCCCAGATCTCATAATTTCTAAATAAATTCCCTGTTAGCAGCAGTTTTGCTATGGCTCATGCCATTTCCCTGCTGCAGTTAGCTTGAAATATTTTATCCTCCCTTTCCTACAGATCTCCTGACTGTTTTGAAAA
Source organism: Calcarius lapponicus (assembly GCA_039654755.1). Taxonomy (NCBI): domain Eukaryota; kingdom Metazoa; phylum Chordata; class Aves; order Passeriformes; family Fringillidae; genus Calcarius; species Calcarius lapponicus. The sequence goes on along the minus strand of CM077473.1, from coordinate 5,917,301 downwards.
TGAGACCTTGTGTTTTTCCCTTCAGCATCCACTTTATTCTCTGCTTGTGTTCACAGACCTTAGGATGCAAAGCATGGCAAGGAGGAAAAACAGAGTTAATTTGCTGGTATCTGTTCAGAGCATGATTGCTGTTAATTGTCAAGCTTGTCCTCTCCTGACTGCAAAAATAAGCTGGTTGAAAATAATCCACTGTGTGCTTCTGTATTTTTGCTGACAACCTGCCAGCTACCAACCAGGGGTGTGATAAATGCCCAAATGGCTAAAATTTCCATCCAGTTTTCCACTTTCCTGCTTTCCAAGCTGTGCTTTTAATGTCAGGTTTGCCATCCATGTGCCTGTTGCCTCCTGCACATAAGAAAATTCAGCAATATCTCCAAACCTGCTGGAATTTCAGGCTTTGGCCAGCCTGTGCAGCCCCTGAAGCTGGGCCCACTGCTACATGGTGATGCCAAAGCTTCTTTTCTAGCCATGGCTTAGCAAAATTCTCCTGAGCAAGGTCATGCTGCTACTGAGCCAGTTACAAGCAGGTTTACATTTTGGGGGACTGTGGGGAGGGATGGTGTGTGTGTGTTTAAAGCTGTTAGACTTGAGAAATCACACTAAAACACCATGGTTATTGCCTGACTGGAATGACGCAGTGCAGGATCTCTGCCCACCTTGTACAGCCAGAGAAGAAGTTGGGTTTGGCAGTTCAGGCACATCCAGTAGCTGATAAAGGTCCCCAGGTTTTATAATTCTAGGTCTGACCCTTTTTCGAGGTGTAATAAACCTCAGATGTGGCTTTGTGGAGATGGGGACAGGTCTGCCCAGTGCATAAACTGGTTCTGGCTGTAAATATTCCCTCTCTGTTGTGCTGCTGCCATGAGCACACAGTGCTGTCAGTGCTTTGCTGGAAGAGCACATTTGGTGATTTTGCCCCCCCTCGGGCTTTAAAATGATTGACCACTTATTGTCTGGGAAGTGAGTGGCCTTGTCTCCTGTCCCTTTGGGAAGGGGTGGACAAATATTGAGGCTGTGCACTTAATAACTTTCACCTGTGTCATTTTCCCTGGAGATCCATAAGCAATATATTTCTTGACTCCGAGGTAACTCTTCAAATGAAACTTTGATGCCCTGAGAAATACCTGCAAGAAAAGACAGAGCAAGGATCTACTCACCTTAACCCAGAGATCTTGTTGGAAGCTGAGATGTAAAATACAGATGGGAATCTGATGTTTCTTTGAAGCCAGATGCAGCTGAAATTAAAGATGTAATTCATAAAAGCTGAAAGCATCTTGACTGTCAGTTTGAGCTCAGTGGTTTCCTACCTGCTGAAGCAGAGAAACTAAGCGAGGGCAGCACAGGTGGATAATGTGAATTTTTTTTTTAAATTATGATTTTTTTTATTTTTCAGTTCTTGTTGAAGTGAAGGTTTTCTTAGAGTTTAATTGTGCTCAGAGGAAAGAGTGAGAAGAATATAGCTGTGATGGTTCCAAATAATAAAATGAAGGATAATAGGGCAAGGGGAAAAGCTAATTATGAACATTTCAAAGAAAAGGCCTGAAGTGGGTCAATTCTCTGCCCTCTGAGGTTTTTCTAATCCTGCTTGCTTTAATACCTCATGCAGCTCGATTTAAAATGTTCATAGTAATGGGGAATCCACTGGTCCATATGAGGAGACCTCCCCATCCTGAGCTCTGGCCCAATCCTCAGACTAACATGTCGCCACCTTTATTTCATCCTTGTGCTCTCATTTCTTCACCCCCTGCAATGCTGGGACACATTCTGTCTCATTTTTAACCAAGAAAATGATCTTTAAAGAAAAGATCTGCAGCCTTTGTAGATTAGTTTTCTACACAATCTTGGAAGTGGCTCCATGGCAGAATGGTACACACTTCTCTCACTTTGGATTAAGGTTTGATGGAAATGCCAGGGTTCTGATTTAATGTAATAAACCCAGTATTGGGCACTTTAAAGAATTATATTTTGAACCAGAGCAAGGGCCATCATTATTTCTGGATATTCCTCATTGTGTGGATTTCAGGACAGGTCAGCCCACCCTTTCAAAACAAAAAAACCTTTGTGTATCAGCATGGCACAGAGCAGCAGTTGATCACAGATAATATAAATAACAGGACAGGCTCGTGGAGTAACATGAGGAATAAAGCTGACACAAGGACTCAAAGATAAACGAAACTAAGAATGAAATCCATGCCATGAGAGCAAAATGTCACAGCTGGAGAACATCAGGGCTCCCAGCTCCCAACAATGGTGCTGCATTAGACACATGGGTGAATGCATTTTCCTTTTTTAATGGGAAGAAAAAACAGATTAACAGACCAGAAGGGAACTGCAGTGTGAACTGGTTAGATCTCTGACAAACAGCACAGGAGCTTTTTTTTTTCCCTTAATGATTTGAGCATTTGATGTGGTATTTCTGAAAGCACATTGGGACCTTTGTCTGAACAACCAGTCCTGAATCACTGGGTGGAGAGAGAGGTCCAGAAGGCAAAAGGACATGACTGAGGTCACACAGAGCCTGGCTTTAAAGGAAAGAAAAGCTTCCTGCTCTCCAGGCTTGTTCCATCTGGGTGACTGAGGAGGGCTGAAGAATTCTCCTGGAGCCCTTGCTACCATTCACCACTTGCCTTTAAAAAAGGAATGTTTTCCTTGCAGTATTGTGATTGTTTACAGGGTGAAATGTTGGTTGTTTTTTTTTTGTTCTTGCTGGGTTTTTTTGTTTGTTTTTGGCACTATGATCAGGAAAGGAGGTTCTACACAAGTTTGTTTCTGTGGGGAGATGGGGCAGGCTGACTCAGTGGGTTAATCTTGACTTTATTCCACTGTAGCTGCTTTTCCAATTAAAACTGCTGGCTGGCAGTTTGCATTATCAGGAGAACAGTGGGAGCTGGGCTGTGCTGGGGGTTTGCAGGCAGGATTTCTCCCATGCTCTGGGAGCCACCGTGCAGCAGAGTGGCAGAAGCCACTGGAAATTCTGTCATGGCTCTGCAGGTGGATGGAAATGTTCAGCCCTTTCCCAGCCAGTGAGAGCAAACTGATAGCAATTCCCAGGAGCTGGGTCCTAATTACATCTCTGCTTGGGGATCATTTGAACCTTTAATGAGAGGCTGGTAAGGAGAGAGGGAGAGGTGGTTTTTTATTACAGCTGAGGAGAGAGGAAGGCTTTGCTGCCAGGGAATGTGGGCTCCTTCCAGTGCCATGCTGAAGTAGATTTCTTTCCCACTCACCATAGAAACAGCAGCTGCTTCTTTTTGGTTGAGGGAGTGGGCAGCTTTGGCTCATTTTGTGGTTCATTATTTCCCCCCCATGTTCCTTCCTGGTAGCAGGATTTTGCTTTGCAGAGATGGATTTGACACATCGTCCCCAATTCTAAAATTTGGTGGCATTTCTTTCACTTTTTGGGGGGACAGGATGGAAGGGGGAAGGGTATTTTTTTTGGAACAGTATTTCCAGTTTGGTAATGTCATAGGTGGATCCACTGGTGTACAGAGAGTGGTAGGGTTAGGGTTAGAAAGGATTGTTTTCTATTTCCACTGACTTCTGGCCACAATTTCTGGCTGATGGCCCCAGATCAGACAATTGATGCTCAGACATTAGTTTGCAGGGACAGAGCTGCCACAGAAACTTTACCAGGATTAGCTCAGAGGTTGCTCTCACAGTTTTCTTTAGCCACTACTCCTGGACATTGAAGACTTTTCCTGGGATTGTTGGTGCAAAGTCATGGAATGGCTTTTGGAGTCCACCATGTCCCTGTAAACTTCTGAATTGTGTGGCCTGGGAACTGAGCCAGTATCAGACAGTCTAAATCAACCAGACAGAGAAAAATGCTTGAATAAACTGTTACAGGAATGACAGGAGGGAGTCCTGGGATGTCCCTGACAAAACAGCTTAAAAGGCCTATAGTGGTTTTATTGAAGTCTCTTCAGCTTGAAGAATAACAAATTGTAAGACCTAGACTACTTCTAAGTCCTGGTGTAGTTGGAAGCCTTTTGATGCTCACTTTGTTTTCTGATTACTTAAAAAACCTAATTCAGTTCTATTGCTGCCATCAGCATTTTGAGACTTTGGCCATCTAAGATTTGTCAATATTGTTCTTGCCATTCTGCACTAATTTATTGTAGTTTACCTTTTGCTAACTGTGGGTTTTGCAGATAGAAGGTTTTGTAGCTTCAGTGAGCAAATGCTGACCGCAGCATATGAGCAGGAATAAATTCAGCTGTGAACAAAAATAAGTAATTTGAGGATTTCTTTTGTATGCCATCTTTTGTGATGCTAAACAAGAGGCTGAGGACCAATGTGAGAAACTTTTGGGTAGTACAGGCTGCTCCTAAAAGGAGGAGTCACTGCATTCTTACAGTACCATGAAAAGTTCTACCAGGAATATCACTGAATTTTTCACAGGGGGCCAATATGAAGATACTGCCTCTGCTTCCTCTTTGAGGTGTTTAAAGTCTAAATGTCTTTGCTGTGGTGCCACCATAGGAATGGACACACTAAATCCTCCGCAGGTCCCTGGGACAAGATACTCCATTTTCCCAGACTTTGGCACCAGGAAATGTTTCACTGTACTACTGAGTTAGTAGTGAGGGTGGTGTAGTTCAAGCTGCTCATCTTCCACTGCCCTCTTTGTTCTCATCTTTACCTTCTTTCATAAGCTTCCCACCTGAGCAGCTTTTTAAACAATCTCAGCAGGCTTGAGAAGGATAATTTCATAAGTAACTGCTCTCTGAATGGATACTAAAAGGAGTAGGCAGGGATGTTTTCTTCCAAGTCCCTTGTGCAATGCCTGTGGGTGTTGGAGGAATCTGCTGAGGAAGGGATCACACAGGCTTCATATTCTGTCAACAGCATCTTCTATGGTTGCTGCTGGAGAAATGAGGCACTGATCTAATAGGGACTTCTCAGGCCCTTCAAGCAGTCATATCTGTCCTTTTCGGAGTATAAATTGGAGCCCTGGAAAGCAATCATCACTCTAAAAAGGCTGGATGTGTCCTGTGTGTATGTCTGGCTCACTAACACAACTGAATTTCCAGCTGAGACCCTGGCAGAGCTTGCAGCCAGGTGCAATACTAGCTGAGCTAAAATAAAGCCTCTTAAGTCAATCCAGCTGGCATCCTGCTGAGTGTCTCACCTTTTGGCATCATCTTCTCATTTTCTCATGCTCCTTATTGTGATAGAGCTCTTGCTGTTGCCACAGTTCCTTTAGCTATCATAATTCATGCTGATGCCTGGCACCCAAATGGTTAAATGCATTTGGCTTTGCTGTCCTGCTCAGTCCCTGTAGATTGTGTTGGAAGAATTGAATGAAATTGATAGAGCTAGCATTACAGTGAGCAAAACCCCCTGAAGAAAGAGTAGATGGGTGGATAGAGAGAATGACCCCAAAGAAAACAGCTGTCAAGGGCAGCCATTGGTTTATCTTTCATTGAAAGAGAGACGTAATGAATTCTAAATTAAGAGAAACTAGAAGCAAGGCTGTTTATCAGCTCTCTGCTGCAGCATAAACAGGCACTTTAGAGGTATTGACTGCAGCTTCACTTAATGTGCCACTAGGTGCATTTCCTCAGTGCCTGGAGCACCATGAACCTCAGGCTGGACTAAAGCTCTGATATTTGAAATATGCCAGGTCAGGGCAAGAGCTGTTTTGCATCTTGGTCTCCTTTCAGAGGGTCTTTGAACGTGTTTTTCTTCTGTTTGGCAGCCTAAAGAGCACATGAGGCACGTGCAGCCCAAATGGCCTTTTGCATAAGGAAGACAAAAGGTACTGACTTAGGTGAAATCCCCAGGGACAGCACTTTGCAAGGGTCTCCTTGAAATTACTGGAAGTTCTGAGAGCCAAACGGCGCCTCAGTAGATCTGCTCTGAGAATTTTCAAGGAAAATGTTGTCCCACCTTCTTATGTCTTCCCATTGTGAGAATAATTGCCTCTTTGTAGCCCCACTGTGCAGACCCTGGATGAGTATTTATCCACTGAACCTTCAAGGGTGGCAAGCAATCTGACAACTGACTCCAAACAATGTAATAAGGCTGACTGATGAGTTGTCCTTGCCATTCTTGACTGTTTTTCTCCACAGCCTGTCTCTGAGTTACAGAACAGTAAAGTTGTTTCAGCCCAAAGGTGGGTTTGTGCCATGAGCATAGATTCCCTTGGACTCCTAAATCAAAGGAATTCTTGATGCTGGAAAGCATCATCACCTAGACAGGGTCCTCAATTATTTACAGAGACATATATTTCACAGAACATATTTCAGATATTGTCCACAGAAATCCTATGTGAAGCTTGCCTTTGAAAGTAACTCATATTCTCAGCAACCAGTTCATGGCACAACGACTGACATCTGAACTTGTGCTTGTGAACAATGTTCCCAGGAGCAAACTTTTCAGAGCTGATATGACGTATCCAATTAACTTGTTTGGTATTTCAAAGTATATCTCATCAGAGCTAGTGAGCATTTAGTAAAACATAACTTTTGCTTAGATTTGATGGAAATTTTGATTCTGATTTGATTCTTCTGATTTTGTCTTAACCTCTGGTGCTTTTTTTTATTTGTGTTCTGTTTTGAGAGATGGCAGCAAGAGTTTTCTGCAGCCTGCCCGATAACTTGCTGATTCTTTGGGGTTTCCATATCTTCATTATTGAGCTGTAGGTCTTGGTAGGGGTTGAGTATAAATGGCTGAGCCACAGAGCCCAAGATGCTGGAATGGCTCCTCCATTCCTTCATCAGCACCACTTTCCTTTAGCTGAAGTGTTGAAGATGAATTTGTCTCAATGTGCCAGCTTAATAATGTCCAAATCCAGATGCCAGGGATGAATACGGCTCATTACATTATCTCCTTGTGAAAACAATCCTCACCATCCTCTGCCGTGCTTTGACTCTTGTCCTTACTTGGCCGCGTGCTCTTTTGTCATTTTTGCACATTTTTGAGTCTTTAATTAAAAAGAAAAGGCCTTCCCCATGGAAGATTAATTAGGATAAGTGTGCCACCATTAATATCTGCCATGTTTGGAAAGAGATGATTCACCCCGTGATTAAAGCCAAACGGAATCTGGAATCTGAGGAGTAATTAGCCCTCAGCGGCTCGTAAGTCTGGAGGAAGAACTATTTATCAGTGGCAGTGCTAATGCAATTACTTCTCCACTGCAGCCTCCTGGACTGATAAATCATGGCCTGAGCACTGGGAGAAGCTATCAATTCAGGATTATGCTTCTCTGAGTCTACAAAGAGAAAAAAGGAGGAAACAAAGGGACAAGCAGCTTTTCAACAGCTCTGATGGTATCAAAACTATGGAGGCCAAAGGAATCTGAGGGTCTTTTCTAAATCTATTTCCTGATGTACAAAGCTGTGAAACTTTGCAAAAATCATTGCAACTGGTTGAGATTATAACCTTTTTTGGGGGGTGGGAGGTGAGAACTGAATCCAAGAAACGCTTATGTTCAAACTGTGAAATATGGGCAGAACCACTTATCTCTGCTGAAGCTGAGCTTGTGATCCATCTTTCCTCAGAACATTTTTGCACATTTTTCCTATGCTGGATCTTTTTAGGAGTGGATGGAGAGCAGTAGGTGTTAAGATGCTGCTCCTGTTTTCAAAAATCTTGAGCACCTTTCCTGTGGGATTTAAAAGATTATGAATACATTAATCAGCAACAACAAAAAATTTTCTTCTTTCATGTGCATATGCACTCAGTCTCTGAGTTGAGGCAGAAAGTGATAAAATGTTATCTGATCCCCTTTGAGAAGCCAGGTGCATCCTTGATGATGATGTTCTCACTTGGAGAGAAATGTGTGCCTCTCTCCATGAAGGATTTATCCTCCACACTTCCAATTCCCGCTCCCTAACAAAAAGCTCATAAAATGCTTTGTCTTTCAGAGTGAGTAACCCCTGTCTCTTCATCCTGGTTTTTCAGAGGTGCCATTTTCCAAATCTGAAGCACACAGCATTTCACCACATTGAAAATAAGCTCAGAGTACCTGGGCCATTCCTGGAGTCTTTCCAATGAATTCCATGAAACTCTGCCATGTGCCTTTCATTTACATTGCATTTCTCAATCCCTTCCATTTCCTGTAATTCCTAAGGTGGGACCAACCTGCCAATAAAATATCTGGAGGTTATGGATGAGAATAAAATGGACTAGGAGCTGATTGCTGGCCTGGACCATGGGGAAATACCTTGGTCCTTTGCATTATGGTTATATAGAAATACTCTGGATTTAAACTTCTTATCTCTGACTGGTGCCCAAATAAACAAGTGCAGCTGGGAGAAGCCTAGTGGGGTTCAGACTGGATGAAATCTTCCTTCTCACAGCTGCAACCTGCTGATGGAGTTGTTCTGGGATCATTCTGTCTTCTCTGACACATTTGGGCCAGGACCAAACTGTTTCTTGCACTGATGGAAACTGTGACCCTGTTTTAGGTGTGCAGGAGAAGCCTTGTTGGAGCTGGTCTGTGTAGGGTGGAAGACACAGCCAGTGGCTTTTTTCAATCACTTATGTAAGGACTTGCATCGTATTTCAGATCTGCTGCTTGAAGCAGAGAAGGGAATAGGGTTAATTGTGGAGCAGCAGTGCAAAGGTGGGGCTTGTCCTTCAAATCCCAGGCAGATATTCCTTCAGGAACGTGGAAAATGAACAACATTTGGGATGCTCTTCTCATAGGTGTTAGTTATGTTGGGACTTTTTAAAGCAGATGGACAAACCAAGTCAGACTGAGATTTCTTGAAGGAAAAGATAACATAAAATTACATTAGCAGCTGCTGTGTTGTATTTGTTGATGTGTTGGCTCAGTATGGTATGTGTCACAGGGAACAGTTCCAGCATCTGTGAAAGAACACCATTCCTTTGGGAGCTAAAGGAAAAAAAATCTGGTGTCCCCTTTGACTGCTGGAAAAAAGAAGCCTTAATTACCTACTGGTCCTCTTATAGAAAAGATCTGGCATGAGATAAACATTTTTCTGAGATGATTTTCTTTAACAAGTATGTCCTTGACCTAGCTGGTGAATTATAGATGCTGTTTATCCTGTATCAAAGACTTTGATTCTTTTTATTTTCACAGTGCAAATATAAGGTAGTTTTGAGCACTGAAGAGTGGTTTGCCTTTCTGTGTCCTGTTATCTCATGTCAAATTTTTGGGCTGGTATGTTGTTCCACAGGCAGCTTGTTAGGTGTGACATTGGCCCACAGGCCCTTATGAAGTTCAAAGGGATTAAGCTCAAAATTCAGGGAAAATATGGAGAAAAGGTAAAAGAAAAAAAAAATAGGTTAAAAAAATTAGTATTTAAACAAGTGGCTCTGCCTTAGTGCTACGATAGCAACCACTAAAAAATCTTTTGGCACTTTAATGGAGCTTGTAGCCATGTGGTGAAATAAGGCATGGGCTCCATATAGTGGACCTGGTAATAGTAAACTTCTGTGTACCTCTTTTTGTATGTATTCCTTGCAAGAACACTTGGCTTGGGTGAAGGAGGGTGGTATTAAGAAATTCCCAGTACCTGCTGATACTGTGTGATATAAAATTAACTCCAGAAATGAAATGCAGGCCAAGAAGTTGGGTTGAAATGACCCCTTGCCTTCCCTGTTCTGCACTGCCTCAGGTAAGGTCAAGTGCATCATTTTTCTGTCTGGAAGGTCAGTAGTGGGAGCTGTTGGGTTGCCAAGGAGGTGGATTTCAAGGGGCTTCTGAAATGTGACTGCTTGACTGGTTCTAGTTACCCCAAAAAGGCTGCAGTGGGGGAAAAAGTAGCTAAGACAAGTAAAAATTACTAAATTCAAAACAAAAAAAAGTAATATTCTTTTTCACTTGTGAGAACAACGAGCTTTTGGTTCCTGGTGCTTCTGTTAGGGGCTCAGTGGGCCAAAGGAAGAGATTTGCAAGGAGAAGTTGGCAGGAAGGTTCCCTGTTACGGGTTCTTGCTGCATAAATCCAAAGTCTGCACTGCATCCCAAGCATTTCTTTTCCCTAGAAAAGTGGTGGAGTGGTGGATAGAGAGATGTGCTGAGGATGGAAAGTAAAGTACTCCACCCAGCCCTTAAGATGGTCTGCTAGTTGCTTATTTTATGTCCTGTGGTTTGAGCTGGTGTTAAAGCCCTTGCTGACTTTGCAGTGGTCAATAATACTGAAGAGCTGGATTGTCAATACCTCATAAAGCTGGGGATGGCTCACAATGGGAAGTGAGGTGAGACTGGCTTTAGATGTAATTCAAACTTCTTTCATAAACGCTGTATTTTGTTTTTTTTTTTTCTTTTTCTCCCTGAACCTCCTTTGTTATTTGGTATGGCTGAATAGATTGGAATAGAGACATGAAATCTCTCACTCATTCTTCATTCCTGGCTGAAAAGGCTTCTTAAGAAGTGGGCTCCCATTTTAACTGGAGTCAGTTGTTTCCCACAGATTTGGTTAAACACTCAGATTCCAACCCAGAGTAAGCTTTGAAGGGGTGCTGAAGCAGAATTTTGTTCCTGAAAGCAGTTTAGACATGTGGCTGCAGAAACTCTGCTGATAACATTCAGGTTCCTCAGTCATGGGCTGCTCCTGCTGGCCTTGGAGCCAATCACCTTACCTGCTCCCACTCCCAGCACAGTAATCCCAGAAAATCCACATCACCCCTGCCTAGAATAAGCATTTTTAAAGAATATTCTAGGTCTTGTTCAATTCTTTACTACTAGTGATTAATTGTACTTCTTTCAGGAAGCAGGAATTGGGGCTTTTTTTCTCACTTCTGGTTTTGTTCTTGAGGTCTCTGAAAACCTCAGCCAATGTGTTGATTTTTTTCCTTCTCTTTGTTTCTTAATGCCTTGAATACTGCCCGTTTTGTTAAATTCTGGCTGTGGTTGGACTTGGAAGTATTAAAACAGCATTTAACAGAACTACCTGAGAAGTCTGAAACAGCTGGGGAGAGAACTTCCTCTTAGGAGATTTAAAGCCTTTTCCTGGAGCTGCAGGAAATTTTTCAACATTTTCAACAGGTAGAAAGTTCCTTTTGCTTTCCTCTGTATCAGCCTGGAGTTTATTCACCTCTTAGTGGTTTTTTTTTTCCTGTGTTATGTTTTCTTGACACCTGCAGAACCGTGCAAATTCACCACTAATTTTCTAAACTTGCTTGTTTGCCTAGTTTCTTCAGAGGAACTTGAGATATCAACAATATTAAGGTCCCATGCCAAAAGCCTGATGTGGGTGTGCAGTTTGGAAGTGATCTGTGGAGCTGCTGGCTGCAGGCAACTGTTAGATGGGTTTTAAAACAGTGGTTTTAGAACCATTGTTAGCCAGTTGCAGGAACACAGGACCAATTCTGAGAGGGGTTTTCCCCCTCTCTTTACACTTGTGCAACTCAGCAGCTCACACAAAATTAATTGTACACTGGACATACACGTGGCAGCTGCAACTGAGCAGCCAGCAGCCCCTGTGACCAGAGGGACTGGATAATTGGCTAAAGTGGAAATTATATTTAATGTTCTTTGCCCTGAAGTTACTTCTGGGTTTCCAAGGGCCTGCTGCAGTTTGAGTACCAGAGGGTACTCATTGGCCCTGCCCTTCTCTTTGTCCTCTTTGGGGTTCCATTCCTTGATAGTTACACACCAAAGTGCTGAATTTAATGTACTGCTTAAGGAAATGCTGTGCAGGGGCTTCAAGCCATGCAGAAGGTGGATTGTATTGCTCAGCACCTGGTGTCCAAAGAGCTCATGGCAGCTGCAGGTTCCTTGGGCCTCTCTGAAATGAGTGGCGCCATCCTGACGTTGCAATCCCCTGGAGGCGCACCTGAAGTGCCCTGCAACAGATCCTGACGCTCTTCTCCTTCCCTCCTCTCCCTGGGCACCCCCAGCTCAGCAGGACCTTTCAGCACCCAGCAGGCACCCTGGGGGGCTGCAGCAGGGATGGATTGAGTGCACAGCCCAGCCTGACAGGAGCCCCAGGAGGATCCTGTGCTCGCTCTTTAGCCGCAGACACCCGTGGTGGTGCCTGGCTCCCGTTCAGGAGGCAGCCAGCCATCCCCACTCAGCAGCTCTGCAAGCACAGCCAGCCCTGCAGATGCCTTCCAGCAGTGCTACAGAGAGGGGCTTCCAGTCCAAAAGCCCTGCTGACAACAATAAAGTATATATATTTTATAATAATATATATAATAAAGTATATATATTTTATAATATATATATATATATATAAAATAGATTAGCAACTGCCCTTTCAGCTGGAGGGAACAAGGCAGACAGCTCAGGAGGAATGTGATCTGAGTGGGCTAGAAAGCTCAGACCTGAAGCATCACTGTAAATATCAGAATTCCCTACTGGTCAAATGACAGGCCTGGGTAGCATTTCACTTCTGGGTCTGTTTAATCTTTTTTTCCTGTGCCATTGGAAAATAGAGAACTGTGAATTTCCTGCTCAATGCTTCATTTTTGTGCAGATGGAATCACAAAAATGTCTTTTAGGACCTAATATTATCCATCATTGTTTTTAAATTTGGTATGTATGCAGGTGTAACAAGCCTGGGGGGAAAGATGATGTTTTTACCATCTGTGCTACTCCAATGTTTCTGCAGCCAGTGGAATTAATTATTATTCTTTATTACACTTAGTGATAAATGTTCTGCTTTAGTGAGGAATGGAGGAGGAGTTAACATTGCTGGCTTGCTCATTACTTGGAGCTGAATGGAGCTGTTCATGTCCTTATCAGAGACCACCTCTGCTGGTCTCTGACCCTTCAGTGTTTGCATCCATTTCTTCCCATGAAGGAAGTGGTGGAGACATTATGCCCCAGTATTTTTGGGCATCATCACAGGATTTTCCAGGTCCACACTGAGAGCTTGAGGTGTAGATTGGGAGTGTGGGAGCCAAGGGTGAGAAGGCCAGAGGCAATGCACACTGTTCTTTTCCTGGCTGAAGGAAGCTGCCTCAGCTGCTGTTGCAGGATTTTGGCCAGTTCTCTCCCATCCTGGGCTGGCCAGCATGAGGTCATCCCAAAAAGTGCACCCTGATCACTTGGGAGGTATGGCCAAAGGGATTTATCAGAAAGAATCCATTGGGAAATGATAAGTGATGTCAGGGATTTCTGCTTCTCCATTTTCCATTCTTACCCTATTTTTGTTCTGTATGCTATTTATGTATATTTTTTATGCCATTTCCTGTTACTTTCAACAGAAATCTCCTAACACCATATGCGCTGGTGATGAACTCTTTCCTTGCTACCCATTTGCACTAAAGGCTATTAAGGTAATTACACTTGCTCTGGGAGACAAATCATTTCAAGAGTCCATCCTGCAGCTGCAGAGAAGTGAAATTCTGTTGTGCCAGTGATGCCAAAGTATCTGCTGACGTTTGTGTCCAGCACAGCAGGGGAAATAAATTTTGACCTTAGACTGTGTGGATCAAAGTGAGCATTGAGGGCTCTGATCTTCTTGCCCCACCTTGTCTCCTGGCCCATGGATTTTGTCAGTAATTCCAGCTTGCCCTGGTGGCTTTGCCTGAGGCTGGGGATATGAAAGCTTTCTCTCTCTGCACGGCTCCAGTAGAAACAGGAGTTTATTAATTTCCACACCTCACTGGAAAATAACAGAGATGAGGCATCTTGAGGAGTTTACATTTAAATGTTTGGCTGGTTTTAGTCTGGCTGGGAGACAGAGAGCTAAAATCACAAGTGGAAATAATGCAGGTTAGGGGAATTTTGAGACTTGGAAAACTGCTCTTGTTGACTCTTTGGCAGCTCTCTCCACAGAGGTACAAAATGAAAATACCTATAGCATCTCTCTGCTCAAGGACCTGTAGGTAGTAGAGAAGACATAGATAAGCATTTACCTTAACCTAAAATATGTGGGTTCATTATGCTATGAGACTCTAGTCAATAATCTAAATATTTATCACAGCATTTGGCAATGTTTGTAGGTCCTTCTTTATCTGCTTAGTGATTCTCCCTTGTGTTACACTTTGTGGCACGACTCAAGAGTTAAATACAGTCAGTTCACCAAAGTGATGCCAATGGGAATGGATGCTCCTAAATTTATGTCCCTCAGTGCATCAACAGACTATGTTTCAGATTAGATAGTTTGATTGCAATCGGTTTCTTTTTTCCAATTTGCTTGGATTGCAAATTCTGTGCATTGGGAGAAATCTATTTTTTCCCCTGTATCTGTGTTATAGCATGTAAATTTCTGGGGTGAGCAGGGCTGCTTGGCTTTCTTGTGATACAGGGAAGAAGCATTGAGAATTTAACTAAGTTTTCTGTCCCTGGGAATTTGAAGATGGTTCAATTACAGGTCAAAAGCAATTCTGTGCAAACTTCTAATTTGAAAAATGTTACAAGAAGGAAATATACATCATTAACTCATTTCTGTTACAGGGATGACTATTTTTCCTCTTCATCTTTCTTTCAGCAGTAGTTTGGGGAGCCTGTCCATATAATTAATGATATCTGATTTATGTTAATCACTTATGATGTCTTTCTTGCTATGAAAAATGACTGTATTAAGCACACATGTACCTACCTTTCATATAAAACCTCCAAAACACGCTCACTAGAGTAAGACAAAAGAGTGCTGCACTTCAATGCCTGTGCTTGACAAACAGCAGATATGCTCAGGAAGGAGCTGGAAATTGAAAAGTCAGTTCCTGCAGCCTCTGGGGATGAGAGGATGGGAAGAAAGGAGCATAGCAGGGGCAAGACAAAGAGAGGTTACAAAGAAGGCTAAAAGGGCATTTCTCCTGTCCTTGCCCCTTAATGGACACTCTGGCCATTGGCCTCTGTGGGATGTCCAAGGACTGCATTAAATGGATCTTGTCATTGTTTGTTTGTAACAATGTGGTGTATGGGTAGGTTTGGAGCAGGCCAGGAAGGAGGTAAGAATTTAATGACTCTGAGCTCTTTCATTGCCTGTGCTGAATATTTCCCGGAGGCTGCCAGCCCAGAATGTTTCAGTGGAGCTAAATACATTTCAATTACTGCTATTTTTAATTAAAAATAGATGTCACAACTCATTTGACACTCTGCTCTGACTTGTGCCTTGTTTAATCTACACTTATTTTGAAGAGTGCTTAAGACAGGCTACTGAGATGGGGAGTCTTTGCAAATTGAAGTATGAATCTAATTTCAAATGACATTTTGGCAGCCCCAGTAAGCTTTTTTTTTTTTTTTTTTTTTGGAATTCTGCTTCATCTTCCATCCACATAGAAGAGCTCCCAACACAAAGCAGGGACAATGCCATGCCATGGGTTGAAACCATGGGATGGATGCAGGGAGCTCTACTCACCCCCCTGTGCTGGCAGTGTTACCTGTGTATGTGAGGACAACTTTTCATTCCTGTGGGGTCTGCAGCTTCTTGGGGTGGTTGAGGTGAGATAATGTGAAATAAAGAGAAAGGAGAAACCTGCTTGAACCTGAGGCTTGACCTGAGCTCTTTTTCAATAGCTCTGTCTTATCAGCTGGATTCTTCTTGAGTGAAGGCTTTGCCAAGCTTTGCCTTCTTGGTGTACCTTAAAGTTTCTGTCCTATTTAACATGGGGAAGCTGCTTATTAAGAATCTCAGCTAAAATGTAGCATTTGTTATTTTTTTTTTTTGTGGGATTCATATTTCTCAGTCAGTTTTCCAGTTTATGCCATGAAGGGGTGAACTGTTTTACTGAAGGCCACACAGTGAGTCGCTGTGCCAGGAGGAATATTTTACATAGCATTTTATTCCTGTAAATGTCCTTTATAGCAATGACATTGTGCCACCACCAAGGCAGGTGTTCAGTGGCACAAAGTGTCAGGTTTAAAGAAGTAAGGTAGGGGAAGAAATGGCCTTTCAGACGTGGCTTGTCTTATATTACAAGGAAAAAAAAAGAGGTTTATTTGTTCATTATTTCTTCATCGGAAGCAAATGCTTCTTACAACGCAGAAAATAAAATTAAGGAAGAGATGGCTGGTTGGATCAGTCTTTGGCTGATGTGGCTGCCAGCAGTGGGCTCATTCCTGTCCCCTCACTGTCCCTTCCTCCCACCTTGGTGTCTCCTGCTCCCCAGGCTGTGACACATCACAGTGCTGGCCACATCTTTGGCCAGGTCTGGTCCTCTGGAAACTTCTTCCAGATCACTTCTCAGTGGTCAGTCCTGTTGTATTTTTGCAGCCTGTATGGAATGGTGGAGAATTTGGCCGACTGACCAAAGCCTGCAGAATGTATCTCAAACTTTCAGCTATAGTCCTGCATCTCCCTTTTGGCAGGACTTTTTATAAGACTTTTGCATTCCCCCAGCCTTGTTCCTCCTGAAAACCTCCTTCCCCCACTAACACCTTAGGCTGGCTGGGATCCTGGAGTTTCTCCTTTCCAAATGAAGGGTCTGGCAGGAGGAGGGATTGTCCCCCAGAGTCAGCTTGGTGGTGGTTTCAGCCATTAGGAGAGCCCTAAATTAAGAAATTTTGCTTGGTGTTAAGGCCAGGATTTCATAATTTTCTGCTTTTATTAGTTTGTTTGTACTTCCTTAGCCCCTGGATTATAGATTTTAAACCACAGACCTTGCTGCAATCAGTCTCTGTTCTTTCTTAACTGTGCTGTTTGGCTCGGTCTGATCCCACTAGACATTCAGCAGAATGTCTAAAAAGCTGCAAAAACTAGGGAAAAAAACCACAGCGAGGAAAAAAAGAGGGAAGAAAACCTTCTTTTCTCCCTTTCACCTTCCAGAAATTTTGGCCATGCATGGCCCAGAAATGAGGACTTTCCAAGACAAACGGGCTGCATTATCACACCAGACTCCCCTGGCAAGGAGTGAATTTTGACAGCCTAAAGCCATATTTTTCTGTGGATGGGGGAACAAATAGTTGCAAAGCAAACACAGAGCGTGTTTGCAGGTGCTGTGCTCCATTGTGTTTGCCAACCAGATGTTCTGTGCTGGGACGCTGCCCTGGCCTTTTCTGGGATGAAATGTCACTCTGGATGAAATAAGAGCAAAAACCCTGCACAGTCTCTTAGTATGAGCTGAGCTTTTAATTTGTCAGCTATTAATATAGCTGTGTCTTTGTATTGCACAGGGCACCCGGCAAAATAAACATGTAAAATCTGACCTTCAGAAAATTAACTACCACTGGACCATGGAAACCTGCCTTCCTGCAGCAGGCTGTGGTGTTCTTAGGTACTATGGCAGAGCTTTAAAATCCCTTGCCATATGTCACAGGACTGGAATTATTTCAGGGAGCTTTCCCTGCATTAAGTACCTTGACCTGCTACCATATACATTTCATGGTGTTCCAGGGAAAGGTGACAGAGTGCGGACTTTCAAAAGGCAAATATTAAGGATGATGTCTGTGAGAAACTCTTCTAGAGCTGTGTTTTCTCTATTGCTCCTGCAGCAGGTTAGATTTGGGAGAAAATATTCCCAAATGTTAGGATAGTGGTGCTGGGTCTTGTAGCTGGAGATCCAAGAGGGAATTATTTGACAAACAGCAGGATTTGAGCAGCTAAGCTCTGCTAACACAGAGTTTTGCTGTGAAGGTGGGTCCTTTCTGTGCTGGAATGACTGAATACAGCTGTTAACTGCTGCTTTGGATCAGTAAATCCACTGGTGCTTCCACCCTTGCTTGAGTGATGTCCTGCATGTGTTCCTTCCCTTTTCTAGCTCTGGAGAACAGCATTTGTGATGGAAATGAAGGAGATCATATTAACCTTTACCAAAAGGGTTCTAAGGAAGGGATTGGGATATTGACTCTCCAGCTGTCATTCCCTCTCAAGGCCAGTGGATGTTTTTCTCAGTTTCTTGGTTCATCCAACAACATCTTGACTTACAGGTTTTCTCTGAATGAGCAGAAATCGGTTTTCACTGCAAGGAACCTTTCATGGTGTCAACTTTTCCTGCACATCAAGAATCAACTTTCTTCTCTCTATTGCCCAAAATGAGTCTCCCTTTTTTTGGTTGCATCTATCACAAGGGCCACAAGAGTAGCTTTGTTTTCCCTGTTTTTTTTTTTTTACCTTGTTTCACTCACACATAAAACACTCCTCTTGTGCTTGAAGCAGCACAAGGGGAGTGTTTTATGTGTGAGTGAAATAAGGTAAAAAAAAAACTGCACTGCTAATTGACAGGGATTTGGAGGAGGCATACCCATGTCAGCTACTGTCTGCTCTGGGATCTCTGGAGAGTATTAATCATGGAATCACAGAATTGTTTAGGTTGGAAAAGACCTTTAAGATCATACAGTCCAACTGTTAACCCAGCACTGCCAAGTCCACCACTAAACTATGTCCCTAAGCATGAAGGAGCTCGTCTCTTTCATCCTGGCAGCTCCTCATAAAGGTTTTCTTTGTTAAAATGCAACAGGCCAGATTGTCATGTACAAAAAAGCCACATTTCACCTCTCTAGCAATGCATGGCATTCTAGGGTAGATAGAAATAAAAATGGCCTTCAGAGTTCCCTTTGTGCTCCCACAGAATAACGTAAAACAGCCCAAAATGAGAAATCAGGGCTGTGTGAGAGGGAGGATGCTCAGATTGTTAATGAAGTGCTGTCCCCAAACACTTAAGCACTGTTGATTCCTTTCCAGTTAATAAACCATTTATATGTGGCCTGCTTTTAGCACGGAACCAAATGCCTTTTTCACTCAAGCTGTGATGTATAATTATATAGCTGACATCAAACATGAGCAGATACCAAGTCAAAGGAATGAATTTGGTCCTGTTCCTGTAATTCCATTTCCATGTTAACAATTTTTCTCCCCCTCTTTAAATTATATTTTTATTGAAAGCTTCAAAGGTCAGCTTAGACATTCGGAGAAAATTTGTAACTCAGATTGTTTAGT
This sequence comes from Calcarius lapponicus, assembly GCA_039654755.1. Taxonomy (NCBI): domain Eukaryota; kingdom Metazoa; phylum Chordata; class Aves; order Passeriformes; family Fringillidae; genus Calcarius; species Calcarius lapponicus. The sequence goes on along the minus strand of CM077473.1, from coordinate 5,898,556 downwards.
ATTCTCTCATATAGCACAGCCCTCCATTACCCTGTGTCAGCAAATTAAGGAAATGAAAGTTGTGGCCAAGGATTACAATAGTGCTGGTGCTAACCTTTTACAGCACATGGCATGCTATCAATTTTAGCCACGGGAGAAATGTGCTGTTCACATACAGCACAAGTGGGTGTTGAAGTTTTTAATCTAAAAATGAAATCTTGCCTCTAGGAGAGACAAGTAAAGGCCATAGATCTTCCTTGCTGCTGGATAAACCTCTTGAGCAGCTGAGATCTTTTCAGCCACAGGTTTTTTCCTTTATCCATTTTTCCTTCCTTTCTTCCTCACCTGCAGACAGAGGGACATCTATTCCACTTGGCTGGAAGGGCAGTACTGTAGCACAGAGATGTGTGGGTGCCCATATATTCACAAGATGGAGGGCCAGGGGAGATGGATGGATAACCTACAGACTTTTCCCTAGCTGCAAAACCCTCACAAGGTCTAGCAACAAACATTCACCCAGCATCAATCTCCTCTGTAGTCCTAGGGAGGTTAATGGGATTGCTCAGCTGTTTAAGTACCTTGCTGAATGAAGGTGATAATTAATCAGGCTGCAAATTATTCTGGAGAGCCCAATTTTAATGTGAGGTTTGCTTTACTCAATAGTTGCTATATAGTCTTTCAGGGCACACTTGATTTAGCTGGGCCAAGAGAAAACTGATAGACCAGTTTCACCTAATTGCTATTCAGTGTTGGGTTTTGATTTCCCTGGGAGTGTTTCTTTTCCCTTTCAGACATGAGATTTTTGACCTGCTTTTCTCTGTCTTCACTCCAAATCACAGCAGCATATAACCTGTAGTCTTGGGAAGGCTTTAGTTTGGTCTCTAAACTTAAAAGGCTAAAGGCAATACATAGATGGTTCTAAACTGTTGTCAGAAATAAATTTCCCTGGAGTGCACTGTAATAGGGTCAGAGTTTATTGGGTAATGCTTAGTTAGTAGATGGCCCAAAGATTAGGAGTTATTTTAGCTGGGGCATGAATAATTGAGCTGAAGGCAAACTAAAGTCAGAGATGCCTCTTATCAGGTTCTGTCACTGTGGGATATGATCATTCAGGCTTTCATGTTCCACAGAATTGGTGTTAAGTTCAAAGAGGTGCTGCCAGCTGGGCAGGTGGGGAGCAGCCAAGGAGCCCATTCATGTTTAAATGCCTGGGTAGTCTGTAAATGCTCTTTTGGAGAGAGAGGTGGTCCCTCAGGCAGGATTTCACAGCCCTTGATTTCATCTCCTGCTTTTATTTGGATTTAGAAGGGGTTGCTCGTGGCTTGTGTTGCCTGCACAGCATCACCCCAGCAGTGGGTGGGAGGACCAGCTTGTTGCTGGGCCAGGTTTAACACCCCTTCCCAGTCCTGGAGAGTTTTAAGGGTGATGTGGGGATGCCCTTTCCTGTCCATTCTTTAAATGAGTTTTGCTGTGAGGATGGGCTGGTGGGAGCAGAGGTTGGCTTTGAGAGTCTGTGACAGAATGGAAAAAATCCCCTGCAACCAGAAAGCGGAACTGGGAGGTGAATCACCCTCCAAGACCCCCACAAAACTATGTTTTATGCTCTAAGATCCCCCCATTTTCTCTGTTTTTCTGCTGGAGTCTGTGAGCTGAAGATGTGTCCTGCTACTTTCCATAGAGCCCCTTGTGGGGCTGTTCCTGATTTTTAACTCACTTGAACAAAGATGATCCAGTTTGCTCAAAGTCTTATGAGCTCATTTTGACAGGAAAGACTCTGTAACAAAGGGGCTAATAATATCCCAGAGAAGGAGAATTGGAATGCACTGAGGATCATAAACTTGTCATCTCACATAACTGCAGCCAAAGGAAGATGGAGACTCAGAAGAAGGAGGTTGAGTTAGCCTTGAAAAACAGGTCTACTTTTGGATTTAGCAATTATAAATTCTGTAAATAGAAGGAGTACTGTTTTTTGGGTAAAAAATGCTGAAGGAAATGGAGTTAATGTATTTTAACTATTTTATAATCTCTTCAGATATGCATCGAAAGACCTAATGCTATTACTTCACATGTAAGGGATAGTAATATTTCACACAAACCATTTTCAAAACTGTTGCATTCAGCAGAAAATGGATAGAATTTCCCCAGGGCTGATAAACTGGCAGGCATTAATTTGGGAGTCCATCAGCTAGTACTGCACTCAGAGATTTGAAATAACTGGAAAATGAACAGGCAGGGAGCTGTGCTGCTGCTAGAGACCATTCCAGGGGTGGTTTAATGGCACAACAGTTCAGACACCCCTATTGCTATTTGGGGTTGAACCTTTGGAGAAGGTTGGCCATCCAGGGGTGCTAAAGGGTGCATCAGAAGACATCAGTGCCATACAGAGAACTCAGCCCAGTCTAAGTTAAACACAACCCACAGCTGCCAAGGTCAGGGGCATGGAAGTTCTGTCCCACCTCAGACTTTTGGGATGTTATCCTTCTCCCTCAAACACAATATGGGAGTCTGGCATGTTGTTTTTAGCATTACTTTCCTTTTAATTGGGAGAAGTAAGGCTTGTTGGCATAAGAAACACTGCAACTTTATGGTGGGCAGGAATGGCAGAAGTATAGCTGACAGGAGGCAGCCAGACTACAAATTAAAATTGAAGCAGACCAGTCTTTTCTCATTCCACTAGCTCAGGAAAATATTGAAAGTAAACCCCTGGCAAGTCAGCAGTGAAAAGCAAATTAAATTTGGGACCAGATGGTGTAGATCAGTATAATACAAGTTGATGTCAATAATGCAGTGTGATTAATGCTGCCAAGAATATCACTCAAGATCTTTCCCAATTTCAGGTGTTATTTGTAGCACAGGTGAGGTGCACACAGATGAGTGCACAGAGCATTTTGGAAAGTGGGATTTAATTGAACCTCTGTTCCAAAAGAAAGTCTGTGTCCAGATTTATCTGGCAATGTGCAGCCACTAGAGACTGTGCTGGAGGGGGGGAATCTGGGGTTAAGAAGAAAAAGAGCAGAACATGGGGTTGTATGAGCTATGTCTCACCATGATACTCAGTGCAGGATCCTGACACTGTGTGTCTGATAATTGGGCAATGCATATCAGGTTTATGGATGTAATTTTAGCATGCTTTATATCATTCTGATAATTAGAATTTTTGTTATTTCTCCATAAATATGAGTGTATCTAGGTGGAGTGTTACCTCATCAATATTGCCTTATTCTTGTCAAACTCTTCAGTGGTGGTGGGTATGGTCTGACCATAACACATCCTCGAGACTCTTCATTTTCAGAGTGCTCTGTGACTTGATTATGAAGAATATTTCATATAGTTAATAGTCTCAATGTTGTAGTTCATCCTCTGATGGCACACTGAAATTCTGTGTGAATATCTGATAGAGAAATGAGGTCTATGCAAAATAAAGGCCTCACTATTGGATTAGATACCAATCTGCAAAACAGAGTTGTAAAAGATGAGTTTGATGATAGAATGAAGAATAACTCTAAAAGTGAGTCACATTGTTTTGAGTGATGTAGTTGTTTTCCAGGAAAAATCTGTTTCCAAGGATCAGGGCATCCTTGGCAAGCTTAAATGTGCAATAACATCCCTTCTTAGTGCTGAACTCTTTTGAATGTTTTTTGGTGAGGAACTTGCTAAGAGACTTCAGCTTTTCTCAGAGGATGAGTATCAATAAAAAATTGACTTTTTTCCACCTTTGCCCCTAGGCAGACATGAAATAGGCCATCTCTGAGGGTACATAGACACTTATTCTTATACCCTATGCATAGGGATTCAAATAGAAAATCTGACCTTTATGGAAGAATATTTTGTTCTCTGACTCTTGCCTTTTGGAATATATTCTCAGTGACTTGATATGCAAGTCCTTCATTCTCTGGATGTGTCTTTTTCAGCGCTTCTTGTGCTCATTAATCACATTAGCCATTCCCAGTCTTTGCAGCACACTGGGAGTTAATATATTCACTCCCCTTTGTGTGTGTTTATAAGCATGGGTCTTCCCTTTGGTTTGTATTGACTCTGAAGGCTGAAGTGAGGATCAATGGCTCAGATTATTTCCTTGCTGTCAGCTATTGACTTTCTCTCAGCCTGATAGCAGAGCTCCTTTCCCAGGGTGATGCTGGCAGGGCAGGGATAGGAGGGGGAGCTGAGCAAATGCTACACAGAAATCTTGCACTTTATCTCAAGGCATCTTTAACTGAATGTACAGGAAAATGAGAGAAATTGCCAGAAACCTGCAATTGAGGTTGGAAAATTAGAGAGGCTGAAATTCTCTATCAATGATGCTAAAACTGGGATAGCTTTTCGCCTCAAGAGGTTTATTTATTTATATGATGATTGTTGTTCTGCTCAGATGGTTTTGAAGCTGAAAGTGGTTTCTTTAGCTAAACTGCTGTGCAGGTTGGGCTGTGTGGATTCCCTTCACTGCAGCAGAAATAATCAAGATCAGTATGTGTGCATACAAAATCCTCCAGCTTCTGAAGAAAGGCTTTTCCTCCGTTCATCTGTTATACTGTGGGTTCTTGATTCATAATTCTCTGCTAGATCTGTAATTATCTACATCAGAGTACAGAAGTCACAATTTAATTCCTAATTAGAACAGCAGCATTTTCCCTTTTCTGCCAAAGATGATGCTCAAGTGTCAAAATAGAGAAAAAGGGTAGATATTTTCAAGGGAAAGTGAATTTATTGGAATATTAATAGCTCCACCTTCTATTATAACAATGGTCTGTCTTCCAGAGTTCCCTTTTTTTTTTAAATAGGGAAGTAAACATTTTTATCTGGAAGACTTCTTTAGGCTTTGAATTAAAAATTATAAGCTTTTAGTTGACAGTATAGATGGGGAGGAAAAAATGATGGAGCAACAGAGAAAGAGAAGCTGGGCATGAATGAGTCTCTGAAGGACTGGCAGCTGAATCTGGAAGAAGAGAAGGTCCTGTGTTGGTCAGCATCTCTCCAACTTGGCTTCTTTTCCCATCTCCACCCCTGAGGATTAGGAGACTCCTTCAAGCCAAAAGGAAAATTTCCACTGACCTCAGTGGACTGGAGTCCCTGGCATTGCCCCAGGGCTGGAAGACACAGCAGGAGAATGTGTGTGGCAGCCCTGACCCAAAGCCTGGGTGCCAGGGTGGGAGGCTGGAGAGGCAGGTGGGATGTCTGGTGTTCCTGCGTGTGAACTGGGATGCACTGCTCTGCTGGGTGCTGTGGGCATGGGGGTGATGGGGAAAAAGCTGGAGGAGGGAAGGATGAATGTGTCCAGGGGCTGAGAAACACCTTGGGTTTGGATCTGGCTTGGGTGTCTGATCTGTCAAAGCTGGAGCTGTAATTGGGCAGCTCAAGGTGTCAGGGGAATTTGAAATAAATGCGTTGATTAAAGGCAGAGTATGGTTTAGGTGACCACAAAGTTGGCACAATCTCTATTTTGCACAAGGGAGATCCTCACAGATCTTCCTGGGCTGGGATCCAACCCTGCCCTCCTCTCCCCATGCTTATTTTGTTGGTCAGCTCAACCCCACATTTTAATCAACACAGCCCACCATTAATGTACATACCTAGCTAAGTGTAAACACAAATATATAAACTAACTTCAGCTAGGATGGAAAGATAAACAGGTGCCTTGAGCAGAATTTCCCCCCTTGAATCTGCCTGAAAGCAGACAGTGGAGTTAGCTGTTTAGCCCAATTTAGTTTTCATTTAACCAGACCAGAGAGTCTATATTACAAATGACACGTGGCCACCACAGCAGCATGGTTGCTGTTTACCTAATCAAACATGATTAATGCATTGGTTTTACATTAGGATCTGCTTTTCTCCACTGTGAGAGTAGTCCAGGGATTCTCTTTGTCTGCTAGCAAGGAAGAACAGGGTTCTTTATCCTATTCTGCTTATTGTGCAGTCATGTCAGCAGTAAAAAATGTCTTTTAACGTGCCTTCTTTTATCAGTAGAGAGATCGATACAGCAACTTTCTGAAAGCATAATTCAGTTACATGTGTTGTGGGAGACTCACACAGACTCTCTTGGCGAGAATGCTTTTCAGATAGGCAGGGAAAGACATCATGGACTTTATTTCAGAGCAGGGTAAGATTAAAGGGATTTCAAGTGTGCTTTGAAAATATCTTATAAAGGAGGATGGTTCAGGCTTGCAGAGGGATCTGTGTTCCAGAATGGGAATCAAGCATTGCTGCAGATAAAGTTTGCCTTTGCATCAGTGGTGGAACCAACAGAAAATCTCTGCTGCTGAATTGGACCCGAACCTGAAAATGACAGTGGTGGGTGGTGAGGACAGCAGGTAGATAGATCTGTTGGCTTCAGGGGAAAGCCACCCCTGAAATCATCCAGGAAATAACTGTGAGGACTAAACTCTACCCTGAGATGATTTGAAGGTGCTTTGAGAGGCGTTGGACAGACATATCCTCAGTGAACCTGCACCTGGTGAGTGAGGGGCACTGAAGCCATTAAAGGAGGCACTGAGCTGCACCATGTTCTGCTGTTTTATCTTAGGTAGGACATGCTGTTAAAGGAAATACAGCAGCACTATTGGATGGCTTTTCCTGGCAGGAAAACGAGGAGCTGACCTGAGTTAGGAAGTGGGCAAGCATTCAAGAGTTTGGCTGGGGCATCACTACAAAGGTCTTGAAAAACATCTGTCCAGTGTGGTGTAGAGGATTTTGGAGAACCACCTGCCATAGGTCTGGATTTTGTTTTCTCATTTATAAACACCAAGAAGGTTTTCTTCTTCCCTTGAAAAAGGGCATGAGTCCTTGACTCCAAAAAATTTTGGGCCGGTACCTTCCCTTGATTGTCACTCACAGTCCTTCATAACCAGTCAGGATAAATTTAATAACTCATGACTACTTTTTTATAGCATGCTCACAAAATCTCATCTTGAATCAGGAGAGACATCCGTAAAAGCTACTGAAAACCAGAATATTCATCACATAAGTGACTGCAGCATGTTTCTTCATATTTTTCTGATGACTTTGCTGGCCTTAACACATTGTCAGCCTTGTTGGACCTCACTACCTCTCTACAGGAATGTTTTAATTTTCAGAGAGATTCCTGTACTTTTTACAGTCATTAACATGTAAATACATCTCATAAAGCATTGAAATGAACTAACAGTTACAGCTTTTCCAGCCATTAACACGTGTGATAGTTAAGCCTGATTATGAACTTCACCTCACTGGCAACACATTTCTGTGGCTCTCTGTATTTCTCTCCCTGCTCTGAGCTGGGCTAACTTGGGAGTCCATAAAGCTAAAATCTAATTAATTAAATAGGAGCACTAGTTCTTGCACTGGGCTTAAATGTGCCAGGGAGCATTTTTTTCCAGTTCTCAAATAAATCTGCTTATTGAAAATACCATCCTAGAAATAGGAGTCTCTGACTTTGAGAGATGCCCTGGAATTTAACAGCCCATTATTTTTATATGGGCAATTTATTGCAGTCAGAAGTGATAGAGTTCATGGAAAGCTGGTGGATGGATGGCTGAATCATTCCATCACCTGTCATGACTCATTCCCATCATTTCCGTCTCCTCACCAAGGGTGCATAAACATGTCTGCAGACTTAACCATGGCCCAGAGCATCTCATTAAAACATTGCCTTGCTTAGGGTCAGAAAAAAGGTTATGTAGCCCCATGACTAGATTAGAAGAGAAGAGGGATTGAGATCTTGACTGCTTCATTCAGAGAAGGGTGTCCAAACCAAAAGCTCACCAAGGGACTTCTGCTTGGGCTTTTTCCTGAGTTTCTCACCTTTGCAGAAAATTTCACAGATATGATTCCTTCAGGAATTTTATAAAGCAGTTTGCTCTGGCTGCTCTGCTCCTTGAGTTCTGCTTGCTTTCAAGGGTCCTCTCATTCTCTGGATGATACTGGATATGGTGACCTTGTTGCTGGTAGTTCTGTGTCAAAATAAGCTGATGTATACTCTTCTCTAGGTCCAACCAGATGTTCTGGTGATAGTGAGCCAGATGACTCCTGCTGGAGCTGTCAGACAGTGAAGTTGGCACCTCATGTATATTCTGTCCTCTTTCCTCAACAGACTCCCATAGGGTGAATGGTGCAAACCCTTTTGTGGCTTGGCTTAATCCACCTTCAAAGTGTGCTCCGAGGGTTTACCCAGCCTGTTCCTCCCAGCAAGAGCTCTCTGGACCCAAGCTCTGAGCTGACCTGCTGTGAGCTGACCTGGCCAAATGCCACGTGGCCAGAGTTAACTCGAGCAGAATTTATTAGCTTGCAGAGGGCACTGCATAATCCAGTTACACAACTTCACTTCTGGAGCTGCCTTGCATCTGGCCAGGTTGGAAGATGGGTAAATGTCTCTGGAAAATTATTTATTACTATTTCTCAACAATGAAATCTTGTTATTTGCTTGCTGTAATGGCTGAGAAATCTAATCACTGATTAGGCTTGTACTAGGGTAGGGATACTCCAAACAGAGCAGCAGAAATACAGTGTGTGTCCAAAGGAATTCATAATCTGGGTGTCACACACCCTCAATAGCAAGGGAGCTCCAGGCTGAGCCCAGCAGCGATAAGCTCGTGCATCTCTGTGCTTTGTGAAACAAACACAGTGCCAATGGGGAAATGAAGGCATTTTGTGGCTCAGAGCAGGGTTGGGACACACAGTAGGTGCTCCCTGATGGATACTGACTCTGCCACTGCATCCCTGGAGTGTGGTGAGGCACGAGCAGGTTTGGGTTTGCCAGCCCTTGGCTGTGATGGTGTTCACAGGGGTCTCAGGATGAGGGGAGAGACAAGGATCTGACTCCATGTTTCAGAAGGCTTGATTGATTATTTTATGACATATATATTATATGAAAAGAAAATTATATACTAAAACTCTACTAAAAAATAGAAGAAAGGATTTCATCAGAAGGCTGGCTAAGAATAGAATAGGAAAGAATGATAACAAGGGTTTGTGGTTCGGGCTCTCTGTCTGAGCCAGCTGGACTGTGATTGGCCATTAATTAGAAACAACCAACATGGGCTAATCAAAGATCCACCTGTTGCATTCCACAGCAGCAGATTATCAATGTTTACATTTTGTTCCTGAGGCCTCTCAGCTTCTCAGGAGGAAAAATCCTAAGGAAAGGATTTTTCATAAAAGATGTCTGTGACGCTTGGCCTCTGGTGGAGCTCACAAAACAAGAGCAATCTCTGTCCTGTGTCTTCCCCAGGTCTGTGCCTTGCAGACATCACCTCAGCCATTGTTGCTGCCTCTTCCTGAGCTGAATCCTTGGCTTCCTGAGCTTGGTCCCTGGCTCTGGTGGCGATGTGATGTAATCCTGCGAGCGCGGCCCTGTTACTGCGCCGAGAGCATAATGCCCCATTATTCTCTAGACAAGGGTAGGGGGAAACAGCTGTGTTACTGATTAAGTAAATAAAAGCGTAGCTCTCCAGTCCTCCTCCCTCATCCAGCATGCAGAACTCTGCCCAGGCTCTGTGCACCATCACCATCCACTCAGCTCCTTGCCCCCCAGTGCCGTGAGAGCAGCAGTGCCTGCAGCTGGAGGGCTGCCCTCACCTCTGCTCGCTCTGCTCCAAGTGGTTTTGTGAGTCAGGCTCTTTGCTTTTGCACAGAAACCCATATTCCAGCCTGCCTTTCCATTTGCTCATGCCCCTCTGCTGCCAAAGTAACCATGGCAGGGCTGGGGTGGAGGGGAGGGGAGCTGCGTTGCCAATCTCTCATTAATTTCTAGATGCAGAATGATGGGGGTGATGCATGTGAGCGTCTAATAATAATGACCTGAGGTCCCAGGCATGGTGAGCAAGGCAAACTTCTTTAACTAACAACTTAATTATAATAAATTTGAGTCTAAGAGCACCAGGCAAGTAAATCAATCAACCCTTGCAGGCGGGCTCATTAAAACTAGCAAAGTACAGACCATAAAGGTCATCTTATTAAAAGGGATTAGCATTTTCCAGTTAAATCCTCCGCTGCCCATAGGTGCTGGGGGAGAATGTGCATTCTCTGTGGTTGCAGTGGTAAAGGGCTGGCCCTGCTCAGCAGTAAATGCCTGCAGTCCCCATGGTCAGGCTGCCAGAGCCAGTGGGCAAGGCTGGATAAACGCTGGTGGACCTCTGCCAGCCTTGCCCAGCTGTGGGCTGCCAACTGTCCCGTGGAGCAAGTGAAACGCGATCAGGGCTGAGGCCTTTCTTGCAAAATAGGAGTCAGCTCGCTCTCCAGGCTTTTCTCTAGTCCTCTCTCACAGACTGAGACATCACCTCAGTAATTGCTGTTGGCTCTTCTTCCAATGACTTCTCTGGCTGTGTGGGATGTCTCTTCTCCCGTCAGGTCTTAATATATTGTAGCCCTCAAGCAGCATTTTTCACCTTTGCCTTTCTTTCCTGGCTGGGTGGTACAGCACTTTGGGTTTTCTAGTGCTTTCAGAGGCAAATTTTCACAGGCCCAATTATGATCTTGTTCCTTTTGGAGAGTATATTTACCTTGGAGGAAACACTAGACTGAGAACAGCTATCAAAACAGCTGGCATCCTTCTTCCTGTTTTCCTCTCCTGTCAGACACAGTGTTGATGGCAGGAGAGGCATTTTTCCCAAACTTTCCTCTACCCACACTTGCATTCCAGTGATGACCCTGTGCAGCACCACTCACTGCTGTTGTGGAAACGTGGCATGAAAATTGCTGTGTTTTCTGAGGGTCCTGGGGCAGCGGGGCTTGCAGGGGATGGTGCTGGAGGGGTCTTTCCTGCTCCTGCATTGCACTTCAAATGGAAACTGATTTTTTTGGAGGTGAAGAGAAGTGTCTCACAGCAGCGTCTGTCACTGGTTGAGCAAAATATCTGGAGTTAAGAGGATTTTTTTCCCATGGAGAGACAACTGCAGGTAGGAGGGTGGGCTCCACACCACCCTATGCTGCAGTCCCACAGCTCTGCCCCTCTAAGCCCCTTCTTGATGAGGCTGTTCTCCCCCATTAGGGGGACACAACCCAGAGCTAGCAGCTCAGTCAGCTGCTGAGGAGAGTGACTGTAGCAGGCACAGCTCATGGCAGGCTTCCCTCAGCTCCTGCCGTGCCCAGGCAGCACTTTGATTGCACAGCAGTTTACAAATAACTGCACTTCATAGGATGGAAGTTCCCTGCACTATACTTGATAATTTCCAAAGGATTTTTTTTTCCTTTTAAGCCCTGGGAGACCTCGGGGGCATGTAGGAAATTAAGCAGAGCCTTGCAGCAGTTCAGGAGTTCATTCAGAACAAGGAGTTATGTGTTGGAAAATAAGGTGGGAGAGGTAAGGATGGGAAAAAGAGGAGCATCTCTTTTATCCCACTAGGCTTCCCTTTGCATAGGAAGCACTGAGGGTCTTTCCTGCTCTGCTTGACCCATCAGCAGAGAATGTCACAGAGAGCTACAGGCTGCCTGGGGGAGAGAAAAAAAAAAGGAAGAAAATACTTAGTTTCTACTGTGTTTCCAGTCAGCTGTTGCTGTGCTGCTTGATGGTCCTGTGCCATCTCTCTGTAATAGCAAAAAACTGCTGGGCAGAAGAAATGGGTTTGGAGATTGCCCTTGATAGGGAGGTGCTGGCAAGTGGTGGGTGCCTACCACCCTGTGTTCCTTCATCAGCTCCAAGAGCTTGCTGGGGAACCTTTGGGTAATTGTCACTTAATTCTTCTGCATCAGGCAGAAGAATTGGAGTGTGTGGTACTTAACACTGCGCACATCAGCCAAGTTGCTTAGATGAAAGGCACTGCTGCCTACACTATTTCAGCTTATTCAAGAGCTCAGCCTTCCCTGCTGCAGGTGAGTGCAGAGTTTGGAGCCATTTTTATGCCTGTGCCTTCAGGCACCTTCAGCTCCACACATCCCTTGAACTGAGCTCTGACTGGCACTACCTTTGCACGGTTTGGTCTCGATGAAGGAGTTTCCACAGAAGAGGAGGAGCCCCTTGTGCTCCCCATGCCTTGCAATCTTTCCTATTGCCACAGGGGCAGGGACAAATCCAGGACAGACCCAGTACCATCATCACTGTAAGCGTTCTGCCTGCCAGTGTGATCAATGCAGGATCCAAAACAGTACAGTTTAATTGGAGTACTACAGAAAATTCCTATTCTTGGTTCTCTTGTTTCTTCATATTTTCCACTCACCACCTCCCCTTCACATCCCTTCAGCCTTTGCCTGGAATTCACCTCAACCCACAGGCTTCTTCTATTTTGTCCCTTTTTTTTTCTGGGAGGTGAGGGGTTAAAACAATAAATATATTAGTTCCTGTTTTCCCTCTCTGCAGCTCCTGAGCTCCAGCTGGGTGCAGACATGGAATAGTAACAAGTCTATGGGAAAGGCTCATCTTCTCACAGCCCTTGCAGCAGCACTCTGAGCTCAGTGTGAGCTTCCCAGAGCACAGAGGCAGAGCTGAAACCCTCACTGATGCTGCCAGGAACTTTCTGCAGGGATTAAAGCAGCAGGGTGGAGATGAAGTGTGTGTGAACCCAAACTGGATTCCAGGTGTCTGTGAGGAACAGTGCACTCAGTCTTCAGCTGAATTTAAGATATGTATATACACTTACATAATCTGTGGCCATTGGCAGTTAGCTCTTTATCATCCAGAGACACAGCAGAACCTTCCAGACCCTGAAGGAAAGCACATTTCTGGTGGAAGAGACAAACAGGAGGCAGCATGATCCAGACACTTAATGCTAACTTCGTTTTGCTTTTGTCCTTTCATGGCAGGTGCTCTGCTTCCATGAACTGTGGCTATAAACACTTTGTGTTCCTCAGTGATTCCTGATGGGACAGAGGGAGTTCTGCACCCTTGCAGTTGGGTAGGGTTGCTTGGACTGAATAGAGAATGGCAGGAGGGGACAGACTCAGCCTTGCACAAAGGCTGGCATGGTGCAGGCAGCCTGGGTGGTCTCAGCTGGGTGCAATCCCATTTCCATTTCTCTCTGGCTCTGTGTGTGCTCGTGGAGAGTTGCTGTGGCTCAGTTGTCATTGCTGTTTCATTATAATAACCCAAGTGCTGTCTCAAAGCCCAGTTCTAATCTGGTGTTAGGGAATGCCAGTTCCTGGGAGGTCTCCAGTGTGTTGTGCGTGGATTATCTCCTGGGGATGCTGCAGGAAGGAACATCCTTGAGGTGGTGCTCGAGTTGTGGCTCACCAGGTTGGCACAGGTGCATTGGCACTGCTAGGTGACATGGTGACCTTACGTGTAGAGCTGTTAGGCTTTTGTTTGCTAAAAGATGCTAAAAGTCAGTCAAAAGTACTGAAAGTGGAGCAGGTAGAGATGAGAAAGCACTGATGGATGTTTGTTGTGTCAGCTTAACTTGGGTGGAAGTGCCAGGAAAGCAAATGAAATGAAATCAGGCCCCAGATTGTGCCTGATGTCACTTGACACTGCACTCCTTGCAGTCACTTTGAATAAACACAAGACATTTCTTTATTTTCATGCATTCTTGGTGGAGAAAAATAAAGGAAAAAAAATAGAGAGCAGCAAGACAGTCTGTACTTCTCCTACCCCTCGCCAAGCAGTAGAGAGCAGTGGGAAACAGTTAGCAAAGGTGTCAGATTTTCTCTAAGGGCAGTCACCAGGCTCTTGTGCCAAACACTATTTGACATTTAATTTAAGACCCATGTAAAGTAACAGCCAGGGCAGGCAGCAGGCAGAGCGTTCCAGTTGACAGACTGGCTCTATTTGCTTTAATTTCCTTAGTGCCATGGCCAAGTTTATCTGTGAGCGAGAAATACTCAGAGTATTATTTTTTTTTTCTGTTAGCCCATGATGAAAAGAGAGCTCTGTGTTGTGCTCAGACACCGTTCTGGGCTTCAGGTGGCCCTCATTAGGGAGCATAATGCAAGAGAGCCGTGCGTCAGCGCCGGAGCAGCCAAAGAAACTTGTCCCTCTTTGATTAAATTCTGCTGAAGTCAAACACTCTGCTCCTGGGCTGAACTGAGCCATTCAGCAGGTTTAAAGGTGCAGGGAGGGGATCTGTGTGCGCAGGCTTGCAGCTCACAGAGCGGGGAGAGCATCCTCCTTCCTCAGGGGTTGGGTCAGGACCGCTCGGGGCAGAGGGGTTTTGTGAGGTTTTACATGGCCTGTACATAGCAGAGGGACCATCCACAGCTCCTCAAGGTGCTGCTCTACAAAAAGCTGTCCCTGCCCAGAGCAGAGGGCTGGAATGAGATGGTCTGTAAGGTTCCTTCCAACCCAAACCATCCTATGGTTGTGCTCTGTGTGGTTTGTGCTAGAAGCCCATGGATAGGGAAGGAAAGGTCAAGGGTGCTGAGGGGAAGGTTGCAAAGGTTTTTTTTGCATTCTAGTTATTTTAGTGTTCCTGTTGGAGCTGTGAAAACTGACCTAGTGTGCTGCTGAGGAGGAGGTAAGATGGGAATAAAACCCACTTGCTGAGTGCTGGGAGCTGGCCTGTGTGAGGAGGGGAGCAGTAGTGGAAGCTGTGCTGGCCGAGTAGCTAATATTGGCAAAGGGGAAATGTGTAGCCATGGTATTTTATGAAAAATCCTTTCCTTAAGATTTTTTTCTCCTGAGAGGCCTCAGGAACAAAATGTAAACAATGGTTATCTGCTGCTGTGGAATGCAACAGGTGGATCTGTGATTGGGCTCATGTGGTTGTTTCTAATCAATGGCCAATCACAGTCCAGCTGGCTTGGACTCTCTGAGACAGAAGCTTTTGTTATCATTCTTGCTTTTTTATTCTTAGCTAGCCTTCTGATGAAATCCTTCCTTCTATTCTTTTAGTATAGTTTTAATATAATATATATTCTATTATAAATAATAAATCAAGTCTTCTGAAACATGGAATCAGATCCTCATCTCTTCCCTCTTCCTCAGACTTCTGTGAACATGGTCACAGAAATGTTGCAAGGTGCAGGTAGAAACGAGTCAGAAAATGTATTAGTTACTTGAATTTAGTTTTTTAAAAGAAAATAAATGCGTCATGAAGTATGGTACCTCCAAGGGTACCTGTTTGGTGATGGAAACCGGGAATTATTATGTTAACCATGAAGATAAGGAGTATCAGGGGAGGAAAATCTGTGAAAAAAGTGATTTGTCGCATTGAAGAGCAAAAGCAGCTGCAGAATATGAAGCAGTGGGAGGAGAAGGGTTCCCCAGGCAGTGGGACAGAGACAGCAGCCTGCAGGCTGCATTGGCTGGGTGGAGGAGCACTTGGCTGCTTTTCCAAGGTCATTAGGAAGTCTAGACTTTCCCATAAAAGGGTCCCATTTGCTGGAGAATCCTTGGGCTACCACTACCCTGAGGGCTTCACAGAGAACTTAAAGGCATCCAGAACAGCCTCGCTAGACCGAGGCACCTTCCCTGGGTTTTTCTGTGTGTATGGACCTTGGAAGACGACTTTGGGGCAGCCTGGCAGGAATGATTTCCATGGGGCATGCAGCCTGCCCCAGCAGAAGGCAGCTCTGGGGCTGGGACACTGCTGCTCCAGACTGGCTGGGTTTAGCTCCTCTTCAGGTTCCCCGCCCAGCAGAGGAGCCAAACCCAGCTGCATTCTTCTCAGAGAGACAGAAATTTAAAACAAACTTGCTTCTGTGTGCTGATGGAGGCATTTGAGGCATAACTCTGTATTTGCAGTTATTCCCAAAACTCAGCAAGGAGACTTCCACCTTTGCTGCAAACCTCTCTTGGTGCCTCATCACTGGGTTGTTTGACCAGCTGGTTGGTGCCAAGCTATGGCTTTAAGCACTTTAAATACCAGCTGTCCTCCCTATCTTTGAAAGCATCTCTGTCCAGCTTCTCCATAGCAGTGCTCAGAGTAAATCACAAGTCCAAACCCTTCTAAGATCACAGAGTGGGCTCTTTTTCCTGTTAACAGGGGCTGCCAGCTCATGCTGCAACTTACCTTGGAAGGAGAAACCAAAGGGAGATGCTAAAGGCAGGGGAAAAAATGAGTGCAGCTTTCTAATTGAGTCAGGGGAAAAAAAAAATAAAGGGTTTGTTCAAGAAAGGGTTTGAAAGACTGGCAATTGTTGGATAATATTCTTTTTATAAGCCCAGCTATGTTATCCTTGTCTTAGGGTCCCTTTGAACGCCAGTGTCAGGAAGACTGGCCTGGTGGCCTGAATCAGTATTTGTAAATATGAAGGGCCCCTGGGGACAGATAATGGTGCCCACCCCACAAGAACCAGCCCTGGGGGCTGTAGTGGTGGATAAAGAGTGTGGCCAGGCTTCTGCCCAAGGGAAACAGCTTGCTGAATGTGAGAAACCTTCTGGCACCTGCAGAAACTCAGATGATGTGTTTTCAAGCCTTGAGGAGTTTGTTGTCTGACTGGGACCAGCGCTGTGATTGGGACAACCATAACACAGCTGGGGATGATCCCATCCTGGGAAGGTGTGACTAACCTGGGGCCACTGTAAAATGGTTTCTGTGTGAATTTACTGGATATTTTTGGGGCAGGTTTTCTTTTTCATCATTGGGCCTTCCTGAACAGCAGTTGGATGTTTCAGCAAGGAGAAGAATGTGTACTAAAAATTAACCAACATTTGGTGGCTGCTCTCCTAAGTGGAGAGGAATCCTGAATAGCACAAGGGCAGCTTCCAAAACTGGTGTTTACCTTTGCTTTGCTTTTAGCAATCCAATTTCTCTTTGTGAGCTGTGTGTGCAGAAGGGAGAATATAAACCGAGTTTATCACAGCAGCAGTGCTGGAGCAACTCCAAGTATGTTGTCTATACCCTGGAAATAGGAGACTGCTTATCCAATTATTTGCAGCTTGTTTTCAAGGGAAAAACGATTGACTTGAGTCCTGCACAGGGTAAATCCTGTTAGAGTGTGTCATTTTGTCCTTTGGAGTGGGATGTAGTCCCAGGTTTCATGAGATGCTGTTTTGCCTCCTGGGATTGTTGAAAAGCTGCTGTGTCAGAGTGGGGATCTTTAGTCTTGAGATGAGAAAGTAGCTCTCTGTTGGAGTGAGAGATGAGGCTTAAGATACCCATGATGAGCTTTATCTTCCTGCCCCAACCCTTTTCACCTACTGCCATGATTAAATTTGTGAGAAGAGTCACAGTAATAAATAAACTATACATTATTGAGGGTAAAAACTCCCAGGAGGGAGGTACTGAGTGGTGCAGAGGTACAGGCACACTTAACAATGAAACAAAGAGACAGACTTTGGCTGAACATCAGGAAAAGCATACTGAGAGTGAAATAAATTTGGCTATAGGACTGCAACAACAGTAGCAGCAGTCCTGTTACCCAGACTTATTTTAAACACTCCTGTAGGCATCACTCCCATCTGGGTCTGGTAAGAGAAGATGCCAGTTTCGTGCATAGTTTAAAGATGTCACCTTTCCGTTGGCCCAAAGTTTTCTATGAAATTTTGTTTGGATCATAATGGAGACAATTTCTTTCCATTTGAACCATTCTCTTTGTTTGTAGCAAATTTTAAAAGAAAAAAAATAATTTTGGTAAGGTGAGGACAAGGGAAATTTTCAGCTGTTTTAATGTGGCCCTTCCTGTAAAGGGGAACCAGCTATAATCAGACCAAAATTAGTTGGAGGAAGATATTAAAAGACAATTTTCTCTCCAGTCCCTACCACAAACCTGCATCTTCTGAGGTATAGGTGTGTCTGCACAGAGTGGTAGCATCTGATGCTCCTTGCCCTCGCACAAACCAACCAGAAAGGAGTGAGGAACAATGTTTGACCAGTGATGGGGATACTCCACATCAGCCACAGCCTTCTCCAAACTCTTGCTTCTTCCTCCTGGCATGTTTTTTTCCTTGTGGGCTGAGTGAATCCAGTATGAAAGCCCTGTTGCTCACTCACTGGGATTAAGCAGTGATGAGAGGAGGTGTGAGAGGTAAGGAAAAGATGGTGCAAATGAGTCAAGCCCTCCTCAGAGCCTGTGTGGGCAGCCTGAGGGCATCCCAGGCTGCTGGTTGGGAGGGCATGCAGCTCCTCCCAGGGCTCCTGGCCATCTGGAGGGGCTGGATGGTGCTGGATGGTTTTGTGTTTGCTCCCTGGCTTAGTCTCTCATAACATGGTTTGCAGCACATATTTTGTGACGTGAGAATGTGCTCTCTGTTCGCTTCTAATGCACCTGTTGGGTCCACAAACAGGCCTGCCAATTAAACACAAAATTCAAATCCCACAAGGAGCTGGGTTGCCTAGGCTGGAAGATGTATGTATGTAATAAATGGTGTTATGAGGTATACACCCAAGCCTATTTATGAGTTACCATATGAGAGAGAAAGCAAGGGCAGAGTACTGAATAGGCTCAAATAACATGTGGATTTATATGCTAGATCCACCTTCCAACCCTTTATTTCATCTCAGGCAAGTTATTTAGCTTCTCTGGGCCTCAGATCCTCTACTGAGTACATCTGGGACACTAAAGAAATCCTTTTTATCTGTTTTTTTTCTGCTCCGATTCCTCATGCTCAGAAAAAGGAATTGTGTCTTTGATTTTGTCAGGGTTTTTAACAATGCTCAGGTGTTGCTGTTGCATTTCTGCTTTGTACTCTTGCAGACCAGAGATGATTCAGGAGCAAAAGCAGAGATACTCCTTCGAGTCCCCTTTTATGTTTCATCCTTGGTACCTCCTCTCACAAGGAAGTGAGCTGCATTTTACTCATCAGAGCAGAGCTAAACTTTGGTTTCCATGGAAATCAGGTACCTCTGCGTTCAGCAAAGTCCTGTTATTACTCACCAGGAGAAGAGCAGCCAACACTGTACTTCAGCTGTAGCTGACAGGCAATTTATATGGGACAAATCCCTCAGCAGAGGAGTCCAGCCTTTCCTGAAATCTTATCCCTTGCCTCTCCACGCAGCTCGTTCCAGACAGATGCTGACAACTGGAGCTGAGTGGTGCTGAGGGAACGTGACACAAAGCTGCAGCAAATGTATTAATTGCACTGCTTGGGGAGGGCTGGATTCTTTCCCCTGCCCCTCCTTTCTCTCTGCCAAAGCTTTGTGTGTGCTGGGAGCCTTGCTGGGTTTTTCTCATGTATGGTAATTAACTAACACAGCCCCGAGTTCTGGGCATCTGCTTCCCATCCCGGGAAGGTGCGTTATTAACCCGAAAGGATTTGATACCCTCCTGCTGTGCCCCATTTTCTCTGCTCTTGCCTGGTCCTTCTATTTGATTCAGCCTCCCAGGTCCATTAAGATCTTCACAGTTGCCCATGCACAAACCTGACAGGCTCATGGGGAGACTCTAAAACGATGCTGGTTCAATTAGCAGGATATAATTTGCCCTTTGGTGAAACCCTGGGCTCCCCTGCCAGGCTAAGCACTCGCTGCCAGAGCACTTAGCACAAGGAGGAGTGTTCCCATCACATCTTTCTCAGTGGCAGGTCACAGAAACCATGAACCCGAGTAGCTGCCGTAAGAAAGGAATTTTATTTTTATCCCAATTTTATTTTTCCTCACGAAATGAGTTTTAGAGAAACCAGAAAGCCCAGTTTGGATATTCGATGTGAACAAACCAGCTGGCAGCTGTAGTTTTTATTTTAGCCTGGGAATCCTGCTGGCTGTATTTTTTTCCTCCTTCCCCATGAGCCCCTCTTGCAATTTGAGTTGTTCTGCCCTATAGGTCACAGACCAGTTTGCTGTACAATCTTCTATCTCTGTGTTGATCAAACACTTTTCTGAATGATTTGCTGTTTGCTGCGGTTGTTAACCTCCTGAGTACTCAGTCTTGCTTCTTTCTCTTACCTCTGAGATGTGCTGAAATACCTGAAAAGATACCAATATCAGATAATGCATATTCATAGTGGTTATTCCCCATTCAGCTGCAAAGATAACAATTTTCACGTGCTCACCAAAAGCAGATATGAGGCAAACCTTGAGCAGAAATGATATTCAGCATGGGGGGAGGGAAGGAGAGTTGAGATGCAATTTGGGTTTTTTTTCTCAGCCACTTTGGACAGTAGCTGTTCCCATGAGATCTTTTGTGCATCAGCAAAGGGATGGATTTGTGTGCTTTGATGGTGCAGCTTCTCACACTGGAGGAGGTCTTCTGGAGAAATGGTGTGGAAAAGGCTGGTGGCATCTGCCCCTGCTGGGGCAGGGAGGAAGTTTGGCCAGAACTGCTCTAAGAGTGGTGCCAGAGTTTGGTCTGGTTGCACTGGCTCTCTCACATGGTGGGAAAAACCTGCCCTTAGCTCTACTCCTGAGGAATGCTTTTTCTTTTTTTTTTTAATGTTACTTCTCTTTCCCAGGAGACTTCCTCGGGTTTATAAATGACTGCATTTCCCTTCGGCATGACAGCTGCAGCTTCACCTCTTCTCGTGTGAACCTGGAGTCAGGTCAGGCTAAAGTGCTGAATCCTTCCTTTCTCCTTCCCCTGGTTCTCTGGCCCCCTCCTTCCTTCCCCATATCAACTGCCTGCATTGCCATAACTCGAGGATTAGCTTTTTCCCTGCAGGACTGAGCTGAAATTCAAGTGCTTTACCCAGCAAAACAAATCTCTTCAATATTAGCAAGGCAAAGCAAAATGCTTGAGCACATGTGGTTTTTGTTAGCTGACTTCTCCCCCAGCCTCATGTTTGGTCACAGTGTCAAATTCCCTCTTAAATATGCTTAGGAGGTCACAGAAAGCAGGTGAATAGTCATACAATAAAAATCACATCACACCTCTTAAAAAAAATTTAAAAAAATACATCCCCTCTTTCAGTCTTCCTCCCACTCCACCCATCCCTATACACAGCAAAGACCTGATTATGCACTTAGTGGGAAAGACCTAAAAATGAGTTTTCGTAGCAGGTTGGAGCACAGGGATGTAATTAACAGTTGCAAATGAAGACACAGAGTTCTAGGGTGCCCAAAGTTAAGCAGGTACATCTAGGTCAGGCTCTCAGCAGATACAAGTTGTCTTCCCTGGAGTGATTCCACATGGCAGCACGGTCTGGCTTCCAAAGGAACGTGCTGGTGCCAGCTGGGTACTTTT
Source organism: Calcarius lapponicus (assembly GCA_039654755.1). NCBI lineage: Eukaryota > Metazoa > Chordata > Aves > Passeriformes > Fringillidae > Calcarius > Calcarius lapponicus. The sequence continues at coordinate 5,877,682 of CM077473.1, read as the reverse complement.
GGGAAATGTGTGTTGAGTAAGATGCTGAGGAGATGGCAAAGGTATGTGTGCAGAACACACCTCTGAGTGCTCGGTGCAGGTGTGAGCAGTAAAGCTTGGATGGGGTTTTTGAAACCATGACTCAGTTCCTTTAGGAAGATCAGATACTGGGTTTCTGTTGTGTTAGCAAGGGGAGCTGAGCCAGGGCCACAACACCCCCAGTGCTGCTCAATGAAACCCACACAAATCTCTCTGATTGATTTGACCTTATGAAAGAAATTCTAATAAATCCTCGAGGTCCTGGTAATGAATTTTATGAGTCCCCCCAGCAAAGGCAATACCTGTGCTTTGGCAGATATATGAACTAACTCAAATCTGGCTTGAGCACTAGAGACAGCGTGAGAAATGTTTGTGGGTCTCTCAGTGAGCCCAGTAGCATTGCCTGAAGAATATTCATTCCTTTTACAGCTTAGATAGACACTTGCAACACCAAAGGAGCTGTGGATGCCTCATCCCTGGAAGTGTTCAGGGCCAGGTTGGATGGGGCTTGGGGCAGCCTGGTCTGGTGGCACCCATGGCAGGGGGTTTGGAAACAGAGCTTTGCACCTGTGGGTTTTATTCAGGTTGTTTGTGTGTATACACTGATTTTAATGGGCAAAAGGTGACAGAGTGAAAAATAGAAATATTGAGGAAATTTCATTGTGTTCAACTCTGTGCTTGGGTATTTACTTCTCTCAGCAGGGCACTAACACGTGAAAAGGTTTTTAACAAAAGGTTGTCATAGCTCAAAGCCAAGACCTGCCTCTTGTTTTACTGAGCAGTGTGTTGGACTCATATTTGAGGCACCTTTTGAAAGAGAAGCTGTCATGGTATGTGCAGGTGTGTAAGCTGTGAACCTTTGTACAAAGCAGCGAATTTATTTGAGCTGAGATTTGTTCCCGGAAGTTTGTCTTTGGGCTGTGAAAACAATTCTCCTCATTATTCTAAGACAGATTTTTCCTGGCAATAGATATCCTGGTTTTTATCTTGATTACTTTTTTTGTTCTCACAGCCCTGCACTCTGCTCCCAAGTCTTTGGTGCTCTGTAATTTCCAGTTTTTCCTGATGTAAAATAGAGGATGAAGACAGCAATTGAAACAATTGCTGTAGAGAAGGTTTTCAACCTTTGCCTCTGCTCGCTGGCATACTGAGAGTCTTAAATAACATGTTTATAAGGTGGTCTGATGTGTGACATTCAGATGAATGCAAGTGTCGTGCAGAAGTGCACAGACCTGCAATTTATATAGTAAATACACCTTTCATGTTCAGTAAAGTCAAAGTCAATCACCATAGTCTCAGGGTGACAGTATTTTAAGCCATAGCTGTGCAATTCTACTAATTAAAAAGTTGTGAGGCAGAAAGGTCACAATAATTCAGCCTGTTTCTCTCTGGGATTCTTTTGGCTGTGAAAAAACAAAGAAGCAAACTTCTGGTGCAAAAAGGTTCGACTTCTAGGGTTTTTAAAAATTCTTTCATGGGCTCTAAAATCCATGTAATTACTTATAAGGACTCTTGGTGTTTGCAATGATAGCGTTTAGAAGTAATTAATTTGGAGCTGTAGTCTCATAAGTAGTAGATGGCAGTTACTGGAACTCCTGTTAAACAGCAAAGGAAGCAGCTCTGGACCACTGGGCTCTTTAGGGTGTCCAGCTGAGACTGGAAAAGAAGAGGTCTGTGGTGGGTGAGAGGGTAGATGTGCTTGCATGACATGTAAGCAAAGAGGTACTGAAAATACATTTGCCTCTGGAACATGTAGATGAAGTGCTTTCCTCCTCTTTAAAGGAAGCTATAGCAGTAAAAAAATGGAAGTGACAAGAATGAGTCTTAAAATTTCATCCCCCAGTGAGAAATCTGAGATTATTACTAACATCAACTTTTTGAAGAAAATCAATAACCCAGAGCTGTCTATTTGAAAGCATAACAGAAGACTGCCTATAAGGGTAAAAAACCCCAAAATACTCACAGGTAGCAGCTGAAGAGGGTGGTTTTAAAAATCATGATTATTTTTGAAACTTTTTACCAGTGGTTGAAGTTTGCTATTAGAGCAAATTGGTTACAGTGGCAATATCCTCACAGGGAAATGTTGCTTATACCTCATGTGTTTGTTTTTCCTAAGAATCTAATTTTCTATTTCAACCAGGAGCAGAGTGCAGGGATCTGCACAACATTATGGCAGCAAGTGTTACCCATGAGAAACACCCACTGCAGCCACCTCATGCTTTAAACATCTGAGAGGATGAAGTGCAGCTCAGTTGCCTGCTGTAACAGGCAGTAAAATAAATAAATAAAGATAGATAAATTGCCAAGGAAAAGTGAAATGCTCCCTACACGCCAGGAGTAAAAATGTAACGGTGTCCTGTCCCTTCTGGGCAGCCCCAGAAGGAGAATTAGGGAAGACAAAGTTGTGCATTTTGGATAATGTAAACAATGGTTATCTGCTGCTGTGGAATGCTACAGGTGGATTTCTGATTGGCCCATGTTGGTTATTTCTGGTTAATGGCCAATCACAGCCCAGCTGGCTCGGACAGAGAGTCTGAGCCACAAACCTTTGTTATCATTCTTTCCTATTCTATTCCTAGCTAGCCTTCTGATGAAATCCTTTCTTCTATTCTTTTAGTATAGTTTTAATGTAATATATATATAATAAAATAATAAATCAAGCCTTCTGAAAGATCCTCATCTCTTCCCTCAACCTGAGACCTCTGTGAACACCGTCACACAACTGCCTTACTTTATAATGAGGTTTTGGATTTGGACCTTTTTGTCTCGTTGTCACATGTCTTTCACTCGTCTTTGTGTCTTGGGAGCTTGGTGAGTGAGGCTGGGTCTGGAGCAGGACCTGCTGTGATGATAAATAAGGTGCAACCAAAGCCATGGGCCCCAGATAATAGATGTTCCATTCTGCAGGACGCTCCAGTTTGGGCAGTTTAATTTCTAACCAGTTAAAGATCCTCCTTGTGAAAAATGACTTCCCATTCCCAACCTTATAATGAAAGTAAAATAGTGGGAAGACAGATGAGTTAGCACTCCTAGAAATCTATTATGTAGCTGGGTGAGAAATAAAACAATTTGTCTCCCCCTTGACTGACTTTTCTTACACCAAATAACTGTGTAATTGTCTTAAACCCCAGATAGAGAGCCCAGTCTGGAGGGGAGAGGTTCTTATATTTCAGCTGGCTCCCAGCTGTTCAGCTGGGGAGAGCAGGGCTGTGTGTGTGTGAAGGGAAAGCACTGGCAACCCATTTCTCAGAGCTGTGACCCTTTTCCTGTTTGTCAGATGCACTGATTAGCTGGAATAAGTTTTCTTGCTAAGCATTGTGTGAGATTCTGGCAGTACAGCTGCCTCTGAGCCCAAAAGGAGTCCTCAGCTGGCTGGACAGTGTGGGATTGTGCACTCTGTGAGCAGCAAGGGGAGCTGGCTGGGGCCATGGGGCTCAGAGCTGCACCTTGGATGTGATGGGGCAAATGCACTCAAAAATAACCCAAGTAGTTATTAATATTTTTAAAAATTGCATCATTTAAATTTTTACTGTCTTTTAAAATTGCTGAAACAATGCAAAGGAGTTTTGTGGGAGTGAGACTACTTTTTTTCTGGGTTTACTGTAGCTGGATATGTTGTTGTTCCTTCCTTACATCCCATTTTGAAGTGCTGATTCTGAATGCTCTCTGTGTAGATTCAGAACCCTTTTTCACCATGCATTATATAGGCTCCATTTCAGAGCTAGGCATGGCAATGGCTTCCCCTTAATGAGAGAGATGGGGATCTCTTCTGGTGGAGCTGGAACTGATGGAGTTTGGATCGGGAAGTGGAAGAGACTTCAGGAAATATCAGTGAGACAGTTTTTCAGCACATGGCTTGAATCTTACCCTCTGTGTTGTTATATTTGTAAATTTTTTTCTAAAAAATTACCAGTTTTATTTGAAAAAGGGTATTTTTTTTTCCTCAGTATGAGGCATGTGAAATTCAGAGACTATTAGGTCCCTAAGTTTTGTCCTGGGGCTAGCAGTGCTATATCTTTCAACTCCAGCTTTCAAAACAATCAGTAGTTTATTGTGTTAGGACACATTTTTCCTCTTCTGAGAGCAGAAACTGTGTTTTAATAACAATGTTGATAATAATCTTTAAAAAAGTTTGAAGTTGTGGTGTGGAGAAATTCAGAGCTCTCAGCACAGTGCAAACTTTTGTAGTTACATCAATGAGCTCCCCTGTTGAGAAGTGAATGGCCAAAGGCTCTGCATCATCTCTGCCCCCTTTGCATAATCCCAGTGGTGTGGAAAGTGGGGCTGCTGCCCAGAAATCAGCAAACAATCCACAACAATGGAGGCACAATGACACACACTGAACACACAGCCAGGCAGGAAGTTCAGGTTTGTGTAATCTGAAAGGAGAGGAGTCAAATGAGGAACAAACACGCCCTTGAAAAAGCCAGGGGTGGGAAGGGGATTTCTGTGCTTTTCTCTCTGCTGCAGGGATGAGCTGATGGCCAAGAGAGGCACTGTCCTGCTGTGGCTATTGTGTGTGGGTGTGTGAAACCTGCCCAGCTCCTTCTGGGGCTTGGCTTTCAGGGAACCTTGAGTCTCTTTTGTCTCTGGAACCCAGCTGAAGTGAATCCCAGCTGTGGGCAATGAGAGCTGCTCTCTGCCCAAACCCACGGCAGAACAAGTTTGCTTTCAGGAGCACCCAAGGATGGTTTGGGCAGAATTCTGTTGGCATTTTGGCATTGCTTTGGTGAGGGCTGGTTCTGTTTGCTTGCGTTTGCCCTCTCTGTGGATGGATTTCCTCCTGCTCTGTGTCTTCATGCCTGAGACTGTCAAGATTTAATTATGGCTTAACTGTGTGAGGCTAAGCAGGGGAAGATGTCCCCATGAGGCAGCAGGGCACAAATTCATCCTTTACTTGACCTCCCATGATGATCCAGCTCCTGTTTCAGTAAAACCTCACCAAATGAGTTTGGCCAAAGCATGGAGTGTGACCATGGTCACAAGGGTTTTCAGGATGAAGAAGAGAGGAGAATGTTGACTCTATGATCAGAAGACTTGATTTATTATTTTATGATATATATATATATATATATTACATTATAACTATACTAAAAAGAAATAGAAAGAAAAGGTTTCTTTGGAAGCTAAGCTAAGAATAGACAAGAATGAACAACAAAGCAGCTCTCTTGGACTCTGTCTGAGATAGCTCTGTCCTTGATTGGCCATTAATTATAAACATCTAAGGTGGGCCAATCACAGGTAGCCTGCTGCATTCTACAGCAGCAGATAACCATTGTTTACCTTTTGTTTCTGAGGTCTCAGCTCCTCAGAAGGGAGAAAAATCTCAAGAAAGGATTTTTAGTGAAAAGATGTCTGCGACAATGGAGGCAACTCTTCTGAAGGTCTTTCCTCAGGTTTTCTCCCATCCCTGGTGCAGCAAGGAATGGAGTGGGCTCCTTGGCAGCCTCTCCTGCTTGGCTCTGGCCTTGGTGCTCCTCTGCACACGTGCAAGGAGCAGAGCAAATGACTGCTTCAATGGGAAGGAACTAAAAACTACATGTGGTTTGGAGCCTGGTTGTATTAAAGAAAAGCTAATGACAGATATTTACATGGAAATGTCAATAAACATTTTCTACATGCTTTTTGACTGGCCCACTGGTAATGTATTCCTAATGGAAATGAATTAGATCATCAGTCAGCCCAGTGCCTTTGTCAGTCCTGAACTCTGTTTAAAAATAACATTATTTTAACATGTTTTTAAAGCACCTTTTCCTAACATGATCCAGAAGGCTGTGTAAAAACAACTTGGAATAATCTTGAAACCCATAGAAGGCCAAGCCAGAGAAAAGAAGCCAACACCTTTGGGCAAAGAAAACCAGAAAATCTGAGGAGAAGAGCCAGGAAGAAGGGAGGGAATATATTTTCATGGAAAAATCTACCTCTAAACCAACATGCTCTCCAGAAAAGGTATTTTTTCCTTGAAAAATCTCTGTATAAAATGAATACAATGCTATATATATATATTTAGTTTTCTCTATATATCTATTCAATTTTCTCATTGAAATAATATCCATTAGCACCTAGAGCCAGCAAGCTTGTGTCTTTGGAGCTTCCTCAAATTATGATCTTGGTTATTCTTTTAATGGAAGATGAGTTTTGGGTTAAGCATATCATAAAGCAACAGCAGTGTGCAGCTCAGATGCCAGTCTTATTTTTCTGCGACTGGTTAATCTGTGAATGGAGGAGACCAGGTGTTTAAATTCCGCATTCTTGATATTCCCCTAGCAGTGTCTCCCAGTCTGTGGCAAGACACAATCCTTTGAGGCCGCTCTGAAGGAATGCTCAAGTAAAGCACAGCTTGAGAAAGGCTCTTGTAAGAAAAGGGTCACTGTGCAGTTTGTGTCAGTCCTGTTCCTGCAAGCTGACACCTGAATGAGTGGCAGCAGCACAGATAAATAGAGCAGCAGGGGAGCTGAGGTGAGCAGAGGCACATCCCAGTGATAGACTCTGTGACATCCTGATGTCACTGATGAACATCCTGATCAGTGAAAAAGTCCCAGGATTTGCCCTGCTGGATTCAAAGACACTGATGGAGTCTGAGGCAAGTTCCAAGGCACAGATTTCCCTTCACTTGAAGCCTGTTCCCCCTGGGCTCAAGTCCTTCCTGAAGGTTTTCAGGTGTGGTCATGCAGGATCAGGAACTCCTCATGAAGTTGGTCTGTTCCTCTTTTGGTACTTTGGTGCTAATATCTGTTTGAAAATAGGAATGTTGAGCTCTGCTCTACTTCTCCAGTGAGATCTGGAGCAGCAGCCTGTACTTGCAAAATGGATGCAAAACAATGAACAGTCAAGAAAAAAAAGCCACCCAAGGGTTGGAAGCATTTTATTGTGCCTAATGGTCCACCAATAGTAGGTAGAACCCCCTGCAAGGGTGAGAATGTAGTTTCCTGCCTTTCACTGACCAACACCTATTTAGTGAGTTTAGTCTGTGATTCTGGGATGGTGGGAATGATGTAGTTTCAGGCATAGCTCCAATTTCTGCATCTAGCAGAGGCCCCTGTTCTGCTGAGTCCTAGAGGTGCCTGTTCTACTCCTCTAGGTGAGGATCTGTAAAGGGATATGAATGATTACTAAAGATTTAAGAAGGAAAACCTTTTCTTTCTTTTTGCTTTTCTCTGCTTGTTTAGCAATAAACCCATCATTGTTATAAATAGAGGTTGTATCTGGTCTTTCTCCTTTCTGGATTTTCTGTGTATCCAGACAGACTAAGGCAAACCACAGACCTGAGAAAAAAACTTCTCCCTCAGAGAGAATTTTATGATGTAGCTTTGTATGATATTATATCAAAGCAGAGAAAACATTTATTGGGAGAGTTTCCCAAGCTGTGTGTGTATATATGTGCACAGCCATGAATGCATGTTGACTCTCTCTGCAGGATAAAAAGCTTTTGTGATGGTTTAAGAAAAATATTGAGCTACCAAGGGGACTGGGTAAGCAGCACTTTTCTGAATACTTGTGCTTTTCCCAGACAGCATTCAGAAATAATCTTTGGCTGCTGAAGCAAGAACTAAATAAAAAAGCAGCAAATTTGCTCTGATGGGGATTTTTTGCTTCTCTATGAGCCTGGATCGTGTGAATGGACTGGGTTGATTTACGAGCAATGCACTACAAATCTTTTTGAGGGTGCTGAATTCAGAGGCTACTAGGCACTGCAATTAGATGGTGCTTGTAGGATAGGGGGATTAGAAAAAATAGTCACGTTACAGCTGCCCTGTGTCTCAGAGCTTGTTTGGAAACACTTTTAATTGGTCTATCTGTCATGCCTTTCGTTTGGATTAAGAATGGCTGGTGCTCTGTGCTGCCCAGAAGCAATAATCTCAGCAAGACCATGTTCTCTTCACAGCTTCATTAACCTCTACAATAAACAGCCAAGGCTTTACAGCATAAATGTTCACATAGAAAATGTTTTGCAGCTCTTGTATGGGCCATCTGTCTTTTGACGTAGCCATGGGTGAATGCTAGATTGTTGTTCCCTAAAGAGTTCACTACAAAAATCAAATTTTCAGGGCCCTGCAGGTATTTTCAGTGGACTTCAGCTCCTCTTGTGTACATCCATCCCCAGAACCCTCTTCAGCAGAGTTCAGTGTAGTTGGAAAGGCATGAGTGGGTGCTTGGGATGTCTGTAGCCTCTAGGAGAGTGGAAGTGAGGAGACAGGTTGCAGTTATTCCCCTAGAAAATAAACAGTACTTTCACACATGCTGCATCTTGCTGATTTTGGCACCAGACCGCAGTATGCCCTAGCTGGAGGGAAGAGCTGGGTGGAGAGACCTCATGGAAAGATCTCCTGGATAAGTTTCTCTCCTCAGCTGGGAAGTGCTTTGAGAGAGGAGCAGAAAAGGGGAGAACAACCCAACCATGCAGGGACTTGGGTTTATGGCCAAAACTTGGCTGAGTGACCTGCAAAATAGGGAGCTGGCTTTGGGAACTCGCATATTCAGATGGCCCTCTCAGGCAGCAGCTAAAGTGCTACTTAGGACAAAAAGTTCCAGATAAGGATAAAAAAAAAAAAAAAAACAAACAAGACAACAAAACCAAAAAAGAAAACTCCAAACCGACAAACTCTGCCAAAATATAGCAACAATGAATGTATTAATAGTAATTGGAACAAAATCTGCATGCCCAAATCCTGGAATTGTGTGGAGTGATGTGGGGAGAGAATGTGTGGCACTGCTTCTTTGGCTATCTTTGGCTTATGAGGTTAGGTTGAAAGTAGAGTCAAGAGAAGGAATTTATGGTGTTCCACACTGGGATTTGGGTGTGAAGTAGTCCCTCAAGCTTTTAGGGCTATTTCTTGGCAATAAGGCAGGTTTACAGGACTATCATGGGAAAGTAATCCCATGATAGTCCTGTAAACCTGCCTTATTGCTTGCTCTGCTAAGGCTGTCTGGGTGATCTCTGTATGATGGTCTGTCTTATAAAATATGCAATATCTGATTGAGCTGAGATTGATTCAGGCTGTAATGAGGTTGTGTATGTGTTAATAAAACCCTGTTAGGCTGTTGATATAACAATGCTGCTTCTGTCACAAATTGTTTTAACTTCAGCTTGTGGCAAAAAGCTCCAGGCTCACAAAACAGATTTCACTGTTGGCCTTTGAGTAACTTAATAATGATTGGAAACAACATTTTCAGGGAGAAGATAAATAAGATAAATTCCAGTTCCTACTTGGATGAAACTCCTTTTAAAATCCATCTTCTCTGTGTCTTGTGTTCATCTAGGTACTCACAAGAGTTTTCATCATCCAACCTTAACTTGGCTGCCTCATTGACTCTCACCAGCAGGGAATGGGCACCTACCAAGTACAATTTTGGATGGCATGGGATTTTATTGGAACTATCTATGCTTTTTAAATCTCTTCTTTCCTTTCCAGAAATGCTTTAGGGTTTGATCAGAGTCTTGAGAGGAGGTAGTCCATGGTATAGCGACCAATTCTTTTATACACAAGCTACTGGAAAACAGACAGGATCTCTTCATTTAGCTGAGATGGCATCTTCTGCATTCTCTGGGTCCCTAGCCAAATTCATCCCAAAGATAATGGGTACCACAGATAATTTAGGGAACAAAGAGCCTCTCCCTGCAGCTATGTGCAACTGCTGGTGGTTACCTAATCCTGCACCTGCACACAATTGCTGATGGTTTCATGATCCTATCTCCTGCTATCTCACACTTGCCTCTTTGACACTGCAAAATGTCTTGTGTTGTAGACTGTCTTGTGGCTGGACACTCTTGCAGACCACTCATCTTCCTCTGCTCCAGTTCTAATTTAATTTCTCTTCATTTGATTCCCCTCTGGTTATATAGTTTTTTTTAATGTACTGAGAAATCTCTCTTGTGCAAACGAGAGTGGTTGGTGAGGTAGCTGAACCTGATTAGTATTTCTGAGCATCTCCGTGAGATAATCTGCAGTCATCCTTCCTCCCTGTTCCCTCTCCCTCCCTCTATTGCAAGATAATTTTATAGCAGTGAGATCATGCATTCAGAGATGTTGTCTTGATGCAAACCTGTATCTGCTAACACAGCTGTGTGAACCATTTCACATCAGCTTTCTGTAGCAAAATGAGGTGTTCCCATTCCTTCACGAGTGCTGAGCTTCTCTCCTTGTGGAATTTTCCAATGATGAAACAAAGGATCTATCAGTCAGGAATTATATCTAGGTTTTAAATCTCTTTTTGAATCATCTCACAATTTTCCCAGCTATTTCATGGTCTCAAGCCATTTAGATCTCCTTATGTATTGTCTACTTTCAGGAAGATTTTACTGAGCTATTTGTTACTTACTCGTTCCACTTTCTACCTCTCTCTTAAAACTCTGGATCATGTTAAGTGTATGTGTGGAAACCAGCAAATATGAGTGGTTTGCCAGAGGTCATTAGCAGCTGTTTTAGATCCTAGAAACTCTTGGAACCCTTTGTTCTAATTATGAGAAATAACAACATGCACCTGTATTATAATTTTTATCTGCAGATCTCAAAATTATTCATAAATATCTGTCAAATATTCACCACTTCTACTTGGGAAGGTAAAACTCTGAGTAAATGGAAGGACCACATGACCAAAGGAACTAAAATAATGCACTGTCCCTTTTATCCATGCTGGAATGCTCTGGATGCACAGCTCTGAAGGAGACACCTGAACTTGCAGGACAATGCACTGGGAGAGCCTGGGATGTCAGTGCAGTACATGAAAGCCAGAATACGGAGTGGAAAGCAATGCAGATTCACAAAGAATTAAGGGTTTACACAGATGCTTTTATGGGTGTGGGTGCTTTTAGGGTGTCTTATTTGCTGCTCTTGGAAAGGAATACTTGTTGCTCTTTTCGTGCTTGAGCTGCTTTTTTTGCATTCTCAGAGCAGATGGCAAGAGAGACAGTTACATTTTTGGCTTGGTAATTCCTCCAAAAGCTAACTCTGCCTCTCAGATTCCCTCCTCTTTTACTTAAACCCTTGGAACATAATTAAAGTAGGTTCATTAATTACTAAGTCGATTAAAAATAAGTTGGAGAGGGCATTAAAAATAATCTGGTTCTACCTCCCCTGCCATGAGCACCTTCCACTAACCCAGGTTGCTCAGAGCCCCATCCAGTGAGACCTTGAAGACTTCCAGGGATGGGGCACCCAAAATGTGATCATGTGGACCTGACCTAAAGCTCTGGTATCATCTGACTTGTCCATGTGGATATGGACAAAAACCCTCAAAGAAAAGATGATTTCAGACCCAATGGGAGAGTTACTGCAGGTGTAATTACTGCGTGTGCAGCAAACCGCACGAGCATAAGTCTCCATGTTGAATTGGAGTGCAAAAATGCTCATTTAGAGGATCCTGATTCATACATTACTTAATGTCAGAAACAATTTTCATACTGAGGAGAGATTATTTGCATTTGATTACTAAAAGCTGATGTTTAGTCAACAACTATTTATATTTCTGAGGGAGATAAGTAATTTCACTTATTAGGAGGCAGATATATACAGACCTTAATGAGAAGGCTGCAAGGATTTCTGTGATGAATTTTACATGAAAGCACAGTGCTGTATCTGACACCGGTTGTCCAAACTGGAAATCAATATTTCTGGGTTTGATGACACTTATAAAGAAGGAAATCAAGCTTGTTAGTGCCTGTCATGAAATGAAGTGGGTGTTTAGTTTTCAGCAAAAATCTGCAAGATTTCTGGAAGTCTTGAGGACTGAGGATTTTTTGAGCCAGTTTATCCAAGGTAATCTTCTCCTGTATAAAAAACTGTTATTCTTTTTATGGATATTTCCTGTGGGGTGGGTGGATGTAGGGAACCATGTTTACTGTGGAATCTCATTTTTCTCCATAGTGTTTTTTGATATATAATTACTCTGCTTTGGTCACATACAACTCTATTATCTTAGGATTAAACTCGTGTATGAATTATTGTCTCAGAGAGTGCAATGCTGAAATAAAAATGTGGTTTATTTTAATTTGGTCAATTACGCAACTTAAAATCTCAACACTGGAGGTATTACTCTTAGGGGGATTCTCTCAACGATAGGCCTATTTATTGAAATAGTATTAATAATAATTAAAACCCTTAAAGAATGGTTTGAAATTGAAAGCCTTTAGAATGTAATATAGAAATCTTCCAGAAATATCAAAAATAGAGAGGTTGATAGTAATTCAGTCATGTCTTCACCCATGCAAGACAAACTGGTAACTCTCACCAGACTTTATTCTGCCAATTTCTCATCTTTTTTTAGTCCTTCTTTTTATAACTCTTTCTGGCTACTAGAACTGGGAGGATGAACAGCATCTGTCAGTCATGAAACAAAATACAGAGGAATGCCATTTTTAGATTTAACAGCATGTATGTTTTGGGCCTCTATGGAAGGAATATTTTTGAGCTGTTCCCTGGCCAGGCTAAATATTGAATTATGGACTTGGATTTTTAGATACATCCCAACCAAATCACTGCTTGGCAAGTCCCTGTAGACATTTGTAAGTCAATGCCATGGCTCATTCCATGTTTCTTCAGTCAGAAGAGTAAACCATGGTTCAGTGTGAGACTCCTTTGGTCCCTTCTGCTGAGGAGGTGAAGGTGGGGAGGAATTGCTGCTCTCCCTGCTGTCTCTGCCTATGGATGAGAAATTAAATGCTCCAGCTCTGCAGTGCTAAGCATCCATCCCATCTGAGGGATACTGTGATTTGCTGCTCACATCCATCTGTGCCCATTAGCCACGCAGGGCAGAGTGAATGGAGTAGTTGGTGTTCAGGATTTCAGAGAACCAGGAGTGCAATTTTAATTTGTTCAGAAAACACAGTGTAATGTTTCCATTTCTTCCTGTCTGGCTTAACCAGAGTTCAATATGGGCCTGTCTTGCTGAGTTACTGCCAAGAGAAGGTGAGAGTGTGTTGCTGTGAGGGGTGAGTGAGCAAGGACAGCCACCCTATAATCCAGCAGAGCAAAACTGTGTCCTTGCAGGACAATACAACAGTGTCCTGCAAATTATTTTTTTTTTTTTTAAAGTAAATCCTTTGTTGACTGAGTAGCTGAGGCAGATATTTGAAGACCTCTGTTTGCTCCCAGTGTAAGTGTAAGCGGATGAACTGTGTGCTTCTGGGTTTTTTCATCCATGCAGTGCTTGCTAATGAACCTTCCCTGTGTCTTTGGAGAATCCTTCATGGTGGTGAGAGGAGCAGCAGATGAGCAATGTGGTCAGTGATGCTGCCCATATGAACTCAATTGTTTTCACCTTTTTATTTCTCAGGGGAGTAGGTTCATATCACAGGGCCCTGGTCACTGCAGGCTGGGCATCTCCAGCCACATCATTGCTGGAAGAATCTGGGAAAATGGGAAAAGATTGCACAAGAAACTAAAGAGCAATCACAGGCAACATTATTAATGATGAATTTCCTCCTGAGCTGGATCTAGCAACTGTCAGCTGGGAAAAATGTTGATAGGAGTAGCTGGCCATGGATTTCAGAGGTAGCAGAAGAAAATGATGATGTGAGCACTGTTCTGGGCAGAGGGCTCTGATAGTCTTGCCAAATAGTGGTACAAATTTTAGCCTCCTGTTATCTGTCTTCACAAGGCCTTTCTTTCTGCTACTATCTTTGTCTGCAGGCTGAAATTCTGTGATATTCTGAAATGTAAATACCTAATTGTGCTTGCAAATCAGGTACTTAAACTTCCAAATCCTCATCATCTTAATATCTTTGTTTTCCAGATTATATGAATCTTAAGGGTCAGAAAAGGAGATTTCCATCTGTGAAGCTGTCATCCTGACACATTTCATCCAGGACTTGTGGCATTTTGTAAATGCCACCTTAACAATCAGCGATGAGGTATTGCTCAGAAATGTTTTTGGTAAATGAATAGAGGCCCTTTTAGAGGCAAAAATGGAGACTGTCACAGCAAACATCCCCAGGGCAATGTATTTTCTAGGCTGGACACTGTCACCCATTGGATCTGTGATGGAACAAAGAATTTTTCTCTTCTGCTTCACTTAACCTGCCCAAGCAGCTCCTGATTAATGAGATTTTCTCACTTAAGAATCTGGCTCCTGTAGAAACAGTGGTGGGCTCTTACCTGTCCTGCTGTAGAGCAAATGTCAACTTTTATGTTTTGCTTTCAACTTCAGGAAACACCACAAGGACCAAGTAATTATTTCAGTGTGGTTTAAAATATGTCTACCCTCAGGTAACAGTAGCTTAGCAAAATGAATCACTGCCGAGTTAAGTGGGATTTGGATCTTCAGATTCTTATTTATAACATAATTTTAGTGTTGAGGGGAGGCTGAACCAGAAGGTTTGTGATAAATAGAGGCTTAATTAGGGCAATAAACTGTGGCTTCTTTCTCAGAATGGCAGCCTCATTTATTTACTTTTAAAATAGTGTGAAATTATTAGACCCCGGGAAAAAAAATAACATTTTATCATCCAGAGTAGTTCTCTTTCTTTTATGAGGCATAATTAATAACACTCTTACTGCAGTTGATGTCCTCTCCAGAAGGAGCCCAAACGGTGCAGTTGAGCTTTGTATTTTCTTTTTCCGAGGCACTTCACAGATGATTGCAGTTATTCTTCCTGTGAGACACCGTGATGCTATTCCCACTGGAATGTTTGTCAAAGTGAAGCCCTGACAGCTTGAAAACATGATGGGGAGAAGAGCAGCTCTGGCTGATTCAGTCTGGGCACAGGCAGTTCTGTGGCAGTAAAAGGCAGTCACGCAAGTGGGAGCGAGGACAGGATGGTGCTGTTGTCTCTGTGTGACAGCTCCTCCAACTGCCTTCTGCAGGCCTTCCTGCCAAACTAAAATATGGGCCTCCAACAGCTCCTTGTGAATGTCTAGACATCAGATCAGGATTGTTGAAATTTTCTTAACTCGCAGTCCCAAATGCCTTTATGGTTGAAACATCACCATCGTGTTTTTGCTCGTTACAGATGTCTCCCATCCAGGCTGTGTTTAGATTCCTGTAGCTCTGAGAGTCTTACATCCACTTTTTGTCTAGGCCCTGTGTAATATTTGAGGCAGCAGCCTGTTCTATCTGCTAATTTAAATAAAACTGATGTCCAGGTGGTAGCTTTTATTTCATTTCAGCAATATCATTTTTCCTCTGGCTTTGACAGGTGCCGTGTGGCTCAGCTATAGGACCTGAATATATCACTGTGGCTGTGCTACCTGTGCACTCATTCCTCCCTCTGTAATCCTCCAAATGGCTTTTCTTCATTTCCCAGAGCTTTCACAGACTCTTCCCCACTTATCTTGCAGTCTGTATCAAACAAGATCAAAGTTCCTGCCTCCAATCAGCCCATAATGCTGCCCTTCATCACCTGCTCATTACATTTTCAATCACACATTTCTGCTCCTTTCTCTCAGGCAATCCTCCACTCTTGGAGGAAAGCCACCATCAGCCCCCCCCCCAGAAATGCCATTATCAGCCTTGGAGTCCATTCTTTTCACCCCACTGCCTGATGATAATCATTGGGTCTGTGGAAGGTGCATGCCACAGTCCTCATCTTGATCTCACCACTTCCTTGCAATTTTTCCTCTTTCTGCACATTCCTCTCTTCTCTTCCCTCTTGAAATGGTCCACCACCTCCATCAGGCCAGGGTGGCCTCAATACGTTGTGTGATGGTGACACAAAAATTAGTAACAATAATCTGAAGAGTTTTGAAAGATAAAGAATATTCATATTTGTTATTTTAACATCATAAATTTTGTCCAAATAAGACTTCAAAACCAAGCTACTTATTTAGCACAGTTTTGCTGTCCTAGGAGATAATGAATTAGGTATATATGTCTTTTATTCAGTTTTTTAGGGAGTACATTCACCCACAAGAACTACTCCACAGCTATCCACTTCCTCACTAGCAGCATCAGAGCAAATTTAACGACATTGGAACATTCTGAAAAGGATACAGAGAAAATGGTTCAAATTAACTAAGTATCTACATTAGTGGATTATCCAAACCTTCTGGGGGGAAGCATTCATGCAAAGTTAAAATTGCCTTAATTCACTTTGGAATAAATATTTCAGTTTTAAAATATTCACACAGCATTTGGGGACATTATCTCCTCTTATTAATTTTTTTTCTGGCTTCCTGGTTTGCCTGGGTGGGAAACTCAATACTGGGCTGGGAACTGAATTCTCTCACTGACCTCTCTTCAGCTGATTTTGGGATGCACCTCAGAGATTTGCTTGACTTCGTGCCCAGATGCATCTGTGGGAGCCTTGTGCTCACCCAGGCCGTGTTTGGAGTCAGCTCCCAGGGGCTCTCTGGGTGCAGCTGGTCCTGGGGTGTCCGTGTGGGCAGCAGGAGTTTCTCGGATGGTTCTGGATGTGCTGCAGGCAGAGCTGGCACTGGCCCTGGCCCCATTCAAACACCTGGTGTAGAACAGGGATTGCAGCTTGCAGAGCTCATTGTCTCACTCCAGCCCTGCAATTCTTTGTCCTTCCAGAGGAAGACACGTGGCTACATTTAGCAGGGGAGCTGGTAAATTGAGTCATTCTTTTGACCACCTTTTAGCACCATCAGAGCTGTTCTTCAGCCACAAACCCACTCAAATGACACTTGTTTAGGTTTAGTTGTCAGACTGTGTGGGAGACTTCTAATACCATCTCTACTGCTTGAATATATGTGCTATGAATATTTCAAATGAAAGCCTCCATTCCCCCCCTCCCACATTAATTTTATAGATGGATAATTAATTATCCTCCCTATGGCAACTGGCTGTGGTTTTTATTAACTTGCAAATCAAAAGAAGAGCCTGAAAAATGACAAGCTAATTTTTTAATAAGGTATGTCTTCCGTGTTTATTCGTATTTTATTACCCAGCAGTCTGTAAAGTTATCTCTTTAATTTGGAAAAACGCATTATCGCGGTTTGAGCAATCTACCATGGAAAAAAAGTAAAGATTATTTTGCAACCACAGTGTTGAAATACATTGTACTGCAGTCAGGAGTATGCTAACCAGATAGATATCTTTGCCTGATTTCAGTAAATCAGAATAATCTCTCATTATAATGATCGTGACAGTAGTGTTCATGTTCACAGTACCCTTGGATGGTTTTCTCCTGATATGTGATGTTCCCAGACATGAGATTTCTGCCTGCCATAATTTACATTTTTGGGTTTTTTTCCTTTTTGAGATAGGCCAGGATTTATTTCAGCAACAAGTGTTTTGCAATTAGTTTTGATGGAGTCAAGATTTCACTGGTTCTCTCTGGTCCGCAAAGCCCGGGGTTGTTCCACCAATGTGTAATGAAGTTTGTACAAGCAGCTCTTCCACATGAAGGGAATGAAAAAGTACAGAGGAGCTCCTGCCAATGCTTGCTTCATATCAAAACTATTCTGAGGAAGATTCTGAGAAATGAGGATGAAAATAATGGAGAGAGAGAAAGGAATAAAAACACAACAAAAAACCCGCTGCAATATTTTCATAGCTGTTTGTACCCTTTCCACAGAGTTGTGTTTACCACTTGTGGTCCTGCTGTTTCTGCGGCTGATCAGGAAATAACGAGCTCTGCAATCCTGGCCAAGTTTAGCAAAGTCACTAATTGCTAATTGCTTTGATTTCACTTTTCAGCTTCTTGTCCCACCGAGTGCTGTCTCCTGCCTGGGACTGTGCCTGAAGGTGGTGACAGATTCCTGCGGCCTGGGGCTGCTGTGTCCTTCCCCTTTGGAGAAAGGCAGCTCAGCTCTCTATCGTGCACTTCTACCCCTGCTGCCAACAGGAATAATCACACCTCTGCTCGCGTGGGTCCAGCTGCTGTTTCAATCCTGCTTCAACCATGGGAAGTCCCAGATGTGCTCGTGGATGATGTTGGGTGCACATAAGGGAAGAGGGGATTTCTCCCTCACCCCAAGGCCAGCTTTTTGAGATGAGCTCATGTCCCCTTTGAAGCTCTGAAACAAATTGCTCTGTTTGTTGCCCTGTTGAAAACTTGGCTAGAAGTCATTGGCTTTCCTTCTGAAGTACAATGGTTTATCATCTCCATATTCCTTTTGTTCTGTTGGCATAGTTTAGAGATTTTTTTATTATTCATATTTATGCATCACTTCTTGGAAGCCTGTGGGGAAGACAAGATAGAGAAATCATACTTGAAAGAAAAAGCTGTCAAGCTTAATCTGCTGCATTTCTCATTTTCTGGAATGGTGGGAAGAAATCTTTGTGAGGCAGCTGTTTGGACAGTCTGATCTAGCTTTGGAAACCCTGGCACGTTTATAATTGACTATATAAAAGGTGTGGGTGCATGTGAGGGCTGTAAATCCAGGTAAGTGGGGAATTCAGACCCATTGGTTTGCCTGGTGACAGCAACAGAGGGCACCAAATAAGCCTAAGGTGAGGGGGCTGCAGCCACAGGTGCCCCAACAGGCAGGAGCTGGCTCCTAACAGCAGCTGGGAGCAGACACGAAGCCACAGCATCATTGATCACCATCATATTTACAGGTTTAATATAGCTGGTTTGTGTCTACAGTGAGAAAAACACGATTTTGGATAGCAGTAGTGTTTTGTCTGCCTGAGTGATTAGTGTTTCACTTAGCACTCTGTTAAACTGCCTGCCAGATCCATAAAGGATGCAAGCTGGTGTGTCATATCTCTCTCCAAGACCATTAGGATATTTATTTAATCAGAGGGTGAGGGAAACGTTGTGCTAGGCACCTCAGTGAGCAATGTGATCATACTGGGGAAGCAAGGGAAGTGCTTTGATGTCTGTGGGGGTGAGTTGGCTTGTTTCAGTCTCCATCATGGGGCTTCAGAGGTGAATCTGAGCTTGTTGGACTCTTGGAGCATCCACAACGTTGCAATGGGAGCAGGCTCATGCAGGGCTTAGCTGACTTGCTGGAATTTAGCTCTTTCCTTCCCAGTGAAGGGAATCATTTGAGTGTAGGTTGGCATCCAGCTGCAGTGGCCCTGACCAGCAGGGATTGCTGATCCCCCAGTGCGTCCCATGGGATGTGCTCTCTCTTTCTCTGCTGCTCACACACAGAAATAAGACTCCACACACTCTTGCAAAGTTCTTCTCAATTCAGAAACTGGTATCTGGTACCAATAATGAATTTTGAATTCCCTGGGCTAATTAGGTGTAGCCTGAAAAAGCCAGAAAGGACTTTGCCTTTAATTAGAATTTAGAATTAGAATTAGAATTGTTTCATAGAGGTAATAAATCTTGCTGGGGTTTAGGGCAATCTGTCCACTTCTTTTGCTTTTTATTGACTCAAACTTTGGTTTCCCTCCTTGGAGTGTCACTGATCAATATCTTGCCTTCCCATACCATGCTGTTTAACTAACACTTTTTCCTATGCTATCCAAAACTAGATCCTTACCATTAGTAAGCAATATGCAAAACACTTGATTTCTCTCCAAGCTCAGGGTAATGCAGGATAATCCCCACCCTACCAGCTTCCTTGGAAGAGTGCAGCAGTCACATTTCCTTTTTCTTTCTTCAAATTTTGTTCATAACCTTGCTGTACTGCAAATTAAAGAGAGTATTCTTTTCAGCCCTGGCACCAAATTAATTTAATTTCCATATTTTCATTATCTTCCTATTAACCACTAGCACTCTGCAACAAAGAAGCTATTTGAAATATATAAAGCTACAGCCATTCCCTGCTGCAAGCTCTCAGGGGTGCTTCGATAAATTACATCCTCATAATGAAGAAGTAGGGGAAAGAGTGGCAACAATAGATTTTTTTCACAATGAAATGAAATCAGGATTTGATCTGATGCAACATGACTTGCTCACAGTGCAGATAGAATATCAAATTATCCCTGTGAAATTTAAACCTTGCTGTATTCCTCCCCTTGTATCCATTGTTCTGCTGAAACCTTGAAGACTGCATACAATAACTTGCAAACGGGGATTTAGTTGATACGGTTTATTTTTGTCAACTTTCTCAATTCAATTATCTTCAGCCTACAGTCTAATTTATGTGTTTGATGTCACTATTCATTAGCAGTGCAGATGCAGCCTGGAAAGGGATTGTAAAAAAGCCCAACAATGCAGCTGGGTTCCCTCCTTAAACACAGAGCACCAGTTAAACACTGGAGCTGGTTACAGAACGGGTTTGAAACAACAGCATCAGAAAAATTACTACCTCAAGAAGCATAAGAATGTGAGTTTGTATAAGTAATGTCTGTAAAAGTTGTAATATCAAAAGGATGTAGTTCTAATTCTGTGCCAGGACACATATCTGATTCATTGGCTGTCACTTAGAGGAGAGACAGACAGACCCTAAACTGGAGTTATGATTTTCAAGGTCACTGGCCAAATGAAAAACTGGCAATACATTTCACTGTGGGTTACTGTGAAATGGATTTGTTTGGGTTTTCTGTTCCTTCCCTTATATAAAAATGCCTTACACTGTTTTTAAACAAGTCTAAGGTTTTCTATAGTCAAAAGTAAATATTTGGGATTTTTTTGGGGGGGTTGTTTTTTTTTTTTAAGCACAAACTACAAAATGAAGGTTACTTCCATCTGAAAAAAAAAGCATATTTAAAACATTTTTTTGTTCCCACTGGTGTGGATTTTTAATTTTGTTTTAAAACCAAATATTACCACAATGAAAACAACTTACTGACAGAAACGCGCAGCTTAATTTTGATTAACTCAAATACACATTTGTAAGGAAGTTACAGATATTGGTTTGGCTGACTCTGCTGAGTACAGTCTCTGAGTTGGTCAGAGACCAAATCAAGGGGCTGGCTCTGCTGGTCTCCAGGTCTGCAGGTGAAACCCAGGATTGTTTTATGCCTGCCCATGGCATAAAAGAAGGAGTTTTTCCAGTTCAGGCTCATCTTGCTGGCAGGAAGACACCTGCTCATGAAAATCTTTTCATCACAGCTTCC
This sequence comes from Calcarius lapponicus, assembly GCA_039654755.1. Taxonomy (NCBI): domain Eukaryota; kingdom Metazoa; phylum Chordata; class Aves; order Passeriformes; family Fringillidae; genus Calcarius; species Calcarius lapponicus. Next base: position 5,856,805 of record CM077473.1, on the reverse strand, counting down.
TCCCCCCATCCATCTCATCCCTGGGAATTAGTGGATTTCTGGAAATAGGAAGGCTGAACCCTTTGCTGTGACCTTTCTGTCTCTTGCTGCTCCCTGAGGATGAGCCCTGCTGGGTTATGGGACAAACCAAGCGGGCACACTCTGCTCTGGGAAGTCTGGTTACCCTGCAAAGCTGATCTGTGCTTTTGGCTCTGCGTCTTTGCCTTTTGAACGACAAAGTAGTTACTGGGAAATTAGGAAATAACTCATTAAAACCTCCATCCCTCCTCACCAAACCCAAACTCCCTGCTGGTGTAGAGCACACAGCCCGCGGTGGGAGGTCTTGCTTGGGCTCAGAATCCTCTGGTTTTGCTGAAATCTCAGGTTTCAGGAGCGTGGCCCTTGTTTCCCTGGCCGTGGGGCTGAGGAGGAATTGCTCAGTGCCTGACACTTCCCAGCTGGAGCTGCTGCTGATTTTGGGGCATCCCATGGGCTGGCAAACAGGTGCCAGGGACTGTCTGAGTGGGAGGTGCTGCTTGGTTTTGGGGTATTTGGGGCTCTGAAGCTCATGAACCTTTGCATGCCGCTCTGGTGATCGCTCCCAGTTATCTGGGTTAAACCCCACCTCTTACTGTGAAAAATCCAGCCCACAAAGCCGTAACAAATGTAAAGCCATCAGGTGAATCGTTATGTGTATCAATTAAATCAACCCTTCCAGTGACAAGTGGATATTTGATTTTCAACCCCCAAAGGACAGTACATACTGTATTACACTGTGGTGATATTTTCTAATAAATTATCAAGCTGACATCTTGCCTCTGAGGGGGAGAGGTAGGTTGTTAACAAAGAAGACAAACCTGTCTTTTTCCTATTCATGCCTCATTTCCATTATGCATAAGGACACTGCTCTCAGTGCTCTGTACTTTGTGTACTTTGTGAATGATGAGAGATGGGACAGGAAGAGTTCCTGAGCTGCTTATACAAATATATATATATTTATTACTTTTTTTAAATATAGAATCATAGAATCACTTAGGCTTGAAGAAATATTTAAAGGACATTTAGTCCAAGCTCTCTGCTGTGAGCAGGGGCATCTCCCACCAGATCAAGTTGCTCAGAGCCCCATCCAATCTGACCTTGAATACTTCCAGGGATGGGGCATCCACCACCTCTCTGGGCAGCCTGAGCCGGTGCCTCACCAGCCTCGTTGTAAAAAACTTATTCCTTATGTCTGCTCTAAATTGACCTTCTCTAAATTAAAAACAATTTCCTCTTGTCCCATCACAGCAGGCCCTGCTAAAACATGTACAAAGCAGTCACAGAGTCAACCCCAGCTTTGCCCTTTCCTCTTCCTTTCCCTACCCAGAAGCAAGTTATTATCTCACTCATAGTAATGGAAATATTAAATCAGCTCTTCCAGTAGTTTTATATCAGTATTGCTTCACCTTCAGATTCACAGAGCCTCACCTAGGGTGGGAGATCACACAGCTTGTGCAAGGAGACCACGTGAAGTTTGCTGGCTTGGGACAGACCCTGGCTCTGGAATAAAGGGAAAGGCTGGGTTTGCTCTCTTTTGGTCTCAGGGACAGCCAGGATTTGCTCCTCAGCATCTCCTTCCTCATTTGTGTGGAGATGGTGACCCCAAATATCCCCACTGGGGCTAAGGTCTGGTGAAGAGCCAGAACCAAAGAGGGTGTGAGGAGAATTTGTTGGACCCAAGGGAATGTTTGTGAGGTTTCAGTGGTTTTGCAGCATTTGAGAGAGTCACTGAAATTATTAAATTGGAAATAATGAATTCTCAATTAATTCAACATTTTGACCATGTAAGCTGGGGGCAAGGGAGAGAGATGACAGCTGGTTGAACCAAGTTTTGCAAACTTCCATGAGTTTTCACTGCCCAAAAAATCTTTTGTTAATTCCCAAGTTGTTTCAAAAGCATAATGGCATCTGCTAAGGGATGAAGGACCACACAGTCGGGCACCTGTAAATAAACAAGCAAAGCAGAAGTTAGAATGCAGTTTTGAATGAATCTACATTGAAAACACTCCTCTGATTCACTTTTCACATATTTAGGAAAGTGCTTCTTGGGACTTGGTTTCACTTGAAAACAAGATATTAGCTCATTGTCTTTACTGGGAGCTTGTTATGTATTAACATCTATTTATTAGCATTTGATTCAACAAGTTACATGAATTTGGTTCCAGTAATTTTATTTATTTTTTTTAAACAAATTTTCATGCAGCTTTATCCCATCAATATGTGACAGAACAACTGGTTTGCTGGGCTGTGTTTTCCCTAGTTCTGCCTCCAAAAGGGTTTTCACAGCTTTTAAATAGGAGTTGTTGTGGTTTAGTGTCTCAGAGCTGTGAGTAAATGGCAGCTCTCCACAGGGAAGGATGTGTCTGAAAAAGGCTCAGCCTTCTGTAGACAGTGGAATAACTGCAGGAGAAGCCTTAATTGGGTGCAGGAGGGAGGAAGGAAAGAAAGCCCTTGACAGGTTGAAATATTTTTCTGTAGCAGCAGCATTTTAGAGGCACTTGTTAATGAAAATGATTGATTGGAAAATGAGTCAAAGCTTTTAAATCTTAAAAAATGAATTTTTTTTTCCTCCCTTCTTGAAAGTGGATTCCTCATCTGATCAGGAAGACAAGAGAATTTTCCTCTCCACCTCCAAAGAATGAAAAGTTCCTTCAGGCTCAGTGTTTCTGAGAAGCACTGCATAATTATGCACGGGACACCTGGTGCATGTGTGTGACAGGCAGGATGAGGTAGCTGGTTTGCTTTTGAGACAGAGAATAGAGAGAATAAAAGGTGAAATACCTTTTGTACTAAGTGTTTAATAATGTCTTTTGTCAAACAAATTAACACCAGACACCCTCCCCAAAATCCAACCTCAGCTAATGAACAGCTGGAATATTACCTGACATACCACCAAAATTTTTAGATAATATGAATTGTTGATTGCAATGTAAAAGAATGAAAATAAAATAAATGACAGGCTGTTTTCAAATGGCTTTATTGTCTGTTCTGTTCTAGTGGAAGTGGTAGTCTTCAGTATGAGTAGGGAAGGTGGAAATAATGGTAGGAATATTAATATCCATCTTCCACTTATGTCATACTTCCAAGCCCATGAAGTATATGCTGAGATGATACATGACATCAATGTAGCATTAATAAGAGCTCAAATATAAAAAAATTCCCAAAGTGAGAGATTTTCTCTCAGTTAATTCAGATTTGCTGCCTATTTATATTTCATAAATAAAATATATCTTTTTGCCACCTGCTTATATAGCTGGCACTCATAAATAAAATAGTGACCCAGTAGAATTGGAACATTAGGAAAGGGAGTGAATATAATTTTAAAATGCTGAAATTAGGTGAGGTGGAACAAAAGTAGCTGGCAGGCTGCATTGCTTTCTGTGTATTCAGCTTGCATGCAGGGTTTATATGCCTTCAAACTGTTTGAGCTTTAATGGTCATAAAGATTAGAAAAAATTAAAATCCAGTGAAGTAGAAAGCAGGGCTCTCCCCACACACATTTTCTTAATTCAATTTTTTTTCAAATGGGTCTGCTTCCAGCAAAATATTCGGTTCAGAAGCTCTGACCTCAGATAAATAATGTGTTCTGCCATTGTTTTAAACCAGTGGGTGTTGTCCATGTGCTCAGTGCTGGCTGGGTGTGTGAACACCCTGCTGATCAAGGTCTCTGCCCCCCCAGGAGTGAGGCTGCTCACCTTGGAAAAGCTCATTTAATGGAGAACCTGTGCTAAATACCCCTTTTTGAGGATCCTGAGGGTGAAAATGAAGCAATTCCTTGTTGGGAAGTGTGTGCAACTGGCCAGTTTTGGCTGCTTTGAGAGGGGTGGGAGGCGTTGCAGGCGTGGCTGGACTCAGATTTGTCCCTGCAGCTCTGATGCCTTGCAGCCCTCAGCTGTGGCTCCTTTCCCAGGGTCACTTGTGTGGGTTTTGTCTTTAAATGATGGCAGGAGGGGCTGAAATGATTTTTTTTCCTCTGCTGGGCTGGCTTTATCCTCTGAGCACACACAATGCAGTTCTGGGCTGCATGCCTGGGTGCTGCTGAGCCTTGGATCTCTTCACAAGACCTGCATGGACAGAGATAGGGACTGTGTTTCAGTCCAGCTCCTGGGCTCTTGTTTGCAGTCCTCTGTGATGCTTCAGTAATCCTAGGAGCTAACAATAATAATATCAAGTGTCATTACCAATGGCTTTTTTAATCATCATTATAATTCTTATTCTGAATAGCACTTAAAGCACATTTTTATCTTTCGTCGACAATAACGTGCAGCCTCATAAATATTTAAATTGTCTGATTAAATTATCCGTGCTGAAACAGATAACTGGGCACTTTAATAAGCTTAAACTAAAATCTTGGCTGTTATTATCTCCCTGGAGAAGGGAGAGAAAGTGATAAATGTTCCCTTGGCCCAGGTGACCCTCACCATTCAGATCAGCAGCGGGCAGTTCTTGTCAAACCTGAAAGATGCCTCAGAAATGAACACAAAATTGTTGATAATTAATAGCAACCATCACAGCCTGTCTTTATATCTCTCCAGCTGATGAATATAAAGAGAGAACAGAAAGCCTGCATGGCTCCCCTGCTCCAGAGCCAGAAAACCAGAATGGGGAGAGACGCTGGATGGGGTCAGGCTGGATGGGGTTTGAGCAACCTGATCCCACTGGCAGGTGTCCCTGCCCATGGCAAGAGGGTGGAACTGGATGATCTTTAAGACCCCAAACCTGGATGATGTCTAAGACCCCAAACCATTCTGTGGTGGTGGTTGTGCTGGTGATGGTGTCCCGCTGCAGAAGGGGAGGAGCTGTGATGCCTTAGATGTTGATTCCTCTGTTTAAAGTCCCTGTCAGACACTCAGAGACACTTTCCTTGGGTCTGTGCTGAGATTTTCAGAGCCAGAGGGGACTGCTGTGCTGTTCTCTTGAGGCACATGCCAGCCATGGGATGTCACCCAACTCCTTGTTCAAGTCCTCTGGCTCGCAGCTGGATCGATGCAAGGGTTTCTTAATTGAAAAATGAAATTGTTATGGCAGCTGCTGTTTTTCTCTCTTTGTGTTCCTGGAAAATGTTGAAACAGCCTCTGAGTCACCTGTTGCTGACTCCTGAGGTCATTGCCCTCGCTCCAACAGGGGAATCTTCTGTACCTTGCCAGCCTGAGTCAGTGCAAGCTCTGTACAAGCACCTGCACTGGGTCCTAACTCTCCTCCAGAATCTCCCAGAGCCACTTCCAGCCCAGAATCGCAATATATTGTGATTTCCCCATTTCACACATGACATATACAAAATACACTCTGGGGTCTGGTGGAGCCTCAAGGCCTTGGTGGAGAGAGAGAGGAACCAGATGAGCAAACAGGGAGAGCAGGGAAGTTTCAGGGCCGGGAAACATGAAGATAAGGGGGAATTGTGTTTTAAGCAGAACTTGAGACAAGTCTGCCCTGTGTGGAGGTAAGAGGAGGGGAAGGGAAAGAGGAATGAAGGTTTGGAGCCAGGCTCAAAGCTCTGGGGCTGGTGAGTGTCTGCAAGACCCTGTGTACCATTGGAGACTCCTCTGCAGGAGTGGGTCAAGCTGGCTTTGTCTGATCCCAGCCCCCAGATCCCTTTGCTGCTGACTTGCAGTGGGTTACCAAGCCTTTGGCTGCCTGCTCAGCTGTTTCATATCCTGTCCAAAATTCTTGTTGCCCCTCCTTTTTTTTTTTTTTTTTTTTCTTAATCACTTCTGCTACCCACTGCACTGGCTCTGCCAAGCAGCTGCAGCGAGCAGGGCTGGGAGCCAGGACCTGCTCTCCCTCACCTCAAACAGCAAGAATTGTTTTGTGCTTGCTTTTTGGGCTCAGGGGAACAGCTCTGAGCAAGGGTGGACCGGGTTAAAGCAGAGAGGAAGAGAGACAGAAGACTCCTACTGCAACCTGTTGGATTGGACAAAGTCAGCGTAGAAAATTTGGAGCACAAAAGCAGGAGGCACAATCTGATTTTCCTTTCAGTCCCTTTGGTACTTCACAAGAAATTAAGCAAAATGTTCTGTTCTCAACATCCTTCAGCAGCAAAAAAAACCCCTCCAAAACAATAAATCCTCCACTTCACACACATCTGAAGAAAAAGAAAAACCAGATTGGTCTGAAAATAAAAAGGAAAAGCAGGGCAAGAAATATAATTAACAGACTTATTACCTCAGGGGAAAAGAAGGGTTTGTTTTGCAACTTCACAGGATGGGAAGGATTTAAATGTTAAGTGAGTGCCTGTATATCCCTGTGCACATGAATTTCTAGCTCTGTCTATGCTTTTGTGTCTGAGTATACAGATGGAGAGTTGGCAGAGTTTGTGTTACTCCATTTATATAAAAAATGTATATACTTTATTTATACATTTGATAGGAAACATGGAACAAGCTGTCAAGAGCAGGTGTGGGGTATGTGTGTGTGAGAAATGCCTAATATATACTTTCTCCCTCCTTCCAACTTACACAAACACACCCAGCTCTTCAGACCACATTTCCACTCCATTTTAGGCCAAATGCTCCCAAAGTCACTGAGCACTCTGCACCTTTCCCTGCAAATGAGGCACTGGCAAATAACAGCTGAAAACCCACCATCCCCTAACCTCTCATTCCTTTTATTTTATTTTCTTTTTTTTTTTTTTCTTTAAACCATTTTCCACGATTTTGCTGCGCTCTAGTTTTTCAAAAGAGAAACTTCAAGCAGAACTGCAGGTCTTGCTGAGAACAGAACACATAACACCACACACAATTGTTAGTCTGGCAGGTAGAGCATGGTCCTCCCTGTTAATTAATCTTTAATGCCATTAATTGGTTGTCTGCTTGGTGGCGAGGCAAAAGGGTAAACAGTGTTCACAAATCAATTTAATTCTGCTCCTAACCAGGTTGTTTTCAAGGGGATAAAAACAATTATGAGCACTGCAGTGACTGGACACTCAGGCTTTGCTGATAACACCCTTGGAACAGCAATATGCATGAGCCACACTCACTGGTGCAGGGCTGCTTATTGAGTTTTTTCCCCTCTCAGATTGACTCATTTGTTTGTTGTGGACCCAGGTACATGAAAAAAGAGGAACGTCATTGGATTTAATTCCTTCTTTGCAGCTGACTCCTTTATTTTATACCCTAGGCCTGGCCTAAAATAGACCTTTTGGAGTCTGCTGCAGCACCCAAAAATAAAAGCAATTGTTCCTTTCTTACAGGGTGTTTTTTTTTCATTCCACAGCAGGATTTTGGATTTTTCATTCTGTTAATCACTGTGACAATCCAGCACCTGGGTACAGAGCTGGCATGACACTGGTGCTTGGTTTTAGCATGAGGGCTGGGTGTGACAGCATTTGGACAGAGCAGGAGTGGTAGTGCGGATCTTCCCATCAATTAACCAGATTTCATCAGAGGTGTGCAGTGATGTGCCAAAATGAGCAGGTGTCAGGGTGAGGCATGTGAGTTCTGTAGAGTCAGTATCATGGATGTCATGGGTGTTATATTCTAGATATATGATATATATATTAATATATAGTATATATATATAAAATATACTATTATATTATATAATAGTATATAATATATAAAATATAACACATATTAATATATAAATATTATATATTATATAATAATATATTAACAACTATACTATTATTTAATATAATCTATATTATATAATAATATAACTTATATTATAGTTATCCCTGCCCACAGCAGGAGGGCCAGAACTGGATGATCTTTAAGGGCCCTTCAAACCCAAACCATTCTGTAATGTCTTCTGGTAGAAAGCTCTGCTGGGCTCTTCACAGCCCCCAGCTTCTCTGAAATATCCAGGGAAAGGTCTGTGTGTGTGTATATGTCTATAAACTCTTATTCCACAGTGTCTCCCAAGCTCCATCTTCTGTTTTAAAACTCTTCCTCCTGCCAGAATTAGCCCACATGGCTTAGTCTCATGTCAAATTCCCTGAAATACCCTCTAGTTAGCTGGTGGCCTCTTTTTCATGTTCTAAATAGTCTTTAGTAAAGCTCAGCCAGGGGTGTGATAATGTGACCATCTCCTACACCAGCTCTGGCTGAACTCAAAGAAAGCTGCAGGGAAAGGTTCTACTGAACCTTCAAAACGATACTCAGGACTAAAGAAAAGCATCAGCCTTTGCTGCCCTGAACTTCAGAGCAAATCAAACCACCTGGTGAATGAGCCTGGTAACTCAGGAAAACTGGGAGACTTACAAATTACCTGGGAGTAGCAAAGGAGAAGGTTATTCCTCTGGTTCAGGGCAGGAGCTGAAGCACTCGCAAGTAAAATTTGTTTTGCTTGAAGGAAGAAAACTTATCTTCCCAGAAATGTCTTTAGCAGAGATGAGGCCTTTTGGCTTATGTGCTGTGCACATGGCAAGGGCTGTGGGCTGGCAGCAGAGTCAGGAATGAAACAAAGCAGCAGCCCTGGTAGAGGAAGAGGCGCTTGCAAGGCTCTGAAGAAGGATGATTTCATGGTGACGTTGGATTCCCTGCTTGGCTCCATGCAGAACTGCTGGCGTGACCCGGGGTAAGTCTTTCTGTGAGAATTATGGCTTGATAGCCTTGCCCTGCTCTGGCTGTGGGTGCACAGTGCTGCAGGGAGCACAAGAACTTGGAGGTGCTCTGCAGGTGGTGGCCCAGAGGAGCTGTGGTGGCACTGAATGGGCAGAAGCCACAGATCCAAATGTCCGGTCGCGCAGTTTCTCACCAATGTGCCATTTCTAACTTCTATTAGGAAGTTGCTAATTTAAAATAGTCTGTGTTTTTTGCCCTTCCTGAAGGACTTGGAAGGATTTTTCTGTGGTTTGTAGGAGTCAGGATGGCTTTGGATTGTAACCATGAGTATTTAACCCTGGATGAAGTGATGGTTTGGGTGTGTGTGGTGCTCTGGCTCATGCAAGAGTAGAGGTGGGACCCGGCTGCTCTAAGTGAGGCACACTTAGACAAACCTGAATTCCTTCAGCAGAACTCAGTCAAGAGCTTTGTCCAAACTCCTTGTGGCATTTTCTGTTCCGTTGTGACAGCTCTGAATGCTCTGCTTGCAGCATTTTCTTATCTAATGCGATGGTATTTATGAAACCTTTGCTGTGGTCTTTCAGGGGGGTTCTTGTGCCTTCTTAATCTTAACATTCTTTGATATGGAGAATATTCTTTGTACTTCAGATATTTCCAAAGAAACCACAGGTGACTTTATGCTATTGAATTTTTTATGCTGTTGAATTTTTACTTTTTCTGTTGGTGAAAACTGAATAGAAACCCAGTTCTCAATCTATGTTCAAATGCCACATTCACCTTCCCCAAGCAGTTGAGCTGACATTTCCTGCGTGTCCCTCTCAGGAACTGAAGCTCTTGCCAGGATAACTCCTTCTCCCACATAATCCATCAGCTGCTGTTGGGGTATTCAAAGATTATCTGAAGCTTATATTACTTTTCTTTTGAAAATTGCTTTAACTTAATTACTCATAGCAATTCAAGAGGGTAATACTCTCACTGGTTGGGGTAATTAGGAAGCCTTAATTAGGCCTTTAAAAAATATCAAAATGTAGCTGTGTCATTGCTATAACATCCTCATTATTTCAATCTGGCAGCTCTAACTGGTGCATTTATGTTTCTGATTTACATATTCTTTCCCTTGGTGCTGAACAATACGACTTGGAATAATAATAAAAAAAGGTAAATTACTCCAGAGAACCATTACATGAGAGATGTGGGTATAGACAATATGTGAAGAATATTCTAGTATCTTACAGTTAAACTTGGCTTATTACTACAGTACTTAAAATGCAATTAAATTGTGTTTGTGGATGCTACTTTGTTGTATCACTATCCTTGTCTTTCCTTAAATTCAGTGGGTGTGCAGGAACACATTATTGCTCTAAAACCCCCTTATTTTTGGAGGGTAAAAATGCCAAATGTAATCTCCTCTCAAATACTATGCTAAAGCTTCCAGAATGTTAAAAAACCTTTTTGTTGGACACAGCTGAAGGTTTTGGTCATGATCTTGAGTCAAGAAGAAGGTGATTTTTTTCCCTTATTTCTCTTTCAGTCTTAATTAGAATAGAAATTTTTGAGCCTATCACTGCTTTGTTCTAAAGGAGATATAAATTCTTTATATAGAAGTATACTGTACATTTGTCAATATAAAAAAATTACACTGATTATGGTGAAGAAAAAAAATAAACCTTTCAAATTATCTTTTAATGAGTAAATGAATACAATTTGACCTTTAGCCATTGTGTGCTTCACTGTGATTTAGAGTGATTCTTTAGGTAGAGACTGAGGGGTACTAGAGGAAATTATACTTCCTTGGATATGCAGTTTTTACCTACTGAAGAGATGCTTCCAGGAGTGGAACAGGAATTTGAGGGGAAAAAAAGAGGTGGCTTAAAAAAAAATGGTCGTTACTATTTTTATAAATTCATTTTAACATTTATTTCATTTCATTTTGTATGGAAAAGTCAGGATGGAATTGCCCAGGTGGCCTGAGAAGGCTGCAGCAAATGGAGGTGAAGGTCTGAGGCTGGAAAGGTGGTTTTAGGACAATCAGAGCATTTGGGACACTATTTTGTAGATAAAACTATAAATAGCCCAGTTAATGTTTCCGCTCCAATTCCCTATTTTGTTTCTTATAGTGTTCTGTATGTATTAAAAAGGGGAAGACCATAGGGAAATAAGTTTGTGTCTGAAAATGCAGGGAGCTGAGAAGTAATTTAGAAGTCAGTTACCTGATATATATTAACTGATACATGAAATTGAAGGAAGGCAGATGAGTGGCCTCTTGGAGCTGATTTCATGATGTTGAAGGATGGATTTTTCACGTTTGAATCAACAGTTATTCAAGATGGTTTTCACTCTTAAAATGAATACTAAGAACAGAAGTTGTTTTTTTTTTTTTTTTTTTCTGCATCAAAGCAAAATCATACCTTATTCTTAATGCAACTCAGTGTGACTGTCATGTAGGAGCTCACTCAATAATTCACACTGGTTTCTCCCTGCTCTCCTCATTCTCTTGCTGGTCACTGAGGCTGCTGGGCCTGCTCTGATTTCCTGGTGCTGTGCTGACCAGTAGATCCTGGACCTCAACAACTCATTTGCAGAACCACCACAACCTTTATATCCTCTCTCCAGGGAGTTCTCTTTGAGAAAATCCGTTCAAACCACTTTGATCCCCCATCAGTCATGCACTTCACTCCCCAGGTTTGGCGGCACTGGAAGCTCTTGAAAGATGCTTTTTCCCCCCCTTTAATTTCTTCTGTCTGCAGAAATGAGCTCAGCCTTTCTTTTCTGACGTTTCCTCTGCCATAGCTTCCTCAGAAGCAGGGTGCTACTACAGGTATTTGATGTAAACAATATCAACTTGCTTGAATAAAACCCATGCCACTGGATGGGAAAAATGACCAGTAAGTAGCAAATTCAATAGGTTTTCCAACAACATAGCATCTAAATTAAGAGACAGCCTCTGGCAATGATGTAGTCCACCTCTAGTTTATAAAGATGCTGGGGATTTGGGAAGTTTCTAGATAAATCCGCAAACCTTGCTGAAACAAACCAGACGAATCTCTCCGTTCAAGCGCTTTTTTCTTTTAGCGCAGCATTTACCTTCTCACAATGGCTAAGCAAGCATGTTCCTGTGAAATCAGCTGGTTTGTTCTTCTCCAGCCATGCTTACCCTCTGCAAAGCCACAGTATAAACTAATTAGGGATTTGCTATTTGGAGAAAGTTGTGATAAGTTTGCCGACAAGGGCATCGCCTAATCTCACTGCACACACGTCAGTGGCCATACATGTGTGAAATTAAGTGGGTTTTTGCTGATTCCCACAGACTGCCTGTTTTTATCTTGAGACAGCATTCCCAATCATAAAATGCATTAACATCTGCTATCAGGGGCTTACTGTAATATGTGTAACACCAGCAGCAATTCTTTGATATCACCTTCAAATGCATTGTTGAGGGAGATCACAGAAATGGCTTTGATAGGCTACATGATTTACCTAGAAGAAGGAAAAGCTGATAGGGAAAATAATCCTGCAAGGTTTTTGCTCCAAATAGAAATGGTATAGATGGATCTGGTACCTCAGCTGCTGATAGGAGCTGGCCTACCTGAGGGTATTTTGTTCTTTTAAGCTAGTTTTAAGTGAAACAATTGGCCTGCTAAGACCTTGGAATCAAACACACACCTGCATTTGGGAGGATGATGGGAGGTTTGAAGTGATAATAATGCAGAGCAGGGAATCCAAAAAAAAAAAAAAAAAGAGGCAAAAACCAACTACCTTCTATGCAGTAGAAAAGGATCATCTTCAGTTCTAAAACCTAAGCCTAATTTTTCTCTAGGTTACAATAAAACAATACTTACTTAGCCTCCACGAGATTTGCTGCAGGCAAAATGCGATTGTTGTTAAAGCACCAGACACACAAGGCCAAGGAAACAGCATTCCATTTATTCAGTTATTTTGTACTGCGATTATTTAGTACTTGTCAAGAGATTTCCAGCTGGTTGAAGCTTTCTGAGCTTTCAGCTGAAGCACAGTTTTGGAGGCAGTAATGTCCCAGTGGGGAATAGGGTAAGAATACTAAAATACAGGGTTTATCACACATGCCTGAACTTAACTGCAGGTAGGCTCAATAAAACAGCTCCCCTGGCAGTCAGCAATTACTTCATCCCTTCTCACTGGGGATGCTCCAGGACATCATTTCCTCTGTCCTTGCCTTGAGCTGCTCCAGTTCCACATACAGTGGCTGCAGGATACCATCACACCCAAAACGTGGGGCGTAGGGAGGGGGGAAAACAAGGAAAAATAAAGAGGAACACCAGTTTTTTTTTTCTTGCTCTTGAAGCATCTAATCTCAAAGCTTTTTCAGGTCCCTGTGCTTTTTGTGCTGTTGAGCAGAGCTCAGCATTCAATTTGCAGGGGGTAGAAGATGTTTGGAACTGCAAAACCTTGGTCCTGAAACAGCTGTGGGTGTAGGGAAGGGTGTGAAATGGAGGGAATTTGTTATTATCTGATGGCATATAAAGATTGATTATTTTTGTTCTATTTTAATTCTGTGGAAATACGAGTAGCGAGGATCTGTAAACTAAGAGTGGTTTGGTGCTATGCAAAGGACAATCTTTCCTTTTGCTTTTTGCCTTTCTTCCCCCTAACCTCAGAGAAAATTCCCACTTTTCTTCCCAACTGGAACCTGCAATCTGTCTCTGTGATTGAATGGAGCCTCTGTTTGCAGCAAATGGAAGGAGATGGTGAAAACCTCCAGTGGAGATTGGACTGACTGGACATGTGATTTACATAGTTAACCTTAGGGATGTTAATGAATAGCTTGTAGGGGACAAAACTAAATGGCTGCTTACAAATGCACTAATTGGGATTGCTGAGGCTGCTGCACACCAAGTAAAATAACCAGGATGCATTTGGGATATTTGCCCCATGGTATTCAAAGCACGGAAGAAAACCCAGGGAAATTGCAGGAGAGCCTGACTTAATCAGAAGTCCCTGCTGCAGCAATCAGGATCAAATGAACAGTAATTGTGTTAATCAGCTTGTGAACTTTTGTGCCATGTTCATAATTTCAAGTATCATCAAATCCTGTGCAGTGGGCCAGTTGCTGCTGCTATAATGAAATATTGTCTGTGGGAGGAGGAATTTATTCTGTTGAAAGCCAGTTGCTGTTTTCCCTCTAGCAGTTTTTATAGAAGCCTGAGATATTTTTATTTTATTGTTTTTATGATTGAACTAGAAGAAATACTCCAAAGTGCAGCTGTGGAGTCTCTGCCCTGTTTTTCAGGAAGGGGATTATTTTTTGGTACATCTGCTGAAGGATTGCTCCCCTCTAACTGAGCAGGATGTTGTCACCTCTGGGAAAAAAACTCAGGAAAATCATTCTTTTACCTTCAGGTCAGGTTATGGCTGACCCTGAGAGAACTTTGCTCCTCCAGCTGTGCTGATGTCCTGGGGTGACTCTGTGTGGAGATGAGGTTCCAGCCTCACCCAGATGAGCCTTTAACCCATCTGTGCCTTCCAGGAAGTCACTAGAAAAATCAGGAGAACCTCCAGAATCCTGCTAAATATTTACTACCTAAAAGCTGGAGCTGAATGTGCAGGAGTTTCCTGCAGGCTGGGCCCTGCTTTGCTGCCCCAGTCAATCACACCTCACAAATCAGGAAGGTTGTTTTGGCAGTGGTGGTTAAGGCATCAAATTCACCTTGCACCTGGGGGAGCAGCATGGCCCAGGTGTAAGAATCCCTGACCTGGGCTCTTATTTCCCAGTTCTGCTGCTTTTATTTCCCAAAATGGATGTTTTCCCCCATCTTGTCTATTGAAAGCGTGAACTCTGGAGGGTTCTGAGTCCTAACCCAGGAGCAGCTGGACCTGGAGCAGTTGTGCTGTGATGCTTTGGCTCTCCTGTGTGTATTTGCATGTTTGCTCTCTCCTTTTGGTATAACTCTTTCACGGGTATAATTTTCATTACAAATAACCATAAAAAGGAGCAATAAATGTTCTGCCTAAAAGGACTGAACGAGGCTGTAGTGATTGGAAGTGCATAATGCCACGATGCAGCACAAAAAAACTTCTCCATGCTCTCATTAAATTAAAATGTCACTTATTTATGGGCCCAAATCTTCCTTGCAGAACTCAATACGGATCCACTCCTCATCTGGGACCCCTTCCTCTCTCCTGAAAAATCACAAGCCAAGTATGACAAAAGCAGCATTAAAAATAATCTTTACCTTCCTGGAGCCAGAGAAACAGAGACTGGTTCCTCTTTAAAGTCAGGTTCTGTTGAAGCCAAAGGGAATCTTGCTCCAGTGAAAATGGGGTTGATCCAAATGCAGAATGGGAATGTAGGGAAAAAGTGGGTGCAGAAAGTGCAAAGCAGGAAAACTTCTGAGAAGTTAAAGTAAATCAGGACTTGAAGTAGCCTGTATTCAGTTTTTTTCCACCACTCCGTTTCCTTTGTCAATTTAAATTAATTAAGCTGTTAATTAGGGCACAGTCAGCTTATAAAACATGTATCTTAGAAAGCCAGAAGAGTATGTTCTGTTTTGGTTTGGTTTTTTTTTCCCCCTTAAATGAGCCTGTGCCTTGCAGCACAGGGCTTGGATTCCTTGGGAGCTCTCAAGTGTATCCCAAACACAAATGCAAGCCTGTGTGTTGGCTTTTATTTTCTTTTTTTTTTTTTTTTTAAGGTCACGTGTGATCTATGCCATAAGCAGGGGAGGGTCAGAAACAGGAGCATGGGGAGGTGAGAGGGGCAGCTGTGATCACATCCCCACCTCACCACATCAATTAAAGCCTCTCCTGTCAGCAGGGATGGGTGAGTGGCACCAGCACCCTCAGCTCCCTCAGAGCAAGGCTGGCAAAGCCATTTTATTGCTCATGTCTCATCTTTATGGGGAGATGTCCACAGGAGTCTTCTCACGCCCAGATTCCTGTCTAGCAGTAGGAAAGAAAATAGCTTGTCTCTTACCCTATTTTAATTAGCACTTAGGAATGATGTGGTTCTTTCTGCCTGCTGCCATAGTTAAATTTCAAAATGCTTCTCTTGGTCCTGGTGTTGCTGTCCCTGCTGTAAAACACAGGGGTTGTGCACAGGGAGAAGGCACAGTTTGGCTTTCCAGTTTCCTGACCCCTTGTATGGGGAAATCATATTCCCTTCCTTTTCCTGACAGGAGAACAGGGCACTTCTGAGGTCTTCCTGGAATCACTGCAGCAAGCTGTGATGTGAATAATAGATGCCATGAAAATCCCTGCCCAGCTAAGACAGAGCAGTACAGAGTGGTGCAGTTTTGCACTGAGACACTGAGCTGAAAGCATCCAAGCTGTCATCTGCAATTAGAAGCAAAATAAAGGCACCTGATAAGAAAAAAAAAAGCTCTCATCCATTGCTATGCTCTGACTGGAGATTGCGATGCACCAGGCCTTTGTGCTGAGCACAAATCTTCTCCTTGGGAAATGTTTCTGTTGCTATATTGCAGAGAAAGCAGCAGCCTCCCTTCTGCCTTTCTCCTTCCCCTCCAGCTCCCAGGAAACCTGTTTGCAGCACACAGCCTGATCTGTGAGGTGCCAGTCCCAGCTTCTGGGGCTGTTCCCAGCCTTGTCCCCCTGTCCCATCCTGTGGGGTCTCTGCCTTGAGCAGAGCTTGAACTGCCTCACCCTTATGGGTTTTGCTCCCTCCCTCGCAGTGAGGTGCTGTAACCCCTTCTCCTTGGGGGTGCTCACACCAAAAGCCCCCACAGCTCCCTGCAGGTGTGGTGGCCGTGGCAGAGGGGGTGAGGATGCACAGACAGGCTGTGATCCCCCCTGGCCCCTTCCCTCCTCCCTCCTGCCCCTTGGGGATGGGGCTGAAGAGGCTTCCCCTGCTATTTCCCAGGCTTGGCTGCATTAGCTATTGTGGCATCTTCCTGGAAATTTCAGAGCCCTTCTGAATACTCTCATTTTTTTAGTCATCAATTTAATGATGCAATCATCCTTGCCAGGTGGGAGACCCTTTGCTGTCACTCTATCAGATTTTCTTCTGATCTTCCTGAAGCCCTTTCCCCCCACCTTCTTTCTGGCTTATTCTTTTCACATTGACATGGGTTGTTTGTTTTTTCATGCTCCTTTTCCCCTCAGGGTAGTCTGTGACCCTACTATTTATCTTTCTGTATTTTCATTTTTCTTTGTGTTTTTTCCTCCTTTGGCATCTTTGCTTCATTGCACACCCTGCTCATGTTCCCTCTGTGCCTGATATCCCCTTCATACTTTGTGCTCTTTCATCTTTTCCTTGTAGATCACCTAGGCCTGCTCAGTAATTTATTTCAGGATTTCTAATTTCAAAAATACACCTATTTCACTTTATCTTTTTAATTAATTTTAATGTACTTCGTTAGGTGACAGCTTGAACCCATCAAATATAAACCCCTCAGCAGGAAAGAGTGGGTGAAATTACAAAATCCAATTCAGTAGAGAATGAGCAAGAAGTAGCTTCACATCTTAAACACAGGCATAGCCTTAGTAAAAGTTGTATTATTAAGTAAGATTTCTAGCTTGATCTTTGTTCTTTTCTCTTTCCTTTTTTTCTTTCTTTTTTTTTTTTTTTTTTTTTTTGAAGACAAATGGGAAAGGGAATGTGTAAATGAAATCAGTATTTTCTACCTCTCTTGGTTTTTTTTCTTGTCAGCCCAGAAGGTCACAAGGATAGAGTGGAATATAAATGACTCTGAAAATGTTTAGGTTTCATAAAATTCAAGCATGTACACTTAACATGCTGTCTTTGATTGGACTCTGCAGTCCCGAACTTCCTGAGCAAATTAGGTGCTCTGTGCTGCAGACTTGAGAAAGATTAGTGACATTTAAAAAGTGGCTATTTGGAGGGAAATACATCCTAATGATGACCATAAGTCTTTTGTGTCTATTCATGAATTCATGAGGTTGGCCTAGTGCATCAAGAATGAACTCTGGGGACAATAAACAGAAACTCAGAAATGCTGAAATATGAATTGCTAATGAGGTTCTTCAACCCAGGGCTTCTGTTGGAGTCTCTTTGCTTACCTGGCTGGTGGGTCAGGGAAGGCATTGCAAAGGATTTCACTTGGTGGAGATAAAATAGGTTAAATAAGCTTGGGGTTTTCATTTCAGCTTGATAGTTGTCATTTCAAATTCAGGCAAAGCACGCTTCAGCACACAGGAAAGTTAATTTGCTGGGTCTCTCTGAATAAGTAGTTTCCTCTTTCTAATTTGTACCTCAATATCTACTCATGTTTTTCTTCAGAAAACTTTTAATTGGTTGGATTTTCTTAGGGTAATTTGGGCTGAAGCTGAGAAGATTCAGCTCTGTGGAATTTAAGTGGCTGCAATTATGTACATAACTAATCCATCAGCCAAAAGTTGAGCGTGGATCATCAGAGGAAGGACTTATCATCTGTCTTCTGTAATTTGCTTTTTCCAATTACACAATGTCATTGTTGCAATGGATAGCATTAAACATCGATTCCTGTTCTGTCATTGCCATTTTCCCTGCTTCACTGTTCTAAATGAGGTTTGGAGTTATTGCAGCAGTGAGCGGAACTGTGAGGAACCAAAGGCGCATTAATTAATGTGTCAGCTGCTGGCTCACCCCTGCTGCAATGTGGCTCTAGAGCTGGGATGGGATGTGTTGCAGGGCAAAAGTAAAATTCTGCAGAAATTTGGAATTATTCTCCCAAACTCACATTGCTGAAGTCTGTATCAAAGCTGGGAAGAGAAACAAGTTGCTGCAGCCAGTTCATCTTTGGTTTAAGAAAGGCTCCTTCACTTGTTTGCATATTAGCTCTTCAAAGATCCTTTGCAAGGAGCCACATTTGGCCTCTTTTTATGAGAGCAGAATTCCTTCTCCCATCCTGTCCCATACCTGCAGGCTTTGTTTGCAGAGTACCTTGCATTGCACCTCCTGCAGGAGACCCAGGCCACTCTGCACGTTCCTGGGCTAAAACTCACTGCCTTTTACAGAAAATACATGGTGATGCCACATCATTAATTGTAGAAGTGGTTTCATTGCTTTCCCCTTCAGAGTTCTTGCTTTATTAGGGCCTTATTTCTTAAGCCAACAGGCCAAGAAAGGTTGGATAGTCATAGCTCCTACAGCTGGTGTGGGATTTGTGTATTGAAGCCCAGCTCTGCTGTTGGCAGTGGGCAGAGCCCAGAGGAAAGTGGTGGAAGGTGAGAAAGGTGTTCCTGTTTCAGGGGTATTACAGCCCATGCGGCAAGGGTCTCACCTCTTGTGCAACTGGATCCTTCATGTGAATTGCAAGTCCTTTTTGTTAAAGTCTGAAAAAGAACCAGTGAAAATTTACAGATGGATGAAAGGGGGGCAAGTGGGGAGAGGATTATTTTTATAAGAACAGTGAATATCTTAACTCTGCTGTGGAATGGTGTGGTGATCTTAGCAAGTTTGTAGCTCAGGTGGATACAGGTGAGCATTGTTTAAGAAGCTTGGGATGAAATTAGCTAGAAAATGAGAACATATTAACTGCGTGAAGAATCCAAATGAAATTAGCGAAATTGGTCTACCCGCCTAGGGATGACTTGGGGTGAGGGAAAGATGTGTCTGCCATCAAAATAAGTTAGTTTGTTGGATCTGCAATGGGAGAGAGGGAGGGGGAGAGGGAACTCTGCCTTGGAAATGCAGAGCAGCAGTTTGATGCTGCAGCTATGACACATCCTCCCTGGTACATGCTCTGGTGAGATGCTCCAGCACTGATGAATAATTCAGGCCCCTGAGAGGAGGCCATTAGACACTGACCCAGCACAGGCCTGGGCCCATCAATCTCTGTTTCTGAAGGAAGCTCAGGCTGCAGCAGCATCCCTTTGAAAGCACCAGCACAAGACACTTTTGATTTGCAAGCTAAAGCGGCCCTCAAGTAAGAAAATCAATTTCAACACAAAATGACACGTGGGTTTTATTAAGTCAGCATCGTCTAGCCTGCATTATTTAATAGCATGAGCTCCTCTGACCTCTGTGAAGAGTTAAGCTGCATGAGCAGAATAATGGATGCTTCAGTTTAGCTCCAGAAGTCGGTCAAGAGTTAAGGTACAGGGAGTCTGGCAAAGTGGATTTACCTTCTATTTATGTCCTGGAATAACAAGTAGGTGAAATGTAAAATCTCAGGTCCAACTAAAGTATTGTAAAGAAGATCAGGTGCTTCTTTGAGTAATCAGCTCTGTTTTCTTTGACCCACCCCTCTTTTTCCCCTCTCCAAACCCCCTCTTCTGGTAGATTTTTGGCTCTGATGAGAGTAGGAATTTTGCCAAAATCCATTTTTTCCTAATATTTTGGGACTTGTCCTAGACATGAGTACAAAGGCTGCAGTTTGGAAAGCAAATCAATGTACGTAAACACAAGGAGGAAATGGATTTTTTTTTCTTCAAACAACTATCATTTGAAGATTGCAAAGTTTATTATGAGTCCAGAAGATATTTAGAACTTTCAGAGCTCAGGAATGGAAGAGGAGTGCTGAGGATTGATCAATATCTGGGAGATATTCTCAGCTGATGTGGGAGACAGATTTTAATAACAATCCTGGTTATGTAGGATGTGTTTCCAAACTCTCTGGATTTGACTGTAAATCTTGCAGTTGATAATGCATCCTTGACAAGAATGTAATCAAAACTACTGAAAAACAATAATTTTAGCATCTCTTCTTTTTTTCTGCAGAGGAAAAAAAATGAATGTTTGAGTGTCTGTTTGGTTGGTATTTTTTTACCCTGAATTAAAGATGTGTGAAACTTTTCAGTCCAAATTTTTTTTCCCTAAAAATATTCATTTTGCTGGCTTATTTTGGCTTCAAATATGTTACCTTACAAATGAAATGCTTCAGTATATTGTTTCAAACAGGCATTTAGTTTTAACATTTTCTGTGCATTCAGGGAGTTTTAAAATTTTTTGTCACAGATTAGAAAATCTGTTCTTTCTGATGAATTTTTTTTTTTTGTATTTTTTGTTCAGCCAGGAATGTGGAAAATCAATTATTCACACAATTCTGTTTGAGTGAAGGCTTAGGTCAGGTTAGTTCTTATTTTACCCCGCCATTCCAATTATTTTCTAATATATGCAAATTCCCTTTGGCTCTCTGATAGTCTAGTCTGTCAAACCTTGGCTGCCTAATTGCATTAAAAATGAGACTCATCAGGCAAATAAGATACAGTTCTACTCTTAGCAGTTCTAATTGCTAAGAAGGCTGGAGCCATTGTTAAAGAGACCCATCTTTTGATAATATTTTTTATTTTTTTTTTCCCTACAGATAATAATATTACAGTGCACCTCATCTGCTAGGAGTAGAGGGTGATGTTACCTTTAGAACTTTCCCTACCAGAAATGTGTGAGGCTCCCAGTCCTGTGTGTGGGTGATCATGATGCCATGACCAGAAAGGCTTGGGGCCTGAGGATGGGGCTCTGAGTCACTTGTTTCCTTCAGTAGTGAAGCCATTTCCCCAGGGACTTTGGTTTTGCAAGCCCAGCTCCATCCTCTTGATTAAGGAATCCCATGACTTGCACCACAACAAGTTTTTCATTTATTTCGGATGCAATTAAAAGCAAAGAAATTTAGTCTGTAATTTGCTGGCAAGCTGCCCCCCCTCCTCCCAGCCCCCCACCATTACCCCCTAACCCTTATGCTTGTTTTCCAAATTTGGGTAATGATGAGACTCAGGGGAGATGTGAATTATAACTTGTCTGTGGCTTGGCTAATGAAAAAGGAACAGACTTTGTTTCCATCTGGACTGTGTTTTTATTTGTTTTCTCTGCTTTATTTAAAGGAAGCTGAATTCCTTAAAAAAAAATATTGCATTAGTAAATTAACCTGAGCTTGCTGGTAGTGGAGTGTGACTCCCAGGCAGTCCTTGTCCACACAAATACTTGTTGCTTACACAAAGTGTATTTGCAATAGGGGAATATCTTCAAGATGTACAGAATTGCTAGGGTTTGCTTACAGGCTTTTACATTCAGACTTTCTCTGTGATGTTTTTGCTAAATGGAGGGCTCAAAAATTCCTTCTGCTGGGAAAAGAAAAGGTGGTAAGGCAACCCTGGCTTTGGAAAAAACAGGAGATAATTTGTGTGGATAGCCAGCGCTGCAGCTGGGGAAGCTGATCACTCCCTTTTCATTTAGATACCCCAATGAGCTGAGAGCAAGAGCTGAATGCCCTTTCCAAACAGGTACAAGGGTCTGGAAAGGCCAACATCACATAAATGGGAATGGAAGCAGAGTTTGACAGGCTGACATAGTGAGGACACACAGTTAGCAGCAGCTCAGCAGTTTACACTGTTTCAGGATTGGTTTCTGACTGTGGAATACTATTCCACATATATATATACACACACACATATATGTACATCTATATATACACATATATATGTATGCATGTATGTATCTATCTTTTTTTCCAATATATTCCCTATATAAATGCATTCATTTGACATCATCCAGTTGTTCCTCAATCCCCTGCTGTGCTCCCCTGGGTGCCGAGGAGGGTCCCACATCTGCAGGGATTTCCCTGCAGGCTCCAGGAAGGCTCCTGGTGGCTTTTGGAGCCCTGCAGTGAAGTGTGAGGGCCACTTCCATCCTCCCAAAACCTCAGCACCAGCTGTAGCATCTTACTCATCTTCTGACAAAATCAGTTCGCAGCTTTGTTGTAGGAGATACAGAAGAGCACTTGGATGGATGTGTCATGTTTTTCTTCTGCTTCAAAGTGACCATCAATCTCCACGAAAGGTTTTGATATGTCCTGTCATCACGCTGCAGAAGGTTCTTACAGTTGTAGGCTTGACAGGGACGGTGTAAAAATGGAGCTGGGGTAGAAAAAAAGATACTGGAAAGGCTATGTGGAAGAAACAATTTAATATTATGTACCTAGCAAGTTGTTTCCTTCCCTGCATGAAATGCGCCTCTGGAGGACAGAACCTACCAAAAACCCTACCAAGGTCCCATTTTGAGAAATCAAAGGAGACTTTTCTGAGCAGAAAGCCAGAACACAAATTCCTTCTTCTTCACATTATTCAACCCAATTAATATTATTAGAACCTGTTGAAGAAGGCTGGTTTTGCATTTTTCTGGGCTTTACATCATCTCTTCCCATTTGCCTTGCTGGAGGTGGAGGCCATTTAACCTCCAGTTCCAAACCCACAGCACACACAGCACACCCCACACACATCAGTGAGCAATTTGTGTGTGAGGGGGCACTTTTGTTCTTTCTCAGATTGATTTTTCTTTAATCTGACACAAGATGTGCAGACAGAGAGGACGCAGCTGTTGGAGCAGCACAAAACCAAACACGTGCAGTGATGGAGAACAGCAACACATCCTGTCTGCTTGTCAGGCCGTGGTGCACGTTATGTCATATTTGCTGCCTGCTTCTCTTAGAGGAATTAAGCAAAAATATTCAGGAAGGAGCCATTTTTAACATGCTGCCATGAGAAACAACTGTGCCTGACCCTTCATTGCTATCATGTCTGTGAAGCCCCTCATGAATTAGATCACATGTGAAGCCTTTCCTTTCTGTTTTTTTTTTTTTCCATTTAATAAGGTGCAAAACAATTTGTCCCAATTCTGTAACTGATATATTTAAATGCCTTCTCTCAACTCCTGAAGCTTGCTAAAATACATATTTCAATCTTATCAGATCCTGTTACGCTGCTTCCTTCTTGACCAGATGGTGACAAAGCTTTGAGAAAGGAAATAGATTTAGGAAAGAAACAATGAGAATTGTTCCTGGTTTTGAATGATATATGGGGTTTACTTAGTTCCTACTGTTTCCTGAAAGGGCACTCTGGAGAGTAAATTACTCTGTTAATGGTCTAAAGACTTGTGCCTAAAATAGCTTCTGTCCTACTGTTAATAAATAATCTGCAAACATGTCACACTTCTCAGCTTTTCATTATTTTAGGGAGAATTCAGGCTTTTCACAGTCCTGTCCCTGGGTGTGCATTTACTTCTATTTATCTTCCCTTGTACTCCAATAAATAGAACTTTTCTCCCATACTCTAATTCAATGAAAAGATTTGTGTTGGTCATGTTCATAAGCTTTTCTTTTTAAAAAAACTCCAAACCCGTAATCAGCTGTTCCTCAAAGTAGCATGGGCCTTTTTGTTGGTTTTTTTTTTGTGTGTGTTTTGGGTTTTTTAATTCTTTTTTTGTTTATTTTTTAATTTATTTTGGTTAACAAGCCTGAGAAGGATTAAAAAGAAAAGTTCTTTGGGGGTGAAGTCACAGGACCATCTCAGGCTCTCAGTTTCTGCACCTTGATGAAATGAATTGGTGTATGGGAGCCACATGTCCCATGGCAAGCGCATACTGGGTGAACTAAGATCAAACTGCTGTCACTTTTTGGCTTACAAACAATCCAGAATTTGCTGACACTGAAAAAAAATGAACAGGCTGAAAGCACAAGGAAGAAAGGGGATTATTTTGATCTGAGGATGCTTCTTCTTGGAATGTACAAACAGTACAGATGACAACACCTTACGGCTAAAGCGGCTTTTTGACGCTGGTGTGGACTGAGTGATGTTCCCCTGTTCCACTGCGGTCCTGGCTGTGTAGCTACCCTAGAAAAATGGGGTTTGGCTTCAAAGAGCTCTTTCATTTCTCTTCTCCTCTCATCTCTGCTCATTCCCCTTTCATAATCCTGGTTTATTCCTCTTGCACTGTCCCAGCCCTTTGTGGCACCTGCAGACCTGGGAGGGAGATGAGACAGAGAGATGGTTCCACTTCTTAATATTCTTTATTCCTGCCTCCCCAGGCAAGTCACATCCATCCCCTGTGGGGTGTCAGAGTGGAAAAACCACTCTGGGATGGCCTTGGTGGCTCCGTGTGGTGAATTTGGGGGTGGTGAATCCCTGGCTGCATTTCCTCCCCATATCTCAGGGCTGCACTATATAGCGTTCACGTGAAAAACAAGTGTGTTTCCTCACCTTGTTATCCTTCAAAATATTTCTCATCTGACAGCATTTAGGAGCTGATTGTCTTGAGCATTTTGAGGCACTGGGCACGGATTACTCACCGGTTGCAGTTTGCTTCAAAGTTTCTTAATGGAGACAGAAAACCTTTTATCTGAAGAGACCTGAAAGTGCTTTGCAAATAGCAATTAACCTCCGTGCCATTCCAGTCAGTTGTCAGCTGTTAATCTTGTAAGCTCTCTCCTGACTACTTTGCTGCGTGTTTTTGGTGCCTGAACCTGGATTTAACACAGGAGATGTTGCCACGGTGTTTGTTAAAATCTTTTCTTGACGCAGGGATAAGCTGGAAGTTTGGAGGTCATTTTGGTTTATAGTGTAAAGGGAAAAAGGAAAGCTTTGTGGATCCCAGGTGGATTCTGAGTGGAGAAGGGAAAGGATAAGTCATTATTTGGCGTTCCCCACCCCCAGATCCAGTATATTAAAGGTTTTTTAGGGCTTTGCTGCGCAGAGCTGAGATTGATCGCTGCAGTTGAGGCTTGCAAATCTCTCAGGATGCCCTGGCTCAAAGCAAGCATCTCTCCTGGCAAAATATTTTAACCTGATCAATAACTGCTCCTTTTGTTTATAATTTAATTACACTGTGAACAGTGGAAACAGGCAGTGGAGAGTTGATCTGATAGCTGCAGGTCTCTTCCTGCTCTGCCTTTGAGGAATGAGGTCAGACCCTAAGAACTGTTGGGCTTTGGTCGTGTTTGCTGCCATCCTGCGTTCCACCAAAACCATCAGCTGCGCCAGGATAAAATTGGGTTAATCTGTGGCCAGCCAGCCTCCCAATGTGCACATCTCCCTGACGTGCATTTATTAGCTGGAAGGGCTGCAATAACTCTCCTGCCTCAGTTTTATTAACACTAAAATGCTGTGTCATGTTGAGCAATCGCTGAGCCTCTCTGCGCCTCAGTTTTTCAGTCCCAAAGGAGTGAAACAATATTAACCTGCTGTTCAGGGGTGATGCAAAGGTGAGTTGCTATCTGCAAAGTATTTATAGATTCACAGGTGGAAAGTGCTTTTTTCCTGTCACAAGCTTAGCCACAGAATGCCCCAGTTTTAAAATCTCATTTAAACAAAAAAAGGTAGGTTTTTCTCTGTAGTTTTCAGGCTGCAAGGAGGTAGATATTTATGCCATACTAAAATAAATTAACTGGGTATTCAGGTAGTGAAGGGGTATCAAGGGATATCCTTGACTCTGGACCTCTAATGTATTTTCATTTTCCTCAGTACTCTAGAGACCTTTTCCTTCACTAAAGTTTATAACAGAAATGGGAAGAGTTTGGTGCTGATAGTGGATTTAGGAGAAATACTAAGTTAAAGTGGAAAGCTGATGCTTCTGAAATAGGATTACTAGAAATCAGGGGAACTTGTACTGTTTAGTGCACTCTAATGTGGGCAATTTAATTACAGTTGCTGAGTGGCAAAGGTGAGAAGAAAAGCTGGTGGTGTTGATGACAGGTTAAATACCTGGGGATGGCACTCGCAGTGTTCACAAAAGCCAGCCCTGCTCTAAGCAGCTCCTGTTTTCCTCCAAATATTTAAATGCAAGCTGTAACACTAATGGCTGTTTGTGCTCCGTTCCTGTCGCTGCTTATCCAGCAGGTAAAATACACAAGGTCACTGAGCTGGGCCTTTTGCCAAGGAAGTAAAATTGCAAAATCTTTATTAAAGAAGAGGAAACACCGAGAGCAATGTGTCTCTGGGAACGGATTACATTTTCTTCTAATTATCCAGAAATATGAAAGCTGTGTGCAAGGGAATTACTGCAAGAATTAGCATGAGATTATGTATTCGCCCATTTTAGAGAGGGCCAAACTTACAAAGCAACCGTGATCTGCTTATGGACTGGTGCCACCAGGGACTGAGCTGCAGCACAGTTGTTTGGGGGCTGGTTCTGGCAAGGTCTGATTTAGCAGCTTGTCCTCTGTGCTGAGCTCAGCCTAAGAGGGTGAGCAGCATCCTCTGTGGATGTGAGCTGCTCCCTGAGCAGGGCTGCTCCTCCAGGCCTTCAGGCAGTCATGCACAGGTGGTACAAGCTCATGCCTTTTTGAACCAGAGGGAGCCTTTGATGCTCACAAGGTGCATATTTTAGAGATTTCTATTCTGTCATACACTCAGCAGATACCATAAAGGGCTGGTGAGGAATTGGGTGTCCAATATGGGTAGACTGCAATGAGAGAACTGAGGCTGCAAACTTACTTAAATCAGATACTTTGCTTTAAAAACATCTCAAAAGGAAACAAATGCCCGCAAATTTCACTTCCTACTTGTTTTCAAGGGGTGACAATGAGCTATTCCTTCAAGATTTTTAAAATCATCATGTCCTTGCTCATTTTTGGTGTTTTCTGTATATAAATAGCTCAAGAATTCAGGAGCAGACAAATTTGCAGACATCACCTGGTACCACTGCCACTCACTAGCCTCTCGTCAGTACTTTTTTTTTTTTTTTTTTGCTGTAGGTGCAGATTTGCTTTGATTTTGCCATTCTTGTAAGGACTTTGTGTCAGCAGGAGGCCCTCAGAGGGAACATTCCTCTCCCAGCCTCACTGGAGTTTGCTCTCTCTTGGTTGGGATGCTCGTCTCGGAACACAGCTGCAGTTATATGGAAAATGGTTCTCTCTGCACAGATATTCATGAATTAAATCTTGCATATGCAATAACAAGTTTTAACTTCTAGACAGGGTATTTCATTCCCCAGGGTTTCATAACCCTGTAGCACAGGTGCAAGAATTGGTTCATTTCTTAGGGAAATTCAGTCACCTCAGGGAAACATTATGTGTTACCTGCTAAATCCATCTCTCCAGTTTCTTATTCTGAGCTGACTCTGGGCTTTGCAAATGCACAAGCATTTCCTTCCTGTGTAGCTTTACATTATCCATTGAAAATGAATTATGCCTTCAACCCCCCTAATTCACTTACTCTATTGCCAAAGTTGCCTTATTGAATATTATGATCTTCTGTGTGTTCATGTTTTAATTTGCATTTGATTAAGATCCCCAGACCTTGTAGACTGACCTTGATCATCCTTGGGAGAAGAAAAAAAATGGCAACCACAAAAGGACAGCAGTACACAAACACATGCATACATGTGTATTACAACTTAAGCTGTGAGGTTTTTTTTATTCATTTGAAGAAGAAAAAGGTCTCCATGTTTTAACATAAACACACTTATGTAGCTTGTTTTATAATGTGCCCCCATTTGAGGTTGTGCTTCTGCCAGAATCTTTGCCTCTCTAACACTCAGTTGCAGAGGCTTGAATTCTTCAGCCCATCTCATGTTTGATTCTGCTGTGGACACTTTGTCTACTCTCTCCTGTGCTTCAGTATTTTAGTGCCTGTGGTTTAGAATTTCCCTCCAGTTCTAGCCCTAGTGAAGTCAAGCACAACTTTTCCTTTCCAAAAGGGAAAATGTGGTTGCAGTTTTACTGGTGATGGCAAAATAACAGTGCTTCAGCTCTTACTGGTGATGTTTCCCAGAGTCACAACAGAGTATGGGAAGAACTGAGCAGTTTGTTTGGACTGCAAGCAACCTTTTCCCTCCATTTTTCCAAATGTAAGTGCTCTGTCCATGGTATTGCAATACTTGTGGTGAGCAAATGTGACTGTCCACAAACTGAAACAAATAAACAGATTTATTCCTGGAGGATTGTAGGATTGCCAACTAAGATTTTCCTGAGCACTTTACAGCCCAAATAACATCACCTGCTCATGAAGTAAGTACACCTGTGTGGCATTCATCTGGGGTTTTCTCACTCCATGAGTTGCCTGTGATCAGATTGTGATTTAAGAACCCATTTTTTTATGGATTGCTGCCTAGCCAAAATTTCCAGGCAAGTGTGTTTGAGCAAGTTTCAAAGTTCTGCTTGTAAAAGAATTCTGTGATTTCTTATTTACATAGCAGGTCTGAATTCCCTTATCCCTTCAACAGTCATTCAGTCAACCATTCCTTATGCTTTATTTCTTTATTCTTCCTGCACAGCTTTTCTAAACTGCAGGTGAGCTTTCTTCTCTTGATAAAATAATTTCAGTTTTAAAATAAAGCCCAGCTAGCCCATGGATCTTGTTTTTTGCTTTTTGTCTAAATACAGCCTGGCTTGTATAAACACTTGCAGAACACATAAAGTGACAAATGCTGGATCAAAACATAGGTCAGAACTCATGCAAGCAATGCTGGATGCCTTTTCTTCTGCAAAGACTGTGGTGGATTTGGGCCTGCCAAGGCACAAAAAGAAAAAAAAAATCAACAAAATTTGTTCCCCCTGCAGAGGATGGATATCTCTGTATATAATTCTTGGAGAAAACCCAGCTCCACACAAAAGCCCGAATTATTTCTTTCTTTTTTTAATGTTCTTTTTCTAACAACTAAAAAATAACTGAACTGTGCTGTCCATCCCAGGCAATGGATAAACAACAGCTTTCCCTGAGATGAACCTCTTTGACTTGATGACTGAACACAGATTTTGAGATCCTGGAATGGCAGGAACACATCAATTCTTTGCTTGCTCATGGTTATTAATTTATCAGCAATTTATTTCAGGAGGATGAAAGACTTGCTATTTTTTTCTGTCTCTTGCAGACACGTGACTGAGACAGGTTATAGATGGATTATGGAAGGATTATGGAAAAGATGAGTTGTTTGGCTCCATTTTGACACCTTGCTGTGCTTTTTATTAAAACATATTTCTAATAAAATGCAAAGAGGCATTTACATCAGCTGAGAGTTTGACCCAGGGACCTTGTAGCTTTTTGTGGAGACACTGCCCTCATATAAATAGCTGTTTGTTCGTGCTCTTGCTCTATTCATTATGGTTGAAGTCTGAGCTCATGTCTGTTTCTTAACGCACAAAAAGTCTATAAATTCAGCAGAGCTTGAGTCATTCGTGAGTTTCATTAAATCAGATGTTACATTATGATAAGCCTGGACAATATGAATGTTAGCTTTTTGAGATCCTATCTCAAGAAAAAAAGACACTCTAGCTATTTTGAGCTTTGCAATTAACCACAAATGTAAATCCTCACTGTTAGAGAAAATACAATATATCCCATTACCAAAAGGCAGCAAATGGGATTTAGCTTGTGTTAGAGAAGACATGCTGTCGTTTTTGTTTTTCATTACCAGAATAATTGTAGCAGATTTATTTAACCAATCATTCATCAGCTAGTTTACAAAGGCTCCTGGGGCTGCTGCAGTTGTTGGACAGTTGACAGAATTATTTAGCTGATAAATACAAAAGATAATTTGATTCAAGTATGATTTCTGTGGGGCTGAGAATAACACAGCGGTTGTTGTGTCTCCCTTTGGATTCAAAGAGGATGCAGAATTAGATCTTGGAATACGAGTTGGTTTCACAGTTGGCCTCTGGAAATATCCTGCTCTTTTAAAAATAATTTTAGTCATTAGTTCTGTTTGTAATTAAATAAATATAGCTACATTTTGCACTAATTATGCCCTCAGTCCAATAAAGCACTTAACAGGTGTATGACTTTAGAACGTGAATAATCCTGCTGGCTCGATCTGTGCATAACAGCTTGGTTCATCAAAACACAATAACTGCTTTAGTCTCACTAGAAGCAGTAAGTTTTAGGTGTGTACTTGAAATTAAGCATGTGTTCAATTGCTTTGCCTGGCTGGTAATGAAAAATTGCCTGTTAAATTAGCTGCACATTGGAAAGCTTTACTGGATCCGAGGCTGTTGGAGTAAGGCTTGGAGAGCCACTTATTTATAATTTACTCTGTGGTACAAATGACCTGGTATAAGTGCTGCAATTTAGTGTTAGGACTGATTGTTGTGGCACTTAGGGTCCTCAGTAAGATTTTTGCTTGTGGACCTGGTGAATTAGAAGAAGGCAAGAAGATTGGTCAGAAGTCTGGAATATGTAGCA
Source organism: Calcarius lapponicus (assembly GCA_039654755.1). Lineage (NCBI taxonomy): Eukaryota > Metazoa > Chordata > Aves > Passeriformes > Fringillidae > Calcarius > Calcarius lapponicus. The sequence continues at coordinate 5,826,464 of CM077473.1, read as the reverse complement.
GGACAGTGTCCCCATGGGTGACAACTAAAATCAGTCCTGCTCTGGGGAGACCTGAGACTTTGGCTTGTGATTCCTGAGCCCGGAAAAAAGTTTTACTGATGAATATCTGAACAGTTCCCATGTCAGTGGTTTTATCATTAAAGAAAGAGTGTGAATATTTCTGATCTCTTTTCTCCCTTTTTACAAAGGAAATCTCACTGGAAATAAATGAAATGCGACACGAGCAGAGTGTAGACTGATTTTCTTAGCCAGGCAAATGTTTAATATTTATTTTATTTGTCTTGTTGGAATCTTACCTCCCAATTGCAGAGGTAATCTGTTTTACATGGATTAAAATGAAAATTTATACTGACATGATTTCCTGACAAGGGTCAAACAACTCAAGGGCCACAATAATACTGCAAAGTACTACTATTTTTTTTTTCTTCTCAAAAAGCCACACTACCCAAATGAGTTGGAATGTGCTGAACAGAAGAAAATGGTGCAAAATAATTTCCTTTTCCAAAGCTGCTCTTTTGTAAGTTGCTGTGAAGGGAATCTAACAGACATAATCCACTCTAGTGAAGTGTGTAATGAAAAATCCTTCTCTTAAAATCTTAAACTCTTACCTGGACTTTGCATTCTCAAGTCTTCCGTGTGTTAAACCTCTTCATTTAGCAAGCAGAGAACAAGTGTCACATTTTCATGTAGGAATCAGCCATGGAAATCTACCAAGGCTATGGCAGAGGTGGAGCAGAAGATCTGTTGTCATTCACCCTGTGAATCTTTTTCCCACTGCTGCATTAACAAAAACCTGAGAAAATCATTCCAGGTTTTCCATGCCTCCCTCCCTGCTCAGAGCAGAGATTTAATTACCTATAATATCTTCCTTTGGCCTCTACATGTTTTCCTCTGCAAGATCTGCTGTTTGTCCAGCTCCAACCCAAATTTAGGTTTCAGTATTTCACCATTTGGGAGCAAGAATTATTATTTTGTTTCTTTGTTTTGTTTAGTTTTGGGTTTTTTTCTTCCTCCTTCTCCTTTCCTCCCTGATGAGATGGAAGAGCCTGTGATCTGCAATCCAAGACACCAGTATTTTCTAGGCTGGCTTACATCAGTACATCATTATTATTATCATTATTATGCTCCCCTTCTCCCCCTCCCCCTTATTAATTTATTTATTTTATTGCTGGTGTTAAATGGTTTTGTCAAAAGCAACTCTTTACAGACCATTAATGCCAGAGCAGATGATTGTTTTCCACCAGCCCTCATGAATAATTCAAGCTGCCAGCTCACAGCCCCGTCCTCAGCACCCAGGGCTCTTCTGAGGGTTATTAAAGGTAACAGTGGTGATGAGTCTCATCCCTGGGCAGGATGTGCTCATTATTCCTCAGGAGCAACTCTGTCTTCAAGCAAATTTCACCTCCTGCTTTCCTCTCCCCCTTCTGCTGCTTCTGATGATGCTACTACAGCTTTTGAGTTTCCCTTGTGCAGTTGAGGAATGTGATAAATACCTTGGGACAAGTGGAAGGAAAATGGTGAGAGGAGTGCTCAACAAGCAAGCTGCTTTTATTTTTTCCCCTGTTCCTCTTTCCAAACTCATTTATTTCACCAGTTCTCATGCTCCTTGCGTGCTGGCTCTCTGCAAGCACTTGAATGAACATGTTTTCTGGCAGAAATATTCTGGGATTTGGGGAATGATAAGACTGGAATATTAAAGCAATAAAAACTGTATGCATATTCATATACCAGGAACTTGATTATTAATTCTGATAATCTGTTCTCAGCTGTGTTTACAATGGTGGTGAAATCTTATAAGTAAATTGTGAGGTTAGTTCTGAAGCTGGCAATTGGTCTTACTCATGCCAGTCACAGAAGAGAACTGGGAAAATACTTGGAAACCAGCCTGTTCTCTTGGATTCACCAGTATTCAAAACAACCATGAAACATCTAGGCTGTCCAAAATGGTATTAATGTCAGAGTATGGCAATAATATCATAGTTTTTTGTTTTCTTTGCCTTGAAAGGTGATTCCGTATTAGATATTCTGAGGTTTATGAATATATTTGTATAAAAATACAGTAACAGCCCCTAGGCTTCTGCACAGCTGAGCTGCAGGTGGCTCACAGTCCAGCCAACTGCTTGCAATTTTAGCAGGCAAGTGGAGTTTAGTCCCCCTCAAGTCCTGAGGGAAGCTGTTGCTCTGGGCTCTTTGGATGATAAACAGTGCATTTCTATTATAATGTGCATGGCATAATTACCAATTGCTTGATATGGTTCTGTAGGTTACTGGAATGGATTGCAAAGATGGAAATTTTTTGTATACGTTTGTGATGTTAGTGTACTGCTTTTGATTTTTTTTTAAATGAATGTGGATTGTTTTTTTAAAAAAATCCAAAACCTCCATTATTCCTGCATTTGCTGGAAAGCCTTTCAAACACTGGGAAATATCAAAGGCAGTATTATCCAAGGAGCCAACTAAAGGAAGAAATCTTTTAATAGCTGACCATAAATTTTCCAGTTAAACCCATATTTTTCTCAACTTCCCAACCTACTTAGAATGAATACATTGCCCCTGGGGACTGGTACAATGCCTGCCACTGATCACATCTCCTTCATCAACCCTGTTCTGGTGATGAGGAAGGACTGGTGTCCTTTCACACCCTTCTGAGAAAGCTAAATGTCTCCTTTCCCTCAATCTATTCAGTTTATTGAGGAGGAGGTTAAGAGGTGATTTGATCCACTAATAGATTGTAGACAGCTCCATTAATCTCCAGGTGGGAAGGAAAGCATGTAAGGAGATCCAGTGGTAGGAAGGTAAAGCTGCCTCGAGTCGAGCTCTGCTGTTTTTGACACTGAAGGTAATTTAACAACTCACCCAGGTCTGCTTGTGGATTGTCCCTCCTCCCTGTAAAACACACTGGCTTGAGCAACAGCTGTGATTTTGGTAGAGAAAGGACTGGGTGGAGTTTGCTGGCTTCTGTTCTTCCAGGGAACAAGAGAACAGAGGGCTGGAGAGGGACTTTTCACAAGGACACGTGGAGGTGGGACAAGGGGGAGTGGCCTTAAGCTGAGACCGGGCAATTTAGATCCAAAATTAGAAAGAAATTCTTTACTGTGAAGGTGGTGAGGCACTGGACCACATTGTCCAGAGAGGTTGTGGGCTCCTTACCAATGGAGGTGTCCAAGGCCAGGTTGGATGGGGCTTTGAGCAGCCTGGCCTAGCACAAGATGTCTCTGCCCATGGCAAGGGGTTGGAACCAGATGATTTTTTAGGCTCCTTCCAACCCAAACCGTTCTGTGACTCTGTGATTTTATGAACACATTTCCTTCTGGCCTAAAAATCTGTGAAGGGAGAGAGAAACCCCCACACCCACCCATCTCCCAAGTTTTCAGTACTTAAATGTGAGGGAAAAGACATGGTATTATGATATTGTGGGTCCAAAGAACAACAAGCACAATATACCAGTACAACTTAAAACTAACTCGAAATATAAACATGGACCTAAAATATCTTTGTTTGCTCATCCTAATGATTCAGAACTCTGTAAGAAAGTAGAGAGCATTTTTGTTATGGTCTCGTTCTATAATTTTCAGGCTGTGATGCTGTTTCATTTGTCTTAGGAGGGGGCATTGGGGAACCACGTTAATGAAAGCAGAACTCCTTGCATGAATGCAATAGTCAATATTTTTTTTCCTTGTGAGCAAGACCAACACTGCCTGTTGGAAAATTAACTGTTGTTAATTTTCCTGGTGGTTCTGCTGCAGCAGAAAGTGTGGCTGATAACTGCTTATGTAAAGAAGTAATGATTATATGCTTTCTTTAATTATTTTTCCCCCTTCCAAGATAAACTGAGGCCTGAGTAAGAGAAGGCCACAGAAAAAACAATTCTACCACTGTTCCACAAAGGTTCAACTCTTGCTTCTTTTGCTAAGCATATCAATGAGGAGGTGCCATTCAAGCCCATATTCCTAATTACTGGGGCTTTAGCAACAAGGCTGACTGAACTAACTTTAGGTAGCCAGAACTTGGAAGACAGGTTTTATTGATACGGATCTGCCCAACAAGCAGGTTGGGAACACACATGGGAAATGGTTCATTTCTCTTTCTAATCCCCCCAGGCTCCTGTTTCCTGAAAAAAACACCTTCAGATTCTTTGTTTGATACGTGTGCCACAGCTGACTGCTCTTTCCCCTTCAAAGCATGTAGGACAGGGCACTTATTGCAGTGGTGTTATTCTGCACTGTGTCATGTTTTTGATGAAATTGGTTAGTAGGAGGTGACTGAGGCTTCACCCTCCCCAGGCTGCCCCAGATAATCCTCTTTGGTTTTGATGTCTGTTTTCCTTGAGTACGAAACAAGTTGTTATGCTCCTCAAAATGGATTCTCTGCATATTCTGATTCGTTTCAAGGTCACCTGGAGGATATTTGCAGCAGCATTTGATGGAGATTAGGCTCTAAAGGCAGGACTGAAGAGCAGTTGATAAGGGTTGAAAAACATTAAATTTGTTCACTTGCTAAAAGCATAAAATCACAAGGTTAAACTTGATTGTGTTCTGTTAACTTGGGACAATGCTTCTGCACAAATGTCAAGTGACGTGAATATTAATAAACCTTTACTTTAGGAGTATTTTCATCCTCAAAGTGCCTTTCTGTGATAACAAACAAAACTATTTGTAAACTCTAGGAGCTGGGAATGATGGGCAGATTACAAAGCAGCAGTTTGCTTAAGAAAAAACCCAAAAAACTATAAAGCTTGGATTTTAATTTGCAAGATTGAGTGCCTTAGAGCGCTTTCATGCCTCAGACTTTGGCCAACACAGTGAGAATCAATCCTTCTCAAAGATCTGTAACATCTCTAATTAGAATTTCAGGAGTGCAGGTACTAATGAACAGTAAAATGGCACACGCAGGAAAACCAGGATTTTAGGGTTTGGGCTTTCTTGTAAGATTTTTAATCTCTGAAATATTCATAAAAAATAGCTGTAATTCTTTAAATTGTATTAGCCGGTTTAATACTTGCATTCCCACTGTGAGTTGGTCAGGAGTTGTATCCACCTCCTAAGATCCACCTTCATCCATACTTATTCCATGCTCTGCTCTTGAACATGTACTGATTCATCTTAGCCTGTTACAGGCAAAAAAGATTAATGGAAACAGTTCAAATATAGGCTGAGGTTTAAACTAGAAGTGTCCTCAAAACCTGGGATTTTCAGGTCTGTTTTCCCCTTCTGAAAAACCCATCAGTGCTGCTGATGAGGATCATGTGAAGTTGGTGTGAAAAAATCTGTGAAAAGCCTCAGTTTGTCCCAAGCAAGTCCTGAACCTTGGTGCAAACCTGGGGAGATTTATGGTTTCAAGATGAAATCAGGTAATGCTGAAATTCTCTTGGGGTTTCAATACCAGGTGAAATATGTTGTTTATTCTTAGGTTTTCCTTTGAACTTGGTGTTTGAACTCCTAAAAAGAGATTATTTTGGGGGGTGCAAATTACTGCCAGATGGCAAAGGATAAGTGTCTGACAACTCTTCCATCCTGTAAACATTTAGTCTAGGTGAGGTTCTGGAATTGGAGGGTGGAAAAGACTGCAGGGAGGGCTGGAACTTTGCATGACATTCCTGTCATTGTTTTTCGAGATGGCTGAACTGGCTCAGGCTACCAAAGGGTTGATGAAAACTAAGAACATTCAGAAAATAAATAGTGTTTGATTTATTTCACAGCAAAGTGCCAAGAGCTGCAACCCGCACTGCTTTGCTCCGTGAAATGTTATGTGGCAACAAGTTCCACTCCAAAAATAAAGATTTGTGTAGAAATGTGCTCTTTTAAAATACTTTAAATCTGTGGCTGGGTAAATTTAAGGGTCTTTAGCCACACTTGTTCCTAGAAAACGTCACAATTAGTGAAAATACAAGAACAGAACGGACTCAAGATGTTGAGCATGGAACAGAACTTAATCCAGCTGTTTGAGTTGTGTGAGGATGGGGCTGTGCTTAATTTTGTTAGTGTTACATGCTTGTGAGTCTGCTGTCTTTAAATGCTCACACTGGAACTGGCTTTATGGCACAGATTAGATCTTCAGATTTCTCTTTTCTTCCAAGTTATGAGGCATGAAAATGAGGAAGAAAAGGAAAAAATCAGTGATTTCTTCTTTTTCTGTGCCACAGTCTTCCTCTCTGCATAGTTTTCTAGTGAATCATTGGCCTTTTTTGTGTCTACACAATTATAGAAATCCTGTGAAGGTCCTAGGTGAAATTATTTTATTGTAATGGATGTTTGGAACTTTTTTGTGGAGTTCAGTCCCTTTTATGTCAAACTAGGCAGCACCTATTAAGCTCCAAAGCTTATTCCAGCTGGACTTCTTCACTAGGTTGTCTGGCTTGCTGGAACAGAAGATGCTTTAGATAAGTGCATGAGTCCAGAAGTAAAAAGCATTGCAACATCCTAAAAAAAAAAAGAAAAAGAGGAAGAAGTTCTCAAACTTCATGCTTCTGACCTGACTGGAAAGGTATCTCATGGAAACCTGGACTGGGTTATTGGTTGGATTCAGTTCAGCAGCTGTGCACAGCTCTTCTTCACCTGCCATCTGAACTAGTGCTTTCAAGGACTCTGATAAATCTCCCTTGCTAGATTGCTGCCTGAAGGAAGAGCCTTGGATGAAAATCCCCAGAGTCTGGGAAGCAATGAAAAATACATATCGGTCCAGATACTTCTTCCACAATAACTCTGTATTTTTTTTCAGTACATAAAGACAATTCTAGACACACACACATTCATTTTCCATTTACAGTTTCAAGATGAACTCCAACACCATGGGAACATTATCTTTTTTTGAAATGTATGTAACACTGATGTACAGGACGTGACCAATGTGGTTCCATCCGCATCATGGCGCAGTTTAAACCATAAAAAATTTTGGGCCACCTGCCACGAAAAACTTCAGCTTGTGGCTTGACTGCTGGGGAGAAATTTCACAGGTCCCATGGAAAGCAAAGCATGAAAATATAGTGTGGGACTGGAGCAGCTTTTGGGAGGGAGAATGTGCCTTGCAAAGTCAGGGCTGCAGAGAGTATTTCGTGTCTTTGGCAAATGTGGCGCGCAGGATCTGAACCATTAATCAAACTCTGACAGCCAGCTCGGGGAAGCAGAGTGTCAGATGGAGGGAGGGCTTGCAGAGCCCCATCCAAATGGCATCTGGGGGAAAAGAAGAGGGGGGGGGGAAAAACAATGAAAGGAATGTTGATGGTGCTGGAATGATTTTGCTTACGTTTATTTTAAAGGTTTGGAAATTTATATTGATCTGAGTAGGAGCTGGTGCTGGGGGGGAGTTAAATCAGCGTTCCCTGTTGCTTTGTCAGGTTTGATTTATGCTGGGCATTTGACAACCACTCAGTTCAGAAACCTTTCAGAACCTTCTTTTCAACTTCCTAAGCAAAGCAAATGAGTTTTTTGAAAAAAAAAAAAAAAAAAGGCAAAATAAGAAAAAAATAACCCACCCCGAAAAAACAACAAAACCCCCTTTTCCTGAACTAAATTTAGAGATTTCTGCACATCTGGTGATGCTAATGTCTCTGTGATGAGTGTCCAGATGTCTACTTAGAGAAGGTGGAAGTGTATTCAGCTTGTTTATGTATAGTATTTGCTGACTTCAATTTTGGCAATCTGTGTAATAGCTGCTTTTGTTAAAATAACAAAATGGTTTTGTCTCCAGTTTCCCCTCCTTTTTAATATTCTCTCTTTCATGGAATTCAAATATTGCATGAGGAAAGAAAGATTCTTTTATTGCATTTATTATATATGAAAATTGAAAAGATAATCTGGTTTATTGCCATTATGAATTTATGTATATGTCAGAAAATGCAGAGTTGACCCTTTTGAAATCCATGTTTTTTCTGCTCCATTTCTTTTGGGAGGAGTCCATCCTTGGTTTTCCCAGAGATGAGAGGTACATGTAGTCACTGATGTGAAAAAAGAGGTTTTAAATCTTGTGGTGTTACTGGAAATTAACAGAAAGTCATTAGCATCACTGGGGTTTTGTTTAATTTTCAGCAATGCCACAGAGGCAGGCTGATCATCAGTAGAGTAATATTTACATAGCTCTGCTGGAGACCCGCAGCTAAGAAATGTCCTGAGGTTTCTGGTGGGGTTTTTATTTCCTTTTTTTTTTCTTTCTTCTGATGTACTACCGATTGCCTTCTATCACCAAAAATATTGCTTACCTCTTGCCCATCTAGGATATATTCTATATATCTAGAGACATATATCATTAATATTGGGACTGTTTATCAGAACTGCTTTTAGCATGTTCCCAAATCTGCAGGCACATGCAATACTCACTTTTATAGAGAACATTTGTTAGGGAAGTGAAATGTTGTCTGTGTTTTGGGATGGGATCTTCAGGAAGAGCTGTTGGACAGTACCATGAGGTACCCTCTCTGAAGCTCAGTTCATGGATGTTGCACTGAGCAGTTGCATTTTACAACCTATTTTGGAATCCCTTTCCAGGACAGAGTGGTCTAAAATCCACCAATTTGGTGCTACAACAGCTTCAGTGAGATGAGTACAGCGAAAGGACTTGCCATGGACATTCAACCATTTTAAACACCTTTGGAGGCTCTTGGTGGGCTTGGTTTGTAGCTGGAGTTTTCAGTTCCACATGTGCAGTGTGGAAGCCTGTTGCCATGAGTCACAGTCATTATCCTAAGGGGCAGAATTGGAAAATTGCAGTGCAATCTGCAGCCCTGCTGCAGACACAGAGATTGCAGCCAGGCTGCTGCTTCTCTGGAAAAATTGGCTGGACGATAGAAAAAAAAGTCCTATAGACCTCAACCACTTCTGTTCCCTAAGGAAATGAGCTCCTCTTGGTAAGACAGCAGCAGAACATAAGATGTATAGAAAAATCTTTAAGAGATTAGACAGGCTAAACTCTGTCATAGACAATCTTTAAAACAAAGACAAAAGAGGAAAAAAAATAGGAAAAAAAAAAGAGGCTGAACTTCCAGTTACCTCTTGTGTGAAAAAACAGCCAACTTAGCCAAGTCAACAGTGAACTCTGTCTGCTCTTCCCCTGCTGAAAAATTCAGGCTTGTGTCAGGGATGTTTCTGGAGCGCAGTGCCTGTGCAGAGGGTTGCATTGGCAGGTAACACAATCCCTCAGCTACAACGGGCTCTTCCTTCCAAGGCATTTTAATTTTTACAGCTCGAGTGCTCTGAGGGTGCCAAAATAATCAGGGCTTTGCATTTCATGTTCTTGCCATATACAGCCTGGGATCTGATTGCTAATCCCTCAAGGTGGCAGTAGCTTAATTAAAGCTATGCATTGGAGAGGAGATAATTGTAATGTCCTTTGAGTGGCTGCTCCTAATTTACGCCGTGTACAGCCTGATACAGTCATCTATAATGTATCAAAGGTCCACGCTAGATTTTAATGTAAAGCTGTGTAAGATAAATGAACAGTACATGCGGCAGGTGCTCAGTACATGCATTTAGATTAAGCCCTGCTCATTGAGGTGGTGATTAGATGAGTTATGTCAGGGAATTGTAACTGCTTCAGTGGATGAGGAAAAGGTTGTTTCTGAGAGCTCATTTTAACGGTGTAGCTGGCACATAATTCAGATATCAAACAATAAGTGAGAGCAGGAAGGGTGCAGAGTGCAGTGCTGAGCCCCGTGGACAATGCGCACACAAATAGAACTTCTAAGGCAGCTAAAAAGCTGTCTGAGTAATGCTCTCTCTGATTAGCTTTAAATACCTGGTAAAGATATTTAACTCCATCAGAAGTGAGCTGGGAGTGTTATTTGTTCAGAAATGGGGGCTCAGTCATAGTTCATTTGCTCTCCCTGTGTCTCTGCGGATGCAGGAGCATGGGGGTCAAATCCATCAGAGCAAAGGTGGGAGCACAAGGCTTGTCTTCCTCAAACAGTTTTATTAGCATTGTGTTTATCAAACTGGCAGAGCTTCTGAAAGAGATAGCTGGGACTTGCTTTTTCAGCACTGCAGAAAGATCATACAGAAAATACGCACTGGTGGTTTGATTAACTCTCCAGTAATAGATGAGAGGGTTTTGTCTGTGCTGTTTTCTCCAGCTGGGCTGGGGCAAGCACTGGTTCAGAGGATTTGGGGGGCACTGACAGGCCATGCCCTTCTCTGTACACCTTGGGGCTGGGGAGAGAAGGGGATGAGGCAGCTCTAAAGAGTAGAGAACTTGAGGGCAGAGAGAGGGCTCATAGCAAGGATTCCTCAAAGGAAAATAGGATAAAAGTGGAATGAGAGCTGTGCATGTGTAATGAGCAGCTGTTTAGATCTGTTCAGCATGTACTTTTGTTTTACATCTTCAAACAGTACAGCCTGGAAATACCAGGCTCTGGCACTTGCTGCCCTCTGTGCCTGTGAACACACTCAAAATGTCAGGAATGTGCAGCTAGGTGTTCACAGGAGCCTCTCTTACCAGAACCTGGTTCTTGAAGCTTTTTTAATTCCAGCAAGTACAATAACATGCTGTGAGGTTTTGCAGCCGCTCTTGCTGCATTAGCCATTTTCACCTTTATCTTTTCTCTTAAAGGTCAGTTCAGATCACAGCCCCTGTTATGCCAAGCACAGCGCAAGAAAAGGCAGAGTGGGAAAAGGGTGAGGTGTAATTCTGCAGGGTGACTCTCAGCAGGTAAAACTGGAGCCAGGCAGTGCTGTGAGGATCCAAGCTTTAAATCAAATGTACGTGAGAGGGAATATGCTTCCATCTTCTTCTGGTCAGGGATGAAAACTCCACAGAAAACACCCTCTAATAAGTTAATATTCCTGGGTTCATCTGTGTGTGATGGGAACCATGAAATACAGGAGGGTGCCATCACATTCCTACCTTCACATCAGCAATACCTACTCTATCTCCCACTGTGCACTCTATTAAACCTCACAAGCAAGACAAATACCCTGTGACAAGTGACCAATCTTCCATGTCTTGCTCCAGCCTCACGAAACAGAAGGCTCCCCTCAGCCAAGGCTCCTGGAGGGAGCATTGGAGTGGTTGTGTTCCCTTCCTCTTACAAGGAAGGCTTAGCAAACCGTGCCATCAAAGACATAACATTCAATTGACCTTTTGCTTATCTATAAACGTAAAATGAGCTGCAGAGACCCCGATTCACCGAGGAGCCGTTTCTGAGGAATTTATTTCCTTCTGCCGGCCATAAAAAATAAATTGCTCCACACAAAGAATAGGCTCAAAAAAATAGCACTGCTCGCCTATAATAAGATTATTATGAAGGAGATGTTTTTCCCTGGGCAATCACAGCCAGCCAATGTGTTATCAAATTTTTATCTTGTCAAATTGCTACGCGCTGATTGGTGTTCTAGGGAGATTTTGTGTGTTAAGCTGGCCTTCTGTAACCTTCTAGGGCCTGAGTACCTAAAAGTGGCTGGATTCAGGGATTGACTTCTATTCTTTGAAGAATGGATTATTCTTTTCTGCCTATGTCCTACTTTTAAGCCAGATTTGCGGAGCAAATCTTTACACAAAGCATTCAAAGAATAAAAAAGTAATTCTTACATGTCATATCAGTCTATTTGGACAAAGCCAGGCAAAACTGTTCTGAAAGGCAATGGGAGGATCAGGCAATAAGTCAGGATTTATCCAGCCAGTTTCTCTTTATGGAGCCCAGGACAATGAGGCTGGCTATCAATCTTGCTAGGACTGTAACTGGAGAATTTGGCTCACTCACTACCAACCTTTCATTCTGCTTTTTCAATGAAATTCATAGTGGAAAACACTCCTCCAAATGACAAATACTCCTCCTAAAAGGATAAACTCCAGCACATTGGCCCTGTGTGATTAGAAGTCAGGTTTTATCAGGATTAGGTTTTTTTGTGCTCATTTGTGTCCTGATGTGTCGTGTACTGATGGAGATGCTGGGCAGGGGGCCGGTGAGTCCTACAGTCAGAATGGGCTCTCTTTTTGGTGCTGTCTTGTCCTGCTCTCTCTCCCTTTGCACTCCCAGCCAGATCAGGTTCAGTCTCAGGCTTTCTACAGGTCAGGTTTTCCACCCAGATACACCTTGTTACACAAACACCACATCCAGTGTCTCATTGGGAAGGCAGCTCTGTGTGGGGTCTCCTTTTACTCCTGTTGTGACAGTGGAGCACTAAATGAAATATATTTACTTTAGATCTAGGCCATCACTTTATGCTTTCTGAGTATTTATTGTTTGCAAATGTATTGGGAGTTTAAATCACTGTGTAATGGTGATTAATCTCCTATACTGTGAAAGTTCAAAATAGCCTTCTCTGTTTTCACATGGTACTAATTAGGAAACAGCGGATTAGTAAAATCTGCACGAAATGTGTATTTTAGAACCATGATTTTAAATTGTTCCTTGGTTTCTCAGTTCCTACACATCTATTTCAGGATAAATAGTGCAAACCTCATTTCTTGTTTCAATGGCCCCTGAAACTACAGACTACCCATGGTGCTCTGTCTTATGGTAGCACTAATATATATACATATACACACACACACACATATATATATGTGTGTGTGTATATATACATATATATGTACATAGATGTATATTTATGTATTTGGGTGTGTATAAATGCATGTGAAATTCAGATCTGTTTCTAGAGGGACTGAGTTTTCTAATTCTCTCTGAGATGAGCATCTTGGAAAGCCCCATGCTGGGGTCAGGAGGGACCTGGGTGCTCTGAAATGAGCCTTTGACAAGTGTTTGGGGAGCTGGCTGTGATTTTAACAACCAGTTTGACTACAGTGCCTCCAACAGATCTGGCTGAGGGGCCTGTATTTGGCAGGAAAGCTTTATAGTGGCATGGTTTAACCTGGTAAGATGCTGAAGTAATTTTCCTATTAGGAATCTGGCTTTGCTTTGCATGAGTACAGCATGTCTGCACTTGGGGTTTCTGATGGGAGTGTTCTTAATATAGACCAAAGCTCATGCAGATCGATGTCTCTTCAGTTAACCACTTATTTTTATCAGAGTGATGCTGAAAGAGCAGGTCTTGTTGCTTTTAAATCACTCCTGAGTTCACACTGAAGAACTAAAATCAAAAAGATGACTAAAAGATCTCTGCTGCTAAATGGGGGTCACCCCAGTCTGGGGTGTTGAAGAGGGACCTGTGATCAGCTGGTACTTTGTGTGTCACTCTCTTGCTCATGCATATTCAGCTCCAAAGGGATCAAAACCAGCCTAAACTCCTTTGCACAAGGATTCTTTTCCTCCCCTCTGCATTGATGGGTCTAAGAGTGACACAGAGCTGTGCAAATGGGCTGTGATAGAATGAGGATCTGCTCTGGGGTGACCACAAATCCAGCTCCTTTCCTGCCTTCGCATCTCTCCCCCCTCCCCTCCTGTGGTAAATAGCCTCTAAAACAAACACACATTTTTAAGCATTATGTCACTTCTGGGCAGCAGCCAGGGGATAAGATTAGCACCATTGTCATCAGAAAGTGCAAGAGCTGTCTCTTTGATGAATGATATTGGGTCCTCAGGTTTTGTAATTTTGTTATTTAACATGCCCATGTATTTTTGGATATGAATGTCCCCAGATAGCCTCAGGATGGGGGGGCAGGGGAAGGAGAGGGGTGAAGAGAGAGTGATAAGGGAGCTTTGCTGTAGCCCATTTTCTCATGTCTTCATATTTGTTAGGGGAAAAACCTCCAAGGTATGACCACAGGCCCCTTGCCCAGCTGGGTCACTCTTGTACCCTCTGTGCCACAAGAAACATATTGAACCAAAGCATATTGAACAGTTAACATCACTTGGCTTGTGACTTTTTTCTCTCCCCTGGTGGATTTTTCATCCTTATTTAGCTGTCTGGCTCTTTGGAATACCAAAGGTAATATCGTCCTGACAAACTGGGAATCATGACATTTTGAGCTGGGCAGCTGCTGATGAGAGGCCCATGTGAGCCCAAGGTGCCTGAAGCCCCAAATCTTTTCTTTCTCCCTTTGTCTGGTTTTCCTCTGTCCTCTTCTTTCCAGCCTCTGCTACAACCCCTGGGACAGGATGCCCATTTTGTGTTCTGTGTACTGCCATTTCTCACAACTGGGAGATCTCAGATTTGGATAAAGCAAGTAATGGCATTCACATATTCAATGACTTCCTCTTACAAATGTCAAGATGCCCCTTCAAAAAGGAGTAGGGAAAACAAATTCTATTTTTTAGATATAAGTCAACTGTAGCTGAACTTGGTGTTTAGTTTTTGATGGGTCTTTTTTTTTTCCTCTCCAGACTCTTACTTTCAAAAGAAATAATGTGTTTTAAATTGGGGAAAACACTCTCATTCCCCACCCCCCAAACACCATCCAACAAAGAAATATTTGTTTCTTGGAAGTCATTTTAGCTGCCAGTTTCATTGCTCAATCTAATGTAAAGTGAAGCAAAGACAAATGCTGTCACTAGGAACAGCATGAGATTGCTTTGTGATCTTAACCCCTGTACCCTTCAGATGGAGCATCTGTGGCTTCACCCAGTGTGATTCATTAAAGAGATTATGAATTAAAACAAACATGCTTTCCATTACCTGAGAAGCAGGGAGCATCCTCACCACTGTGCCCTGATGGCAGCCTTTGCTGATTTCACCATTTCTTTGTCCCCATCAGTTGTGTCCACCTGATATTACTTATCTGGGGCTGGGAGCAAGGATCCTTATTTCCACCTGCATTTATATAATGCCCAGTGCAATGGGCTGCTGTTCATGGTGCCAGAACTGCAGCACTGGAGAAACCCCAACAGAAATCCAAGATGAAATTTGAGATAGTAGCCTTTCCTCAGCATAATTTCTTCAGTATAACCCCTGCATTTGCTGATATAGAAATTATCAATTCCCAGTGTTACTGGAGCTAGAGTGAAAATCAGCCTTGCTCTAATGAAACAATTTCCTTCTTTTCTCTCAATGGGGAAGCTCATAAGCTGTTCTTCTATTAAAGGGGGCTGTGTTTTTTGGAAAAGGGAGAATCTGGTCCCTTTAAAGCATTGAGGATGAGCACGCAGCACGTGGCAGCACTGGGATCACTGCAGTCTTCCCATTGTGTGACCATCCACCTGGGCCTCTTCATTCTCTCTTTCCAATTTATTTCCTTACATAATAATGACCCAGAGGAGGGTCATCACTTTGCAAACACCATTTGGCTGAATTTTGATGAGGGATTTGAATCACTCTGACAAATGGGAGCCTTCTGCATGGCTGGCTCTAGAGATGGGGGGAATGAGAAACCTTTCACCAAGCCTGGCCTGTGCTTTGTCTTGAAGGTCTTTATATGTCCTGAAGGCCTTTATACCTGAGCAGACACATGCATGAAGGATTCAGCAATATTAAGGTTGGATGATGGAGGGGAGGACTGCAGGGAATAGTAGCATTCAGCAAAGGGAAGTTCAGATAATTCAAGCAATTACAAACAGTGAATTTATTTTTGTTCCTTCTCCCCTTTCCCTCTCCTTTTTATCACCTTCTTTCCTACCTTGTACCCATCTCCTGATGCACCAGGGGTATTTAGGCTGGTGGGGTAGTTAGGGTGCAGTTGCAAGGTACAGGCTTTTGAAAAGGAGATAATTTTACCTTCTGCTGAGGGTTGGTCAAGCCCCAGGTGTGATTGTGGTGGGCTGGCAGTGCTGTTTTGAATCTGGTACTGCCCAATAACACCTTGAGTTATCAGAGTGTTATCTGCACTATTGGTGACCTCTCAGGCCACTTGGGATCCCCCCCAGTTCCAAAATGCAGCAGAAAACTTCTTATCTAGAAGTTGAAGGGATTAAAAAGTGCTGCTACAGAAGCAATTAGCACTACCTCGTGTCTTTTTATCAACCGTGTCAGATGTGTCCTACCTTTGTTCTGGAAATGAAGGCCACCTGGGAATGAATCCTTATGCAAAATGACATTGCCAGTTTTTGACCTTCCAGCCCTGAACTTGTGTGCATTCTCACCAGGCTCTCAGCACGTTGGACTCCTATCAGTATCCTGGGATGTGTTTTAAATTAGTGCCTGAGGGGGGGAAAGGGATTGAGTCGTGCACCACATGCCCAACTCGGCTGAACTTTCTTTTTATGCTTTTTATTAAAGTTGTATATCATCAGGAGAGTGTGAAAGTCACATTTGGGGAAGGGAAATCATCCCCCCAGCACCCTGGCTTGTTGGGCTATTTTGCATAATAACTTACGGAAATGAACTGGCCACTTCTGATGCTTGAGGACAGGCTGGGAGAGCAGGAGCCTTCTGAGGGTTTTATCACAAAAGAGCCTTATGTGGCACATCTGGTTTGTTTTAAGCATCTCTGTGTATTGGGAAGAGAGCAGCAGGGGATGGGGCGGGATTGCTTTATTTGAAATCTTTTGAGTCAACTGTTTATGAAGAGAACAATGGCCTTGGGAAAACTGCAACCAGGAGACAGAGCAGCTGAGCACTTGAACCACTAATGTGGAAAATTCTGTTGGGTTTCCTCACCTGCTTTACTTCCCTGCTGTCTCCAAAGAGCAAGTCCATATGAATTTACCTTGTGGAATAGCCAGAAGAAGGCTGAAATTCAAATCAGCCCCCTTTGCTCCAGCACAGTCTCATTAAACATCCCTCTATGTGCAAAATCCAGCTGTCTAAATCACAGCTAATTATATAATTATTCAGCTATTGCCAGGGCTTGCTTGGCAATTTGGTGTAGTTGTGGTGAGCAGCAAATGGATGCAGGATGCTTCCATGGGGCAGGAGTCAGAGGAGTTCTGGGGATTTACTGCACCTGTGGCTTGGCCCAAGACTTCTCAAATTGCAGTGCACAAGGTTCCCATTTGTAGCTTGAATTGCACACCTGCCCTGGCACACGTTCAGGAAAAGACATTACTTTAGTCACCACCCATATGTTTCTTGGCCTTAAATTGAAGAACAAAGCAGTGAAGGAGAGTAAAGCAATAAATGACTCTGGATAGCAAAGTGCTCCTGGGTCCTCAGTCCTGGAGCAACACCTGGAGCAACACTGGGCAAACCTTCTGGGTGTGCAATTATAAAAATGCATTTTAGTCCCTGTGTCAATATGCTCATCAGAAATATTTCAGAATTGTTTGGCTCTTCCGTGAGGGAATGAAGGGACGGAAGGGGGGAGAATGATGGGAAGAAGAAAGGGTTTCCACATAAATAAATAACAAGCAGGGACAATTTCCCAACCAGACTAAACACATTGAATTCTTCTTTAGTGTCCAAAGTCTCCCTGTTCTTACCAGCCATTGTATTTTTTTCATGGCACAGCCTTACAAACTGCTATTTTACATTGGAGATCTTAAGGAAAGAAAACAATTAATTACACCTCAGAGCTAATTGGAATCAATACTTAATGTTTTTAGCTCTCAGTTAATTGCCAAATGATGTATCACTAGTTTGATGATGAAAAATAGATGGCTATCTCAGGTTCTTCCTCTAGGGTGTCATTCTGTTGGTGTAGTAGCTGGCTCCAATGTTTTCCTTTCCTCCTGCCTGCCCCTCTGTGTTCTAATTCTCTTGCTTTAAATCCCATGTCAAAGGTTTGATAATTTGATTATCAAAATATAGCGGTAAGTTATAAAAACTGCAAGGCAGAAGATGGTACTTATTTATTGGAAGATATAAGGAGTTTTAAATTGGAAAATGTTTCATGTTATTGTTCTCTTCTGATTCAGCTGATGAAGCATTTGTTTCGTTTCTGGTCCATGGAGGAAAGGGAAATATATCTTTACTTGGTTCTCATGGAATCACCCAGGAGTGTCTGCAGTAATTGAGTGCCTTAAATTGCAGCTGGGGGCTCTCCTGGGGGTTCCAGAGGTGCACAGGGAGGTCAGACCCTGAGTACTTGTTGATGTCCTGCCGATTTCCTCAAATAACAATTCTCCCCCAGCCCTCTAAAACTCCTAATGTGCCAAATGAGCGATGTGAGCACCTCTTGTTCCTGAGGGCCACCCCCACACAACCACTGTGCCAAGCCCCAAACTCTCCAGCTCCATAAGCAGCAATTCAGTCTTTATGCAGCCAGGTCACACCGTGGTGCAGTACACCTAAATATTGCCATGCTCTCAGCAGGGCTGACTCACGCTGCACAAACTACTTCCACCCATAAACTCTAATAACCTGCTGCCAAGTGTTAACTGCTGCCTCTGCTCATGGCAACGTGGACAGCCAGGCTGAGAACCAAGTGTGCCTCTGGTCAGTGGAGGTGCCCAACAGGTCTGACTCAAGTGTGACTAAAGGAAATCTGTTGGTGTTAATGTCATATAGAAATTAACACTTAGACACATTCTGGTGGTACATTGACACCCAGAACTTTCATTTGTGGTATCCAGCATTATTTCACAGTTGGAATAGCTATTTCATAAGCATGGTAGGGACTCTAGAAAATGTTTTGTCATTTCCTTTCCACTCAACTTCTTCCCAGAGAAGCAGGCATGCACAGAGCCCTGTTTATGATACCCACATTAATAATCAAATGTGTGTGTGTAGGTGTGAGGATTGCAAATAAACACATCTTAAAACAAGATCTATCTCCCTTCCCTGAATTGGCATTGGTCCCAAATGAACTCAATTGTAAAATTCCCTCATGCTGAATTCGGATTTTTTTCACATATGAAACTGATGACTTCACAAGCCTTCCACGTGGAGTTAGGGGAGTACTAAAACCCTCCAAATATTTGGTGGTGGTGTGAGCACCGAGCAAGACCCAATCCATGGGAAAGGCAGGCATGGCATGGACCCTTTGCCTGTGTGCTGGCTTTCCTTGTGCTGTCTAAAGATGGCTATAAATGAGCATGAAGAGCAGTGTTTTTCTGTATCTGTTCTCAATTTTTCTTTCTGCAGCTGACAGCCCTTGTGCACGGCCAGTTGTTCTGTTTTCTGTCTCTACAGTCCTGCTGTTTCTCTTAGATGGCTGTGTGAGGGTGTTTTTAGACAAATCCTTGAGAAACAAGGATGAAACTTAAGGAAGAGCAAGCAGTGAGGTGCTCCCTCTGGTTTACCTGTTTTCATGATGCTGTGACCCAGGGCAACATCACCTTTTCAGTCCAAAAGCTGGAAGCAAATGTTGTCAGTGCTGGTGGGGGATTGACTCTAGGGTGTAAGGGTACACTTTGGAGAAGGGTTAGTTAAGAACTCTGCATTGTGTTGTATTTTTCTCCTTCTCGTGGAGCTCTCATCCCTGTCGTGAAACTTTCTTGGTCGTGTGACCCCTGTGGCAAAGGGACATCTTTAGGTGACCCTTTGTCAGTGCTGGGTCTAATACTCAGTTTTTCAGTAAATATTTTCTTCCTTGAGCTGATTGAAACACTTGTAACATTTTTTTTTAATAGGAAAAATTGAATTTCTCATTGAAAAAAGCAGACCTCTAGAATATCCAGTTCTATGCACTGTGAAGAAGGACTCAAATCTAAGTACTGTTGGATAAAAACAAAATCAAGACAAAAAAAAGCTCATCATCCCTTTCTTTTCCCTAGCATTATTAAAAAGAGATTTAAAAAACCAAAACATTATGAGATAAATTTAAAATAAAATGTTTTCTGTGGAGAAAATAGAATAGATGGATGACTTTTAGCCTAATTCAGTAACTGCCACTCAAGATACAACTTGGAAAGAGGTTTCTAAAGCTGGAAAGTTATTCTAATGACATTTGTGGCTGGAGAAGCATATGATTTTCTTTTGTGCTTTTATTAATATTCTCTATTACATGAGGCAGCTTAAAAACTGAAAGAATAAATACTTTATCATCATTGTTCTGCCATTCCTTTCATGCAAACCAAGCTCCTTTTGTAAAATGAAAAAGCAAATCGGCCAGTGAAGGACTCTGGGTTTTTCTGACCTGTCTGATGCAAAGCTGAATGTGGTAACTCTCTGTCCAATCAGATGTGCATGCACACAGTTAAACCTGAGGCAAGACACACGTGGGAGAAGGGAGATGTGTTTCTGGGGTGAATGTAAAACATTCCTCCATGTTTTATTCCTTTTCGCGGGAGTGGCGAAGCAGGGTGTGATTGTGTGTAAGCAACTGGGACAGAGCAAATGAAAGGAAGAGCAAACAAAGAGGAGGAGGTGAGGGAATTCATCAGGGAGTTTGCTTGCAGCCTGAGAGAGCTGCTAGCACAGGTCTGAGAGATGAAATAAGATTTAGCATAAGAGAAACCTGTCTCTCAATTGTATGCAAGCCCCCCAGGAGACTCAAAGGCACAGGAATCTGCACATGGGTCTCTACATCTGGAAAAGAACACAGGGTGATGAATTATTCATGGATTATCTACTTGTGCTCAGGAATTTTCTCTTTATTCATAGTTCAGGAGCAGCAAAAGAAAAAAAAAAGGGATAAAAAGTTGTATCACACCTGCCTTTTAATTTAGGAAGGTATTACTTGTACGGCTGTGGGCAAAGTCATCTGGACACAATGGCAGAGTTTGCAGGATGAGTTCTTGAATCATGGCAGGCTTTTATTCCATTTCTTGGGCAATCTGAAGTAGGGCAGAGGAAATCTCTGTGAAAAAGACAAATGTCTGGTAATTGAAAAATAGCCCCACAATTTTCCAAACATTTTTAAATAATGTGCAGCTTCATCAAGTCCACATAGAGCTGAAAAAGGGTTCTGAAAGATGCATTTGCATGGCTCTCCAGGCATTGCCAGTGCCTTTGCTTTAATTTGGACTTGAATTAATCTTAGTCTTCCAGGCTGATAAATGCAAAAAGTCCTCTGAGAAATCAATTGATTGTTTAGAATCTTTGCAACATCTTAATGTAGATGAGAGGGGAAGATTTGTGCTGACCAAAACAGAGTTGGCTGTAAGGGAAGAGTGCAACCAATTCTTTTCCATGTTCTTGCTAAAATAATCCCCAGTGCAATGGACTTTTCCCAAAAACTCTCTCTATCCTTCCCAGCTGATTGGTATGCCCATGTAGCCAAACCCATCCAAACTTAATCCTCTGAAAATGTTTTAACATATTACTTGGGAATTGAGGGCCCAGAAGTCCTGTGTGGCATGAGGAAATTGCCCTTCCCGGACCATGTATTTCAATAATGAGGAATTTTGGAGACTAATGTCCCCTGTTCAGTTTGTGGCCAGTTGTCTCCAGTGATGTTGCACAGATTTCTCAGTTAGCTCAACAGCCCTTTTCCTTTGCCAGTGCTTCTTCCCTCCTGCCCTCTCTCCTACACTGCATTAATAGAAAGCAACCTTGTTACTCAATCTACTTGGGGACAAGGCTCTTCACTTTTCTATTTCTTCACTGGAAGAAGGAATTGTGTTTTCACTTCCAAAGACATGGAGCTGCTGTTCAGCCTAGAAGAGCTTTTCCAAATGAACAAAGACTCATATAAAAAGTCAGGCTGCAGATATACTCATTGTGTTTTTCTGAGGCATATTGATTGTTGGCATGGCTAGAAATGCCAGATTTTGTTTTATTTTAACAATTTCTGGGCTCAGTTTCTGTATGAACACGGGAGTATCACAAACTGTTCACAGCTGAAGCCAGACACACTGGGTTAGAATAAACCCATAGTTTAAATGTTCACTAACCAGAATCCCATCTTTGGTTAGCAGCTGGGAAGAAGTGTAGGAGTAAATGAGCTTTTGGGCCTGAATTTGTACCTTGTGGTGGTGCTTCCCTTGGATTGCCTGCTCACTTCCCAAATCCTTGCAAAACCTAATGCAGGGAAGGTTTTGCTTTTTAGCAGGACAGGGTAAGACACAAGCTCCTCAAGGGGTTTATGGCTCGCTTTATCTCCCCCCTAAAACTTCTGGCACACATCTGTATATTCATGTTTTCATCCCTGATAGTACTGCCTTCATCTCATGTGAAAGCAGAGCTGTGAGAGGCTGATTTCCCATTGTGGATGTAACATAACTGTACAAGTTCAGGCTTGGGCAAGAATATACACCCATATTTACTCAAACCCTGCCTGTCTTGGAGGATGGTGTCTTTGGAGGGAAGTGATCTCATCTCTGACTTTAGGCAGCACAAAACCTTTTCCAGCCATCACAAATGACCTGGAGTGTCCAGCAGAGGGAAGATTTGCTGGCTGGTTGGACATCATCTGGCCTGGTGGCTCTCCTTGTCTTAGGGTGGTCAGGTAGGTGATGCTAAGAGAAAACTGATGGAGGGGCTGCCAAGCTGACAGATATTTCTGGGAGCACTTTGACAGAATGCAGTAGTGCTGGCAATGACCTCCCCAACTGGGGAAATCAGCTTTAGGCTGGGGAGTGGTTGGGAAAGTCACAGCCATGTTATATAGCCCCTAAAGAGATCTTACGGGTTCAGTGGGCAGCCAAGGGGAAGGAAGGCAGATGTTCAGCCTTACCTTGCAGCACAGACCATCCTGGGCTTTTCTAAATTAACTGGCAAAGGCTGATCTGCCTCAGCCAATGTCAAAGTGCAGATTGGATTTTCTGAATGTTTCTGCTCTCAGCACAAATCAAAAGCACCGTTCCATGCCAATGCTCTCAGTAAAAGTGACACTTTAAAAGGTCATGGCTGTGGAGTTTGTGTTCGTTTCAATTTATCAGTCTTGTAAAACTGTTGCATTCTTCCCTTCTCCCTGCTAGACAGGCTATGGATTTGTTATTCCTTTTATTCCTTTTCTTTTTTTGTCAATCAGCTCCTAATAAGGCATTGCAAAAATCCAAAGCAGATGATAGAGCAACAGCCATTCTTGGTTCTGTTTGAACTCCAGGTTTTCCATCTTTACTCTCTGCCCTCTTTAAGAAGAAAATCCTTGAGCTGTGCATTGGGAACTGGATTTTCTAGTGCTCATAACAGCACTACTTTTTCTGGTAGATATTAGAGATCCATACTAGAAGTAAAAGTAGAGAGATTTCCAGTTCAGGATTGGGGCTTTGTTTTTACTTATTCTCATATGTTGAAATGTGCAGGAAAGATGCCTTGGCTCCTCCTTGCTGGCACTTGCTTTTCAAGGGAAGATTGTTCCTGCAGGAATCCTCCCCTGGGTGTCAGATGGAAAACCAGGTGCTGCTGGAAAAGGAGGACATTTGGCTTCAGGAGGGGCATCATTAATGCTCACAAGTTGTTTTGCTCTTGGGAAGGTCAAGGAAAGACATGACTTAAGGAAGGGTTGGTTTATTCTCTGCTTTGGAATTGCTGGTCTCTGCTGAATGGGAGTTATGTGCTTCACTGTGGCTTTTCCTGGCAGGGGAGCTGATGGTGAACTGAAACACATCTTCCCTGTTATTTTTTAATAGTAAACTAAAGAAAGCATAAAGATAAAATATTACTGAATCCTTGCAGCAAGCCATGCAGGAAGTGTCAAACACTGGAGCATTTGAAAAGGTAAAGCAAACTAATAGATGCTTTTACGCACATGCTTGCTTGTTCCTGAGCAATGCTGGGGATATGTACTGTTGTGTTACTTACCTTTTTACCCTTAACCTGAAAAAAGTACAAGTTTGGATATGTGCTTCACCTGCTTATAGAGCACTAATTCAACCCTCCTTACTCTACCCTAGGGGAACATTCATTGGTTGAGGGCTGAAAGAGGTGAAAAGAAAGCTGTGTTTAGTGTTTTGCCAGGCTTTTCCCCCCCCTCCATCCATTCTCCAGCTGATTTGTTTGTGCAGACCTTGGCTGGTGTTTGTGCAGAGGTGGAAGGTGAAGCCTGCAGTCCTTGGCTGGGTCTTAAGGCCTGAAGTGACTCCTGTGCTGTGCTGTTTTGTTGTTTGCTGCTCTGCGGGGATAAAGCACACGTCAGGGACAGGGAAAATCTGAGGGAAGTCTGCAGCAAAGGTTTGGCTCTCAGCAGTGTCAAGCTGAGCTGAGTGTGAGAGGCTTTTGTCTCCCAGTGCAGAGACCTCAAAAAACTTCCCTGGGTTTGTTTTGGTTTCTTCCCCCCCCCCCCTTTTTATCTTTTTTTTTTTCCCTGCCAGATTTCATTAGTTGTCAAGGAATCACTGAGGCTTGATTGCTTGGGCTGCTCTGAGCCCCTTCCTGAGAGATCAGTGGGAGCTTTCACAAGCTATTCCCAGGGTAGTGTTTTGGGTGCTGCACTGTGATTTGCCTCAGTGGTCCAAACTCTGCAGCTTTTAATTAATGAGAAGACTGTGAGAGGAAGACTGGCTGATAGAAAGATTGCTGGTGAGCAGTGATCTCACAGAAGAATTTATTTATTTATATTCCTGGAGTGATGCAATTCTTAACAGCAAGGCCCAGATGACCCATTTTAGGTGGGGAAGAAGGCTGAGTTTGGATTGAAAATTCCCTGATGGAGCTGAAGTGGGGGAGAAAATTGGTCTGATTCCCAGGTTCTTTCTACCCCAGAGGCAGCCTGTGCTTATGCAGCCTCTCTGCATTTACTTTGAGAAGGCAGAGCAGGGAGTTAAAACTGCAGGAACATGAAATAATTAAGGGGTATTATTAATTTGGCCAAGTGCTTGAGAATGTGGCACTGATCACAGATGAAAGAAAAAAAAATGGGGAGGAAAGGAGAAGAAAATAAAAAGGAAAAACATGTTAACACATTGGCAAGGGAAAAATCAATCTGCAGAGTGGATATATTTAGCTCATATTCTCTGCATTAGGGCCTTCTCAGATTTTGAATCTTAATGTCTGCTTTACCAAAGAGGACAGCATTCTGCAAAGCCTGACTGCAGGAAAGCAACGCTTCTCCTCACTGCCAGACTATTATCACAGATGATGTTAAAAAAGAAACCACTGATTCATCTGCAGTGCCTGCCAGGAACTCATGCAGGCCCCACAAATCACTCTGCTGGGCAGGCTGCACTTCCAAACCCAGCTATTAGAAGTGGCTGGTTTCTTGCTCTCTGAGTTAAGAATCGATTGGGAAATGGCAGAGAATATTCAATGCTTTCAGAAGTTGCTTTCTGATTAATTTCTCTCTGAGTCCAGCTGTCTCCCTGGAGTCTTGGTTTTAAACTTGCAATGTATATTTATTTTTATAATCTGCTTTTCACCTGAAAAGAATAATAATCCCCATTTATTTTAAGCTTGGCTGAACATGCACTGGATTCAGAAATTAATTTCTCCCTGCTCGTAGCAGTTAAGCTTTGAAGGATAGATCCTCAGCTGCTATAAATTGTTTAGCTCCACTGAAGGGTATTGCCTGGTCTCTTTAACCTCTGGAAGCAACTCTCAGCTTAGAAACCATATGAAAATTGATTTTACTTGTCATGTCATTATCTTCATTTGGGTAAATGGTGTAACTGATGAACTTTCAACTCAATCCTGTGAGGCCCTGAGTGCACCCAGGGACAGGGTGAGCCAGTGAAGTGTTTCAGAGCCAAGGTGAGGGTGCTCAGCATCCTCCAGGGAAATAATTTATACCTCACCTTTTGGGCTCTGCTCTGGCACTGTCACTATTCTGCCAGACTCAGACATTCAAATCTCAGACATCCACCTTGCAAAAGTCAGGTGCTGAACTTTAAAGTTCTGAGATGATTAGAAGATTGGCTCGCATCTCACCTTCTGGCTCTGAAGCCTGGAGGGATGTTCTGATAACAATTAAAACTATTTTTAATTCATCCATTCAGGTTGTTACTTAGGCTCTCAACTCCACCAGTCTTTGTGTGAAGCAGCAAGAGCCCTTTTCAGGATTTAGCTCTGAATCTGGTGGATTCTCAGTCCTCAGGCAGCAGTTTGGGACTGAGCTCCTGCAGGTCCATGGAGCAGAGAGTGCCCTGAGAGCTTTGCCAGGCAGTAACCTGTGGGGCTGATGTAACCTTTGCAATTGGCAACATCTCTCTTGATAAAGGAAGAACCTCTAAAACTGGATTTGAAGGCCATTTAATAAACCAAGACTAAGAAAAAATAAGTCCAGCAGATTTTATAATATTTAAGGGGTTTTTCCTGGTCAGGCAGCGGCCCATGTGGAATAAGGCTCAGAACTCTCAAAGCTGCTTCTGTAACCTTTGAAATCATAAAAACCACATTGGAAAGGACTTTGTCAGGGTTTTTGCTCCATCTCTCTGGCTGCAGGCAGGATGTCAAACCTGCTGTTAGAAATTGCTGCTGCTGCTGGTTCCATACCCTCCTCTGGCAATTTATTTTAGTGCTTTAACTGGCCCTGCAGGTCACACACTCACCCCAGCCTTAAATCACAGTGCTGCTGGTGATGGGCCCCCAGGAAGCATTTGGTGCAGGAGGGGAAAGTATCAAACAGTCTGGCACATTATTGCAAAGGACTGCAGACATGGATAAATTGGCATCTCTGCCTAGCTCTGCCAGCTCTGGAGTTAAGGAGCTGGCCTCGCCTGCCCAGCGTATTGCAGGACAATTTATTAACATCTAATGGACTCTCTCATTTCTTTCTGTCTCCTTGTGAAAAGCAAAGGGGATTTCTTTCCCTTCCCCTTCCTCCGCCTATTCTCTGAAATGCTAAAGCATCTGGCTGCCTCCAAGCAAGGACAAACTACAAACACCTGGGTGTTGGGGGGTGTTTTTCTCCTCCCCTCTCCTCCCTGAGCTCTGCAGCTGCAGGACAGAGCGTTCCGAGGCTGTGAATGGCACCTTCTCCCCGTGGCTGCCCTTGGATCAGAAACAGCCTCTGGCTCTCGTGGCTTGATTTAGAGGGTCCTTACTCTGGTGCTGACCTGATTACCTCATGATGAAATGATGTGGGGCCATGACACTGAGGCATGATGTCATGGGCTCTGACGTGTCACCAGAAGAAATACAAGCTTCCTGCTGCTGGGACTGTATTACAAGGTGATTTTTGTTCCCTGCAGGCTGATTTAAGGGTAGGTAGGGCACTTCTGCCGTTCATTCCTCCCCACTGAGACCACCAGGACCACTGATCTGCTGGGAAGCTGGATGCAATGTGGGTGTTGGCGGCACCACAGCCATGTGGGGCGGGTGGGAGGTCTGGATGTGCCCCACAGGGAGGTGCTGCCCACAGGGCTGTGGGTCTGTGCACAAAGCCCTGCTCAGCCAGCAGCTCTGTGCTGCTCCCAGCCTCCTAATTAGATTGAAGCCTGAAGTCTCTGGATATCATCCCATACCTTTATTTGGAATGATTTATCATGCCATCTAAATCAATCCCTGCAGAGAGACGTTGGGAGGTTTTGTTTAAAATGCTGCACACACCCTGCTGTCCAGTGCAGTAAATGTTCCTGGCTACATGAAAAAACCAAAGACTTGCGAACCAACCTTAGGAATATTTCCCTGCCTTTTCCTGCACACCAGCTGTGTTTTCAGTGGAGAGCAGGCTGACAGGTCTTTGTGTCCTTGGATGGACACATCTGGGGATGATGATTTTATCCCTCTTGCCCCCACCCCTGATGAAATGCTTGCTGTGCTCCCTCCTGCTCAGAACCTGAATCTGGCTCCATTAGGGATCACACCAAAATCCTCAAGAGTTCAGAATTCTGGGTTCAAGGCAAGGGGAGTGCCATTGCCACAAAATCTCTGACACAAAAACCACCCTGCTATAATGTATGTCTTGTGTGCTTCCCTAGTGAGCAGAGCAGGATTTTTGCTCCTGATTTCACTGGAAAAATTGGGATCTGAAATGAAAGGTGACACAATGTGCTGCCCAGGTCTATTACTGTCAGTTGTCTTGAGCTGGTAGATAATTCATGGCAAGTAATTTATATAGCACTTTTACTTATCCTGCCCTTTATCTCATCTGTGGTCAATTTGTTGGAAGTCCTTCTAATTAGAGTTGTCTTTGCCAATCACATGGTTTATTTGTATTAGCTCATTGGCTAAATGTAGCTCTTACAAGGCATTAATGATATATAACTGTTATGAGAATAGGAAGAACTCCTTTCAACTGGAAATAATTTTTGCATTATTTAAGAAAAATGGAAGTCAGATGAAAAAAGAGATTTTTTTTTAACCAAAATGGATTTCTTTTCTAATTTCAGAGGCTTTAAAAGATCTGCTATATAAAACGGAAGAAAAAAACAACCTAAGTGCAGCTGAAAGTCAGTGTTTTATCCTCTAAATACTAAAACCAAACATTTTTATTCCTTACCACTACTCCCTATTTTTCTGACAATGTAATTGCATGTTAATCAGCCCAAATTTGTGAAATGTTTTGGTTGGAAAAAAAAAAGTGAAAAATAAGTCAAGTCTGTAAAATATTTCCTAGCTCTATTTATGATGATAAATTTGAAAGCCATTTTCCTGCAGGATAGCAACATTATCCTTAAACGCCTTTGTTCCTTCCAGACACCTCATTTGCTGGAGTATTTGCAGAAAAGGAAACACAAAGGAGAGGTGAACAAAGGGGAAGTGGTTGAAAGATTGGAGTGAATTGGAATATTTCAGACAGCAAATGGAGGGCAAGAGGGAAAACACAGATAACAGTGCCACCAAGCTTACGAGTGGATGTGTTCAGCCCTTGCCTGGGCTGGGCAAGGAGCTGCTTTGATGTTTCCTTTCCCTGGTAAAATCAGCTGATGAGTTGTGGGTCAGTAAATGAGAAATACAACAGTATTTCCCTGTTCTGCTGGATATCCTGGTGAATATTGGCTCAGAGCTACAACCTTAGAGCAAATCCTGCAAATATTTAGTCTGTGTCTGTTTTGTGAGCAGCAGGTTTGGTTTCTGGGTGCTAACACAGGTCCTTGCCCACCAGCTCTGGGTTTGGTGCAGATTTCAGCACTTGGGAGTCCATGTGTAGGGCTAAGCTTCAAAATCCCTGTGGAGAGCAGCCTTGTTACACTCAGCTGGGGCTCTGCCTGCTCAGATTATCCGTGTAATCCATGCAATGTGAGATTAGCATCCAGACCCTGAGAAAAAAATTTGGGCATGTGATTTATTTATGCTTATTTCCCCACTGATGGACTCCTCTCTACCAAAATCCCCTCCAGCAGGTAACTTTGAACCTGATTTCCTTCCCTTCATTTCTGCCACGCTGAATAATTTATCCTCTGAGCGAATTTTGCCTCAGCAAAGCAGGTAGGGGACCAGCACTGCCCTCCCAAATTGCAATTATGCAGATCTGCCTGCTAGGGAGGAAAGCTGAGTGTTTTCCCCACTGCAGCATCCTCCTGCCACTCGGCCCCACTGCTCCAGACAAAATCATTTGACGCACGCACCTTGTGCTCTTCATTCTGGGAACTGACTGCTTCCCCTTCTCCTCCCCCCTCCCCACCTCGCCTGCATTTCTCTCTCTGCTGAATGTCAGGGTATATTGAAGAGGCAGCATTTAATTATTTATTTTGGATGCTCTTTGGCATAAATATTCTGAGGGGCACAGACAGCGCCGGATCGATCCCGGAGCCGCTGGGCGGCGCGGCCGTTCACGCCCTGAATTTAATTTGCCAAATTGATCTATGGGAGATGAAGACAGGTTGCAAAAGACAAACAGCCCTCTGTGCTCTGCTCTGCCATTCCTTGGCCCTCAGAGCAAGAAGGAAACCAAACTCACTGTGAAGATGTTGACTATTTCAGGCTTTGCATAAGCAACAGTGTTAGGAAAAACTAGATGTGAAATTCAGACTCGCTTGGGTGGAAGCCAGGTCTGGGTTTGGGTTTGGGTTCTGGCTAGCCACAAATCTCAGCCCTAGATTCAAGCCTCTGGTAGGTTTGGCAGTGTTTTGTATTGTTTGTTTAATAGGACACAAGGAGTCACATTCATCCATGCTGGTTTTTATTTAAGTTGGTTATAAACTCCAGGGGTTCTCTTCACTTTCTGACTGTGGGGCAATGCAGTGCAGTAACAAGCATCTGTGTCAGCAGAGACTGCAACCCTATAGCTGGAGCTGCTTCTCAGTCATGGAAAGGAGAGGAGAGA
Organism: Calcarius lapponicus; assembly: GCA_039654755.1. Classification (NCBI taxonomy): domain Eukaryota; kingdom Metazoa; phylum Chordata; class Aves; order Passeriformes; family Fringillidae; genus Calcarius; species Calcarius lapponicus. The sequence goes on along the minus strand of CM077473.1, from coordinate 5,796,797 downwards.
AATTTTATGTGCAAAGCCTAATCCAGTTCCTATCTGTGACAGGGGGGAACCTTCAGCCTTGGTCTGTAAAACAGGCTCTGGCTGCAAGTACTCAGCCCAAGGGACAGATGCATTTGGAGCCTTATCTAAATTCTTCAGTCACATTGTGCCTTCAAAAAGGGGTGAAAAAAATCTTTGCTGTGCAGGCTTCCTACTGAGATTTCCCCCAGAGCTGCTGAGGCAGGGGGATGCTCCCTGGGACCTGCTGTGGCCACTGCTGGTGCCAGCTGGAGCTCAAGGACAGCACAGCATGAAAAGGAGTAAATGGGATTTGGGGGTAGCACGGCTGGTGGGTTTTGTTTTCCATGTGTGTGTGCTGGGAATGTCTGAATCATTCAAGCAAGGCAAACAAACTTTACTTGGAAGATCTGAGACATAGGATGGTGTTTGCTCGCTTTTAAGGCGCTTTCTACTAAATACAGCCTAGAATCAAATATGACAGGATCACCCCAAAAGCAAAGAGATACTTGGAACTTAGTCTAAACTTCACCCGCTTTTCTCATAAAGCGCTGTTGGATTTGGATTTATTTCTTTAGGCCCAGGCAGGACCACTGCGAGCTCTTCTCCTTCTTGCTTTATGCCAGCTTTTCTTCTTCTCCTATGTATTAAATAACCTTATAAATGCCCTTTTAGCCATGGGTTAAAACTGCAAAGAAGATTGTTCCTGTGCCTGACTTTGTTCTTCTAAATCTGGTAGAGATGTGGAATAGTCTAATTTTCCTTGTCTTCCAGTGTTCAGTGCTACTTTCTAGTTTTGTTGGTTTTTTTGAGTTGTACTCCTCACTAATCATGGCATGAACAAACACCTGGCAGTTAGCAGTCTGCAGCCAGAGCAGTGGTTTTACCCTCCCTGTGTCCACCTCTTTCCAAATATTCTCTTCCTTCCCTTATGGCTGGCTCTTTCCATTAGGTGACAGGTGCTGATTTTATTTTTCTGCTTGGCTTTTGCTGCCACTACCCTGTGATGCTCTTGTTTCCCAGCTTTTCCAGTAATTTCCTCATGTTTTTTGTCCTTCACTAGCATCAAACAAGAGAATCCTGAGTATTTTGGGTTTTGCCTGTTGCTTCTCCAGGGTAGCTTATGCTGTGAACAATTTATGCACATGATTTGGGGGGAAGCAAAATAGGAATAGGAAATATTTTTTCCTGTCTGCAGTGAGAAGTGTTGATAGAGCTGCATGTAGAGAGAACTTTGCTATTTCTTGAGCTGGACTTAAGCACAGCCTGCTTCATTACACTCTCCTTTTGAGACTTTATCTTCAATGCCTCCAAGGAATCGTCCTAGCAGAAAAGTTTCTTCATTTTAGGAAAAAAAATCCCATCCCAGAAATATTCTTCTCACACATTTTTACATGTATCAGTATCAAATCTGTTGTGTCAGCACACATTTTTTTTGCAGGAATGTTTGCCACAGTTCTCACTCTGGGAATCTGCAGCACACTCCAGGAAACCTGCCCAGTGCACAGCTCTTGGCCTGAAAGGGGGGAAATGAAAGCAACTTGCATGTCTCACTCACCACCAAATTTTGTTTGAAAGTGCCTAATACAGAGCTTTCCTGTCACAGCACTAAGAAAACAGCAGGGGAAACTGTAAAATGGAGTAAATGAAGTAGGAAAATGGAGGTAGAAAGCCCCTTTTGCTGGGCAAGTCCTGCAGGCTCTGCTCCCAGGGCTCTCTTTTTAAAACGCAGACACGGTGACCTGCACAAAATCTATCCTCAGTCCTGCTCTGGCTAAATGCACGTCCCAGTGGCCAGAAACAGCTCTGTAGCAGTTGCACAAAACCCAAATGAGTCACAAGCTGTAAAAACAGCATCGCAGTGGAGGTGAACTTGACACACATCACAGCCTCTCCAGCGCCAATCAGATAGGTTTCACACCTCCTGGATCCTCGTCCTTTATCACTCCTGCCATCGTTTCAGCTACACTGAAAGGGCAGAAAAGCATGAACAAACTGTTACACTTGGCCTGACAGACATCTCTACTTTCAATTACTCCTCTGTAAACAGATTGAAGATAACAAGTGCAGCCATCTCGAATGGCTCTGGTTGCTGCTCAGGAGCTGCTTGCACCTGCCTGCTCATCCTCCCTGCAGAACATAATTGCATTTCACCTTCACCTCTTTTTGTTTCCACCCTCCCTTCTGTTAGGGGTGAGATTAGAATTATTTACACTCCAGCTTAATGTCAGCAAAAACCTTCAAGGAAAAATGTGAGATGCACTGACAGGTGCCAGTCACTATTTTTCAAGAACACATAAAAATCATTCTTTCTTTCTTTCCAATGTCTTTATTTCAGAATTTTCCATTCAGCTCAGGTAGGACTGTGAGGATTGCATTTGATGCTTTCATTATCTGCTCCATCATTTTTTCAGTAACAGAGCCCACCACACCATGGCTTGCCTGGGTGTCAGTGGCCCATGAAGCAATGGCCATTTGTCCTTCAGCACCACCTCTGAGCCATCTCCTGCTGTGATTTACAATGAGCTCTTGTTCCTACAGTGGCCACTGGATGTGTGGCAGCTTGTGAGCCTTGCTGCCCACCACCTTATTACTCTTCTGAATTTTGCAAGCAGCAGATCTGTGATGAAGTGCCTTCATCTGTTGTTACATCATCTTTCATTTCTGTGGCCTGTGCTGTCTGACACAGGGATGCCTTTTTCTAATGTGTCTACACACTGTCTCCAGATATGTTATCCAAATTCCTCGATGAATAGGGCATAAAGAACATCACATTTAAACAGCCATGCCAGGAGCTGAAATTGTCTGAGGTTATGAATGGTTTTTGCCCAACTTAGAACAAGTTTTACTTGGGTGGCTGAGAAGGGAGTTGCACGTTTTGCCTGAAGGCTGCCTTGGGAGAAGGCAGCATTGTCTGAACCATGTTTCTCTCTGCCTCATCTCTGTCCCCCTGAACTCTGGGACAGCTTTCCAAGGAGCTGAATCAAGCCCTTATCACACAGCACTTGCTGATCCTCCTCCAACACCAGAACCTTTATTAGTGCATTCAGACATGATAAAGATTTTGATTTATTCATCAAAATTTTTCCAGCAGCAAATGGAAGTGCATCCCCATTTCACACTGATATGCCTGTACAATCACCCCTGCTGCTTCCATGAGGGACTGATTTCCATGCCAGGAATCCTGCTTTGTGCCAGATTCCTTTATTCTTCTTGCAACTTTGAAGATACATTATGATGCTAATTAATTCCTTTCTCAAGAAGAGAATAATTGCAAGTATTGGAAGCAACTTCATCAATGTGGCAAATGAAGGCAAATAGATGCTCTTTTTATTTTTTCCTTTCTTTTTTTTTTTTTTAATTTCCCTTTTGATGGCAAAACCCACAGATTGATCTGACTTGTGGGTTCTGTCATTAACCCATTGGGAACTGGAACTGGCTGCCACTGGTGCCACTCACTGGGATTTTTCCTGCTGAGACAGAAGCAAATGTTCATTAGTGGAAGACATTAATTCATTTTTGCTCAACAGGAGCTTCTTGGCCATGTGAGGGGGAGAGTTGGAGCTCTGTGAATCTTGGGGGGAGGCAGCAGGATGGCTGCAACACAAACTTTCTGTTCTTTATGGATCCTCCCATGGGAATCCCCTGACCTTTTATATGCCTGATTTATATAATCCTCTCAGAGGACAGACTAAAGGGGGGGCATTATCAGCCAATTAAAAGATTCCCTCCTGAGGAGGATGGAAAATAGCAGGCAGATGATCTATTTTTTATACAACCTCAATTACCATTCTGCTGCTGGATGTTGCACTGAGGAAGATCTGTGCTGTCACCTCTCCCCATTTGAAACTCTGGGAGGAGAAAGCCTGTGGTGGATTCCTAAAGCTGTGTGGGTAATTAAATACTTGATGGGTGTGAAACGGACCTTTATGACAAATCAACCATCAAAACTGTTGATTGGTTGAGATATCCTTATTTGCCCCTGGCTATTCCCTACCAGTTGAAATCTTTGTCTAGATGAATAAGTAAGCAATGTTTAAAGGCAAGGGCTGTTATTTTATTGCTCTTTTCTAGGAATCTCCCAGCTCACGCCCACACTACACAATCTCTGTGGTATTTACTCACAGCTTCATCTGATCTGCCTCTTACTTCCCTACTTCCAGCTGCTCTTTGCATCCAGCAATGCTGCCAGTTATCTTCAAAAGGAAATGTGTCAGTGTGTACTCATGAAGATATGCAGCACCACAGTATTTACATCAGGGTTTTGGTCACACGTGTCATGTGGGAAATAAAAGATGCTGCAAATGGGAAACAGTTGCTGCAGGCTCCGGGGTGTTAAGGGAAATACTCTGCAAAGCATCTTGTGGAGAGGGAAAATGTTGCCTTGCACAGATAAAACTGGGTGTTTCCGAGGTTTCTGGGTAATTCTAGTTCAGGGAGATTTTCGAAAAGGGAGATTTCTGCTGTAGCATGTGGAGATTGTTGATCCATGACTGTAGACCTTGAAGAGAGGACAGCAAGGCAGTTCAGAGAAGGAATGGGGCAGGGCTGGAGCAGATCTGAGCATGGTAAGTGGGATCTTGGTCCCAGAGCACAGCTTCAGGGAACAGCTGCCTTAGGCTGTCCTTCCAGACAGACACCAACACACTAGAGGTGCTCTGCCCTCAGGCTCGAGATGCTGTTGGGTGTCATTTGAGCCTCATTTTCCACTGTGGTCCTGGGAGCTGTCTCTGCTACCTGCTTGTCACTTAAACTGTTTTTCAGAACAGGATCCAGCTATCACAGCTTTCACCCACCCTGGTCCTGGTGCCAACATCAGAACCAGAACCAGAATAGTATTTTACTGTTTACTTATTGATATTTTACAATTTCGTGGCATGCCCTGATCCTACCCCAAGGAGTGTGGGTGGGTTTGGACGCTGCCACAGGGGCTGATGGGTTAATTTAACTCCACATGGGGCAAGAACGCTGCTGTCAGAAGCTGTGCAAGGTTCTGCATCCCAAACAGACCAGAGGTTGCAGGGTTTGCAAGGCTGGACAAGGGCTGCAGTGCAGATGCATCCTGTGCAATGAAAGCTCCCATTATGCTGCCCTTTTAGCACATGTCTGCCTCACCCCAGCGCTGCTCATTAGTTCATGTCCAGTCAGTCCTTGGCTAATCCATCAGTGCCAATCGTGATGGATGTGATTGTGAGGAAGGGCATTGGTGCCTGGGAGCTGCTGAGTGTTCAAAATCCAGGTGGGACAAAAATTCAACCCATCATTCACTGGCCTCAGTGGTGCCAATTCAGCAGCCGTGGTGTCAGGTAGCTGTGGCAAGCAGCAAAACCTCAGTCCTGAGTTTATTTCCTGATTCCAGCGTGGTCCAGTGCACATCAATCAGGTCAGTAGGTGCTTCTCAAGGAACTTCTCCAGGCTGTACTCCTCACTGGATATTTCATTTCAGTTGCTCATGGTCTTTCCTGGGTCCAAGGCCATTCTCTGGCCCAGGGCAGTGCCATTAAGGGCTGACTGCCGTGATGACATTGTAGATGTAGATCCTACTAAGAGCTGTCTGCAGTGATGTGCTACAGGTGCTGTACCTCATTTCAAGGATGCCAGCCCACCTGCCACACAGAGATCCCACCTCAGACCCTGAAAGGTGTGTGGATGCTTTGGTGCGGCTTTTTGCCCAGATTATCTGCCACTGATGGGCCACTGCTTCATGGGCCGCTGACACCCAGTTCCAGTTCAAAATCCAGGTGGGACAAAAATTCAACCCATCTTTCACTGGCCTCAGCGGTGCCAATTCAGCAGCCGTGGTGTCAGGTAGCTGTGGCAAGCAGCAAAACCTCAGTCCTGAGTTTATTTCCTGATTCCAGCGTGGTCCAGTGCACATCAATCAGGTCAGTAGGTGCTTCTCAAGGAACTTCTCCAGGCTGTGCTCCTCACTGGATATTTCATTTCAGTTGCTCATGGTCTTTCCTGGGTCCAAGGCCACTCTCTGGCCCAGGGCAGTGCCATTAAGGGCTGACTGCAGTGATGACATTGTAGATGTAGATCCCATTAAGGGCTGACTGCAGTGATGTGCTACAGGTGCTGAACCTCATTTCAAGGAAGCCAGCCCACCTGCCACACAGAGATCCCACCCTAGACCCCCCCTGAAAGGTGTGTGGATGCTTTGGTGCAGCTTTTTGCCCAGATTACCTGGCACTGATGGGCCACACAGTGTGCTGAGGGTGTGGCGTGCTCAAACCCTGTGCTCAGTTTTGGGGACCTCACTGCAAGAAGGTCATTGGAGTGTCCAGAGAGGGACAGTGGGGCTGGGGAAGGGTCTGCAGCACAAGTGTGAGAAGGAGGAGCTGGGGGAGGGGGGCTCAGAATGGAGAAAAAGAGGCTGAGGGGGGGCCCTTCTCATCTCTGTGATAACCTGACAGGAGGTAGCCAGGTGGGGATCAGACTCTTCTCCCACATAACAAGTGACAGGACAAGAGGATTTTACCTCAAATTCTGCCAGTGGAGGTTTCTGCTGGATGTTAGGAAGTAGTTTTTCACTGAAAGAGTGGTAAAGCGCTGAAACAGGCTGCCCAGGGAAGTGGTGGAATCACCATCCCTGGAAGCATTTAAAAATGCTGTCACCTGTGACAACCCAGGCCACAAAACCCACCCTGTTTGCTCACTGATAAGGTCCTGCTAGGCCTTGGTGATGTAGTGTCACTATAGGACACAAAATGACACGACACAGACTCACTGCTTTTTCCAAGGGGAAGAAAAGGACTTTTTATTTTCTGACTCTAACATTTATAGATTTCCAAAAATGGCAGTGGATTGGAGGGTGACAGTGCCACCTCTCCAATGACACTGGACAAACCAACAGTCCATCAGATTTCTCCTCCATAATAATAACAATAAGTTATTTACATAAAGTGTGTGAGAAAGTTTGTTAGAAGAATGTAAACATCAGAAGGCTTAGAAAACCTAAAAAAATCAGGGTGACAATGTGATGAGGGTGGGATGTGACAGCTGCAGGCACTGCAAATATCAGTGTGCTGCTCTGGGTGCCAGTGCTGACAGCTGGAACCTCTGCAGAGACCAAGCAATCACCACAAATGACCTGAAGGCAGACAAATAAAAGTCATTTTGAGTCCTGGGTATATTCCATCAAGGAATCTTTATTGGAAAACCAAATGGGAAATCCCAAGTCCTTTTTTATCACTGTGCTGCAGAGGAGAATGTGGTAAACTAATGAGCCAGTTTAGCTGGGGGAACAGAGGTGTTTGGTGATTTGGGGAGAGACTACTCAGCTGTAGTGAGGGATTCCTGATTTAGGATGCACATGGAGTAACACGGGCAGCAGGTGGCAAACTGAAGATGCAATATCTTGTTACAAAACGAGCAAAATATATTTTGCTGCAATTAAAGTCTCAAGATGCCACGTTGTTACAAACCTGGAAAGGGCATCACGCTGTGAACTGGGAGATGATGTTTCATTTCTTTAATGTGTACAATCATTTATGCCTTTACAACCTTGCTGATGCTGCCCACCCTGTTGTTTGATGTTATATTTCATATTTCAGGTCACACACTTACTGGTAAATGTTCCAGCACTGGGTTCTTTAGGCTGTGCTCTGCATCCTAGACAGTGCCTCACCTTTGGAATATGCCTCAGGTTTGTTAGCAAAGTCAAGGATTTGACCATTAGGACAGAGATCCAGCAGATGGAAGGGGAAGGAGAGCAATTTCCTCATTTCAGCCCAGGGCTGAGCACTGGTTTCATAGTTTATGTTCCTTAAAGAGTTTTGAGGAATGATAGCACAAAAACAATTGACTCAGATAGTCTTTTCCCTTGGAACTGAAACTAGAAGGACAAGATTTTGAAATAGTCAGCATTCATGATGAATAATTAACACCCTTTCCTCTATGTGTGTGCCTGTACTCTTGGAACTGAGACCCTGCCAGATCTCTGAGTTCAAGAATATCAGCATGTTAGGGGTAAAATTAATTTTCAGACCAAAGAGAGGAAGACAGGATGTAAAGGAGGTGGAAGGGAAACCTGAAGTGATGGGAGTTTTCAAGAAATCCAGATGCTCTCGAGCTGAAATCATAAGAAATAATCACTTAATATCTGGGTAATTTGAAAAATAGATGACAAGGATGGTAGAAAACAGCTGTTCCAAGGAATCTAACCAGGTTATTTCTCAGAGGAAGAAAAAAAAAGTCCTGTCAACTGAATGGAAGATTTAACTCCTTGTGTTCTTGTGAGCCCCTGTTGCACTGTAATGACACTTGCAGATTCTAAGGCTATTTTCTTATTCTTTGGGATAACATGGATCCTACTTGTTTCCATTCATCTCCCACCACAGCCAGCCCCCATTCCTTTTATTAATTACCACTGGAGCTCAGCACAAGTGCAGCTTTCACACCAACAGCCCCATCTATCCTCCATTTCCTTCATTTCCCTTAGCCATGCTAGTTCAGTTTACTGTGTTTGGCTTTTCTTGACATGAGATTTTCAACTTGCTCCATGCAGTTTACTCATCGGCTCTCACCCTATAAAATTTCCTGGAGCAGGAGAAGTTTGGAGGGTGCTGGGGCATCCTTTTACAGCAGAGCCTTCCCTGCTGAGCTTGAACATCCTTACTCCCCAGATCCAGAGTTTTATTTCTCTTTTGCTTTGTTTGCATTCCTCTAAATCGCGATGAATCCCAATAAATTCATTGCGAACGGTGAGTGAAAATTTGGTATGGGAGAAAAACAGCCTCATGTCCTTTTATTGTTGAAAGTGGAGCATTCCCAGTGTGTAAATATCCTCTAGTACCACTGTGGAAGAGCAAATATATGAAAAACCACTTAGTACCACTAAGGATACTAATGCAGTTAGAACATTAATCTTGCTGCAGCTGTTGTCAAAACTGTCACAGGGCTTAAGGTGGTTCCCTGGAGCTCCTGAGGAGAGAACAGCACCAGTGTCTGGTACGGTCTTAACGGGAGGAAACTGGATCCGGGGCATTTTTCATTTAGATGTACAGACAGACATGTGCTTCCTCCCCAGGATTCCTGCAGCCTGTTCTCATCTGCACAGGGTCTGTGAGAGCTGGGACAAGCCCAGGGCTGGAGGCTGGAGGGAGCAGGTGGTGGGAGCTGCTGGGGACGCTAAGCTGGAGGATTTTGTCAGGATGTTTGCAGAAAATGGGAAAAAGTCCCATGAGAAGTGACCACAAATTTCTTACAGGATGCTTGAATGTTGCTGGGAGCAGCAACAGATGTGTCCTGTTGAGCTGCTACCTTCAGTCCTTTGTGTTGGTTTTTCATTTTTTCCCTCCAGGATCCTTCTTTTGGGCTGATCCACAGCAATTAATACCTTCCCCACATTTACCTTTTGCAGCCCTCTCTGCCTGCTGTTTTAGCATCAGTCTAACTTCCATTTCAGCTGAAATTAATAATAATTTGTAGGGGGAAGAAGAGGGAGGAAAGGGCAATTTCTTCATTGCATGCTATCCAGAGAAAATTAAAAAGTTCTACATTAAGTTATGCCAGCATTGAAAGCTCTCAGGATTTTTAGGAAAATCTCAAAAGTTTGGGCCTGGCACTAAGGACAGGGCAACCCAGCTGGGTGCAGGACCTAGAAGATGGTTGAAATCTCCATCTGTGAACACTGAGGAGAGAAAAGAACCCAGTTCTTTCCTGGCATGTCACCCCTTGGCATGTGAGATGGTGGACATGGAGGTGGACATGGTGGGATCACCTGCAGCCCTGCTCTGGAAGGAACAGGGGGATTTGAAGCCTATTTTTGAAAGTTTCTGCTGTCTGCAGCTGTGGAGCAGCAAAACTCCTTTGTGTGATACCCTGGCATCAGTGAGACCCAGCTAGTTTTGTGTTAAACTCTTTGTTCGCAGGGAAAAGTGTTCCTCTTGGGCTGAGGGGGGCTGTAAAGGGCTCCTGGGGATGAGGCAGGACAGGGTGATGTAGGGTTGAGCTTAGTAAATGATCTCTTGTGGTAAATGTCTGAGGCTTTGCGATCATCCAGTGTGCTGCACCCCAAAACTTCACTCAGCTGCACACTTATTTATTGTGACCCTCTTCTCCAACCCCTAAACCCCAAATCCTGCCATGGGGGTGCCTCCATCACTGGCTGCCTTCATGTTATTTGCTGTGGCTTTTCACCAAAGCTGCACGTGCCTTTTAGCTGGGAGCACGAAGCCAGCATTTCAGCACAGGAAAACAAACCCGAGTGTTTTCCCTCTGAATAAAAACCTGTGTCCCTGGGGCTGGAGGGCGAGGCTGTGCCACTGCAAGCATTTGGGTTAGTGTGTCCTTAATGGAAGCCTCTTTCAGCTGGAGTCACTGCCGTGAGCTGGAACACTGCAAGTGAGTGCCACCCAAAATTAAACATGCCAGCTTTGCCCGAGAAATGTCAGCTCCTTTGAGGCAGCTGGAGTCAGACGGTCAGAGCAATTCTTGTCATCATGTCAATTACAGGCTGAGCTCAGGGCTGGTCATTGGGGTGGGGTGGGCATGAGCTGAAACCCTGATTTCAGCTGATTGTCACCCTGGTGCTGTGCTGGGAGCCTCTGCTGTGCCCTGATCTGCACAGAACCTTGGTCAGATGCCTGGTATCATGCCAGCAGACCAGTCCAATTTCTATCTGTTGATAGACCTTCATCCCATCTGATACCTTGATTAACATCCATTTGTGGGAATCCACAAAATCAGAGGGTTTTGGGAAAGCTGCAAAAGGCAGGCCTCAGAGACAGCAGAACTGTGATTAGAGCTAAGCAGCAGCCATGAGATTGGTCAGCAGAAAAATTATTTAAAAAGCAGAAAAGCAAGGACAAATAGAACAATGGTCTGTGTATTAACACTTGTCTAGAATAACTCTCTAAGCTACAGAAAAGTTTTTCAAGCAAGATATTAAGAAGGTTAAAGCTTAATAATGGAGCTCTGTGCGTTGTGTTTTAAGGCTCACAAGCAGGTATTGTATTTGAAATAAGCAAGCATTGTTTTAACCAAAGGTACCTGTGCTTATGGTGATTGGATAGAACTACTGTCAATGTGCTTTTGCTTTGTGTGATTGGTCAAAAAACTTATAAAGTGAGTTGGAACATTAAATTCTTAGTCTGCTGCCTGGGATGTGAGCTGCTGGCATCTTCCCATTGCCATAACCATGTAATGAGACTGATGCTGGAAAATAAACCAGCTCAAGGCACGTTCCACAGCAGCCCCGTCCCGTTTGTGATTTGTAAATAGCCCCCGGCCTGCGATATCCATTGATTTCTCCTCTTTCTGCTGGTGAAAGGGCGCTCTGAGCAGCAGCAGCCTGGTGTCTGTGGGAGGGGTTTCTGCCTTGCATTTAAAACCCTCAGTGTGAACCAGCACAACGTGCATTTCTGTATTTCAGGGCTTGCTTTTCCCTGCCACTTAGTGGCTTTAAATGGCAAAATATTTTTTTTTTTGCAAAGACAAATTGCTGTGCAGGTAGCACGCTGAGCTGCTGGAAAGGCTCCAGATGCCCAGAGGGATGGGAATGACTCCCTGCATCCCCTCAACAAGGCGAGATGGCTCTGAGCATTCCTTCTCCACAAATGAAAATTAGAGGAGTGTGAAACGCTGACAACAAATTGCAGCACTGGTTCAAATGCTAGGCTGTCGCTCAGAGGTCCACAGCACCTCAGCTCATACTCAAACCCTGAGTATTTTTTCAGAGTGGCAGAATTAAGACCGTTTTCAATATGTTCAGGCTGTTTCTGAGTAAGGAACAGCTAAAGCAGGACCATTCCCCAGCAAATATCCTCTGTGCCAAAATGATGAAATTTGAATGAACCTGGGACTCAGCCTCAGGACAAGGCATTAGATTATCAAACTGAAGAAGAATTTTATGTTATGGGTTGCTTGGAAACAGGGATAAAAATCTGTCCCTGGCCTCTTTTGCCCAGTTGCAATTCCCCAGTGCTCCCAGTTTGTGAAAACACAATTTGCAGTGCCACAAAGCTGGCAGTAGAAAACCTGGATTTATTCTACAATTTCTCACAGGGAGACAATGTGGTGACCCTCTGGATCCTGGAATAGCAAAAATCCCAGCTTCTTTCTGCAGCACTTGCTTCCTTCCCCTCCTCTCTCTCCCAGGCACCCTAAAGTAGAGGGGCATCTTCTGCTTCAGGTTTTTAACCCTTTTCTCCCCAGAAGAGCCAAGGAATCTCATTCACTACATGTGGGTTCAACATGCATGTTATTTATTAGGATCAGCAGCTCGGTAAAGTTAGGCAAGAAGTTGCTTTTCAAGGCCCTGGGTGGCTCTAAACATTATTAAACATGGTCATTAGAACATGCTTTTCCAACCATTGAACGGCTGTGAACATTAAATATTTTGGTTTAATAAGTGCTTGCTTTTTCAGCTGCTGAGTGGCCTTAATCTTTTTTTTTTTCCCTCATTAAAAAATGTTGTTTTTCCAGCTCATGAGCCACTGAAAATACTGTTCTGTTTTTTTCTCTTCCTTTTTATTTCTTTTTTCCCTCTCTTTCTCTTTTTTTAATTTTTTTTTTTTAAATTCACTGATCAGTTTATTTTTATTTTTTTAAAAAGGGGTGAGAATTTTGGAGCCTTTGGCTAAAAGAACTTGTTTTCAGCTACCAGGACAAGTATGGGGCAAGGCTTAAGATAACATAATAATCAAACCTTGCTTGTGTGAACAAGTTCCACTGAGATAAGAACATGCAAACTATCCAAACATCAGCAGATTGTCTTCTGTGTGTGCTCTGAAGGGATGGATGAATCACACTGCTGCATGCCAGCTTCCCCACCTGCCAGCCAAGCATGTCCCATTGTGTCATCCCCATCCAGGGGGCAAGGCATGAAGCAATGCTGGGGTCAGAGGTGAGGCCTGTGTGTTTTGGATTCAGGAATGAAGATAATGCTTTTTTGACTTAAATTTCATTTGTTCTCCAAGGGAGCCCAGGTTACATAAGAAGAAAGGTAATCAGGAAGAAAGGTCTTTTGCTAAAGCATTAGACTGGAAAAGCAACTTCTGCTGCAGGCTCATTGTATGGCCATGGGAAAGTAATTTGTGCCATGGGTGTTGCCCAACCATCCCAAACTTCTTGGGCTTCACCCGACCTCCAGATGTCTTTCCAGGAAGGAGGATCTCTCTGTAGGTCCAGTATTCTCTGTGCTAGGACCACAAACTCTTGAGAATCACATCTCAGGAGGCATTAATTGTCTCTGTTTAGGTTAATAGACGGCAATCAGTCTTTCTGCCTAGCTCTCCCTTAATATTAAATCCCAGGAATCTGCTGGACGCACAGGCTGGCTGCCCCTTATGGCTGCTACCATTCCTGCTCCCCCAGATCCCTGATTTTTAGGGTGGCCCTGCTGGAGGAGGAGACCCTGGCAGGATGGAAGGCAGGAAGTGGCCAACACCTTGCTCAGCTGGGGAGCTCTCCTGGGGGATGCTGAAAGTGGCAGCTTTCCCCCGTGGCTGGGGCATTTGGCTTTCTGCAGCTCCTAAATCACCCACTTGGAATGCTCTGTGCATCAGCCTGGAAGGGAGTCAAACCCTTTTATGAAAGCTGCAATTAGTGGCTTCCCACAAACAGCATCCAGCACTGACAAGTGGCTGCTATGTAATGCTGTTTATGGACTTGTTTCAGGTAATGGAATTTCATTGCCTTTCAGGTGCTCTTGCCACAGGAAGCACATATATTTTTTCAGCTCTGTGATTTTTTCCACTAAATTGCACAAATCTTTATATTTGAGCAAGTGCATTGGAAACATTTTTACTCCGCGTTTATTCTGCAGTTCAGGTCCTTCGTGAAAGGAAGAATAAATATGTTCTTCTAGGAAAAATGGGGGGAGAAAGCAAAAGGAGCAGAGATAGTGGGAAACAAACCCTGGTCTTCACAGATAGTAAATCAGTGTACATGTATTGCCTCAGTGTGCCTGTGCTCTATTGGCTGGTGAGGGGATCCAAAATTTCTTCTTGTTCTCCACCCCCAGGTGTGGCAGCTCCCCACAAACCCCTACCTGAACCCATATCTGTCTGTGGCTTTCCTGGGAGACTGGGGATGTGATGTGGAAGAGTTTCTTGACTCTTCTGCACAGTTACATGCTAATTTCTAGGCATGGAGCAAATCAACCTGAGACTCCAAATGGCCTCTTTAGCTGCAGCTGATTTAATGATATGGAATGATATGGAATCTTTATGGTTGGAAAACACCTCAGAGTCCAGCTGTTAACCCAGCACCTCCAAACCATATCCCCAAGTGCCACATCCACACAAGTTTTGGATGCTTCTAGCACAATTAAGTCGTGTTTAATGTGGGAGCAGAGGGCAAGGGCAGGTTCCATTGGTTCTGGCTGGCTCATAACATCTTGCCTGGGATGATACATTGCCTGCAGCCATCCACACTCCCTCCCAAGCTGAGCAGAGTCCTGCTGGCCTGCCTGCACTGGCATTTGATAGGAAAAAGTATCCCCCATGGATGGGAGGGCACAGCAAGCCTGGAGATGTGATCACTTACGCAGAGCCTTTAGGTCACCCTTAGAGGCATAAAGAGCATTTGTTAGGAAAGCTGAGCACCAAAGTGCACAGCATCCCCTTTTGTTTGTGAGCCCTGCTGAAATCATGAGCCTCAAAGGCAAGAGAAGGCTGTGAACCCAGGGAACAGGTGAATCAAAGGCAAAGGAGTTGCTCCAAGGGAGAAAATTTGAAATCAAGGTTGCAGAAAACCAAGGGATAATTAATGGGATAATGCAGGTAATACTATCACACGGCACTAAAACAATACAGAACTAATTAGCTCAAATATTTGCTGACAACGTGGGTTTTGAGGAGAGGGGGGCATGGGATTTCATAAAACTTAATTAACTCATAGAGTAAATCAGTTTCATTCATTGCCACAACAGAGCCAATCAAGATAGGCTTACTGTTTGCTCATTTGGAAAATGATTAGGATTCCCATTTAGACTTAATTACAGTGCAAAGGTTGACAATTATCATCTTTGTGGAAGCACTGGATACCACAGTATCTCAGCTGAACATGTGCCTGCAATTATAGACATCATTTTCTTAGCAGAAAATATAACCCACTTATTACCTGAATTTTGTGCCTGTAATTACAGATAGTAGAAATAAAAAAAAAATCAGAATAAGGCTGGTGCTGAGTTACTTTGGATCTTTTCACAGTAAATTACTTTGTGCAACTGTTTGTCACAAATTAAAATGTTGGTTTGTGCTTTATAGTCCCCATGGAGGGGAATTTGTGGACGTACCAAGGAATCAAACCAGCCACATGGGTCGTATTTTGACGCTGCCAAGAGCAGCAGTGCTCAGATTGGTTTGGTTCATAAAGCCCTCCTCATACCTCCCTGCAGTTTCTCGGGTTACACAGGCATGTACTTATCATTGCAGAAGCAAACTGCTGAGAGAAACTTGGTCAGTCACTCTGGAAAATCACAGCTTGATCTGAGCCACAACCACATGGAGTCACCCTGCTGACCAAAATAAACCACATTAATATGAACGATTGCAAGCAGTGCTTGGCTACGATAGTTTTTAATCCTGCCAAACAAAAATGATAAGCAGGTAGAGATTCCTCCCTTTTGCCAGCCCAAATCCCTCCAAGAGGTTGCTTCAACTCGTCACATCCAGGGGCTGAGCCATGGCTGAGATAAGAGAGAAGGAAAAGTTCAAAACATTTCACAGATTTTAATTACAGATAAGGCAGGGGGTAAAATGAGGACATAATAAGCACAAGTTCGATTCAGTCTGATTTGTCACCATCCCTGGGCCTCTGTTCATCCCATGGGCTTGTGAAGGTGGAGGGAGAGTGTCCTTTGGAGGGAGCAGAGTGCTGAGCACTAAACAAACACCATCACGTTTAACAATAAAGTGGAATTAGCTCCTTCCCTTAGTGTTAATTATAGTTGCTTCCAAACCATGGTTGGTGAGATAGAAGTAGGTGAGACTCCAACTTTCCTGTATTAGTTTCACACAGGACGTTTCTGACCTTAGATTAATGCCTGACCCTCCTGGGGAAAATGGCCCAAGTGACTTTGCCACCAGAGCATCACATTTTCCTGGGCAGGTTTTTGCCTTCTTGCCAGCTGAAATGCTGAGTTTGCAGCAGATAGAGATGATTTGCAAGGACATAGAAGGAAAGAATGACTTTCCACTTTTATATCCTGTTTATTTTCCATGCTCTGTAGGAAGGAATATACCGTTCAATTTTTTTCTGATCTTTTCTGTGCTTCTCTTGAAAAAACTCTGTTTGCATCCAGAAATGAGCACTGCCCCACTAGGACAGGAAGAAACCCAGCTTTATCAGGTCAGGTAATCCCTGTGCACCATTATCAACAAATAGTGTCAGCAGGACTTCAGGGAGTACATTTCTGTAGCTGTGTTGAAAGGCAGCTGGGAATCTAGAGGCAGAAAAGCTTTTTTCTTTTTCTTTTTCTTTTTCTTTTTTTTTTTTTTTTTTGGTTTTCCAGGAATATTAACTTGTGTTTTCATTCTGCTTTTTTTTTTCATAGGTGCAGATAAAAGGGAAGAAAAAAGTTTCAAGTGTTGGCTGTGTCCTTTTGAGTATTTAATGTTCAGGTGCTTTTAATATTGCTTGAATGCTGAGCGTTTTGTAAGGAGAATAGAAACAGTCATAAAAATAATACAACAGGAAAAATAAGTCCTTACATTGTTTGAGGTGCTTTTAAAGCTGAAGGCCTTTGCTTTTATTTTGTTTCTTATCCCACATTCACTGGAGCTTTATGGAGTATTGGAAAAGCTGAGAGGGTGGATTTTTTGATGCCTTGGCTCCCATCTGCCTGGCAGCACCAAGTTCCTTCAGATGTCAGCAGAGAATTCTGCTCATCTGCAGGCTGAAGAGGCAGCCTGGAAGTGCCAGGCACTGCCTGGTGTGACAGCAGGAGGATTCCAGATGGGAGCTCCGAGCTGGAGCATCTTGCTCACCGCAGGCAAGTCAGAACAGCGCCCCGGCACCGCTTCCAGTGCGGGATGAACCAGCTTTCCTTTGAGCTGCTGAGCTGCAAATTCCCCTCCTGGCCCAGCTGCCACGGTGGGTGGGACGAGGGGGAGAAGAAAGGAGGAATAAGGCACCAATGGGGCTGTGCAGGTGTGGGTGGTGGGAGCAGCTGACTCGCCAAACCCACCCGAGCTCGCTCCACCCAGCTGAGCGCAGTTGGGAAATCTGGCAGGGTTTGGTTGCCTGGTGCATGGAAAAGCTCATCTGGAATGCCTGCTATCTCCAGCCAGCCCACAATTAAGTGATTAGCTGCAATGAGCAGAGGTTCAAAGAAATACAGAGAGTTGGAAGTATGCTTGCTTGTTTAAAAAGTGAGGATAATAATTAAAAAAAAAAAAAAGAGCCCAAGGAAAGAGGAATCCTCTTAACAGAAGGAAGGAGGAGGTTTGTTAGCATATACCAAATCAGGCCTATTCACTGATTTCATGCAGAACTAGTTGTGCCACTTCAGTGTTTATTTATCCACTACAGGAGCCCCAGATAGAGCAGACACAGGAGCTCTTTGGCACACAGGTATTTGTCAGCTGGTGGTAGAGACTGGTGAAATCCAAGGCAGGAGCTGCAGTGCTGTGCACAGTTCCTGCCTTTGAAGTAAACAAGAACTAAAATCTTAAAGATGGGGTTTTGAGGTTCAAAGCCAACACTGTAATGTGGGATTACAAATCACTGACCTTGAGGAGATGGGAAAAAAATTCATGAGCAAAGGAACACATGCTGAAAACAACACCCTGCAAGATTCACCAAGATACATTTATATCAAACTACTTCAACATCAGAAATTTTGGGTTCCATTTACTTTCCTCCCTCACCCACCTTTAGTATCATCTCTGTCGTTTTTGGAAATCCCTGCTAAAATTGTATATATTTCTGCCTGAACCTCCCTGTTGTTCTGAATTACTGTCATAAATGGAAGAAGTTTTGACTTGTCAATGTGAGTTTTGAAAAGCAAGTTGATTTTCATATCCTTATCTGAATTCAGCCTGTCTGTGTATGTTAAGTGATTCGTCTTGGAGATGCTGCCAACTTAATAGTCATCACCTTGCAGAGGTGTAAACACCACAAGAAGTCAAGAACATTCCATTTCTTGTTATAAAGGTTTCTGGTGGTTAAGCCTGGAACAGAATATAAAGTGGAGTTTTAAATTTCAAGGATAGGTAGCTGAGACAGCTAAAGTGTCACACAGATTTATAAAAAGCATTGTTATTTTATTATTGTCATCCCTCTGAGTATAAAACTGAGAGGGACGTGTTTTTTTTTCCTTTTTCTTTTTACCAGAGGTATTTTATGCCAGAATTCTTAGCTGTGCTCTTCAGAGGTGAGAGTGATTTTAGTGTGGTGGTTGTGAATAACTCTTGCATGGAGCAGGGATTTGGTGACTAAGAGAGAAGGCCTTGGGTGCACACAGGTCTGAGATGTACCAGAGTTTGCATTAAGAAAGGATGAGAAGCAAATGCCTGAGCTCATGCTAAGCTCCTCCACAGGATGAATGCAAAAGTATTTTTGAGGGAGATCCAGGCAAAGCTTATGCATAAAATTTAATCCAAGTGCTCAAACCCAAGCAACAGATTTTTGATGCAGAGCATGTCATCTCAGTGAGCTGGAGAGACACAAAATTAAAGGTGAAGTGGCCCAGATCACCTTGGCTTTGGCGTCTGGGGCTTTTGAGTGCCTTACTTTGAAAGAAGAGTACAGAAATAAGTGCCTTCTGAATATGCTAATAACTTGAGAGTATTCAGAGGGGATAGAAGCTCCTTCCATGTGAAAAATATCCTTGGGAACCAGTGCTAGACATTATGCAAAGTGAACCTGGCAGAAGCTATGGGGAGCAGAACAGAACTGCTGAACAGGTTTGCTGTGTGTCTTCTGCAGGAGGAAACCTTCAATGCTGGGCAGAAGGAAGCCTGCAGAGGGCTGTGGGAAGAGGCAGAGCCAGCTTTGCATGGGAACACCTCATCCAAGGAGAGGATCCACAACAAAACAGGGTAGGTGATCCAGTGCTGAGCACTGCACGTGCATGGGGGTATTTGCTCTCGGCTGTAGTCAATCAATAACTTCTCTTCAAGGCTTTCCAGCCCTCCCTGAAGGAAACCCTGGGGGTGCCCACTCCGAGTCACACCTGGTTTGGAGCAGACGGCCGCTGGCAGGGCCAGAAGGAATGTCCAATTTGTTCAGGGGGGAAGCATGTTTTGAATCTCAGTGAAATCTGACTCCCTGGATCAGGAGAGATAGTGCAAGGGGTTTGAGACAGAAATCTATCCCGTTCTTGAAGTGGTTGGGAAAAAGCAGAGATCTGTGTGGGAAAGCTGGAGAAATGGCGGGAGAGAAAAGAAAAATTACATGCATTAGTGGTTTATGCCTTCCAGACATTTACAAACTCTGGGTAATGCAACTCAGAGGGAATTTTAGCCATTCCAAGGAGGCTGCATGATTTAAGAGGGCAGGAAGGTTGCAGTTTGCTCTATGGTTTAACCCACAAATAAAACTTCCATCACGCGGTCGAATATCTGGAAGGAATTTGGGGGTGCATTTTTTAGGAGCACAGACATTAATAAGGCATAGCTTTATTGCCTCAGTGACCTATCACCTCAGCATCATCTGGCCCTGTGCTGCCCATGGGATGGAGAGGTTAATGTGTAAAACACACCACAGCTTCAAGAGATTTGGGGAAACAAAGACAGTCTCGCGGTTGTTGCCCTTGTGATTTTTTTTACAGATGACATTGCTCTCTCTGTTCTATGCCTTAAAGACAACCTACCCAATCCATTTTCCCTACTCTCTGCCTTCCAGAGAGTGCTAAAACCAAGGCACCATGCAGATGAAGGGCCAGTGCCCATCATCAGGCCATGATCTAATTAAATTAAAACTCTTTTAGATGCCCCTTTAATATATTCTCCTACCTGTTTCATTGAGTGATATCTTCCAGTCCTTTTCCTAAATAGCTGATACCCTAGGAAAGATCCTAGAGTATTCTTCATTGTATTCCACTTGCAGAGGCCACTGCATTTTATTTAATACATATTGTTATCTCAAGCTTAGGATGAGTTCTCTCAACATTTTCTTAATAAACTGTGTTTCACATAGAATTTTCCCTTTTCTATTCCATCCCCTCTTCATATCTCCTGTATTTTTTCACATTCCAAAATGCTTTTCTGCTTTGGTTTCTGACGTGTAAAGATCAGACATATATCAGTATCAATAAAATCCCTCAATCTGTTTTGTGATGAACAACAGATGAGAATGACAGCAGTGAAAAAACCCCCAAGCATTCTCCTTTCTTGAAGACCATTAAAAAAATGGAGGAAAAAATATTTGGAACTGGGATGAGAGCTTCAGTCAACTGAGGGTTTAATTTTTATCCTTATTTTATTAGGAAAGGGAAACAGAGGCAGCAGGGCTTGGCCAAATGAGTCAGTCATCCAGCCTAAGCAGATGTGCTGGCATGATTCTGGCATCTTTCAGAAATACCAAGACTCATTTTGATTGTGAAATACTTGCTGCAGTGCATTATCAGAGAGCCTCAAAGGGGTTCATTTCAGAGCTAGTGCTTTGAGGCTCCTCTGATGGAAAGGAAGAGTAGATAATGCCTCATATTTCAATCAGACCATGAGCAAAGACCCAGAACAATCAAATTCAGCTCCTTTGCCCTTTATGCCATACTTCACATCTTTTACAGCACTAGGAGAAAGTTTGAGCCAGTGGAAGCTGGAGCAAACTTGAAGAATTGCAGCAATGAATAGGACTGAGAGAAGCTGGGTTTGGGCTCATGGGGACATTTTAACAGCTCTTTCTGATCTACTGGGGGAATAGCAGCAGGATAATTTAATTCCTGTCACTTCAGGTGTAAAGTGATCTTGGTGATGATGGAAATTTCCAAAGTGATGTACTCTTGATTTGCTTCCTTTCTTCTGCCCCTCTTGGGACAGCTCTGGCTCATGGTCCAGGCTGTAATTTGGTAAAGTCCTCCCTCTCCCATGTGCTCCCACTGCCCTCAACACTCATTCCAGAGGGGATCTAACCAGGTAACTGGTGACCATTCCTAACCCTGAATTGCCCTGATAAAGCAGTGTCAGGTATTGAGGGTAATTAGGCAGCTGATCACTGCCCCACTTTCAGTCCAGGCATTTTGGACAGCTGGAACAAAATGTGCTCTGTGTGGCACCAAAAGTCAAAGCACAACTTCAAAATACACCAGGGGCTGCCCAGCCAAGGCAGCAGAGGAGTCATTGCAGGCTGCTGAATTAGCTTCAGAAGCAGAGTGAGTATTGGGTTGATGCCCCCACAGCCATCTGCTGCTGCCTTGGAACTTGTGAAAGAGCTGGTTCAGGTGTGCTGCCTTCCCGTGTCAAATGCACGGCCTCAGAAGAGCTCTGAAGGCTTTCAGGCCTTCCTTAGGCAGCAAAGTCTGAATATATTTTATATTCTGGTAAGATCTCACGGAGGAGAGAATATGTGCTGTGATGAATAAAAAATGAGGCATGCAGAGAGGGTAGTCTAGAAAAGAATCATTTTAACCAGTTGTTTTGATTTTCCTTATGGATAAGGCTGTTGTTGTTATTTGAAAAATGTGAAAATCAGCTTTTTTAATATCTTTTTTTTTTTTTTAAGGAGGGGTTGGAGGGGTCTAAATGGCAGGTATTTTCATTGTGACCCTTTTCAGAAAAATGCCGTGCAAACATATTTCTGTAAAGAGCACACAGGGCTTAGGCTGCTTTGACAGTAGCCAAAGCAAGCAGCAAAACATATGAATGCCTCCAGACTGCTCCCAGGGTTTTGTTCCACTGCCAAAAGCTGAGACTCACACTCACAGCATGAGGCAGCAAACTCCTCTGTGCTCACACATGAGGTGGATTTAACAGAGAGATTGTTACACTCCCCTCACTTCTTCCCTTCTATTCTCCCTTAAGGTCTTGGTCTAAGGAAATAATATGGAAGTAATTCTGGATGCAGTGATACTGAAGGCAGAGGAAACAACTTTGCCAGTTGCAGCACATATTTGTCAGAACATCTGTGCTTGTGCACACTTTGGAAAGACCAGTTTGAGCTTGTTTCATCAGGATGCTTCTGTCTTGTGCCTGTGGACGGCCGGATATTGGGAGATTTCTTAGATACTGTGTGTGCTTCCTGAGGCTGTTCAGAATTCAGGATCAAGATGCTGCAAGGACTTTTGGTGTCTGGATAGATACAGGTGTTTTCCTTTCTGTGTCTTTCAGGGAATTTGGGGTGAGCTCTCTGCACTGCTGGTGGGACACCATGCCCTAAGAGACAGATCAATCCCATCATCACAGGACAACCTTTCCTTTCAACTTGCCTGTTCCCTGAGCTCCTGCTCAGCTAATGGGAGCTAATTGTCCCCAGGGCAAGGAAAACAGCTGCAATTCCTGGCTGCAGGGGTTTGGTTGCTTAAATATCTTCATTGGCACTGGGAGGCTCGCATCAGTTCAAAGTGGTTGGCCACTGTTTTGTGAATAGAAACCTCTGCAGGCAACAGTTTGAGTTTGCTGTTCCATTGTCGCAGATATCTTTTGTGAAAAATCTTTTTTTTTTTTATTTTTCCTCCTGAGAAGCTGAGAGGCCTCAGGAGCAAAATGTAAACACTGATTGTCTGCTGCTGTGGAATGAAACAGGTGGATCTGTGATTGGGCTCATGTGGTTGTTTCTAATTAATGGCCAATCACAGCCCAGCTGGCTTGGACAGAAAGTCCGAGCCACAAACTTTTGTTATCATTCCTTCTTATTCTATTTGTAGCTAGCCTTCTGATGAAATCCTTCCTTCTATTCTTTTAGTATAGTTTTAATGTAATATATATCATAAAATAATAAATCAAGCCTTCTGAAACATGGAGTCAGATCCTCGTCTCTCCCCTCAACCTGAGACGCCTGTGAACACGGCCACATCCCATCACCCTGGAGCAGGGGAGCTGCTGGGGGATGCTGCACTTGCACCTTGAGCCCTTGTGCAACCATCAGAGTGGCTCTGATCTGCAGGGACACTTGGATGGGCACGGTCATGAAGCAGATGAGAGCCCTTCCCTCACCCCGTCCTGCTCCCCAGTGCCTGCAGCAGCAGGAGGGTCAGGCCTGGAGTCTGCAGAGCATCTTTGCAGGATGGGGCCTTGGGGAGTGTGCCCAGTGTGTGTGAGGAATGCGTGTCTGCTGGCAAGCATAAAATCCTCAAATCTATAAATGTGGAAATAGATCATGTCAGAGAGAAACTTTGATCAGCCATGTGTAATTTTCTCATATGCAGATGTCAGCTTTCATAAAGCCTATGAGTTCAGTTTCAGATTAATGTGAGTTTGGCCCCCATTTTATTTTGCATCACTTAAGAAAGGTTGACTGGGTCCTTAAAAGAGTGTCAGCCCTGATTAAATCAACCTTTAGGAATCATCTGGTAGAACCTGGGCATGTCTCTGTATTTGGAAATCTTCACTTGAACTGTCTTTTGTTCCACTTCTGCTTATACATTAAAACAGGTGGACAGTAATGCTCTGTCATCTGCTATTCTTGGATTATGTGGATAATAAGTGAAATGAAGAAATGATTTCTGAAGGTTCATTTGGGGAATTGCTTCTGTGGGTCTCCTGCCTGTGCAGGAGTGGGAGGGGGTTAGGAAAGCTTTGGAGCTGTATCAGTAAGTTTGAAGCCTCTTACCCAGATCTCTCCACTTTTCCCTCCTTTTTCTGCTTCTGAACAAAGGGCTGCAGATACAGATCACAATCCTGTGCTAGGAAAAGCTGCCTTCTGAACACGTTCCTGCATGTAGAATATTTCCCAGAAGCAAATGCGTTTTTCTAATCTCAAGGCTTTGCTTTGTGCATCGAGATCAGATTTTAAGCAATAGGAATTCATTGCCAGACTTCCCCTCTGCTATGTACAAATTCTGCATATCAAAGGTGGCAGGATTCATCTGTGCAAAATTGATTTCTCGGAATTTGTGAGGCCAGGTTTTATCCAGCAGCACAGTGTGATGGCATCACTGAAGGGCATTTCTCTTCTTTAAAGACTAAACAGAGCCAGAAAAGGGGAGAAACATCTTGAATATGATGACCAAATGGGGGTGCAGGAATTTCTTCCAGGTGTTTCAGGCATCAAACAACTCCTTGACTCGTTCTGATCAGCTTTGAAAGTTACTGTTCGTGATTAAAAATGTTTAGATGCTAAAAGTTTATGTTTTTGAAAGATCTGTTGTAGGTAGCACTGAGAGCCATCCTGTACAGCCTGATTCTCCCATGCGGGCATTTTCCCACTGACAGCTGAGCTGGCCCCAGCTCCTGTCTGTTAAATGTCCCCAAGGAGGAATCTCCTGGGTGGGTGATGCTGTGAGGGTGACCCTGAGCATCAGCTCTGTGCACTGGTGTTAAACCAAGTGCCTGCTTCTCTCTGAGCTGTCAAATTGTCACCAGTAGCTTAAAGAGGCCTTATCTCCCCTTTAAGATGATGGAAATCACAAGATCTTAGTTTCTTATAGGCTGACTTCTTTAATTTCTTCTTAAACTGAGGCTGCCAGACTAAAATAAATTATACACAAACATGCCCAGCCATCAGAACCCAAAGAATTTGAATTATCAGTGTATTTCAGATGCAAAATCCTTACTATTCAATCTTCTTTCCTGCTGTGTGATATTAAACTAGATACCTAACCACACTCTCTGTTAGATTTGATTTATATTAAAATAGTTCACTTGCTTTCCTGAATAAGCTGCTCCTGTGTCTGGTTCTGATCTCAGGATTTCAGTCACGTAATCTTGAAGCAGATAGAGACCAGTAGAAGAAACTTCTTTAAAAGTAGGATTAAACTTTTTTAAAAGTGGAATTAAACTTCTTTATAAGTGGAATTAAACTTCTTTATAAGTGGGATGAATTCAACTGGCATGAGCACAGAGAGCTGAACCATCCTCTCTCTGTGTTTGCATTCATGACTGTTAAGAGGAGATAAAAGGACTTTCAAAAAGGGATGAAGGAGAGATGTTATATGAGGAAAATAGGGAAAATGATAGTGATATCTGTGGAAGTTCCTAATTTGATTTTTCGAGTGTAAAATATTAAGTTGGTCAGTGATGGAATGCTACAGGCAGAATTGTGGTTTCTTGGGAATTTATATTGATTCAGAAGCAAAGGAAATTTAGGATCTATCTGTATGGAAGGTGGCCTGAACATTTAAAACAGGTCTAAGAGTCTGTAGATAATTTTGCATTCAAAGAAACAGATGAATTGTTCCCCCTTGCACCCAAAAATCTCTTTGGGATCTATGTGTGTAAATGTATCGATGATATCTTATTCACAGAATTGCTTTGAGCAACCTGAGACTTTCACCAGAATCAGTGTTTTACAAAGGTAAAAGCCATGATTCTGCAGGTGTGCTGGGGTCTGTGTGAGATGGGGGACAATTGAAAAATCTCATTCAGCTGATGGCTGTGGAAGGAAAGCCCAGAAGATGAGGATTCCTGACCCAGAAGAAGCTATTTTCTTGCTGCCAGTGTCCAGGAAGCCTCTGTGGTGGAGATGTGAAATTAATAGCAAAACCTATTTCATTGTCCTGCCCTTGGGGAAGCTGTGAGTACCAACAGCCACACTAAAGAGGTGGTGGGGGGCCAGGGAGGACTCTTGAAAATACCAAATTTCATCTGTCCTTCCTGGTGTAGTGTTCCAGTTACTTGTGGCTTCCACTGCCCAAACTCCAGGGCAGTAATAGCTCAGTGCTGCTATTTGCTGTCTGTCCTTAGATGTTGCAAGTGTAAGGTTGATCTGCTTGGAGTGGGATTTTATAATTGTGAGAGTTTTTTCAGCTCACTTTTTAATTTTTAAAGAACAGAAAAAACAATGGTTAATTTAGGCTGTAAAAATTAAGGGAGTTCTTCATCAACAGAAATGTTCTGCAGTAACCCCTGAACACCAACAGTGGTGACAAAAACTGGACTGATTTTGAAACACAGATGAATGAGTGAGGTGCTAGTGCTAAGGAGCTATAATGACCCTAATTAGGGTTAATAACTTTACCAGAGAGATTAAGCTTTATTAGTGCTGGAGGCAATTTCACCCTGTGGTTCTTGGGTCTGACCTGTGCTGTTGTCCTCTTGTAGAGCAGCAGTGTGACTACACTGGTGTTACTCTTGATTTGCACTGTTAGAGAAGAAGGAAGGAGCCAACATGTTTCCAGGGTATATTCTGTAATACCTTATTCAGGTTTTATAGAAGTCCCCTGGTTTCCTCCCTCTTAAGCACTTTAAAATTTTCTCACACAAAGTGTTGTTTGGAAGGCTAAGATAATTCAGGAGGGAGGAGGTGCTGAGGCAGCCAAAGGTGTGTGTGATAAATTAATGTAATTACCCAGGTTTGCACTATAGCTCAGAAACTGCACTGTGGGTGCACATGAGTGCAGTAATAAAGGCAATCTATCACCAGCAAAAACAGAGATGGACACATAAACACCATCTGAGGCCCACGCTATTTCTAGATATGTTGCCTAGCCACATCTGGCCCTGTGATAACAGAACAGAGCTTTCATGCTATTTGTACTCTAGACTTTCTTTTCTTAGGACTTTTGTTTGATTTCCTACTGCCTCTCCCTCCTCCTCTTTGCCTCTGACTGCACTCCACATGTGCTTGGGCATGACAGTAAACATGCAAAATCACATCAGCAAGGCAGTCACAGAAGGAGAGAAAATGTACATATTTTTTTTTCTATTTATCTTCTCAGATTGCTCATGCTGGCTGAAGGACTTGTTTGGCTATTTCAATCTGCTAAAACAACCTTCCAGACTTCTTGCTCTGGTCCTGTCTTTGGACCCTCCCTGCAGAACTTCTCAATCAAGTTGTTTTCCTTTAAATACTCATCTATCTCAGCAACTCATTCCCGATTATCCCAAACTTACCCACCTAACTCTCATCCACTGATCCTTACTGAAGTTTGTAGGACACAATTTAAAATGAGATATGCCATTCTCCAGGTGTGGGAGTGATACTTAAAATAAGGGGATTTTAATAGATTTTTGTCTGACTGACTGGCTTGCCCTGCGGTGTAACAATAAGGAGTTATGAGCAATTTGCCAATGAAATATTTCCCTTCAAACCTCTGATTCAACATATGTGTGAATCCATCTGCAGTGGACTACTTTAATATCCCTTGATCTGCAATAATAACTATAATTAAAGCCAAAATGAAGTTTCTATTGCTCATTTTTAAGTTATTTTTCCTCAAAGCAGCTCTGTGTAAATGTTCTCATGAAATATTATGAGCCTGAATATTTTCAGATGAGAATACCAGATCAAAATTGGAGTTTTTCTGAAAATACTCTCAACAAAATGCAGAGCTGAATGTTTGATGTTTCCTGGGATTCCCAGTACTTTATGCAGCAGCTTCTTCACAAGTTGTTTTGATGTAAATATCCATGGCAGAAGCAAAGTTGTACATCAAAAATATCAGTGAATAATGGATGGAAGAGCATAATGCACAGGCTTACATGTAGTTTCTCTTGCAATAAAAATGAGCACTGCTCTGCTTTTTACCTTAGTAATAAGGTAATAACCACACACAGGTAGCAATTCAAAGTCCTGTGACATCTGGGTAGCCCATTTTTCCAGTTCAGATGTTTTTTCCTCTCTCTGTTGTTTTTATGCACTCTGACTAATGAGGACATTGCAAATACTCAAGCCTTGGAAGTGAATCCTTTTCCTTTGGAGTGAAAATAAACACCATTCACTCTCAATGGCTTCAACTTTTGTTCCCTCTTGTTTTGTCTTTTGCTAACAACAACAACAACAATAATAATAATAATAATAATAATGATAATAACAAAACCCATTCGGTCTTGTTTAGGCATTTCCTGAGTCAGTACTAAATTAAGCACAGAAATTACTTTCTATTGGCCACTGGAGATATTAGAAACACAGAAATGTTCCTGTTCTTGAGGCATCTAGAGTGGGGTACTGAGAACACAAAATGTACTCAGTTAAATGGATTTTGACTTGAGAGCGTCCCAGCTAACTGGACTAATGTGTTTATGGGGTCATCCAAGCAGACATGCAAATTATAAGTGAAGGCCAGCAACTGGAAGGGAAATTCACATTTCTCTTTGTCTCCCTATAGATTAATGATTGCAAGAGATTTGCTTTTTAATACAGGCAGGTGGATTGGCATAATGTGGAAAGACCATGTTAGAAAAAGAGGCAGCATCTTGATGTTATATTGATCTTTTAAAATTGCTTTTCAAAAAAAAAAAGATTGTTCCTGAATGATTCTATAAAATGATAAGTACCTGGAGTATAAGGGACTGGACACAGTGTCCAAAGAGATCCTGTCCATTGTTCTGACCACATTCTGTGTGTATGAGTAGGAAAACAAAACATCTCTAAACACTAAGGCTTTAGTTATAAGTTTTGAACAAAACTTGAGTTCAGCTCCTTTATGCAAATCTGTCCCAAAGGGAGGGAACATAAGCATTGCATGCTGAACCCACTGGAAGTGTATTTGAGTGATTTGCTTTCTTTAATTCTCTGCAAAGATTCCTAAGCTAAAACACGTGAATGGGCTAATTTGTTTAAAATGCCTTTTTTTTTTTCCCTCTTCATATTGCCCTTGGCAATTTTAAGCCTTCAAAGACAGCTTTGGTTTCTTAGCAGTCTGCCCTACTGAAGTAAGACTTTAATCAAGCTCACTAGCATCCAAATATGATGTGCAGCTGCACACTGTCAGCTGATTGATTAATTTTTAGCCTCCCTGGGTACCCCAGAAAAAGTAGACATACTGGAAAGATGCAGATATTTTTCATTTAGGTATTTACTCTTCTTTTCCCAACCTTACTTCATTTGTTCTACTGTGATAAATAGGAAGAGGGTAAATGGACATCTTAAATCTAGACAGTGAATTTCATGCTAGTCAAAATAAGATTTTGGGGTTTTTTTCCCTGAAGTCTTAAGGATTAGGATCACCAAAAAAAAAAAAAAGTAATTCTAAAAACATTTCTACCAAAGAAGCCATTTTATGAGAAAGTGGAAAAGAATGAGTTTTGCAGATCAGACTGCTTTATAGTCATTATTAGATTTGATTAATATAAACAATGATCTTGAAACTGAATCTTCTGTCTCGAGTACAGAACGGTGGCAATCAGCCCCTTTTTTCAAATTTATCCCAACGTGGCTGTTCCAGTTTGCTGATCTTACCCACCCAGCAAGTTCATTACTCTGGCTTGTCTCTCTCCCCTGAAAGTTTTCATGAGAATTGTTGAAAGGTTTCATTTTAATTCCACAGTGGAGTGAAAATCAAGTCTCAAGATCATGACAGCTGGGGTTCTCTTTGGGGCTCTCTTTTCCCTTTAAAGGAATGAGATTGCTGGTTTTAATCTGCTTCCACGGACTGAAACGACTCCTGTGTTCAAACTGGCATTGCTGACAGGGAGACAACTGCAGTTTGGGAATCAGTTCTCTGGGACCTGCAACCTGCCTGGCAAGGAAACCTCATCAGGTAGGACTGACCTCATTTAAATGCCATTATTCCAAGGACTTGCTCAATCTGTGTACCCTGAAGTGGGAGAGACACCACAGAGAATGGAAAGATGGATGGCAGGCTTGGATGAATGCCCTAGTTAGACTCTCTCTATTAGATTGTCATGCTTTTTCTGGCCCAGATGCTAACATCTAACACATTTTTAATACTATTGCCTGTTGAGATCCTATTAGAAAATGATTCAGAGTCTGGAAAGTTAGGGGGGAAAAAAAGTTAATTCCCTAGAAATAATATGGTCATTATGTGTACACTGAATTCAATATGTAACTTGGGTTTTTTATGGCCTCTCTACCATCCTGCACACCAGCTTTTTAAAATTGCAGTCACATTCATTATGAAGTAAATGCCTAGTGCAAGTGATCCTCAAAACAGTTTGTAATTTAAATTCCTATTGGAAATAGAAGTAATGACCCACAATGGCTCATTAGTGGCTTTGCAAATGTTCATTATTTCCTTTCTCTTTGTCTTTCTCCTGGTTTTCTCCCCTTACTAAAAGACAGGGGAGTTTAAAGGTTTCGACTACCTTTAGAGCTATCCATCTCTAATGATCCATGAAAATGAACATTCGATTCCTGAATGAGGAAATCATCATTCCCTGATGTTTTTGAGGGGATAAGTATGTTCACTTAGCAGTCTGTGAGGAAGCTGGGTATTCCAGATGATTTTAAGAAATTATTTTCTATTTATGCCTAGGGGAATTTTTAAAATTATTCTAAAATATCAAAGGAAATACGCAGAAAGCCGAGAAGTCCCTAAAAAGACAGTTTGGATTTTGAATCCAGGTTGTTTTTAATGATACCCTGGATGCTGCTACACTACCAAAGATTTGCCTGGCTGTCCATTGCTTGGAGATGCACAAGGAGAGATAATTCCAGGGTTCTAAGGAGAGGCACACAGCCCATTTCCCCTGGCTTCTCCCTCAGATGAAGACCCAGCATCTGCCATGCAGATGATCCTTGGATTTCTGGGGAAAATAACACAGGAGAGAGGCAACATGGGGTGGCAGTGACATTCTGCATTGTCTGCTCCCATGAGCAGGATTTAAGAGCGCCTGCTCTGGAATGGCGTTATCCTTAATAAGAGGGTCACCCATAAAAACACAACCTTAAAAATACCCTGGTTCTCAGTGCCCTGAAGTCCCCAGCCCCTGAACACCACTCCCTGTTTGTCTCCTTTGTGCTGGCTCATGTGGCAGCATTTGCTGCTGCTCTGGAAATTCCAAAACGCTCCCTGCCCCAAAATCCTTGCAGCAGTGGGATCAAACTTGTGTCCCATATGGCTCTGCTCTAGGGTGTGCTTGGAGAAAAAACGAGGGCAAAATATCTTATTTATCTCTAGTTTGCCTCTTCCCCAGTGATTATTTTCTCCTCATTAGCAATCAGACCTTGGAGACTGTCAGTATGCTGCTGACTGCTGGTGGGGCAGGCCTTAAGGCAAACCTCTTTAGAATATAAAATAACAGATTGCTTGCTTGTGGAAGGCTCTCATGAGTGCTCAGCAGAAGTGAAGTTTCACTGACTACTTTCTGTGTGTGCAAAGGGATTACTTTGGCAACATATACATGAAACAAAACATGGTAACATGCTTAAAAGCATTACCCATTGTTGGAATTTGGGTTATTCAGTGCAGTCATTAGATCACACCCAATAATTCTGTAAAAATTGATTTTTCCATCCTAAGGTCAATTCATTTTATTGCATTGCTTCAAGCAGGTTTCTCCCAAAGCACAATGCTCCTCTGTGAGCCACCAGCAC
The DNA here is from genome assembly GCA_039654755.1 of Calcarius lapponicus. Taxonomy (NCBI): domain Eukaryota; kingdom Metazoa; phylum Chordata; class Aves; order Passeriformes; family Fringillidae; genus Calcarius; species Calcarius lapponicus. The sequence goes on along the minus strand of CM077473.1, from coordinate 5,765,534 downwards.
TGTGGCTGGTTTGCTGATGTTTACATTAGGTCATCTAAGATTTAGGTTTTACTGAGCTTGGACAAAACTAGCTCACTTGACCTATGATGCATTGCTTTTAAAAAAAAAAAATAACAAGGAATGTTCTTTTTCAACCCTCTTATCTGCTTCTTGCCTGTACTCTGCCTGAATTTCTGACTGGTGGGGCTTACTGGAAGCAGTTTCTTCCCTGTGAGCAGGAGAGCAGCTGCTCTCTGCCTGTCTCTGCCTCTCAACAGAGAGAAGCAAAAGGTCAGGGCCTGGTTTCTCATAACTTGCATGCACTACATTGTTTTCTTTTTCAGGTTTTTAGCTCTATTCTAATTCAGATCTACTTACCACACCCACTGCGTGCTTGCCCCTCCTCTGGTGTGTACTCTGGTGTGTCACTCTTCAGTTTTGCCCTTCAGGGAGGTGTCAGATGTGATGGTAACCTTTCCAAATCCCAATTTAAAACAATATTATCCTTCTCTCTTCGCTCACTATAAACTGACTACACAGTACCACCTGCTGATGGACCAGCATCACAAACCTGGCTTTTATTACTGTTTTGGTTTTTTTTTTTTTCTTTTCAAAGGCAGAGTTGTCTGTGACAGCATTGCCTTCTTGGGAAGGGGCCCTGTGTGAGAGGCAGGAACGCTCTCGTGTTTGTGCAGTGCTTTGGACTCTGTCATCTGCTACCACTTAGCAGAAGGATAATGTTGTGTCAGAAGGAGACTTGTGCCTTAGAAGACAGAGTGAATAGTGTCCATTTTTTCAGAGCCTAAAGAGGCAGAAGAAAAAAATGAGAGCATAAGCCAGCAGGCCTAAGGCTACTCTGATTTGCATCAGGATCTGTGTAGGCCCTGTGTGGCTTACAAAGCCCAGGAATCATCTGCATCTGCTTCTGTCACCCACCCCAAAGTTCAGGAATGAAGTGTCTGAATATCAAGGTCATTATACTTCATTAGTCTTCATTAATGTGAGAGCTGATATTGGTCTGATCTCTTATTTCAAAAGCTTTTACTACTGAGGCGCCAAACCCCTTGCCCTCCCCAAAATTCAGGAAAGAAACTTGTGTCATTTCAACTAGGAGCTTTTCCCCTTTGTCAGTACAGACGAATATTGATTGTAGTTTTGCAGTTGTTGATTCTGAGTCTGTCACTCACCCCAGAATGTTCCAGTAACTTCTGGCCTAATGAAAGCTTGCAGAATCTGTCCCTTCTTAGGGAACAAACTCAGTGTAATCACAGCCAGATAACTGTCAAAGAGAAAAGGAGCAAAGCCAAGAAAAAGTGGCGACAGAGCCAGATCTTGGTATTTTGCAAATCCAGATTGTCTCTCCTTCAATTACCCATCTGGTGATTAAGAACAGTCCATCCTATGAGCAATGCTGCTGGGTTCAAGAACTTCCTTTTCACCCACTTTGCATGGCTTTCTCTCTTTTTTTTTGTCTTCTCTTTTTCTTCTTCTAAGACATGAAATACTCTGGCGCATGGGTTTTGGTTTAGGAAGGCTTGCTTTTTTCTTTTCATTTCAGCGAGACAGAGTTCCATTTGTTCAGCATCTGCACAGGACAACATCTGGAGCCCCAGGAAATTCAGCTGCTCTGTGTATGACGCTTAAATGAAATTACTTTTTCATGCACTTCAGAAGAGTATCAAGAGCATCTCTCTGACCAAACAGAGCCTTTTGTTCTCCTCCAGCAAGTGTTTCTCATTAAAAATGTCATCTCCCTAACAAATTGCTTCATTGCCTTTGCAGCTGGGGTTATTGTTTTCATGGTTTTGTACTTGTGTGATTCTCTAAGGGATCAGAAAGCTGGGAGAAGCAGGGCTTGGTTTCTTCCTCCTTTTCCCTGTGTGTACCACTTGGACTTTCCACTTTTGGGGTGCAGTTTCATGTATTTACCTCTGTGCCCTCTTGGCACAGCACTCAGAGGCAGAGAATGGGGCACAGGCAGCAGCATGAGTCTGTGGGGACTGTCCCACTTCTGTTCATGGGGATTGTCCCATTTCTGTTCATGGGGACTGTCTGGGGTCTCTGAGCACCAGATCTACTGCCAGGTGTCCTTGTCCATGCAGGGAGGTGGAACTTGGTGATGTTTAAGGTCTCTTCCAACCCCAGCCATTCTCTGATTCTGTTTCCCGAGGCTGTTGTGCTTGCACAGGGTTGGAAGGTGAGAAGAAGGAGAAAGCAAAGTGAGAAATATCCATTTAAAACTGGAATATAAAGAATGGCTTTTAATGAGATAAACATATTTTGTATGAAACTCAAGGTCAGGTAATTTTTCCAGGAATTATTCCCAGGTGGAGTATGTAGGGCTGCTGAGCCTGCAAGAAAACCTAAGTTATCTTTAGGGATTTAGGAAATTTGTGGTGACTTTTCATGGGAAGTCTGATCAGAAATAAAACTAGAAACTAAGGGAAGGAGCTGTAGGAAATCAAAGGGAGAGAGAATCAGTCTGTACATACTGCACCAAGTCTAATAGTGCAGAATGTGTGAAACCCCTCACAGTAGTGACAACACTGTGCTGAACCTCACCCAGCAGCACAGAACTGAAGGGTCTGTATAATTTCCTTGAAGAACCACTTAGAAAATGCCAAAACTTCAAAACACATTTTGCAGGAAGGACTTCATTTAAAGCCCAAGCATAAACCCCTCATTTTTCTCACCTCTGACTTTTCAACTAGGATTGCCTCTTTCCAGCATTTTGAAGAACCTTCCTGCTCACCCCCACTGAAGAGAGATACATGCCAAAATCTTAAACTCCCAGAATGTCCCAGGTTGGAAGAGACCTGTAGAAGTCTGGTCATCTTTGAAGTCTAAGTTAAATGGGAAGTTGTAAATAATGTAGATGCTCCATCTCACTGGCTTAAGTGTTCCCTGCATGTTAACACACCATCTGCTTAACCTGAGATCTCTTTTTTGTAAGTGACTACAAATTACTCCTTAATAATTTCACAGGCCCTATAAACTTGCTGGGTAATCAATTTACACAGGCTTGCTGCCCACTTTCACAGTTCTAGTGCTGGTCCCACAGTGTTTGCAGTTTTTCTTTAAGTGTTGATTTCCTGAGTCATGCATTTCCCTGAGAATGCAGGTTTTCAGTTTTTCAAGTGGCAGGAGCTGCAGAGAAATGTTGAAAGGCCCATGCTTAAAGAATCATAAATGAGAATGTAAGTGCTATTCCACTATTTCTATAATTCTTCACAAATCTTATTGCTATTTAGACATTCTGTTGTTTAAAACTTCAGCCTCTCATTCCAAATTCTTCTTTATTTAAGGAAAAGATAGGCATACTTGCAAATATTTTTTTTCTGTTTTAGTGAGTCATTTCTTAACGGGATGGTTTCCTAGGTTTGTTTCTCTATTTCATGTGGGACATGAGCAGCCATTTAGCTCACAAACCACAACAGTTACCTTTGCTTGTCTGGGGCACAACTGATTTAACCAAGTTACCTCTCCTCCTCCCACCTGTAAGCAATGAAAACAGTTCTTGTGTGTTAAACACAGCACCAGGCACTGCCTTCCTGTGAGGCAGCTCCTTTCAGGCTGCAGCAGAAACACTGGGCACCACACCGTGGAAAATAACTATGGAGCAGCTGTAAATATACATGTGTATTTATATACACAAAACGGTGCTAGAACCCACAGTCTGTAATTTGTGGGTGACCTTTAACTACATGAGGATAAATGGTTACAAATGAGGACCTCTGCTCTTGGCTTTCGTAACCTATTTTGTTACTTCTGTTGGTAAATCAAAAAACATGTATATCCATGGGGTTTTTTGGAGTGTAACATTTGGCATAGATTTAAGCTAGGATAACTGAACAAAGTGGAAAACCAAACAAATAAATATGATTATCCTGCAGTGTTTTGTTTTATGGAGTCAGGTTCTGAAATAAGCGAAGCATGTGGGATACTTTAAGGTCTGTAAGACAGACATGTGCTATTCCCACAATGAAATCTACTCCCTGAATTAGGTCTTTGTGCTGTTAAGAGGTTTTTCTTGTGTTTATTTTGTTACAAGACTGCATTTTTGCTGGAGTCCAGCAGCATGTTAAGCTTGGATTTTCAGAGGTGCACATGTGATGAAGTTGGTGGCGTGGATCTCTGTTCTTGCAGGACCAGCTCTGGGCAGGGTATCAGTCTCCAAAACCCAGGGAGTTCCAAGAGGTTTGGTTTTGGAATGCACCAAGAAGGATTATTTGGGATGTGCATAGAAATTCAGGAATGGGATGGAAATAAGCACAGTTTTTAAAGGTAGATTATTTGCTAAAAAACATCTGCGGGCCTCGGGGGGTGATGGTGGCTCTGAGAGCAGCAGGCAGGGAAAGCTGCAATGAAGTCACACGTGGTGTTCCCAGCCCCTATAGCTGTGCATCTCCACAACCTCCTGAAGTATTTCCCACCAGTATTTTCCTTGGTTTTATACTTTTAAATATAGTTTTAGGTTACAAAAATTGTTAAGATAGAAACGATGATGTGTAAGATACTGTTTTTAAAGAAAGGACTCGCAGTGAGATAGCAGCCACAGGACACCTAAATCTTTCAGAAAAAAAGAATTTATTGCCCTCTTATCAGAAGAAATGAACTTCCTCCCACCTTTAAGGTGGTGTTAGGATTCAGAGGAAGAAGGTGGCCCTGACCAGACTCCGGAGCTATTTGGGAACAGTTCTTTTTCGAAATTCTTTTGCAGGGACGAAATAATCCTCTGTCTGTCCTGCATTTATTAAAGCAGCTGTCATATTCCAGCCTCCCCCTCCTCGTTGCGTGGTTTGTGTGCATGAACGTGGCTGCGCGGACACATCGTGACACAAAGTAGTCCCTCTCGGTGCTAGGAGCGTGGAAGGCGAGAACGCGGAGGGATATCAGGTATCGGTTGCGCAGGTTACGCGCTGCGGCTCTCGGTGATGCCCGGGGCGGGAGAGCCGCGGCAGGATTCGTGCGAGGCGCCGCCGCACTCGCCCGCAGCGCGGCCGGGAACAGACCCGGGGGGCGGGAGCGGCGTGAGGGGCACGGGGATGGCCCGGGCTGGGGCGGGACCGGGCACGGGGATGCCCCGGGCTGGGCAAGACAGCAGCACGGGGATGGCCCGGGCTGTGGCGGGACGGGGCACGGGGATGGCCCGGGCTGTGGCGGGACCGGGCACGGGGATGGCCCGGGCTGTGGCGGGACGGGGCACGGGGATGGCCCGGGCTGTGGGGGGACGGGGCACGGGGATGGCCCGGGCTGTGGCGGGACGGGGCACGGGGATGGCCCGGGCTGTGGCGGGACAGTGGCACGGGGATGCCCCGGGCTGTGGCAGCACAGCGGCACAGGGATGCCCCGGGCTGTGGCGGGACAGTGGCACAGGGATGCCCCGGGCTGTGGCGGGACGGGGCACAGGGATGCCTCGGGCTGTGGCGGGACAGCGGCGGGCAGCGGCTCGGAACCGGGGCCGGGCTGCACCGAAGCCGCGGCGAAAGCGCTGCGGGGCGGCGGCGAGGCCGTGGAGATAGAACTGCGCATGCGTGCGGCTGATCCCGTGGCTACGGGCATGCGTGGTTTGCGTCACTGGGCCGGCGTGGGGAAGGCAGCATGGCGGCGTGGCACCGGGCGGGCGGGGAGTGCGGGAGGTGCGGGAACGGGAACGGGGGCCGCGGCTGCGGCCGTAAAAGGGAGCGGCGGGACGGCCGTGGTTGCAGGAGGCGGCGGGGCTGCGCCGTGCGGCAGCTCTGAAGCGGGAGGGTGCGGTGGGGAAGGCGCGGCTCCGCCCGCCATGCAGCGACCATGGCAGGACCGGCAAAGCCACCACGAGCGGCGGCGGGGCGGGCTCGGCAGCGGGAGATGATCCCGGGATGGCGGCGGGAGCGGCGTGGAGGCGGCGGGAGCCTGCTGCGGGAGCAGCGGGGCTGGCTGCCGGCCCGGCGCTGGGGCGGCGCTGACGGCGCTGTGCTGGAGCGGCGCCGGGCGGGCTCGGCAGCGCAGAGCCGGGAGCCGCGGGGGCTGCAGAGACGCAGCAGCGACGGCGCTTGGGCCACCGCGGGCGCGGGGTCGGCAGAGGGGGCGAGGGGGACGTGGGGGGCGGCAGCAGCGGCCGCACTCGCGGGTGGGGGGGGGGAGGAAAGCGGCGGAGTCGGCGGGAGCAGGAGGGGGCGGGGCCGCGGTGCCGCTGCTGGGCGGGCTCGTACAGGCGGGAGCGGTGGGCGGGGCCGCGAGGGCCGGGGGCGTGGCTGGGGCCGGGGAGATGAGGGGCGGGGACGGGGGGCGGGGCCGCAGGGCTCGGCGAGACTGCGGGCACCGGAGCCGTGGGGTCCGACGGGAGGGGGGGGCGTGTCCCAATCCAGACTCGCAGCAGGAGCAGAGCTGGGCGGGGCGGCTGCTGGGGGCGTCCCCCTGCAGCAAAGAGCTCAACCACGCCCTGCAAGCTGGGCGGCAGCCAAATCCCGGCGGGAGATAAAATAAAGTGCTTCATTCCACCTGTGTCCGAAAGTGCTTTTACGATAGTCGCGCTTTACGGCACCTTTTACGACAGTCGCGCTTTACGGCAGTTTTGCGACAGTTCTGCTTTACGGCGCCTTTTACGACAGCTTTGCTTTACGGCAGTTTTGCGACAGTCACGCTTTACTGCACCTTTTACGACAGTTTTGCTTTACGGCACCTTTTGCGACAGTCGCGCTTTACGGCAGTTTTGCGACAGTCGCACTTTACGGCACCTTTTACGACAGTCGCGCTTTACGGCACCTTTTGCGACAGTTCTGCTTTACGGCACCTTTTACGACAGTCGCGCTTTACGGCACCTTTTACGACAGTCGCACTTTACGGCACCTTTTACGACAGTCGCGCTTTACGGCACCTTTTGCGACAGTTCTGCTTTACGGCACCTTTTACGACAGTCGCGCTTTACGGCACCTTTTACCACAGTCGCGCTTTACGGCAGTTTTGCGACAGTCGCGCTTTACGACACCTTTTACGACAGTCGCGCTTTACGGCACCTTTTACGACAGTTTTGCTTTACGGCACCTTTTACGACAGTCGCGCTTTACGGCACCTTTTACGACAGTCGCGCTTTACGGCACCTTTTACGACAGTCGCGCTTTACGGCAGTTTTGCGACAGTTCTGCTTTACGGCAGTTTTGCGACAGTTCTGCTTTACGGCACCTTTTACGACAGTCGCACTTTACGGCACCTTTTACGACAGTCGCGCGTTACGGCACCTTTTACGACAGTTTTGCTTTACGGCAGTTTTGCGTCAGTCGCGCTTTACGGCACCTTTTACGACAGTTTTGCTTTACGGCACCTTTTGCGACAGTCGCGCTTTACGGCAGTTTTACGACAGTCGCGCTTTACGGCACCTTTTACGACAGTCGCGCTTTACGGCAGTTTTGCGACAGTTCTGCTTTACGGCAGTTTTGCGACAGTTCTGCTTTACGGCACCTTTTACGACAGTCGCACTTTACGGCACCTTTTACGACAGTCGCGCTTTACGCCACCTTTTACGACAGTTTTGCTTTACGGCAGTTTTGCGACAGTCGCGCTTTACGGCACCTTTTACGACAGTCGCGCTTTACGGCACCTTTTACGACAGTTCTGCTTTACGGCAGTTTTGCGACAGTCGCGCTTTACGGCACCTTTTACGACAGTTTTGCTTTGCGGCAGTTTTGCGACAGGCGCGCTTTACGGCAGTTTTGCGACAGTCCTGCTTTACGGCACCTTTTACGACAGTCGCGCTTTACGGCACCTTTTACGACAGTTCTGCTTTACGGCAGTTTTGCAACAGTTCTGCTTCGTAGTTTAGATTAATTCTGTGACAGGGTTAATGGGATTATTTTTTTTCTTTTTTTTTTCTTTTTTTTATGGGATTTTTTTTGGTTTTTTTTCTTTTTTTTTGTCTCTAAGTAGGAAAAAAAAAAAGACAGAGTGAGAGACCCAAGTGGACACAACTAGAACAAAGCCCTGTTTATGATTTGTATGACTGAAAATATCCATGTCAGGCCAGGTGCAGATGGCTAATTCCCCCAGACTACAAGCCAATTTAATCCATAATTCCTGAGGTAGACCTCTTCTCCCAACATTAATGGGAGCCAGCTGCCTCCTATTAATAATATGGATGATTACAAGAAAAAATTGTGGGGGAGGGAATAGTGGAGTTAGAGAAGACATTATTTTCCAGACTGTTGCCTGTGTCCTGCTGAGGACAATATGGAAATCTATGGAATATGAGTCTTGAAAACCTGTCAAGTTAAATACACACAGTGTGTTTGCTCAGAAGAAGGATGGAGTTATCAGTGCACTTCTGTGTTTTGGTGACAAGGTTATTTAAGGGGTAGCAATTGTATTTATTTAGTTATTTGCTGGTGCTTTGCTTTTGCCTTTTCTGTGCTGACCCTGGATGGTTTTGATCAGCTCCCTAGGAGGGGAGCCCATTGCTGTTGGTGCACTGAGCCTGGCTGTTCCCACTGTGGCCTGATTTTGTGTGAGATTGTAGAGCACATCAAAGCAGAAAGACAAAAAAAAAAGTTCTGAATTGTTCTCCTGAGAGCCTGACTTGCTGGTTCAAGAAATTTGTTCAGGCTTCCATTGTGGTTTGTGCCAGTGTGAGGTGAAATGGGAGGACATGGCAATTCATGATGTGTCAGTAGCAATGTGTCTCAGGAATGGATTTTTTTTCTTTTTTTTTTTTTTTTTTTCTTTCTGTGTTCTTTGCGATTTTGTTTTCCTTTGGTTGTTTTTGGAAATTTGAGTAGAATTTATTAAAAAAAAAATCACACCATTTTTACTTGTCAGTGAGGCAAAAGTCCTGTGGTATCAGTTGTTTTGTCTATACTCCTTGTTTCTTATGTAGACAGTATCCTTAACACAAGGATCATGTCTTTGAGACTGATGAAAGAAGGAGACTCACTAAAAATGTCCCTCTTGCCCCTGAAGGAGATGAAAAGGAGCCAATGCCCTTTTCCATTTATTCTCCCAGGACTGTGAGGGATTCTTGGAGACATTTAGCTCACTCTGGCTGCATTTCTTCTCAGTCCATTTGATGATAGTTTGCAGACTTGGCACTGTAACTTGCTGGAGGGTTGTGAGGAGAATTTTTGTGTACCTGAAGAGGTGCAAAGCTGGAGAAAGATGGGACTGCCCTTTACCCAGCCTGAGGATACAGAAGGATTTGATGCCTTCCCAGACCCTGTGGGGCTTGCACATCCCTGCTCCAGAGGGATGAACTCTAAGGGACTCCCAGAGCTTTTCCTGCTCCTCTCTCATGTGTGAGAGGAAGTGGGGCAGAAACACAGACTAGGACTTTGATTCTTTCATACTCTGATCACTTGACTTGATGACAGCCAGGAACCATGGTTCTTGGGAACAACTTCCCTCACTTTGACAAATTTCTGTCCTTTGCTAGGTTACAAGAAGATCCCTTTTCTAAGTCAGGAGCAAAATATCTTCTAGATCACAAACTCTTAGACGGCAACCTAAGAAACAACAACAAAAAAAAACATCTTGGGCCTTCTAGCTAAGGCATAAAAGTAGGGACATTTCAGCAACATATCCCAGTGGCAACATTTTGTTTTCATTCACACATCTTAGCCCAGACCTTATGTGGGTCACCAGAATATCTCTCTGGGGTATTTACTGTAAAGAAGAAAACCTCTACTGGCCCTCTCCAAACTTCAGTAGTATTTAAAGCAGACACAGAAGAGGTAATGAAAAAGAGATTATTGATTTTATGTATGTAAATAGAGCATAGCTGAGTTGACAATGTCTCTTTAAATAATTGAAAAAATCTGCTTCAGCTTACAGTAGTTCACCAGATAATGAGGCTGGTAGTGGAGGAACGTGCATAATTAGAGAGTAGGATTCTTGCTGTGTGGAATTGACCCTTGGGGGCTCAGAGAAAGAAGGATTTGTGGCTGCTCTGAAATGCTAGTGGTCTGCTCCAGCATTCCTCTTGTCAATACAAACCTTGTGTTTTTATTGGAAACACGTGTCAAAACAAAACAGCGTTTGAGGCTGCTGCTGAGAGAAGGTGGGCAAGTCCAGGGACTGCAAACCTGTTTTTCTGTTTGCTGCCAAAAATTCCATGCCACTGCTGCCCATCATCTCAGATGGAAGGAGAGATGATGAGTGCTCTCATAATACACCAATCATTCTTCTTCTCTTGCCTCCCCAGTGAAGTTATTTATGCTCAGAAAATTAGAGAAATCAGGATAACCAAGGCATCTTGCTGTACTTAGTTAAGTCTGGATTGAGGGTTTACAGCAGTACTTCCCTGGAGAAAAGCTGTAGCAGCAAGTAAGTGCTTACCTCTGCTGGAGAGGCAGAAGGGCATTCAGTCATATTTGATATTTAACTCCCTGTGGGCTGCCAAAACATTTTGAGAACTTGGTAAATTCTGAGTATTGGCTCCATTACCTGCTTTATAGAAAACTCAAAGGAAAGAGGTGAGACACACAGTATCTGGTGTTTGCATAAACAAGTGTTTGTGTTTGCTAGTTTTCTTTTGCTTTCTTTTTTTTTCCAATTGGAAATTATTTTGTTGGGCTGATGTTAAACATCTGCCTCTTTCTCTGCCCTCCTTCATACCCCAGCTCCTGAGATGGTTTTATTTTGTGGGTGAATTAAATTGTTTTGGGAGATAAAGAACCCAATTTGTAATGTGCTTTAGGGGCTTTCAGAATGAAAGGCAGGGATTGAAGTAGAGTATTTGGTTATTAGTGTCTCCATATTTCTTTCCCTTGATCTACCTGTCCCATCATGTTGTCAGATCTTCATGGTTGAGATTTGAGTCAATAATGGTGAAAGCTGGAACATGTGAGCCCTATTTAAACCCGGCACCATCATATTTCTGGAGTGAATCTAAGCCTAATTGAAAAGGCGAGTGGGTTTCTCTGGCAGAAGAAAATGTGGCTGTCATAGGCTTTACCAAGTTCAGTTAAACAGAGTAGAATGTGCTCTGGCATTTTTGCTTGGTTTCCATTTTAAATATAAAATTAAAAACATATTTCATCTGCTGTAGGTTTCAAGGATGATTTACAAACTTGAAAAAAAAAAAAAGAACATTACAGCTTTCCAAGGTCTGGCCCTTGAGATGCCAGGAAATAAGTCTCCTCATCTCCACAGTGTCATCTCCACAAGAGTTTGTGCAGGCTGCCTTACCCATCACCTTATGGGCAGCATGTAGAGTTGTCACCATTCCTCATCATCTTCTTATGTATTTCCTATTGCTCTGCAATAGTTCAGGAAACAGAAACTGTTTTCTTCCAAGTTCCAAAGGATTGAAGCCAAGCTTTGGATTGGAGGCCCATGCAGGTGGGATGAGAGCAGCCCCATTTCTTCCCTGCTGCCATAAGCACAAGCAGCTTTGAGGCACTTTGGTCAAAATATCCCAAAGCTTTCAGGCACAGCTCAATCTGTTTCCATCTTCTGAGATATTTTTTCAGTCATCGCTGTTATTTTAGACATATTTCTTTCAGTGAGTATCCATTTGCAATTTAGAAGTTTCAGAGGACCTTTTTATAGTTGACATAAAAATAAGTTTTCTTAGTTTGAGCCACCAAATGATGATTGTCCTGTGCCCTTCAGAATGGAGTTTATGGGCAAGTTTCACCCTCAGTAACAGTTTCATCAAAATACAGTTTCCTGTATTATTTAATTACAAAAGCTCAATGGATTCTTTCATGGAACATCACAAATAGATATCCATTCTACAAGCCTAAATCCACTTATTGTGGTCTTTTGATCAAGTGCTGTGGTTTTACTTGTGTCTGATGCATTTTTAGTGTCCTCATTGCTTACTGAACAAAAGCACTGCCACGAATCAGGAATATTTTAAGAAAAGTTATGACAAGATAAAAAAATCTCCCATTGAAGAAAGGTAGCAGTCAGTCAGCTCTGGAGGGCTCCTTTTGAAGACTTCATCTGTCATTTGGGAATTGGCACTGGCAGCCCCTGGATTACTGAGGAATTATATGCACTCTCTTCTCGCAGAGGTGGCACAATTGTTTTGAAACTAGGCAGATCTTCTGTGTTTACTACTTGGCAGGTTCTGTGTTTTTGGCTGGCAGCCACGCTGAAATGTGTTTAGTTTTAATTGACAGCCATGGTCAACACTGCAGATCCCAGGTAGGTAATGCTAATCCTGACAAGGCAAGGCAGAAACAGACAGGCTTGTGTTCCAGCTAGCCAGAGGCTCGAGCCTTTGGGAAGCAAAGGCATTTTGCCTCCAGACAGTTCTGAACCTCAGGAACTCACCTTTCAGTCTCATCTCAGCACCTCCTTGTAAGCAGCCCCCAGCCACGGGAGCTGTAAGAAGTTGCAAACAAAGTGATTGTGGGATCAGATTTTGTAGAATGGTTTAGGTTGGGAGGGACCAACCTCTCCTGCCATGGACAGAGATGCCACTTATTGTCCCAGGTTTCTGCAAGCCCCAGCCAACCTGCCCTTGAACACTTTCAGGGATGTTCACAGCTTCTTTGGAACCCTGTGTCACCACCCTCACAGGGAACAATCTCTTATTAATACCCAATCTAAACCTCCCCCTTTTCAATTTAAAGCCATTCCCCCTTGTCCTGTCACTCCATGCTCTTGTCCACAGTCCCTCTCCAGCTCTCCTGGAGCCCTTTTGGGTACTGAAAGGCGCTCTAAGGTCTGTGCAGAGCCTTCTCTTCTCCAGGCTGAACAATCTCAACTCTCTCAGCCTGGCACCAGAGCAGAGGTGTTCCATCCTCAGATCATCTCTGTAGCCTCCTCTGAACTTACTCTTATCAGTCCATGTCCTCCTTGTCTTGGGGGCCCAGAGCAGGACACAGAACCCCAGATAGGGTCTCACAAAGGCAGAGAAGAGGAGGAAATCAATTTTTATCCTGCTGTGGGAAGCCAGGTGTTAGTATCCTTGCACAGGAGATCTTATTAGAGCCCAGAGACATCTATTTTCCTGGGTTTGAAACTTGAAAGCCAGAACAGTTACACACAGACCTCTAGTTTAAAATATAGAGAGGCATTCCAAAAGTGCATATGGTTAGATTTATGTAAGCCACAGTTTGTAATGGTTTAGATTTCACCTCCTAGTCCTTGTGAGAGTTTCAGCCTTGCTCTCAAGAGAGTAAAAAAGTAACACAGAACACTTACAAAAATAAAAGAAAAAAAACCCCATATGCACAGACTTAGGGTGGCTTAGTCATGACATCTAATTAGGGACAGCAACGATTTCTGTGAACCACAGAAATGTTAGTTTCAGTTGGCATAAAATTACACAGGGTAATACTTGGGACTATCTCTCAGCCTATCTGTCTCTCTGTCTATCAGCCCTGCTCATATGCTTTATTATAAGTGATGCATTCCTTCTCATTATTGTCTGCTCTGTGAGAAATGCACAAGTTATTGTCTTCCTTATAAGATAATTCCTCAAGGAATTCTTTTAACTTACCCCTCAAGTGCCTTGCATTTCAAGTAGCTGCTCAGCAGAGCTCCACAGCAGAGGGATTTGTATTTATGGGGAAAAGGTTGCACCTGGCTACTGGGCCAGCAGGGCTCCCATCAGCATTTAGGTCTCATCATTATTAACCTCTTATGTCTCTGACAGAGAACCAACAGCATGGAGTTAGACACCACCAAAGAGGACACTGAAAGCAGAGATCCAGAGCAAAGGAAGTTTTTTGTGTCACCTGGGAGTAGATGGGATGTTTGTTCCACCCCTGTGTTGTGAAATGCCCCAGGAGAAAGTAACACACATGCTGTCAGTGACAGCTTTAAAACATGACATCAGTTAGTCAGGGTATTTATTCCCCAGTCTCCAGAAACAAGTCCTGGTGGTAACTCTGCAGAAAGACATCTTCAGAACAGCACAACATTGATAAATTTTCATTATTTCTGAGAGCTGTTTTTTTTTTCAGTCTGGGAGAAGTTAAAGAGTATCTCCCAGTTTCTCATTTTTAGTAGGCTTATGAGATTGAGGTGGAGACCTAGCTGTTCTGAACTTTCCAGAAGGCATTTCCAATAGCAGAGTAGCCCTATTTTCTCCTTCACAGGTCTTGAAACTGTGCAGTACTTGTTCATCAGCCTCAGACTTTGATTTGGCACTGCTATGTCGTGCAGATGTAGCAATCACTTTTGTGAGCCTGGAACTAATTAAAAATGGAATATTTTAGATCAGTCATGGTGAGTGTGGCCAGATTTACAGGGAGAATACAAGGGAGCTTAAGGAGCAGAGTGATCCAGCCTTTTTAAAATGTTCTTCCTTCACCATTGGTACATTACCTACAGGCCAGCTGGGCTGGACCTTTACAGCACTGTCTTTATGCAACCTCTGGCTGGGTAAATGGGAGCTTTAGGGGACACCAGTGTTTCATGGTTTGCTACATTCCAGATGTATGCAGAACCATCTCTAAACTCTGTCTGGCAAGACATGGCTTTTTTTTTTTTTTTTTAATTTATTATTCTCTCTTTTTTTTAAGAGGGCATGGCTGCCAAGCCTGTCAATCAATTTAACAGGAGACAATGAGTTAAAGACAGCGGGGAATAGAAAAATCTGCAGATCTGAACAGAAAACAGATGAGGGGATAGATGTGGCTCTAGCCCTGTACAGCCATGCATCTGACAGCTGCACAGAGTGGGGTAGGGCTATCAGAGCTAATACTGTTACCCAAAACTTGGAAGCTGCTCTGGTTTGCAAGAGCCTCCCTGATGCTGTGGGCTCGGTGTGCGAGCGACTGAGGCGAGGGCTCGCCTGCAGACAGCCCTGCAGGGCCTTTGGGGAGGAAAGATTATCCTCAGAGCAATTATTTGGTGGGTCACCATCATTTCCTCCTTGCTCAGCTCAATATTTTCAACATTTGCTGCTCCTGGCTGCCAGCTCTGCACCTGCTCTGTGCTGAGTCAAGCTGAGGAACAAAGCAAAACCCAAAACCCCTGTGGTGGCTCTCAGGGTACAGCCAGGGCTTGTGATGGATCTGTGCTTCTTCCCTTTGCACCTCACCAGCAGCTTGTGCCCTGGGTACCACCTGGCTTTGAGTGGGCTCCACTGGGCTCTTTGGTCCTACCCTGGTGAGATCGCCACTGAGAAAACAAATGAAAAGGATGCCCCAGATGTTGCTACATCTGGTAGCAGAGGATAGTAAGCTTCCGTGGGTTGTCATTCCCACGTGACATTCCTTGTAGGATGTTCAGATGGCAAAGCCTGTTGCTGGTTTGTAAATGTGAGGGTGACTTTTTAGTCCTCGTGCACCACGAAAGTTTTTGATTTGCAAGCCCCAAGGTAAGCAGGTAATTTAGTATCACACAATGGTATTTTAAAAAAAATTATTCTGAAACACCTTTAAAATTAAACTGTAGGCAAAGTGGTAGTGTTGAATGCAGGTGGGGGCACTACCATGGGGAGGTGATCAGGGGGCGTCACACCCAGCTTTTCACTCCAAAAGTCCCCATGTGCTTCTGCTGAGGGTATCCAGCAAAAGCCTCTGTTTGTAGCCTCCCCCCTAAAGATAAATAAAAAATCAGCTTTGCTGGAACATGGCTTGGCTGGCAGTCTCTGCACAGAGTTCTCTGTGCAGCATGGCTTTTATTACCATTAAAATGATTTAAATGGAGACTCTGCCCAGCAGCATTGTAGGTGACACATTCCCTAGCTGCCATGTATCCAAACAGATTGCTGCAAGGCCTTGAATAAACATTTTGTAAGTCTAGCTCTGAAGCAATTTACATCAAGCAGCATATATTGCATGGATGCCAACTAGTTCTTGTGTATTCCTCACAGAGCAGACAATGTTTTCTATCAAATCTGTTGGGTGAAAACAGAAAACCTATTAATAATGTGTCAGGAACCTGACTGAATGCAATATTTATGTGGAAGTCTCATACACGGCTTGTTTTAAAGAGTTTATACACGAATTCTGTGGTTCGTGTTTGAAACGTGTAAGAGAACAAGAATAATTTTAACATTTTTCTCACAGGGACACCTACCCACACAATTTCAGTCCTCTTATAATACGAAAAGTTGATGTTTTTCTCAGAGTAGGCTGAATGCAGAGCTCACCAAAGCTGGTCCATGCATTGATCTCAAGAGGTTTAGCCCAGGGTCAGCGCATTGTAGTAAAGAATTAGACAAAAGCATTCAAAATCTAGCAAAAGGAGCAAATTCCCGGGGCAGTTGAATTTTTCTTGTGTGTAACTATGGTGAAATCTCAAGCCCATCCATTGATTTGGTGACGAGTTGAAGCTGTGTTGAAACGGAGCAGAACCCGGTCTTGGCCGGCGCGGTGCTCATTAGGTGGTGAGCTGAGTGCTGAGCACCTCAAATCTGAACCTCATCCAAACCCCAGCCTGCAGGATGGAGATGGAAATTTTGTGAGGCTTCACTTGGAGTATTGCTCCTTTTTTTTTTTTTTTTTTTGCTTTTGCACAAATCACCAGGGTTCTAAAAACAGCCTCCAACACTCATTTCTACTGGCACGGCTGCTATCAATCGTGTCCAGAAAGAGGAATGGAAAGACACGACAGAACTGGAAATGATCCCAAGCCATGAAGCTTGGATCTAAACCTTGATCCAAGCTTTGCTAAAGAACAGGAGGGCTTTTTTTTTCCTTGTTGTTGTATCTGGAGGTTTGATTTAATCTCTTGTACTTGCATGGAAAATCCATAGTTCTGGAGTACGGAGTTTCCTCAGTGGATAAGATCTGTTGGATCTGGTGCTCCAGGGAAACTTTTAACCTGGGAAGAGAGTGGCTTAAGCAGCATGAGCAGCATCTGTGAGGGAGAGGGATCTCCAGCCATGAGAACCAGGAGAACAAAACATATTCCCAGTGTTCCTGAACACAGCCCAGCTCAAATGTCTCATCTGGCTTTTTTTCAGAACAGTCTCTTTTTATTTTTCTTTTCTTTTTCTTTTTTTTTTTTTTTCTTTTTCTTTTTCTTTTTCTCTTTTTTTCTAGCAGGTAGAGCACTTAAAGCCTGATTCAAAAATTGACTCATGAATAACGTGGAAAATTTAATCAGCATGAAGACTTTGGTCACATTGTGATTAATACTTGCCAACTCTCTGCAGTATTTTCTTTTGATGAGTTGCAACTCATTAAACTAATTAAATTCATTGATTTCAACCAGATGTTTGCACCTGGAAGTGCATTTTTTATCATTTATTATCAGAGAGGGACTCTCTATCAGGAACTGTAGTGATAGGACAAGGAGTAATGGGTTCAAACTGAAAGAGGGGAAATTTAGATTAGATATGCAGGAGAAATTCTTTACTGTCAGGATGCTGAGACCCTGGCACAGGGTGCCCAGAGAAGCTGTGCTTGCTCCACTCCTGGAAGTATTCAAGGCCAGGTTGGATGGGGTTTGGAGTAACCTGGGATAGTGGGAAGTGTCCCTGTCCATTGATCAAGACGATCATTAAGGTCCCTTCCAACACAAACCATTCTGTGATTTAATATTAATTGGTTTTAGTTTTAAGTTTTTTCTGTCTCTCCAGTTAATAAACAAAAATATTAGCACGTGATTGAGCCAGCTGGTATCATCATCATTATTAAAATTAACTAACAAAATATCATACTGTACAATTTGCAAAAAGACAACAGATTGGCAATTTCTTGTCCAAACTGTATGGTAAATATATTCCAGTAATGAGTGGCTTACCAGAAAGCAGGAGAGGAAAAACCACAAATAAAATCAATATTATTATAAATATTACTTGCCACCAGTAATTTGAAAAGCTACTTTTTCATCCAAAACATTTGTTTTAAATTATATGTTGACATATTCTGGAAATAATTATGATAGACTATTTTTAAATTAGTAGTGCACAAAGGACTTTCTTCTTTATGTCCTTTTTTGCATCCACAGTTTCTGGTTTCTGCTGTACTAAAATAGACTTGGATAAGGATCCATAGAAGTGTGTGTGTGCATGTAGATACTTTTATTTATTTATATTTCTGGTTTGGACTACAAAATTGTGTGCTTTGGGAGGCAGGTGGCTTCCAACATTTGCAGAGATCTGCATGTTAAGTGACTGCTGTTTTGTATTGCAGGAAAGTATTGCTACATGTATTTTCATGACATTCCTTTCAGGCATCTTTTGGGGGTTGTTCCAAAATGTTTAAAAAAAAAATAAAAGAAAAAGTGATTTGCTTTCAGAAAGTAATTGCTCAGCTAAAAATAATGAATATGGTACATCTAATGTGGAAACTCACTATGTCAGAGGTGATGTGGAAAACTTTGGATCAGACTGAACTGGGAGGACAAATGATCTCAAAAAGGAACCAAATGAAGCTGTTGCAGAAAGTCTTATTTCTACCAGTGTCAGGACAGCTTGGAAACCACACATGAAAGACCCCTGGTTCTCTGAAGGGCTCAGGAGAACAGGAGACTTTCTGCTGGTTTTGGTCAATGAGCTGGTTCTTGGCCAACACATTGACTCTTTCTGGGCAAAGGATCTAAGTGTGGGTGGTGCCCCAAGCCCTGTACCCCATTATGGGATAGCCAAATGTCCCCCAGAGGCTTGTTCAAGCAAGGAATATTTATAGTTCCAGTGCCAAACACACACAGGTGTGCAGGACGAGCTTCTTGTTAGAGGAGGAGTAGTATTGGAGATCTGGGCTGGGAATGAAGGTTCTTTGAAATTGTCCTAGGAAGCCTTGGTAGAAATGCAAATTTCTGCATTTCTTGATTGAAATGCAAATTTCTGCAAGTTTCAGGAGAGTCCTGTCTGATGGTTGACAGCCCCAAGGGATGCCTGCCCTGTCCTCATCAGCAGTGTCCCTACCACAGTGGGTCCCTCACTGCCACATGTGTCTTTTGTTTCCCTTTTTACCACCAAATATCACACTGGCTGAAGGTTAAAAGAGAATTCTGATGAGTGGCCGCTCTGCTTTCCAGAGCATTCATCTTACTAGATCACTCTGATCAATTCTCCAGTTTGACTACCAAAATGAAAATTAAACATCCTATCCACCAGGAAAACTAATTTGAAAGTACTTTTTAACTCTAGAGCCATCTTTTACCTGAAAACTTAATTGTGTTCCTTTAAGAAGATATAATTAAGTATCCCCATGGCAGACCATCAGTTTTAACAAAGCATCTCTAGAGCAGATAGGCATCATTACTAATACAATTCTTTGAGGTGCAGGCAGGAAAATAAATTGGTTGTCATTGGGACATCATCAATATAATGAACATCTGACATGTAGACTCTGTTTCAGATGACACAGACATAGATGAGCAGGAAAAATTGTTAATAAGAACTGCAGGCAGGACATTGCAGGCTGTATCTGTCTCATGAAATGTTATTTGCTGCCAACACATTGCAGTAAAGAAAGACTGTTCTGCCTGGACATAGTTGAGGAAAATAAAGTGAAGAGTCACTTTAAGGTATGTCCTGAGAAACTCTGCTCAATAACACAGTTTCAATCTTTGACTTTTTTTTTACATCTTGGTAGCAACTTTCATTTCAGGCAGGAAATTGGTAGTTTGCCTGTTTTTTATTTCCATTTAACCAGTACAGCAAAATGGAACCTTTGATTTTTGGAACTATACCATCTCCAACAGAAATCAGTAGCTAACACTGTCATTCAGACAAACACAAAGCAGAGCTGGTTTGGAGTTTTGCAAAGCCTAGGGGGAAATTTTGACATGCAGAAGTGAATACCCAAGTACCCTGGGCTGTCTTGGGGATTTCCGGCAGTGTCTGCAGAATGTGGGGGGGGGGAAATTCCAGGGTTGAAAACAGCTGAAAATGTTCTACAATGGAGTTCCAGCTCAGCACTCCTTAGTCTCACTCGTCTTACGTGGATTTAAGCATGTGTTTATTGTTAAAGGTAAATGTTTAATCCAGCAAGGACCCACTGCTTTTCCAAGCAGGACCATAGCTCCTTTTCTGTTTCATAAATTATTTGGAAAGTGAACGTATACTCTTTCAAGTCCTTTCTCCCAATATTCATTAACAGGCTTGGAAGGTGTGTACTCTTTGAATCAGTTGTTTCCTATTCAATTCACATAATGAATGAACTGAACCACACAATATAATTCTTTTTCCCAGTTTTAGATGACTGAAACACAATGAAGGAGAAAATTTTCTTTACTTGGAAGAGTTTTAGCTCATGTCAAAGGGATTAGCAAAGGGGTTTGTCAACACACACAGATCCCCACTTGTCAGGATATGTGTGAGCTGATGCCCCACAGGTTGGAGCAAAGCAAAAGAAGCAGCACCAGCAGGAAGTATCTTTATGCAAGCAGAGCAGTTTGAAGCACTGTGCACACCCTGAGCTGATCAGGAGGTATAAACAACACTCCTCATGGAATATATTTGGCCAGGGAGACCATGTCAGGCAGAGTCAAAGTTTACTGGGAATGTCAAAGAGTTACAGGATCAAAAACTCAAATAAACATCCTAACGCTTAAATCCTAAAGTGGGTGCTCTCCAAAGTTCTCCAAGCCTTCTGGGCCCAGCTCATTCACCTCACGGTCATGAGAAGTGGTTTTCTCACAAGGCTGCTGATGCTTCCCCATTTTTGACAGGCAGGAAATTACAATCCAATGAGCCTTTCTCACCAGAGTTCAAAATCTTTGGTGGGAGAGAGAATTAGAAAGTGCAGAGGCAGAGACAGAATGTAAAACAGAGTGCTGGGGTTGGGATGAGGGGGAAGAATTGATACTGAGAGGGAAAATTAATCAAACTCTCTAATGCCACAGAAACGTGCCAGGGTTGAGAGGTACCAGCACATGTGGGGATGGGATGCTGTGCCAGATAGCATCAGGATGTGCCTCTGGAAGAGAAACTCAGCCCACTCACTGGTCTATCCCAGGTAATAATATTCCCCTGTGACTGAGGAATGCAGCAGGATGGAATGAGAGGCTGCAAATGCAGTTTTAAAATGGTTTTTCCATGTGAGAATCCCAAACCAGTAACATTAATCTTGATGCTGTCGTCACTTCTCAGTGTATGCGGCATCTTGTAAAAGGCTCGTCATCCATTGGGGGTTTTTAAATTATTATTAATTTTATTATTTTGCAGGGCTCTAATTAGGCTGGCAGTGCTTACCTGGCATCCCCTTATTGCCCCAGGGTAATGGGGCAGCAGCCACCACCCCCAGTGACAGACCCAGCTGTGTAAGGCTGTTGTTTTCCTACAGCAAGCAGCATTCTTTGTGTGCAAGTCTGAGGCTGTGTACACGTGTGTGAACTCTCCAAAGGCAAACAACTCACCTTTAGAAAGCCAAATTCCGAGCAAGAAACGAGCTCAGCAGCTGTGAAAGGTGTCTCTGTGTTTCATTGTTGATAAAAGTACAACCCACAGTGACTCAAACCTCAGGATGTGGTGGGGAACCAAGAAGAAAAGAAAAGAGAGTGGGGAAGAAAGGGGGAAAAGGCAGCTTTCTCAGGATGAGGAGTTCAGACATGCCAGATTTCTTTGGCACAGACATCGCTGTCAGGAGCCTTGCGGACGTTTGAGTCCCTGCTTTCTTTTTGTTGGCTCTGAGCATTTTGAAAGATTTTGAAAACAGTACTGCAAAGTGTTTCAGTTGCAGAGCTGACCAGTGAGTGCCACAGACAGCATCCCCTTCACAGGCTGTCTGTGCAGGCAGAAACCTGTCACCTGAGGGCTGTCACCAATCTGCCATTAACCTGCAGCTCCTCACTGTGACATAAATGTCAATGGTCATTTTCCTCCACATCAGCCCTTTCTTCAACTCTCCTGGGTAAGCAGAGGGCAGCCACTGGAAGGGCAGTGAGAAAGGGAAAGGGAAAAGCTGGTCTGGAAGCTGAGCACTAAAAGCAGGCATTGATTTCCTATCGTAGAGATGACGTGTTTGAATTTACTGAGCTGCTTTAGATTGAAAGGCATTTACCCAGCCACAGGGACTGCCAGGTGTGCTGTGTTCAGATGAAATAATGCTTCAGCATTGGTTCCAAGGCCCTGGATTTCCCTCCACCAGCTCCAGCCATCTGGCTCAGGCACAGCTTCTTTCTGAAGTGACTTGAATCCTGGTGGCCTCAGAGTTTCTCCTGTGATGCTGTCAGATATTTAGCTATAGGAGCACAAGCTCAGGCACGAGGAAGGAACTAAACTATCCTGTCACAAACAGCACCTAACTAACAGAACAGGTCTTTTTTCTACTGAACATGTATATTCTTGACTTGCAGTGGAAGAGGAGTGTGGCTACAAGACCTGTGGAGAGCAGAATGCTGCAAGGAATGAAGAAAATAACAAATGGAGTCAATGGAGTGAAGGCTGTATGGGCTGGTCACCAGTGTTCCCTGGAAGGAACGTTGTAGGATCCCTTGTCAGGTCTGTTGAGCTGACAGAGGCTGATCCAGCACAGAGGTGCAGTGCCTGGTCCCCAGAGGAGGGCTCAGCCTGAGCCTCTGCAGCAGTGAGGATTGCATTCCTGCTGCTGGAATCCAGGAATGCTGGAGAGTACCTAAGGAGAACAGGTATTATTTATAGATTTACACTGCTACCCCTCCTCCTCAGGCCACTGCAGAGGCCCCGGAGGCTCACACCTGCACAGAGATGGGAGCCAAGGTGAGCTGCTCTGCATCACCTGCACTGGTGATGGTGATGGTGACAGGAGTGGGGTTTCAGCATCCCTGGGAGGAGTTTGCCTTTGAGAATAGCAGCTTGTGTCCTTTTAACTTCCAAAGAGGAGTCCTGTGAGTTCTGAGTGTCTGGAAAGGATCAGATCCAGGAATAACTGCAGTGGTACCAAGATGCCTCAGCAGGTACTGACGCCTGACCCATGCCATGCCTTGTGGGGTTTGGTCTTTGGTGGTGCAGAGATGCCACTGCAGCCTGCAGGGTGTCACACCCAGCTCCTTTGGGCCCAGGGAGAAGCCACAGCCTTGGCAGAAGCAGAAGAGTGAGTTACACGCTGCCCCTTGCTTCTGCTCCGCTTTTGACTCAGCTCTGCAACAGCTTGTGGGAAAGCTAAAGGAGAAATATTTATTTTAATGTTCAGATGTTCTCATTCACACTTACATGTGTGTGTGTGGATTCCACACATATGTAGCATGAATGTGTTTGTTTATCAGTGCATTTCCTGCATTGGTGCAGGAATGCACCAGTGCATCAGTGCATTTCCATTTCCTGGTTCTCTAACAGCTCTATCTTCTCATCTCCACAAATAAATAACAATATTGCACCTGAATTCTAAATATATTCTGAAGACCAACAACCCCCTGAAGTTTTCTGGATGTTTTTAATTAGAGTAAAAGCCAAACAAAGCAATCAGAAGGAAACAAATGGGTTGATGGAGCCTCTCTATTCACTTGCTGGTGGTTAGAACTGGGTAAATGTTCATGGCAAATGTTTGGTTTTAGACCTATCTAGCTTTTCTTGGTACCCTGCAATTATTTTTGTATGCATTTTTGGTGCACATTTATATTCTTTGAAATTCTGTATACATATTTTGTATAAACATGTTTCAACACCCTGGTAGTAAAGCGCTGTTTAGCTGTATTCAGGGCTGTTAAAGGCATTTGTGTGACATTCAGTATCCAAGTAGATGTTTATACTTGGAGACCTGAAAACACTATAAAACAGAGAGTGAAAAATCAGAGATTCCTAGGTGATCACACAAGCATTTGCCTAAATTGTTAGAAAGATGCAAGAGTAGACAGCATGGCCCAGAATTATTTTAGTATAAAGGAATGAGTGTTCCAAATTTATCTTTTTTTTTTTTTTCAGATTCTGAGGAAGTTATAGTTCACTTCTAATGGTATAATCTGTGTTCAAGGATATTTTACCTTTTCTCATTTCTTTTTCAGGTGATTTCCATAGGAACAAAGCAGTCCCTTGCTGTGATGCAAATGCCTCTGGGTTTAAACACTTCTGGTTAACTCCAGCCCAGATGCAAAGCTGATCTCTTTCTTAGACAAAAAAGGGAAAATCAAGAGAGAAGAATTGGATGGAGGGGAAGAATTTGATTTGTGGGGGTTCTTTTCAGAAAGTACCATGAGATCTTAAAGAAGGCAGCAGGATTAGAGTTCCTATTGCTTGTGAATTGCCTGAACTGCATGAGTGAGCTTTAAGGAGAACAGTAATGAAGAAATAAAACAGCTTACAAGCTACACCAGCCCTGGAAAATAGAAGCATTTCACAAATGGTTTCATCTTCTTTGACTGGTGATACCCTACAGTGATGTACAATTACTTCTTGTTGTAGTTCTTCTGTTGTATCCGAAACACAAAGCTCTCACTTTAAACCTGGCTAAAAAGTAAAACAAGAGAATGCAGCAATTTCTAAACTAGCATTAGCTCAGCAGCAGAGTTGTCTCTGGCTGTTTTGATAGAAGCAAAAAAAAAAAAAATTAAAAAAAAAGAGAATAGTTTAAACTTTGCCTTGGGGGTTGGAAACCTATTTTTCAGGCTGTTTAACTGTCACTCTCTGTGCATCTGTTCAAATTAGCTTCAGACAGTGAAATAAATAAGAAATATGGCCCAAGGGTCCTTGGTTTTGTCAGAAGGGACTTAGAGAGAAGTGGAGAAGAAGAAGGAAGTCTGGTTCATGAAGGCCTGCTGGGTCTTTTTGCTGAGATGAAGTCAAAGCTGACTGAGGGTGAGTTCTTTCAGTCATCACCAACACCCCAGTGGACAGGAAAACCCTGAATGTGGTGATACTGGATGGAAAGTCCAAGACAAGATGTGGTGTGAACTTCCCCAGGCTTGGACTCAGAGTTTCAACAGAGGAAAAAGAATGCCAAGGAAATCTGAGGAATGGGTTCAGGGTGAAAGAAAAGATTACTTCAGGTGAAAGAAAAGGTCGTTTGCTCACAGTACAGATTGGCAAAGCAGCTGCAAGAGATACGCTAATGGGGCACATCGGGGCATGGTGAGGCAGAGATTTAGATGTCAGTGTCTCTTCATGTAACAAGACATTATTGTTGATTTTAGAGAGCCAAGTGAGGGAGAAGCTTGGGCACTCACACATCTCAGACCCAGTTCAACAAACTGCTTTTCTCAGGCAACATTTTGAGCAGTTGTCTTCCAAAAAACCCTGCTCATGACAAAATCCTGGATACTTGGTTCCTCTTCTCTCAGAGTACCAGCAGAGCATGGAATTGTCTTTGTTTCCAGACTCCTTTGGTACTGGGCTCCTCTCTACTCATTTTCACAAGAAAACCCTTCATCACTGCACTGATGTAAAGAATTTGTGTGTCAGTGGTGTGGCACGTGTATGTACAGCCACAGCAAGAAGCAGCAGCACCTCCTCACCTCTAAGGTCCCCCCACCCCCTGATTTCCATGGTTCATATCTGGAAATTCAGTTTACCTGTCGTTCCTCTGTATCCTCTGTGTGCATGTATCAGGCTAATACATCCATCACACTTATATCACAGAAAACAATTAACAGATGTTTGTGTTCATTTAAGAATCAGTTTGTGTTGGTTCAGTGCTTGTTTCTCACAGCACAAAGCCTTGCATGGGACAATTCAGGTCCAGAATTCTTCTGGACCACCTAGAACATCCTTGCCAGGTCAAACATGAAAGGCAATCCTGGAAGCAACTTCATTAAAAATATATATTTTTATGTATCTTGCTATCGCTGATGATTTTTCTCTAACACATTTAAAAGTGCCTAAAATCAGCAGGGAAATGTTCAGACAAAAGAGACTCAATTAATCCTATTTTTGTCTATTTTGTACCTCCAGGGTAGTTTGTGAGAAATAAAATGCACTTCACAGCTCTCTCTGGCATGTACTATAATTGCAATCAACATCTCTGTGTATCATAATAATGATGAAGATGATGATGATGGCCACTGTTTCCCACCTCTGCTGCAGGAAAAGAGCTGACTGCCGCAGGATGTGCTGTGAGTTAGATTTATTCCTAGATTTATTCCTCCCCTCTCTCAGAGGTAAAATAGGTCAATATTCTATTATAGTCCAAACATTATTAACTTACTGTCCTCATGTATTTTGATATTCCCATGGAAAAAACCCACAAAAATCAAAATTGAACTTCAGAAACATGACTCATTTCGAGTGTAATTATTAAGGTTTTCTCAATCTCTATTTTCCATTTTTTTTCCTTCAGGTTTTCTGTCTACGTGCACTTTGCTTTCTCAACAGAAAAAGAAAAAAAGAGAAAGCAAAAACTGAAGACAGAAAATGGAAGAAAACAAAACAGATCTTGGTGCTTGTGGTTCTTTGCACTGGGAGAGAAAAAAAAAAGAGAGTTAAAATATCTAGATTTTATAAAGGTACAATGAAAACTCCATAACAAATCCATAACAAATGTCACTGATAATGTACAAAATTATAAAATCATATTTTCATGCTCTTTTTGGGTTGTTTTATTTGTTCATACTGCCAGTCATTTCCTCTTTGAGGGAGGAAGGTAAACAGAGACACCAGATAAATGGCTTGAGGTGGCTAGAAATGGCAAAAGCAAAAATAATGATAGCTCAGGCTGTCTCCTTATGCAGCTTGTGCTGCAGCTCATGCTTATGGAATTAATTATTATATTGTGGATCTTGTTTGTCAAGCACCATTCACAGGAGTTCTCCTTGCCCCAGAGCTGTGTAGCTCAACCCCAGCCACGGAACCAAATTGGCAAACTCTTCACAATTACTTGAGGAGTAAGTATTTGGTCAAAGGTACAGGTGAAAAGGCTGGATGGCCTTATGAAAGGTATTCCCCAAATGAAGGAAATCCTGTCCAGATGAAGAGGTCACATCATCTGCAAGCCTTAGGCACTGCAGGGATAATAATCCCCAGGTTCAAGTGTTAACGGGAGAATAAAAGACAAATGGAGCCATTTGTAATTTATTTCCAAATAAATGCAACTGCATTTTGCACAGAGCCTTTGCCCTGTCTCAGCAGGCAGATCTGAGAGGGTAATTTCAGGGCAGTTTTCCCTGGTGTGTGCTTGTTCAAGGTTTATGTGAGTTTCTGCTTCACTTCTTGAAGGGCTGCTCAGAGACTGGTTGGTGCTTTGTGTTTTATGATGCTACTTTTGGTGAACAAAACTCTTTAACAATTCCACACAGTTTTCTTGCAGAGAGATTTCCTTAAGCTAAGAGAAAAGCCTACAGTGATGCTGTGGATCATGAAGGAAGCAAATGTAAAATGTGTTTTTACTGCCATGGCACATGTCTGGGAATGATGTGAATGCAAAAAGGCTGAGGTCAAGTTTGGGGAAATGACACCCATTAATTGATTTTAATTCATTACAGCACTTTGCTGCTTTGCAGGCAGGGACTCATGGTCCTGCTGGAGGATGGTTGGATCTGCCCACCTGTGGGCAGGAGAGATGTGCTGGTAATCCCCACCCCCATGGCCTGGGAAGGGCCAAAGAGCACCAAGAACTCTGCAAGTGAGCACCTGAGAGGCAGAGCTGGCCAGGGGGATGAGCCTAGAAGGGTTGTGTTAAAAGGTGGTCTTGGTTTGCCTGGAGGAGGCAGTCTGCAGGCTGTGCTCCCTGCAGGAACGCTTGCAGGGCTCCTGGGCTGGGCCAGCAGCTCTCCTGCTCCATCCCAAGGGCAGCTGCTCTCAGGAAGGAGCTGGCAATGGCTGTTTTTTGTTAAGGGTGAGTAATTTTGAGGCTTGAATATAATGCTTATCTTCTACAACTATGATGGAGCCACTTTCTAGTCCTTGAGCTGAAGCCTGGTCTGTGTTTTTTGGCTGCCAGAGGTTTCCCAGGTTGGCCGCTTTGTGTGGGGATGGAGCAAGAAGTGCTCCAGCTCATTTCAACTAAGTCCCCCATTTTCCCTTTCCTTGGCAATGTTGGGACTAGAGAGAAATAGCAACAGCTCTTCAGCTGCCTGGGTTTTTTGTGAGCTTTGTGTTGGTATCTGAACATAAACATCTGAGAGCTGTGAAGTGGGATGGGGTGTGGCCCTAGAACAGCTCAATGCTCTGCTGAGGAACCAGTTCATCCTCTGATTATTGCTGAGACTGGAGGGTCTGCATTTCCTCTGGGGCAGAGGTGGCAAAGAAGGGGGAGCTGATGGGCTCCTCTTTTCACTTTTCCAGTGCTCACCAGTAAAGTGTTTGAGGGCCCTCCAGAGGAGAGGGAGAAAGAAAACACAAACAAGAGAACCCAAAGAATAAACAATCTGGTTTCTGTAGTCCATTGCTGAAAAACAAATCAGTGCCTCTGTTCTGTAGTGATAAGGGGAGTTTGGTATACAGGTACACTCTGGTTTCTGGTTTCCCAAATAACCTAAAGCAGAGGCGAGGTAATAACTAAAAAAAGAAACACACACAAACCCTTATAAAGCTCTGGGCTTGTGGCCTGTTTTGCTGTTTCCCTGCCTCCTCAAACCCAACACACCTTCAGACATTCCTGGCTGAGGTAGCTATAAAAAAAAACCCAGTGTCTAATTTGGATTCGTAGAGCCCAGTCCTATCCTAAACAAACAATGCTGCCTGGAGCTGCTTGCCAGACAGTTGGCATATCTGGCAGATTAGCTCACACTAACAATAACGTGCTTCAAGAAGGAGAAGAGGCTGGACTTGGTCTCCCTTGCCAGCTGGAAGGGCAGTGTGGGGATGTGTGCCCATCTGAGCCCCTCCTCTGGACAGGAAAGGTTGGCAGAGAGCAGCTTTCTCAACCCCAGCGCTGAACCCTGTGTGGAGGTGGTTTGCAAGCTGAGCTGGGAGAATAATTCCACTACAAATTGCTCCAAGTGTTAAAGCTCCAGGGAGCAGATTTAATAGCTGCCTTCAACTCCTGCCTCGGTTGGTCAGACTCTGCTTTATGGGCACAGCTGGATGATGGGGAGAAAGCCAGGGAGGAGAGGTTGTCCAATGCTTAAATTTGTGGAAAAATTATTTTGCACTTGTCCAGGCTTTCCTTTGTGTGGATTCATCCCTGTAAGTTTAGATGAGGTGGAGGCTGTGAGGGAGGAACTTTATTCCAGCTTGCCTGGATCAGGAATGTGGGAACCAGCACCAGGCAGCCCTTACACGCTTTATGAACAGTGAAATGGGGTTTCAGCAGCTTGGTCTGGAATTTGGGTGGCCACACCAGCTTAGCTTTCTTGGGGGGGGGGGGGGGGAAAGTCAGGACTTCAAGCTTATATTTGTCTCAGATTTCAAATGGTGAAAGGGGGAGGGTGTATAAATGCCAACTCAGCAAAATAAATGGTTCACACAGAAAATCCAATGTCAGGAGTGAAATCTGACTCGCTGAGAGCCTCTTGTGCACCAAGTGCATGTGCTGTAGTGACAGGAGAGGATCCCTGCTGCCCTCATCCTCACACAATCAAAACACTCCTTACTCAAGTGTTTGGAGATCAAAATGCCAAGAGCAAAGGAGCAAAGGTATCTCTCTGAAGATGTGGATAAGTGGAAGC
Organism: Calcarius lapponicus; assembly: GCA_039654755.1. Classification (NCBI taxonomy): domain Eukaryota; kingdom Metazoa; phylum Chordata; class Aves; order Passeriformes; family Fringillidae; genus Calcarius; species Calcarius lapponicus. The sequence continues at coordinate 5,736,269 of CM077473.1, read as the reverse complement.
TGAGGTTTCAAATATCAGCCTGGGGAGTGTGCAAGGCAAACAGCAGTGGTCCCTGCTGGGAGCCCAGCCCAGCACATCTGCCTGATACCTGCAGGGCAGATCTGGCTGCTCTCCTTTTGGGAAGGAAAATCTGAGGAGGCTGCCATTCCAAATGGATCTGTGGGGTGGTGCTGTGAAGGAAGTAACTTTTAAGAGCCTTTGTTTCTGTCAGCTTGTGTGGAAATCTCACCTGGCAGACTTTGCAAACACTTTCTTGAGGTCCCCAGTGTTTGTTTCCATTTTTTTTTCACACCCATTCCCATCCCCAGTGGCAGCATCCCTTTCTAGATCCCAAAGGAGGTGAGGAAGGACTGGCAGTGCTCTTCCCAGTATTCTTCCCTCTTGCCTGCAGCCCAGGGCTTGTGTGCCAGTCCTCTTTCCCTGAGGAAAAGGCAGTGTAGTCCTGTAATGCCCTCTAAAATGCTCATGATGCTGGAATGGGCTCTGTCCCTCACTGCTATCAAGTTCAGTTCAGTTCTTAGCAGGACTAAAACTTCTTTTGGCTTCTGAGCAATGCAGCTTCTCCAGGTCTAATTTTGTAAATGCTCAGCTCTTGTTAACTGTTAAAAATGGTCAGAAATTGGAAAAATCAGGACAAGGGGAAATATTAGGAACATGCTTGCAAAAAACCTCCTTAAAACACCACAAGATGTGAACAGTTGTGCCAAACAAAAACAGAGGAGTTGTTCAGATGACAAAAAACTGTGCTTATCTAATACCTCTTCAGACCATTTCTAGATGCCCAAGGCTGTGCAGGTTTCCACTTGCCTGTTCCTAAGCTTGCCCATGCTTTCTGCTTTTCCAGCCCCTGGTGCTGTGCCAGGGTTGGGTGATGCTCCCAAGCCAGCTGTGTGAACCTGCCTGCACAGGCTGGGTGTGTGGGGACCTGGCAGGTCCCCCTGCAACCCCCCTGAGCCCTGAGGGGCTGTGTGAAAGCCAGGGGTGGCAGAGAGCAAAGTGAGCCTGTGGTGACTGCCACAGCTGGGCCGGTGTCCGCAGCTGGAGAGCTCACGTGTCTTGTAGGCGCTTTTGTCCATCCAAAAGGGTGCAGAAGGCTTGAGGAATCACTGCTTTATTGCTCGTGGGGAGAAGTGAAGCATCTCCCAGCAAAGAGCTCCTTTCTGGTCCAGGCAGCAGCTGCCTGCTGACCCCAGGGAGCTGCACGGCTCCATCCCAGGGCAGGGAGGCTGTGCCCTCTCACAGAGCCACTCTGCCTGTGAAGGGAGATTTGCAAAGCTCTGCGGGGAAAACTTGTCCATCACAGTCTGAATATTGCTGGAAATAATCCCAGGGAAATCTGGAGCCAGCCAGAAAACACTTATTAGCTGAAATTTCAAATATTGTGACAGTTTTTTTCTGGAGCTTTGTCCCAGCTGGTGTGGAGGTGTAGCCCCAGAAGGGAGGCAGTAAGCTGGGAGCAGGGTGGTCCTGCCAAAAAGAGGTGTGGAAAGGGGATCCTCTCTCTGTGTAGCATCTCCCTCAGTCAGGTGTGTGTGTGGAGTCAGAGACCCTCTCCAGAGCTCCAGGCAGCTTCTGGCCCTTGCTCTTTGTGCATTTGTCTACCTGAGCAGACATCTGTGCGTGGACCTTTCAGAGCAAACTCAGCAGCGCTTACCTGAGATGCCCTTCTGTGGACTAATTTTGCAGTTTTGACTGTTTTGCTGTTGAACATCCTCCTAAGGTAAATGGAGCAAATCAAAGTGAACATTCCTGACAAATTAATGGGCAAACACATTAGCAGCTCTGAAATGAAATGCCTGCACATCACATGAATTCATTTCACAGTGTTTATATATTTATGGAAATTTCTTTGAATTATACCCCCAGCTCTAGCACAGATGATTTCTCCCTGCATTATAAAGCAGGTTATGTGGTGATAACTTCTAGACCCCTAAGAGCTACTGGAGCATGTAATTATCTTGTTCCACTTATTAATGATGAAAGGTCCATGCAAGTCCCAGAGTAGCTGTATGTACTATGCTCACTAACCTAAAGAGGCTATATAAATTTAATTTAGTTTAAAATTTAGTTGCTGACTTAAAATAATCTTCAAATAGAGAATATAAATGTTTTAGGGCATTTAAAGCTTTAAAAGTTATTAATAGATCTGTAGTACTGTAAATCTAAACTCAATTTTGTGGTGCTAAGATATGGAACTGAGAAAGTGGGCTACAAGCAAAATAAGCTGATCAGGCTCTACTCTGAAATGCATATTGCAAAAAAATCAAGATAATACAAATTAGGACTCAGGCTTTTAATTGTGAAGTAATATTATCAGTAATGGAAGAAATGTTAAAAATGGGTTTCATCTTGACACCCTTGGAGGGTGGCCAATTTATGAAATTCTGGGCTGGAGAGCAGCAAGCCTCCATTCCCCAACCCTCCTAAAATGGCATCACTCATTTGATGATGTCTCCCAGCTATAATCCTGCTTCTACAATCTGCCATAATAATGCTAATTAGTTCTGTATGTAAATAAACTATTGTTGACAGGACACTTTAAGCAATTCACACATGACTCATGGAGGGAGAGAGAGAGAGGGGGGGTTTAAAAATGATTTATCCATAAACAGCGATTCCATATGTCCTAATCTGGCATGGATTTCTCTCCTCTTTATAGCAAGGAATGTGTGTATGCCTGTATAGCAGGGCTATAATGTGACAATTTGTCTCAAAGGGAAACCAGGATTTATGGTACTTAGCAGAGACCACAGAGGTAAAATGAACAGCAGACTGTATTTAATCATCTGAATTTTCAAATATTTCTTTTGCTTGGGTAAATGTGTCTTTGTTCCCTTTTGGAAATGTGCTCAGCTGGAGGACTGGTTCCTGTAAAGGTGTCTGAAAATGCTGCAGGCACATTTAGTGGAGTGCACAGAGGGAGTGTGGGAGGATCCATGGAGAGGGGACACTCCTGCCGGAAAGGGGTTGGACCCCAAATTCTCTAGGCAAGACATCACCAAACCCCTGAAGAAAATGCATCCATTGGGTGTCCAATGCACACTTCTAGAAATTAGGGTGTATTGCACAGAACCCAGATAAATGCCATAGGAAATCCAAGCAAAGGGAAAAAAGAGGAATTCTGAACAGTTAAATACGATTTATTTTTCCTTCGGGGCATGATCCTGTGCCCTTCAGTGATACCATTCCTACCCTGAGAGGAGCTGTGCTGATATGAGTGGAATTTGGAAATTCACTGGGAATTAACCTTAGGCTGAAGTACCTTGTATCTGGATTTTATTATTGCCCTTGTAGTTTGGACTGCAGTACATATTATTTTGGTGGTGCTAGTGTTTTTTTCCTCCCCATTTCTTCCTTTTGATTCTTGCCTTAAATTATTTTTGGTTTTAGCACACAGTAGCTCACGTGACTAAAAGTAATTTCTGTAATTTGCTGATTCTACTGTTATTTTAAATCAAACCCAGGGGTCTCATAACCACAAGATTTCAGAATATGGAGTTTTGGGTAAAACAAGTAGAAACAATGGAATTTTGGTGCTTAGAAAATGGCACATGGATTACCTGAACACAGATAAGGCAGATTAGCAACCCACAAACCAGTGGCAGGTGGTGTTTGTGCCTTCATAATTTGAACAAGACAATGCTGCACATGTGACCCATAAATTGGGATGAGATAAAGTGCCACTGGCAGTGAGTTCTGATGACAGAACAAGAGGGGGGCGGGGGGAAAAGCTGAATTTTGAGTGCACAGGGACCAAGCTGGCACCTGCAGAGAAAAAGGCTGGCTGTTTGTTTATTTGCGGCAAAGATGGCAGCTTTGCCGCCAGTGGAATTGGAGCCTGCTTTCTCCCTTCAAAGAAAGAAATCTCTCCGGGGGTGGCAGTGGTTTAATTGGGATGGCTGTTCCAGCCTTTGGGCTGCCAGTCCTGGTGGTGCTGCCAATGAAGTGCCAGAGTGCAGGAGATTTGTCTGCTGCAAATCCCTGTCTGCTGAGAATTGGACCAGGCAGGGAAGCATTGGCACAGCTGTTTGTGGGAAAGGCAAGGCCAGAAGTACTTTTCCTCCTCTCTTGAATTTTCAATGACTTTTCCCCCTTCAGGCTGTGCGAGGGGAAGAAACAAAGGCACTGAGATGGCTCATTCAAAGGAGGGGATCTATGAAATCTGAACATTTCAGAGCCCATTCCTATTGCCCTGTCTTTGTCCTTGACTTCCCGCCGAGGCATTTCTGGTGTGAACACATGGTGATTATAAAAATGAAATAAAAGCAGATTTTTGTGAGGCAGAGCAGAAATTTGGGTGTGGAGTGGGAGCTGCCTTTGCCCAGCTATGTTAAAACTTTCCTTTTTCCCCTCTGTAAACACTTGACAGCTTATAGAGGGATCATGGATTACATTTCCACGCTGTTGCCATTAATTAGTGCTTGAAAGGTGAAAGGAAGAGTTGGGTTGCTTGGCTGCTGTGAGGTGCGTAATGTGCATTTACTGAGTGGTGATCTGCTGCCTGCCAGCACATCTTGGCTACCTGTGCTGGCTGGTTCCAGCCGCAGAAAAGAGCTTGGGGTTATGTTGTGCTGGATCCATTTAAAAACAAAGGAAAGGGAGATTCTTTCCCATCTCTCTAAACAAATTCTTTAATGAGCAATATCCCTAAAATAGGCTGAACAAAATTTTGGTCAAACAGGGTAATCCCAAGCCAGAAGCCAAGTCGTTCTCAGGGAGCTGGGATTGCTGGAGAGAATGGATTTTGAGTGCGCAAGGTGAGCTCAGAGATATGGCTGGGGGCTTCCAGTAAAATCTTTCAGGGAAATTTGAATGTTTCTGCAAAGTCAGGTGCCCTGTGCCCCCATGCAGTGGGAGCTGCTCCTCATGCAGAAGTGTCAAACCTTCCCTACGTGCTGGAAGAGTTTCAATTGAGGGATGATTGCCTAGACCCCAGGGGTTCCACAGAAAATCTTTTGCTCAAACTAAGGCTTATATTTTTAATTGTTTTGAGGTAATTTTGGAGGAATAAGTGCAGAAGAAGTGCAGGACAAGTCCATACAAAATTCATCAGCTATTCCCAATCCTATGCCCAGTTTTTCTGCTATAAATATTGAGAGAAAGGCTGGTGGTTGGAAAATCTTGTGATATTTCTCCTAAGGATCTTTCATCCCAGAGTCCAAAATGTGAAATTTAAATTTGTCCCTGTATGCAGCATTTCTATGTGTGCATAAACTCTGAACAGAAATGTCAGGACTATGGCCAAGGATGATTGAATAAGTAGTTACAGAATTTTTGCAGAAACACTCTGGAAGAATCCTCCCTAAATTTCTGGGGTTTATGTCAAAATGTAGGACATGGGCAAAATATAAAATTTGGTTTGCAGATGCAGCTGGCAGTTGAGTTCTCAGATTACCTGTGTGTGTTAGCAGATTTTTGTGGTTGCTGCTTATCTCCCATCCTTTGGAGCAGATTGTTCAAGCCCAACATTTGCAGTGATGGCTGTGGGTTCCCCTGGCAGAATCAGAAGTGTGCGGGCATAAAGATGCTGATTGATTTATGTGAATTTTTGTTACTTATCACAAGTCACTATTGAAAGGGACTTCCTGTTCAGGCCTTGTGTTACTGTTTATTGATCTGATATGAGGCTTTTACTGATATGAAGTTTTATTTTGCCTATGGTGAAGCTTCACCCAAGTTTGATAAGTCTTTTAACAAGCCTATAAACACACAGGAATTATCCTATAGAGAGAGTGTGAATTGTCAGGCCCCAAAGCTGCTGGGGTCTCTTTTGTGGGAGGTAAAAAATGTTCAACTTGTTGAAAAGCTGGTGACAGTGAACTCTAACCTGGAGTATTTGGGGTAGGCTGTGACAGAGGTAACTGTGATCATATTTGAGGTGGAGTAGCTGTTCCTTGAAATCCTGTTGCCCCCAAGGGGGCAGTGAGGCTGTGTGGGATTTTGGGACACTGGTTTTCTTTTGACTATAAAGAAGTCTTCAATAAAATGTGGCAGGTCAAGGCCTGCTCTGGTGTTTCCTGGTGCTCCCAGTGTTTTCCATTAGGATGCAGTGGAGAGGTCAGCCACCACTGCAGTTGGTGTTGGGACACCTTTGGGTACCTGCTCAGCAACGCATCTTGTTCTGGTGTTCAGCCAGTTTCTGCAATCCTTTCCAGTGCCTGGAGGAGGAGGGAAACTGGACCTAGAGTTGCCAGAAAGAATGGGTAGGCAAAAATTAATGTGCATCAATGACATCAACCTGCATTTGACAAAAAGGCAAGAAAATGCATCCAAAAAGAGCAGATACTGCAATTGTCCTCTAAGTGTTTTCAGAGCCAATCACCGCTCTTAGCAGACATTACCCAGAGAAGCTGTCCCTGCCCATGGCAGGGGGGTGGAATGAGATTTAAGGTCCATTCCAGCCCAAGCCATTCTGTGATTTTACAAACCTGAGCTCGAGGACACACATGGAGCTTGGCTGCTCCTGCTTAGGGAAGAAGAGGGGCCAGGTAAGAAGATCCAGTTCACCATGAAACAGGCACCATGTGGGTGGCTTTGCACTAATTGCAGAAAGAAAGATGGGAAAGGGATACCAAACTGGCCTGCAAAAAGGAATTGCATCAGAACAAGTATGGATAAGTGATGTAATTCAGAAATTCTTTGGGCTTATTTAGCAGCTTCTGAAGAACTTGTCTGAACACAAACTTGAAAGTGGATTAGAAGGTTAGCCTGGCAGGATCTAAACTTTCAGGTATTTCTTGAGATCCATGTTTTGTTCCAGGCTTTGCTACTGGCCTGGAAGAAGAAATTTGGAGGGGGATATTTCATCTGTCTTTGATTTCCTGTAAAATGAAAGCAGTGATACCAGCTACCATGAAAACATGTGGAGATAAGCTGAAGGAAAGCTATTAATTATAATAGTGAAATAATTTCCATGATTGTCTGTGGCAAGTTTCCCAAATTAAAGTCTTGAGTTAGCTTCTTTTGGTAAATAAAAATCCCTTGTTTATGCCTCTTCCTGCTCATGTCCAGAATACAAGAGGGATCTCACCTTTCTGTTGCTTCCACTTAATTGAATTAGTCAGCTACCTCCAGAGATATGTGCCTCAGGTCCAGTTCTTTCTGACAGCCAAACCAATGGGCCATTACATGAGGTAGATGGAATCCTGCATCAAAGGAAAGAGCAATTTGGGCTGGAGAGATGCCAGGACCTTTTTGTGCTTAACCAAATACCTGCATGCAGAGAGATTTTTTTTTTCCTCATTGCTGTCGTGCTTCCTTATTGCATGTAGAAAAGGATTAAAGCCTGTGCTCTGAGCAGGGTTGTGCTGCCATGATTTCCAGTGCTCAAATAAAAATGGTGTGGGGCTGTTTGTGATGTGGGAGATCACTTCTCACCTCCCAAAGCTGGTGGCTCTGGGGAGTGACACAGTGAGTGCTGCAAACAGCTGCCTACACACGGGGTTCTTAGCAGGGCTTCCCCATGATCACCTCTGCGTCTCTTCCTGTCACAGAGTCAGCAAAGAAAATTAAGATTTACCATTGTTATGATGTGGCAGGGGGAGGTTGCAAGGAGACGGGAGCGCAGAGTTCCTGTTTCTTCTAATGAAGCTGTTGCGGGAAAATAGCTTCCAAAACATCTGTGAAGGTCCCTGGAGAGCCTGTCAAAGATGTGGCATTGCAATAGTTTGTGTTGCCCTGGTATAGACCTCAGCAGCACTCTTGGCTGTGGTAGCTCAGGGGCAGTGTCCCTGTGGATGTGCCATTCACTCCAGCAAAGACCACCTGCAACTTGAGAGCAGTTCCTAAACAGACACTGGGAGAGCTGGAACTGTGTTCAAAGTCTCTTGAAGAGCAGGAGAAAAAAAATCAGATAAATATCCAGTCCTGCATGTGTGAGAAATTAATCCCCCAGACCTCTATGGAGCTGAGTGCAGCTGTTTTGCAAATTGCCCCCTTTGGTTTCTCCACTGAGCCAGATAGCTCAAGATAATTGTGTTTACTGTGTTTTTTTCTATCCTGCTATCAGTATCCTCCTGGGAAAATTATTTTTGTGTTCCTTTTCTGCTGAGGAGTTTGGGAGCAGTGGCAGAAGAATGGTAGAATGGTAACTTTGGGCTTTGCTTCTTCTCCAAGTTACTGTGGGGCCAAGCCAATGCGCAGCAAACGTAATCTGGAAAGATCTGCTAATCAAACTGTTGGCCAGCCTGCTTGGCACAGCCCATCCCCTGCTCTGGGACTTAGTTTTCATGTTGAAACGTGGGAGATGATGCTGATCTTTGAATTACTTTGTCTGGAAGAAGAAAGACGTGTTTGAGTGTTGCTTCTGTGGGACCCTCCCTCCTTATCACTAATATATGGAATTGAGAGCTTTGCTGCAGTGGTGGGCCCACATGGAGAGCAATGAAATCGTATGAGTTTACAAAAGAGCTCAGCTTAGAGACGCAGCCTTTCCTAGAGTATCTGCGAAAACTGTGAGAGATCTGAATTAACTTATTGGGAGCAAAGTTAGGGCTGGGGTGCTCTTTACAGCCCTCAATACATTCACAGCTACTTCCCCAAGTGCTCAGTTTTGGGTTCTTTTGGTGTGAGGGTCGTTGGGATTTTTTGATTGTTTGTTTAATTTTGGTTTCTTTACTTTGTTTTGTTAATCAGTCCCTGACTGCTTCCACTCTTCCCATTTTTGCTGTGCTGATTTTCAGCTTTTTTACAAGCCTTGGGGCAACTTGCCCATACAGATCAGGCAGGTACAAAGACTCCTCTTGAAAGTCTTGTCCTGGGGGTCTGCATCTGTAAAACCTGGCTCTATCAAACAGCATCTGGGTATGGTTGTTCCCAGCATAGGATAATGTATGAACTCAGGAATTCCACTGTTAGTCCTGGGTGTGGATTTGCCACTCTGGCTTTTTTTTTTTTTTTTTTTTTTTCTCTCTAAGGAGAAGATATTCTTGCTTTATTTCCAGAGGTGAGCCTTTCCAAAGTTGTGAACACAAGAGCTTGCCAAATATTAGCTTTCAAGGTTTTAAGTTGCACGGTGTTTACTCGAGTTACCTCTTCTTGAAGTCTATATAAAGAGTCATGTTTGCTCAGGCACACTCCTAAAAGCCCCAAGACATGGCTCTGGAAGGAGGTATGCAGCAGCAAATGTAAATATTGCTGTTCTTAAAACTGGAAGCCTTGTGAGTAATCTATAGAAGGAAACAGTAACATGAGGAAAAGGCCTTAGATTTGGAGGAAACTTTATATGATTTGGAGGTGAAGGCTACAGAGCAGTACCTGGGATGGATAAAATCCAGAAATTCAGATATTGTGAGTACAGCTTCTCGTGGCCAAGGCTTAGCCCTGCAATCACAGCTGCTCTCCTCTGTTCCCCAGTGTTTCCCTTTGCTGTCACCAAGGCAGCATTTTCCCATACCCCAGCCTCTGAAGCAATTGCTGGGAACAGTTTTTGGAGGTTTTGCTGGACAAACTAAGCTGGCCTCTTGCTGTGGGACAAAGTTAGGAACAAAATATTTGTTGTACTTAGCCACGTGATTCCCTCCCACCTTTTGTCAGTTACTGGTGTCATTTTTCTGAGAAGGTTGTGGAAATCTGAGCTGAGTTTCAGGTGCTCCGTGATGTGATAAACAGGAGAGGAATTTTCATGAAGTGCCTAGATACAGTGCAAATAAAGAAAAACAATTGAATTAAAATTCAACCACAACATTTACCACTCTCCCCACCTGCCTGTATATGCAGGTATGCTGAGACCAAACTCACATCATGTTTCCTGCAGCTGAAACAAGAGTGCTGCCTTGGCTGAGGAGAATTTTTGCCCTTGCCATGCCACTTTTTCTACATAGGGACACTGAATTCCCACTTCCTTTTTTCCCTCTCTGTACACAGCTATTATCAGCCTTCCCACAGCAAGGGCAGGAAGTAAATAAATGACTCTGCAGCAGAAAAAACCCTGCACGAGTTAGCGCAGAACGATTCCACTTATCAGTGTATTTATCTAACTCAGCCTGGCTGAGTGCGGGATCGCTGGAGGCAGCAGCAGCTGCGATCCTGCAGGTTATGGATTTATGGGATCCCGGTGCCATCTGCTGGCACAGAGCTCAGTCAGCACAACTGGATGTGCACGGAACCCTCCAGCTCATTCCTGAGCAGATGCTGCAGCTCTTTGCAGATGGTGTCACCCCCATCCACCCTTCCTGGAGTGTGGTGGTGTTCACAGGGGTCTCAGGATGAGGGAAGAGATGAGAATTTTGAGTCCATGTTTCAGAAGGCTGATTTATTATTTTATTATATATATTATATTAAATATAATATATTATATTTAATATATTAATATTATATATTATATTAATATTATATATAGTATTATATATTAGTATATATACCTATATATACTCTGTACTATATCTATACTACATCTAGTGCCTATATAAATAAACTATATATACTATATAGTATATATACTAGTATAATATATATTATAGTATACTATATTATATAAAATATAATTATAATATATTATATTTAATAATAATATGTTATATTAATATTATATATAGTATTATGCATTAGTATATATACATATATGTACACTATATATACTCTATACTGTATATATAGTATATATACTATATGTATACTATATATACTATATATAGTGTATATATAAATACACTATATATACTATATAGTATATATACTAATATAATATGTATTATAGTATACTATAATATACTATGTATCATAACTATAATATACTATATATAATTATATATAATATATTATATTATAGTATATGATAATATATTATAATCTACTATAATATACTATATATTATATTAGTGTATATATATAAATATATACTAAAAGAATAGAAGAAAGGATTTCATCAGAAGGCTTGAAAGGAAAGGAATGGTAATAAAATCTTGGGACTGACCAGAGAGTCTGAGACAGCTGGACTGCAATTGGCCATTAACTAAAAACAACCAGATGAGACTAATCCAAGATCCACTTGTTGCATTCTATAGCAGCAGATAATCATTGTTTACATTGCATTTCTGAGGCCTCTCAGCTTCTCAGGAGAAAAGATCTTAACAAAAGGATTTTTCATAAAATGTATCTGTGACACTGGGTGATTCCTTGGGCTTTGCAAAGCAAATTCTCCCTGCAGCCCCGCACCTGCAAAGCCTCTCTCTCCTGGAGTTTTGTTTAGCTGGGCTTTCCACACCCTGGGCTTTCCACACCTGCCTTTGTGCTGCTGGGGTTCTGTCTGCTCCATGGCAGCAGCCCCAGATCCAAGGGGAGCTGCAGATGGAGATTTTTTTGTAATCTAGCAGGCTGAACCTCTAAATCCATGTGGTTTTGAGGGACAGAGTTTGTCCTTGGTGCAGAGTGACACCAGTGATGCTGCTGAGGTAGGGTTGTAAAAACATTGCTGGAAAGCTTCCAGAGCCATGGAAGCTTTACTTTTGGACGAATCTCTGAAATGGCCTGAGAAAAGGGAAAAAAAAAACCAAAACAACCAACAAACTAAAACCATCGTGTGACAGAGGATGTAGGGAAGTTTTCCTTTTTTTGTAAGAGGGATGTGTCCAAGCAAAGATGAGCTGTGACAACAACATTAGTTGGTGATATTCCCTGCCTTTTGCAATTAGCACTCCAGATAACCCAGTAGAGCTGTTTTTATGCTTTAAATTTGCACTTTAAATTTGCATTTTTCACTGCCTCCATCACAGCATCTGCTCTGGGATGGTGTGTGCTGCAAGGGGACTGTTCTCTTTATCCTCCTTGCTGCTGGGAAGCACATTTGGGTGTGTGTCATAGTGCTGATGGTGCCCATGTGCACTGCACAAGCCTAAAGACAGGACGTGTGTCAAAGCCAAGTCATCAATTCACTTTTAAATCTTCCGTTTTTTAGAGGTAATATATCATTTTGTGCAATCACCATATTAAAAAAATATATATATATATATATATTTATAAACTTGCTTCATGCACCTTGCTTTGACTTCAGTCCAGGTTTGCCCTGGGCCTCCCTTATTTCTGCCCGTGGGGAGCTTGCAGCAGTTAACCACAAATAAAGTGCAGTTTCTGACACTTCAATTCTGGTATGTCAGGAGTGGGTAGTGACAAGGCCTGGCTGGGATCTGTGTTAGCATGTTTGCAGATACAGATCAGAGGTTTGAAATCCAGATGACATGAGGATGAATGAAGAGGAGAAATTGCTAATCAAATTCTCCAGGGCTGCAATGCAATAAACCAGGGTAACTTGATGGAAAATGTAATCAAGCATTCTAGTCTGTTTTTCAGCTATCTCTAGGCTTCAATTTTTCAGCCTTTGTGCCTCCCTCTCACATGGACTTTAAAAGGATGGAGGATGTCTGTGAGGATCAATGAAGTAATTTAGTTTTGCCAAGTGAGTCCAGTAATCCTGCTGGACAGATCTCCCAGAGATTTCTTTCTCTTAATTGGGCAAATATTGTAAAGAAATTCTCCATTTTCAGCCCATTATTAGTATAGCTAATGCCAAAGTAGAAGCATAACCTTGTAGTGGAAATGGATTATTTTCCCCTTCATTGGTCAATAAGTGGCTACATTTGAGGGTGGTTTTCTCTATCTTGCACATATATAAATCAGCTTTTCTGAGTTTCAGCACCTGATTTTGTACTGGGAGATATTGGTACTTGTGTTTGCTGTCATGTTCATCAAAATGACTCAAATTAATACAGAATATTTATCAGTAAAAGGCATTTGTAGACATTATGATGGGTTGCATGTATGTTTTGGAGATGACAGAATGCAAAAGCATCACATTACTGGATGGAGATGTCTCCTTGTATAGAGACTTTCACTGGATACAGAATTGCAGGTATTCTGACATTCCTGTAGGATGAAAGGAGCTGAGCAAGTCCATGGTGGAGTTGCAGGTGTTTGTTTTCTACAAACAGAAAGTTTTGAAAGATTTTTGCTGATGGTTTTCATACATCAGTGTCAATACTCCCTGGGAAGGAACATGAGGGTTTTTACATTTTGTTTTATGTTGCCTCTGCACTGTTTTTGCACTCAACTGATTTGGTTTTGGGGCTTGCTCAAAATTTCCATGTGGTTTAACCCAGAGATGGTCTTACTTGGGGGTGGGACAGGGTTTACTGGTATTTGAATGATAAGAGTACTGATCTATTTAGGGGATACAGAATAGAAACTGCTGCAGGAAAACCACAAGGGCGCTTATTTAGGAACTGTACCGTAGAGAAAAGACTCTCTTTTTCCCCTTTTTTTGGGGGTCATTTTAGGTCCCTCAGGATCCACTTTCACCTGAGGGCTGCTGAAAACTGTCTCTTTGGGATGCCAAGAGCTTCTACCAATATCATATTTTGCTTAACTCACACCAGCGTCCTCATGCCCTAATTTTCAGATTTCTCATCTGAAAAAAAAAAAAAAGTGTATTTCTTTGATAATATCTAATTTTGCCTGAAAATGAGTGACATAAGCCATTTGTGTAAGAAAATAAAAAAGGCTGGAGTCTGTGGAGCTGTCTGAGCTACAGCATCTCACCTCTAGATCTTTGCTCCCTATTATAGTAGGTGGGCCCCCAGCAAGGTAATAATTGACATAGACTTCATGTATTACAGAAGGTTGATCAATAATACCTTTATTAAGAAACTTATTGCTCTTTAATAGATTAGTTTGCTACAGGTTGACTTCATTGGTCTTTTACTTTAAAACAATATCACTATTGGTTAATTAAGAAACTACCCTTTGGTAAACAAATTTCTATACCACACTCTACATGTTTGCATCACTAGGCGTAGCAAGTGAAGGTAAGAATTGTTTCTCATCCTTTTCTCTGATTTTCTCACAGACATTTCCCAGCAGCATGCCTGGGAAAGTTATCTGTTCTCTCTGTGACCAGACAGAGCTGCTGCCGCAGCTCCCCACGGCCACAGTGAGGCAGCAAAATCCAAACAGGATTTTTCGGTTTTGGATTTTTGTCCCAAAGCAGCATCAGGAACGAGTCCCTGAGAGCTCTGCCAGGTGTGATGCTTGACTGAGCTGGGTCCTGCTGCAGGGGAAGGCTGGTGGGGATTCACCTCCAGCAGTACTCGACTCCTTTTGTGCTTTGCTCCTGGAGGAGCTGGGCTGGGTGGGAGTGACATAAATTTTCTAGACATTTCCAGCAAGTTTTGTTTGAGTTGCATGGTTTTTTTTAGGAAATTAATAATTTTTTTTTTTAGTCTCTCTCTCTGAAGATGAATTAAAGGCATAGGCGAAATCAGTCTGGCTTTGAAGCATGTGTGCTTTACTTCAGTCCTGTCATATTGTCATTACAGCTTCAGGGTCCTGTTGATCTACAAACCATTCCCTGAGCAATCCTTGAAGCCTGAATAAAAAGCAACAAGAAAAGGACTCTTCCATTACAGGCAAGTTAGAAAAGCATGGAGGCAGAGGAAACTTCCTTTTTGTGGCTAAGGATTTCTCTAGAGACAACTGAGAAACTGAGTCTTTATAAAGAGCCTAATTCCCTTGGGGTAAAGTCTTTAAGTGTTTGGATGCTTATTGCCTAAAATGACACTGGAAATCCTTGGAAGGTGACTGGAAAGCAAAGTTTTATCACAGCCCTGGTTCCAAACCCATTTGCTGCCCCATGGCCTGAGCCATGACTAACAAGCAAGGACAGGGCTGAAAGGCAACTAATAATCTATTAGAAAAAGAGTGCAGCTCAAAATGGATTTTTGCCTCCTGGTACATAAATCTTCATGGTTTCTCTGCTTGTCTAGAAGGACAGGAATTTCTTTGCAACCAGAAAAAAAAAATGTTGGCTGTGTCTGCAGCATGCCCAGCTCAGCAGAAGGGAAATGCTTGTTCATTATTTGCAGCCATAATTAGTATAAGGCACTAGTTAAAGGAGAAGCTGTTTGCTAAGCAATCACCAAGTGAGGTGAGGGAGCAGCACGGGACAGCACTTGCTGGAAGGAATGTGGTCATACAGGAAAGCAGGGCAAAGCACCACCAGGTGTGTGAACTCTGCAGCAATTTTTTCTGCCTTCCTTGTAAATGGATTAGAGACAACTTGAATAACTCCCTCAATTAACACCGTTTCCTATAGATGGAGTAATTTACTAGTTTAAAGAGGAAATAATGGAGTGCAATTTATTTAAATGACTCATCAAAGGGAGCAAGGCTGTTTCAGCCCTCTGGTTTATGCCTGTCCTGTAGGAAGGGGTATGCCAAGGTGCTGTACCCCCAGAGCACAGGCTGTCACTTTGGGCTGCACCTCTTGCCTGTCACCAGGGGCCTGTTTCATACCTTTCTCCTCTTGTCTATTCCAGTTTGGCAGAAATGAGGTACACACACCTGTCAGAGTGATCTGGGTGACAAAGAGCTTCATGGAGAGATCATCTTGAGTGGGATTGCAGGAGAACCCGGGCACCAGGCCCAGCCAGCACAGGGTGTGAGGGGCAGGTCCTGCCTGCCCAGCCTGATCTCCTGTGACCAGCTGACCTGCCCAGGGGCTGAGGGAAAGAGAGATTGTCAACCCAGACTGCAGGAAAACCTCCAACGCCATGGTGGGTTAGTGGTTGGACACAGTGATCCTAAGAGGTCTTTTCCACCTTTGACAATTCCATGATTCTGCTGCTGAGATGGAGATAAATTATCTTGCAGCTTACGACAGCTGGATGCAATAAAGGGCTTATTGCAATTTTTAAACTTTCCTTTTGATCACTAACCGTTGATCATAAAAGAAAAATAGTGCCACCCAAAATGGATCTTTATGTTCTGGTTCATAAATCTCCATGGTTTCTCTCCTTGTCTAGAAAACAGGAATTTCTTTCAGGTGCTATTGATCAAAATTAATGCTTATCTGTGTTCAAGGCTGAACACTGGCACAGCCTCTGCAGACTCCTAATGATTTTTCCACTATATTCTGCAAATGAATGTTCTAGCACAGAGTCTGTAGTTATTTCACTGCAAGTAGCTTTTGGAAGGCTACTGTGACCATGAAGATAACCTGGAAGGTTGATATATTATTTTAGAGAAAGGAATGAAACAGAATCCCTACAACCCCATTCAGAGGCAAGCCTGATGGATCCCTGACCAGCCTCTTGCTGTTCTTGGGAAGGTACAAACACCTCTCCAGGGGTGGCACAAATACTCTGGATCTCACCTGATACATTTTCGTGCATCTCACTGTTTATCTCCCTCTTCTATGTATACTCTTAACCTCCACGATAAAGCTCTTATTTTCCACCCTCAGCTGGTGGTCAGACTTTCAGCCCCTCAGTGCAATGCCAGCTTTGGAGCAGGGTTGGGTGAGCTGTTCCTGCACCTCCCTTTCTCCAGAACCCATTTCCATCAGCTCAGTCAGCCTGAGGTTGGGCTTTTCCCCCTGAATGTGCCTGGATCCTGTTCTTTGGAGCCATTCCTGCTTGCACACGTTCTCTGAACGTTTGCTGGCTGTTTGCATAACCAGGAGTGTATTTCCTGGCTGGCACGTGGCCCTGGGATCTGTTTATGAGCAGTGATCCTGGATGGGGGTGAGTTGTGTTCAAAGCTGTGGGATTGTGCTTCACATGCGCTGCATCCCAGGGGCTTAACTCCTTGTCTCATTTGGTCACCTTGTGATTTAATTTCTGGCCTCTCCCCCACCCCAAATATCTCTGTACTTGGAATTTGTACAAAGATAAGATTCCCAGATGTGATCCTGATGTTGATCTGAGGGAAAATGCCTGGTACCACATTGCCTAGTTCAGTTCCTCTCAAAAGTTTCTAAACATTATCCACCTTCTCACCAGGCAACTGTAAACTGAGACTGTCTTGAAAGCCAAGTTTTCAGGAAATAGAATCATTTATGGAGTCTGAACAGTAACAATGCCTCAAATGCTCTTTGAGCTCAAGCTTTTGATATTTCTGTACACCCATTTGTTATCCATCTGATTTCAGATTCACTGTGGATTTCTTGCAGACTACAATTCTTCCTCTGAGCCATCTATCTACTGAGTGTCAACTGATCATCTTCAGTGTCTCAAGCAAGCCAGAAGACAGTTTCTTTGCTTTCCCTCCAAATGTGTTTGCCATTTCTATTGCTGACACTTAATGTCCATTTGGCACCAGAGCTGCACAACTGCCCTTTGCTCATCCATGGTACCTTTTGTCTCTTCTGCCATCAGACTTGCTCTCTCTGGTGTTTGGACCTTCCAGCTCATCTGAGGGTAAAACCTGCGGTTCAGAAGGGAGGAGTGTTTCTGTGCTGCTGAGAAAAGGGCACACAAAGCACATTTGTTGCCTGAATGCTGCAGAAATGGCCTTCTTTGGTGAAACACAGAGGTAGCCAAAAACCAGCCTTGAAACCTTCTGATGAAGATGCTGCAGGTGTGTTGCTATTCAGCTCCTTCATGTAAGAGTGATGCTCTTCTGAGTGCTATGGCATGAAGCTTAGTGGTATAGAAACTGGAAGAAATGCGGTGATGCCAATTAGTATAGGCTAAAAAATATTTTTAACCTTATTTAATTCAGGTACAGAGCAATTCCTGTGCACAAGAAACAAATGGAGGATCTGAGTTGGCTTACCATAACAGCTATTTATTTTCTTTAAAGTTCAGATGCTGTGACCATTTAAAAATGGAAATACACTTAATGGTGAAAACATGTATTTGACACATCCACTTATATGTGCAGCAGAACCCATGGCCTTCTATAACCAGAAGGAAATAATATTCTGTAAGAGGGCTAAGATGTGGTTTCTCCCTGTCAGAGAGAGGCAAAGGAAGACAGAGGAAATATTCATTTCAGGCAGAGGAGAAGGAGAGACTTCCATCAAGTCTGTCTAGTGTTGTCAACACCCAAGAGAAATATTTCATGCTTTTTTCTAACTTTACTAAATCACATGGGAACATCAGGCTCTGAATAAAGAGTAGCATGGAGGAAAAGAATGACTCAAAAGTTGATCTGCTTTACTGTAAGCACAGCTCAACTCTGGGCATGCACTATTCCTGAAACTCTTTTCCCTGTCTTAAGGTTTATCCTTGAAGTCTCTGGCTTGCTACAGCTACTGGAGGAAATGAATGTTGGATCTGTACAGGATGTTTGTAATTCTTCTAGTGCTATAAAAATAACTTTCCCAGTTTTGATTATGCTGAGTCCTCGTAAAGATCTTTTTGGGTTTATGTAATGAAATTTGGCAAATTCCTAAAGATATTTTCTATTTAACTACCAATCTTAGAAACAAGATTGTCAGTGTACATCATTGATATATCAGCTGTTAGGAGTGATAGACTTGTAGAGAAGCAGCATTTTCCTTCATTCTTAGTGTCGTAATTTTGAAAATCAGTGTACTAAACTTCGCTTTTAGATTAGACTTCATTCCTTACTCTTGAATTTTCTTTTTTCTTTTCTTTTTTTTTTTTTTTTTTTTTTGAGATTCAGACTCCTAAAAAAAGTATATTTCCTTCTGGAATTGTGAAATTTTGACCCTTTAAATAAAACAGTCCTAAATTTAATTTCTCTGTAAAAATTGTGGAACTAAATTAGATACCCATGTAAGTATTCACTATTTCTTCTAAAAGTGCAAAAGGTGATGGTGCAACAGTTGCTCTTTGGATTTGGCCACAAATTGGAGCCAGTCTCTAAGGTTTAAGGGGGTTTATGCTGTATCAGACTTTCTCAGCATTCCCACTCCTTCTCACAAAGGTTTAAAGGTATGTTAAATACAGCCATGTGAAATATTCATAACGGCAAATGAAGCAATAGCCCACACTCATGTGGGGTTTTTTTCCCTGCGCATTGAGAACCAAAAAGGGGAAATGTTTTCATCTTGCACCGGTTTTAGGCAAATCCAACCCAAATGTTAATAAACAATTTTCGGAAGGGAAATTCTCTTCAGGTGAGAAGTGATTTGCTTTGTAAGAATCCACATCTGAACCAGTGAATCTGCTCTGTCTTTGGGAACCAGGGCAAGGCCAATAATTCTATTGAGAAGGTGTGACCTGAAGAAACCATAATGAGTCCTGTGGTGTGACCAGTGGGGTTGTCCCCACAGAGCTGAGATGCTGGGAAACATTTCTGTTCCCAGGTGATCCATGTCACATCTCAGAGCTGGTTACCCTGTTGGGGGCTTTGGCAGAGGGATTTGATGCCAGGTGGGCTGACTTGAGTGAGCAGCAAGGTTCAGGAGCCTCTGAAGGGGCTGGGGAGGAGGCACAGTCCCCTTCTGCTGGCCAGACCTATTAAACCAGTGTTTAAAAGGCTGTTGAAGCTCAACTTCTCTCTCCCAGCTACAGAGGAGAAGGGTTCAGGCAAACCTGATTGTCAGCTTGCGTCAGCCAAAATAACCACTTGAATTTATGCAAGCAGTTTAGGTTTTTCCAAGTGATGCAAAGTGGGAGAGTCTCACTGAACCTCAGGGTTTCCAGAGATGAATAAAGAGTAGAACTCAAAGGCCAGGCTATCTGGGAAGAGTTTTGTGAGAACTCTGGGAGAAGAAAAGGATCTAGAACAGATTTTTGTCTCTGGAGGATGCAATTCTTTAGCAAAAGGAGGTGAAGGGGGCAGGAAGATCCGCGTTGGGTGCTTGAGTACAGGATTAGAGGCAGTGGGAGGGTAACCTTGAAGGCATCTCCTAGTTAATGATGTTCAGCTGCACCCATATGAAAAGGCACTGAGATGTTTTGCTCCCCTGTGCTGTCCCAGAGCAGTGGAGCTCTCTGTTCCTGTGTGTCCCTGTTGCCCCACACCCTGGATGCTCAGAGCCTCTCTCCTCTCCCAGGTGGAACGGGTAAGTGTTTGGATGCTGATTCCCTGCACATTTCAGGTTTGTTTTGGTCAGAGTACCTTTTTCTTTTCCATCAGGATGATATCCGTCTTCGAATGTGTCTTCCCCATCTAGTTATGGAACGTTCTGGAGTATTGGCCACAGGCAGAGAAATGGTGCCATGGGAGCCAGGCTGGGCACGGGAAATAATTCAGGGACTGACCAGAGAATATTGCTTATTTTGGAGGGTTTGGTGCCGTAATTGGCATGGACCTTTAGAGTCTCTATTCCAATGTGGCACAAGGGTCTGCTTTCAGGGACTACTTCTTATATTTACAAAGTTATATCTTCATGCATAAAATATTTTCTGTTAAAGGAATAGAGAAAAAGAGAAAAATTTTATTTGATGTTTTCCTGCAGAATTTTGTTTTCTGTGCCTTGTGATCTCCTAAGAAATAGATGTAGATTGGTCCTAAGGTACCAAGAGTGTTTTGTGGCATTTGGGATAGCAAATAAAAGTTGTAGACATGTCCCTGGGTTGATCACCTGTTCTAGGGCTGCTTTTGACTGCAAACCTTCTTTCCTATACTAAATTTTAAGGTGTTTGCTGGTGGTGGGGAGAAGAACTTGTACTTTACAAGCAAGCAAATATTTGTCTCCATTACCCAGTACATACTCCCTTTCTTTCCATGGTTCCTTCTCTAATTCTCCAATCTACTTACATGTTTTCAAAATAAGAGTCTGGAAGGATTCCCAGTTTGCTCCACTCAGGCATCATTGCAATTATAATTTCACATTTGGCCTTCAGCAGAACAGAGTGTCTCATCTCTTAGAACGGAATATTCATAGGAAAACAAATAAAAGCACTCACCAGCTGGTGCCTGGTGAATTATACTGCTCGAAGTTCAAGGATATTGAGTATAGTACGTGCTGATTGGCATTTCTGTGGATGTTTCACTGGCATCATTTGACTCTCTCTAGCACTAAATTCAGGCAGACTTACACCAGTGCGGTTTTTGTCTTGCTGTGTGAAAAAGATGTTTAAGCTCTCATGAACTTTCCTTGTTCCCTGTAGAGATTTGATTTGCAAATGGTCTAGGTTGGTTTCCCTCTGCCTTGATCCCAGAGAATTGCTCTCTTTAGTCCTTTATGAAGCATAGGTGGAGGCAGGCTGCAGCAGCAGCTGGCTGCCAGGAATGCAGCTTTGGTTGCAGTGTGATTCCAGCCAGGAGCAGTGCTGTGATCTGCCCTCAGCCTATTCTGCTACTGCTGGACAATTCTCCCCCTTCCCTCCTCCTCCTCCTCTCCCATCACCCAGAAAGGGGCTTGGAAAACTGCACGTGGGGGTTAAAAGCAAAGTAAAATGCTCTGGTGTTTTCCCCCTGGTGCAAGAGGATTCATGTCACAACTTCCTTCACTGGCTGCTAGATCGCAGCTTGCAACATGGCAATGCTGTCTGCGGTGAAAGAAAGTTTTTCAAGTTAACATGCAGGAATACTTTCCCCAGAATCTTGGGGAATTTGCAGCCCTGGTTTCCACTGAACTAGATGAACAATGGAATTGCATCAGTTGTCCTCAGGATTTAGAAAAAATAAGGCATTCCGATGCTAAGGCTGCACTGCAATAGTGGTAAAAATCCTGATTTTTGAAGAACAAAGTGTCTCCCAACTTGGCTGCTTAGTGCTTTTCAATACTTAATTATTTGCATCAATTGGAGATTTATAAAGAAAATTAACAGGATGCTTAAAGATTACATCATTTTGGAACATCTTGCCGTGTGAGTTATTGAAATGCCATAAAAAGGCATACATGCATTACAAATGCATTTATACATTACAAAACCCTTTAAAACACCCACACTCAACAGGTTGTTTTTCTTCTCTGCTTTCTTTTGTTGCATCTTAGTTCTAGGTATTGAGGATGGTAAATGTACAGACAGAAATGGGTTTGGTCATTCTGTACTAAAACTTTCTTTCATATCCCTGTGCAAAGCAGAATACACTGCTTTGCACAGGGATATGAATGCTTGCCTATCTCTTATCAGCTCTGCTGAAGCTGGATGTATAAAGCACCTGGCTGTTTCCTGGAAATATTACTCAACTTTTAGTGCTCTTTTCCCCCCCTGGTCCCTAGTTTTGTATTAAAAACCTTAACATTAACCTTTTGGGTTTATCAGGGAGGCAGGGGGAAAAGCAAGCTCAAAGCACTCTTGTTATACATATATATTGTATATCAGCCTCAAACTGCTGAAACAAGAATTAGGTGGGTTTTTTTTCAGGCTGCAGTGCCATAAATCTCCAGGCTGGCTCTTGTAGTTTATCGGGGCTGAGTGGCTGAGGTGATCCTCCATAAACAACTCAGACATGTGGAAGATGAATTTTAACGAGTGTTCTCAAAGCTAAGTGCTACCTCTTGCTTCTACACCTCAAATTCTCCCATTTTTTATTTTTATGTTATATCAGAGGCCGCTCTGTGCTTTTTTCCCCCTCTAATTATCTACACTCAAGCTGGATTCTGTCAAACCCAGAGGAAAGGGAACATATCAGTGTACACAGAGGTGGGGTTTCCACCTGGCCTGATTTATGCAAGGGTTCAAACTCCCAGTCAAAACACCTGGGCTTTTAATGAGGAGGGATTAGACACTTGTGCCTAGGGATTGTTTCATTTGGTTTTGCCTGTGCAAAAAGGCTTTTGTGTTTCGTGTCCTCTCTGTAAAATGTTCAACCTTGTTCTAGGAAAGGCTCCAAAGTAAATTAGAGCAGCCTCAGGGGCTGTTTTAAATCATAGCAGCTGAGGCCTTACCCCAGCACTTCACGCTCCACCCTGTGTCTCTTCCACCAACACTCTGTAATAACCTCAGATCTTCACCTTTCCACAGGGAGAACTCTTTGCTCTGCATCCCTGGTAGGTTTTCCTAGGTAGGCTGGGAAATCATCAGATCTGGTTCACAACAAGCCAAGAGAATGAGAATCAGAGCCCACTGGCCTTGCTGGGAAACAGACAGTCACCAGTTACTGTAATTCAGTATTCCTGTTTATATTCTGGAGCACGCAGACTGACGAAGTAGGAAAAACACAGCTAGAATAATTGCTCCTGGGTATTGTGCTTTCATTTCCAAACATAACCACTCCTGAAGCTGCTGAGCACAAATTCCCCCAACTTCCAGCATTGTGCAATTGCCCCTATTCCTTCTGTGGTGTTTCCACTTTCCTCAGCTCTGACAAATTCTGGTCCCTGACAGAGGCAGGGCAGGGAAATTGATGGATCAGTGGGATGATCCAGTACCAACAAATTCATAGTTACAAAAATAGGCAGTTATTCTTATCATTTCCTTGTTCTGACACAATTTCCTGCCCTCCTCTCAGGCTGTTCTGAAGATTGCCTGGATGACAGACCTGCTTTGAAGCCTGTCAGCCCCTGTGCAGAGCACCTCTCCTGTTAGGAATTGCTGTCCTGGAGAACAATGGCTGGGAGCAGGGCGAGGGGCAGCCTTTGATCACACCTGGCACGTCTCCAAACGGGGCCTGCTCCTGGGCACTGCTGGGTTTTAGCAGTTCTGATCGTATCACACTGAAGCACAGGAGCTGTGCTTTGCTTGGTGAGTTTTATCAGCCCTCCTACAGATTCAGTCATCTCCAGCCCCCCTGGAGCAGCCCAGGACAGGAGAGGGATGTGGGGACTGGAGATGCTCCTGGGCGAGGTAGTTAGGACATGTCTGCAGCAGCCAGGGGAGGAAGGTGAAGGAGTTTAATTAGCAGGGCTCTGCCAGTGCAGTTTATTTTGACAGAGGAGGATTAATGAGCTCTCCCAGCTGCAGCCCTGCTGACAGGTCTGTGTGTGATAATGTTTGGCACGGGGGAGCAGTGTGCAGATGGAATTGATAACCACCTTGGCAAGTGCAGCTGTCCTTGGCATGGGAAGCAGGGTAGGCTTCAACAATTCCAGCAGGACCCTCAGGGGTCTGTCTGCTGGTGGCTCTGAGGATGTATGTGACACCTGGCCTGGCTTTGCAGGCTTGTCACCTTTAGCTTGCCATTCTCAAAGCAAATTTGGCTTAGTTGTGGTAGTTCTCAGCTCCCCTTTGGTAATTTCTGGGTCTTTAATGTTAAAAAGTAATTGAATTTAAAAGATTCAAGTAATTGAATTTAAGAAGAGTCCATAGGCTTTGTTTTACGAAACACTGACCTTTCTATTTGCTCATGGGATAACACTTGGAGAGCAACAGTAGGTGAGGCTCTCAGTAGATCTGTGGCCATGCCTACATGTAAATACTTGTTCTGATCCAGGAACTTTAACATTGAATAATTCAATTCATTCATCATCTAGGAGTCTGTACAAAACTCACCCTTAGTGTCAGTAGTTTTGTGTTATTCTGTTTAAACAATGCACTGGAAATATGCATTACCAGCAGGGATGGGATCTGCTGTGCTCCAGTTTTTGGCTATGGATTTCAGCTTAGTGAGAGTTTTGTGCTATAATCAAGTGATAAAAACCCCCAAAACACTAACAGTAGCAAAAATAAAAGGGCAAATAGCTATTTTTCCTGATTCAAGACAGTTGTGAGGAATGTAAACCTCGAGTTTTAGCTGTCAATTTTTAGAAAACACAGTTGAAAACTGCTGTATTAAAACCTGTGTACCTTTCTTCCTTCAGCTACCCCAGATCACAATTTATGAGCAAATGCCAGTTCCAACAGACATGGTTCAAGGTAGGAAAATACTCTCTTTCTTGAACATGCATTTTGCTGAAAAGAGACATAAAGGAGAAGAATACCTTACTTGGCAGAGCCTGGAAAAGAATAAAAACTCTTTCTTACATTCACTCCCAGCCCCATGCTCTGTTCTCTAGATCCAGGACTAGGTCTGGAGCACACTATTAACCTCTAGTTTGTGTTTGGGGCATCACTTTGTGAGAAAGCAGAGGTGATGGTACACCGGTAATCAGCTTGTGACAACTCTGTACTTGAAGGAATAGGAAGAGGATATCCAGGGAAAATTTTATAAAAATATTGAAAGACTGGTTTGGTTTTTTTTTTTTTTAGTTGTTGTTTTGGTGTGGTGTTTTTTTTTGTTTTTGGTTTTTTTTTTCCCCACCCTGTGTTCATAACTTATTTGCATTACTCAGACTCTCCATAGCTTGTGAAGTGCTAACCTCCCCTCTTTAAAGGACCAAATGTCTCACTGCAGCTCTGCTGGGAGCTACAAACACCAGGGTTCACTTTTCCCTTTTCAAGAAGTACAAGTAGAAAACCCCAACCAAAATAAGTCACCCATCATCTCCTCCCCTACCAAACACTTTGATATTACTGGCAGGATCCAGATTTCATGTTTTATCCCTGACTCTGACTGGTTTCCTGTCTAATCTTGAGCCAATCATAAAAAAAACCCTTTGCTTGTATCAGACTTTTTTTCCGAAAATACTTCTGAGATATATGAGGATGCATTGATTAATACTGATAAATTCCTTGGAGATTCCTGGATACAATCCCTTATTTAAATCCCTGACTACACTTTTGTTTTAGAAGTTGTCATCTGGTCTCAGGAGCCCACAGACCCACTGCTCAGCTCTGCTCTACTCTTGGGATGAATCAGAAACTGAATTTTCAAATGTTCTAAAAGCTCATTGTTTGCACAAGAAACAGTCCCCAGCATTGCTGCTCAATGGGTTGTCAGGAAAATGACTGCATAGATTCTGAATTATAAATTCTGTCACAAAATACAGCCTGTTTAAATGGCATTTAAAAGCTAATAATGAATCCTGAGTGGTTGAAACAATTGTCTCACATCTTTGTTCTTTCTCTCCCTGTACAGCTGATGGAAATGTTGTCAGTGCTGCTCAAATGGTGAAGCTGCACACAAACATGGGCATGGGATTGAAAAAGGGAGGAGGAAGGTTGAGGCTGTGATGGTTTCGTTTCTGTGAAGTTTAAGCTCAGGTTTGCCCATGTGGCATTTCCACAGCTGAGACAAAAAAATGGTCAGTGACATTTCAGAGCAGAAAATCCAGCCCTAAAGAATGTATCACACATTTAACTGATAAGGTGAATCATAATGACATTAAGTGGGATTGAAAATATGTGGTTTTACAAGGTAACCTGTTGGAGCTGAAAGAGAGTAGTCAAGCCGTAACTAATTATCATTACTCATTTATTAATCCCAGACTTACTGACATGGTTAAGTCTCCTAAAGTCTTGAGTGCATTTATTTGTGCAATCGCACAGAATGACTTAAACCTTGCAGTTGGCTTAGTTTGTGTTCTGGGAATGGCTTAACACTCAAAGAGCTGCGAGCAAGCACACCCTTGGTCCTGCTCCAAATTCTGCCTGTAAACCAGGTGCTCAGCTGCAAGGAAAATGGGCTGCAATTTAGGGACTTGTAATTCTTTATTTTGGGATCACCAGGTCTCTGGGACCCACCTGTCCAAAAGAAGTGAAACATAACACTTAACTCTTGCAGGAGATTTCACTTTGGGGTTTTGAAAAGCCTTTATCAGCTGCTTGGCTGAGGGGTTGTGTCCCAGGCTCTCAAATGTCCCAAGCAATCTGTCAAGCCAAGTGCTGTAAACACGTCACTAAAGCTGGGAGTGAACAGGTGGGTGCAAACGGAATTGCTCAAAAACCTGATAAGAACATCTTCAAAGCTTCTGGTGGTGCTTCCAGTGAACACCTTCCACTTGTAGGTGAGATAAGAGGAGGAATTACTGACAGGCTTTTAACTTGATGGAGCTCCGAAGACTTGCTAGCAGATACACTGCCAGCGAGGTCAGGAAAAGGAGTTTTAACTTACATGGGAGGGAAATTCAGGTTAGATATACACAAGAAATTCTTCCCTGTGAGGGTGATGAGACCTTGGCACAGGGTGCCCAGAGAAGCTGTGGCTGCTCCATCCCTGGCAATGTCCAAGGCCAGGCTGAAATGGATTGAGCAGCTTGTTCTAGTGAGGGCTGCCCCTGCCCAGGGCAGGAGGCTGAAATTGGGCGAACTTTAAGGTTCCTTTCAACCCAAACCATTCTATGACTGTTTTCTTCTGTGATTTGATCTCCTTGTGCCCCTGTGCCTCTTCCTCACAACCCTGAAGAAGTGCTGCTGCAGACAGGCTGTGCAGAGGGGTGGGCTGCATATCAATGCTTCACTTGCTGCCTCTCTGAAAGGTTGCAGCTGAACCTGTACTTAGGAAAGGAGCTAAACTCATTATTTCAGAAGCCTCACATTGATCCATGTTGGCTAGGTTTTGGTAAAGGCTGAGAAGGTCATTTTTTCTTTCAGCATACAGGGTATCCATACAGCATTTCAGAATCCAGGGTAAGAAAATGCCGGCAAAGAAGAAAAGTTGTGATTTTTTTGTTCTTTGCTGAGAAGACAGGTCTTCTTTCCCTCCTGAGAAAATGAGATATTCACACAAAAGATGAGTAGGATTTGATAACGCCAACTATGGTTCTCAATTATATATTTTCTCTTCCCTCACAGGAATTGATAATGACATCCTTAATAAAATCCAGAAGAAAAACATTTGTGTGCACGAAGAGAAGGTGTACAGGGGCTCCTTGTGAGTATGGAAAGCTAATAAGAAATCTTGTTTAGACATACATATTTCAATTTCTCATGCTGAAATTCTTCTGTTTGCTGTGTTTTTAACTGTGCTTTTTTTTTCTTTTTTTGACAAAGTGTTTTACAGGGGGATTTAATTAGTGCTCATCTTTAAGTCATGCTTAATGACTCTTTGTTATAATAATGCATATCTTGGGTCCTGATGACTTCAGATTACATTGGATACATCCAAAAAATACCCTCAGATTGATGTCTTGGTGACATTTCCAAAGTTTCATGTTTCCTTCTCTCTTCCCCTTATCCTGCCAGTGATGTAAAGCTCCTATGCCAAGGATCTTCCCAGTAGTGTCCTCCTTTTTTCTCTTAGTCAGCAGTGAACAAAGAACTTAATATTCAGCATTCTGTGGCCTTATCAGCATCTTTAATACAGCTACGTGATGCCTAAGACAAGAAAATTTCTCAAGCTCATGTTTTGCAGAGCCCGTATTTGGGTAATCTTGTGACAGTTAATCAATTTATCTCTTTATTGCCACTAAGTCATGGCAAGCTTTTCTTATTTGGGTGGATACTGGCTATGAAAATTTAGTTTCTGTATCTCTTTCTCCTATTGCATCCAAGGAGCACTGTTACATTTCATTTTGGCAAAGGCACACGCAAGCTGCTTTCCTTTGCTACTCCCTAAATCAGTAGCCAGCTTTATTAGATTGCCTTTGGGCATGTGTACAGTTTTTTCTCTCTTGGCTGCAGCCTTTGACAAAACATGCACAGAGCTACATTTGATACACATTTTGTGGGATCACACACCTAGGAGAAAAGTGTTTTAAAGGTTGTGTTGTTTTAGTTCTAAACTTATCTAATTATCTGAGGCTGATATTTTTCTTGGTTTAGATGAAAGGAAAGCAAAAACATTAGTGCCATAAGTTTCCTTTCTTCTCTGTTTTCAGCTGAGCTTGTTGATTAGTTTTCTGATCTCAGCCAACTTCCCCTTAGATTTTTGATTGCATGAGCTGAGTAAAACTGTCCTGTTCATCATGTAGACAAACTCTGGGAAGGTTTATGCAATTTAGGAGTCGCTGTATACCTGTAACACTGCCTGCAGTAACCAGTGTTGTTGTTGAGCTTGTGCTGGAACATCAGGATCTGGCCCTTCAAACATGACCTTTAAGTCAGGAGGCAAAATGAAGCATTGCCAGGTTTTTTTCCCAGTTCCTCTAAAATTGCTCACGTGTTCAAGTAATAATCTTCCTGATGTGTAGCTCCCAGCTCCTGAACTGATGGCTTCTGGTCCTTCTTTTGTGAATCCGTGTGGGACCGTGCATAGGTGTGAATTCTTCCTCTCCAGATCTTGCTGAAAGAATTGGAATAATGGTTTTTATGTTTTCCCCGCATTTTTATTCAGTGGTTAGAGAACAATTCTTTGCACTGCGACACCCTTCCCACAGGTCCCTGACCATTTCTGTTTTGCAATGACACAAGGTGGTTACATCACCAAGTTTCACTCGATGGTGTGAGATGGGTGTCACTACGTCAGCTGCAAGAGGTGTAATTTCTGATCAGAATGACACGTATGGAATGTAAATATGTTCCACCACAAGCTTGTCCTTCTCCATTTCATTGTTCTGCACCTCCTGCAGTGATACCACGCTCCAGGGATGTTGAACAGGGCAGGTGGGAGTGGTGACTGGGTGAGCTCTCCGGGAAGGTGTGTGACCCAGCCTCCTCCAGAAACACCCTGGCACTGAAGGCGTTCTTGGGAGGCATTTGCCTTTCCACGCTGTGGCAAACTCATGAAGAAACACGTGTGGGACCACGGTTTCAGGGGCAGACACACCAGGTAAGCTCAGCACCCTACCCAATCCTTCCTCAGTTTCCTTGCCTGCAATGCGGCTGCAGCCCTTGGCTCCCTTGTCAGGCACCTGGAGGTGCTGCCAAAAAAACCTGTTGGGAGATGCAGCCAAGAACAAATGTTACGTGGCAGCAGCGCTGCTGTTGATTGTATTTCCCTTGGCCTGTCGTCATTCGTGTAGTTTCCTTCCTAGCTCCACCCTCACCCAGGGCTCTCCAGGGCAGTGCTGCCAGTCCCTGCCCTTTTCCACTGCCATCCCTGATGTCCCTGGGGTGCTGGCTTTGGTGGGAGTTTGGTGCTTTGGTCTTGGTGTGGAGTGGGCGGGCAGGATGCAGGATGGGGAGGAGGGAGGATGATGCTGTGAGTGATAGGACCACAGGGAGGTGCTCCAGGGGGGTGCCAAGGTAATGCTCCAGGGGGATGTTCCGAGGGGATGCCCCAGGAAGATGCTCCATGGGGATGCTCCAAGGGGATGCTCCAGGAGGATGCCCTGGGAGGATGCTCCAAGGGGATGGTCCAGGGGGATCCTCAAAGGGGATGCATCAGGGGGATGCTTCAGGGGGATGCTCCAAGGGGATGTTCCAGGATGATGCTCCAGGGGGATCCTCCAGGAAGATGCTCCAAGGGGATGCTTCAGGGGGTTGTTCCAGGAAGATGCTCCAGGGGGATCCTCCAGGGGGATGCTCCAGGGGGTTGCTCCAGGGGGATGCTCCAGGGGGTTGTTCCAGGGGGATGCTCCAAGGGGATGTTCCAGGAAGATGCTCCAGGGGGATGTTCCAGGAAGATGCTTCAGGGGGTTGTTCCAGGGGGATGCTTCAGGGGGTTGTTCCAGGGAGATCCTCCAGGGAGATCCTCCAGGGGGATGCTCCAAGGGGATGTTCCAGGGGGATGTTCCAGGGGGATGCTCCAAGGGGATGTTCCAGGATGATGCTTCAGGGAGATCCTCCAGGAAGATGCTCCAAGGGGATGCTCCAGGGGGATGTTCCAGGATGATGCTCCAGAGGGATGTTCCAGGGGAATGCTTCAGAGGGATCCTCCAGGAAGATGCTCCACGGGGATCCTCCAGGAAGATGCTCCAGGGGCATGTTCCAGGATGATGCTCCAGGGGGTTGTTCCAGGATGATGATCCAGGATGATGCTTCAGGGGGTTGTTCCAGGAAGATCCTCCAGGGAGATCCTCCAGGGGGATGCTGCAGGATGATGCTCCAGGATGATGTTTCAGGGGGATGCTCCAAGGGGATGTTCCAGGGGGATGCTTCAGGGGGTTGTTCCAGGAAGATGCTCCAGGGAGATCCCCCAGGAGGACGCCCCGGGGGATGCCCGGGCACGGCGCAGCGGATGCCGGCGGGGCGGGCTGCGGGCAGCCCCGGCGGTTCGGGGGCGGGCGGGCAGCGGAGCGCGCAGGGAGGCGCCGGCGGCGGCACCGCCCCGGCAGGCGGGAGGGGACGGGGACAGGGACGGGGCCGGGGCCACACGGGGCGGCGGTGACAGCGGCGCAGCCACACGTGCCCGGCCGGGAGCGGCGGAGCGGGTCCGATGGGCGGCGGGCGCGGCCGGCAGGTAAAGGAGGGGAGCGCGCCCGGCCGGGCAGCCCGGCGGGTTCGGGGAGGGAGGTTCTGTAGTTTGGGGTTTATTTTTCTCGTTGTTTGTTTGCTGTTTTGAGGTCTGGCGGGTTTCTGCCGGCTCGGTCGCTCTCTCTGTTCCGTTGCTGGTGCTTCCCCAGGCACCCCGCAGGACGAACTTTGCCGCGGCGCGCTCGGGGTTACTTCGCTTTTTTGGCTGTGTGATGCCGCTCCTGGGACTCGCACCTTGTGTGAATAATGCTTTTCTGTTGCCGTTGATGTGAGAAAATGATGCTGGGGAAATTCTCTGCTTCCTCAGGCAGCTCTCACTGAACCGGCGCATCCCCATGTGCACTTGCTGACTGAAATGGAGTTGGTTGGCTGTTGACTTTGACTAAATAAATAAGCCACTTAACAGTAATAATAAAACAACCCCTAAACTAAAAACAAACAACAAAGTGGAACATTCACACAAGTGCATTGACATAGCGGGGTTGTTTTAAGGGTAACTTTGAGGGAAATTGTAGTGTGTAAGACATAGTTTGGGGGTTTTTTTGCCTTTTTTTTTTAAAGAGCTGTTCGTACGATTGTAATGAGAACTAGTGTGAATTTTCATTGATATTTGCTTAGCACAACTATGGCAACTGGCAGGGATCCAGTTGGTGCCCTTAGTTTTATGACAGTTGGTCAAAGCTCACTGATAGCTGAATTGCAGCTGAATTGCTGCTACGTGGCATTAGGAAAACAAAAGTTCTCACCTGGATATCTTACTATTAGGTTACTGTGATTAAACTGTAGAATTTGTCATGTATTTTGCAGTAATTCTCAGAAATGATACTGTTGAGTGAGTCGATTTAGCTGTCAAGATGAATGAGTGTATTTGAGTAATAATCTTACTTGTTTGATTTCTTGCTGCTGTTCAATGCCATCATAAAATAGCTTATCATAAAGCAAATAAACTTGCATGTGCTGTAGCCTGAAGATGGATTCAGTATGTGTAGTTTCACTTTGCCTGTGGAAAGAAAAAACCAAAAATGGCGCAGAGAGGAAATTTTCATTTTAGTTAAATTTTCGTTTAACAATTTTGCGCTTTTTAAAAAATAAGAATGGTAAATTTTGTGCAGTTTAGACAAGTTTAACTTTGATTATATTAAAGGAGCTCTGGGATAGTTTGTAGATGTGTGGGTTTAAGGTGTCAATTATAATCAGGGACATGAGGAGAGGCACTGCTGTCATTGACAGGAAGGTGGGTGTCTAAACAGCCCAGGGATTCCTGTAATAATCTCCTCCTGGGACAGTGCATGAGGCTGTACCAGTGCTAGAAGTGTTGCTTGTCATGTCATTCAAGGTAATTAGAACCATAACTGGCTCAATTTCACTCATTTCACTGCAGGTTTTTTTTTTTCCCCAGTGTCTTTTGCATGTGGTAATGTAAGCAGCTGCTTTCGGACTAACTGTGCACCTCTTACTTGAACAGATGATTATTTAAAAAATCTACCTGCTTAGCCAAGAAACACTCCTGGGGAGAACAGTGGTTGCACCTTGGATGCTGAAGCTCAGTGGGATTTGGTGGAGCTGGAGTCAGGTTGTGTGTGTGGCTGGAGTGGGCTTGGGACAGAGGATAAACCTCACCCCAGAAGTTTCTTGGTTGGTCCCACTGACATTTCCAGGCAATACTGAGTGTCTGCTTCTCCTCCTTTAGTCTACACCGTGCAGATTTGCCCATTTTATCTTTAATCTTCATAGACAGCAGAAGGTTGGCATGAGGCCCCCACCAGTGGCTGTCAAACTCAGGCAGGATGTGTGTAACAACTTGTGCTGTCACTTCATTGTGAGAATTTTGGGGTTTAACTGTTTTGTTCACCCACCACCTGAACCACGAACTAATTCTAGTTAGAGATTTTGAGTTGCAGTCTCCCAAAGTGCAGAGGGTTGGGGGTCTCATCCCCTGGGGTCCCTCTGCCTGGGCACAGGGGAGAGGGAAGCTTTACCTCAGCAGAGGAGAGCCAAGCATGCCAAGTATGCTCTGCATTTCCTCTGTGTTGTTTCCACCCTTGAGTGGAAAGTTGCTCCTGATTTCCTCAGAATTGGAGGATTTACGTTGGCACTCTTCCCACATTCCCATTTTACTTCCAGTTGTACTTATTAGATAACACGCTTGCATAGGAGCTTGTTTATAAGACAAAGAACATTTTTTTGCAATCTATTCAACTATTTCCTATACAACTTAAGCATTTAAATGTTCCCTGGCCCCAAGGGGTCTGTTTCTTAAGGCTTAAGTAGTCTTTTCAGGATTGTGGGGATGCTGGAACCATGAGTGCCCTGAATTCTGATTTTAAATCACGTATCAGTGTAACAGCTGATCCTCAGTGCACCTCTGTTCCCTGAGATGTTGATGCTGTAAAATCATCATAGAACCAGATGGAATATTCATATTTGAACAATTTACATGTCTCAATATCAAGGCTTTCTTTGTGTATCCCACTGTAATCCATATAACATCTTTTGTGATCCACGTAAGAATTAACTCCCCCTTATCTTCTGTGTGAGGGTTCTAATGAGGATCAAGAGTGAGAAGAGAAACTGGGCCAAGTCTCCCATGTTAGATCAAATGATTGATCACCTTTTTATATACCTGGCAATTTCTGCCTTGGAGAAATTAGCTTGGGTGTAACTACAGGTTCACCAGCATAGCCACGGAGCGGGTTGATTGCTGCGTGGGCAGGTGGTTTTGGTCCAATTTAGGGATCAGTAGTAAGGAAGCTTTGTTGATAGAGACTTTTTTTCTGTTAGATGTTCTCTATCTTCGCTGGGTATTGGGTATCTTGTGAGCTGCAAGGCGCTGTGGATGTGCAGTCTGTCTGTCCTGCCCTGGGGATGTCACCTCCTGAGGCACATTTGACTTTTGGCACCCCTGTGGCCTCATGCCTCACTGTGCCAGGGTAAACACTTGCAGAAATAGAATTGTATTTACAGTAACTCATCAAAAACCTACTCTGGAGTGATATAAAGGAGGGTCTTGCTCTAAGTTTTTTGAAATATTAAGGGATTACAAATTTTTCTTAATCAAAAACTTCAGACCTTTAAAAAGCTACAGAGGCAGAGGTAATTTTCAAACCCTTTAAACTATTCTTTCAACTTAGAAATTACTTGGTAAAATATTTGTAAAGACTGTAGAAAATTAGATGTTAATTACCTTTTCTTGAAACATTCCTAGATGGTTTTGAACTTAGGTTGTTTTCCACTACATTATATATTCAGACAAATCAATTATCTTGGAGGGGAGGGAAAAAAGCCTGTGGTGTGTGCCAGGTCAGATGTTTGGATGGTGCAACAGTAACCAGGTTCCTTGAATGAACCTCTCTTTCAATTAAGAGAGATCATTAGAGAGGAGAATGCAGGAGTGGGAACAATCTGAGTGATGTGGAGTAAACAGAGAACAATTATTTATAATTTCACATAATTCAAGATGTTAAAGAGGTAAGAGTAAATGAGCAAGATTCAAAGATTTTTTTTCCCTAAGATCCTCTTCAATAAAAACAAATCTTCCATAGCTAAATTATGCTTCTGCTTCACACAAGCATAATTTATCTGTGCAGCTCATTACTCCAATATCTTCCTGTTTAAGATATAAATGAATTTTAAAAGTTGTTTGGCAAATTAAGAGAGAAAACGCCGGGGGCTGTTAATCACAAAGATGCAGGTACAATTTCCAGCTGAAGCGGCTCCTAAATCACAGATTCCAGGAAACAAGGATTATTTTGCAGGCAGAATCACATTATGATTTTGTGACCTTATAGTCTTTCCCTGAGCATCTGTTTTTGGTCAGAGTGAGAGGCAGCTTATTGGGCTAAGTGGATATTTGGAGTGATGTGGTCCCCTTGTGTCCTGTACGTGATGGAAATTTGGATGGGTTTTCCTGGGATCGCTGCTGTTTTGTCTGGAATAGTTTCAAACAGGTGAACATTAGATGCAGCTTCAATTTCCACACTTGGGGGAAGAAAACTTCAAGTAAATAGTATGCTGTGTTTTCCTTAAGTTTTGATTAACTGGCTATTCATAAACGTAATCTGTAAAGAACACAGATGGAGTTGACCTTTTGCAAGGCTACACTGCTGCAAAACTCCATTGTGAAATAATTGGATTATTGTGGGAAAATGCAATAATTTTAGTTTTGATTTCTATTTTTTAAATGCACACTGCTTTTCTAAGAAGACTTTTTTTATTCTTTCCTTCACATAAGCAGCCTGCTGACCTTTAGGCAATTTTTTAACCCTTGCTCTGATTCTTTCACTGCCTCCTGTCAAACCCTAGGTGGGGACTGATGGGGACAAATTGTGTCTGTGCTTTCCTATTCACTTCTGAGGAAAACAGACCCCAGAGCTCAGAGTCTTCAAGTCTGCCTGTGGAATTGAAGCTGGATCTTCCAGCCTGATCATGTAGGTGTCCAACCCCTCCTGCCACCAGAGAGGACCCTCAAGTTGGGTAGGTTGGATGTACTCTGTGACCCCTTTTGGCCTTAAAGGAGAGCCTTTTGGTAGCAATTTCTGGTGGTCTTCAGTTCAAACTAATTAGTTTGCTTGCTGCTCCTGGTGTTTTGGTCAGTGGTGGTGAGAGCTGGAGCGCAGTGACCCAGGGGGTGACTTTTCCTCCTGCCGTGGTGGGTGCCTGGTTCTTGTGTATTTACACAGATGCTCCTTCCCTGGCTTGTTTTCACTTTCCCACAAAAACAACTTGCTAAAATGCAAGCTAAATACTAGCATAGCTTTTGAGATCTTTGTTTGGTTTTGTTGGCCTTTTGGGATGGGGAGAAATAAAGGGAGATCTTATTCATATCCTTCCTTTCTGGGAAGCACTTGTACCCTTGACAATTCTTCCTGTTACCCACTCCTAGAACTATAGATGTAGTCTGTGGAGTAAATTTTGCTTTACTGGAAACTTTAGGTTTGAGAGAATTTCACTGTTTTGGGAATTCTGGGAATTGCATAGTTTTACTGCCTTGAGATCAGAGCCAATTTAGAAATAAAACAGTTCTCCTTTTGTGTAACGCCATAAATTAAGACACAGAAGCAGCTCTGTCTGTGTAGGATTTATGACTGTGCACTTTCATTCTCTCCTCCCAAATAGATAAACCCTGCTCTAGAAGTTAAGTTTCTAGCCAGGGCAGGGCATATAATCTATATTGTTTGATAATCTTTTAATAGGGGTGAATGGAAACGAGGGGGCCATGCTAATTTATTTGAGCGGGCATTTGTCTGTGTTGCCATTGATGTGGAGGTGGTGATGATCAGGAGCTGTCAGCGAGGATGGGGCAGTCTCTCTCTCAGCTCACTTTATCACGGCTGTGAAAGTTCTTTTTTTTTTGAAAGCCTGACTCATTTGGGTTTAAGTGAGGAGAGATTAAGAGCTCAGTTCTTTGAAATTTTATTGGATGCAGGTTCCCCTTGAAGTAAAATCTTATTGAACCTAATGGTTTTGACAATTTCAAATAAAAGTATCCAAATGAATGAACATAACTCATCCCCTTGTCGCTGCTTCCCTCGGTTTGAAGAGGAATGTTTTTTTGCTGTCTTCCCTCATGGGAAACATCTGCAGATCCAAATGGCAGATCATTAATGTTCATTCAATAGCAGGCTTTGTTCCCAGTTTCTTCAACTTGGAAACAATTAACTGGAGAGTTTTATTTTGTCTTGTTTTCCTTTTTGAATGCAAACATCTAATTCCAGTTAAATATTCTAGTGGATTTTGTAGATTCCTGCTATTTGGGATTGCTTGTAATTATTTTAGAATAAATGCTCCCTACTCAAATTCAAACAGTGGGAATGGTGCCTTTGTGCTTGTGGTGCGATTTTAATTTATTTTATTGTATAAGTGGCTGAATTTTCTTCAGCTCTGTAAAACTGTAAGATACAAATCTCACTGCAAGGATTTGTGTTTGGGAAGGCTTCTCGTTCCTCCCGTTTACCAAATGCTTCTCAGTAGCATTTAACAAATAATCTGTCTGGTCTTTGATAGTAAGCAAACGAAAGCAGATCCAACATTCACCTGCTTGGGTGCAAAAGTTGTTTGAACCAGAAAAGCTGCAGATCTGTTCAGCTGACCGTGAGCAGTTTGTATTTCAAGACACTTGCCAGATTGGTGACTCCTGTCCGTACCGGCTAGACGGAGGAACTGAAATGTAAATAGCTCTTAAATCCGTTTTAAAAACCACTACTGCATCTTTAAAGGGTTTACTGACACCTGCTGAAAACTTCTGGATTTGAGCTTTATGTGATTTTAATCCATGAGCCAAACCAGGAAATTGTGTAATTATGACAGCTGAATTAAAATACCTTTTAGTCAGCATTCACCAGACTAAACATCCATGATTATAAACTCAGTGTTTTGTTGGTTAATTAGGGGCTAAGTAGTCATAATTTGTGCACTTAACGTTTACTTTGAGAATATGTGAATGGGGCACGATAATGAGGAGTGGTCAGCTTGATCAGTTCTAAACTATCCTGCCTGGAGCTATGTGTGCATGCAAGGAGGATTAAAAACATCCAAAAAACCCCATGGTGGTAGCAGTGTACAAAGGAGAAGCCAGTGTGGTTGGGCAGCAAGAGCTGTAAATATGATTAAGGGAAGGTGTTTAAAGTTAGCAATCTACCCCACCTTGCCTATGGCAAAATATGCCCCAGATGAATCTGGCCCAGATAGTTTTTTAAGGGCTGCACAATGTGTCTGCAGGTTTTCACGGAGCAGGTGTGTCATACTGAATAATAGAAAAGCTGAAAGTGAATTTTAAATTGCTTTGTCGCGTGTCATCCTAG
Source organism: Calcarius lapponicus (assembly GCA_039654755.1). Classification (NCBI taxonomy): domain Eukaryota; kingdom Metazoa; phylum Chordata; class Aves; order Passeriformes; family Fringillidae; genus Calcarius; species Calcarius lapponicus. Next base: position 5,698,780 of record CM077473.1, on the reverse strand, counting down.
CTCAGCAATGATAATATTCCTGTTTTGTAGAGCTTTTCTGATTGGATCACTTCCAGGAAACCAGAATTAACAAAACCAGGCTTTGCTATGGTTGAGGTTCTCTGAACTTCTGCAAGTAAAATCCTGAACAGGTCACTTATTATTCACCCCAGCAGAGTATTCCTATGCTTTAATTTTTGTCCCTTTTATTCAAGCTTAAAATAGTTACTGGCATCATAGTTTGTGGTTTTCTTATGATGTTGCTGCTGCCTGTATCTAGGGACTTCATCTTTAGCAAACCAAAACCCCAGTGTTAAGACTTTGGAAGTGCCAAAGTGTAATTGCCAATGCACATGAGTTAAATTTGCAAACTTTACCTGATCTTCTCAGTGAGAAAGTACTGCTGTAACAGAAACTGGAGACAGATTTTGAGTGCCAGGAGGCTGAAAACTCAGATGGTGAATGGAAAGAGAAACCTCAAAGATGGCTCTTCCCTGTGCAGAATGACTGGCATTTAGAGATGTGGGCTGGCACATGTTCAGTCCTTACAGTTGGAGAAAAAAAAGGTTTAAAGGAGTTAAAGGAGTCTTTGGGTTTGCTGCCATTTGTGTGCTGAACATTTTGCTGTCATGACTTCAGGGGAGCAACGTGACTGGTTTTAGTTGTATGCATTGGCTTCTTCATATTTGAAGTACTAAATTATTGTCCAGGGTGGGACCCTCAAACCCCTGACTTTACCTAGAGATTGCTAAGGGCTTTCTCTGTCTGTGTCCCTTCAAACTTTTTCAGTGTGGTGCACAAGTCCAGGTATTAAAGTGCTATTATTTTCTGTAGGGAGACCTGCAGAATAACAGAAAATGTTATTTTCTGCTCTTGCAGAAAATCAGGGCTGCTACTGGTGCAATTCCCTCATTCAGTGCTGCAACACACCAAACTCTCTTTTCTTTAGGGATCTTCAGCCTCCTGTCTTTGGGACTTTAAAAGACTGCAGAAAAACTGGTTCACTTTACCTGTAGATACACCCAAGCTCTGAGCCTGGCTTATGCCATGTTGCTGTTGGACAGAGAAGCATGCTGTAGTAAAGAGAAAAAAAAAGGGCAAGCCAGTAGGTTTTTGTCCTGCTCAAGTTGTCATCAGGGCCTTTTTATGAATCAAAAGTGTTCTGTTTGGGTTATTTTGGTAAATTGTTAAATAGAGAATCACACAGAGCTTTTAATAGACCTCTCCTCTATAGTCACTGAAGTTTGATAAGAAGTGTGACAGTAATAGTAGTTATTTAGGGAGAAATTCTGGCACATGGACAAGTAATTTGCGTATAGTCACAAGCTGCTTTTATTGAAATGTATGATTTAAGTGCTAGTAAAAGGCATGAGTTGATTTGGCCTCCAGTGGAAGTGAGTCTCTGATTTCCTTCCTAGGTTTGTTTTCCCTGAGAGTTATGGAAAGGGAGGATCTATTTCTGTGCACCTCTTGTTATAAAAATAAACCTTTTGTTATGAAGGAGGTGAGCAGGGGCTGGAAGGAGAGATGAGGATTCCCAACAGAGCTCCTCCAGCAGGGACCAGCTCCCTCAGCATGTCTGTACCTGTTTCTATCCTGGTTTTGTGCTGTCCCTCATGTGAGCCCAGTTATTTTAGAGCTCTTTTTATCTCATTCTTACTCTGCGTGTACCTACACCCCTCCTTCCCCTTGCTGCTCACCAGCTTTCCCTCTCCCCCTGCTCCTCCAGGTGCCAGCATTCCCAGGGATCTTCTGATGGGATTGGGAACAACGAGACAAATGATAATCCAGGTTCAGTCAGTGGGGAAGAAGTGTCCGGGTTGCTGGTGTGATCTCAGCAGATGGCACAGTGCCTTCAGGAGAAGGATCTGCCCCTCCGGGATCTCCCTTGGAGTCTGGTTTGAGGTGCACATCCTCACTGCAGGAAGCAGATCTCTGTGCACAGGTGTCCCTGGAGAGCTCTGCTGCCCAGCAGGTGCTGTTTGCACTGTAAAGATCATATCTGATTGCCCCGTTCAGGTACAATCCCACAAATTCGACTGGAAAGGTTGGAAGGGCCTTTTTGCTTGCACAGGTACAGTTGCAAGCCACAATATTTTGAAGGAAGCTCAAAGAGTGGAAGGAACTTGTGAAATATGTTTGTAAAAATACACCCAAACACTTCCTCCTTCATTTCCTCTATACATACTCATCATTTTTCTTCTGTTTTAGAAAAGACAGAAGCAAAATGAAAGCAATACTTTCATAAGCTGGAGGCAGGTGCACGGTATTTTCTCGTAGCTTTCACTATCTGATGCTATTTTAAGATGCTTGTAGCAGCTGGTCGTTCTCTTATTTCTCCTAGTTACTGTCTGCTCATAAATGTTGAGAAAAAAAGCCCTCCAGATTATGCAAAAGGGCCTCTAAGGAGTTAAAGTGGGCCTGTTCCTCTCTTGCTGCTAAGTGGAGGAGGATGTGTGCTTGTTTCATGAGTTTGTGAAAGATGAAACTCATCACGTTTGAGCCAATTAAAAATCAAAAAGCCAAGCATGGGATCTAAAAGAGCCCAAAACCCCATGAATCTGTGAAAAAAACCCAAACCCAACCAAAAACAACAAACCTCAAAACCTAAAATAGAAAATATTACTTTAGATGCCTTTATTATCTGCATGTAACAAACAGGCTTTTCTTTAAGCTTTATATTTACTCTGGATGTTACTTGTGATCTTCTGCAGAGACTGTAGATTTCTTTCATCCCACATCAAGAAAATAAAGCTGGTTTGTTTTGGGTATCTTGTTTCCATTGAAGCATGTAAAATTGTTTCTTATGAAGCACTTGTTCTAGTTTGGCTGACAGCAACAGGTCAAGTCTTCATTTTATTTTATATATTTTGAGTTTAGCATCCTGCTACACTCTGCAAATGAATCTGTTACAGCAGAGCAACAGAAAAGCAGGATCTGTATCCACAGACTGGCATCATTTGAAGCCCTACAGGGAAGCTTAAGCTCAGTGGGAAGATTTGGAAGCTGCCCAAGCCATGACCCTGCTTTAGCAGCAAATCACCTGTGCAGTGAAGGCTTTACCTGCACTGCATCAGTGCACTCCCTGTGATGCTTGTTAGTGCTAAAAATAATTCTAACACTGATTTCCCCTGGGTAATTAGCCTGTGCAGAATCAGATTGAGATTAGATTCTTTTTTTCTGGTGCCTTATCAAATTTAAGTCCAGGTATTTGCCATATGCTGCAGGGAGAAAAGGCTGTCTCAGTTTGTCCATATTGTAGGGAATTCAGTGTCCCTTGCTGCCTTCAGGGATCACACCCAGCTCACCTTCCACTTGGGACTTGTTTGGTTTTTTTTTGGTTTTTTTGGCAAAGGAGGCACAATCCTTGCTTGAAGGTGTTGATGATCCAAGGAACATCCTGCTCCTGGTAAAGTATTCCCTTTTCTTGTAATAACTGGCACTGGGTTTGGAATGCTCCAGGGCAAAGTGGGAATGCTCAACAAAGGGTTACTTGATTTGGATGATATTTTCTTATCTCTGTGGCTGTTGGTGCTTATCATAAAGCATTGCCAGATAAGGGACTGAAATAAGCCATTGCAAAGAAGGAAGCGTTGGTTTCTTTACAAGAAGTCATTCCATTCCTAGTAATGGTTTCTCTTTGGCTCTGTCTGAGCTACAATGATATTAAAAACCTGGGGTACTTGGTATGTTCTGTTATAGAAATAACCACCCATGCAGTGGTTGTTCAGCCAGCAGAGAGCTATTTCCCTGATATTTTCCTTTCTCTCCCAGGGAGGAATGATTTCATTTATGGCTCCTAGAGCCAGAAGACTCAATTTGTAGCAAAAAGATAAAAGAAAAATATTAAAAAAAGTCCTCAGTCCCTTTCCCCGCTGCTCTGTTATCACCTTCTTGTCAGCCTTGTTTCTCAGGGCACTGAATTCAGACATTATAAGCCTAATGGAGGTTATAAACTCATATTAGAACTTTCCATAGCCAAATATTATGTTGCATAAGGGAAATGTAATTATCTTTTCTTGTAATTTGTACAATGTCTCATGCATTATGTTTTATGTCAGTGAATGTGCCAGACAGGCAGAGATTGGGGTGAATATCCTATTCCAGAACAGCCAGAATCAATAAAGGATTTACACTGGGGGAGTTCCATTAGTTCCTTCCAATTTGAATCTCTGCTAATATGCATTCCAGTGAGGAGCACCTTCCCAACAGCCTCTGATGCATGTGTTGGTAATTTCAGCTGCCATGGATTTGGGTGTTTATTAGCATTTAGTTGTAGCTGAAAACACACTGATTGAATTTGAACTTAGAGGTGGCTGGCATGCGCACTGACCCAAAGTTTTCACCTTCATTGGATAAACAAATGAGTACAAGGATTAATGGATATAATTAATCTAGAGCTGTAATAGTGCTGGTGTGGTGCTCAGGTGTGTTTCTGTCATCTTGGCTGACTTTGAAGATGATACTTCAAAAATATTAACCAAGAGCATCTTCAGTGAGCACTTCTGGGTGTGCAGGGAATGGTTCCACAGTGAAGGACAATGTCTTCTATAATTTCCAGTGTGTAAATCAATTTGGGTTTGTTCAGTTTATTTGCTTGGTTATATTGGCACTTTTATAATATTTTCAGAGTGTCTTGCAGTATTTCTCTCTTGTGGCTTTGCTGGCTTCCTGTCAAGTCAGTAAGTGAAGTAGAATTGCAGGATGATTTCTCTAGGCTTTCAGTGGCATTTGAAACATCTCTTATAGCCACCTGGTAGAACATCTAAAAAATCATTTAGCTCCAAATATTATGTGAATTTAAGGGAGTGCATATGGAGTGTTTTACTGAAAGAAACCAAAGCACATTAAAAAAAATTGTAAAAAATTCCAAGGACCATAATTAGAAGATACTTAAGGGAGGATAAAATGCTAGAAACATTTGTTCAGTCCTAGTGAGCTGTGACCAACTTTTTTTGTCCATAATCCTTTCTGTCCCTATTGCCCCTAAAAGAGGAGGAGATGGCAAAATAAAAGGATGTAATAAAAATGACAGGTGCAATCTCTCAGAAGGAAGAGATTAAAGTATATGGATTCTTCTGAGCATTTGAGATTTGGCAGCATATTAAAGAGAAAGCTGGAGGAGGTAGACTGAAAACATTATCTTTTTCTTGTTACCTAAGAACAAAGAACCATTCAATTAAATCAAAAACATCAGAGTTAATTTGATAACAGGAAGTGTGTCTTTTTTAATGTTTTCTGTTTGCAGATTTTTGCCACAATGTGCCATTGAAAGGGGAAGAATAAAGAGGCCAAGCTTAGACCAATAATTTGGCAAAATATGTTTTTTCCCTGTGGTTGCTTAGGGAATATTTGGCAATACAGTTGGCCATGAACTTCTGAGGCTGAGGAAGGAAGAGAGAAAACTGGCCTGTGGAGGATAAGGACTACATGGACAACATGTTGGTACCAAAGGCACACTTTGTACATGCAAGGGAGAATTTCTCTCTCTTCAAAATAAAGCATTTCTATTGATGCTGTTCTGTATGGAAGAGAAAAGCAGAGGAAATTGATGTGGGAAGAAAGAAGAGTTGTGTGTGTGAATATGGGCTGGCCCCAGCAATCTTAGCTCCAGCACCGCTGGGGAGAAGGGTGGTCTCCATTCCCAATCTTCCAGTGATCTCCCAAGGGAGCATTTCTTGTTATGGTGGAGATCTGCATGTGTCTTCTTGAACTGAGGAAGTGAAAAAGCAGATGGCTGATGTCTGAGTGCATTTGCCCTTCAGACTGTATTTACCCTTTTCTCAGATGAGAGCACATTTTGTGTTTGTTAATTGCGTATCCCAGCCATCATTCAGGTTAATTTATTTGTAAATACAATACTTATATAGGAGAAGTTGTAACTGCAGCAGGAATGTGGGTGTAAAGGTCCAGAGGCAGAGTATGGTTAAGCTTCCATGCAATCCAGCAACCAGGGATGGGCTTATTTCTCCTGTGGCCTCAGTCAGACAACAGATAACTGCGATTATCACTGATGTGTTGCTCCAGTGCAGGAGCTGTGAGGTGGCAGCTCAGTGGAGCCATCCCTGCTGTCTTGACAAAACCCCTTTTAATTTTTTTTTTAACATTTTGATTCCACTGTGTTGCTTCTGGGCTTGAGGAGGACGCTGCCCACTCTGGGTTAAATGCAGATAGATACCTGAGAGACAGTGTGGTCCCTGCACCATCCTTTCAGAATGGGCATTTCTAATCAGCAACTGAGGCAATCTAACTGGGAAAAAGAGCATTTGACTTAGGGAAAGCAACTGGAAAAACCTACAGGAATAAATCTGCTCCTTGGTAACAAAATCTCAAAGCAAACAATATAGCAACAACGGCAGTGGGTCCTCAAAGTGAGAGGGGTGGAGAATAACAGGAAGGGAATGGGAAGCAGTAAGTGCCTTGGGAAGTGGATGTTGAGCTGGGCTCTGCCTTTATTTGCAACATCTTGGCTCCAGCAGGTTTCAGTGCAAGTAGGCGAGCCATGCAGAGAGCAGTAGCAGAAGATGAGTTGTTTAAATGACTCCCAGCAGCGTGTTTCATAATGTTTTGTGCAAACGTGTTTAGCCCAATAACTTCTGTTGCTGGCACGTGATGTAACGCTGCCAGGGAGGCTGTGCCTGCCTTGTCAAGATGTTATGGAACAGGGAAGGGCCTCAGTGAAAGCTCTCAGCTGGTGTGAGCAAATCAGCCATATCTCCTGAGGTTGTGCAGGGCACCAGGTGCTGCTCCAGCACAGGCACCCCTCCATTCCCAATCAAACTGGGCTGGCATTTATGTCTTTTCTCCTCCCTCTGTAAATCTGTTGTGCTTCAGCCTGAGTTCAGTGAGAAATACAAAAGCATGGTGGGTCTTTCTCTGTGAAATCTTCCTGGGTGAGGTTCAGAAAGCTGATTTTACATAGTGGTGCTGTAAAGGTAAAAAAACCAATTTCAGTTTGTCCATGCGCACTTTGATATTGGGGCTGTGTTGAGCTAATACATCTACAGTAACACACATTCCTGTTTGGGCAAAACCTGTTATTGCCTTGTGAATGTATGCAGTGCCGTTAAGCTTATAAATTTATTGTGTTATAATAATGCTGATAGTCTTTATTTGCTAATAGAAATGGGGGAGGGGAGGATTGTGCAGCTTCAGTTAGACAGCAATGCAGTTAGGGAATTTTTTTGTAGATTCCTGAACACTCTGCAAGTGTGGCGAGGTTAGTCATAAAGTTATTTAAATAAGTTATTAAGTAACTGGTTATGCAGCCTCATTCAAATTAATGAATGCAAGAGTAGATTTCTTTGAAAGCAGGCAGTAATTTCTCTGTGTGCATTAATCTAACAATTGTGTTTCTGTTGCCTTTCCTGGTGTTTTTCCTAGTAATCAGGAAAACAGTGGGAAGTAATTTTTTGTCAATTATGCAGTAGTTAGAAGGTAAACATGCTGTGAGTTTAGGAACAGCCCTCATGTAGTTAATGGGTGTATATTTCTGAGGATGTGGGTATGTACTGAAACCTCTGTGTGTGTGACTGTAAAGGAGTAAATCTGCAGGTTTCACCAGCTTTTTTCTTATTGAGTTTTGATGATTTGACCACCTCTTTTCACAGAATAAGGATGATTGCTCAGCTGTTAACCACGGAAGAGTCTGTCTGTAAGGATATTCCTGTGCACAGAGGTGTCCCTGTTCCCTTGCGATGCACATACAGTGAGTGATTTTATTTTAGCTCTTTTATGCCTGACCCTCCCAGCTGTGTAAATGCTCACTGTGAATCAGCTCAAAGATGAGTCCACCAGTAGGTTTTCAAAAGTGATCCACCCATCCATTTTTGTATTCTTTTCCTCTCAATTGCCTACTCTACAAGGAAAAATAATTCTGCAGTTTTCACTGACAGGGAAGGGCCTCAGTGAAAGCTCTCAGCTGGGTTAACGTACGGGAGTGTTTTGGGGTCCCATTTGGGATTCCTCAAGTTCAATGTCTCCTCTTCAACCTCAGCTACTTAGTTTTTACATACCTGCCAACAACACATCCTGTAAGAATTCACGTAGCCTTGGAAATAGTCAACAAAGACTTACATGGCCTGGGAAAGTGGCAGCAGAAATGTCAGTGCCAGCTTTGCCAGCATGTTTTGTGTGCTTGCATTATCACGATTTAACTCCCGTCAGTAAGCTTGGTACAGAAACAATTTCAAATTGGACAAATCTCAAGTTTTCATAAATCAGGGCTTGACAGAAGAAGAAATATAATGTCCTCTCTTAGAAATAATGAAGTAGTGGGCAGACATTGCATTCTTGTGTAGGAATAAATACTTGCTCTGGCTGTTTTCCTCCTAAATAATCAAACCTACCCACCAGATTGTATTTGGAAGCACTTACTAATGTGACATGCTCCGTTTTAACTGTTCAGAGAAATGACTGAAAGTTTTTAAGATGAGACAACATGAATCATAGTCTTGAGCGGCTGTTCACTTTTGTGATTGACTTGCCTCCTTCCTACGTTCCTTTTAGTCACCCTGGGAATCGCTGAAGCTGTTCTGTGCAGGAGGCATTGCTGAGATTCCCCTTGCAGCAATGGACTTGGACAAACAATCCGTGTGGGGATCCCTGAAGCAGAAGACGCGGCCGTTCCTGCGAAACCTGAGCGTGAGGAAGACCAAGAAGAGGTCTGGCAAGATGCTGGAGAGGAAGGGCCACTCCTTGGACCGCTGTCTCAGCGTGTCCGTGCCTGACATGCTGGAGGTGGACACTCTCATGGAAGAAGAGGAAGAAGAAGAAATTACTTACTCCAACGCTCAGGTGTTGTCGAGCTGCTCCCCCAAGAGCTTTTCCAGGTCTGTGGTGTCCCTGAAGAGCAGAAACGCTTCGGTGAAGGCAGCGGGAGAGGACTGGCTGTGGGCGTCGCAGCAGAGGACACGGACGGAGGTGACAGTCACCCCCCAAGACATGCAGGATGTGGGCATTCACCTGGTGTCCTCACGAGGAGCTGAGGCTGTGGGCAGCCCCGTGTCCGAGGGGAAGAAGAGGAGATCCAGCGAGGACCTCTTTGAGCTGCTGCAGAGCTCCCGGCTGAGCGCCGCGCTGAGCGACGAGGGGACAGAGGTGGGTGCTGGAGCAGCAGCGAGGCTCAGCCGCCACCTCTTGTGGGCTCCTCGTGCTTCTCCTTAATTTTCTGAGTTATAAAGGGATGGAGTATCCAACCAGGGACAGGCTGGACAGGGCTCTGAGCAGCCTGGTGTAGTGGGAGGTGTCCCTGCCCATGAGGTGAGCTTTAAGACCCTTTCCTGCCTGGACCGTTCTGTGAGGAGGGGGCTCTGTTCAAGGAATGAATGAGCAATGCAAATAAGCCTAAACTTTACATGATATGCACATTATTCAAGACTAGTTCAGCTGTCCTTCCTGTCAGTCTGAAGCTGTAAATAACACTGCTCCAATTTTTTGGTTTTTTATTATTCTTCTATTATTTGTAATGATGCTTCAGATTTTTCACATCTGTTGGAATTGCTTGCTCAAATCAAAAGTTGTTACAGTTCTCTGAGCTCAGCATTGAGGTGCTGATACATTTGCTTTCTAGTTAATATAATTACCAGGATTGCTATGTAGCACAATCAATTTGCCATCCACCCACTGAAGGCTCTGATGAAGGCAATAGGTGAAAGATGGCTGTAAGCAAGGTGAGCTCTGCCTGTACCTGGAATTAACCAAAACAAGCACAAGATGGGGAACAGAACATGTAGCATCATTCTCAGGACTGTTTTTTGGGTTTTTGTGATGATGATTTAAGGAGGTGAAAAACTAAAATGTTTTCTCTGTTGCACTGTCTTGTCCTCCTTTCCTTCCCCCTGCTCTGTGCTCAGTATTTGTGTCTGGACATAATGTCCCAGGAGGATTAGAGACCAAATACTGTCATGAAACTAATTCCTGCCTGGCCTGAGCAAATTGGGAATCCTGAGGAGTCTATGATAGCTTCATTATATCCACAGCAGGTGAAGATTGTGGCTGCAGGAAGCACTTCAGACAAAATTTGTTTTGGTTAGATTTTGTGGAAGTGTGTCTGCTCCTGTCGAGTTCTCTCTGGGAAGGTTACATTTTGAACTTTCTGAGGCCTTTTTCTCATTACCTGATTGTTGCAGTTGTGGGAGCTGCCTCTGTAGTTGTCCAAGGTGCCAAAATGGGAACTGGGCATTTTTTGTTCCAAGTCCTCCCTTGGGAATAGGGATTTCACAGGTTGTTTTTTAACTGCACCTTCTAAAGGATGATTAGCACTGATGTGGGGAAAGTGGTCCTTCCTGATACAAACTGCTTGTTTTGCAACTCAGAGGCCTGTGTATCCTATCAAATGGGTGTTGGCTCCCAGTCTGTTGTGATGCAAAGCGTCAGACGGGTAGTTACTGACCATCACTTGTGGTTTAGGGTTGCTAAATTGTTCACAAATTGGTTTCATCTTGCTAGAGTGTTCATTATTTTGGGGTAGCTTAAGAAAAGCAACCGAAATAGTACAGTGTTTTGTTTCTCTGCTCAAATGTTACTCAAAAGCTGTAGCACTTCACTTGGTCTATGGTAAATATATGGATTCAGTTTTTTCCTGCTGTAGTATGGCAGTAACCCTAATCTAAAATCTGCCTCAGCATAACAAAGTTAATACTAAGTCCTGCTTTGATTTTGGGTGAACTGAGTGTTCTAGGAGAATGAAGTACATGTATAGTGATGAAATAGTTTAACCTCAAGTCAAGTTTCATCCAGATGCAATCCGAGTCTGGCTTATTTTCTGCAGCACTTATATCTTTCCCTAAATGTGTGTTTCTGTATTTGCTGGTGTGTGTAAATCATTTGTTATCTACTTGGATGGCAAATCATCTCTCTGTGTGAATATGCTTCCTTTCTGTAATCTGCCTCCAGTGCAATTTATAAAGATCTTTCTCCTCGAGAATAAAAGGAGAGAGTAAAGCAAAGGAAAGTAGAAATGAATAAGGAGTATTGAGCAAATTTAATTATATTGAATCTGGTGCAAAACAAATTCAATATTGGAAGGTGTCCCATGGCAGGGAGGGTGGAACTAAATGATGTGTAAGGTCCCTTCCAACCCAAGCCTCAATATTCTATGATTCTGTGACAACTCAATATTCAGCTTTGCTTGTATTTAATTGAACAGTTACTGGGTTTGTACTGTGTGTACAAATACACTTGTGTGCCTGGGATGGGAATAGTTTGTTACAGAGGATTTTGGTCCCTGAATGCTGGGTGGAGTTGCTCTGAGGAGCGCAAGAGTTCCCATTGTTCTTGTGCGAGCATCACTCCCTGCCCAGGGAGGTAAATCAGAAGAAAGGCAGATCCCTGGAACAAAACAAACTAAAAAAAGCAGAAATGTAGGCTGAGCTCCTTTCCCCCCTGAATTGCTTGTCACATGCCACCTACTCATTTCCTGGTTGTCTTTGGCCACCCGATACCGTGAGATCAGCGTGTGCTTGTGGTTTTCTCACTTGTGTGAACTCCCCTGCAGAGCTCAGCACAGCCCATCTTCACCAAGGCTCTGCCCAAATACCATCTTCCCATTTGTGAGAGGTTTGCTCTCTGTTCCCCATTGCACCCAGCTAGGCAAGGCTGAGGAAGCAGGGGAAGTTGTGTTGAATCCCTGCGTGATTCAGGTTCTAAAAGGTTCCTGTAATGCCATTTTTTTTTTCCATTGGGTTTTGTCCATGGCCACATGTCATTGCTGAAGTGCTCTGATATCTCTTTATCTCCCTGCCAGCACTTAGCAGTGAGTCATTGTCCTGGTTTAGGGTGAATTTGGGCAACTCAAAGCCTTGTCCTGTTGCAGATGCACTCAGTGGTTTTGTGTTTTCAATAATTCTTCTGCAGAAAACAAGGGGAGGCAGAGGTGGGAATGCTTGTCAAGAAGAACTTTCAATTTATGTATATTCATACATGTACTCTTGCTTGATTTGTTTTCATGCAAATATATTTGGGGCTGTGACCCCCCTGGGTGTGCCCACTTTGGTTTCAAGTTGAGAAGTGTCACTGTAGTTTGATAAAATCAAAGTTTCAGGACCATGTTTTCACCAAGACTTTTATCTGTATTCAGTGATCTCACTGCAGTTAGCTACCTAGAATAATAGTAATTTCTATTATGTGGAACTAAAATTAAAAAAACCCCAAGTTTTTCTGTTTAAAATTATAATTGTTCAGTATCTGTGGATGTAATGCAAATTAACAAAAAACAGAGTAAAAACAAAGTCATAATTTTGAGGGTAATTTTTAAATAAATGGTATCAAGCTAGCCAAGACAACACTTTAAAAATTATTATAATTTCAGTGCAGTTCTTTGATCCCATGTTAGTGCCGTGTAAAACAAGCTGTAAAGAGAGACCATTACCAGTGCAAGTGATGGTGCCTGAAGGAGATTTCTGTGAAGCCAGAGATTCCAAGAAACACTAAGTTTAATGCACATGAGTGAGATTTTATGCATACTAGTCAGAAAATTCAAAGTTAGGGTTCCCCTAGCAGCTGTAACTCAGCTCCGTTGTGTGAGAAAATTCTTCTGCCGCTCTTTATGATGATAATTTTTCCACTTTTAATGTGTTTTTGCAAGGTGGCCAAGTTATGATTACTGTGGGAACCATAAAGTTAGATTTTGTCTGTTGTGCTAGGGAAATCTTCCTTACAATGCTGGATTACTATACTTCCTGATATCTAATATATGTATTTGCAGGAAGAGGAGGGAAAGAATTACACAGAAGGTATTTCTGTTTATTTCAGCATGTCAATGCAGCTAAGATTTATGTACTTTGGTGCAGGAGCTGGTTGACTTTTAAATGTTTCTGTAGTGCTGCACACAATGCTGCTCTCATCAGAGAGGTTTGGATGTTCCCACCCTTTCACATGAGGATCGAATTCCACCTTGTGTGCATTTCTGCAGACAGAAACTGCCTTAGCATAAATCTTTGTGTTGAACGGGCTGTGATTGCCCTGCATCAGACCAGAAGAGTTTCCCAGGCACCTTGGTCCTCTTCAGCTGAAATGATGGTCATGGGCTCTTGGAGCAGCCAAGGGAGCATCAGAGATGTCCTGGCTGGTGAATCACTTCAGACAGACTTGATGCTGGGCCACTCTACCCTCAAGGTGTTGGATGAGTCAGTATTTAGGAAGAAATGTTTGACTTCCTCTGCTAAAAAATCCTTTGGATCTTCCAGTTATTGCAGTGAGTTGGGGGAAGTACGTTTCTCATATTTTATTTTCTTTATTGTTGTGGTTTAACCCACCAGGCAGCTAAATATCACATTTTCTGTCTTACTCCTTGCTCAATAGAAACCACCATATGCAGGAAAGAATTGGGGGTAAAAGCTAAAATTTATGGGTTGAGATAAAGACAGGAAAGGAAGAATAATAAGGCAGAATAATATGATTATTTTAATAATATTTTATGTATCATAATATAAAGATATTATAACACAAAAGTCTAAAAATTTATTTATATTAATTGTATATTTTCTATAATATTTAAAATCATTAATATTTTGATATAAATGATACAACAGTTAAAGTATTCAAAACAAGTGAGCACAGTGCAATTGTTTATCACCTGCTGACTGATATCCAGCCAGTTCCTCAGCAGAGGGACAGTACTTGTCCAGCAACAGCTAAAAACATCAGTGTGTTATCAACATTCTTTTCACCCTAAATCCAGAACAGAACACTGTACCAATTACTAGAAGGAAAATTAACTCATCCAAAACAAGGACACCTTTCCCTTTGACAATTTCTTTTTAACTTTTCCCCTGAGCAATTTAATTTTAAACTCAAACCAAACAGAAAAAAACCCACACAAACAACAACAACAAAAAAAAAAAAAAACCCAAACACCAAACCAAGTTAAAAAGCTGTTTTAAAAACTTTTAATTGGAACTTGCTTTTTGGGTGGTGAAAGAGAAGTTGTGGTCAAGTGAGAGCAGCCGGCTGCCAGACACAACAACCTTCAAACATCAGGAGAGTTTGTGATAAGAACCTTCAGCACCCAGTGCTGGGGAGGAGAAGAAGCAATTGATTCCTAGCTGGAAGCAGGCACTTACTTTTCCTGGACTAAACTCAAGACACTAAGAGCAGTTACTGTAAAACAGAAAGAAGAAATATATATTTAAATTATCTATAAGCAAAAGTAAGAGCATTTCATTCATTACACAAATGTATGAGTAATTTCTTGACTGATGCTAGGAGCATTTTATTTCCTCCATTGTTGTCTAATTCATTGTATCTTTTGTTTTATAGTACCCATGTGGAGAAATGGATTTTGACTCTTCTCTATCATCTCAAAACTTTGATGACCAAATGGTAAGTCCTGTCATTTTGAAGCTTGATCAGAAGCACAATTTATTTTAGATTTAGGTTCTTTGCTTCTTACAAATTCAAAACCTCATCAGGTGAAGAGCCTATCTAGAGATTTGTTCAGTAAGTTGTTTTATGGGTTTTTTTGTGGGGGTGTTTCAGTTTGTGGGGGATTTGTTTATTTAGTGGTGGGTTTGTGTTTTTGTTTGGGTTTTTAGTAGTTCAAAGTGGTTGCTAATGTTTTAAATAGACCCAAATGTTCTGCATTTTTTGAAGTACTCTATAATATCTATATTGTACTGGTAACTGATGAGAGCAGCAGCATAAATACTCAAATAACAGTGTAGGAACAAACCGGATTAAAGGAAATACAACAAGTAACACAGCTGTAGGCTTTGACAGATAGCAAAATCAGTTTCAGGGCAGTGTGAATAGGCACTGGCAGTTCTGACATGTTCTTCTCATGTAAAACATTTTGCTTTGTGGATGAACTTCTCTACCTTTCCCCTCTGATAACCTCTCAAGTACTGTCCAGAGCTGTTTTCACCCAGTGTTCCAGCTAGAGGATGATGCTGAGCTGTGTAACCCTGTGGCAGCACCTCTGAGGAGCAGAGTTCCTCTCGAGTTTGCTTCTGCTAAAGCTCACAACCAGCACTGCCTGCCACTGGCCTTCTCTCTTTCGGAGCTGCACAAGGAAGAGCTGTGCTCTCCTCTCAGCAGCTCTGTGAGATGTGTTCTTCCTCCTGAGGTTATTAGGTGGATACAAAGGACTCAATGATCTTTTGGAGTCTTTTCCAACTTGAGAGATGCTCTGAATGTACAAGAAACAGCTCAGAAAACCTGTGCTGATAAGCCGATAGGATTTGGAAAACCTGTGCATGTATTTGTGATCGTTATATCACCACTCATTTTCAGGTGCTTTGTTGAACATACTTCATGCTGATACTTTGCTACTTGCATAGTGAAGTAAAGCCTGGGAAAGAAATATTTTTTCTTCTCCCTCTTTTTTTTTTTCTTTTTCTTTCTGTCAAAGGTTGCCCTAAGGAAAGAGCAGAACTTTGTCTCAGCAGCAGCACTAGGAGCACACCTGCCTCATTTATGATCTGCTTCCAGAGGTGTGTGACTGATTCCTTTGTTCTCCTTAGGCTCTGGAGGAAGCCAACGACTGCCTGAGTGAGCTGCCCAGCCCCTTTGCCTACCTGCTGACCATCCACCTGAAGGAAGGCAGGAACCTGGTTATCAGGGATCGTTGTGGTGAGCCCCACCTTCCCTCTGGCTTCCTGCAGAATTCACACGCTTTATCACTTTGTTCACTCCTTTATCACTGATCCGTTTGGCTGCAAGCTGGCTGCTTATCTGCAGTGCAACGAGCCATGGCCTTGTGTCTCTCCTGCAGGTCAGAGCATTCAGAGGTTGGGTTTATCCGCCCTGGATACTCCTTCTTGGCTGCCCTTAGCACCTGGGCCCATTCAGGAACTGCAAGGAATTCTATTTGAGCTTAAAAGAAACTCCAAAGAATGACTGGGGGTTTATTAAATGATGGAACTGCTCTTAGGAGGTTATCTGCAAAGATGTTAATAAAAGGGGGAAACCACAGGAGCAGGGCTGTAAGCCAACAATCCTCTCTAACCTGGGATGTGACTGAGCAATGACAGCATCCTAAAAACCCAACAACCCACGCCCAGGTGATGTATCAAATAAATTGTGAAATATTTGGGGAAGTCCTGGGGAAAAAAGTGCGAAAATGCCTTCCCCTTAACCTGGCTTTTATTCAGGATGTTGGAAGAGGGAGTAGAAATGCTTGCGAGCAGCCAGTCACTTGCTATGGAGGGAAGAGCTGCCCTGCCAGAGGCTCTGTGCAGCCTGTAGGACCCTGAGGCAGCAGCTGTGGCAGGACCTTCCATCTGAACCTGTCAGAGAGCTCTTCCATACGTCCAGGCTTGATTTCATATTTTTTTTCCTGCATGTGGAAACAGTTCTGATAGTTTTGTCTTGCAAAATGTCTGAGCAGCTTCTTTTGAGGTGAAGCCATGGGCTTTATTCATTTGGTTTTAAACAAAATAAGCTTACACAGCCTAAAGGCCTGTGAAGGTTGAAGGTTTGCACCTGGAGGGACCTGTCTGATTTCACATCAGATGCTCATTGGGATTTCTGTTGTCTGGTATCTCAGTTAACTTTTTCCATGCTGGTTTTTCATGGCTTCCCAAAACAGTAACTTTTGGTTGAGTGTATGTTTGTTTTTCCTCCTCCTTCCTTGTTTTTGGAAGCAGTGAACCAGTACTTAGATTAAGATCTTTATGGTTATACAAAAGCCTGAATTTCCTAACAGTGTAGCAGTTCATCAGATTTTTACTAGCAGGCTGCACAAGCCAGGACACATCCAACTGCTCCTAGGAAAAAGATGCTAGAAATGAGCAATTCCAGCAGAGTAGTATTTCTAGAGAAGACAGAGCATACTTTGCTCTAGGCTGTGTTTTGTTGTGTAAGAAAGCAAATGCTTGTCTTAGTAAAGCATTGGACAGCACAGGGAAACAACATAAGGGGGGAAAAAATCCCTTTTGATGAGTCTCTGTTGCTTTGTGGCAAATGACCTCTCATTTAGTAAACTGAGTATGTGAGGGGATGCTTCCTCCAGTAAAACTGCTGTTTCTTATTGCACAGGCAGCAGGAGGGGAGGAAACAGTGCCTTAATGATTATTCATCAGTCACCACCATGCTGCAGTGGTGGCTCCTTAAAAAAAATAAAAAGCCCACAGTGGATGCCCATCATTACAGGCCTCTGCTGTCACTCTGGTTATGTGACATCTTTGTGTGATGCTGGGGCTTGACCTGCAGCTCCTGGGCTTTCTCAACGTGTCTTTGAAAGTGGGATGTTGTCAGCTCTGCTCATCTCTTCAGTGTGAGAAAGCCCCAGAGATAACTTGTGGGCTGGGAGTGTGAGACTTCCCTCCTCTCCCCCCACCCTGGTGCTGGTTAGAGCTGCTGTGCTGGGGTGTATCAGTGTGCTCTGAATAATTTGAGTTTAGCAAAATATTCACACAGACTGAGTGGAGAGTTTATGCCCCAGCATCTTTAGCCTAAATAAGGTTTAAAATAAGTCTTGTAATTTTCCTATATTTTAATTTTAATTTATTATCCAGCGATTTATCTGGACAAAAATCTCAAAGCAGTCATCAAACCCATCAGTTTACATTTTTTGAGGGAGTTTCTTTATCTACATAAAGGAAATGGTATTTAAGTGTGGTGTCCTGCCTTCTTCTCATGTTTGCACTTTTCCCCATAATTTTATTTTACAACAGTTTAAATAGCTCAGGCTTAGGGGCTGCAGTGTGGGTGGGTGATGCCCTCTCCTGGCAGCTGAGTAAAGTCTCTTGTGTTCATGTTCAGTCTGTTTCTGCCTCTGTTTTGTCCCAGTGTAAGAAGTATTTATCTGTGTGTACATGTAAAAATAAATCTAAGCTGTGTGACCAAGGAGAGACATTTCTGACATTGGATATTTCTGACATTTTAGCTATTGCTAAAAACCATCCTGGCACTACTTATAAATTCACAGGTTTCTCCCGGAATTTACTCATTGTATGCTTAAGTTATTAATTAGGGAATTATTATGCTTAGCCAAGTAAAGGTGAGCAGGAGTTCCACTTAGAACTGCAGACTTCACTTTTTTACAACTTTCCCAGTATTTTTTCTGACTCTTTGCCTCACTAAGTACTGCTCTTTCCAGGATATGTTCCCTTTGGTGTGATATAAATTCCTCCTTCACTTTACCAGATTTTCATTACATTTTTTTTCCTCTTCATAATATTAATCCTGTTAACATCTGCTCTTTCCTATTTTTTTTTCTTCACTTTTTACTTCTGGCATTGTTTTTTATCTGTCTCTTGTGTGTCTCCAGTCCCTGACTTTCTGCAGCTCCTCTCCTTGTACTGCTCTCTATTGGGAGGCTGCATTAGCCCAGGACGCTGGTTCAGAGATGCCTGTGCTTCCTCTAAATTGCACAACAGTGTAGAAAAGAAGACTAAATCAGAGTTTTAGTGTTTTCTTCTCCCCTTTTATCTATTTTTTGAAGGATAAGTGAAAGAAAAAGCCTCTGTACAGCAACACCCAACATATGTGCCCCAGCCAAGGAATCCAAGTGCTATTAGAGCAGGATCTTAGTTCTGGTGGAAAGTAGAGAAGCTCCAAAAACTCCTTTCTTTGGGTCAAAATCAGTGTCCTGTCGTGGGATGCAGGATGAGAGAGGTGTTACCTGTTGGTCATCAGCTTGCTTGGAGTCTGATTTATTTGCTTACAGTCTCACCCAGTCACAGAGCAGAAACTTCCTAAGCAGATGGTAAATTTGGCATGTTACCTGTGTGCACCTTTGGGGCCAATGTTAGGCAGTGCATGGGTCCTACATTTATAGTTCTTGTAGGGGATGAGCCAAACATAGAAGGTTATGTATGTGTGTACATACACAGCACCAGATGTTTGATTTTTATGTGTTTTGTGATATTGTTACTAGATGTGTTTCAGTGATGCCAAGGAGTTTGCATCTGTGTTGTTTCAATGCTGCTGGTAGTAAGAAAGCAAGAAATGTATTTTTTGATTAAAAATCTGTGGAGCACTACAGCAGCTTGGCAGAACAGAGAGATGATTATTCTGTATCTCATTTGGCATTAAAAAAATCGCTGGTGCTCTAAGTGTTGGCATCTTGTGGCACCCTTTGTGGTTTTAGGGCCTTGTTGACCCTTGTTTTGTCAAGTCCAGCTTCATGCTTTGAGCTGGGAGAGGCTGGAGCCCATTTCCACCTGCTGGCTCAGCTTCACAGGGCAGGGTGATGCCTTGTGGTTGTTTGAGTCAACCTGAAGAAATCTCCAAGGTCCTGCTCCCCTTTGGGGGGTGCTCTGGCTGTGCACGTTGCTCCTGGTGGAGTCACCCTTCCAGAGCAGTGAACAAAGTGATTCTGTAAGGAAGGGCTGCCTTCCTTCAGGTGGCAAACCCAGCTCTGCTGCTGTAAGAATTACAGAAACTGGGCTTTGAGTGCCTGTGAGGGTGAGAAGCCCCTCCCATTTCCAAATCCTGTGCTTTTAAAATTCATTTTTCATCTGTTAAACAGTGTAGTTACAAGAAACACAGTTCTCTGATGTGGCTGTGATTGGTGTCTTTTTCTTTCCCCTTTAACCACATGTTCAGCCTGAACTTTGTGTGTGTCTCTTTTCTACCTGGTTTTGTGTTTTGTAGATCTTTTTTACGGGACCTTTGTGCCCCGTCTCTGTTTCTTCCTTTCAGGTTTCATTTGTTTCCTGTTGCTGCACTTATGGTTTTCCTCTCCTTCCTTTCCTCTCATGATGGAGGCAGTGTGAAGGGAGCAAGGGAAGAAGATTGCAGCACCTCCATGGGTGCATCCTGCTTTCCTTGTTCTCAGCTCATCATCCTCTACTCTCACATCCCAGGGTTCTGGGGGGCTCCCTGTGAGCTGTGCCAGAGATCAGCCTCCCAAGGACAAAATAAAAAGAAAGAAACTTGTAGAAGAACATACACTTTTAACTTCCAGCAGCACTGAGCCTGCAGGAACCCACCAGTCATAGCTCTGGGTTATCCAGAAGTTAGACCTTGGTGATCCCAGTGGGTTTTGCCAAACTCAGGGTGTTTTATCATTCTGTTTTTCACTGCCTGGGTCTGTGCTGATACCAGAGTGCCAGAGGAAGGGATGTGTGTGTGCTCTGCTGGGTATTTGTCAGCTTAGAGCAAGTAATTGTTTGGAAAGCAAATGCTCAGAGCAATTAGGCTGAATTGCTCTCTGCAAACACGCTGATTAATTTAGACTTTCTCTGTTTTCAGGGTATCTGCAATTAGATCATTAGGCCTTCAGATTTATTAATTATTGCCATGTATTAGGCAACTTCTCACATTTCTTTTTGAAAGGCGTAATCATGCCTAATTTACAAATGCTGAGAGTTTGGATGGTGCTGAGCACTAGTTTGGATGTTTTCTCTGGATGTTTTTTGGATGTTTTTTTTTGGATGTGAACAAGGGCTTGTGCTGAGAGCATCTGATTGTGCCAAGCCCAGTTTCTGTAAGTGCAAAGTGCCTGAATCTTTGCCCTTGTGCAGAGTGATCCCTGTGAGCATCCTGCCTGCACTGGTTTGGGAAAGGAATGCACTGCGATAGGAACCTCAGAAAAACAGGAGGAGTTCAAACAAGAGCAATTTATGTGTCTGGAGGAGTTCAAATAAAAGCAATTGCTATGTCTTCCCATCCTTGTAATGTTAATTTAGGAAATGTTGGAATGACAGCATAGGGAGAGAATATTTGGGCCCAGAGGACACCCTGTGACTCTTCTTGTGTCAGAATTGTAGTTTAAAAACCAGGTTTCTTAAACTGTTCTAGCTCCTTGAGTTGTCAGAGCTGAGTCTTGGGGGACACCTGCCTCCATTAGCAGCTCACACTGCATCTTTCTGGGACCTTGAAGAAGATTTTTATTTGGGTGAAGATTCAGAATACAAGAAACAAATGCTGAGTTTGGGTTGTTTAGCAGAAGAGAAAGCTCCAGGGAGCTCTTGGACCATCTGACAGTGTCTAAAGCAGTGTTCAGTTGGATTAATTCTTACCAAAGACAATTCTGTGCTTTATGTCACGTGTCCCTAACGTGGCATTTTGGTAGGTTTTTCTCAGTTCTTTTACTTTTTTTTTTTTTTTTGATGATTCTGAAGTGTCTTGAATAGAAAGTGCTGTATCTGCATCTTTCATTCTATTAAGTTCAGGCAATTTTTCCCCTCCTTCACCTTCCCTTAAACTGTTTGCACACTTTCTTCACACTTCTCTGGTCTTTTTGGTTTATTGGGTTTTTTGTGGTGTTGTTTTTTTTTAGGTTTGTGTATATTTTTCTTTTTCTGGTTGGTTTTATTTTCCCTTGGAACCTATTGGGACTGCTTGTTTCCAAGCAATGTTTCATTTCCATCTGGCCACGTAAAACTAGCTGGGGACAAAACTTTCCAAAATCACCTGAATTTCCTGCCAGCAGAATACTTTTTTTTTCTGATTTCCCCTTTAAGCCTTGATCTCGGCTGTTTCTCTGCAAGGATGTAGTGGTTTTCCACTTAAAAAGAAAAATGTGTGTTCTATTTTAGAATGTCTTTTACTCCTTGTCGTAAATAACTCCAGTAATTCTATTTCTAGGAAGATTTTCAGATATTTATTCTTTACATGCCTATAAAATAAATCCTTAATTTCCTTCTTCAGATTAAAATTTAGTTTTTTAACCAAAACTTAAGATGGTCTAGGTTATATTTCACACTGCTCTTTGATTTTTTCAAGATTTTAAGGCAATTTGGTGGTCATTTTTATTTATTTATTTATGGAACGAGACTTGTTTCATATGCTACATTTCCAGTAAGTTTGCTCCCATAAAACAGTGTGTGGCTTGAAATTATATTGGGTCTTCTGGGTCTGCTGGGTTATTTTTCCCTTGTTCTGAAGCAGTGGGTGTGATCCACCTCTCGGTAGCTGCTAGAGGGCAGCAGTATCCATTTAAAAACACCTTTAACAGTTTAGTTTCTTGGGCTGCTAAACCCTCTCCTGCTGCTCTGTCCCAAAAACTTTTTCCTCACTGAAAATTTCTCAGGTCTTAGGTGATGTCTGGTCTGCCTCCACTCATTGCTTTTTAGTGTTAGTGGAAGAAAATAGAAATGAAATTGGTATTATGCAAAGGAATTCCAGGGAGCATCACTGTCAAGATGAATGTTTTTTCTCTCATGGGGGAGGAGGCCTAGATGATGGAATGATTTTTTTTTGAGGTCAGCTTTCCTTTTTACCCTTTATTTGGTTTGCTTTAGGCTGAGAAGTAAATTATCTTGGATTTTTATATGTATTTTGTCCATATATTTTATTGTGTTAGAACCCACTTGCTTCACTGCACAATATATAAATTAACCTCGAAGAACCTTGCTTTTCCCACCAGAGAGATTTTTTGGGGGCAAAATTCTCAACTGGCTTTAACAATAATCCATCCCCCTGTTGATACTGCTACAGCTGATGTGAGTGAGACCTTGCTTTCAGAAGAGCCTTCATGCACGTGCTTAAAAGTTGTTGATTCAGTTGTCTTCACTAGGAAATGGATGCTAAAAAGCATTTTTTTTAATTGGTCTGGCTTTTTCAGTAAATTATCCATTTCTGTCACAGTTAAAAGAAGATTATAAACGAAACCCCTTTTTTTAGACTGGTACATCTCTAACATCACCAGGCTCTTTTCAGAAAAAGTTATGTTTTTCTGCCTAGATTGTAGATTGTCTCTTATAAATAGCTTTTAATAGACCCAGACGTCTTTCTGTGCTTGAATCCAGAAGGCTTCAAGCCCTGAATTCAAATGCAGTCAGTAATTTGCAGTCTGTGCTGTTCATGCCATCAGGAGAGGCTTGCCCACCTGGCTTATTTCTCATTCCCTGTCAACTATTGTGGTCACCTGGATGCCATCTGGGGTGTCTTAAAGGAAACCAGAACCAGACACTGTGAGCAGAGAGCTACGTCAGCACCTTGGGACCAACCTGGGGCCGGCCCTGGGGGCTGTGCTGCCACATCCACCCTGACATTTCTCCACCAGCTTCACCCCATTGACAACCACCACCTCCCAGGTGCTCCGTGTCCTACCACCCAGGTGACAATCCAGCTGCGGGATTGGATTCTGCCATTTGTGGGACATGGCAGCTGTGCTCTGGTGCTGCTTGAGACCAACCAGGGGTAGGCCCTGGGGACCGTGCTGCCACATCCATCCTGACATTTCTCCACCAGCTTCATCCCAATGACCACCACTACTTCCCAAGTGCTCTGTGTCTCCCCACCCAGGTGACAATCCAGCTGCGGGGTGGCACAGAGCTGCCATTCTGCCATTTGTAGGACCTGGCAGCTGTGCTCTGGTGCTGCTTAAGACCAACCAGGAGTAGGCCCTGGGGACCGCGCTGCCACATCCATCCTGACATTTCTCCACCAGCTTCATCCCAATGACCACCACCACTTCCCAAGTGCTCTGTGTCTCCCCACCCAGGTGACAATCCAGCTGCTGGATGGCACAGAGCTGCCATTCTGCCATTTGTGGGACATGGCAGCTGTGCTCTGGTGCTGCTTGAAACCAACCAGTAGTAGGCCCTGGGGACCGCGCTGCCACATCCATCCTGACATTTCTCCACCAGCTTCATCCCAATGACCACTACCACTTCCCAAGTGCTCTGTGTCTCCCCACCCAGGTGACAATCCAGCTGCTGAGTGGCACAGAGCTGCCATCCCATCGTTTGTGGGATGCATCAGCCGTGCTCTGGTGCCACTTGGGACTGACCAGGGGCAGGCCCTGGGGGCCATGGTGCCACATCCACCCCTGGCATTTCTTCACCCCAGTGACCGCCACCAACCCCCAGGTGCTCTGTGTCCCCCCACCTAGGTGACAATGCAGCTGCTGGGTGGCATGAAGCTGCCATCCCATCATTTGTAAGACATGGCAGCCACACTCCAGTGCCGCATGGCCCCCAGGACCTGCCTCTGGTTGGTCCCGTGCTGCCACATCCCCCCCTGACATTTCTCCCCCAGCTTCACCCCAGTGACCACCACCAACCCCCAGGTGCTCCGTGTCCCCCCACCCAGGTGACAATCCAGCTGCTGGTGGCCGTTTGTAGGCCGCGGCAGCTGCGCCGCCCCGTCCCTCGCCCGCCTAGTTGAGATGTCACCCCTGTGACAGCCCGACAGGCGAGCACCACAGGACTCCCCACCACAATTATTTTCCCTCACAATTAACACCGGTGCTAACTTGACACCTTTGCCTTGTTTGGCTTTTGTAAGCCGCCGTCCCCCTCTCTCTGGCCGTTAATTCTCCGCATTAATATTTTCCGCGGCGCGGGTGCCGCCGCTCACCCGTGAAGCCGCTGGAACATTATGGAGCTGTCAAGATAGCGAGGGATTACCCAGGCTGCCTTGCTGGAGTAAGTGACACCACTGAGGCCCCGCTTTGAGATGTTTATTTTGAGAGTAAGCTGACAAGCATGAAGGCCTGATCCCAGAGTGGCAATCTTATTTAATTAAAGGCCTCTTTTTATTATAGCTTCCCCCTCCCTCACTATTTTTTAAAAAATGTACAATATATATTTTTATGTAAACAAAAGATATTTTCCTTTTACATATATTGATTTTTTTAATATATATATATTCCTTTTACATAAATTCCTTTTGTATATGTATGTCTCTATTTTTAATTTGTGTAAATATAAAGGAAGAGTTTGTTGAAAATAAATACGTGAGAATGATTGCTAAAGCTTGGCTTGCATGAGCAGTGCTGGGCAGCCCTTCTCTTCCCCCCCCCACCTTTTATTTTCCTTTGCTTTAGAACAACCTGGAAAGCTTTTCAGAGCAATAATGCAATTGGGAGCCTTACTTAGCTATAGTCTTCTTGCTTCCCATCCTCAGAAAAAGGGCTTGGAGTTTTCTGCTTGTTGGTATTGAACTTGCTGGCTGTTTGCTTTTATTCTGTATCTCCTATTTTTCTCTCTCTCTTTTCAGGTTTTGTCCTTTTTCATGGGTTTTCTGTGCCAAAAGCAGATGAGTTATGGCCATAAACCACCTGCCTCCATCGTCTCTTCATGCTTTCATTTCATCACTTGCTTTCCTTGTCTTGGCCAGTTGCTGTTTCATGCATAGAATAGGTTGTGGACATTATTATTATTCTTACTTTTAATTATGCAGCTTTGTCCAGCTTACCCCGTAAATAAAAGTCAGGGGACTTTTTGCCTTTTTTGGGTCTTTTTAAATCTTTTTGAAGTGACACCAAAGAGCTCAGTGCTGTTATTTTTTAATTCTGCATCTTCTGAGGAATGCTGCCCCCCCACACTGTGGGGCTGTGATCTATCTGTGTGTTCCCACTCCTGGACATTGTGCTGGTTTTAAGCTGGATGCTTTGTATAAGAGTATAATCATAGTTCTGAGAAATTTTTAGGGAAACGTCTAGTCCTAACCCACTGGGAACAATGAGAAGCTGCCCTCTGACTTTCCTGGCTTTCCATCAGGCCCTTATTATTAGTCTCTCTTAGAGGAGAAGAAAAAGAAAATTCTATTTAAGAAGTCTGCAGCTTTTTTTTAACCAAAAAAGTGGGTTTTTTTTAACAATTATTATTCAGAAAAAGGATCAGCTGCAGACAGTATTTGAAAGCCAACTGATATTTTCCTTCTGGGAGTGAAACACACTTCATGCGCAGAATGGACCAGGTTGTACAACTCTTCCCTTTTGAAATTAAAGCAGAATAAAAACTTTCTATAATTCTTGGAAATATGTTTGTCTCCCAGGAGCACAGTTCTTTACAGTGCTGCATAATTCCAATAGATGCTTACGCGTAATTGTTTTTTCTTGTGTTTAAGCCTGTCTTCACATAACCCTGATGAGAGCTTTGGATATTTAAATATGGATTTTTAACATCCTCACAGGTGCACCAAATCATTGGCAAGACTGAGTATTGCTCTTAGACTGGGTTATCCTGGACTGCCATGTGTTTGTTGGGCCAGCGGGAGCCAGGGAGGACAGGTTCAGATTATTTCTGACTCTGAAGTCTGCTGTAGAAATCAGTCTTTTCCTCCAGCAGCCCTCGCTGCAGGCTGGGGCCAGCCAGGACCACCACCTTAGCTGTTACCCTTCTGATGAAATCGAACTGTTAGGAGGGAAGTTTAATTCCAAATATCACACACAATACAGAAAATACTGGATATGACAGATTAATGATACCTAGGATCAGTTAATTGTAGATGCTGCTATATCTCAGTTTGATTTTTCCCATTTATTTGCAGCTTGTGAAGATTTTTTTTGCAAAGTCTGTACGAATAACTAAATCAACCATCCTCTAGTCAATTCCTCCCTGTGCCTTGTTCACCCTCTTACCCGGTGTCCTGCACGGTGGTTGGTGTTGGTGCAGATGCCACCAGTTTAATAACAATAATAAAAAGTTGATTCCCTCTTCTGTTTTCCTTTGACAGATGCAAGTCTGTCTATTGCTGCCACGTGGCACAAGCCTCACGCTCTGTCCATGGACATCTGCTCCATAAAAACACGGGACATTATTGCCCTGGCAAATTGTGCCACTTGGATTAAAAAACGTGTTACCTGGACAGTGCTTGTTTTTACGGAGTCTGTTCTCTCTGTGTGCTTTTTATCCCGAGCTGATGAATAATGTTGCTATTTTTTTTCACTGAAACCTCAAATTGGGTTTTAAGTAAATTGGCAAAGTGACACCAGTGATGAAATCCTGACGGGTATTTTAGCTATTGTTACTGGTTTCCTTGGAGTTCCTATCCCAGTTACGATGCTTTGGAGTTTGGGTCCTTTGAATATATTCCTAGTCACAGGATCACATTTTCTCTCTTCCACTGTGTCATTAGTTGGCCTGTAAATAGTGCTTCAGTGCTGCTTCTGTTTGCTCTTTTACCAAATTAAAATTTTAACGGAGTTGTTAAACAACAATTAATATTCTTAAGAATAAAACAACAGAGATCAAGCAAACAGGGAGGATTTTTTTGCTGCCTGCTTTTGGGCAACTTTCTGGTTCTGTCTGTATATTTCCCATATGAATGAGCAGTTTTTATATAGGTAATTAAGTATATACATGTGTCTGTAATTACAATTAACTGTTTTTAATTATTTTATGAAAATATAATTTAAGGTTGTGGAGTTGCATATGGTGCTGATGCTAATCTATTTTTTAATTAATTATCACAGGTACAAGTGACCCATACGTGAAGTTTAAACTGAATGGCAAAACTCTTTACAAAAGTAAGGTAGTCTACAAGAACCTCAACCCAGTTTGGGATGAAACTGTTGTGCTGCCCATACAGACCCTCGATCAAAACCTCTGGATCAAGGTAAGTTTTGGTCTCAGATTTTTGAAGACTGCCCAATATTTTTTTAAGCAATTATTTTCAACTTTAGAAACATATTGATTTTTATTCGCTGTAGCAGCACGGCATAAAACACAATCCGGTTTAAGAGCTTCAGCAATTTCAAATTAAAATGCACATATGTCTTTCCCAGATTTTACTTGCATGTTTTGCTTTCCGTCTGCAAAAACCTAAGTTTGAAATAAAACTCCTTGACTGGATCTGTTTAAAGCCGTGGAGCTGAATTCTGCTCTCTCTCTCTCTCTTCCCTCTCTCTCTCCCCCCGTGCTTGTGCAAACTCAGGGAAACCAAGGGCAGTTTCAGAAGCACGTTTTAGGAGTGCAATTTGGCTGGGCTGCACAGAATTATTACCTGGGATGCAGCCGTGACAAGTAGCAAAGCCTTTTCTGGTTATGAGTAACGTTACAGTTACCAGAACCACAAGCTACCAGTTGTGAGCACTAATTGCTAAAACATCTGTAAGCACAAGTACCTGATTTTTTGTGCAGCATTTCATTATGCTGTCGTGTGGAGTATAAAGGAGCAGGCACAATCCATAGCAGCACACATGTCTCTGTTTACATAATATTAAGAAGATACTTTCAAAATGCTGGTTAAATATTTAG
Source organism: Calcarius lapponicus (assembly GCA_039654755.1). Taxonomy (NCBI): domain Eukaryota; kingdom Metazoa; phylum Chordata; class Aves; order Passeriformes; family Fringillidae; genus Calcarius; species Calcarius lapponicus. The sequence continues at coordinate 5,670,980 of CM077473.1, read as the reverse complement.
CTAAAAATACAAATTAAAGCGGGGAGATGGAAAGTGATCCCTGAATTATATCTAAGCTTTGATCTTTCAAATACAAAATTGAACTGAAAGGGCTTAAAATATCTGTTCTTTCATCACCTGGGATAAAACTGGCTTATGATGTGAAAATTGGAAATATTTGTCTTATTTTGCCACCAGGTGTACGATCGTGATTTAACCTCTTCAGACTTCATGGGTTCGGCATCTGTGGCGCTCACTGAACTTGAACTCAATAGGTAACAGTTCATTTAATTAAAGGTTATTAATGGAGCTTAATTGAGAAACAGAGGGAAGTGGTGAAATGCTTTTTTTCTGGCTTGAAATGTTTCTATTTGTGAAAACTTATTTTTGATAGAAGAGTGGGGATTTCAAGAGAAATCACTTGAGATAAATTTTCTGCACGCGTTTTTATCCAGCATTATGCAGCAGATTCAAATCCAACCTGGACAGAGCCCAGTTCTGGGACTAAGAATTTCTGTGTGCAGCATCATTTAGGGAGAGCTACGCCAGCACAATTTGTAGAGGTGGAAGAAGGAAGAGGGGGAGAAGGTTTGGGACCTGTCCTCAGCCTCACGGGGTGCTTTTCTCTGAGGCTGAGGAGGTTTTTCCCCAGCTGCCAGTGCCCCTTTTCCAGCCTCCCCCTCATCCATCCCTGCCTGCAGCAGCTGCATCTGGCCCTGATTTAGTGCAGAGGCAAGCCCTGTGCCTTTTGTCTGCTGCTGCTGCTTGGGCTCAGTGTGGAGCTGGAAGCCAGGAATTCAAGTTTTAGTTGTTTCTTTTATACTCCCTTGCTGTGCAGTGACTTTTTTGGGGGGGGGGAATGAGTTCTCCCTGTGCGGGGGGTGTTGTAGCTCCCGTGGCTGTTGTATCTGAATTTCTAGAAATGTTAATTTGTCCATGAGATAGAGCCACCAGGTAAATACCAGCATTCCTGTTTTCAGCAAGGGAACAGAGTCATGGAGGGGGATTAAAAGCAGGCAGAATAAATATCTCTGGAGTCAAATACAAACCATTAATATTAGAAGATTCACTTGGATGAGTTTCCCTGTCACTCTTCTTTTCTGTGTAATGGAGGTAGTAGTAACTTAATTCAGTGTGTACCTGCATATGAGTATGAGTAGTGAGCAGTGCTATAGGAACACTGTGCTGTATTATTAAAAGAGGGGTGTATTTTGTCAGAACCAAGAAAGAACTCTCCAGATTTCCCATTTTAACATTTAAACTCAATATTGGGAATTTCAGACAAGAAGCTGAAATTTGCACAGCTCAGCCTGACCTTTAATAATCAACTCAAGTTAACTGGAGTCAATAAATGCACAACTTCTTTGTTTTTCTTTTTTTTTTTTTTTTTTTTTTTTTTTGTTGCCTTGTAGAACTACTGAACAGGTTTTAAAACTGGAAGATCCCAACAGTTTAGAAGATGACATGGGAGTGATTGTATTAAACTTGAGTCTAGCAGTCAAGCAAGGAGACTTCAAGAGAAATGTAAGTGGCTTAGGAAATCAAATTTATGGCTGGAATTTGTAGGGGGGAAAAAAGAAGAGCTGGCATAATCTGATTTTCTGGGAAATGCCACCTTTATTTTCATCCTCTGAGACTCAATATTGAAATCGAGATAGAGGATAACTTAAAAAAAAAACCAAAAAACCTTGTATTTAGCTGGGTTAAAGTTGTGTAGACATTTGTAGCTGAATGCTTCTGTCTTGTCACTGTGATGTGCACTGTGGCAGTGCTCTCTGTGCTCTGGGTATGTGTCCAGCACTGCAATGGGCAGGCTGAAGAAAAGCTGTTATATTATCATTTTTTTTTTCTTTTTCTAAACAACAATGAAAAAACTTATCCACATGAAAGCTAAAAATTGAGCTTGGATCTTAAAACTTAAACTGCCCCAGTCCTGTGGAGGAGCACCAGGCTGAGAGGAGGGGGTTGCTTGTAAAACCCAGATCTTCCCACTGACAGTTTCTTCACTGAGTTAATTGAACTTGGCTCCTGATGCAGAAATGTGGTGATTAGAGATGTTAGAAACCCATAGAAGCTGGGCAGAGACTGGGAACACCATAACTGAAGCTGATAGTTTTTTTTTTTTTAATTTCAGGTCTTGCACATGGTTTTTTTGCTTCTATTTTTTAAATTTTCTCCTAGTGTTTTATACAGTGTGTACAGCGCACAAATATTGGTGAACTATTCCTGCTCCTGACCAGCAAGGGTGGAGAATGCCCAAGATCAGGCAGTTACTTGGACTGTCTTAAAAACCAGACCTAGTTTTAAATATGTGTAATACATATTAAGAGAAAATATTTCTACAAGTTTTCTGTAAAATCGAATATGAAACTTGCTGTTTACAGCACTTTAGTGAATTATAGGTATGGAATTCCAGCCTAAATGGGATTATTTATAGAAACATAAATGTTTCAAGGGGCTAGAAAGCAAAATGAGAAGAAGCTAATGTGGAATATCTGCTGTTCGTTATTTATTTTTCAAATAGATGCCTTTTTGAGAATTGTAAAGCCTTAATTAATAACAAAGTAATGATAGAGTTAATTTTACCTCACTCAGTGCTTATTTGAAAGCTTAATGGCAATATTTAAAATAATGGTGTGTTTATATGTCTATAATATGAGATGGGTTTTATTTGGAATGTGAACTCCCCTCTCACTTGTACAATCAGCATTGTTGGCATGTGTTACTGAATTGCAGGAAGGGGTGAAGCAAAAATGTAAAGTTACTATAGCAAAAAAGTCAGTTTAGTCAGGAGAACCTCAGGAATTCTAGGATTTTTATTAAGGCCTGGGCTAAAGTGGACCTAGCCAGTGAAACAAAGCTTATTGGTTTAAATAGCAGCTTTTGGTCCCCTTGGGTGCTTAGTTAACATTCAGAGTGTAGATGATAGAAGAGCTGGTGCACACTGTAATTTTTTTAAAAGACAATGTTTTAAGCCCTCATATTTCAAATGCAGATTGCTCAACCATTTCCAAAGGAGTCAGAACAGTGAAATAGCTCTGTCCACATTAGCACTTAACAGCAAGATGATTTTTTCCCCCCTTTTTAAATTAGCTTACTGTAGAACCAGATGGCACCAAAAGTATAAGCCATGTTTCTTACTAATGGCTCTGGGTCCCTCCACTTTTTATTCTCAATTACTTTTTTTTTTTATTGCCTCTTTTTTTTTTTTTTTTGGTGCAATGCAGGTATTTTGAGTTTGTTGATTGTTACGTTCCATGAAGCAGGGAAGGTAGATGGAGATGTAGTTGTAGATTTAGCCCTCTATTTTGTAATAGGCTTTTCTAACTCATTTTACAAGCTTCTGTTTGAATTATTTTACTAAACACTTTCCCCATTTTACTCCTTCCCTGTTTCCTTTCCCTGGATTCTCTTTGGTACAATAATGGGGACTCATGAACAGAGGTGGTCAAGTCGAAAGAAAAGAACTTCATCCAAGGTAATACTTTTTTTTTTTTTTTTTACTTAAAGAAAACGAAGGTGCCCCTCCCAAAATCTGTGCCCTCCTCTGAAACAGTCTAAACAAAGGAAAACTCAGAAGTTTACTCAGCTGTGGTAACCTTTGCTTTCTTGATTTTTCTATTCATCGTGATGGGAAATTCCTGTTGTTTTCTGATTGTAGGTGCTGTGGTAGTATCTAGTGGCAAGTGAACATAAGACCCCATTCACAGAGAGCTGTAGAAAGAGAGAAAAACTTCCCATACAAAAGAAAGGGGTGTAAATTCAACCAAAATGAGAGGAGCTGTGGAGGGTTTGAGTGGTTTCAGAACGCGCAGACGATGGTTGGTGCAGGAGCTGAACGAGGCTCTCCTGGATCCCCGTCTGTCTTTGGGGCTGCCTCTCACCATGGGTGGAATTTTGTGAGGCTGTATTTCTTCTAGTTGCCCCTGTGGGTTTTGAAATTCCTTTTGTTCTTGGGATGGAGGCTGAGCAGGGAGTTTTCATTACCTCCATTGTAACAGGATTTCCAAGATTTGTGTGTTGCCACATGTCCGTGTAGCTTGCTTCCCTTGGTCTCCTGTAGGATTCCTGCAGGCTTCCATCACTTTTATATTCCTGTATCATTTTTGCATTAGATTTTAACTTGTTCAGGAAGCAGACTGTGGCTTTTTATGTGTTCTGTAAAGCTTTAATTTGCTATTGAGTAAATAACAATGATACAGACACTGCAAGCCCCAGTACCCAGCTTGAGAGCTGTACAGTCTCAGTCTCTGAAAAGCAGAATTTGGCTCTTAAGATGAGTATGCTCTCATGATATTTTCCCTCTGTAACTATCGGTTTGTGCCTAAATAAATTGAATCATTAACCTCCTCTTGTTTTATTCATTACAACTGTGGTGTGCTGTGTAGAGGAGCCAACCATCTCAGGTATTGTGCCAGCAAGAATGTTTTTGTCAATAGAAGAAGTGCAAAGTACAGCCTTTGGAGCCGTGATTGCAGGGATTTTGCAGTGCTTGGAGCAGAGAGCTGCCAGGAATGCCTGAATGCCACATGATAGACAGTGATGGAATAACTGAAGAGCTTATCACTTCAGTTTTTAACTAAAACTCTGGAAATTACTGTGCCCTGGCTCGGTCAGCGTTGCTTGATCCCCATCTTTCTCACACAGCTGTCTCTGGATGCTGGTTGGCTTTGGGACCTGGGAAAGGGAGTTGAGTTTTTAAACTCAGGTTCTTTTTCTTCAGAATAGTCAAAATTCTGTTTTCAAAATCTCTGTCCAAAGAGTCCTCCTACTTGTGTGTTGTTGTTGCTATTGCTGGAAGTTTTGGGGTGCCTTTTTTCCCCATTTGTTAAGGGTTTTTTTGTTTGGTTTTTCTTTTTGCTTTTATGCAAGATCTCATTGCATTTTGTTTAATTTTTTTACATACATTTTTTGGACCTTTAGCTGTCAGCCTTTCAGCTCTCAAGACTGTCTCATGCCTTACCACCTTTCAAAATAAAATTAAGAGATGCTGAAGCGTGATGCTGATTTAGGAGATATGAAAGTATTGTTTGAAAGGAAAAAAGCTTCAACCCTGTGCTCTGTTCTGTTCCAGTCACTAGAGGGTAGGAGAGCTTCAGCTCTTCCTAGGGAAGACACAGTTCATGCTCCAGTGTGATCTCTAAAGAAAACCTCTGTGACCATCCAAAGGCAGTAAAAAATATTTCCCAGCATGCGCTGGAAAAAATCTGACAAAGCAGTATTTCCTGGTTTATTGATTCTGCTACTGCACTAAAACACTAGTACTGTACATCAATAACCATCTTTAGTTAGGAAACTCTGCTCTGTGGAAGCAGTACTAGCAGTTTGTGGCAGAACATAAAGGCTGGGAAGAAAAATTGTGTGCATGGGGAATATAGGTGTCTAGGGTAGGCACAAGAGGTTATGGAAGAATAGCCAGAGAGTATGATGGGGTAGAAAACAATGCTGCTGGACGAGATAAAGATACAGGAATAAGGAGTGCAGGGGAAATGGAGAGAGCTCTGTAATGGATACACAAGCTTGTCTGGTTTTTTGCTCCTGAGCTGACTCTGGTTGGGTGTTGCAGGAGGAAAACACAGTATACTTTCCATTTGAGCAGCATCTAAATTTCCTCTCTCCAGGTTTAGGCAAATAAAAGTTTTCTATTTGAAATAGTTTTCCTGGGATTTTTTTTTTTAAATCTGCTGAACTGCAGCTGACCCCTATTGTAATATTTAGCTTTTCCTCTTCTATAAATACGGGGAAAATGACTTATTTTAAGGATGGACAAAATGAATATAACTTTCACAGCTGTTTTTTAATCTGTATTGCCTACATGAAAGAAATCTGATTATCCTCTAATTTGACCATTTTATGTTGTCTTAATGCAGATTTGGCACATCAGTGTCCTAAATGAGTCTTTTCACATTAATCACGGGATTCTTGCTGACTTCCCAAATTTACCCCAAACGTTGATGGCATTGGTACCTGTTGCAGCTCCATGTCAGACTGGCAGCAGGGCTCATGTTGTGGATACTGTGCTCTCTTCATGTGTGTTCTCTGAGCTCCCTTGCTTTTTGGAGAAAGAGCTGTATTTCAGACAGCAGCAAAAACAATGTCAGCACAAGATCTCCAGTCCAGCTCCAGTAGCCTCATGGTCATTACAGGGAGTATACAGGAAGGATTCCAACTCAGTATGGTCTTTTAAATCATTTTGGAGCAAGAGCTGTTGAACTGCGTGATTTAGGTGTCTCTTGATTATTACACAGTATATATTTTTCACTGCTGCTGGAGGCGAATCGTTGCATATTTGGGCAGATTCCCCAGACATGGGCAGCACATTCAGATCCCTCATTTTTCATGGGAGCTGAGAACAGCATTGTCCTCCGTGGGAGCTGTTTTCAAGAGTGTGGTTTTCTTCTTTTCCTCGTGGAGGGTGGCATTGCAAAGGGAAGAGGATGCTGTTAGGCAGCATTCATGTATTCACTCATGTCTGTGTATTGACATGCTCTCCCCTCTGTTCTGCTCTCCTTTCTGGGGCACAGAGGGAGTTGGTAGCTCTCTGCTGGAGCCCAGCAGGCTGATGCTCACTACCCTTGTTTGTCCCGGGTGGCTTGAGTCTCACCCTGAGTGCCCTGCACGCTCTTTCCTGCATTTGTACAGCTGAATAACCTTTAAGTGTTGAACATCCAGGAGGCAGATAAGCAGGTCTGCTTGGGGTGGATTGACCTGCAGCAGTTCAGTCCTGAAACAAAAGCGACGGAATTGCCACCTTGATAGCTTAAGCTGATTGAATAAATTGGCTGAAAGGCTGACCGGACCCAAAGGCTCCTCAAGCATCTCATCGCAGGGGAAAATCCCTCACTCTCCTATCTTTTTTTTTTGGTGTGTGCTCCTGTGTGGGCTGTTAGGTTTCATTTTTGTCTGCCTCATTGTGTTTGGCTCTCTCCCCCAATCCCCCGTGGGCAGCGCAGAGCGTGGGGACTTGCTCGCCACAGGGTCACACGTCGCGGTGCCAATCTCGTGTTGGTTCACTTGCCTTTCCACTGCCCTCTCCTCTTTCCCAAGGGGAAACTGCCTCCGAAGAAATGGTTTCTCTGCCTAATGAGGAGAGGTCCAAAGAGTCCTCCTATTTGTGTGTTGTTGTTTTCTCAAATGGCAAATTACGTGGCCCAGTTTTGACGTTGACCTCTTCACGGGGATTGCAGCAGGCTTTCTGTTGTCCTGTCTCATCCTTTTAAATGAAGGATGGGAGAGATGGGCTCACTTCACACTTGGCCACCTCGCCGTGTCATTTAAATGTACAATTTTTCTGCATCTCTTTATTGCTTCAAAAACAAGTTTGAACTTGGGGCATGTATGTGTGTGTCAGGAAAAGAGACGGATTTGAAAGCAGCCCTGATGCACCAGAGGGGATTTGCTGGGTGCCTATAGAGGGAGATTATGGACAAATGGAGTTATCAGGGAGACTGGAGCTCCTAAAGGATTTTGTGAAGATGGGTCAATGAGCCGGTTCTTTCCCCTCCAAAGCTCTGTCATTCTTGTTCAGCTCCTGTACTTGGCTCTGTGAAGGCAGAATATAGCCCACCTGCTCATTCTTCTTCTTTAAAAAAGAAAATTGATAAAAAAATTGAAAGTTGATGTGAGAAACTTTTGTATTCATTTTGAAACCAGGACCAAGATTTTGAGAGTGGTGATGTGAATGCTGATTTTTAATTTTTCTGTTCAGACCTATGGGATGTTCTTTGGGCAAATTTTTCTCCCTTTCTAAGCAGCTGGGAGAAGAACCATCTTCTGGTCCTTTTGTGGCAGGATCCTGCTCTATGACCAGTCCATACTTTTGCTTCAGAGATTACTTATCTTATGAGTTACAGTTCTAAATTTTGCAGTGGACATGGGTTCTTAAACTTAAAAAACATCTAGTTAGTTCTAAGGAATAAGGATCTCTGGATATTTTAGTTTTATTGTCTGTTATTTTTGTTGCAGTTTTTTTTCTATCCTGGCTGACTTGTTTGAGGGATGTCTTTAGTTGAGTTTTTATCCATTTTACAGCAGTGAACTGCTCATAAAGGTGACCTTTATGGTGTTACTGCTTATTTGCACACAGAGCCCAGCCAAAATCAGAGCTCTATCTTGTCTAGAGACAACCCTCAAATTTTGGTCTCAAGGCTACCTTGATTTCAGAAATGATGAGGGGAAGGAATAAGCAAGTTTGTCCAATGCTTTGTGCTTGGGACATATGCCAGCTTCCATCATAAATCATGTGCTTAATTTCCAGCCCTATAGCCTGATTCCAGCTTCAGCGACTTTTCTGTACCTCGGCAAGGCACCTTTGCTTGGGTCTGGGATGTAGCCAGAGTGTGAGCAGAGAGCTTACAGGAAAATATAGCAGGAGAGGCCTGAAGGACCTGGCATCCAGTGTGGGAGCCCAGCTGGAAAGGGCTCAGGTTCAGCAGGGGAGGAGCTGCAGTACCCAAGTGTGGAGCCATCAGTAGCCTGGGAGATAACAGCAAAAGGGAGAGCTGAATAGATAAAACACTTCAAAGTTGTCCCTGATTAAGCAGTTGTGTCCTCCTTTCCTGGCCAGCTTGGACCAGGGCTTTGGCTTTTCTGGTCTCATTCTGAAGGCAGGTTAGGAGTCTGGCTGGAGGCAAGGAAGAGCGTTTGGGGTGGTTTTTTCAGTGCTTGTTTTGCTCGAGTAACTTTGTTGGACTAAAGGCTGTGCTCCTCTGTGCTCTGCTCGCCAGTAGTTTTGCCAACTCAGAGGGAGGCTGTGAAGTTGAATCAATTAGCTCTGTGTAAATCAGTTTGAAATGAGTAGGTGTGGGGTATCAGAGAGGAGGTAAGTCTAAAATAAATAAAGCAATATCATTTTCTTGTCACCTGGGAGGCATTTTCCATAGTGCAGACTTCCCTAGGCAGCACTAAAGTTGACTCATTGAAGGCCTGGGTCTGTGGGTCTACCACACATCTGATTTTCCCCAGACGTGCTTCCTTCCAGAAACTGTGAGTGGAATCTGAGACACTGCCTGTTTCACTGGGATTTCCATCAGGGTGGTCAGAGGAACAGCCTGCCAAATACCTGGGGAGGCTGGAGAGGTGGCCACAGAGCAAGCACAGAGGGGCTCTTTGGTGCTACGAGGCACAGGAAACGTGCCAGACCTGCTGAGCAGACTCTGTGGGGGCGACCTGGGCATGTCCAGGAAATCCAAAGCATTCCTCATGTGCTGTGTCTTGCAGGGGTGTGAGACAAGCAGCCTTCCCGTGCTGTTTGGAGAAAGCCCTGTGCCAGTGGCAGGGCTGGACTGGGGGAGGTGGGAAGCTTGTGGAGCCTGTATGGAGCTGCTGCAGGTCAGCACCGTGCCCTGAACTGGTTGCAAACATCTTGGCTCCACTCTGCAGTGGGATGCTCTCAAGTGATGCTGGATCTCATGCAGGTCCTGTTAGCTGGAGAGCAGCACACCCCTCTTCTGAGAGGAGCCCAGAGCAGCTGCACAGCCAGAGAAGGGGGTGCATGAGGCTCTTTGCTTGGGGCCACCTGTTTTGGGAGGTCAAGGTTGGTGCATTGCAATGTGTTTCAGTAATATTGAGTGCAGGTGCTGATTTTTCCAGGGGCTGTGTGGGATCCAGGCTGGTTTGGGTACCTCCCAAGAGTCCTTTGAAATGTCAAGTCAGCAGCTACAAGGGTGGGGTTATGTGTGCTGTAGAGCTGGGGTAGGAAGGTCCCCAATGCTGAGTGACTCCCTGAAATACTGGCCTTCGTGAAAAAAAGAAAAGAATCCAAGTTTGATTTGAAAACTGAGTGATAACAACTGTCTTTTGTGTTCAGCCTGGAAGCTTTGAAGAGAGCTGGATGCTTTGTTTTTAAAAGAAATTGTAACGTGGATAATAAACTTCATCTGTTTTTTATTTTTTTAATTTTTTTTTTTTGCGAACTAACATCAAATACCTCTTCCTCCTCCAAGGAAGGAGCAGGAGGGGGAGGGAAAATCCTTGCTCCTAAAGGAGCGAGTACATCACATCAAACATGACTATGTTAAATACTAAAATGTTCAAAGTACAAGCGAGATAGATAAAGGCTTTGATGGGAAGTGGATATTTCCCAGGGACATTACAAGCAATAATCCAGATGTTATGGTGTAATGCAATGAGTGTCCATGGATAGATGGGGAGCTCAAGCCAAGCAGCGCCTGCTGTAGGCCTTAGCCCTCCACTCCCATGCTGTTACGCCATATGGAAGCAATCTCCAGGCCCCCTTAATAGCCAGCTTTGGATTCCATTTTCACAGGGCTCATAGAGCTAAGTGGAGCTGTTTTATGGACAAGTTAGATAGAAGCCTTTCCAAGATAAACATCCAATTCGAAATTAGGACATACCAAGCTGCAAAATTATTTTAGGGCATATTTCATGGAAGCACTGCCATTTTTCTAAGGCGATTGCCAGACTGTAGAATGCCCTTTGATCCCTTGTGGACATTACTCCCTTTTTTATAAAAAGGATTTTGAAATAGTTGCAGTGTTTAGGGAGGAGTATATCTGCTGGGACTTTGAAGTATGTCCATGGGAACAGTCATGCTTTAGCTTTTTGGCCCAAAAGACGAACTTTAAAAAAAAAAAAAAGAAGAGAAAAGAAATTACATTGCAGCTGGATTTATGAATCAAAATCTCGTTTTCTTTTTAAAGGTAGGAATTTTTACCCATTGCACCAGGAAAGCCAAACGGGGTGTTTAAATAGAAGTATATTAATATGCTTGTGGGATTCAGAATTTGGTATTTTAGCCAGTATAAAGCAAGTAAAAAATTGGTGAGTTCACCACCTATGATTTAAGAATTTTGTTGCCGGGTAATTGATCCATAAAAAGTAATCTTCAGACATCAGGTGCTTTTGCAATCGTTTTATTTAGCAACAACATTTCTTACTTGCTTTTAAAGCTAACACGTCCTGTTTTAAAGTGACTTGTGAAATCTTCTCCTCCGTCTTGCTCCCACCTGTACATGACATGATTGAAGCTCCAAAGTGTGGCGAGTTAAAAGTTGCTTCAGGAGAATAAAATATGGCAGGATTTTTACTGCAGGAAGAAGAGTATAGCCTTGAGTTTTAATGTTTCCAGCTCACTCCCCCCAAATAAAGGCCTATTTAATCATCCTCTGTCCAATAAAATATTGCCAGTTAGCAAACTGTTAGCGCAGCCGTGCTGCACAAGATGAAGCTGCGAAGGTAACAAATGTGGCTACCAGGTAACCATAACTCCCGATAAAGAGCCTGGTGGTGTCAGTGTTTTTTCAGCAGGCATCAGTATTTTTGATTCGTGGGCTCAGTTTCTGGAAGCAGGAAGAGAAAAGTTAGCAAAGAGCTAAGGCGGGTGGCTGAGTGATGGAGGAGGTGGAAGATGCTGCTCAGCCTTTCACCTGGCCGTGGGCTTTATGATCCTGGGCTGCCTCCCCAGAAAGGACAGACCTGCTTTTTATGGATGTAGCTGGAGAGGTTTTAAGAGTTTACTTTAGTTTCTCCCCGTTCTGTTCCCCATGGCTCTCCCGTGCCTTTCCCTGAGCCGAGGTACCAGACTGCTCTCAGTGCTCAAGGTCTGCTCTTGCCAGAGCTCAGCCAGGGTAGCTGAAGGTGACTTCTCTGGTGGGTTAAGCAAACCCTGCTCATTTTGCTGTTACATTGAGTTTCTTTGCAGAGACTGTAGTACAGTCTCTCTTTTGGGCAGAAAATCCATAGCATCCTACTGCCTTCCATTGCCTGCTTACCCTTAGGGAAGTATGGTGTCTCTCTCACTCCTGGTGTGCTTTCATAGCTCAGTTAACGCGAGCATGAAAATGTGTTTGGGTCTTCAAACATTCTATGTTGTGCCTTGCTTTTCAGTCAAGTTAACGTGAGCATGAGAATGTGTTTGGGTCTCAAAACATTCTGTGCTGTGCTTGCTTTTCAGTCGAGTTTCACGCGGAACCTGCGGCTCTCGGAGTCGCTGCGCAAGAACCAGCTGTGGAACGGGCTGGTCACCATCACCCTCTTGGAGGGCAAGAACATGCCCAGAGGGGGCTTGGCAGAGATTTTTATTCTCCTCAAACTGGGGGATCAAAGATACAAGAGCAAGGTAAGTATTAAGGATTTCCTTAAGTTGTCTGAAGTCAGTAAGGGGCTTGGTGTTTCTTTTACTGGTGTTGCTACCTCAGATGGAACTATTCATGATGCTCTTTTTGATAAGTGAGTTCAAAATCAGGAGACCAGACCAGAAGCATTAGCATTTTGCTCTGTTTTGATGCCAGTAGAGAAAGAGCAAGTTAGGAATATTGTGTGTTATCAGTGTTTTGTGCATTTAACACACTCATCATGTTGATGGATGTTTGACATTAATATGAAATGAAATAAAGCTACATGCATCACACATGTGTTTTGTTCTCTGCCAGTACAGAAGTTGAGGTTGCAATGCTGGAAAAGTAGACCTGAAATGGTTTCCAGTGCAGGGGAATTATTAATCTTTTAAAGTACTTTTCTTGAAAAATATGTTACATATTGCAGAATCTGCCCCCCAAACAGATAAAATATTCCATGGTTTTGATATTAATTTTTACTCTTCTAGGCTGTGTTTATCTGTATACAGTTCAGTTATATAAGAGTCTAAGAAATTAATGAGGTTCCCAAAGATACACATTTCATCTGGGAAGTCTAATAAGAAGAAAGGCTATAATTAAAATAATACTCTTTTGAGAGAGAGCAAGAGCTCTGCATGTCATGAACTGGAAGTGCAGAGGAGGAGAAAACAAACCTCCTCCTGTACAAAATGTACAGAGCAAGTTCACAGAACATAACATTTGGAAGTAGGCGCATCTGAAACCTGCACTCTGTCCCTCACATCAGACCTCAAACCAAGGTCATGATATGTTTTTTATTTAGAAAAGTAGTTTTGAAAAAAAACAAATGGTTTAGTTACTTTAGAATAAATAGATAGATGTTATTCCCGTTACAATCCCTTTTTATGTATCTCTTTAATGGTCCATAGATGTGTTGAGAATCTGCAAGGCTGAACTGTTTGCTTAAGACAGAAGGGCGAAAAAATACTGCTTTGGGTTCCTTAATTCATTCAAACCTGTTTCCAGGTGACTGTCCTCAAAAGGGTTATTCCTGATTTCTTCCAGTGTATGATGGTGAATGATGACCATGGAACTGGTGGGATAAACCTTGAATCTTGGAATTTTTTCGTCCATTTATTCAGATAACAACTGTACTGTTATTGAGAGGGAGGAAAGAGAATATTTAGGAAGATGAGACTGTATGTAATGGGCTGGGGAACTTTGGTTAGAATGACATTAGTACTTGATGCTCTAACATCCAGCCTTGTTCTGTAGAATTGATTTCTTTGTTCTTCTTTTTGATTTATTGTGAAAATAAGTGCTGTTTAAGAAAAGTAAATATTATAACTGCATGTTTTCTAGACACTGTGTAAGAGTGCAAATCCTCAGTGGAGGGAACAGTTTGATTTTCACTACTTCTCTGACAGGAAGGATATGTTGGACATTGAGGTGTGGAGAAAGGATAACAAAAAGCATGAGGAGCTTTTGGGAATGTAAGTTGGGTTTGAGTTAGATTTTATTTTTTTGGGGGGTGGGGGGAATAATGGGTTAAGTACAAAAAATAAAGGTTTTTTATTATTATTTTTAGAATTAATAATTTCTTTTTCATTACAAGCATCATAATGTATTTTTCTGTCCTTATTCCAGTCATGTCCAGGTTATGTTTATGTTATGTTTATTAAAACCTATTAGTTTTAATATTAGGGTAATCGACTAGCCAAAATCTGAATGCAGAGGCATCCAGGCTCCCTCTAAAACCTGAAGTACTGTGGGAGCTCAATGGCATCAAGAGGCAGGATTTTTCTGTATTTGTCTGGTGATACTGCTCCACATCTTTATATATGCTCTACTGGTGTCAGCCCAGGGATTTTGTGCTCCTTTTGAGAGGGGTGTCCTTTTTTTTTTCCTGTTTGCACTTCCATGCCGTGTTCTTCTAAGATTCTTTAATTCCATTCCACTCTGTCTGAATTTCTACAGTGTTGTTTTCTTAGTCATACCTCTCTCTTCCTTGCTTTGGCTTTCAGCATTGTCCTGTGGACCCATCTCCCCAAACAACATCTGTGCTGTTGGGGACATGCAGCAGCACCAAGAACCATTCACTCCACTGGACACCCTCTTTGGTCTGTCCAGCTCATCTGCTGGCAGGAGCATTGCCACAGCTCTCAATTTTTCTGAGGCTGGGGACCCTGCCTGCAGTTGTTTGCTGCTCTCACCTGGCCAGGGTTTCACAATGTGCTGACTAAATAGCAGTAACTCATAAGAACATTCTCTTACTTTAGGCATTCAAATAGTTTGAGACTATTCACTGAGAAGAACAATGCCCTTTGGCTCTACAAATGTTTGTGGTTTTGCAGAGCAGGAAATTCTTTCTGGCTGAGTGCTGTTGCTCATCACATGGAGAAGTGGCTGAAGATGAATCTGTTCCTTCCATTCTCACAGTTACTTCCATTACTTCTGATACTCTGTTTAGAGTTAAGAAATAAAGCAGTGTTTGCAGCTTGCCTCAGGTCAGTCTCTGATGCTGGAGCAATTCTTCCTGAGGTTTTCCCCCTTTATTTTAATTTTTCCCTAGGCTACCCCAGCCTCTTTTTCCTCCTGGTTTCTGGCAGGTGGTGTTTAGTGTGGCAAAAACAATCAGTGAAATGCTTATTCTGTTCAGCACTGGTGAGGTCTGTGTGGTAGATTTACCTTAAAGAAAAGGTAAATCTTCCAAGATAAATCCCTGGAAGTGTTTAAGGCAAGGTTGGATAGGACCCTGAGCAGCCTGGTCTAGTGGAAGGTGGCCCTGGCCATGGAAGGAGTTTGGAGCAAGATGATCTTTAAGATCCCTTCCAACCCAAACAGTTCTGTGATTCCATGTTTAAATTTATTTTTGATGTCTATGTGGAGAAAAAAAATTTTGCTTTTGTTGTCTTAAGCACAGCAAATTGGCTGTAGCATCAAAATGGAAAAAAATACACTGTTTTTTGAAGAGCAATTGCAAGAATAGGTAAACACCAAGTGCATAATAACAAGTATTGTTTTTACAGTGTAGAAACTTTTTGACACCCTATAAATAATATTTTATGAAGGGCTCAAATGCAGTCTAATCTGGAGAAGGATTCTGTTGGAAAAACGGCATTATGAGGTGCCATGTTTATTGTCTCCATGATTTTCAAGTTGAGTTTTGAGATTTCTGGATTTCACAACATCATTGTAAGAAATATTCTTTAGTAAGATGTTTGTGGGTTATATTCGGTCATTACACACAGCAGTGCAGCCAACTGCCCTCAAATAATTTGCATGGCTTTAAGGAAAAAACAAAATTTTCTGGATCTGAATTAATAATTTTGTGGTCAATTTATGAATAGAGTTAGAATTCATTATGGTCCCTTCCAGCCTGCTCAACCTCTAACTGCGTTGGTTAAACCTTTAAATATATGCATGTTTTTAATATGTAAATGAAGTTGGAGGTGCTCACAGCAGAGTCAAATCTGATAAACTTTTGTGGCACAAAGACTCCTGTTAGTTCCTTTAGACACAGGATTTCAGATAGTATGGATGCCTTAAGACTCTGGAATATGGTTCTTCTCCCAGGCATAATTTGTTTTCAAGGTAAAATATTGTTCTTGAAATAGGACCTGAAGTGTCTGTGGAGAGCATGGAACATGTAGAATAAGGAATGCCTTGGACCTCTGGTGCTGAGCACAAACACCTGGGGTGTTTGTCTGCTTCTGAATTAGTGAGGAAACATTTCATGTCACCCTTCTATCACAAAACAAACCCTCACTGTCAGTGCACATCACAAGCTAAATTATTACATTCGGCCTACCTGCAGTCTCCTCAGAGTTTCAGCTGGGTCCAATTTCTCTTCCTCACTTAAAATCCCACAGCCTTGAGTGGTTCAGCTGCAGGCTCTGACACTGAGGGCTGGCTGCATTTTGGTGCTGGCTGAAATAATCCCTCTATTTAGTCTGCACAGGACTGTTAGTAACGTTTATTGAGTGCTTTTTGTGTCCTTTGGGAGAAGAGGCACGCTATAAACAGGAGAGGATGTTAATGTATATGAATAAACAAAGGTGTTAACGTGTGCAGAATTTGTCCAGGCAGAGTTAAATTGTTTATGCCAGGTTGTTAGAGAGCGTTTCTGCGCTAGGGGATATGTTCTGGAAAAAGAGATGCTGCAGAACATTGAAGGGTTTTCCTTCACATATTTACCTCAAGAAAGAGATTTTACAAAAATTGCTAAACTTAAGCTCTGAGACTGGAGTGCATCCAATATCTTTATGATGAATGCCTCCAGGAAAATGTCTTTGCAATAAGAAACACCCCATGTTTTAAAGGCTGTGCTGTTGGGATGGAGCAGTAAAATCCCCATTATGGCTGCAACCAAAACCTTCACTTAAATCTCACCAGGCTGTAGGATGAATCAGAAAAAACAAAATTTGTCCGTTGAATAAGTCATAATAAAACCTTACTAATTGTTCCCCTGACACCTGTGGCATTTGAAATGTCAAGTATTAATCACAGATACATCTGTCTCTACTCTCTGATGATTCTGATCTCTTTTGTGAAGGGATTTCAAGAAGTCTGCAGGGGGTAAATTGTACTGTTGTGTACAGATTTTTTTTTTGTATGCATTTATATATATTTAAAGATTCCCAACATAATTTGATTAACTATGATTGGGAAAATGAAATACAACTTAATGGCTAGTAAGAAATTAGCCTCAGCACCTTTTAGTGAAATTTTAACATGTGATTCCCTGATAAACAAATATTTTAATCCCAGATTTGCTGTGTACTGTTCTCAAGTACTATTTCTCTGCAAAATTAGTAAAAAATGGGGGAAAAAGAAACTAGAGGTGAGGGCTTTAAGTCAGAAGAACATTCTTAAATGAAAACTAAAGCTGTACGGGACTAGAGGCTAATATGGAGATGTAGACTTCAATACTGATCAGGAGGAGGAAGGAAAGCATTTCATTAATTGTGGTTAAAAGAAAGGAAAGTGATACAGTTGTGTGCACAATGCATTCTTAACGTACAGAACTGCAGCTCCTATAGATTGTGCATCTAGCCACTTGTGTGAAAGATTATGTTTGAATTTAATATGTAAGATAGCAAAAGATGACAACAAGCTGAGCTATTCTATCCTAAAACAGGATTACTGTTGAGAATTTAACTCAGGAGATCATTTGTATCACCTAAAATACAAATGTTCTTAGAGTTTTGCCCTTTGCATTCAGAGCAGACAACTTTTAAACAAAAGTGGATTACCTCCATTAGTTTGATTCTGTGCCCATCACAAGTCTCTTACCACTTTCCTGTGAAATAATTATCTGTAGTAAGATCTTGCAGATAAAAGATAAAAGGCTGGGAAAGAAGGAAAGGAAGAGTTTCTGCTTCACAAGAATGAGGGAAGTAGTTTGGAAATCATTAGACTTGTTTTAATAGCGTAGAAGTGTTAGTGTGGAAATTGCTGAATTTATATAGTAAATTGAATGTCTAATTGTTTTACCAAGCTGCATTCTCTGCAGTCTGATTTTATAACCTAAATGAAACAGAGGGTCTTTTTTTTTCTTAAGCCTTTTGCCAGTGCAAACGTGGACTTTCTTTTCTCACAAGATTTTTTTTCTCACAAGAAAATATAGGCATACCTTGAGTGAACACAGATGTTTTAAGGAAAGTTAGTTTGCACAGAAATCAGACATGATTTGAGGAAGAAATATTTACACTCCACCTCCTGCTGTTCCCTCCACATGTGCATCCCTCTGACCTCCACACCCTTATACTCCATCTTTTCTTTAACCTTATGCAAATCAAATTCTTTTAAGAAGAGAAGCAATTCCAATTTGCCAAAACAAGATAGAATTATATTTAACTTTGACATCTGATGGAGTTCGAGGTTATCTATTGGTGGGAGATGCTCTTGTCTGAATAAGTTGTGTTTTCTGTCTTACTCCATGCAAAGTTTTAAACATAAAAAATCAACTGCAGCTTTTCCCAGCTTTTTGTGGACTGCATTGAGTGGGTGGTGTATGAAATGCTGATGTGGGAGACATGGTCCCTACTGCCAGCTGAACCACAGAGCAGCTGGGTGACCTTGAGATTTCCCCTCTCCTTCCTTTAGTTTCTGCATCTAGAAAAAAAACCAAACCAAAACAAAAAACTAAACTCCAAGATAAGGATACTTCCCCCCTTTTGTGCTGATACCCAGAGTATCACTGGAATTGCTGCAGCCTGAGACACGGTGGTGTTAATGCAGCCAAGGTGATGTTGACCTCCAGTGTGGAAGTGATAAGAGCTTTTTCTCAGAAATAAGGTCTTTCTCTCTCTCTTTGTTGTTGTTGTTTTGTTTTCCTTCCTGCTGTAACTTTTCCTGTCATATTTTTCTGAAGAGTCTAGGTGTAGCAGTGAGCTTTAAACGCAACCTCTCACACTTGGAAATGGTGTTGAGAGGCAGCCTACACGCCGAGCCGTCTTGGTACTCTGCCTGGTTTATTTTCCTTCTCTTTCAAAGCACTTGAAAGCAGTTAATAAGAGCAAACTTGAAACCTGTTGTACCTCCAGAGCAGCAGAGAGAAAAGAGCACACTTAAGGCGAAGTCATTCCCGTTGATTGTGGTCAGAGGAAGCTTAAGGAGTTATGTTTTAATACACAGAGGTGCTGGACAGCTTAGAAACTCATCAGAGCAGTGGCTTTTACTTCATAACATGGTTTCTTGGGTTCTCAGGCTGAAATGTTTTGAGATTCTTTTTCCTCTTTTTTTTCACCCCCTTTAGCATTCACAGAAAATAGGCTGTTAAGAAGCGGAAAGCATGCAATTTATAGCAGATGGGCATAAACTGCTCCAGCTCTACTACTGGAATGGGATCAATCAGGAACACTACATGCACCATTTACCCAGAAGAAACACACCTGGGGGAACCCTGTGGAATTTTAGCCTATTAAGACAACACCTTAACAAGTTTAGTTTAAATAAAAACTTGTCGGCAGGCATTAAGTGAAGCAAAACCTCTCGCTCTCCATCAGCCACTGCCCATTCCTTTGAGGAATATTTCTCCTCTTGCAGCATGGCAGCAAACCTTTTCCTTCCTTCTTTTTTTTTAATTTTTTTGTTTTTTGTTTTTTGTTTTTTTTTTTTTTGTTTTTGTTTTTTTTTTTTTAATTTGTTTCTTCTGTTTTGTTTCGTTTTTTACCCTTTTTTCATCTGTAACTTTTGCTCAGCCTGTTCTTACGAGCCAAGCCCCACAGAGGTTCAAGAAAGTTCCACTCCATTTACTGGACTTCTAAATAGAAAGCATTTAGCTGAGACAAGTGATTGCACTTTTTGTTGCATTTAACCACTCCCTTCATGTGTAACTGGCTGCCTGGTGATCTCTCTGCTTTAGCCCATGCTCATATTTTATTGTTGTCCCTTTATGAATGTTTCTCTTTTATCCTCTACTTTTATTTTTGGGGGAAGCATCAGGTTAATGATACATATTACGTGCAAGGAGTGGGTGTGGGGGGACTTTTAAGACAATCCTTCCCTTTGGGAAATATAACAGTACACTGAAAATGTAGCTCTTGTAAGGCTTGTAAAAGAGATTGGGGCATACAGTATAATGTAGCATAAAATGGAGTATGTGACTTTAAAGAAACTAATCTATTTTAGGCTAATGTTTTAAATTTTGCATTTGCCCCCTTTCTTTTCCCCCAGGTGAAATTGAATTGTGTTTCAAATCCATCACAAAACACTGGGGGATTTTAGAAGGGAAGTGAGGCAGGCCAGAGTTAAGTTTTCCTCCTGTACTTGCAGCCCAAACCTTTTACTTCCTCTTACCAGTAGACAGACAAGAAAGCAAAGTCTGACAGTAAGTGCAATAGAATCTGCCTAATTGGTTTCCCATGTTTAATTTTGGGATGTTTTTATTTTTTGCACTGAAGAAGCAGAAAGTTTTGGTTGCTTTATTTTTCCTTTTTATCACCTCTTTTTCCTTATTAACCCTTGGCAATGTCGTTCCAGATGCCATGTTGACATTACTGCCCTGCCAGCAAAGCAGACCAACTGCTTGGAGCTGCCTCTGGAGAAACACCCAGGGTCCCTGCTGATGCTGATTGCTGTTGCCCCATGTACAGGAGTGTCTATCTCTGATCTGTGTGTCTGTCCCTTGGGAGACCCGAATGAACGGCAGCAGATTTCTCAGCGTTACGTGAGTTTGTCCTTTTTTTTCCCCCTTTTTTTTCTTTTTTTCTTTTTTTTTTTTTTTTTTTTGGTTTTGAAATAGTCAAAATTGCAGAAAAAAAATCCACCACTCATAATGACCTGCCCCCTACCAAAGAAAACTATTAATTAGAGTAGTTGCATGTTGAATGACAGGGAGATTGGCAGGGCAGATAGACCCAAGCAATTTGGCTGTTTGTATTTGTTGGGTTTTAAACTAATGCTGTTCTTTGCAAACTTGAATTGTATTAGGAAATTATCATGGGGAATGAGACACTGAATATCATGAAGAGATGATAATAACACTTAGCTTTATTCTCTCCTATGGGAAGGTTATTTTCTGGACTTTAAATGTTGGGAAATAAAGCTTTGTGATGGCTTCCACGTCCTCAAAAGCTGGTCAGGATGGAATAAATGTATTTCAATTTGTGCCTGGGAAGGTTTAAATTGGATATTAGGGAAGATTGCTTCACCAAAAGGGTTTTCAGCACTGGAACAGGCTGCCCAGAGAAGTGGTTGAGTCATCAGTGATGGAGGTATTTAAAAGATGGGTAGATGTAGCTTTTAGGGACATGGTTTAGTGGTGGGCATGGCAGTGCAGGGTTAGTTATTGAACTTGATGATCTTAGAGATTGCTTCCAACCTAACTGATTCTGTGATAAGCTATTTAGTGGTCCATAGTCTCTGTTTCTTACTGAATTGCAAGCAAAATACATCTTTACGCTTTTCTCCTTGCAGTGTATAAAGAATTCCTTTCGGGACATGAAGGACATTGGCTTCTTACAAGTCAAGGTTTTAAAAGCAGTGGACCTGATGGCAGCAGATTTTTCAGGTATTTTATTTCTGTTCTGCAGCATATGATGCTGTAATATATTGCAAATGATCAGTTGATCAAGAAAAAGTAAATCATCCCATCATCTCTCCAGTGCTGAATCCTGCCTCAGGGAACTGAGATACCAAATGGCTTTGACTGCCAAAAGTATGTGGGAATGTCCAGTGGATGGAGATCTTAATTTCCCATTAGACCTGAGCAATCTGACGGATAACTTTACAACAGCACATCATGCTAAGTGTTTTTCCATCAGGAATATGTAAAATAAGAGTTGATACACAGCGGTGGTGCTTGCAGAGCACCTGCAAAGCAAAGCTTCTCCATCTTTTATCAGGTGTCTTGTGAATTTGGAGCAAGACTGAAAGATTTTGGGGTGTCTGATGTGGTGCTGGGTGTGTGGGTTTGGTTGATTCTGCAGGCTGTCACCTGACAGAGAAAGCTTGTCAGCAACAGGGCTGCGAGTGCGATGCTTTCTCTTAGAGCTTATTTGAGGCTTCACTTTGGGATGACCTTTTTGGTGCTCTTACTCCATGAAAAATATGGATTTTCCACTGAGCTGTTCCTCAGGTTGTGTTTGGTCCTGACAGCAGTGGACGCTAACACCTTTTAAAACCACAACTTTATATTGTACCTCTGGGGAAAGTCTAGGAGGTTGATACTTCTCTGTAGCGACTGCCTGGATATTATTATTTTTATTATCATCTTCTCCAGGATTCTGGAGACCTTTTAATTCCCCTCTCTATCTCACAGCAGCTCATAATTCACAGGCACAGCATTGTGTGTTGTGTATTTGCTGACACAGTCATTTTTTAAAGATAACTTGTTGATAAAGGCAGGAAAGATGGTAGAGGGAAAATATTTTTGCCCCATTCACTTGTTTTTGTGAAGGCATTGTTACATAAGAGAATGCTGCTCCTAAAAAAAGGAGCAAAGGAGAAAGCCCACCATTAATCATGGTACTGTTTTTAGGGCTATATTCAATTCACTGCTAACCCTGAATTGGAAAAAAATGTTTACTGCAGAGATCAGTACTTCAAGGAACTGAAGAACTTAATTTGAAAAAAAACCCCAAGAAACAAACCAAAACCTGTCAATAATGAAAAGTAACTTCTAAAGAAATCCATATCTAAATTGACATAATATATAGGTCCGTATGGAATTAGGAATGTAACTGCACCTTGCTGACTAATTTAATTTGATAAGTGTAGCACAGCAGAACAGCCCCAGCTTTGCCATGTGCCAAAAGTTCCATCTAGAAATATGTGGAGTTTTAATATAGACAGAATTCGTGGAAAGAGCTGAGCCCAGAAGGTTATTTACCCTCTGGAAAACTTTGCTGATGCTGAAGCAGTTGCATCAGTGATGGATTTGGCCCCCTCTCCCTCAGTACTCAAACAGGAGCATGTGGGTGGATAATGACCATTGGAAGAGACACGCAGGTTCTTGATTCTGCAATTCAAAGACTTTTCATACAGAGTATGTGATACACATTCCTTGTGCATAGCACAGAATGAAATTCTGCTTAAGTAAAAGGTTACTCAGTCTGTCATTATATTCAAAATAACCCAGGCTTTGAGCCTGATTCATGAAGCAAATGACAAATTGTTTTTCAATGGCAGTGCTGAAAATATCCTAGTATTATGCTGTAATAGACCCACCAAATTGCAAAAGGATGCAGCCATTTTAGGTAAAAATAGCATAATTTCTGATCATGAAATGAGAGACATAAAGATTAATTATCTGTTCTGAGCCATTCATAAATGATTAGTGCAGCAATTATGGGCTTCCATAATAGAGCCCTCCTAGAGCAGTGCCATATTTCCTGCATTGCCAAGGAGACTGCTCAGATTTATTGTTATTGATAAAAGTAAATTCAAAGTCCCAGCTAAAAATCTAATAAAAGGAAAATCACAGAGGGGGAATCAGAGGTACAAAGATTTCCAAGGGTTAATAGAGGAGCAGTGTGAGCAGGTAGTGTCCCCTCCCTGTCCCTTCCCATAGCAGCCTTGAGCCTTAAATCCCCCAAGTCCTGCAGCCTGGTGGGTATGATGGGTGTAATGCCACCTTACACCTTATTCCCACAGTAAAGATTGGATTTTGGAGTGCTTGGGATTTCTGTATGTTGTCATCATAGATTTTAATTGCAAGTTTTTAGCCTGCTGTAATAATAGTGATCAGAAAACACACATCTATCTGCTTTGGTTTCGAATAGTGTTCTGGAAAACCATATTTTACTCTTGGACATAAATTTTTGGGCTGGTTTCCAGACAGCTGTATCATATATGTAGAAGCTCTTCACCCACAGCTAGCCCAGTTTGAGCCTTCCATACTTTTATATTCCTAGATAATAGTTCTGTTGATGTGGAAATGACTTTTTCTGCTTTGTTGGATGTTTTCTGTGTACGCATGAGAGTTCTTCTCAAACACTGCATTTGCTCACTGACCAAAAAATAGCATTCAGAATACCAAATTATACAGTGGGATTGTTTTTGGCATATACCAGTTTGCATTTCAAGCAGTTTCTCTGAAAGGCTACATGCATTTTCCACACTATCAGGGAATGGGCATGTAAGCTGAAAAGGAGAAGACAAATAGATTCCAGTAAAACACATGGTCTTTAAACTTTACCAATATTGACTAGTTAATACCCACTGTTTACATACTGAAAAGACTCCTGTTTAGTTTATAAACTTCTGAGAGTAAGACCCTTAAAAGCTCTGCATTAATAATAGAGAAAATAAGGATTAAGAACAGCACAGCTTTTGCTTAAATAGCTTGTTTGCCTGATATCTAAATCCCTGCATTGCTGACATATTTAGTTGCCTACATAGAAGTTAGACTGGAGTGTCTGTGGCTGAGCTGTACATGAGCATTGGAGATGAGATTAAATCAGATACTGAGCCAGACATGCTGATAAGGGGCCACTCTGCTCACAAAGGAAACTGCTGAGCTGCAATGAGTTGGTAAAACTACAAATTCATTTAATGTGAGTGATCAAAAAATACATTAGCGAACATGTGTTCAGCTAATAGATTCCATGTTGACATCCTTCTTTAGAGAGGAGGAGTTTTTTTTCCTTTTTTTTTGTTTTGTTGTGGGGGTTTGCTCTGTTTGCTGTAAGTACAATACTTGGATCATGCATGGATTCTCCAGTTGATGTTGGGTTTTGTTTAAACTGTGGCACGGCGAAGAGCCTTCATAGCTTCAAGGTGCTCACATGGAACTAATTGAAGAAATGCTTCTGATTTCAGTCAGTGTTGTGCTTCTTTTCTCATGATGTGGATACTTAATACTGTAATCAACTGAAGACCACAGACTCTAAGTAGAGGATAAAACAGGGAGTGTAAGAGCAGCACTGCTCCTTCCCTGGCTCAGAGCAGTGGTGCTGCTCTCCTAAGGGCGGCTGAGTCATTGTCACCATGAACAGATCATTCTTGCTGTAAGGACTGAGGGATGATTCACTGAAGGTCTCAGATTTCAGGTATTAGAGTGAAGCCCCCTGAGTGAGCTGTAAGGTAAGTGTTGGAGTTTCCAGAACTGGGGATGATCAGAGATGCTGTTTTTTTTGGCAAGTCATTCCAAAAGAACGGGGCACTTTGCAGGTGCTTTAATGGATCTGATTTTATTAAACCAATCACTTCCTCAGCCCTACTGCAAAGAGTCTGCATACTAAATACCATAACTGATCCACTTTATTTTCCTTTCCCTAGGCAAAAGTGATCCTTTCTGTGTCTTGGAGCTGGGAAATGACATGCTTCAAACACACACCGTTTACAAGAACCTCAACCCAGAGTGGAACAAAGTTTTCACATTGTAAGTGGATTGCTTTGGAAACCATGCAGCAACTCCACTTAGCAGCTTAACTAGGAAAGCTATTGACTTTGGGAAAATGCAAAGGTCAAGTTTAAGATATGTCATTTTTTTCATAGTCAGAGAGAATGTTGGAGAAATCTCAAATATAACTTAATTAAAGCCTTTTGCCTTTTACTAGTTCTTCGCGTGAAGTTTATTAATAGAAGTCATTAAAAGAAAAATTACTGTGATATTTATAGGAAGAATCATGACTAGACATAATGGAGTCATAGTTTGATCCAAGAGATAATGTAACAGAAAGTTGAGACCAGATACTCACGCCTACATTTTCCATAACTTAAAATAAAATATGTTTTATTGAACCTTGGTAGAATCCCTGTTTAGTTTGAAGTAAGCAGAGAATTAGAGCTCATGTTGGTGTTGGTCTATTTTCTGAATTTAAACTAGTCAAAGGCTCCAAATTGGATGCTTAGATTTTTATGGAAATCAAGGTATTCTTTTATTTGTCAATTTATTAATAATAAAAGTTATAATTTAGGTATTGCTTTTAGACAGCCCGATTTTTTAATCTTGCTGTGTGCTGACAAAGGTTTTTGTGAATAAGTGAGTGAGATAAAGATTTTTGTGAATAAGTGGGTGAGTGCTGCTGTCTCCCAAGACTGCAGCAGTCTCTGCAAAGACTGGCAATGAAGCATTTGTGACATTTGCATCTGTTCGCTGGAAGAACAGTTTGAAAATGATGAACTTCTTGCTAAAGCAACATTCATAAATACTAGGCTGAATGAGAATACAAGAAAAACTATCTGATTTCTTTAATAGAAATACTTTGCTGTATTTCTGTTTAATTCAGGGGTGCAGCTGAATGCTTGTCTCTTGGAGTCCTTTCTCATACTTTGTTCTTTCTCAAGAAGCTTCCACTCATCACTGTTTTTTCTGAGGACTGTGCCAGCAGATGATGTCTTGTCGGATGTTCAGCCAGCAAAATAAATCCAATAACAGTCCAATTTATTTTATTTAAAAAGAAAGTTTGTGTCTGTACTTCCTGTGGGTCTCAGAAATGTCAGCTATGGACTTTCTCTAAACTTTCTTACTAATGTTGCCTGGCTGATCCAACACACCAATCTGCAGAGCCAGTCAGGCACTCACATCTCTCCTTAGATTTTTGTCCATTTAAAAATAAAATGAATTAAGCCCCTTAAAAGCTATTGATGATTCAGATTTATTTTGGAGCAAGTGTAGATTGGTTTTGGGTGGATGAGTCCATTTTAGCTGGACCTCTGCAGTACCACTACAAAGCCATCCCCATTATATCCAGGTTTTTCTGCAATACACTTACCTCCGTGTGTGTCACTGTGCAGTTTTAATGCAATGAAACTTGGGTTTGAATCCAGCCCTTGACCTCTCCCAGCAGAAGCATTCTTTGCTGGAGAGCTGAGTTTTGCATTGATAGCATCACCAATACAAAAAATACCAAAACAGTCACTGTCTGGACCTAGTTATGCAACTGAACCATGAGGGGAAAGCTTGGGGAGATGCCCATCACTTGATTCATTTTGGGGGGGGGGGGGAATTTAATTAAATGCTAGTTATATACCCCCAGGGTAATACAAACTTAATTAGTAAAAAAGTAGTCTCAGATCTTTGTGGAGGAGACTGTGTGCATGTGTATTGAATATTATTTTTTATGTGTCTGCACTTTTTTTTGTTCCAGCCCTATTAAAGATAATCATGATGTTCTGGAGGTTGACAGTGTTTGATGAAGATGGAGACAAACCGATTTCCTTGGAAAAGTTGCCATCCCTTTGCTGTCTGTAAGTTACCTTTACCACATGTATCATGGTTGGCTGGGAACAAGTTGCTTCTTTTTGCCTCCTTAGCACAAAACCCCGCAGATTTAAACAGGTTTTGCAATCTATACATGCCTTAGTTGGCAGTGTTTATAGTCTCTCCTTAGTGTAACAAGCATTGTCCACCCATCTTAGTGCAAATTTGTTTGATTGGAAAGCAAATTGCAGAAATGTCTTCACTTCATCAGTGCCACGTAGGTCTGAGAACATAATTGAGTTGTTCTGTGTGTTTTCCACATCATCTTCTGAAGGTAACATTTTAAACATGTCCTTGTTCTGTCTTGCTTCTTTTTTCCTCCAAGAAAGTAATTGCACATCACAGTAGGATTGACTAGAGATAGCTGTTGTTATTGGCACAAGTGAATGAAATTACCTAAAAGGGGTGTTTTCCACTCCATAGTGCTTTTAAAGACTGGTGGCTTTTGTTCTGTAAACAAATACGTGAGGAGTGAGCGCTACCATGGGAGTGCAAAATCAAAACTGGAAACAAAGCGAGCTCAGGGGAAAGTGGTTGCTCTGGAGATTAAGGAGAGTTGAAGCTTTTTCAGAAACAGCCAAAAAAAGGCCAAGCTAAAGAGAGTGGAACATGAAAGGATCATTAAAAGACTTTAATAGAGGAATGGGGGGAAAGCAGCTTTGTGTTTGGTAAGACTGATTTAATTTTGAAACAAGACTGGTGGTATTAGTGAGCAAACCAGATCAAGAGGATGTAAACAGCTCCATGTGTATGTGCAGTGTCACAGAAGGTTCTGGTAGTTTTTACTGTAATGTGTAGGAAGAACTTTCTAGGCTGTGACTTATTAAATCAATTAGTAGATGAGGCTTGAAACATCATGAGACTCTTGTGTCATGTTAGCCAAGTTGTGTAAGCAGGTTTAGCTGTAAGCTTGGGGTTTGCTGTGAGTTGGGAGGCAGTGATGCTCTGCAGGAGTTCCCTGTGCCAAGGGAATGCTGTGACAGATATTTGTGCAGTTGAGCCCTGCGCAGGAATGTGAGGTGATGATTTTTTGTGCAAACATGCTGGTGTGATTCCCAGGGTTGTCCTGTGCAGGTGGTGGACTCCAGGATCCTTGTGAGTCCCTTTCCAGTCAGGTTATTCTATGATGACATTGATGCTTTCCATATATAACCACAGCAGCACAGGCTGTGGTGAGATGCTTTCAGTAGTGCTCGGTGCGATGCTGTGGGTAATAGCACTCTCAAACAGGCAGATGGTGGATCCTGATTGAAACTGCAGGGTACAAAATTGCAGTCTTGTTTTGAAGCATCCCAGTGAAAGCAGATTCACCTCTGCAGAAAGGCTGCCACACATCTTCCAGGGTTAAGGCAAGAGTTTGTCTTTGAGTTTTGGATGGCTGTGATGGGTTTGTGGGGCTCTGTCCCAGCAGAGACTGGAGAAATTGGAGATTTCTGGAGGGAAAGCAAAGATCCCATCTGATCAAGGCAGGCCATATAAGCCTCACAGCATCAGCACAGTTTAGGTAAGGGACCAGTTGAGATCAGAGAGGAGGGACTGAAACATTTGGTATTTCCAAATAAATAATGAACTGCCCAGAAAACTCTTGAACTGACTTAGGGGATATGATCCCAAACTAAAGAATGGTTTACAGTGGTAAGGAAATACGTCTGTGTGCTCCAGTTTGATTGTAATTTATCTAAATAAGTGTATTTCTTGTATATGTGAATTAAAACCAGTGTGGCCTCTGAATCTCTTTACAAAAATGTATCTGCTTTCATCCACCCTGTGCTGTTCATGCTGGTGTCTGAAACAGGGGAACCCCAACAATTTGGGGATATAAAGAGCCTAAGGTACAGGATCTGAGGAGTAAATACTGAGCTCTCAGTGGCCCACATGCTATTTTGAGCTTTACAATGCTCTTCCCTCAGACTATGTGATCTTTCTGGGTATATTTTAGATTGTTCATCTATTTTTGTAGCTCGAGTTGTCAATATCTTCTAATTCAGAATAATATTAGAGTCAGTTGGGCATGGAGGATTATTTGATGTTTACAGGGAGGAAAAAACCTCTTAACATCTTTTATTCCATTTTTGATCACTTTGTTAATTTCTCCCCAAGTCCTCATATCTCTGATGTTACTGGAAGAGAGTGGCTGGAGCAGCTGCTCTCCTGCAGACCCAGTGCCTGCCAAATGGCCTGCATGATCGGCAGCAGGCTGTGTGGGCTCACAGTGAGAAGATGTTAGATTTGGATTTTCTGTTGATTTTATAGGCATTTGTCAAGTATCCCTTAGGAAGCATGTAACAAGGCAGAGGAGGGGAGTGCATGTGTGTGGTAATGGCCAAACTATTCAGTGTAGGTTTTTCTGCGTCCAAGGTTTGGGACAAAAAAAAATAAAATAAAAATTGTTTATGCTTTCCCTTGCCAACTGATCTTCTTCCTTCCCATCCAAACTTCTCTGCCTCCTATTTCAGTCAAATCTAGTGTAAATATACTCATCTCTGCTTCTGATTAAAAACATTTTGCACCTATTAACTTGGTCTGCTCAGACAGAGAACTGTAATTTTCTAAGCTCTTTTTCTTCAAATAGGAATTTCAATGTATGTTGTCATTTTGACTGTAACTTTGAATGTATCCTTTGAACCATTTAGATAAATATACTAAAAGAGAACAAAAGTTAAAGACTCAAGGAAGCCTCACAACCATGTAGATTTAATTTAATCTATGTAATCAGGCCTAATATTTGCCTGGCATTGAATTGTCTTTTGAAAATAGATGTGCTTTTGCCATTCTTTTTTTCTGTTAAAAATGCACAAGTTTGACTTGTGAGCTGTCAGCACATGAAGTAAGTTTACTTCAGGAATTGTTCATGGATGACTGGATTCTTTTCTTAATGAAAAATTGCCTTGAATAAAGTATGTATTGGAGGGATATAAAATGTTTAATTAACATGACACCGAATTTTGGGTTAAATGTGTTCAGTAGTCCCACACTGGCATTTTGCAAACATGACTACACCCTCATCATCACATTAGCACAGGAATAACCTTACAGCACAAAAATTCAGGGGTGGTGAAATTATGTATTCTTTCCATTCATCCTTGACTGTGATCTAGGGTTATTACAGGAACCAAATAAGGAAAATAAAAAGCTGGGCAGCATGAGAAGAGTTTTAAGGTGTCAAATGATGAATAAAGCTGCAAACTTCATGTTCTGGTAGAGGTGATAAAGCAGAATTGAATAAATGCACATTTTGCTAGCAAGAAACCGAATTTGGGGACAGAGGGAGAGAAGTTTGTGGTTTAGCTTTAACTTTTCCATGTTGATCAACCTGTTGTACTTTTATTCTCCTGTTCTTATTGTCAAATTACTCCTCTAAAGCTTGTGTGAGACCTCATCTCAAGCACTGCTCTGGTCAGCCACATTCACAATTTACACTAGAAAAGAAGCAAATTAGTGCTACCACAGCATCCAGCAAAATGGATCCTTCCCTTGCCAGAGGTGACCCATAGAGTATGGCCTGGCAAAGCCTTGGGTGGGAGGCAGATTTTGGGGTGTGGGGAGTGAAAGGGAAGCCCATGAGCACTGAGCAGAGCGAGCTTTTGTGGCAGAAACTGGAGAAGAACCTGGGCAACGGAGAAGTAGGGCAAAAACTTTATTACTTCAAGAAAGAAGTTTGATAGGTTTTAGAAGTTTTGTAGGTTCTGGGGGACTTGAACTAATTATCAAAGAAGTCCTTTCTGTCTCTGTGTTCCTTTGTGTCCTAGATCTTAGTAAAGGCAACCGTGTGTCTTTGTGAGGGTCTGTCTTTTTTCTTCTGCTTCAAGAGACTCCTATCTCCTAGAAGGCTGCAAGTTATTAGAGACATGGGAGCATATAGTGTGCTTCAATGAATTTGAAAGCAGAGTATATCAAATATCCTCATGTAGAAAGGCCTTTGAGTGAGGAGTTGTAGCGCAGAATGGAATGGTTTTTTATCTGCTGGATTATCAGGTCAGAGTAGTCCTCAGCTGCACCCTTTTTTTCCAGCCAACAGGAAGAGGTCCATGAAATATTCTCAAGTGCCAGGCAAGGTCAGTAGCCAGTGATACACTGAAAACAAGGAGTGTGCCTTTGGCAAGCTTGATTGTCTAAAGCATGGCCTGGATTCAGAGAGCAGACACCTGACCGTTGCACTTACTTAGCACTTGACCATAAGTGTACAGTCCTTTCCAGGAGAAAGTTTTAGAGTTTGAGAAAAATGAAATTGCTGTGTTTACGCAATGGAGGCAGCTGTGAAGTGTGCTGTCTGTTCTGACTTTTATCCTGATAATGAACCAGGATTTTTGGAATGGGCAAAAATCCCCAGCCTCTCTCCCAGGGAAAACAACGTCTTGTTTCTGGCATTAGTTTCTCCCCCAGCCACTGGCTGCTCACTGAAAAAGTACCAACAGGGATGTTGTCTCAAGTATCACCTAGGATCCTTGTGCTCCCAGGGTTCTCAGCTCCTCCTCAGACTGGCTCAAAGCCCTCATATGAAAGCCCTGCCTGCTTTCTTTCAGTCCATCAGCTCCGTATCTCTTTGGTCTTTGGATAGCAGTCCTCTGCCAAAAACCCAAATCTCCATTCCACTTTGGTTCCCACAGGAGGTTGTTCAAAGTGAGGTGTTTGGGGTAAAGAGTTTTGGGATGAAGGAACAAGCATTTTGTACAAAATTGGTGCGGTGCATATGGCAAGACTGGGGAGGAACAAAACCTTCTTTATTCACGTGCAGGTGGATCAAATATGTGGCTTGCTTTTATCTTTTCCTGGGGAAATACGTTCTTTGATAAGGGGAGGTGTGTGTCTATTACAAGACAGCTTTATGTTATGCAGGGCAAATGGGATGACATTGTGCATCAGCAATGAGCTCAAGCAGGAATATCAGGGGTCCCAAATGCTTGAGATGAATTACCCTTGGAGAGTAGCCATTACCCTCTCCACACGTCACAGGTGTTGATGTACAGAGGTTTAACCCAGCGTTCTTCTGTCAGGTCATCAATATATGACATTGAATCTGCATCAAAGCTGGATACAGAGTGAAGTTTTCTTAAAATCAATGTAAAAAAAAAGCCTCTAAACCATATTTCTTTAAGACAAGAGCAATGAAAAAACGCACTTTGCTGCGTAAGGGTCCTGTCTTCTCCGTGTTTTGTGTCATATCAATCTTGGCTTTTGCTATTTCATTAAAATTCCCAAGCGGTCAGAAGGTTGTTGCTTAATAGATTTAGCATTGGCTGGCTACATCAATACTGTGTTTAGTCACATTTGTTTTACTGGGGACATCTGTGCAAAGAGTTTAGCAAATATATTCATTCATTTGAGAGGAACCTGGTGCACTTTGGACCTTGACTGGATGGTGGTCTTGTGTACCTCAACATTTCCTTCAGTTAGAGGCAACTTCAGGGAGTGTTTTGCCTCAAGTGCTTCTGTAGGTTGAAATATTTATTGCAAACAAGAATTTCAGCTTTTCTTCCAACTGATAATTTCCTTTTCATGGCCCTGTATGGAGAAGGGATGTGATATAGAATATACAGTTCTTTCTGTGAAAATATGGATGTGGTTTTGTCTTTCTGTGTTGATTCAGAAGAGGGAAATGCCCCAAATATCAGAAATTCTCATGGGATGAAAATCCAGACGATGTTTCTGATGGTGACCTCTCAAAATGCAGCATGTGGGTGTGGTAGGTTCTGCTGTCCTGCTGTTACTCCCAGGGTTATGGGCAGGCTTGCTTGGTGCTGGAGCCCCAGTAAGCTATTTAAGAAGCTTTCAGAGAATGCAGGCATTAGTATTCAGTGAGGATATAAAGCATCATCAATAAAGGAATAATATTGATTATGTCTGTTTAAGGTGCTTACCTGCAGATATTTTCACATTTAATTTGAACATTCCCTTCCCTTCCTTTTCCCATAAGTACATGTTAAGCAGTTTTAGACACAGTTATCAGAACTACTCATTGAGACAAATCTGTGTGACATCATCAGGTTTGTAGCAAAAGGTGTTTGGGTGACAGAAGAAACCTGATTGTTCTGACACTGAGGTTCATCCTACAGCCCCAGCCCTGGCTGCTCTTCACAGCTGGAGAGAGCATTTGAGCACTTTGGGAATAGCAGAGACTGGGGGAAAGTACCCCAGAAAGAAATGCAAAATGAAATTATTGTGACTGTCTGTCTCTCAGGTTGGGGGAGAAGCTGAACAGAATATGAACTCTGCCCCAAGAACAGGATGCAAGGAAAATGAGGAATATTTAAGGCTCTTTTGCATGTTTTCTTGTGGGCCCAATTGAGACATGCCACCAGTGTAATCTCCGTGCAGTCATGGGTCTTAGAATTACCCTGTACCTTTTGTTGAACCACACTGCCCTAGCACAGTGCCAAAACTGTAAGGGAGTCTTTTGTTGACTTTTTTTCAGTTTTTTTTTTTTCCCTTTTTATCCAAATGAAAATGCAGTGGAGACAGGCCATTTCACAGCCTGCCATTCTTCTCTCGTCCAGACAGTTTGAACACTTAGAATTAAATATGCCAAATAAATCTGACTCTAAAACTTTATTTGCACTGCATTACTTCCTGCCCTGTTCAGTTTAAGAATAGCAGCAACAATAATAGTGATACCATTCAAGAAGTTTCCCAAGCAACCCCTATTTACAAATACAGAGGTGGAAATTACTTGTTGCTGATTTAAAACTTGCTGTTTGAAAACACCTGCTGACACACCCAAAATGTTTGATTCAGCTCCAGCTCTTAAAATGAAGAGTCTTTTTCCCAAAGCATTTTTTTGAGTGCAGAACACCACTATCAGGCTCAAACACTCAGAAACATTTCTTTTCCTTTTTTCTATCAATTTAGCTCTGTGTCACATTTCTTTTCCTTGTGGGTTATGCTCTTGAAAGATATAAGAAAGAAATATATCTCAAAGAATATAAAGAGGCTTTCCCACTAGTTGTTGCTTCTGGTGTAACTGGCTGAAATGTGATGAGAAATAGATGTATCTGAAATACAAGGAAATTCAGCTCCAAAATGAATAACCATGGGAGTACAGAATTAGGATATTGTGATATATACTGGACATCTGCATTTCTGCAGACATACTGGGAATAAAGTACATTCTACCCTTTCACAGCAGAATCCATGAATCAAAGCTCAGGCTAAACCTGTTGCTGCTTGCACCAAGGACCTCGAAACCCATCAGTAAAACCATTTATCCTTTAATTTGTAAAACGTAACAAAATTGCTATTTTCCAAACAAAATTTAGTTTTCATTCAGTAAATTAAATTTGGTTTTGCCATTTTTGAAGGGGGGAAAAGCACGCTGGTGAGAGAGCAGAAACCTTTATGATGGGTTGACAGCGCTGCATGTGGCAGTAGGCCCGAGGACCTTCTGATGCCAGTCCATTTGGCCCTAGAAAAGGGTTTAATCACTTTGGCAGCTCTTCTGCTTTGAGGCTACAGGATTGCAAAATGTTTTTTACCTGCCCCTTTCCTGCAGCATCCTTTGCTGCCAGCTCCAGCACTGTGTGTGCTCTCATGTGGTGAAAGCACGGGTGCTTTGTGATCAGTTTAGTGTTATTGTTTTTATTTATTAGTATTAAATGAATTCCACATAGGTCCCTGTAACTGTAGAGCTTTGGATGAGAAAATAGGAAATTGCTGGAGTTCCTGGCTGTACACCACTGAGGATGCAAAGTTGGTCCTTGTGAGATCCCTCTTCCCTTTCAACCCTTGGGCATAAATCCCATCTACCATTTGACAAGCTGTTTTGGTATAGAAAGGGTGGAGCAGCACTGGGAAAGAAAGTGACCTTTCCCTTGTCTTGTGAAATCACTTTGTTCCTATTACACCTTTTTTTTTTAACTTACTCATTTCTACCATGGTTTATAGGAGTGCCTCTTCTAAATGCCAGAGCAGCAATAGCCATTTTAAATATGGTTGCAATTTCATGCCCCCAAATTTCCTCCGTTATCTTTAATCTTTGATCATTACAGTCCCTCAATATAGCTTTTTGGTAAGCTGCAGTTTTTTATGTTACTGCTGTTTAGAATTAACTGGTCTGCTTCCTAAAAAGCCAAATGTTTAATCAATACATATCCCACTGTGTGTAATAAATACATTTCTGCCATCATTTTTGAAGAGAGAATGCTTTTGCTTTGAGCCAAGTAGTTTACAAAATGGCAAGGAAGGTATTTTGGTTTTGGGCTGGTTGTTTTTTTTTGTTTAATAGATACTTAATGAGATAGGGCCAACGGGTTGATCAGAGCAGAGAAGTGGTATTGAAATTCAGTGGTGGGGTGGGGGGAGAAGTCTTTTACATGAATTAGTTAATTTTGAACATTTGTTACATTAGCATTTGCTCCACTTCAGCCTGTTCATTTCTTTGGATTGCATTTGTTTGCTGGGTAATAATTTGATAACGTTGCAATAAACGAAGCATTAAGAAGTGGTTTCGTGTACTGGAGTGTGCAATAGGTAGGTAAAGTTGTTGTTTGTGGCTCTTTTCCTAAACTTTGGAAGAAAATTCCCATTTTCAACTTGTAATAACAGAGGCTGATTACTTCCCATCAACTCACTGGCTTCCAGGGCAGAATTTTCAGACTGGTTATTGCGTGCAATGCTCTACTATAAAGTACAAGGTCTGAAAATTAAAGTTGGACTGTAAGAGATTTAATCTGCAATTTTATAGGTCTCTAATCCAACAGTTGTTTTGTATTTCAGGCTCCGAGTATATTATCAGGGTTTGCGAGAAGTTTTTATTTTTTATTCTTTTGTGCTTGAGTTATAAATATTTATTTGTTTGTTTGCACTGTCTTTAAATTATATTGAGGATTACATCCAGGAAAATATTGACGCTTTTTCTCCCCTCCCTACCCCAAACTATAGATTAGAAATGGTAAACAAAGTTGTTACACACTGAAGAATAAAGACTTGGAACGTGCTTCAAAAGGAGTAATTTACTTGGAGCTGGATGTCCTGTTTAATCCTGTAAGTCGAAGTATTTTCTTTTTGCTTATCACTGGTATAAGAAAAGTGCAAATCTGCAAGGACAAGGGCGGGGGTGATGCTTTTAAAACCAGGAGCCAAGACAGAAAAGTCCTGTCCCCATTGCATCTGGTGGTGGAGGGATGTTTGATGCTGTGAGTGAAGAAGATTTGAGCTGTCAGAGCTGTGGCCCCTCCAGGTGGATGGGACAGAGAAGGGGCATTTCTGGAGGGACAAATAACCACAAGCACCTTAGGAAGGAGGTGCTGATTGCTGCAGCCACGGCTTCTATTGCACCAGCCAAAAAAGGGCTTCAGGTTCATTTTATTATACATTACTTTTAATACCTAGTTCTCCCCTAAAAAGCTGACCCAGGATGTTCTCTTCCCAGGGTGTTGACAGGAAAATTAATGAGGCATGGACAC
Source organism: Calcarius lapponicus (assembly GCA_039654755.1). NCBI lineage: Eukaryota > Metazoa > Chordata > Aves > Passeriformes > Fringillidae > Calcarius > Calcarius lapponicus. The sequence goes on along the minus strand of CM077473.1, from coordinate 5,634,894 downwards.
AGTGCTTAGTTTTTAGGTGGCTGAGTCAGTCTCAATCCTTTGCCTATGCCCTCCAGTCTTCTACTGAGTTTAACTCCTATTTATTAAGGGCATCGTGGGCTGTGCCACAGCTCTGCTCCTGCTCAAGTGAGTCCAGCCTCACCCAATTTACCTTGTCTACATTTTCCTCAGTGTGGTTTCCAAGGGAGCCTAAAGCTCATCTCATTCACCCAACCCTGCCATGGACAGGGGCACCTTCCCCTACACCAAGCTGGTGTGGATCCTGTCCACCTGAATGTTTCCAGGGTTGAGCCATCCACCCTCTCTGGCCAATCTGTGTCAGTGCCTCACCATCCTCATTGCAGCAAATATGTACTAAAAGCAACTCCTATGTCACACAGAGTCTGGAAAGATTGGGAGATGCTGAAATTCCTGATCTTCCTGAGCAGTGCTGGTGCTATGAAAATGAAATAACTCCTTTAAAACCACATGCCCTTATTTTTATTTTTTTTTTCTAGATAAAAGCAAGTATTAGAACATTCAAGCCCCGAGAAAAGCGCTTTACTGAAGAGAACCGCAAATTTTCTAAAAAGGTGAAAATTGGGTCTGGGCTAAGCTTTTGCATTTGTAAGATTTGAATTGTTGTAGCACAATTGCAAGAACAAAACCTATTTATGCATAAAATGCTGAACACATGTAAATTCAGTGTATTTCTGTATATATTAAAAGGTTTGTTTGTGTTAACATGAAATTGCTTTCTGATCTGGCTTGCATCAGTAGTTCTGCTTTGTGCTTCAGAGTAGGGAAAATGATAGCTGTGGATTTTGCACACTTCGCAGCACTTAAAGCTCAACGAGAGCCTTATTCCCTTCTTTGTGAAGAAAGGCTAAATTCCTTATGTAGAAAATCCATAGGATTTAAGAACAATGGCCATTATTCCTTTTTCAAATTGAGAGGCCTTATACTAAGTCTAAAAATCCCTATTTATTTCTATGGACTAGTCCAAAACATGTAGAATAGAGCAGCAGACTACATTTTCTCTGTCCCTTTCCCTGAGACATTGATGTATTTTAAGAATTGAATGACGATAAAGGTAGGTTTGTATAACTGTTTTATTTAGTTTTGGCATCAGTTTGTGCCTTTTTTTTTTTTTTTGTAAGAGATGAGGAAAATCTGGAAGGTTTGGGTGTAATCAGAAAGCAGACAGGAGCTGGCGAATGTGTCTGAAATAGAGGCTTTATTTGTAATATGTGCCCTGGCATGCATTTGTAGCCTAAATTATCCCTTTTTCTGAAGCAATAGTAGGATATTAGTGTGTTTGATTAAACTCCTCTTCTCCTCCCCTCCTCCCACTCAATATTTATCAGATCTTATCAAGAAATGTTGATCGCGTGAAAAAAATCACCATGGCAATATGGAATACAATACAATTCCTTTGGAGCTGCTTTCTCTGGGAGTCCACAGTGAAGAGCCTGATAGCATTTGTGGTAAGTGAATTTCTTCTTTTATTGCATGGGGCTGAGTGATCCAGGATCTGGAGTGTTCCTGTGCCTTCCTCCCCATCAGTGTTCCGGCTCCTTCCTCCCTACTAGCAACAAGCCCTTTCTTGTTGGCTGTTGTTGCTGTTTTGTGGCTGCAGGGCAGCTTGGGCCACACTGGGCCTGGTGGGGATGGGAATGAGACCTTCAGGAGCAGCTTTTCCTGTCTGGGAGCAGAGGTATTCACCTCCTGCTCCGAGCTCTGGGAATGCCCATGTCTGTGGTGGGTGATGCCGCCGTGCGCAGGCTGTAACTGTGTGGCAACTCTGGAATTTTGAATTATTTTAATTTGAAACATGGCAGCTGTGGGATAGGAAAGGCAGGAGGTGGTGGCCGAGAGGGTGATGCTTTTGATCTCAGTGGTGCAGTGAGCTGATGGGTTTTGTGCCTTCCATCTTCCATTGCAGTGAGACATCACTTCCCTGCAGGTTATCAATTCCTGCTCTGCTTGTGTTGGCATTGACTGTTGCAGATTTATTCTCCTGACTGTAATAATACATTGTTTGAAAGAAAAAAAAGGATGAAGGCTGGTCAGTGAGTTCTACTGCACTCTACAAACCAAAAGCCAACTTCTCCACCTGCCTATCCCGCTTTTCATCTCTTCTTTTTCCTCTTGGTAGTAAACAGCCCATTTGCAGTTTTCTCATAATCTACTCAAGCACAAAAAGATTTTGCCTGCTCTTTATTCTGCGGTGTGACATTTTCTTCATGCTTGAAATGTTTGGCATGCCATTAAAGGTTGCAAAAATCGTTTTGTGGCGGTCCAGCATGCAGAAAGAAAGTTTTTGAGTTTATTGTTTATTAAGCAATACAACATCCACATCGCTAAGATTTTCTTCTGCTTTTACTGTCTGTGAATTGTAACATACTTAAAGAGTTTTTTAAGGAACTTCAGTGTATTTGCCACAGATGGGTAAAGTAGACCAGTCCTGATTGAAAAAACCTTCAGAACAAGGACAGAGGAGCTGTCTTCGCTCTGTAGGTCAGAGGGATGTCTCACGCAGATGAGTGGGTGGGATGAAGAGGGTCTTTTCTCTAATTTTTTGTCTTCCTGTTTCTTGAAGTTCATTCAGAAGATATTATATATAGTTAATTGCTGGAGAGCAGAGTGGTTGGTACGTCACTGAAGTAAGAGTGGCAAAGGAGTTCTGTGATTGTGTCCAAGGGGATCAGATGGCTGTTCATGCTGGGGCTGGAAAGAGGGTAAAATCCCAGTGTCCATGTCCTGCCATCACTGTACAGCAGGAAGCTAAGCACATATTTAAAAGGATTCCTCTTTTTCACCAAAGTGCTTGTGAAATTACAGCTGTCAAGTTCAGTTTTCCAAACCTAGGAAAAGTTTGGAAGGGATGGAGAGGCAGAAAATACGAAGGTGGGAAAATGGGTCTACAGAAAAAGGAATTTATTCCCAGTGAAAAGGAGTATGAGCAGGTTACAAGTTACAGGTTGATAGCATCTTTACTGGATGCCATAATACTCTTGGTTTCCTGAAAGGAAGTGGGTAATGGGAAAGGAATAAAAATACTCAACTCTAAGAATAATTACCACAGGCTTCTTCTACAACCCAAAATTTAAGTCTATCTGATTTTTCTCACATGGAGATAATTCAGCTCTGGCACTAAAAATGAAATGCTAATTATATATCTCTCTCTCTCTCACTATTTCCAGCGTGAGTGTTCATAGTATTGAAAATACGCACACAGCACAGTAGGTGCAGCATCCCTCCCTGCCCAGTCTGTGTGGAAAATCCACTCCTCGTGTGCTGGTGGTTAAAAGATGAGGTGAGGAGGATGCACAAAGCTTCTCTACCCATTTTTCAGCTGAGTTTATGGAACCCTTTATTGGTAGCTTCGATGCCAGTTAGGCCCTCAAACTAGAAAATGTGTTTTTTAAAAATTATTTTGCCTTACAGATGATGTCCCTCAGGCCCCTGGCAATTACCATTTTGATCTGGTATTTCCCTTGGTTTCCCTCTACAGGTAACCCATGCCCCTTCTTCCAAGGGGAAATGAAGTGAGGGAGGAGGAGGAGGAAGACAAGCAGGCAGTGTAATCATGAGAGCCTTGTTTTCTCCAGCAATCAGACAAAACCCATTGCCAGACAGATAAAATATTTGTGAGGTTGTCAGAGGACAGCAATAGCCAAGGACATGGAATCTTTCACCTTCCTGTTTCAGTCTTCCCTCCCCATTAGTGCCACAGCTCGTGTGTGTGACAAGGACATCAGCTGCTTTTGGGGGTGTAAGAGAAAAAGAGGCCCAGGTGAAGAGGGAGGAAACAGAGGGCAGCCCAGGCAGGACATGAGTGAATGAGAAAAATGCTCTCACTCTGTTTCCTCATTTATAAGATTCATCATCCCAGGCTAAATTTCTTTATTAGGATGTAATGGTGAGAGGAGACAGTCCAAGAACATGTGAGTAGATGAATTTTTTTGTGCTATAAAAATGTAATCACATTTTTCATCAGCGTTCTGTGCTTTTAATCTGATGATTTTTCATCTGAGTTAATTGTATAGGCACAGAGGACACTGGGCTCTGCTGAAGCACATGTAAAATCAGAATTTTTTTCAAGCTTAGAGGTTTAGGAAAGAGGGTTGAAAGGGAGGTGAGATGAAGAGCAAATTGTCACTTTTGGTGATGTTTGCCCTGTGCATAAGGGGTTTGGTGGAAATGGTGTTACACAACCAGAGAAAACATCCTGAGTCAGAGGAAAGTGTCACACACAGGATTTCTGGGTTCTTCATAGTGTGCCTGTTTTCACTGGTCTGGTGTTAAAAATTGTCACACATGGTTGTATCTGCCTGGGAATATCAGGAATATTCCCCCATGTGAGAAATGTTTCCTGTAGAGTTGACAGTGTTCATGTACTAAGAGATACCTTTAATTACTTTCTGTATTCTCCATCAGTTCAGGGTTTGGGGGAATTGGTAGATTTTTAAGACCAAAAAGACCTTGAAACATCCCTTTCTGTTTAATCCTGGTATGGTTATCTCTGTATTCAACCCAGTATGTTGTGTTTTGATTGAAACATATGTCACAGAAAGGTCTTTATTTTGAAGATACCTGGGCACATGATGCAATACATCCCTGTATGGTCCTTCTCATGTGCCTGGCACACTCCATATCCTACCTTGGACAATTTTCTACCAGTCTGCAGTGTCAATGTTGTAGTTTTAGCCTGGTCCTCTTCACTCCTTCCTCACCACACTTTTCTCCACTGAGACATCACTTCCACACAGCATTACTGGTGTCCAAAAACTGGATTTGTGTCCTGTAGTGTGCCTGGGGGAATGTCTGCTCACAACTCAGCTTTTATGTCTGATTATAACCTGTTTGTTTCTCCCACTCATGCATACAAAAACGTGTCTTCTTACGTTCCTGTTGCACATTTAAACCAAATTTTTGAACCTTCCTTCTGTGTGCAAACACTCCCTGCCTGCTCTGCTCCCCCTTTGCTGGTTGTGGAAGTGAAGTCTGTAATAACCAAATCATTCTTACTGTATTATATGTATTTTTAAAATATTTAAAAGTTAATTTTAGTCACAATGATTTTCATGAGGAATTATGCATCATTGCACATTGTGCTTGTGATTTTATACAACATAATTACACCTTCTATTGACACTTTTCTCTGCATTAATGGTAATTATGCCATTTAATGAAATTACAGTAATTGCATTAAAAAAATATAAGCTGGTACAAATTAAAAGGATATATTGACTGGAATTTTTACTATCATTATATATATATATATATTTAAAATTTGTATGATAGTTGCAAGAGACGTTGACAGGATCAGGCAAACGATGGGAAAGCAGCCACCAGAGCACCTCTGGTGTGGCTGGCAGGGCTGCTCTGGATTCCTTCGGGGTCCCTGCACACTCACCCATGCCAGAATCCTTCATTTGCACTGGCAGCTTTTCCCACTCCATCAAGTTCAGGATTCTTGCTGATCCAGGCTGCTGCCAGGGTGGGGACAGGTGGGAGTGATGTTTCCAGCTCAGCCCTTGCTGGCAGCAGGGGCCAGCCAGACAAGGGATGCAGCAGGCACAGGCAGCGTTTATTTATTTATTTTGCAGTGACATTGCACTGTGTCTACTAATTATTTTATGATGGTTTAGTACTGGGAGGAAGGGAGGAGAGTGTGGTGATGCAGCATGGAAATGTGGGGCTTCTGGTCAAACTCTCTGCAGCTATTTAATGGTGGGAAAAGGACAGGCATGGGGTCATTTTGGAGCACTTTGGGCTTCCCAGAAAGCTGGCTGATGCAAGAGTATGGGAGCACAACCCAAATGTAAACTTTTGTGCTCCTTGCTGCAGAGGTGGGGTTTTGTCACATTTCTCCATTGAGATCTCCAAAGCTCTTTAAACCCAGAGGAGCTTGGGGATGCCTGGTTTTGGGCACTGTGGGAGCTTGGAAGGTTTAGGAGCCCCAGGGCTGGCTGGGTGAGGCTGCAGGGCTGTGCACTGCTCTGCCAGATTGCTTCAGGTCTGACCTGGGGCAGTGACAGAGAGAGAGAGAGAGGACAGAGCCTGCAGCCTGTGAACTTCTGGGCATCTCTGCTGAGTGTGTGATGGAGCACTCTGCCACTTCAGCTCCTGATACAGCAGCTGGATCTGAGCCCAGCTAAACTCATCTCAGAGAGAAGATACCAATCATCTTATTAGACATGAGCAATTTTTGATCCCTGTTGAGCTGGGCTATATTTATAGTGATGAACTGTGGGCAAAAGGCCATTGGCTTGTTGACAGTGTCCTCTAAAATTGCTAATTGCTTATCAGTAAGAGGGAAATGTTCTTTATCCCCTCAGGAAAGATATTTGTTAACTCAAAATCTGAGCCTTCTGGAGTTTACTTGGGGTAAATCTCTCATTCTGTATGTGGACAAGTGTCTCCTGCATGTTATGGTTTGGCTTTCCCAAGCAAAGCACAAAATGTTCCAGCCCTGTTTGTACTGAGCATAATTCAACCCTGGAGATGACAACAATATACGGGTAAAACATCCAATTTAACTCCTGCATTGTTTTGCAACACAGTGATTTATTTTATTGTATTTTTTCCTTGATGGGAGGGGCGTTATAGATCAATAAGAGGAAATTCTTGGGGTGAAAGTTTCACAGGGAACATGAGAAATCTGTGGAGAAAGGGAGACCAGTAGCAGCTATGGAATAAGACAGAGACTTGAGTCACCAAACCTCTCTTGCACCTCTGGCCAACCAAGAAGAGGAGGGAGGTTTAATTAACTATTTACCAGTAGGTGGTAATAACTCCCTCTTTTATAGGGTGGGGAAGGAAGATGTGCTCTCACGTGAGCTCCCCTAAAATATTTCTTATTTTCCCGGTGGATTGTCTGCTAATTTTGAGCAAGCAGTTCCCTGATACAAAACACAAACCACCCTGCCTTGACTACATGTGTAACTGATGAGAAGGGTATAGTTTTTTTTCTCCCCCCCTTTTTTTTTTCATCCTCACAGCTGAAGATGAAATATAAATCATTGTTCCCAAACTATTCGGGAACAGCATTAAAGTAATGGTAGATTAAAATGTGTCCACATTAAAAAGCTAAATAAAATGAATAGATGTAATCCTAAAGAGAGAAGAATGAGTATTCTTCAAACACTGAATAGGGAACTTGGAAGAAGAAAAAACTTTAAAAAAGAAGGAAAAAAGTATTAATGCAAAAGAGATGGTCTTTACATCCGTTTTACTGTAGAGCTTTGCTAAGGGCTGTTCTCAGCCCATTTGCAGCTTGTGTTTTGTTGCAGTTTTAAAGAAGCAGTCGGCAAAGGAAGGCAGGCAGTTTCTATTTAAATAGGGGAGCTGTAAAATATCCCTGCTACAGAAATTCCTTCATGTTCAGGCTAGAGCCGGTGCTGGAGGAGCAGCAAGAGGCAGGTTTCAGGAATTTCACCTAGTAAGTAATTCTTCAGAGCCCCCAACATTTCTTCCCCTTTTCCCCTCTGCAAATCCCGGGCAAAGGCACATCCTTAAAATCACTGTCTCGAACTCCAGTGTGAAAAGGCTGGAGTGGAGAGGTGTGTTTTTATTTCAGGCTGTTATAACCCAGTAGAAGTATTTTCCTAATGAAGGAGGAAACGTTTACATCCTGCTTCCCCCTGGCTGCTCGTGGCAGAGCCTGTGCAAAGGCAGCAGTGATGGAGCGAAGCTGTCGGGAGCACGGTACCTGACACGAGTGGCTGCTCGGATGAGAAACAGGCTTCTGTGGACAATTAAAGGGGATGGTATCACCCTTTCCCCCTGCAATTTTTACATTTCCACTATTGTTCTTCCCTGGTTGAGGGGGAATACAATTTAAGCTCGAGATCCCAGACTTTGCTCTGCTGCAGCAGTTAAAATTCCTGGAATAGCAACAGTGATATTGACGATGCTGAGAGACACACAGCAAAGTAAACACATGTTATTTCCAGCTCTTTCAAAAATGCAAGAACAAACAAGGACAAAGTTAATAGGGAAATAACCACTTTGAGCCTTGACAACACAATAAACAAGATTTAAAAAGCAGAGTTTGAAGCTTTAGAGTCAGGGTGAGATGGAGCTGAGCAGAGACCAGTACAAATATCCCTTTTAACTTCGAAAAAGATGGATGGCCTTATGTTTCCAGCTCAGAAGTTTTGGGGATTTGCTTCTTACCAGTGAAATGTTCCAAAATAAAAATAAAAGAAAAACTATGTTTTGCATCTGAGGAGTCACTTCCTCTGTGTGTGCTTAACAAGGCATTTACCCTATATCAGAATTCCCTTGATTTTGGGGTTGGGGATCTTCCTCTTAAATTATGCTGTGCTGATGTTTTTGAGGCTTTCTGTGTCATGTACTCAAAACTTGAATGCATCACATCGAGATGATTCCCTCAGCCCTGGTAATGAGAGAGACCAAAATCACTGCTTCTCCCTCTTTAATTGCATTTTGTTGGGTTTAATTGATGATAAAGCCTTTTAATACCTTGGCTGTGTGTGTTCAACTCTGTGGTCCAAGTATTTGGGTAAAAGAACAGTCCTGATGTAGGATAAGCCTCTGTGCAGCTGGAATGTGTATGCAGGCATCCAGTCAAGAATTAAGGCAGGGAGAAAGAAATTCAGCTTTGCTATAGTATGTGGATTTATCCCTGAAGGTGTTGGTGCTAAGGTAGCTGAATAGATACGTGTGTCTGTCAGTCTCCCAAGCCAGGCTGGAAATGTAGTTTTCATCTCTTTGGCTATTTAATGACAGCCCACAAAGCCAAGGTCAAATGTGGGAACATTTTATCTAATTAAAAAAAAAAAAGGCAAATAAAAAGGGCTCTTTCTAGCAAAAACCTGAACTAAAGGCACCCACAAATCCTTCTTCCTCCCTTTGTGCTCAAGTTGCAACCTGTTGGAGAACTCTGCTCAGTGCTTGCATTTCCAGCTAATTTGATATCGCCTTTTTTTTTTCCTTTTTTTTTTTTGTGTGTGGTTGAAGCCTTGTCATTTGTTTCGAAGCTGTCATTTTTATTAGTCTCCCTGGCTGATCTTTTTGGGCTCTCGTCAGGTGGTGTGTGTTCTCCATTGTCTGCCTGGTCTTGGCAAGCTGTAGGTCCTTTTATTGCCATATGACGTGGGCGTGCTTGCAGCAGTAGCCTGTAATTATACCCACCACAGGTGACAGTTACAAGAGAGCTTTGGTAATAATTTTAGCTGCCTGATCTGATGTTTATGAAGAGCAAACCCTCTTTGTGGTCTGGCTGGAGTTTGCTATATTGTGTTGTACTCTCACCGTTTGATTTATGAAGCCCTTTTAAATTTTTTTTTTTATTATATTTTTTTTCCCTTCATATATAACTCCCTGTGTCTTTTAAAGTCCTGAGGTTTTGCAAAAGACTGTTGTTGATCTTATGCTGTTTTGTACTTTTCCTATTTATTTTTGCATGCCTTGTATTTATTTTGCTTTGCTCAGCACAGTAACATAATACCCTTGCCTGTTGCTGGGTTTATTTGTATATTTAACACTGCTGAACTCCTGTATCTAACACTCCTGCCTCACTAGCAGATATTCTGTGTTCTCCCAACTGTGAGAGTAATCACACATTAGCATTTAATTATTTTTTTTTTAACTTCGACTATTATTTAATTGTTTTAGAAAAAGTGAAATTCTCTCTCCAGCAAGGCAGCACTGATTCCTTTACTCCCAACAAAATTGCGAAATCTGGATTATGTCAAAGATTAATTTAGCTCATGATTTTTATGGTTATCTTTCAAACCTCTGTTCTGACTTTAGGAATTTGACACAAAAAACGTGGACAAGGCTGATTTGCCCACTACTTGAAAGATGCTTGTCTCTTGTGCTGCATTTATTTTTGCAGTCTTAAATTCTTTAGAGAAATTTCAGGTTAAAACTCATGGGCAGCTTCTGAATTTTTGATTCTTATCACAAGATTCTGACTTGTAATTCTTCTGAATTGAGTGTCAAGAGAAATTTATCTGCAATAATTTGCTACCTTATCTAATCCTAAAGAGATGATTTTCCATGTCAGGATTCAGTCATTTTCATTTTCTCAATTTGCCTGGTGCTTTTTCTGAAAGTTCACTTTATTCATAGACTAGAAATTGCATAAACAAAGATGAAATTAGTATTCTGAGTTGAATGAATGTTGCATCTGCGTGAGACTCATTAAACAGGAGTGTGAGACAGAAGCTAGTTACCCACCACTATTGGAAATACCAGAATTTGAGAAGCTTATTTGTAAAATTCCCAAAGTTGGCATGGATTTAGACTCTGCAAGCTGTATGGGAAAAACATAAGGCTCAGCCCAAACAAACAAACAAAAAAGGCAGGAAACCCATGGCATGTAGGATGAAAAAGGTCTATATAAGGATGTGAAAATTCCATTAAAATTAAAAATTCTTATACTTAGTGTGCTCTTTTTTCCCCCCAGAGCCACAGGTGTATTGATTTTCTTTCAGTCAGCATCTGCTTGGGTTTGTTTCATTATTCACATTACTTTGACCTGACACCTCTTAGAAAGTACTTTAAAGCACTCAGTTTTACAGGAAGATTGTAGACATTGACTATTATTGCCCATGTCATTGTTGGAACACCCCTTTCAGTGGTTTGTTTTTTTTTGTTTTTTTTTTTCTTTTAGTTTTAAAAAGGTAGATTTTTTCTTTTTCACAAATGTGAACTTAGAGCAACACTGCTTTCCCCTGAAGCATAGAGGAAGTTTTTATTCTCCCAAAATGAGGGAATAAGTAGAGACACATCTGTAGGTGGATTAAATCACTGTAACTCCATTAGCTTCAGCAAACCTGTGTTATTTAACATCAGTTTAAAAAATCTGCATCCTCGTTTTGGGCAGAAATCCTGTGTGAATAGAATGATCATGTTTTCTGAGAGGAGGAAAAGCCTGTAGATGGCGATGGACCCTCAGGAATGAGCCAGCTCTGGCATTCAGGCTTTTGTCAGATTTTTCTGGCAGGTTTTCTTTCTCTTGCTTGAACTATTTTATTTTTAATTTAATTCACCCTTTCTCTCAGTGCTAATGTAACACTAGTTGCAGAAATCGTGACAACTGGAAGAAATTTCCTATTTGAAGGTAATGCAACATTTGGTTTTATGATGGAGGCAGATACACCTTGAGGGATTTCTCTTAAGGAGTTTGCTTGTCGGGCTTTTTTATTCTTTTTTTCTTTTAAATAAGAAAGAGTTGGATCCTTTACAAATTCTGAAATAAATAGAGATTAGTACAGAAGCTGCAGAGCAAATACACTTTTTTTAAAAGCTCGTTCTCATTTAGCTTTACATTCCTTTATTAGCAACTAAGATGTGCTTTAACTTAGAGGTAATTCTTAAGTAGCCAGAAAGTTCTTGGGTTGTTTGAGGATAGTAGTAATTGTAAAAATACCTTAAATCAGGGTATGTCCTGTACATTTCTTTTTTAAAAAATATTCAGTTGAAAATAAATGTGGAGCAGTGGGATGACTGCAAAGTCCAAGAAATCTGATTTAAAAAAAAATAAAATCTTTACCATTAATTATGTATAAATTTGACTGCTTCCACAGTAAAGGTTTGCACTGCTACTAATAACATCAATAGAGTTTTGATCTCTTCCCCACAACTTCTTGAAAATTAAATCTGTTATTCTTAATTGTGGCATCCATGCTGTAGTCAAGCTTAGCTGGTTTCTTTTGGTGTTTTTCTGTGTGTTTTCTTTTTTCTTTTTTAAAGGTAGTGCTGTGAGTTTGAGAAGTGTTAATAAATATGTAAAACATGTAGTGTTTTGTACCAGTCTAATATGCTGATTTATTTTACCTTTAGCATTACCCGTGTAAAGTCAGCATGTTTACTGAGAGATGAGTGCCAAAGGTGAGCAAAAGTCTTCACTAAAACAGCCTTTAACTACTTTGCTAGCTCAGGTTCAGAACTTTCTACTTTTGTTTTGGGAGAAGTCGCTGTCTTCTGTATTTCCCTTCAGCTTTCATCTTTTAATGGAAGAGAAGAGCAGCACATCTCTGTATCAAAGCCAATTGTCAGCTTTCATTAGATGCATTCTATTGTTTGTTCAGATTAGAAATAACTGCATTACACTTTGACTTTGAAGGCTTGCTTGTTTTTAAATATACTGGGTACATGTGACCTTTTTGTCATTTGTGATGCACTTGGCTTGGCAAATTTGAGATACCCATTTCAGCAGCAGCCAAACCTTTTTGTAATGCAGGTACTCCACAAAAAGGCACTTTCTGTAGGCCTACAAAAATAAAATAAAACCCTGCTGCTAATGAAAAGCATTAATAGCCTCATCTAAATATTTTTTAGCCATAAGGGTACCTCAAATGCATTGCATGGTGGGGGGAGAACCCCCAGTGCTTAGGGAGAGTGCAGCACCCATTTTTTAGCAGTGAGTGGGAATCCAGTGAGCTGCTTTTATCCTCCCATTATGTATTGGCCATAGGAGATGTGGCTTCTGTCAGAACATGATGGCAAGACAGTCTAATTCCATTAAAAATTTTGCACTAAGCAAATTTTCTTAAAATGTTTAGAATATTAAATGGGAAATGCATAATTGATACAGAGATATTAGCTTTTTTTTTTTCAAACTGAACATGCCCATCAGGAATGAGATGATGACTTGTTCCAGCAGTTAAGAAAACTTCCCCAGATACTTCCATGTACACATTTGGGAAAATTATTTGCAATGATATATTTCAATTTCCTTAATAAACTAGACCTGTCTTCCTAATTCCCTTTCCCTTAAGTCCCTCTGCAGGGGTTAAGAAATGAAGTATTTTGAAATTATTATCAGATAACTGTTTCTATGAATAAAAAACTAATCTAAGCTTTTTTTTCCCCCAAAAAAATAGATTTATATTCCAAAGCTGGGAAATAAACAGTGGCAGTAGAAAGGAAATATGAGATTAATAAAAATGAAGACATTTTGCAGAGCTACTCTGGATGGTTTTAATCTTGTTTTGTTTCTTTTTCTTTTTTTTTTCTCCTTCTTCTGGGAAGCAGTACTTCTGCAGCAGCATGCCTTGCAATGAAAGCAATTCCTGCTTTCTTTTTTGAAAGTTGTGTGAATACTGGCAGAACCAGTGGTCCTTTAGTGCCCAGTGAATCCTGTCTCACACAGGGATACCTACAGTAAGACACACAGAGTGGGATGAGATCAAATGCTCTGGTTAAAAAGCCTTGGGGAAGCATTATGTGTCTGAGGCCTGATCTATTGTCTGGGAGGTCGGAGAGTGTTAATGCACTCTGCAAAGATTAAACTCCCTCTCTAATTGCTGCAACACTTCCTTAAAGGATTTAAACAGTCAGGCAAGGTGATGCTCCTTGTCAATTTTTGTCTTCTGACAGCTGTTGAAGTTTATCTGTCTTTCCATGGAGACCACTAGATCATGCAAACCCAGCAGTGGCAAAAGCACAGACCCCAAATTAGGACAGAGAGCTATGAATGCTGCTATTTACAACTATTTCAGCCTTTAAATGCTCTTAAGTCCTGAGACCAGGGCTGCTCCTACATTGCCATCCCACTTGCTTTTGGTTATAGGAGTTCCTGAAGTGCCAAAAAAAGTTTAACTTCTGAATTTGATGAAAAGTCACCCTTTTAATTGGGAAGTGCTCACGTTATGGTCTCCATCCCTTATCACTGGGCTGGTGCTTCCCCAGCTCCAGCTACTGTGAGGCATTCTGCTATTTACTCCCAAAATTTTCCTCTCCCTCACTAAGTCTGATTAGCATTTGAGTTCTCCTGGTCCATAAAACCTGAAACAAAAATACGCTCAGAAAATTGGTAAAGCTCAAGGCAGGAAAGTTTTTTCTGCTTCTGAACCAGAATGTCCACACTGACAAGTACCTCTCAGTGTGGTAAAAAAACAGGGTCACTGGTTTTTTGAAGCAAAAGAGAAATTTGCCCAGTGGATCAGAACCACTTAAAAGAAGCAGTTCATTATTTGGCAGTCCAGATATTTAAAATAGCTTTCATTTGCAAAGGATGCTGCTTTTGCTTGGAGAGTACTTCAAGGGCAAGGGATGGCAAAAAAGTTAAATGTTACTGAGAAAGGAGAAGCATAGCTCCACCCCAGGAGAATTTGGGAGATTTAATATTTCTGCAACAAGGCTGTGGTATCCTCACATTCACAGTAGGGCAACATTACTGTTACAGGAGTGGAATTTGACCCATCTTTTTCCAAAAGCCCGTTCCTGTTTCACAGACAGATGTGAGTGTGTCCTGTTTCACTGCAGCTCACACAATGTGACAGGTCCTGCCGACCAGAGAGCCATCCTGTAGTTATTTTTTCTGGTGGATCAGAAGCTTTTCAATTCGATAGTGTCTGTGTTTTTGCTAGTCTTGCAGCATCTAAATGTGTTGGTGTATCAAATCCATTTCACACATAAATGTATAAATATGACCTATATAAATATACATATATTCAATGCCTCTTTTCTAGACTCTGAGCAGATGAGTAATACAGCTGTTCAAAGGAGAAAAAGATTTTTTCTTTCTTTCTGTTTTTTTTTTTTTTTTTTAAAGCCCTCTTGGCTCTGAATCGGAAATTGAGGAGCAGAATTCATCAAGTGTATTCTGATCGTTCTCAGATGGGTAGTTCCTCCTTCCCTTCCTGCATAGCATGTTCCTTTGCACTGTTGCTATATTACATGAAATGTTTCATCTGTATATAAAAATTAAAAATTCAAACAAAAATCTGGCCCACATGAAGAACAGGCCCTTTGGGCATATGGTTCATTATGCATATTCGTTTAATTACTAAAACACTTGGGATGTCTCTACTGCCCTTGCTTTCAACTTGTAAAGTTGGATCTGTTCTGCAGCACAGAATATGTTGAACAGGCATGTGTCATAAAGGACTTCAGTTTTCTCCTACTTCAAACTCTGTATAATGTTCTTGGCTGAATCGTTAGAATTTACTGATTATTAGTTCAATCCACTGCATCAAAACAGCATTTCGGGATCTCTTTTCTCTTAACACCTTCTCTAACCCCCAAAAAAGCAAGTTTTACAGTGGTTCAGAGTTGTGTTTAGTGTTGAAGTAATGTGAGACTCAGGATTTAGATTTCAGGCACATTCCCTCAAAGCACCTAAAGCTGCATGTTGAAGCTGTATAACTTTTATTAGCTAGGAAGGGATTGCTGTGATAGTGTGACTTTAATTGATTTTCAGGGCAAACAGGTGGTGATGGTTTAGGCATCCCCCAGTCTCCTGCCATTCCTAATTTGGAGTTGCACATATAATAGCTTTATTAAAATAAACAATCTCCTGGCTTTAGTTTTACCTGAACAGCTGCCTGAAATTGCGGGAGTCTTGCAATTTTTAATTTATTTTTTTTTCTTAAGATTATTCTGTGTTTTGGAAAGCAAGATGCTACAGGTCTGCTGGTGGAAAATCTCTATTACATAGTCATGCTGTCAATATACAGGGGGTGTTTTTGTGTGTCACTGCTGTTAGCTCACAATGGTAACATATCCAGGGTATAATTACAGTGAGCCTCAGTCAGCTCTGTGCATTTGTTCTGTAATGCAGCAATTTTGTCACACTGCAGATTATGAACCTGCTGGAATTGTTTAAGTGTTGTGTAATCACACTGTTCCTGGTGTCCTGGGTGTGTGTCAGGCGTGGGGAGGGCTGGGGTTATGGGCTGCATTTCTCCTCTTCACTGTGGGAAATCTATCCCAGGCAGATAAAGCGATTTTCTGGGCTCTGGCATGGGGATGTGTTGGGGAATCCCAGGTACAGTTTAAGGACAAAGGATAAATAATCTGGAATTATTTGCCTGTAAAGATATAATCTCACTGCTTTATATATGCTTTAGAGGTGCTTTTAGATTTCTGGGTTTGTGGTCTTGGTTTACTGGTTTGGGATTTTTAAAAATTATTGTTTTTTTCCTTTGCTTGTTTCAGTCTGGAAATTTTTTTTTTAGGTCTGGAGGTTTTGGAATAGAGAGTACCAGGGAGTTTTGCACCAATGGTGCTACAATCATCTATTCCTCATTTGTCTGGGTTTACTGCCAGGTTCTACAAACCTGTTTTTTGGTTTTTTCTTTTTCCCCCTGTGCCATAGCTGGAGATGCCAGGGAAGTAACCTTATGTGTGATTCTCACTGAACACAGTCTAATTTAACATGTTTGCTTTATTAGAGAGCCCTTTTTCCTTTACCCATTCAGCTCTAATTTACATTATGAACGTGGAGGAGTCATTAAAGTAGTTTAAACATAATCATTTAAGACTCCCATTTGTTACCAATTGGAATCCAGTTGAGAGCCCAAATTTAAGAGCACTTCCACCACCACTCCTTCCACTGTGAACAATTACGTCACCATCTGTCCCTTGTTGCTAATGTTTCTCAAAATGTTAACAAATACATCTCCAAATAAGTGGACATTTATCAGCTCAGCTAATGATAATTTTTTTTCATGACCCTTTTAAGGTGTTCACCTTATCCAGAATAAATAAAATTTGCCTCGGTTTTTGCCTTCTTTTAAATAGCACAAATATTTTTACTCTGGTGCTTTTTGGAAGAAGTATTTACTATAAGATCAGACTTTTAACTTGCATAATGCCTGTCTTCCCTGCAAATAGATTATAACTTTGTATATGAGAATAATTCCAGAGCTATGATCCTGCTGATAAACAAACCAAAACATGAGAATTAAAAATGACCATTTAATTTATCTATGATATAAAACAACAGATTTTTTTTTCCCTTGCATGTCACCCCCTCTTTATTTTGGGATCTTCTCCAGTCACCTTAGTCTGTGATAGTAACCCCTTTAGAAATATCATGCAGATTTATTCCCCTGGCTTATCCCCAAAGGATTACCCCAAAACACAGAAAACTGTTGTAATATTTTTTCCTTTCTTTTTTTTTTCCTGATTTTAAGCTTTACTGCTTGAGGGTCTTAACTGTATTTTACTTGGCACAGGAAATGTAAAATACGTTAGATAAAAGCATGAGGGAAAAATTAGACCAGTCAGCATGTTGGCAAACAGCTATTTCTTCAGTGTCTGCCGCCTAAAAGGATTTGAAATCTTTTACTCTAAAACTGTTGTACATATATAAATATAGAACCCAAAACTCCTGCTGGAGCTGATTTTGGTTTAACCTCTTATAGGGATTAGGAATAAAGTAGGAACCACAAGAAAATTGGACAGGGGCACCCACTAGACTCGTGGGTATTGGCTTTGAGGGTTAAATGCACATATTTTAGGGGACAGAGGTGGCACCCCCAGGCATGCACCCCTTCGTGTTGGAAATTATCATCCACACTGACCAATGTGCCAGGTATTTGTCAAATAGCTGGAATGCAATAGAGAAATCTTAAATTACACACAGACTTTACAAGTGATAAGTTCAGTGAAATAAATTTAGACTGAGTGCCTCTTCCCTGACCTCCTCATTACAGAAATATATCCATGGATCTTGGTTCCACTTTTCTAGGCTGGGTAACCTCATTACTGTGATGAAAATAATCAGAATAAAAGAAAACCATCGCTTCTTAATTAGCTTGCTTTTTGTTTTGTTGTTATCTCTTTCTGATTCCAGGCATTGTTATGAGTAGGGGATAAATCCATTGAACGTGTTAATGACAACAGTAATTCAGGCTCGGAGTGGGGACATTTTGTAAGTGTTTGCAGTCTTGAGTGTAGCATCCCAACCTTCCCTGATGGAGTTTCCGACGGCAGTGTCCCAAGAGGATGGTGGAGAACAGATTGCAATATTGTCAGCTCTTCTGATTTCTCTGCGACTTTTGCAGAACATGCTTCTTCTTAAAGCACCATTTCTTAAGAGTCCTGTGATTGCACATGAATCACAGCTTTCATTTAAAACACAAATGAGTCTCTACTTCCTACCAGCAGCAGAGAAAATGAGATCCCCCTGAAGAGTCTAAATCAGGCAATGACAAAAAAGGCCCTAACACATATTGACTTAAACAGTATGAGTTTTTTCACATGTTTTTGGGACTATTTTTGTTGGTTTTGAATCTCTTTTTTTTTTTTTTGTTACGAGTGGGGAACATTGTTTTTTTTCTTTTCTTTTGCTTTGGAATATTTTGTAAAATTTGTGACCATGCTGACCGGAGTTCCCATCCTCCTCCACAGGCTTTATTCTTTTACTCCTTTTTCTTGTTTAATCCTCACATGTGATGTAAATTGTCAAGCACTAGTTGGGTACTTCCCAACAAGTTGGACCCCCCTTTTCCTCTTTGAGCTCGTTCTGGGCTGTTCACTCAGCAAGATGCAGTTGGGAAAAGAAGAGTTGGGATGTGGATATGGCAGCAGGACATGGCTTTCTGTCATTTAGCCTATGCAGACAACTGGGTTGGGCAGCCATGGCTTGTTGTTTGTTATCCAAGGCATTACCTGAGGAAAAAAAACATTAGCTTTATGTACAGGGTAAAACAAATTGTGCAAACATATCCTTTATTTCTACTTGGTTCTGTGTAGTCACATGTTAGGCAGACTGAGGTTTTTTGGGGCACAGTTTGATTCTTTGGCTTGGCTTTTGGGATGTTGAAGTGGGTTTTTTGTGCCTTTGTTTTTGGATTCCGGTTGTGCTCACATTTACTTCAAAGAGCTTTTTGCCTTCTGGTACACCCTCAAAAAAATTAGTAAGTTGTACGCTGGTGTGTGGAGCAATGCAGAGATGATTTGTAATGTGGCATAAATATTTAAAGCCCTCCACTCCTTCAGGTCATTTTTGATTTTGGTCGCTGCCGTTCAATACAGCGCACGTTCCGCGCCACCGTTGAGATGCTCCCCGTTCTTCTGCCGGGGACACAAAAAACAAATTGAATCTAAAGTAAATAGGTTTCTTCTGCCAGTGCTGGTTTATTTAAGTGTAATTTCTCTTCCTGCCACGTTCTCCAGCACAGCATTGCAATGAGGGAGGGAATCTGCTCAGAACTGACCCTCCTTGAGCTCCAGTTTCGTGGCTGTGAAGTGCAATAAGAGCACGCAATGAGGTGAGGGAGCATCAGGTGAATGTGGGAAGGAGAGTATCAGTCACAATGACTCTGGAATGCCTCTTTGGAAGAGGATCTTTAGTGGGAAATACATGCTATGTGGTTTCCTCAACCTTTTTTTTTTGCTGTGCCTTGAGATGGGGCTGTATTAAGATAATTCCCATTCTTTTTCATTAACTTCTTTTTTTTAGTGCTCTCACTATTCCATGCAAAGCCAGCCCAAGAGCATAAGCCTCATTGCTGCACTCCAATCAGGCTGGTCCCTCAGCAGGCACCCTGATTTTTGTCAGTGGAGGCTCAGCACTGCTGTGTTCCTGCGTCCATATTGCCCATATCTGGAAGAGATGTCTCCATATGCACAGCTATATATGCACATATGCACAAATGTACTGCTCTCTGTGAGTGTGTTCATTCTCTCCTCTGCTCTTGTACTCTCCCTGTCTAAGGGCAGGAATAAGTATCTGTCAGAAATAATTTGTTGTCGACAGGCTTATTGCCTCCAAGGGATTCGAGTGCCCTTTTGGGGAGCCAGTATCTTATGTTATTGGCTAATATCCTGTATTTTGTTTGGATCAGAAAGCTTAGAAACCCCCAAAAAATAGAGAATTTATCCCTGAGTATTTATTCTCAAAAATTTCTCCTTTTTTATGGACTTCATTTGTGCTTACACAGCAATTTGAAAGTGTGTAGCCCAGAAATAATTTAAAAATACAGAATTCCTCTCCCCTGTAAATAAGGGGGAGCACTGTTTCAAATCAAATTCACTGATCTGGTTTAGTGTAGCTTAGTTCAAAACCAAACTTGGACGTTCACAGCAGTATCAGCCCAAGTTTTTCTCATGCCTTCACAAGTTACAGAGAACGTGTTTATAAATCGCGAGGAAACTTTTGATGAAGCTGTTAGAAGTTTAGAGTTCAGTTAAATTGTGGGTTTTGAAACTTGGAGTTTCAAACAATATTTTTCACAGCTCTGCTGATGAGGCATTTCATTAGCATTGGAGCCTGCACTGACCAAGAAAATAACTTTATACCATAGGTTCCTCGCATGCATTTAATCTCCTTTCACTTTTATTTCTTCCATCTGATGGAATGTATCACTCTCCTCCCATCACTGGTGTTGTCCAAGAGTTATTCTGTCACACAACACAGCATCCCTCACTGCACCACAAAGGCTTGCCAGGTCAAAAAGAGCCTGTTAATCTTACAGTTAGAAAAACTGTAATTATTGTGTAGAAAAATCACGCAGAAAATCCTATCTTGTGCTAGGCTTCTAAGCCTCTTAAAACTGTTCTATCCCATGACTGTGGGTTTGCTGGTGACAAATGTTTTATGGGCATATTTTAGTAGACACCCGTCTAAAATCTGGTCTTAATAGTCAGATGCTAAATTGGAACCAGAGCGGCAGAAAAACCAGATTTGAAACGTGTTTCTAAGGGTTTGTTTTTACTTTCAGTTGAGACTGCCTTCTCTCATCTTTTGTGCTGCTGTCAAAAGGGCCACTCTCATGGTTGTTCAAACTCCATGCTTCTTGACAGGAACAGTTGGACCCCTCTTCAATGATTTTCAGATGAAACGGCTCCCAAACCTCCAGAGCTTTAACTTGTAGTTATTAGGCCCTTTGAAATAGCAACACATTAATCAGCTGAAATCAAGTGGTCCTTTCTCCAAGGCTGTGATATTGCTGTTGTCTTTTAGGTAGAGCTCTAGTCTAAATATTAGTTTCAAGAGCTCTTTTTTTTCTTTCTTTCCCTCAAGATAGGTCTATCCCATTCCTGTTTCTATTTTGATCATTGTTTTAGAATGCTGTGAATTAAAGTGCTCACTTCTATAATAGGCTTTTATACTCTCAAACTGCATTAAAAGGAGTAGTGTAGAAAACTCGCTTCTACTACTTTAACTCTTAGTTTAGAAATTGGCTGCTGGGCTTTTAACTTTCCCCACGAACAGTGTGAAGCCTAGCAGAAAAAGTATCAATTAATGTAATGGATTGTGTCTGACAGAACTTGGTCTAACAAGAAACATTGAAGAAAGGAATGGTTTGTTGAAACTGGATCATTTGAAGCAGGGCCATGCTTTGTGTCCCTGACTTCTGTGGTACTGGGAAAGTGATCTGAACCTGTTAATGGGTTCTCTTTCTAGTTTATGCATTAGGAAAAAGCAGACTGGGGACGGCAAGAAATCAAGAAGATACTCTTCCTTGCATTAGCTGTTATTTACATCAGCAGCTGAAGCATTCTTGAGTTCTAGCATGAAACTATTGATAAGAAAATAATTAAGGGAGCATGATTCAAGACCTTCACCCAGGCTTAAAGTATCACTGAAGAGAGAGTAAAAACATGCATGATTGAGGACCTTGTCATCTGGGGAATGGGTATCTGTGTCACAGGGCTGCTGGTGCTGTGGTCAGTGTCAGGGAGCTCCCTGAAAGTTGATAAAATAGGACATGGGCTTGCTTGGGATCTGCTTTGAAAACTGATGGTGCAGAACTACTCAAAAGGCTGTTAGAACAGCAGAAATATTTCTATTCGCTCTATAAACACACTCTGAACTTTTATTATGTACTGTATGTTCACAGCAATCATTTCCCATACCTCCGAGGCTAAATAATTTCTGAATAGCTAAATCAATTTGTCTTGTGTCTGTGTCGTGTCACAGTAATGAAAGTTCCCTGTACTGTGGCAATAGCAGCAAAGCAGCTCTTGTTAAGGAGATGTGGGAGCTCTATCAAAGCTTCACTGTCTGAGTTATAACTCAGCAGCTGATTAACCAGCCAGCATTAGAAAGGAGGAGACAGCATCCCTCAGCTACCCATTGAGCCCACAGTGAGATCTTGTAATGAAGTTTTATTTGAGGTCTGAAACTTAATAATACACAAAATGTACTGTAAGATCTAAAATCACCAAGGTCTTGACTTTGTAGCTTGCCTGAATGACCTGTGATTGCAAGGTTGTGTTGCACTTGCAGCCGAGCAGGGTGATGTTCACATAGGATGGTGACAGATGCACTAAAATTGGGTCAAGTCCTGCAACTGAGTGAATGAAGAGAGGTTCTTCAAGAGCTTCATTGACTCCTTGTAGGACTTTGCCTGGCTGGCTGCTGGTGGGGTCTTTTTGCTGCATCAAGGGAAGGCTGAGTTTGCTCGTACCCCAGGGAGGTGGTGCAAATGCAACTCCCTCCCCTGGGCTGAGGCAAATGTTTTGAATTAATATCTGGAAATGGGAATTTCTATGAAAGGAATTTACGTAAGGATCAGATGTATGCTTATATGTATGTCTTTTTTTTCTAATCTATGTGTGCCTGAGAAAGATACCTGTGGAGATATGTATAATAACAGGTCCTTGTTCTTTGAGTAACATTTAGGGTAGGACAGAAGCTGTTCTCACCTTCACTTTGTCTTAAAAGACAAGCATATATTCATCCAAGGGAGTTGGAATAGCTTCAGAGGAACTTGTTCAGGTTAGAACTTTTCATTTATGGGGGATGTTTTAGCTGGGAATATCAAAACTATTGAAGGTTTTATTAGCTAAAGTTATGCAAGACTCCTATAAGACAAATCAAATACCAGTTCTTGGCCTGGATTCACGTGTTTCTGTTGCCTTGCTTACATATGAAATGTGGCTGTGTGAATCATTATCACTTCTAATTTTTTAGTATGTTGAACAACAGGATCAAAAAAGGGAAAAAAAAAAAACCCAAACCAAATTGTCTTCCACATTCCTGTGCTGCAAATCAATAGCATGAGGATATATTTCCTGGATGTCAGCCCATTTTATAAATGAATATATCTTGAAGATTGCTTTATAGGCCAACAAATGCCAAGAACAGGATGACAGTCAAATTCCTTGCATAGCAACAGCTAACATGAAATCAGGTGCACTCCAGAATATGCAAGTGCTGTTTGGGCAAGGTTATGGATACAGGCATTGTTTCTTGGTTTATGTTTGGCCCATGGTAGGTATTAACTGGCTATTTGTCTGATGTCAGACAACCCTTTTTGTTTAAAAAGTTAAAACAGCTGCTGTCTTGTGGGGGTGTAAATTCTCACACTGCTGAATGCAATGGGAAGTGTTTCTTTGGTACAGTGTGGTTACACTTTCAGGTCCATAGCACAAAATACATTGCCATTAATTTCCCATTCTACAACTGCCAGCATTGTCTTTATATGTAGTATTTGGCAAGGATGAGGGGAGGTAGAGATTTAGTTTCCTCATCACCCATAGAGTTTTCCCTTTGTTGTTTTTTGAGATACTTCTACTGGATCTGACTCATTTCCATTTACCTGTATTATTCTAAAAATGTGATTGTTGTTTTTGATCAAACCAGTTTCTTTTCGGGAAGGAAAAATCAGAAAAATAGTTTGTGCCTTGTCTTTGAAGGAGATTGCTTAAAATAGCTTCAGGTTGCTACCAGCATTAGGCAGTTCTTCTGGAAACACTATGTATGAGTAGAGAAGGAAATGGGATCACAACATACATTTTATGGCAGTTCTGGATTTAGTTTATTAACTTTGCATTGCCAACCCCTCCAAGTTTGCAGTCTGTTCAGGTGTTGTTGGTACTTGTAAGATAGGATTGCAGTTTGGCTTGATGCAGTTTTTTTGAAAAATCCTATGTGCTTTTTAGATCCCCATCATATTATTTGTGTATTTTGCAGTTCCAGTTTGGCTTCTGGTTTTGCTTCTAGTGGATTTTGTCAGATACCAGTCCAAACACACAGACTCATACTGGTTTTTAGGAGAAGAGACTCCAAAGAACCAGTGAAATCAGAATATGCTGTGCTGAAAAATGGCAAGAGTATGAGAATGGAGACTAGGCTGACTGGATCCCTTTCCAAAACAATGAATCATGTGCAACCTAAGGCCTTGCCTCCTGCAAGGTGACAGTCCTTTCTCTGCGCTGCTGTGCCAAGAGTATAGGTGGATTAATGGTGAGGATGCATTTGCTGATCATCCCCTGTGGAGTGACAAGGGAGCTCCATGGCTCCTGTTGCACAAGAGGAAAATGCTCTTCCCTAGCCTGGGAAAGACCCCCTGGCAGTTAGAATTTGATAAGGGGAGCAGGTTTACCTCTCTAAGTGCATCTGCTGTACACCAGCATTAAGGACAAAATGTTTTCAGGCTGGAGGGATCCCAGGAAGGAGTAGAGAAGCCTTGGGCGGACCTGACCTCATGTTCTCATGGCTTCTCCTTCCCCAGGGACAGGGGAGGGAGCAGCAGCCTGATGAACTCTCACAGAACAGAGGGAGCAGATTTCTTTGCCAAAATAATAATAATAATCTGGGTTGGTTTGGCAGAGATTCAAGGATGAATGTTCACAGTGATAATGGCTGACAGCCTTTCTTACGTGTCTCTCTTTCCACGCTTGCCTGTATTCTCCAGGTGTTTGTGGTCACCGTCTGGACCGTGGAGCTGTACATGGTGCCCCTGGCTTTGCTGGTGCTCTTTGCATACAACTTCTCCCTCGTCACAACAGGGAAGGTCAATAATGCCCAGGATGCCCAGGCAAGTAGAGTGACATTTCTGGCAGCCCCAGTTTGCCCCGAGCGAAGCGTCACACGTTCTTATGACATTAAGTTGGTTGTGCAGCTAAACAACACTCTTGTTTCAAAGTTACTGAAAAGAAACCTCAACCCTCTCAATTTTCATTATTCAATTAGAGCAATAAACCATTCAGAGTAGTAGGAGAAGAAGATGAGAGTGTGTAGGAGGTGGATTTCGCTTACTAAATACCTACAAATGTTTTTAAGTAGAATTAGAAAAGGTTTGCAAAGCAGCAAGTTCCTAAAAGCCATTCCCCTCCTGCCATTGCACTCTGCATCACGCTCATGATTCATGTTTCACAGAAGAGGAAAGTCAATAGAATCCAAAAGAGAATGTGGTTCTTTTAAGCCTTGTCCTGTGATCTGAGGTCTTAAGAAGCTTTTATTCCTCTTTCCTATCCTCAGCTCTTAAAGACCCAAAAAATGTGGGTTTTTTTCCCCCAGAAATTTAGGCTTTGGTTTTTAACTTGGGAGAAAGAAAGGTTATAACACAGAAATAATCACCAAGTGTGACAAAGTCCTACTGTTGGGGTATGAAATGGTTGTTTGATGTTGACCACTGTCTTTAACAATGGTAATTAGTGCTAGAAAGGAGAGTAAATTCACGAATATCCATAATATTCTGTTTTTAAAAGGGCAATAAATACAGTAGCAAAATGGAAGTCAAAGGATAGCTTCCTTCTAACTTTTGATTAAAAGATGATTGACACTGGTAACCATGAAGAATACCTTTACCTAAACGAGTCAAGTGGATTTTACACAAAGGCATAATATCCTAGAATTAAAAATTCAATGGCATGATTATTAGTTTTTGTGTGAAAAATTTACTCCTGGTTTAGTTTTCATCCACTCCCAAGTGGAAAGATTCTTAGAAAACAGGAGAAGTTGCATTATCCAGGCCAGGGGAGGCTTAATTTGAAAACATGGTAAAAGAAATGCCTTTCTTCAGTTTCAGCCAAGTCCAGAATAATGCAGAAAGATACTGTGTGTCTTCAGTGGCTACTTGATTTCATCAAGAAAAGCAGAACTTGCCATGTGGGAGAATCCCAGGCAAACAGATGTTTTTGTTTTTAATGCACAAGGCAGTAAAAAATAACAATAATAACCTACCCAGAAAAAAAAATACACAGAGAATGCCTTCCAGCCCCTTCCCTCATCCTGTGGTGAGTTTGTTGCATGTACAGGTGAGGAGAGTCTCACATGAGACAGAGAAATTGAGCAGAGCATCAGAGGGACGCTGCAAAAAGGCTATTTCTAAAAATACAGCTAATTGTGGTAATACTAAAGAAAGGTCCATCAGGAATTTGGCTCTTTTTCTGTCACACATTCTGTAAGCATTGCCATGCCATGAGATTCAGGGGTGCATTTTGCATAAGCAAAATCACACGTCTGCCAAAGTGCTTTGCAGGATTGGGATCATATGGAACAAGTAGTCAAAGTGCCTTTAATATTACCTGATTTCTTTTTTATGTGTGTCTATGATTCTAACCATCTGTAGGTCAAAAATAGACAATCAGGTGCTAGCCCCAGTCACATCTGTCCTGCAGATGAGAAAAGGTTTTCTTTTTTTCAAAATACCAATGCTTTTTACACAGTCATTTATTTGTTTTTTGCTTCTTCAGGCCTTGGCTGGATATTCACTGCCTTTGGTTTTTGTGTGCCAGCACACACATTTTGTGTATACAGAGGAATGCAAGCAAGAGTCTTTGCAAAAGTGAACCTCAAATTCTCTCTGATTTCTGTGCTATAAAATGTGAATAACAGTATTAACCTTGTACTCCTGATCCACTTGCCAGGAGGCTAAATTCGTGAATATTGGTAGAATGTTTTATGATTTACAGATGGGGAGCTTCTATAGAAATTTAAACCATGATCAGTGTTAATTCAGCTGCTCAGGGTATTGCAAAGAGCCAAAGAATAAATCTGGCTATCTGAACTCCCAGTACCTTTTGCATCCTAGATGAAACTGCTATTCAGAGGAAAAAAAGAAATTCAAAAACTCCAAAAGAGAAACACCCAACCCCCTAAGAAACCCTAAATTCAAAACATCTTTTTATTGTGATTCTTCACATTCTTTGCGTGTTTGCTGTATTTAAACTTGTAGTACACAGATTCAAATGTAGCTATTAAATAACCAAGAAAAAAAACTGGAGGACCCTGTTAAAGGCTCAGCTTGTTAAATACCTGAATTGAAAGCCAAGTGCTCCTAATTCCAAGCCCTTGCCAAGTCTTTTGTTTTCTGTCCTACCTGTCAGCACAGAAGTTAAAGGGAGGAAATAATGCTGCATAGAAATCTGACTGGGATTCTATGTGAGATTGATTATGTTCATACTAATGTGTTTTCTAAAGTCTAATGTTGCAGTAATGGCCCTAAAGGGAGGGAGCAGTCATTGTGGCAGTGGGGATGGAACGAGTTGAGTATAGAGTCCTCAGCCTTGACATACCAGTTGGTTCATTTGCAAGACTGAGAACAAAGCTGTTTACAGATAGTAAAAGTTGGCAATGTGTTTGAAAGCCTGTTGCCTTCAGATTACTGGACACAGCCACTAATGCTTTATTTAGACTTAAAATTTGTATAGGGTATTGCATGCTTTGTTCAGAATACCACAAAAAAGAAAGGTCCTTGAATATAAAAAACACTGTTTTGGAAAGGAGAAGGTGGTGGGTTTTTTTAATGGCTTTCAATAGAAGTGGGAGAAAATTGTATAGTGAAACTTTGTGGGAGTATCATAAGCTTTTTGAACATTGCCTGTCACTAAAAAATAACTGTTGTGTTTTATAATATGGACATCTGCTTCTGCAGGAGCTTATGGGCTTGGATGAAGACGAGGATGAAGATGATAAGGTAAGCATATCTCACGATTGTGTTGGCTAGAATCAGAGGGAAGGTGGGAGAACACAAACAAATAATCTCTCCGTAAATCTTCAGTTACTGTCTGTATTAACTGGGAAAAGAGTTGTCAGCAGTTTGCTGCTTGGCAGGTTTGAAAGTAGGAAGGGGTTGGTTTGTGTAGCATCCCAGAGTGGCGATACCTGTGTGAGACCTGAAGAACTGACTCTGAGCAGCCCCAGGCTGTGCCTGGCCTTGCAGTGGGCAGAAGCTCATGGACGTGCTCCTGCAGGGGTGTGTGTGGTGGAGGAGGTGCAGAGATGTACACAAGGATGTGCAATCCCCCCTCGCTGCTGGTTGACATTCCCTACTAATGGCTTTCCCCAAACGATTTGGCATTTCCACTTCAGTAGGCCAGAACTGGTGTGATTTGTGGAGGGCTGGTTAGAATTTTCTCAACATTTCTTTCGGAGCCTGGGAAAAAAACCAGTTTTAGTTCAGCAGCTGAAATGTGGAAAGAATTGGAATTGGCAAGGCCTGTTTTTTATTTTATTGGAACATACTTACTCATTCTTCTCACTGTGAAAAATTCATTGGATTTTTTTCCAAGTTTATCAAACCGCAGTGACAAATGATAAAAGGATTAGAGGGCATGACATACGAAGAAAGATTAAGAGAACTTAATGTATACAGCTTGAAAAAACATAAGTAAGTGAAGGAGGATCTGATAATCTATAAATACTTTAAAGCTAAAAGGTGAGGAATTATTTAACGAGCAACAGCATGCAAAGGAACATTAGCTGTTAGGAAGAAAATGTTCATGAGGGGATGTGAAACTTTCAAATTGCATACTAAGTTAATAAGACTCTTCTTGAATATTCTATGTTTTAAAAATGC
This sequence comes from Calcarius lapponicus, assembly GCA_039654755.1. NCBI lineage: Eukaryota > Metazoa > Chordata > Aves > Passeriformes > Fringillidae > Calcarius > Calcarius lapponicus. The sequence goes on along the minus strand of CM077473.1, from coordinate 5,606,662 downwards.
TACAGTGAAATTGTTGATCATTAAGAAGCAAATCAATAATGCAGCTAGCGAGTGCACCTTAACTCTTCTCAGTCACAGACCCTAGGATTGAAGCTCAGCAGACTAATTGATGGGAATAGTTATTTAAATTTAACTTGCTCTTCTGCTGTGCTTATATTTTAATGAGCAACCAGAAATCCATCAAAGTTACAAAGTGAAGTTTAGGCAATCCAGCTGAATTACAGGTTTCTTGCAGCACACAGTAGTTGTTTAAATGTTCTCATTTATAATTTACTCTTTGTATTGTAAAATTTGTCAAGTGAATGGACCGATATCTGAAACTCTTCAAAAGTTGCTAAATGAAAGTTGCATCTTTTTCAAAAGAATACTGTGTATCTGTAGAAGTCAATAATTTCTATTTAGTGGGTACCTGGTTCTAGACACTTGTCTGTATTACTTGTGTGATGCCTGAAGGTGTAACTTATTCACTAGAACAATCCCATTTGTTTTTTTCTATTTTAATGTTCCTGTTTTTCCCTTACGAGTGCTGAGGTGGGAGACAAGAGAAGTAAGAATGTACTGAATAGGTATCAAATCCTCTGTTTCCTGTGGTGTGCAATAGATTCATTGCTGCTAAGATATTCTAGGTTACATTTACCCTACATTTAACTCCAGTGACTTTGGTTCTCTCTGTACAAGTACAACTGGGTCATTTCAATATGGATTTAATGACTTTGGGTTTTTGTCTCCCCCCAGACAGCTTCACTGTCATTCCCTTTCTTGGTTTATTTTAACTAAGTGTGCAGGTTTGGTAAAACTCCTGGGAGTCAGGATTGAGCTGTTGATAGTTTGGCCTTGCCATTTTTTAATGGGAGCTGCCTCTGTCTCCATTCCACACAAACTCCACACAGAGAGCTGGTAGCACTGGCCAAGGCCTCTCACAGCAGATACCCCCACCAGGCTTTCTCACGAAGATAACTCTTTACATCCCAACATCACAGTTGTTATGGATGAAATTCTGGCACAGACTTGCCAGAAGAGACATTTGCCAGCCCCTACATTTGTCCCATGGCCAGTGCTGTGCAGAATTGCTTTAATGTCTTTATTGTGCCTTGTGTGTGCCCCCATGCAGCAGTGATGGGCCATGCTTGCACCCCCATGACTTGCATCTCTAAGTACATTAGGTACATCTTTAATTACATTAAGTACATTCTAAGACACTTTTCCAAGTCTGAGGGTGGCCAGTGCTCTCTGGGGAGTGTAAGAAAAATGTAATTTTATGACACTATCTCATGGCAATGTCAACATTTAAACAGACAAGTCTACTTTAAAAAGAAGTCTGTGTATTTTTTTTTCCTCCCTAATACAAGAGCTCCCAAAGTTGAAATCTGCTAGTTGGGTTGTGGTGTACGAGGTCACTGTTTCTGTTTCCTGTCATCCTGCTGTATCAAAATACTTGCACATAGAGCCCTTCTGGGTTCTGCTGCCTGTTAGACATAACAGACCGTGCTTCTGGGAATTGTAACACACCCTCGAAGAGATGAACTGTTTACAAATTATAAATACACAGACACTTAGTTCAAAAACCCAAGAGCAGATTAACTCCCTCCACCTAGGCTATCTGTCTTAAATGACAGGGCTTAATTGCTGACTCCCCCATCCTTTCCCCCTCTGCCCTCCCCACATACCAGCATGGAGGGCTGTAAAAGATAGCAGTGCTCTGTCCCTTTGGCACCAGCTCTTCCCTGGATAAATGCCTTCTCGGATTTGTGCCATCTTGGACACGGAGTTCAGGCTGTGTCCTGTCAGCTCTGGGCTCTGTCAGCCTGAGCAAGGATTGTTTTAAAATTACATCACTGCAGCATCTTTGGTCTGCCAGTAAGAAGGTATAGACAAGCTGCATGCAATTCAGTTTAAGTTGTCGGATTGTTGACCAGTTCTGTTTATTTTATTTTTTTTTCCTGTTTCTGACAATGACTGTAGAGTTTCAAGAGCAGACAGTTACCCTGATTGTGTCATAGCACCTGACTGAAAAGAGCCTTGGAGTTTTCTCCATTGTCTGAATAAAAATTTACATCTCCACAACAGACAAAGCTTAATTTACTACTATTTTCAGGTCTGGTAACTGATTCAAAAGAAAATCAGAGACAATACTAAATCAGCAACAATTCCTGTGCGAGGTTTTTGTTGATTATTTGGGGTTTTTTTAAGAGTTTTTGTCCTGTGGTGAGGCAGTGTAGTCCTGCTTGGCTAGTGCAATGTAATAGGGAAGAACCGAATGACACTGTGGCTTTAAGCCAAGTTATTTGGCAACTTCCAAGAAATGTTTAGTATCTCGTGTATTGGAAAAAAACATAAGTGGAAGAAAATCACCAAAGAATAAAAACTCAGTGCCTTTAATGTAGGAAATTCTCTTTCAATAATAGGTACTGAAGATATACAAAGTTTTATGAACACAATTCAAAAAGACTCCAGCCGAACAAATTAAAGTCAAATCCATCCAGTAGCAAAGAGCTGACATTTTCCATTTGAGTTAGATTCAGCATGTGGAAACCTTCCGTATGGATCTTATTTGTACGGGTGGATTACGATGAAAATTGCATTAATTTTCTCCGCAGTAAAGGTCAGTAATTGAAACATGAACCAAGAGTCTATTGTGTAAGATGCTATATCCCCATACTTAGGAAAGGTCATTCAAGACAATATCATCTCATTGTTTTTTTCCCTGGAAGTATAAATAATTTCATTAGTTTTTTTTTTTTTTTCTTTTTCTCTTCAATACAACAATTGCAATATAATATTTCAACATCCCCCATTAAGATTGCTGGAGAAAAGTGATGGTAAGGACTTGAAAATGCTCAGTGATACACAGGGTATGTTCAGACTGACAAGGAGCATCCATGTCCTCCACAAAACTATGGGGAAGAAGAGAGGGGTTGCTTTGGTTTTGCTTTGCTCTTTTCCTAGGAGCCTTCTTTGTACAAGAAACTGGAAGTTAAATGGTCTCTTGTTAAATCTTATTTACACAGCAGCATTTTCCAGGGCTGGTCTTATCAGTAGGCATCCCATAAATTGGCAGAGTTCTTAAATCAGTGCCATGAACCACCCATTCACAGGTTTAGAGATGGTAGGGGAGAGGAGTTGAAAGGAGGTTCTTGCAGAGGACTTTTAAATATCCTCAGAAAGAAACCTCAGCAGCCAGAATTCTCCCTCTTAAAGAGAATTACCTACCTAGATGTAGGTAAAAGCCAACACTGCAATTTCTCTAAATCCCTGGAAAAATATTAAGTAGCACTAGGCAGGTCACTGGACCCAGCAGATGAGCCTCCCTTAAAAATTCCAACTATTTATAATGTTGTTAAATTTTATTTTGAATTGGCCAGATATATGAATAGGTACCTCTTTCTCCTGTACCCCAAATTGCTGAAGATCATTGCCTAGATTATAGATGATGATCCAGTAGTTTTAAGTCTAATAACCATGTGATTCTTCTTAAGTCTCATGTGTTTCCAGGAGAAAGCACTTATTTTGACAAAATTTATTTTCTTTCTCTTTCCAGTTTTTAAATCAAAGATGACTGATGACTTTTTATCTCCATTCAGGATTGATTCTTGCTTCTTAAGCATGTGTTCCTCACCTGAATTATGTTTTATTCTATTGTGACTGCTCATACTGCTTGAAAACTTGTGGCAATACCAGTGGACTTTGGGTGGTTGCTTTACACGTGTATGAAAACCTGAGCATGTACAGAAAATGCTTCTTAAGCCCCCTGCATTTCATGTCTGTGCATAGAGAAAGAAACTGAATTATGGGTTTTTCACATACGATTCTTCTTGGGCTTGGCTTAGGAGACTTTTGCTGGTCCCCTGTGCATGGATGAAATTCATCTAATGCAGGCAGAGAAAGTGCAGGCACGGCTGGACAAGGCATGGAGTGGTCATCTTCTGCCCTTCATAGAGTGTTCCCCCGGCTGAGCTGTAGGATGATGTGCTATTGCCTTCCAAATGTGTCCTTTTAAGACCGATGCTGCTCCCCTTCATACCAGTGTGAAGTGATTCTATTGGCTCTGGTGGAATTATTCCAGATTTCACACCTTTTTAACTGAGAGCATAAATTGACCTGTATGTGTTGCATTTCCTCTGTTTGGTAATTATTTCAAGTACGCTCGGATCCGCTAAATTTCCACAGGCAGGCACATTTGCGGCGTGGTGTTAATAAACAGAACGATCCTGCGATGCACAGTTTCAGGGCTGCACGAGGCGGTTGCTCAGAGCTTGGCAGCCATCCCCTCCGTCCTCCCCTCGACACGCAGCAGACTCTGCAGCCCGGGGCAGGGCAGTGACTCAGCAAGGCACATTGCTGGGCTCCTCTCAGCAGCCTTTGGCTCCCACCGAAGGCAGGAGCCGGTTCAAGGTTGCTGTGGTGACTGCTTGCAAAGCTCTGCCTGGAATTCATTTTAGCTACCAAGAGACTGTCTGTCACTCCATGGCTGCCACCTCCCACAAGAGCTTCGTTCTGCTGCTAGACTGGAGCGTTAGTGAAGTGTTCCCTGCTGGCAATAGAGGCCAGTGGTCTGCTGTTTATGCCCAATAAAATCCTTTTGGTTTCAGAAGTTCTTCATGGATGAGTATTTTGGCCCTGAGATGTTTTTTTGGCACAGCTTTTGCTGGACACCGGTAAGGTCTGAGTTTTGTAGTCCAGCAGAGAGCAAGTTGCAAATTAAATCCAACTTTGCCCAGCTCTGCTTTTCCCTAAATAACTACAGCATGTTTTGTTGTTTTTTTTTTTTTTTTTTTTTTAAAGCAGAATAATAGTGGAGCAAAAAGGAATGCATGCCTGAGCTATTTTCCTTTCTTTTCCCTTTCCATCAATCTTGCTTGTTGCTAATACACTGAAGAATTAATAACTGGTACATTAGATAAATCCTGGTAAAACATCACCCTAATGTGCTTGTAGCAGCAGTAGCATAATGAGACAGCTACTGTAAGAAAGCTAATCCTGAAACTTAGGCCAGCCCAGGGCTAGGCAGACTAATACTTCCAATCCCTGAAGAGATTCGGGATTTTCATTCCTGACTGAGCTGCCTGTATCCTGTTTTCTTCCTCCTTTTCATTAATCCATATTTATGTTTTCTCCTCCCCTTTTCCTCATCTTTGCCCCCAAGTGTTCCTCAGCTTTATATATTGAGTTCCCCTTGGCATGCCAGAAATCTGCTGATGAATACCACTTGTTTGAAAGTTGCATGCAAGATTTTTCTCTGCAAGTGTTTGCTATGAAATCCAAGTGAGCAAGTATTATGTAGAACTTACCCACGGCTTCAAGCCTAACTTTTTCTTGTGTGCGTATGATACTTGCAGTATACATCAGAAATACTCTTAGAGAACAACAGCAAAATTTGTCTGTGCATTTGGAGCGTTGGTTGCTTGCTGGTTTGGATGTATCCAGAGGAAAAATATTTGAAGGATAGATTTAAAAAATAGGAAACAGCTTTCTGTAAAGATGAAAGCTATTAATCATTGAAACAAATGATCAAAAGAAGTTAGGGGATCTCCACCATCCAAGCTTTGAATTCAGTAATGGATGCTTGGCTAGAGAAGAAGCACTAATGGGTGGCATTTGGCCTTTGTTCCAGAGCAGATGATTGAAGAATTTTGCCTTCAGTGTCTTCCCCCATAACTCTTAGGATTTTCCCTCGCAAGACCAGCTCTGACTGCTGCAGCTCACCCGTTGTGAATTGCTGTGTGAGTGCTGGGGACATCCTGTCCTGGTCTGCCCCATATTCCCACTCTTTTAAAGCCTTCAGCCTTGGAAGCCCCTCCATGCTGTGGTTGTGTGAAGGTTTCTTTTGCAACTGACCCTAAATGTCTCAGAGCAGCATGAGTTCCTTCTGGGGAAGGGAGATCCCAGAGCTGTGCTAACTCTTTAAGTGTGTTTATATGTTCTGTTTAACTCTTACATATTTGAGAAATAGAAAAATCTAGGAGCATCTTCCCGTACAGCAGAGATTTGGTGTCTTCTTTTCTGAGTTCAAGTTGGTGTATGTTAGCTGGAGAAAAAAGACTTGGTTTCTGAAATTGCTGGGTCTTGGTTGGAGTTGTTGTTTTTTTTTTCCCTCCCCTGACATGCTTAATCTTTTGTAAACCCCCTTTTGTGCTTTTGTTCAGGCAATTAATGTAGAAATGAAGGATTCTTAAATCAGGATATACAAGGAAGAGCTGAAGTAACACACTGATTATATAATTAATTCTCAGCTGTAAATTCATTTTGATGGAGTTAATTCTTTCCCAGAGTCTGAAGACTAGTTTTGGTCCACCCACAGTGCTGTAATCAGCTGAGAAATAAAGGAGACAAAGGCCTTGAATCAATGGAAGTTATCATAACTGGTTTTAGGGAAATAATGCCAGAAAAAGGCAAGATATTTTGTTTTCAATTCATGCAAATCTTCTGAGTTGTGATCTTAAGCTATGGGTATCCAAATCCAGTTTTCAAGCAGTATAATACATGGAGTCCAAAAGCAATCAGAAAAGAATGACATCTGGAGAGGATGGAGAATTGTCTGGGTGGTGGGACCATGCATGGATGAGGAAGTGTGTGTAGTGGAAGATGTATTTTGGATTCTTTCTTTACATTTTTCACGAACATGGCAGTGTTGAGATACAGCTCTCTCTATGAAAGTTGCCCATTTACTGATAAATAGGGTCCAGTGACTGTCATCCTGATGGACTCTTACTGCTTCTGACAGTGTTTTCTGAGGTGCTGGCTTCACAAAGCATAAACAACACTCCAAAGCCTAAATAATTTGGAAAATCCCATTTGTTGTACTTCATTTGTCTGCTTCTCTGTTGCTTAGCCAGTGACCTAATAATCCTGTCCATGTGTTTAGACTGCAGGTTTTCAGAACCAAAAAACAGTAACAAAGAAATGACGTTGACAAATTCCCAGGATTTTCAAACAATTATGCCCATCATACATACACCCAGTTGCAGCCTATTTTTCTCTCGAATAACTGATTTTATTTACAAGGTTTTACTAAAGGTTTCTGCCTTTACATTGATTGGCCATATTTTGCATCAGAAATTGAAAGCACTGTTGTCCAGGACTGATTTTAGCATGCAGCCAGGTGAGCATGGGCATGCAGTTGTCATAACTTAGGGACTGGCAGTTTCTGGTTTATTTATTTTTATTTTCTGGCTCTGCTTTGTGGCTGCAGCAGGAGTTGTGTTGTGTTGTGTTGGTTAAACTGTGTTATCACCACATCTCTGAGCTCCATCGAGGATGTGTAAATGAAGTCAGCATGATGCAGGCAGAGCTGGCAGATGATCTGCCTCGCAGCTCTGGGCAGCAAGAGTAGGCTTGCCCTGCAATATCAGTTCATTTAAGTGGTTTCTTTACCCCTCTGCCTGAATTTGGACAGAATGAAATTCCCACTGTCTGGTTTTCCATGAGCTGCTCCTCAGCTTCTGCTTCCAGGTTTGGTGGGAAAAAAGCCAGCTATGGCCAAAGGACTGTTGTACCATTCCAGTGAGGAAATAGTTAAATATAATTTCAATGTGTCATTTACATTTGAGCCTAACGAGATTATAACTGGAGCTGTGTGAAAATGACTTTTTGGTGCTATTTTCACATAAACTGACTATTTATTTATTTATTTTGTTCTGGGGTTATTTCACACCCCAAGGGTTTCATTTTTGTTGGTTGTTTTATTAATGTAAAAATACTCATTTTCACACCCAAATGTGTGATTATTTAAAATGCTGCTTCTATTCATTGTGCACTGACTTGCAACCTAAAGGCAAATATTCAAATGTCTGGAGCTTGATAACTCCGTGGTGGTTTTGGCTGGCTTTTTAAACTCAAAAATTGCTGGGAAAAGAAATGGGCAGCAAGTAATTCAAAGTGGGATAAGGGCTGCATTCCCATGCCTGCCTCTCAGCATCCAGGGATGGGTCACAGGTTATTCCAGCACCCTCTGCAGAGTGGTGCCCTGCCTCAGCCCCATACAGACCCTCTCCCAGCATGGTAATGCCAAAAATGATGGAGCAAGCGCCCTCACCTCTGTGGCCCTGTGTGACCTTTAAGTAGCCTCTGACCCTGTCCTGCGTGGAGGGAGAATGTGGATGACAACAGAGAGGCAGAATTGCAGCAGTGTTGATGCAAAAGTCTCTGGCCCTTGCTCATTCCCACCCACCCTTTCCTCTGCCTTGGAGAACAGGGATGCAAAATGCTCTTTACCATCATCTCCCTTTTCTGGGAGCAGATTGGTTAAAACACAGCTTAAAGTGTTTTGTTGGTTCGTTTTTTTGTTGTTTCTTTTTTTTTTTTATTTCTAAATTGGACTGATTTTTAAATGTCTAAATGTGATGTAAAATCAGTGTCCAGGGCTCTGCATTTTGTAATAAGTGAATGTTTTGCTGATTTCTTGCAAGAATATCTGCAACCACGCCAATTTGCATGCCTGTATGTCTGTTAGATTGCTGGCAAAGAAATGCTGAATGCTGATAATTGTGTACTGGTTTTCAAGCCTGATTTAAGTAATTTTGATTTTTAATTCATTCTGTGCTTCCTTTTTATTTCTGCACATGTGTAGAAATGTCCTGTAATGTTGTTGCCTAAAATAAGCAGTAAGAAATCAAGTTGAGATGGCCGCTGCAAAGGGAAAATGGCATTTTTTCCTTTGATTTTTTTTTCCCCCCAGTAAAAGAATAAGTCTCTGTATACAGAATGCTCAAAAAATATTGCATTCACTATCTTGCTGCTAATTTATATACACAAACCAGCATGACTGTGAGGGGCCTACAAAGCTCAGAAATGTGATATTTAGAAGTTCTGCACTGGAATATTTTTGTTCTTGAGGAGCACTGAGCAGCCAGCACTCCACACCAGGGGTGCTCAGCACCTCTTGTGCTTTGGCATCCAATTGTGTGAAATCCTGGTTGAGATCCTGTAGCCAAATTGTGTTAGAAGATGAAGAAACCTCTGCCCATGTGTTGAGGAAAAGGAAGAAAATACAGGGATCTCTACAAATAACGTTGGCTCTGTGTGATAAACCCAGGGTGTTTGTTCTGTCCTTCCTTCAGTGAAATACTTGAGGTCGTGAATGGATCAGCAGTGCTGGAAATCTTATTTTCACCATGTGTCTGTGAACACCCTAGCAAATTACTAAAAGTTTTGGTTTTCTGGTTTCTTTTGATTAGGAATCTGAGAAAAAGGGGCTGATTGAGAGAATCCACATGGTCCAGGAGATCATCATAGCTGTTCAAAGCATCCTGGAAGAAATAGCATCGTTTGGAGAGAGGATTAAAAAGTAAGTAATAACCTTTTCTTGCTTGGCCATGGTTTGAACTGAAGCAGAAACTAGGAGGATCAAGGTGGAGTATTTGTCTTGCTCCAAAAATGGCTGCAAGGTGCAGCAGGATAAGCTGGCCAGTCCCACCACCGCTTCTTCTCTTACAGTCTTTTATTCCAAAACACCTTTGCAGAGCACAGAGGAGAAGCAGTGTTCCTTACTGGTGTAGCTTTCATGTTTGCCTGAATTTTGCTTGTTTGTGATTGGGTGGGGAGTCATGGATGCCACAGATACTGCTTGAAGATGTGGGCACAGAAGCATCAGGCATTTCTTCTCAGTCCCATCACAGAAAGTGGGTACTGGTGGTCAGTGTTGCCTTTCCCACGCCCTCCCCATCCTGGCCTGGCTGTTGGGGTCACCAGTCACTTGTGTCCCTGGCCAACACATTGATCTTCTTCTGTCTTTGCCATTTTGAGCTGTCTGCTTCCTGCTGGTGCCACGAGGAAGCCCAAAGGGGATTTTCAGGGTCTCATGGCAGGGGGGGGACACACAGAGGTTATTCCTGACCTTACAAAGGAGGGAGGTGAAGAGCCTAAAAAAAAAAAAAAAAAATCCCGCAGACAAACACACACAAACTTTTTATAACTCAGTCTTTATTGGAGCTTAATTGATCCATATTGTTGTCTGTTTTGAACACAAAGTGATGGTTTGTGACCGAGCCTCACTTTAATGAGGAGCTGGGTTCAAGCTAAAAATACAGCAACCACATGTGCTGTGGTGCCACACTGGACACCCCAGCTGGGGTGGAAGAGGCCCAAAGATGTATTCCAGTCTATGAACAGGGCACTGTTCTGCCCAGCTGCATGGCAGGAAGACTCCAAGCACTTAAACAGTATTAATTCTTGTATTCATTTTGCTAACAATGGTCTTAAAGAACACGTTGGGTACTAATGTGGACGCCCGATGTAATTTCAGAAGGATTCTGTTGTAGCTCGGCAGTGATGTGCCATTAAAAAATTGCTATCAAAGTTTTTTTTGTAAGTGACAGACTGAATTGTGCTACAGTTTCCGTCTGTCACTCCAGTTACACAATCATAGGGAGTTTTCATAGTTTAACTCAATTGAGCTGTTTTGCTTTTTTTTTTTTTTTTTTGCTTTAACTTAAGCTACATTGATTGATAATGATGGGTCCTCTCCCACCTATTTTTACTTAATATTTAATACGTCTGTTGAAGCTTAAATGTAATTCTTGAAGCGTCCTATTAATTTTATCTGTCAAGGGAAGTTTGTCTTATTTTATAGCCTGATAAGTGGTCCAGATTCATTCTCTCTTCTTCCTACTCCCCATCATTGTGATATGATGAAGTTAGCAGGCAGATTGTGTGAAACAGAGATGCCCAGATCCATAAATCCTCCTGTGGACTAGCAGGCATCCTTGTAGTGCAGGTATCTCAACATTTGGTGCAGGGCATAGGGTTATGTCTTACAACAGCACAGGGGGACAAAGTAATTCCAAAGATGTGTTAGCAGTGGCTTCTCACCTTCAGTCCATCATTGACTTGCAGATGAGAGGTCTGAGTGAAATAAAATCCTGTTTTTCACTACAATGTGGCCAAAGTCTGAAATGCTGTAGTAACTGAGCCTTTCAAGAGTGCTCCTCTTGGGAAAGATCCAATGTGGATTGTTGGAATGCAGAAGCTTGGGCTGCTGCTGGCTTATTACAGCTTTTCCAAGCCAGCATCCTATACTCAGTGTAGTAAAGAATTGCTGGAAATGTAAAGATATAGTACAAAATGCATATATATAGAGAGATTTTTATAGAATATTATGGCCCCAATGTTACATAGAGAAATTACTCGAACTGCTCTTTCACAGTTTGGCATCCTAATCAATCCACTGCAAGTTATTTGCTGGGGTTGACTCTGGCTACCTGCCACACCTGGGTTGTGCACTGGACACACACCTTGTGTCACCTCCTCTGTGACCCAGTGAAGCTGGGTCACCTTGTCTCCAGATCAGATAATCTGCTCATGAATAATGGAGAGCTGAGTAGCCAGCAGGGATTGTAACAAGGGCCACACATAGAAGAAGAAACAAAAAAAACTCACTTACATACCTAACAACTTCACTGAACTCCCCAGGCCTCCTCTTCTCTTTCCTTATCATGATATCTGCCTCTCAGATATTTTCCTTAATCCATTCTAGCATCCACATGTAGGAGTCTACTTATCCACCTTCCAAAGGGCCTGCAATTTACAGCATATCTGACTGCACCGAGCACTGCAAAGGGGTCATTAAATTATTATTGGGTAGCAGAGCACAGACAGTGTCCAAGAACAGAAATGTTGAGAGGGATTGTGTTTTCTTCCTTACAGCACATTCAACTGGACGGTGCCTTTCCTCTCTGTCCTAGCCTGCTTGGTCCTGGCAGCAGCAACAGTTATTTTGTATTTTATACCACTGAGGTACATTGTTTTAATCTGGGGTAAGTACTCCACTGTGTCTCATTTGTATGAGATAAATAAAATATATGTCTACAGAGTGAAATCAAACAAGCTTTAAACGACCTGTTATGCAGACAAACAAGTGCTGTTGCTTAGAGGTGAATAAAGATGTTATGAACTTCTTAAAATTACCATTTCTCCCCCCTGGGTTATCCGATAATTTGCTTTTCTTAGGGTTCTTTATAAGTTTCCAACAGCACCACAAGAAGAGCATTAGCCTAGATAAGCTACTTTCAGTGTTATTATTCTTCTGCAGGAAAGTAATTAACTTCCTGGTGCTGGAGCCCTCCAGCTGGGAAATGGTAGGAAGTGGACAAGATGTGTTTGCAGAGCTGGACCATGTGGATTTGGACCCTGGGAGCCTTTTGGGTCTGAGTATCCTGGCAGTCACGACAGGCTGTGCCCAGTGGGAAACACTGAGCATCTCCTTTTGTCATGGGTCAGAAAGTATTTGTATGAAGATGCATAATGAACTAAAAGAGGGGCTTTTAAAAAAGTAAAACTTTCCTGGTGGCATTATGATGAAATATGAGGTCATATTTCACAGAAGGAGATGGCATTCAAGGGCATAGGACTAAGAGGAATGGCTTTAAACAGCAAGAGGGCAGGTTTAGATTAGGTATCAGGAAGAAATTCTTTCTTGTGAGGGTGGTGAGGCTCACAGAGAAGCTGTGGCAGCCCCATCCCTGGAAGCGTCCAAGGCTTGGTTGGACAGGGCTTGGGACAACCTGGGATAGTGGAAGGTGTCCTGCCTGTGGCAGGGGGCTGGATTGAGATGGTTTTTAAGACTCTCTCCAAACCATTCTATGATTCCAGGTGCTGAAGGCTTTCTACATCTCCAGATGACCTCCTGTCTTATTTAGGGTGCTAACTTTTATCTCAGCCTTGAGGTAGAAAGGTGCAGAGAGCATAGTGCAGGTAAATCCTCCCTGACCTGCAGAAGCTCAGCCCTGGTGTGGCTCTGAGTTGTAGGGACCCCCTGTGACCCCTGAGCTGAGCCATCAGTTGCTGTCTTGCATGTAGAAAAGGGAGGGAATGAGAAGGTGGCATTAAAAAAAAAAGCCATTCTTGGGCAACAGCAACAAAGAAATAAAGGATTAAATCAAACAAAAGAAAGGGCAAAAAGAAAGGGGAGAAATTGCTGCGAGTAAAAAGTTCAGTAACAAAATATTGTTGTTCTTGTATGGAAGACATGGTGAGTACATGAAAACTATACATCCATTCAACATCATCTAGAGTGACAGGGCCTTCAAATATGATACATGTTAAACAACTACCCTGTGGCAAGGCCTCAAAAGACCTTATGGTATTTTCTGTTTTTTAAAAATCAGGTACACAGAAAATTGTGTTGTCATTTTGCTACAAGTATATGGCTTAAAAGCTGAATCTCAGATGTGAAGCAGGTACATTTCAGGGAGAGGAGAAGGCTGGAGCAGCCATCACATTTGAAATCACTTTCAGGGAAACCACTATGAGGTTTTGGACAGGGGCATGATGGAATTGAATGCTGTATTATGGTCCTCAGAGGCAACTAACATTTGAATTTTTTTGCTATTCTTTAAAATGGGTTAGCTGATTTTCTTCACTAGAAGACCTTAAGAGAGGCAAGAGAAGACCTTATGAACTTCACAATAATATGAACATTACAATCCCATGGATCTTCTGTCCAGATTAGGGACCTCCTCTGCCAACTGCAGCTTTCCTAGGTCCATGGAGAGGGACTGCTATTACTGCAGTTCATAAGCACAATTATTTACACAAAGATCAAATGAAAGTAAACCTTGTCATAAGGTTTTTAATTGTCCCACAGCATCATAATATGGGCAGTTTGGCCAATGTGGCTCTGCAAAAAGGGGATAAGCCACGAGGGATGGGGAAGGGAAGCTTTCATTTTCTGAAGAGGTGGAAGGAAAATTTTTCCCAGTTATTTCCAGAGCCATCCAGTTGGTCATGTAGGATTTAACAGCACACTTGGTTTTCAGTGTGTGTGTATTCTCCCTATAGTATCCCCCAGAAGGAATTCTTGCTGCAATTGCTTTTCACCACGTTGTTGGCAGCACATGGTCCTGAAAGTAGAGAAATACCTTTATCAATGATGTCCTCTACTTCCTCCAGGAAGCACTTGTGAGTGATTCCACGTGACAAGGAGCATGTGTGTGGCTTTAAGTCTAAGGCACTGTTTTCACACTAATTTTTACTTGTGAATTCCCTTTCCCTTTCTCACCTTGCCTGGACAAATTTAGAGGGAGGGAGTAGAAAAGGCTTGAATTATTTTGTTTGCCTTTATTTTTTTTAATTTTTTTTTTTATCCTAGGCATAAATAAATTTACTAAGAAGCTTAGAAATCCCTATGCTATCGACAATAATGAGCTACTAGATTTCCTCTCCAGGGTACCATCTGATGTTCAAAAGGTAAGAAATGAATGGCCACAGCCAACAGAGGCAAGGAGTGACACTGAGAGCAGCTGGGTGCTCCCTTTGGGAATACAATGCCAAAGACTTTTGAATAAGGGAGATAAGGAATCTGGGGAAAATCCACAAAAGGAGGGGGGAAGAGAGTGTTAGAAGAGAGGGGAGCCAAAACCCTTTGTCAGAAGGATAAAATGATTGAGGAAAAATTATCCTGAAAAGACCTACTTAAAAATGATCTGGAAAATCACTCAGCATGGTTACTGAGCTATGGTTTTCGTCACCTTTCTGCTCCAGTATTTGTGCAGAGGGAGGAGAAAAATAGTCTCTTTGATAGAGATAACCATCCAAAAGGATTTGCTGAATTCTCCTCTTTCTCAAGATAGGGGGAGGAATGGGGGGAATTATTTCTGTGACATTGTGCTTGAGCTCCAGGCCTCCTTTGGACAATGCCCTGCTCATCTTTTTCTTTAAAGGAAACCCTGACATGTGTTTAAAATACTCTACAGTTGATCAGATCAATCTTCTACCATTATGGAATTATAAGTTTTAATCGAACCAGAATCTATCCTCTCTCAGTTTCAGACAAGTCTTGTCTCTTCTCCCATTCCTTTGAAACAACAACATCGTCTTCAGCAATCTCGCCTATCTTCCTGGAAATTATTTGAACAATAAATCCTTTCGAATGTCAAGATCTGTTTGTTTCTCTTGGAGGAGGGAAAATAGTCTTGCTGGGTAATGAAGCCACACAATATAAAGGATTCTTTCTTTTGTATTTCACTGACTGGAATCTGTGTCCCCAGGCCCTGATCCTGATGCCCAGGATCCCTCTGACATTGTGCCTTTCTCTGTGGCGCTTTCCCTGTGAGGTGCTGCTCACTGGGAATAAGGGGATCATAGTCTTACCCATAGTGACTTTATACTGTTGGATACAGAAACTGAATTGCTCATGTGCAGTGTTGGGTTTTCCAACCCAAGCAGGGTTAGAAAAAGCTTCTTTATCACAAGAGGCCACCAGACTGGTTGGTGGCAGCACTTATAACTGGAAAGAAATCTTACCATGGACTGGTGGGAGGAAAAACACTAAACAGGAACAATCATAGAGCCATTAAGCTTCAGTGTATTTTTATTTGTTGTCATTGCTCTTGTAGAGGCCACTGGATTTGCAGTGATGGTTTGCATATGCCCTTTAACTGTTTATGTTTAAAGATAAGCTGCTTTTCTATTTATGCTTTATTTAACATTTACAGTTGCAACATTTCCTTGAGTGGTTTCTATCATATTGGGATCCTTTGAGCTCTCCAAGGAAAATGATCACCATTTTATTTGGGAGGAATGATAAAAGTTCCTTGGATGGGACAAAACTTGGAGTTTTCCACTAGGGCTGAAAATAGTGACAGCCACACACTTTAGAGACAAGTCATCCATGGAAGCTCCAAAGCCCTTCTGCCTGCTTTGTTATCAATGCATTCAGCATTTCACTGAGGTGCTGCAGTGAGTTAGAAATTACTCCTGTCTGTACAGTGCCATTTACAACCACATGTCTTGGACAAAACTCAGAGGAGGAGTGAAAAGGATGACACTTTCAGCCAAATTTTCCCCATGATTTCAGCGGGAATACTTTTGTCTCACACAACAGACAATTTGGAGATTACACCATCTTTGACAGTTTACCACACATGTTTTTATCATTATATTGTATATGAATTTGTTTTGAAAGGTGGAGGTAGCTTTGTCCAGGTTCTATTTGGGAGAATACTTTCCTTTTTTTGAAATTATTAAGTATTTCAGCATCCCAGGGTCTGTGTATGGTTTTGACAACTGTCATCTTACTGTCTATTGGGATCCACTTGAATTGAGACTCCTGAGAGAAGTTTATTAAACTAATAGGTTAATGCCAGAAAGATAAGAAAAACAACTCCCAAACCAAAACAAACCCAAAAAGATTGCTGAAATCAGGTAGAACCCTATGTATCTCATTAGAAAAATCTGCTTTTAATATTTTTGTTTCAAGAAATGATGCATGACTTCTCAAATCCTTCCTGCAATTAATCCCCCGTGTTCCTGTGTTTAGAAAATGATTCATTACTTTTGAACCTTCCTTAGTTTCCCTGGGTTTGTCCTGGGGGAGCCATTAACACACGCTGCAGTGAGCTAGAGTTACCTAAGTGCAAACGTCATGCCTGTTTGTTTTTACAGGTGCAGCAGGCTGAATTGAAACCATCCAGCAGCTCCAGCCCCATCAGGAAGAAGCGGAGCGCGCTCTAGGATGCAGCAGGGTTTGGGAATGCAGCACCTCCCTCCCTGCACACACGTGCACACACTGCACCCCTCCCCTCCCTCTTGCTTCAGAACAACACTAGAGTCACTGCCACGGACTTTCTCTTTCTTGGAAGATGTGGTTTTTGATAAACGCCTATCTTGGGTTTCTTTTCTGGGTTCTCTTTTTGGCATGGAATCCCAAAAAAGAGCAAGGTGAAATGTGAATTATTTTGTGGGATGGGGAGGAGAATGGAAGAGGATGGTGCAACTGCACCTTTTATTTTTCTTTTTTTTATTCCCCCCTTTGATTGCAGAGACAGGGCTGGATGTGGCAGCACTCCCTGTGTTATATATGAAGAGATAATTCTGCTTAGTGTAGCAGATCAGCTGAGCTGATGTGAGGAGATGCTGTGAACCAGTTTTTAACATATCCAACAGATTTACATTAAGATATGAAAGCTATTCTTTTCTGAGTTAAATCACTGTGCCTAGAAAGGTTTAAGCTCTGAATTAACGAGTCTTTGATACCCATCTTCTGTTCAAGCAGTGTACATTTTGAAAAGTTTTTTATCATAATTAGCAGAAAGAGCTAGGAGCTCCAACAGTATCTCAATATTTCATCCAGCACTTGTGGGTTTTCCTTTTTCCTTTTTTTTTTTTTATTATATTTTTTTTTAAGCCCAGCCTGTGGTTAACTCTTTATATACTGGAATCATCGGAGATCCATTGCTGGCAATGGATGCATGAAAACCTTATGCCATGAAAGGATTAAGAGAAAAGGCTAACTCAGTGACCTGAAAAGACTCTGTTGGCTTGCCTTTTATAATTCCATCTCATCAGATATTTTCAGCATAGCTGTTGTTTTCTTGTCTAAATCCAGAGGGGTCAACACTACAGATCAAGAGGAAAAGAAAAACCAACACTTTATAGCCTTAAAGAAACAAGTGCTTATGCAGAAAGAGAGCACATGCCCAAAGAAGTGGTTGTGCAATAGGGTGCAGGCTTTGGTCCACCACTGATGTCTTCTTGCAGTCTTTCCTGGTGGTTCACAAGGAGAGGACCCAAAAGTGAAGTCAAGTGGAAACAGGATTGGAAAGACAGAAGAAAGGACCCCATTTTGTGTTGTGTGGAGAATGTGATTTTTTGCTTGCTTACCAATCTTTTAGCAATTGTGCATTTGCTTTATGTATTTCAGAAAATGAGCATTAGTCAGGTTGTTTGACTGGGGAAACTAAAAAACAGAATCATGTGTAAAACCTGCTTAATTTTGCTGATACTGCAGCCCTTGGTCCTTTAGGTGCTGTGGGACATTTTGGGAGTGATTTGTCACCACAAGTCATTGGCAGCACGAGAGCTGGATTTGTTGCTTATGATTCCCAGCCAGGGATTACCACCAGCATTCCCTGGGGTAGTTTACAGTACAAAGAAATGCAGAGACCTGAGAGACAGGATTCTTTTTTGCAAAAAAAAAAAAAAGGGCTTTGGAAGTCATCTAATAAAAGGTAGAATGGTTAAAACCTTGCTTATGGATTTGTGATCCAGATGGAGTTGTGTGTGGTTCCATACCACAATCTTGTGGGCTTGTTCCAGGAATTTGAAGGAGGAAAACTAACAGCAGACTATCTTCTACTGGGCTATTAGGCAGATTCAGTAGTTTTTCATAAGTTTATTTTTCAAAGTCCCACTGTGCCTTTGAATAAGGACAGGCACATTTTCATATACTTGATTGGCTAAAGAATGTATTTTGCTTATGCAAAGCTGTGTGTAGCTGAAAATGGAAGGATTGAGGAAAGATTATCCTGGTTTAAAAAGCCACAAAAATGCCTCTTTGTTTGCACGTGTGCTTGTATACCCATGCATATACAGAGTTGTGTATAAAGAGTACATGTATAATGTATTTATAGGCGAGTGTGTGGGGGAAAATGGGTGAATATACAGATTTTAAAACCTTGAAAATGTTTATGAAAAATGCCAAAGATTCTAAAGCTTATCATCTCGCGTCTGTTCTTCTTCATTTTGTATCTTTCCCGGCATGTCTCTCTGGCTGAGCCAGATCTCTGCATGATTTGATTTACTTCAACTTAATGAAGCTGGTTGGAAAGAGCCTTGTAGAAATTACAAAATCTCCAGTAAATCTCCTTCTTGTACATACAATAGATGTCCACGGAACCCTTTTGTTAAACCAGTTTCTCAATCTTCTCTGTAAACAATGCCTCATTGTCTCGCTTCAAACTATCATCTGGTTTATCATACTGTAATCTTGTCATTTTGTAAGGACCAAAGTCAGGCATATTTAAGCAGGCGTGTGGGATCTGATCGCTGATTTGAGTGAAAACATTCAACTGCAGGAAAAACTGTTTATTTATTCAAAAATTCAGATTGATACTTTAGTACGTTGGGGTTTTTGTCTGCAGGTTTTTCCATGTGGAACTGATTTCTGTTCAGGAGACAGGGTGATATTTTTTTCTTTTTTTTTTTTTTTTTGTGTAGATATGTTGGGTTTCAGAATAATTTGTGTTAATTGTTTTGCTGGAGACATACCAAATGAAGGGATTTGGATGGCCCAGTACCTATATATGTTGTGATGAGCTCTTTGTTTTGATAAATGCTGTTTGAAATGCAATAAACATTTGAGGTTAAGCTGATGCTTTTAATTTGTCTGGATTAGGAGATGTGTTTCACATTCTTTGCAAAATGCTGTGCTATAATATTTAGTATCTGACTAGGTAAGCAAGGACATCACTTGTCAGTGCAGTGTAACCATTCACAATGGAGTTTGTTTGGAGTAAGGAGTGTAAGTGCATCTCCTGCTGCAGCAGGAAATGAGGTAAAGCCTCATCTCACCTGCCTACAACTCTTTAGTGGGATTTCCTAGGCTCTACTTCAAGGAAAGGAGGGTTATGTATTCTTGCTTCACAGTCCACTTATCAAACTCTATATTCAGATTTGTCATGAGATTCTTAAAGCAAAACTATATCTCTGTGTCCATTTCCCCATGCAAGTTATCAGGTTTTACATTTTTAATCTATTTAATGTATAGCATAGAAATTAAAAAATTACATTTTTACCTCAAGGTACTTGTTTCAGGGCATTTGCAGTCTAAAGTCTCTAAGATCAGAAACCATTCAGAAGTTCCAGTCTAACTTTGGGTCTTTTGGATTGTAGAATCATGGAGATATGGGAATGTGTAGCATTTCCACTAACTATACAGTTTATAGATAACTGGGTTTGACATGTATGTGCAAATGCAATATTTTCATTTGCCCAAACATAAGGTGCTGCTGAAGGTTTGGTTTTTTGGAATATTCATGAATAGTACTGAGGACTTGGCTCCCCTATGGATCATTGTTGGTAAAAGTCAGTCGCTGAAACACACCTTGTGGGAAGCAAGCAAATAACTGAGTACAGCACAGCTGGAAATGCCACACACCTTTCCTTTTTCTCTGCTTGAAAATCTCTGATTGTAAGCTTCAGCCACAGCTCTGCTTCCCCCTCAGTCACCTCCTGAGCCACCCACCAAGCAGAGGAGAGCCCAGGCTTTGTCCTGCTGCCCAGGGATCCCACTGGAGAGCCCTGCCCAGCACACCAGCATCCCTGTGCATGGCTCTCCCCTAGGAATTAGACTGGCTGCTGCCAATTCCCTGCCTGGGGTAAGAGTACAACAACTCCCTGAGCTGGGCTGTCCCTCTAGAAAACAGAGACTTGCCATTTAATTTCCTGCGCTCTATATGGGGCTATGTTTTATTTTATATTTTTAATTTGGAGGGCCTGATTCTGCAGGCGTTACCACAAGTGGAACTGGAGTTATTTTCCCATCAGACCAGTAGGTTCACACCAGGAAGGAGTTTGGCTTCTCTAATACCTTAATTGAAAAATTGACAAAATACATTCTAACCAAACCTTAACCTTTAGATTTTCCATCCTTTAACTAAGCTGATAGAATATTTTGGAAATGGAAGCTTTAGAGACTATGGCATGTGTTAGAATGAATCCTGTTCTGATTTTAATATTGTGTGTTGTTTTATCTGCAAGGCTTCATGTGTCAGGGCCCTGGTGCATCTATCCCTGTAAAACTCAGAGAGGCTTGATAAGAATACCTGCTCCTCTGCATTCTGAGAGTTACCAGCTCAGAAGGAAGCTGAAATACTCCAAATTATTGTCGATTTGTTGCAGATAGAATGTTTTAATAATTCTCAAATTTGGGGAAATTAAGCCAGGTGAAATATGGTTTTGGGACAAAGAGTTTATCAGAGGGGAAGACCCTCAGCAGTAACTGAGTAATTCAAGGTAAGTGTGAGCAAAGGATATATTTATGATTAATGTAAATATTCACCAGCCTTTAGAAATATTGTTGGAGTGAAAAAAAAAGTCTCTTGACATTACAGCATTTTTCAATCTACTTTTCTCTGTGATGCTTTGACTGAGAACAACACAGCATTTCAGGAGAATTTAGAGGGTCATTTTGTTTTGCATGAAAGACGTGCTCGTCTGACATAAACCATGAAACTGAGCACGGGGAAGCAGGAGATGGCATCCAGGTCTCACTATTTGCAACAGCACCAGCACCTGGGCAGGCACAAGTTCAAATTCTCAGCGTGGCTTTAACCTGAGGGCTGGAGATTCTTGTTAAATTTTACGTGAACAAACGTTGCCAGTCGGTTCCCACGTGTTGGATTGAACACCTGCAAATTCCCTCATGGCTGAGCATGATGGTGTGCCTCTTGCAGGGGAGGAGAGTAAGAGCTGGAAGGCTTGCTGGTGTAAAATTTGTGCTGATGTCCTAGAGCAAACAGCCATCTAAACTCCTGAGAAATTCTTGCAGAAGGAAGGTAGGGCAGTCTCATGGACTGGGCACACACATCTGGTTCTGGGTCTTACAGGGTCAAGTTTAGATGGTCAACAGATCTTGCCTCTCACTCTTAATCATTGTCTGCTAGGATGGCTCAGCCAGCACATTTAAGGAGTGGCTTTCAGCCCAAGAAGGAAGCAGAAGACCCTGGCCCTCAGTGGCTTGGGGCATAGATGGATGGGTTTGGGTACGGAGTCTATGCTAGGGAGTGCTTCCCCAGGGATCCTAGGGACTGCTGAGCTGGGGATCTCTCCTCCAGGCTGGATTTCTTGTGATCAGACTTTCAGCAGACAAAAGAATTAATTTTTTTGCTGTCGATCTCTGCAATTTGGTAAGTTGCTCTTATGGTGGGATAAAACATTAAATGTTGAGCTGTCATCTATGAACTGAAGGTGACAAAACCCCAAGAACTTGGGCCTGCTACTTCCAAATGCATGATCAGCCTCAATTCCCCTTCAGTGCCAAAGGATCCAAATGCTTTCAGGACAGTGCAAAGTCTGCTCACCAGTAATGTTACAGTGCCTTCAGAGATGCTGGTGAATACTTCAATTTCTCACTCAGTACTGGTAAGTGAATATCAGGGGGAGTGTCTTAGTGACACTATTTATTCCTACCCTGGGTATTTTTTTTTCAATGAGATCATATGAAAAGAAACAAACCAAATTATTTATATTTCTTGAGCAAACACTGCTACTTCTATCCTAGCTGCTGTATGTGGAACATGGGATTTTACTGCTCTTTGATCTCTCACTATCATGATACCTTGGGTTTTAGCTTTCTTTTTTTTTTTCTTTTTTTGATTTTGTGCTGCTTTGGTGCGTGGGTCTGGGTTTCATATAAGGGGATAGTAAGGTGTGGGTTTTCATATATGGGGATAGGGCAATTGATTTTATGTGCCTGTATCTGTACACAGCTAAACCGCATATTTTTCACTTGCTCAGTACTGCCACCTCCCAAAGTAAAGAATATCTCTCATCCTCATTTTCAAGAGGAGATGCACAGTGGAAAGAGCATATGTTCCTACAGACAAAAAAAGCCTGTTAGATTCAGTGGCTTGTGTGCTAAATTTTGCTTTGATCATGGCTGTCTGCTTTCTCCCTCCATCTTCTGTCTGCCCATGGTCGGTTTGTTCCAGAGTGAGTATCTGAAACCACACAGCAGCTACAACCTGGGAAGAAGGGCTGGGAGGGGGGTGAAGTCTCCCTCCAGCCCTGGCAATAGACGACTTTACTGAAAGTCAATGCCATTCCCTTGCATTTATCACTGCCACTCTTGCTCTGCATATTTTTGGTATTCGCCATGCATTGTTAGCAGTGATTGTCATGTAATTAAATCACTGCTCATCACAAGAGCCTATTTTTATGCTGAGATAAGCATCAGAAGTCTGCTGCAGCGTCCCCCAGATCAATAAAGATGTTCCCTGTAGGATTACAAATAGTCTGGGGTTGTACAGGGCACTAGAATTAATTAGGAATGATTTCTCTTTTTCTTTTTTCTTTCAATACATTTTTAATTGTTTATCCATTTTCGATGGGCTTGTTTTTAACTCTACTGTGATGGCCCAGATGCTTCTGTTTAGACCTTTTCAGTAGGATATGATACCAATTTGGGCAATACCATTTGATGTAAGCAGTCACAATTATCATCATCTTTCCATAGCCATGTGTGACTGTTGCTTCAAAATATGTTTTTGAGTGAGGTGTTTGCATCTCAGGCTTTGCACTTGAGATTACAACTAAATGGGTTTTTTAAATTATTGAACTTTGAGATCCAAACACAATGAGTAACCTTCAGGTGCTACCCTGAAGATTTTGGTATTTTGATCAGAAGGCCAGAGGGCAAGTGGAGAAACTTGAGCCATTTCCTGAAGGAGCATTTGCCCATGGTTACAGAGCAAGTATATGGCAGAAAAAGCAGCCTGGATTATTTTGATTTAGGCTTTCCTAGTCTCAGCTGTCCACTTTCCTTTGCATTGTTTTTTACATTTTGTTCTGCTTGTGGGGCAAAGTGGTTGTACCACCCTCCTGTGATCCACAGGAGCTGTGGGGTGTGAGACAGAAGCTTCTGGAGAGTTTCCATAAGCAGAGTGGGAATGTCCATGGATGGATGAGGCATAGGGAAAGTGAAACTCTTCTTTTCCCCTCCCCTTAAGTCAAACAGCTGAGTGGCTTGTCCTTCTGATCCAGCATCATCAAAAATGGAAACAGCTTCTTCCTCTGTGCTGGTGAGAGTGTTTGCCCTCTCTAAAGCACAGGGAAAGAGTAGATTCCTTTCAGGGCATAGAAGCAGTGTCAGGATTCCTGTAGGTAAATATAACCACTTCCCTGCATGAAAAAGCAATGAACAGTTGAGGTTTTGCACTTGCATTGCTGTACTAAAGGGGTGTTCTTCATGAGCTGCACCTGAAGTGCACTGGAATCAAATGCCTGTGGAGCTCAAAGGTTTTGGATCAGTCTTCAAAACTCTGTGAAAGGGATAAACTGGCCAAATTTGCTGCTGATAAACTAGGTGTCCCTAATGCTGAGAGGATGGTGATGCCCTGAAAGAGGATTCCTTACAGTAATGCAGCATTCCATGAAAATTATTCTGCTAGTGTTAGGATTAGGAGACCCCATGCCCAGTTCCAGTACAGGAGAGAGGAAATACTTTAATTTAGACCCATTAAGACGCAAACTATGTGAGTTTACTGCATCACAAACCAGCAGAAAGTGCCTGTGCCCAGAGCATGATGTGATGCAGCTCCTGTCAGGCAGCCAAAACCCATCTGCCCAGGGTTGGCATGGGGCAGCACAGAAGATCTGGCAGCTCCTGAGCATCTCTAGGTTAAAAGCTTGCTGAGAACACTCTGAATTAACCTTTTCTTCATAGAATCAGTCAGGAGAGAGCTCCTGCACAGGTCACATTCTGCAGCAGTGGCTCGTTCTGTCCCCCCCCTACATCATTGAGCACTAATGGTAGAAAGGGCACCATCATTCTGTTTGTGCCAGCAGAGCCTGGGTGATTCCAGCACTCATTCCTGGCTCACCCCATGCAACAGATAATTCAGTCTTACTCTTTTTCCACTTGCCAGCTCCCTCCTTCCCCAGAGGGAAGGGGTTCTGGGGGATTTTGTTTGTCCCCTGAAGCTCTGCAGGGCTGCTGCCCACCAGAGGCAGTGCCCGGGGGTGCAAGGTATGAATGTGCTCAGAAAGTGAGGGGTCTGTGGGGTGGGATTTTGGCAACTTTTCTATTGCACATGCAGAGTGTTAGGCTTCTTTGCAGGGGATCTCTTTCCAAAGTTATTTTCTGTTTTCTCACATGTTCAGTCATTTCCATCATCACAGTGTGACATGGATTAAGGTAATTCAAAACAGGACATTCCTGTAAAGGCCTCAGAAATTTTTATGAGAAATAATTCTTCCTATTGCCAAATTATAAGGTGAGTTTGTCCATTTTTTTTTATTATTATTATTTGAGTTCAGGTGTATGAGATAAATTTAAAATTGTCATACATTTTTGGGGGATGGTTGGCATCCAGGCTACACTGAAATGCTTGATGCCATGAAAAACTGGATGACTTAACCAGAGGGGGAAGTATACTGAGATTTTCAGTGGGCATTTGCCTTAAATTCAGTGAGCACCATCCCAGTCCTTCTGAACACAATGCTTTTTTCTGAAATCAGCCCTGGACACCCTTGCTGAGTGGTGACCTCTGTGGCAGCTGCATGGTTGCCTCACAGATAATTTGCAAATTGCCCATGAGCCATGCATGCAAACGTGTCTGGTATGGTGCTAATTTACTGGCAAGGCCTGGGTACACGGATCCCACACTCTGCTCCAGGGGTGCTCCAGCCATGCCCAGCAGCCAGTGAGGAGGTTTGATTTCTATGCAGCATGTCAGGGATGTCTGATGGATGGGCTCAGCCTCCCTTTCACATGTGTTTAGAGATCTCCAGCCAGGCCAGAATTTGCCAGATGACCACAGTGGGGAAGGCATCAGAAATATTTCCGTAAATATAACCCCTCCACACCTAAAAAAATTTATCTAGTTTGTGCATGGGTGTTGCACAACCCTTGTTCAGGGCTACAGGAAGTGGCTGGACATTATCTGTCCTGTATTCCGGCTGGGTTTATTTTGGGGTGGTCAGAAAGGAAATCCTAGTGGAGAGGCGGGTGGAACATTTTTGTTGAACTGATGTGAAAAAGAAAAATACCTGGCCATTTGAAAGGGTTTGAACTCTTAGCATAAGGCTCTGGGAGATGGATGAATGGTCAGAGGGAGGTGACGGGCGGGTCAGAGGTCCTGTGGCATAACTCATCACTGTGAGAAATCCCTGTCTCCCAGTGAAAGTCTAAGGACTGGCTGGCAGCAGCGTGATCTGTGGCAGCCAATTCATCAGGAGGATTTCCCGTCTGAATATGCAGATGTGTGCACAATTATTTTACCTATCTTCGCAAACAGAGCCCGTGTCCCTGCACGCTTAAATAAATCTTGGCACTGTCCTTTCCAGGAGGCATTTGGGGTTCAGCCTGGTTGCCTGCATCCTGCGGAGTTCTGTTCAGCAGAGTCCTTGCACACAGCCCGTCTCCTCTTCCCTTTCCGCTTCCCCTTCCTCCTCCTCCCATCCCACTGCAATCACTGCTGCCCAGACCCATCCTTCACTTGCACAAAACTGATTTCTGTTTATGGAGCAGCTGGCAGCAGCAAGGCTTGAGCACTGAGCGATGACTAAGAAACAAGCCCACTTTTCCCTTAGCTGTCAGGAGCTTTTAGAAATAACACCCTCCTCTGAGGAAGTCAGAATAGCAACAGGAAAATAAGTAAAACCTATTATAAAACAGTTGTCCAAGAACTTAGGCACGGCGCGGGGTAGAGATCAATATGCTGTGAAGGTTAAATCTATTTTCACACTGTGTTCTATTTCACAGTTTAATGGTGTTTTAATGTGTCTGTCACTGAGCCCCCTTCATGTTAGGCAGGTAGAGGCTTTACAAAGGAGAAATAACATTGGCTTTACAAGCTTCACAGTAACATCTTATTTGCCAGCTGAGAGCTGATGGTTTCCTCTCTGGAGGTACACCAGGACTATTTTATTTTATTATTTTATTTTATTATTTTATTTTATTTTATTTTATTTTATTTTTATTTTATTTTTTATTTTATTTTATTTATTTTATTTTATTTATTCTTAAATTTATTTTATTAATTTATTTTATTTTTATTTTAATTAGTGTTTTATTTTATTTACTCTTTTTAAAAAAAATTTTTAGAAGCCATAACGTGCTGTTACATTTGCAATAATTTTAGATGGCTTTTGGGGAATGCCTGTAGGGTTGGGAGCAGCAGGAGCATGTGTGTGCTTGTGTAGAAGAGACAGAAATATCTACTGCTGTTTATACAAGCTAAATACATGGAGGATATGCAGAATTCCCAGGCTTGAGTTTGCATCCAATTCACAGTAGTATATTTGAGTGCTTTAGCTTGAACTCAGCTGATGCTGGGATGTTGGATCAGGTTTGGAAACAGCATGGAGGACAAAGTAAAGGTTCTGAGAGAGGATGGGGGAGAAGGAGAGCTGATTTCAGTGGAAAGGATGGAAGGAGAGAGAGAGGGAGCAAAGGCAAAGAAGGAAGTGAGCTATAAAATCCAGGGTATCTGCAGTGCTAAAGCACACAGTCCTGTCCTCTTGTGTTTGGGGGGAAGAAATTTATATTTCTAAGGCTAAACTCACACTCTTTGTTTGGAAGAGGAAGAAGGGAAAAACCACTGTTCTGCTTCAATTATCTCTCTTGAGTTTCAGCTGGGGAAGGGAGAGGTTGGGATACCCTGGTCGAAGGGCACTGCTGGCTGTGTGCTCCCCTGGAGAATGGGGCAGCAGATGCTCAGGTGTGCTGACCTGCTCGGTGGGGCTGCTTTGACAATCCTCCTCCTGCCTGCAGCTGGACACTGCTCCTGGCCACTTACAGCCCCTGCAGTCTGTCAGGGCTGCACACACCTGGGTTTGCTCCCCCTGACAGAGCCAGGTGAGCCGCAGCAAGGCAGCTCCTCTGGTGAATCTGAGTGCCTGCGTTTGCCACAGGGACTTGATCCAGCCATCCTCGTGCTGTGACTGAGGTGTGGAGCTGGGGGAGGACAACCAAGCCAGTGGCTTCTCCTGTGTGATCTCTCTGCCGCCCTTGCCCTCAGCAGCTCCCTTGCATCCCTGGGAGAGCATTCTCCTTTGCCTCGTTGCCTTCCCATCTCTCTCATCCCCTGCTCCCTCAGTTGCTCTTTACCCTCCTCTTCCTTTGTCTCGCAGCCAAATGCCTTAACTCTGCACACCCTCCTGGGAGGGGCAGGCTGTGAGAGGGGAGTGCAGCAGAGGAGGAGATAGGATATTAAATCTTCTTAGGAGCAACTTATTAAAAACCTCACGCTTCCCCTCAACTGGTTGCTTTGCCAGAGTAAAAACCTTTGCTCTGCCCAGGTCTACAGAGGGCAGATTCTTGTTGGAGCGTGAGTTTTTAGACTTGCAGAGCATTGACTTGGCTTAACCTGTGTATCCCACCACAGCAGAAATGTCTGCATTGTGTGTTTTGGCTTTGGTGTGCTGCCTGCTCTGAGTTCATCTCTTTCCCCCCTTCCGCTTTCCATTGTTGGAACAACAATCTTCTGCTGGATGCAGAGCTCAGCCATCCCTGTATTGTGGGGCCAAAACAAACTCTCTGCTAGCGTGTTTTCCATCCTCCACAAGTTAAAATACCAGTGCTGAGAGCAGCTGCCCTCCCAGGTGGGGAGCCTGTTGTCCGAAAATCCAATGACTGACTTCATGGGGCAAGACTTTCTCTCAAGCAATGCTGCTGAGAAATGAATTTATATCCTTTGGAGGGCTCCAGTGGTTCCCTCCCCAACCACCACAGCCACCAAAGTGCAGCCTGGTGAAGTGAAATATCACCAATGTGCTGCAAGCTGCAGTGCTGAGCACTTGTTTATCTGTGATTTCCAAATGGGTGGAAAAATCTGAGAAGGTAAGGGCTGGGGACAGAAAACTTCAGGGAGACACAGTCCCATAGGGCTGCCAAAATATAGCTTCAATCCATTTTTCTGCTTCAATTTTCAAGTCCAATGTAGTTAAGGATGGTTGTCACCCAATACCCCTTTCTCAGTATCCCTAACACATTCACATTTGGCCTTGTGTGAAATGGGGAGAAAAAATATTTTCTACTTGGTAACAGAACCTGATGTTTGAATCTTTTGTCTTTGGGTTTTAGTTTGTTTTGGTTTTTTGCACTACCCTTTACTGGTTAAGGGTTATTTCACCTTCTCCAACCACTAGATCAAGTCCATGAATATCTGAATTACAGCCTGGATTGTACACTTTGAAAATTTGTCCAAGTCTGGTCACCTTTCAGAAAAAAGAACTGGATACCTGTTATGGTTCTAATTTAGGGACCAAATTTATTCAAGTGTGCCACCTTAATGGCAGAGTTTTAGATTAAACTGGAAATTTGAAAAAGCTGCCTGATCAAGTGGCTTTGACGTGTAATGTTCATTTTTAGAAGTAAAACTTTGATGCCTTGGGCAGTCCATGGCCAGGTGCCTTATATCAAGCGTTGGGGTTTTGGAAAAGTGACAAGAGCCACACTGAAGCAGAAATGCTTCATTATTGTAAACTAAGTTTCTTTCCTTCTTCACAGAGGAGACCTAAGGGGAAGAATGCTTGATTTTTTGTCTTGCTGAAAATAAACTTTTACAGAGGTCATTAATGCAATAATGTATTATTGCATTAATGAGGTTTGTTTGAAACCTCAGATTTACTGTGGGTTTCCTCGTGAAATATTGAAACACTGAAATCACAGATTAGAAGTAAATATAAGGTTAGAGACAGGAAGATATCCAAAGTCATGCGAATTTTAAAGAAATTATTAACACGCAGGGATATGATAGTTTAGTGTTGGCTAATTCTTATTTATAGAAGCTAATGGAAGATTTTCTAGTGTGAGAGAATGAACGTTTCTGGTTGCTGAGAGAAGAGTTTTGCTTCTCCTGCTGGGAGAAATTCAACATTCCCAGGGGATGGTGGCAGAGGGAGGCTTCAGAGATCTGCACAGCTCCTGGAAAAGAAATGGGTCTGGATGCTCCCAGACAGGGGGAAAAGTGAATTACTGAGCACCAGCCAGGGAAGAGCTTGTGGTCCTGTCCACAAGAGAGAACTGTGCAGGTTTGCTGGCACAGTCCATAGAAATTAATGATTTTTAGAGTATAATTTAGATTTTTCCTTTGCATATTCTGTTGATCAGTCTTGGAAAGTATTTTTCAGAACTTTGTTAAATGAACATTTGAAAATGCTAAATGATGTCACACAGAGACCTGGTCCTGATGGATTTTCATGAGCAACCTGAAATGTCATGGTCCTGGACTCTGAGATAAAGTCCTTCAGCTGTTCATATCCAGTTCCACTTGCATTTCATGTGATATCTACTTGAGGAGATTGTCTCCTTGTGGAGATTTTGGGCTTCTTGAGTACATTTTTGAAGCCATGTTTCTGCCACTAATGTTAATTAGTGGCTGCTCATATTTTCCCAGTGTCTAAAATTTTCTCACTTCACTTAAAATTCTCTCCCTGTAAAATTGACCCTATAAAACACCCAAGATGCATCAGCACCACTCAAGCAATTTAAGTGAATCGAAATATCTAAAAAACATTGTTTAAAACCCTCACCTAGACCTGATACTTTGTGAAATTTAGTGGAGTATATACATTGGAGATACTTATAAAGATAAAATCAGTTCATAACCTGGTAATAAGTACTGTGATACAAATTTATACATTTCTCTGAAACGCTGAGGCCTTCTTGCCATTTCTAAATTGGAAAGTCACAAACTTAGTTATATGTTTTATTTACATCCCCAGCTACGTTTTATTGCAAGACTTTGGAAAATATTTTGTAACAGTGCAATAGTTCTGACAGTAAGTCAATGTAAGATATCATAGAAAAAAAAATCTCAACAATTATCCTTCCCACCCAAACCTTTTCTTAGAAGCAGTATTAGAAAACTTTAATGGCATTTTACTCCCACCATAGGTAAAAAAGAGTTTTTTCACTGACTTGAAGGGAAGAAATGTTTAACCCCTTACTTTTTGCATTAGCAGAGAGGAGTAGTTGGGTTGTTGGGGGATTTTGGATTGAAACTGAGTTATAATAAACAAGGCCAGTTCCACTTAACCTGAATTGAGCAGCTCCACAGCTGAGGTTCCCTTTCTCTGCTTGCATCCCCCTCTAAAAATATCTGCCCAGGTGCCATCGTGATGCCGTGGAAAAACAGCACCCAGTGGTTCTAAAGAAGTTGCTGCTGTGCTGCAGGCTCTGCAGAGGCTGAAATGTGATATCCTGGCCCTGACACAGCTCCAGCAGAGCTGTCAGGAAGGTCAGGATTTCAGCGGCGTGTCCGCGCATTTCCAGTGCTCTCAGCACTCCCTTCTCCTGCTCTGTCCCTTCCTTTCCAAACCACTCTGGAGCAAGCACATCCTCTCAAGACCTCCCTGGACTAACAAATGTAGGTAATAAATAAGTGGGGAGAGTTTCAAAGTCAGAAATTTCCTTCAAAGCCTTGTGGAAGGGGATGTATTTTGGAGCATGAAGGCCATTCTGGATCCTTGAGCTTTCTCTCACAGCTCTCTTTTCCGTGCTGGAAATCTTGTATCTTTTCTTTTTTTAGAAGATTTGCTAATTCTCTTCTCACCCTCTGTCCACATGCCAATTCTTCTCGCAGTTGTTGCATTAAATGACACATTTACAAGGTGTGATTGACCAGGTTCAGGTCTGAAATTCAGTACATTACATCTAAAACTCTGATTCATGACTGCAAAATTATATCAACTCAAGTGCAAATTAGATAAACTCAGGATACCAGTTCTCACCTGAATTTCAGCCTTACTTAAGAGCATCAAATTATTGTCTGCACCTCTGCTGTGGGAACTCAGTGTGGGCTGCAGTATCTGTCTGAGGAATTGGAGATGCAGCAGGGTTAACTCCTGAAATGGATCTGATCAGATTGCCCAGGTCGCACAAGACAGCTGTGACATCTCAAGGGATCAAGTTGTGCCCTTCTGTAACCATGATATCGTCCTTTTGAGCAGATTGCTGATTTTGTTTTTTTGGTTTTTTTTTTTTTGCCACTCACAAACCCATACAATGTTACCAGTGGAGATGAGGATTTCTGTACAATTGTGAGTCTGTGAGAATGGTCTTGATCTTCACACAGATTTTTTGGACGTACATCCATATTTCCTTTCAGGTTCACATATTTAGTGGTTTATTTGAAACCTGTTGCATACTTTTTGTCTTTAGTGAAATATTTACATTTCTTCAGTGAACACTGAGCAAAGTCACAACGATTAATAAACACTTAAAAAAACCCCAAAATATCCCCCATATCCACATCCATAGCCAGTCATTCCAAGCAATTTTTTTTTTTAAGATGTATATTTCTACAACCTCTTTATTAGTGCTATTTTTTCCAGATTTGGTCTTCAGGTCAAGCTGGACTTCACTGTGTTGTGGACCCATCTTGCAGCTCTGCCACCTGATGCCCAAGAGTACAACAGCCTAGAGCTCCTGCCTGGAAGCAGGTGATGGACTGGAGCAGATTTTATCCTGCTGGTGAGTGTCCTGCATAATGAAGTGTGTGTGATAACAAGAAACATCTTATTTTCATCCCTTACTTTGTCCATTTTTGCTTGCTTCTGAACTTGGTAATGATTGCAAAGCAGCAGCTGGGAAAACAGGCACATCTCGAGTAATACATGGAGGATTTTAGGCTTTGCTAAAATCAAAAGAAGCAATGGGCCAATCTCAAAGAAATCACCTGCAAAACATCAAATGGCCAGAGGGATTTTAAATGGCCATTTATTCCGGGAACTGGTAGCTTTTGTGTAATCATACTTAGATGTATCATCAAGTTCAGAGGGAGAAGTCCCACTCTCAGGAGGAGTATTAGTAAACAAGTAAACCAAGGGACATGAGGAAAGGTAATACCTTTTATTTGAAGGTTGTGGGCAAGGAGATAAGCTCTCAAGTATTGAAGCCTGTTGTCAGGGCTGAGACAACACACTGGTTTTCTGGTTGCAGCTCTCAAGTTCAGGATTGATCATGTCTCATTCTGCCTCAACACATACAACCACTACAAGGAGCTGCAGATCTCTTTTAGTGGGAGTTTCTACTGCAAACACAGTTCTTCAATTAAATTCTTTTAGAATGAAGAATTATTCACAGCTGCTGGATTATGAACAGGACACAGCCTAAAAATGGAGCTAACTTTGACTTTCAGTCTGTTTCTTAGCAAACTGGTCATGTGTTTTCCCAGCAGGGTTGCTGGAGTGAAAGTGTCCACTGTGTTCTGGCCCAGTGTAATCTGCATTTCTAATTAAGGTTATTTGCAAGTCCAGTTATCTGTCACGTGCAAATAACAAATAATAAAGCAATAAGTAGCAATCTGCAATGAAATCTTTGTTTTAAATTTCCTTCTTTTATCTTCTCTCATATTAATGTCGAGTGCACAAAGGATGCCTTGGCAATGGCACTCACTGCTGCAGAGGGCTGGGGCACTTTTGGGTGTTCTGATCTGAACTCTAGGGATTTCCCCATTTGGGCAGGGGGTGTTTGACAGAAATGGCTCTGTGTGTTTGTAGATCCTGCTGGTTTGGGGTAGTTCAGCACCTTGCAGGGCTGGCTCTGCAGCTGCACCTCGAGGATCTTTCCCTCTTGGAGCTCTCCATGGTTGGTTCAGGGGCTGGGCAGAAGCATCATCATGTTCAAAACCAGAGCTTCCTAAATTACTCACTTTTCAGGTTCCCAGGCTTTGCTCTCTAACCTCTCTTTGAAACAGAAGTGGATTTTGAAACTCCTAAAACAGTTTATACTTCCAGCCTTTTTTTTTTGTTTGTTTTCTCCAGACCATTTTTTTCCCTGATAATCTGACATATTTTTGCAAACAGTCTCTGCTTTCATCTGAAGTCTCGCATAGAAACTGAGCTTGTTTCACCTGCCTTGCCACCCTTCCTGCTTGGTACCTCATCATTGGCTTTGACTCTGGTGTTTGCTGCCCATGTACCACACTCTTGAAGCCCCAGGCTGGCTGAAAGACATCCAGCCTGCCCCACTGCTCAGGCTGGTTACCCCTGATTTGGAAACTGCTCTGAGATAGGAGAAAATGAATTGGAAACCAAATCTCCAAAAGTGTGAATTGTCAAGGGAAAGGTGCATTATCTAACATGATGTATATGTGTTGAGAAGTTGCAACAGGTTTGTCTAAATCCTGAATTGTTTTTAAAAAGGAAGAGAATTTCAAGCTCTGGGGTTTTTTTAGGCTTCTTCTCACTGCTAAACCTTTAGCAGTCCTTTCTTTCTATTATTCATGATTTCTCCACTGTTCTCATAAGAGGTTCATGATGATTTTTGATTTTAGAAGACAGCGCTATAAAAAGCAATTAAAAAAGTCAAAATATCAATAGACTTGTGATATATAACCACAAGACTTGGCAATACTTCATTTTCCTTCAGATTTAGTGTTTCCTTCTCATGCACAGGTTTTCTCAGATTTCTTTTGTGAGGAAACAAGACTGGAGCTCTGAATTTGCTGGGCATAGAATAGAAAGAAGAAAAGAGGAACAATGGACCTCTGCTATGATGGGGAAACCTAATTTTTGTCTCAGTCTTTTGACTGTGTAAATGTTGGCTGGATGGAGGAGCTTGCTCTTGTGGTCAGATGGAGGAAAGCTGGAATGAGGATGTTTGACCTGAGAGCTCTTTTCTGTGAAGAGACAAGAAACAAAACTGGAGGGAAACATTCAGAAAAGGTAAATAACCTGTGAAGTGTTTAGTCTTCATCCTGTTTGGGAAATTTTATCTGTTCATCATTGTATTACTCTGTCCATCCTTTGTTCTTGTTGCTCCCAAAGTGTACCTGACACAGCACCATTTGTCCCTTTCACAATTCCCTTTACTCTTTGGCACTACAATATGCAGAACATCTTGGTGAACAGGATGAGAGATCCATTTTAGTAATTTCTCACCTTATGCCTCTTTCCATGGTCTAAAATTCAGCGGGATCTCATCTCTGGTGTGATTCATAGCCAGGAAGACAAGAACAGAGCTGGAGGCTGCAATATGCAACAGGTATGAAAAGGAAGGGAAATATTTTATGCTGCTGTTATCACCAAAAATAGATCTGTAAGACCAAGGATGGAAATCACCAAGATTAAATACAAGTAAGGGAGAGCACAGGTGAATTTTACTCTTTTATTAGCTGCAGAGAAATAAATGTTAGGGACAGATAATCCCAACCTGCGACATGCAGCTTTTATTTCCAATATAATATTAAAACAGCAACATGTAAAAGGAGAATTTCCTTCTTCTTCCAGCCACTGCAGAAGCCCAAACCAGGACAAACCACATGTGAACCTTGGTAGGTCAGACCTGAGCAAGTCTCACCCACCCTGTGAGGACAGGGAGAGCCCAGCTCCCCTGCCCATCACAGGCAGCAGCGCTGGATGCATGGGGGAGAAGGATTCTGAGATCCTCTGATGGGAAAGGTCAGGAGAGCATCGCCGTCTCTTCCAGGAGCTCCAGCACCAAGGGGGAAAAATAAATCACACAAAGCTTAAATAGGAAACTGCAGCTGCTGTCAGATTAAATCTGTTACAAGTGCATTCCACTGCCTTGCTGAACAGTGTTTTATTTCACACCTCAAAATGTGAGGCCCTGTGCCATGGACTTGCTCCTTTTTCCCTATTCCCCCTAGATGACTTAACAAGCTGAAAGTGCAGCTGGAAATTAATGCTTCCTGTCTTTTTAAATAATGTGACATTGAAATCTTGGTATTTAATGCGTTAGCATTTAGCATGCCACAATATTTCAGTTACTTTGCAGTGGTTGGGGTGCAGAAGTGTTATTACAGCTGTTCTGAAATTCTGACAAAGAGGTGCATTTCTCTCTTCTTTTTTTCTTTTTTTTTTGTTTCTTTTTTTCTCTACTCTGTCCCACCATAATTGCTTTTTGCTGCATCTCTGAACCGTAACCATGGCGATCTGCCACATTCATCAGAGGACCCTCTTGTTATTTTGCTTGTGTGAATGTAAGAAGGGGGAAAAATATAAAAAAATAGAAATAAAAAAGAAAGAGGAGGCATACAATATTTGCAGAACTTTCCCCAAAAAAGGACAGATTTTTCTTTTTTTAATCCCCCTCCCCCCCTGTTTTTTTTTTTCTTTTCCTAAGGACAGAAGCTGCATTGGAGAAGTGGCCTGGCCAAAACACCAACCTTTTTTAGGCTTGTTCATAGCCTAAAAAAGGGAGAGGAGGAGTCTGGGTCTGGAGGTGTCACTCTGTGGAGAACAGCCTTCGATAACTGGAGCTTTCAAGACGTTCCCCCCTGAAAGGAGGAATTGTTATGTGCAGAAAGGGCAGGGAAGGTTGACCCTTTTCCATTTCTGTCTGATGACAAGCTGGTCCTTGTTTGGAGAACAAGTTCATGCAGAACACCATTTCCATAAACTCGTGCCATTTCTGACTGGGGTAGGAGAAACTGCTTGGATTTGGAGAGGAGCTGCCCTTGCCTGGGTTTGCTGGGCACATGGTCAGTTCCTCATGCCATGGGTGTGAGGAGGGAGAGATGTTGAAACCACTGGCTGTGATGAGGCAGGCAAGGGGTGAAGGGGAAAGGAAATGTTCTTGATCTGACATATTTTTCTACATCTGACACCTTGGTGTATTTCATTTTTACTGCTTCAAGGATCTTTGGAAATCAGCCTGGAGATTTTCATGTAGAGGGACTTGGGCAGTTCATCTTTGCTCACGTTCTGGAGCTACTTCAAAGGGATAGGAAAGTGTCTGATATCCAAAGTGTCCTTTGACAAACTTTTCCCACCCAGTCCATCACTGTTGGTGCGCTCCTCAGGACACAAGGAAAGAAAAGCTAGCAGTGATTGTCAGAGGGTCTTCAGGGGATCCTGTAGTGTGGAGCATGGGACATGGTATAACTTCCAGTGTCTGTCACATGAGATGGCTGGGGATGAGGGTTTGATGTCCTGCAAAACCTGGCTGGTTCAGCTGTAGAAGAGATTTGTCCCCCTGTAGAGGTAACTCAGCTCATTTCCATGGAGCAGAAACCTGACATTATTTTGCTATCCTTCGACATGACAGCCTGGAACAGAGTGATGAAGCAGCTGTGCTCTGGATCCTATGGCAGCACTCACAGGGTGATTTTGAGAGATTTCCTAAATGTCCTTGCTGTGGCAGTCATCTGCAGCAATACCCAATTGTCTTGTAAACCGGTAGCTCTTGACACAAAGCTTCATCTGAATGAGTAATTGCATGTCCCAAGGCTGTGAGTTGTTGTAATTGGGGACTGGGCTTTGTTTTGGCTTTTCATCATTTGGCACAGGAGATCTGGTGTCTGGGACTTCAGAGCAGCAACAGGCTGGTGCAATTCACCCCCAAGCTGAGTTTGAAACTCCTTCAGTCTTGTGTTTGTGCCCTGCCGTGGCTGGTAGTGTTCACCAGCAGTGACTGTGGAGCTGTGGCAATTAGGGGAGCTTTTCTGCTCCTCCTTTGCTCTCCCTCAGCCAGCAGCACCTTCCCTAACTTCCTCATGCAGTGGAAGTTCCACTCACTTCCCCACCACCTCAGCAGTGGTTCTGGTGTGTCAAATGCTCCTTGTGTGCTGCCAGTGCCCCAGTTCCCAGGCTGGGATCTCAGCACATGCCCAGCCCGTGTCTGAGGTTCCTGCCACTGGCCAAAGCAGGGCACACGTCCCTCCTGCCATCAGCACAGAAAGCCTGGGTGTTGGGGGATTCATATGCTTGGCGGTCGTGTGATGGACATGTCAAGAGGAAGACATCACCTGCCACGCACTTGAAGGGCTTATTGAAGAGACACCAAAAAGAAACAGGAGTAGAAGGTTGGTTTGCCGAGGTAATGAAGTTAGGGAGGAGTATCAACTGACCACTTGTATCTGTGAAGAGCAAGGAGGAGGGACTGGAGCAAGTTGTGGCCCTGAAGTTGCAACCAATAGCGCAAAAGAGCAAAACTTCAGCAGTGGTTCTGGTGGGTCAAAACCTCCTTGTGTGCTGCCAGTGCCCCAGTTCCCAGACTGGTGTGTGAAAACCTCCTTGTGTGCTGCCAGTGCCCCAGTTCCCAGACTGGGATCTCAGCACACACCCAGCCCGTCTCTGAGGTTCCTGCCACTGGCCAAAGCAGGGCACACGTCCCTCCTGCCATCAGCACAGAAAGCCTGGAGGAGGCAGGAAGGTTCCCCAGGCAAAGCTGCTCATTGATGTGCCTCAGCCTGGGCATTCGCTGGCGAGGCAGAGCCACCAGAGCATTGCTCAGTGACCTGAGAGGTATTTGGTTAGAAAATGTCTGGTTCTGTTCTCGTCTGGGAGCCATTTGATCCGTCCCCAAAGATGCAGCATAGTGAAGGCCCTGGGGCCCTCCCATGGGTGACAATGGATACGTTGGGGTCTGCGGAGCAAACCGGGCTGTCTGCAAGTCAAAAAGTCTTAGAGATCCATTTGTAGGTGGGATTGTCAATACAGAATAACAAAGCGAAAAGCACTCCGGGCTAAATGCTATCAGAGATTATTTTTAACTTTATTTTTACTGTTTCTGATGTGTTCTTCAATCTGTCTTGTTGATGTTTATTTTTCTGTTTGCAGTAAGGGTCATATGTCATGCCTCCCTTGCATCAGGTGCCATGCAGCCATGTACTGTCCTTCCCACAAACAGTTCACAAAGTCTTTCTCTGGGGATGAGCTCTCACTGGCTCTGCACTCACTGGCTTGTACATGCCCTGTAACAGGAGTTTCTTTAGAGGTTGTAGGATTCCTTATTTCTCTCACGAACCTCTTAATTGGAGGTAAACCAGGACATTAAAAGTGCAATAATATTTCAAAATATTTTCCATAATCAAAATTCACAATAAAAATTAGTAAGAATTAGAAATACCTTGAAATCTTCAAAGTATATTTATATTTAGATATTTAATATAAGGAAGCTTATTTGCCCTGGAGTTGTTTTCTTGCTTTCTGCCCTTTTTTTTCCACATGCTTCCTCCACATTCCCTAAAAACCTGGGACCTAAACAGTAAAATCAAAATAAGTTTTCAGTTATTTATCAACCATAATATAGAATTTTCAAAAGGCTGAAAATTCCCTGCTGAATTCTGAAGCAGTGTTTATCTATGGAGGAATGCTCTGTCTGTTGTTTGCAGGGGGCAATCAGAGGACAAAGGGAGAACCTTTTTAGGAGTAGGACCTGCACTAAATACTGTTTCACAATGCTCAGTTAAGGATTCATTGAGTACATGTCTGTAGATGTAGAAACCTACTAGTGAAAATAGATATAGAGGCAAAGCTACTCACTAAATAACTTGAAAAGAGGTAAATTAAGTGATGAGCAATAAAATATGAAACTGCAGCTTTTCACTGAACAACTGTCTTAACTTTTTTTCCCAAGGAAAATAGGACAATGAAGGAGCTATGTAAGGTCCCACTGGACCATGTGAGGTCCATCCTGGGAAAATGCAGGAGCTCTGGGAATGCAGCATCTCATCTCAAGGAAAAATGGCCACAGGATGAGGTGGGCTTTGGAGATAGTTGTGAATGTGATACAAGCCTGAGGTGCCAATTTAAATTTAACTTTTTTCCCCTAGTAGTGAGCAATGCCTAGAGTTTTCAGACTCCTGCAGATGAAAAACAATAAAGAGATTCTACAGGGATGTGTCTTGGTGGGACTAGAAAGGTGCTGTTTCCATATTGCTGATCTCTGAGGGAATGGTTCCAGTGTAAGGTGGGTTCTGAGGCACAAATGACTTTCATTTTTTCCAGCTCTATTTCGGTTGTTGTGGCTGAACACAAAATAGGGCTCAGCAGGGCCATTTGGTGGAGCTGCCATAGGCTTGAGCTTTCCACGCAGCAACACTGCAGCAGGCTGTGTGATGAGCACCACCAGCTGTAATGCCAGGTAGAGAAAATGGAACCCAGAGCTGAAAATTAAATATTTTTAATTAAAATCCACATCTGCAAGCCGCTTCCTGAGAGGCCAGGTTTGGCTCTGAGCTCTGCTGCCATGCTGGGATCACCAGTACCAGAGCTGGTGATTCCAGAGAGGCAGCCAGCAGATCTCACTGGTTAATATTTAAAAAGGTGCTGGCGCCCAGTGGAAAATGTTTAGTGAAATGCCCTGTCAGGAGTGATTGTATGTGCTTGTGAGTAGTGTCACAAGTGAGGAGCATGGCTCTCCCTTTTGTCAGGGGCAAGCCTGGCTTTTATGAAGGTTCCAAGATGCCTTGGAGCTCTTTTGATGCAATGGCCACTGATTTCGTTGTTATGCCAGCAGCGTGCCATGAACTCAAACTAAGCCACCCTCAAAGTTCTTCTAAATCACTCTGACTGCTCTTTCCATGGCCTTGGATAACATCTCTTGACCATCTCTCTGTTTTTGTGCAGGAGGAGGATGAGGAGAGATGGAAAAGGTGCTGGTAGGGTTCCCAAGCCAGGGGTTTGTCCTGCCCATCCCACATGCCCCACACTGCTGCTGCCTCTCCTCTTGCCCCCCTGCTGCCTCACAGCACCCCCTGAGCAGGGCTTGTGCCTCTCTGTGGTCTGTGGGGTCTTCTGGAGCTGGAAGCACCTGCCAGGAAAGGTTTCATTTCACCATCTCTTTCTGTTTTTTAATGGAATAACTGAATCAGTCTCACGCCATCCTTCCTTATGCAGCTACAGAGGCAAGGAGGAGCCAACGAGGAGTTAATTACATTCCTCTGCACCTCTCTGTCTATGTTATAGGCCGTGAGAGAGCAGGTTTGAAGCCTGTTAGCAATGATTTCAAAGCAGGAGAATAGAGCAGCATATTCATACCTGGTTAATATGCCTCAGCTCTCATCAGCATTTAGCAATCCCCCACTCTGCCTTTACTGCTGTGTTGGTTTTTCTATGCAAATAGATCTAATAGTATGTTTTTCATGAAAAACAAACAGCAACAAAACATGTATCCTAATATCTTTTAACAGGAAAGGAGTAACATCAAGTGGCAGATTAAGAAAAACATGCCAGAAATATTTAGAAAGGCTTTGGGGAAGAGAAAAGCTTTCTGTTCAGCTCCTAAATTTCAGGTTTGCTGTTTAGGTTTGTGTCTGCTTAAATGGATGAAGAGGAGTGGTGAGAGAGAGCAGAGAATTTACAGACTTCGAACATGAAGATCTCAGTGAGACAAAAGCTTGTCACCCTCATATGTCTTCCCAATCAGTTTGGAAACAAGACTTAATCAGCTGAGGCAGTCTGAGCAAACAGGGTTATCGTTCAGCTTTCTCTGAAAGTGGCCAGATTAAGACTTAATTCTGTTAAACAAGGAGTGAAGTTTGGAGAGGCCAGCCCACCTTGGAGAATGGTGTCTGTCGGTGCTACAGAGCAGGTGGTGAAACACGAATGGTCAGGTTCAGTTTTGTTTAAAATCAATTTCATTTCCTCTAACACAACCAGGTTGTGTTTGTTATTTTCAGTAATGGCTGGGAATGATTAATTCTCTTTTGATTTAACAAATCTCTCACTCTCTCGTCACTCTAACGAAACCCCCAAGTTTTATTAAAAAAATTACTTTGACACCAAATTAACTCAAGATTTTAAACCAGTTGTCAGTGTGCCTTTAAGTCAAATCCTCTTTCCACTTTTAGCACAGACGCATGAAAGAGGAGGCTGCTGTTCCTCCACGAGCATGGGGGAAGATTGAGTTGTGTGTGGGAGGACAGAACAGGAGAATACTCCAGTTACTTGGGCCACTCCTCCAGCAAAATTAATAAGTATTGTTAGAAAGTACTTTGCAGGGTAAAAAAAAAATAAAAAATTAAGCTCCTAAGTGTAGTCGAATGATGGGGCTGAGCTGGCAATAATAATAATTAAGGGGAAAAAAGAATTGAAAAAAAGGTGGCTAATTTTCTCCACCATTCAGACTTATTCTGGGGAAACAGGAGATAGCGCTTTTGTCGCTGTTTCCAAACTGGATAAATCACCCAATCTACAAGCCATAACAAATCTTTCTTCTGTTCCAGCTCTTTCTGAAATTATTTTTCCTCCAGAGAGGGAGGATTGCAGCCCCAAACTTGATTCTGAGGGGTCCAGGATATTCAAGCCTTCAAAGGTCATTCAGACACAAACTAAGACAGACCATCTAGCAAGCATGTGGGGATTGAGTTCAAAATCAAATCTAGGTACTACAAATACCCTGAAGAATTTTCTTTCCATTTTCTATTTTGCCCCATCACTCATATATTGTACTATTGAGTTATCTAAAGAAATAAAGCATGTTTATGTCATCTAGGTATATTCAGCAAACTTTATTCCTCTCTTAAGAGTTCATCCATCAGTTTCAGCCTCCATCTAAGCTGGGGACATGTGGATCTGTAAGTATATCACTGCATCTTTCTACATCCTGTTCATTATGATGGCTGATCAGCAATTCGGGCTCAAAGAAAGGCACAAACTGGACCCAGACAAACCCCACAGGCCTGTCAGAAGACAAAAAGAGTGAGGAGGGGATGAATCCTTTTTGCTCTCCAGAAGTAACCACAGAAACCTGATGCATAAGATAAATGCAATGCAAATAAAGAGGAATCCAGTCTCCTTTCAGCCCTTTGGGGTTATACTGACATGCAGGATTCATGTCTCCTTGGCAATACAGCCTCTTTCAAAGGCTTATCAAATTTCAGTTCAGATTCCCTTGTGTTTAATTTTAGAAAATGATGAGTTTCAATACTCAAATAATAAATACCTGTGTTGTTCTATTTTCATGGTGAGATTATTCTTGGTTGATCTATAATTAACTGATCTAGTTCAAATGGTGTCCTTCAAATTACATGATCCTTGTTTACTGTTCCCCTGGTCTCACCATCCCGAATCCTGAATGCATTTAAGAAGAATCATCCTAGGTTCTTTTCAATCTTTAGGTGTTTAAATAAGACAAAGTCTCTTAACCACTTCATAAGGGAGCCAGTGCATTCCTGTCACATTTTTATACTCTGCACTCATCCCAGTGAGGTGTCTGTTCTTAAGTACCAGAACTAGATGGAATATTTCCACAAGATTTTATCAAAGCTTTGAGCATTGATAGCTTTATATCAAAAATGCCTCTCCTAACACAATCTAACCATTCCCTGAATGACCAATAAGCCAGACTCTTTCTTTCCTTTGTGGCACCCTTTGGATTACTTTTTTTCCAAGATTTTGGCTTCTCTCTTTCCAGGACTTGGTGAAATTTTGGAAGAGTACTGATGTGAAAATTCCAGTTTGAGGAAGCCAGAGCTTTGGTTGTTGACCTTTGCTTGTGGAGAAGAAACTCCATTTCTTCTTGGCATCTCTTCAGCCATTTTCTGCACAAGTTGTGCTCTGAGTAGAGTTTGTTTCTGTGCCCTGACAGAACTGGTAAGATGAATACAAGTCCCATGGCCATGATGATATTAATAATAATATTGATAATATTAATAATATCTGCATGGTAGTCTAGGTGAGCCACTCTTAACCTTTCTTCCTCATGTGTTTCCAAACCAGCAGATGAAAAGGGATTTGCAAATGCATTGAGAGCATTAGCCAGGCTCTAAGCAGCTTTTGCTACTGAGTTTTGCAAAATTACAAATCAAATTTGTGTTGCCTATCGGGTTTCCTAGGAGCCACAACATGAGTTGAAGCAAGTGGTGGGGACTGTGGGAATTGCTCAGGTGGTGCTTCAGCAGCTCCAGGGTGGTTCCCCTGTGTGTGATAAGGTCAGACCAGTGGAGACTGTCCTAAGTCATAATTCACTTTTAGATCAAAGATCATATTTTGAGATGAAGAATGCAATTATGAATAGTTTATAAACTGTTACTAAATTATTAATAGAGAAGAATACCCAAGTCATGAATAACATGTTATAGATTATTTAAAGCTCATCAGTTCTGGTAGTGTAGATGAATATAAACCTGGCTAATAAGCGCAGTATTGAACAGCCCATAACAATCGATTTACTCATTATTAATATATCTATTACTGCCTTATTAATGTATTGTTCACTATTTATGTGATTTCTTGGGCAGTAAATTAATCTAAACAGAGTTCTTTTTAAACAATAACTTGTTTGGAAAAATTATTCTTCTGCACTCTGAATTTGGAATTTGTTGAAGAATATACATGAGCACCTTTTTGTCCCTGTAGTAAATTAAAAACATTTGACTGTTTATAATGGCTACCCAAAAGGTGGTATTTCCTCTGCCACTGTGATCAAAACCCCTTTCCATAAACTAATCAAATTAATGTGCAGCCAAGGGAGAAATCTAAAATAATTATGTTGATCTAGGGCTTTGAAAGGAAGAAAAAAAAAGACAAGCAGAAAGTTATCAGGCCTGTTGGAAGTGTGGTCCATGTGAGAATACCCTGTTGACATGGGTGGGATCTGCAGCTCTGGTTGTACATAACATTATCTGAGCACAGTTCC
This sequence comes from Calcarius lapponicus, assembly GCA_039654755.1. Classification (NCBI taxonomy): domain Eukaryota; kingdom Metazoa; phylum Chordata; class Aves; order Passeriformes; family Fringillidae; genus Calcarius; species Calcarius lapponicus. Next base: position 5,562,894 of record CM077473.1, on the reverse strand, counting down.
AGGGGTAACACTGAGGAAGGAGTTGGTGGGGTGAGTGTCAGGAAGCGTTTCCTGGCAGTGAGGTCTGTCGGGTGGTGGAATGGTCTCCCTGGAGAAATGGAGGAAGTCCTGTTGCTGGAGTCAATTAAAGGCTAGTCTAGACAAGCCCTCCATTAGGATATTCTCCCAAGGAGCACCCTTGTAGACAGAGAGGGAAATGACATGAGGGATGGGAAAATGACCTCATCCATCTCTGTCACCTTTAAAATGCAGAGGCTGTGTTGGTGTTGGCTACCACTCCACAGAGGATGCCAGTAAAGATATTAATCGTAGAGATGGTTTTGTGATACGGCTGGGAAGGAGACAGTAAATATCAGTGACTCATAAGAATTGGCAAAAAGGTCCTGCTGATGTGTCTTTTGGTCACTATTTTTGTGGTGAGGTCTGTATAATAATCAAGCACATGGGGAAAGCACATTTGGTCCATTTGTAGTGCCCAATCAGATAGCATTTGGATTTCATCATCATGAAAGATAACAAAAGAAAAAAGATTAAATTGCAGTACACCTAAAAACATTGGAGTGTCCTCCACTGGAGACAGTCATCTTGTCTCCATCCACGGCTGCATTCCTCTAGAACTAATGCTGCAGCATAATCAATAAAAGGAGCTCAACTCCACCTGGGTTTGAGGTGGGGCTTTTTTTTTATTCCTCTTGGCCCTGTGGCAGCATCAGCAGCTGCTTGGTGGCCCTTGCTGTCACAGAGCTGCCACCCTGGTGGGAGGGCTGGTACCCATCAGCAGAATGTCCCTGGCAGAGCAGGAGGGCTCTGGGGACATCTCTGCCCTCTCCATCCTGGTGCCTGGCAGATGGGGCACAATCAAGGACCCCGTCTGCCTGCCTGGCAATGAGGTGTTGGAGCAGCTCCCTGTTGCTTTTGCGGGCACCACAAATGTGATCAGATTTAGGGGCTGCTCCAATTTATGCAGCACTGGCACCTCCAAGACAGCTGGAAAGCAAGAGTGGCTTTAAAACATCACAGAGATGCACCAAATCAGTGCTTAGCTCAAAAACTGGCCCTGTGCCTCATGCAGACTGACAGGGGTCTGTCAAAATCTACCTGTGCAGAAGAACAGGGAGGAGATAATGATGGTTTTTACCTTGCTAAGGTAGGAATTATTTTCATCCTGTGCAATAAAAGCTTAATGGTGTACATGCAAGGCACAGCTGTACAATTCATCTCGTAGTCAGAACGTTATCCTGAAAATTAGGTTTTAGTTAACAGAGCACACAGCAATTCTCCCCTCATCCAACAGCTAGAAGTCCTGAAAAAACCAGGTAGGGAAGGCAGGCTGGGAGTAATTTTCTTCCTCTCACAAAACATAAATTGCTTTTGACTATTTGTTTGTTTGTTTTTAAGGCATTTATTTATTTATTTATTTTTGAGTTTCCAAGGTCATTAAAAATGAATGCAGGCCTTTAAATTTCTAAATACCAGAGGAGCTCCCATTAGCTTTCATCCCCCTGTCAGTGTCTTTTTCGGGAATATTGAAGCCACAGATGCGGAGGAAATGCGCCCGGCCGGTAGATAACGCCTGACTGGCCTCTGACCCTGGGGTTAAACTGCTGTCTGGGCTGTGCAGACCAGCATCCCCCTTCCCAGGGATGGAAAGCTGCCAGCCAGCTGTCAGCGTGCCAGGGCATTGCATCCAGCACAGGGACGTGAGGACACGGCATCTTTTTAATGTCCCTTGCTTTCATGCCCCTCTGCATTCACAGGGATGGAGGGGATTGTGTGAGCTGGTGCTGGGCCTCCCATCAGTTGTGTTTTCATAGCTGCCAACTAAATCTGATTAGTTTGTCTGCATTCCCGGGAAAGTAAATCTGCTGTTTATCGCCGGGTCCATCAAATCCTGGTTATTTCAACTAATGCTTGTTAAGGCATATTATTATTTATTTTCCTTGTTGTGCAATAGCCACAAGGATTTTTACAGTCTGTTGAATTATAGGTAAACGGATGGTTTATCAAGCTAATACAATGAGACTGGTAAGGCAGAGCCAGGCTCTCTGAGCCTCTGGTTCAATAAGGGAAGGGACAGAATGACAGAGATTCATGTAGCTTTGATTTGGTCCTGATGGCACTAAGGACGGAGGAGTGATTGTTGTTGCTGGAGCTGGGCAAGCCACCAAAGTGGTTTTTGAGGGGTCTTTGACTGCTTTGCTTGCTGCAGTCCCCATGGCCTGCTGCAGGACAGCTTCTGCCTGAAATCTGTAACCAGAACATGCCCTTCCCAAAGCCTGGGTATGCTACAGCTTCATTAACACCACCTCAAGCTGGCTCAGGTTGGGTGTCAGGGAATGAGGGACACTTTCCTTACAGTCCATTATCACAGTGGTGTTTGCTGCTGCTCTGGTGACTTGGCTCCTTTCTGTTCCTCCCTAGCCCAGCAGTGTTTGCTCTTGCAATACTGTGAGTTTAGAGATGGGAAATTAAGTTTAACTGATCTGCCCCAAGATATACACAAAGACTGTACAGAGCAAATGAATGAACTGGGGAAACTTAGATCCTGAGCTAACCTCTGCCCATCCCCACACTATCCTCCTTCCTCCAGCCTGAGATGGAAAAGAGAGGTCACATCCAGCATGCTTTAAAGCATGGCAAACAAGCAAGAGTAGACATGGGACTGAACAGCTTCCAAACAGGATCTTCCTGAAATACATTTGGCAGTTCAGGTGCAGAAAAGACTCATCATTTCCCTCTACATTATATTTATGCTCAGCTGCTGCCATCCCCAGATGTGCTTGCATCTTTGGTGGGTGAAATGACTCTGGGGAGGACACAATCTGGACAGTTTTATTAGAGCCAGTTTTCCTGCACTTGGAGCTTCCCAAGCTTTGACTCAGAACTGGTTCTCAGTTGGATGCAATAGGGTCTTTCAGGAACACACATGAACAGAAAGTTACTGGTGCTCATCAGTCACTTGGGCAGGATATTTTTCTCTCAGTGTAGAAGCTCCTATGGCTTGTTTTTGTCTTTCTAGAAGTTATTTAGAAAGTGGGTTTATATATACACATGGATGTATTTCTATTGTTGCCATGAATTAATTTTTGTGAAGAAAACCTCAGAAGTTATTTTTAATTTGGAAGTAAAGAAGAGAACACCACAGTAAAGCTTAGCAGGTTCATAACAGATCTTTTCCTCAGGTGGTAAAGGCCTATGGTTAGTCTCAGTTTGAGTCTTGACTTTATACATATAGAAATGGGAAAATCAAACTCAAAGTACAGCAAGTGCGGCAGTTCTGGTTAGCAGAGTCTCTGGTAAGGATGTGGAGAACAGCATAAATACAAATTACTCTGATCTGGGTGTAAGTCATTGCATTTGGTTTAAACTCAACATTGCTTAAGCTTCCTTCAAGGATCCCTTCCACACCAAAACCCCTCACACCCCAAAGTATTCAAGCCTGTGCTTAAAACACATACAGGCTTGGGAGAGCACATCTGCTGGCAGCAGCAGCAGCTGTACAAAAGCCTCCTCTGCTTGCTTTCATCTCCTTCCTAATGGAAAGGAAAATGGAGCATAAAGATATTTTGCAGAAGGTTAAGTGCTCCTGTCGAAATGCGGTGGGTTTGGAGGAGTCAATGAAGCAAAGCGGGGCTGGGGGGGTGGAGAGGGCAGGGGGGGCCTGGAGGGGATGCACTGGGTTCTGTTGTTGGGCTGCAGATGTGTTATTCCAATTAACTTGAAAGCGGGAATGCGAGGGGCGAGCGGGAGGGAAGGTGAGGAAGCGTTTTTATGGCAGGAGGTGAAGCCTGCCCCGCAGACAGTGATGGAGATGGCCCTTCTGGTCTCTCTGAGGTCATCTGGTTTTATGTGAGGGGAGAGGTGCAAAGCCAGTGCACGAAACCCAAACAGGAAGGGTCTGAATGGCACATGTGGAAGAGCTTAACGGGCACATGCTTGACCCAGGGCTTGGATTGCTCATCACAGAGCAGCCCTGTAATTACAGGCTTTGCTGGACAGTCACTACAGCGAGTTACAGGATAAGCCACTTGCCTTAATTTGATGATAAGCACTGCAGTTTGACTATGTGTGGTTGTCAAGGTCTTTGGGCTTGTTGGGTAGATGGATGGCATCAGAATGTATATAGATGAAAAGATATTTAAAACGTTCCTGCTGGATTTCAATGCTGAAGTTACCTATAATTGCACTGTGGTGAGAGTCTGGTGAGTTAATCAGCATTTCAGGCTGAAAAAGAGGAGGGAAGGAAGTGTGTGTGTGTGGGGAGGACATGATAATACCGAGAATAAAAGTTAATTAAAAAATAAAATCAAGAGAAATGTGTCTCTAAGGCCACTTCTTTTGCAGAGACCACCTGTCAAACACTTCCCTGTCTATAAAACCCAAGATTGGCTTCCAATCTACTCTGCAGTTCTTTAATTTTTAATGCCCCTCCCCTGGTCTCACAGGTGGCTATTATAGACAGAAGCTGTCGCCTGTATGGATACAGATGTGTGTAATGCATGCACTGAACATGAGTGCTCAGGATTTGGGAACCGACACCAGCCGGGAGCGGGAGCTGCCAGAGGAGGTTGTTAAAGCTGCAGAGAGCAAAGTGTCTCAGTGTTGTTAGGGATTGCCACGTCTCCTCTTCCTTCTCCTTCTTTTTTTCTTGCCTCTCCAAAATGTCATCTTGGGGAATTTGAATTGACAGCATCACTAGATGGTGAACTGCAGGCAGGGAATTCAGGGTGTGGGTTGTGTATGGGATTTTGAGGTAAGAACTGCTGGTTTTAATCTTCCTCTCTGTTCCAATCCTCAGCTTCCCTGTTGCAGCAATTCCAGGTAAAAAAAGCAAGGAGTCATAATTCTTTACCTGACTCACAGGGGTGTTGTGAGGCTCAGTTAGTTAATTATAGTAAAGCTTCTGAATAATAATCATAATAACACTTAGCAAATGAAAAGCGAGTATTATTATCGTTAAAGTAATGACAAGGCACCCTGCTGAAGGAAGCAAATATAATGCTGATTATTAAAATCATTTGTATTTAGTGGCAAATGTAGCCGCTGCTTTATAAACTTAGAGATGTAATCTTGTCCCCAAGCCATAACAATAAGTAATTCCAAGTGCTTTGTTGTTAGGCTTCTCAGGATATAGGAACAAACAGGTACCTTCAGTCAGAAGGGATTTTATTTCAAGAATTAAGGGAACAATGGAAGAAAAGAGGGGAAAACCAACGCCTTGCTGAGATGGGGCCAAAGGTGGGTGTCTTATCTGAGAGTCTGCCCCCTCCCACTGGTGCCAGTGAGCCCCAGGGACAAGGGGTGAATCTGGGAGAGGTTGCAATGGGAGTGGAAGGTGAAATCTGAGTTTGGAGGAGCTCTGAAGCCAAGATTTTGGTACAAATAACACACGCAAATTATTGTCACCACACCCAATGACAAACTCTCAGATTTGCTGCTGCACATACAGCTTATATATCTTAGCTTTTATATCTGTCAGCACCCTTGAGATCACAGTGCCACAGCTTGGCTTCTCTTTTCTTTCTCGTGTTCATATTTCTTTCTCCCAGAAAACTTCCCTGCCTTGCCCAGGATATAGCAGGAATATGGACAAAAGCTGCCAGGGCCTAAACACAGCAGTGCTGGGGTGAGGAAAAAAAGGGGAGTTTGGGTTTAAATCTAAAAAAAAGTTGTGATTTTGAGATAAACATCCATCCCTTGGGTAACACTAATTTTTTTTCTTCCTTGTTTTTTGCCATTTAACCACAGCTTAAGATTTGAGCAACTGGAAGGGGCCAGTCAAAAAGTCATTGCTGTCAGCTGCCTCCTGGAAAAAATGCCTGTTCCCATCAGAACTAGCACCACTGCAGCTGGTCATAGCCGGCTGACACTGTAGATGTCATCTCAGAAAAGGGTAAAAATATTGAACAAATCTCTGGATTTTCTTGTCACTCTCCAAACCTGCTCTGGCCAAGTCCTGCATTAAAACGAAAGGTAAAATCTGCAGAGTCACTGTTTGCCTTGTGTATTTTGTGCTGATGGATGGCCTCAGTTACTAGGGCTATTAATCCAGCAATTTTTTGGGACATAAAAATAATTTTTGGAGTAAATAAACTACATAAATAAAATGAGTATAATTGGATATCACTCTGGTACCATTGATTCTAGGGCTGTAAATTGCACTTGATGTTCACGGTGTCAGGCTCTGAGGCCCTTAATTCTGTTCCTTAAGGATGACTTATGCAGTCAGGGGTGAGTGTTTGCTTCAGCAAGTTTGACTATCTCAAGGGGATCCCAAATTTGCTATAAAGGAAAAGAACTCGCTTGTTAATACAACCAATTTGCTTTTGAGTTGTAATATTTCACCTTAGAGCTGGCTTTTGATCCGAGGAATGGTTGTTATTCATATCAATCTAATGCATCTGAACGTGGCATAAATATTCAGGTTGACATTCCGGTATTTGTATTTTATTCTTGGTTGTGTTGCAGTTGAGGTTGTGTTGTACTCTTGGACCTGTGACTGCACCTCTCTGCCTCCAAGGTACTTTGGTGTTGAATTATAACCATTTTCTTATTGTGGGGTGTGAGTACATACATGTCAGCTTGTGAGCATTCACAGTCACAAATATGGCAAGTATAAGGACAGAATAAGCTTTGCAATAGATTGGGAAGCTCTTCTCTCATCCCAGAAATCTGCCAGTAATTGTTGATCCATTTCTGGAAGGGAGAAGTTTTGAGGCACAGCAATTCATTGCCATAACTGCAGCATACTTAGCCCCGAAGGCTTCCAAGAATAAAAGATATATTAGTTATATGAATTCCCTTTACTTCTTAAGGTCTTATCTTGTGTGGAAGAAAAACAGAATCCATGGAGGTCTCCCTTCTGGTCCAGTCTGAAAGAGGCACTTAAGACCTCTTCAATCCTTCACTTTCTTTGTTTAATTTATTATACTGTCATGTATGAACATCTTCAGGAAAATATTAATTAGAGTGTGTGTTCCTTGACAACTAACTCTAAATGGATTAAGCACGCTTTACTCGATGAAGCAAAGAGGTGTTGATTAAGAGAAATTGAATTGTATCCCTGAGATAATTTTCTGTCTCTGTGTCTAGAGAATATAGGCAACACCAATGCTTGGAGAAGAAACAGAGACACTACACTACAAGTATCTCAAAAATAATAGCCAGGACATGCATATTAATTGATTTAATGTAAAAAAGCTTGATGCAAACTTGTGCTGAGACTTTAAATTGAGGTCCTGACCATTCTCTGTGGTCACTAGAGGATCCTCCAAGAATGGGAACGACCTGGCAATTTCCAGTTTGGATAATTATGTTCTGCTTCCTTAATGTTTCCCATGCCCTTTCAATTAGTATGGTAATCATCTCCAGTTTGCGACCTACACTGAAGTGTAAGTGATGGTACATGATGTTAAATAGCTGCTATGCTCCACCCCAGGAGCCACTGTTTTCCAGGAGTGACGCCAGGGTGGGAGAGCTTTGTCGTCCAGTGGAACCAGGAAAAAAAGTGAGGGACTCCAGTGGTGGAGTCAGAGCTGCCCCATCTCTGTAAGCTGTTTCAGAAATTCTCCTGCGTGAAAAGTCTAAAATGTGCAGGAGATCTCACTTTAAGGAAAAAAAAAGGGACAAATACATGAGTGTGGAAAGGAGGAGAGAGTCATTAAATGCAGTGAAGTAACAGCAGGTGGGGAAACCTCGGCTGCAGCTTAGGGGTGAATTTTTAGTACATCTGGTGCAGTCCATCAAGCATCTGTGGAGGAATGAAGAGGTGCTGCAGCTCCTCTCTCCCTGACAGTGTGATTTAAAGAGCTGCTCTTTGCTAGCCTGGCCTTGTGCCTTTCAGTTGCCTTGAAAGGGAGAGAACCGTGTCTCTGCTCACTCATTGGCATTTATCTTAAAAATAAAAAGACAAAAAAAAAAAAAAAAAAGAAGAAAAACAGAGTGTGTGGTTCTGTGTGGGAGTTTTCCATACTGAACCCCCTGGTCAGCCACTGAATATAACAAGACTAAAGGAATACCTCACTGGGCTTCACATGATTTGTTTACATTCCTCTTAATGGTAAATAATTTTTTAGACCAGTGTTACACCTTGTAGCTGATATGGTTTGCAGCATGACAGCAGTCCCAGCTGCCTTTTGGATAGCAGAGTTTCCTTGCAAGAGATATGTTGCTATTTTCCACGTTTTTTGATATGCAGCCCAAGTGAAGTCTCTGAAGGAGTATCTGTCTTTTGCTAACAGCCATCATTTTTATATAAATTCGGAGGTATTCATATTATGTCTTCATCTTCTATATCTCAACTAGTAACAATATCACAACTACTCCCTCCTGACAACTATATTCATTTCTCATTAAAGATATTTCATGTTTTATTCAGGAATTTAAATGAAGCTATCAGAGCCTGTAATAGCAACAGTTTGGGATAATTGTATCTCATTGATGGCAGCCTCAAGAGTTCTAATTAATATATATTTAGCTCCCTGGTTGTCTTTAGACCAAACGCCTCAATATGAAAGACTGGGAGAGGCGATAAGGGGAGGGGGAAGGGAACAGACTCCAAAATAACAGCCCCTTTTGAAATTCGGGGAGGAGAATCTGTGTTGTGAGAAGGAACTGTGTGCTTTGGGATTCTTTCTGTTTCACCCCCATCCCAGTTCAATCCAAAATAACTTTTGGGATATAGAGTCCTTCTTGAGAAGTAAAATACAAGAACCTAGGTTTGCTGCCCACTTGTTTGGGGGAAGGAAGGAAGGATGACAAATTTGTATTTTTCTCCTCCAGTGATACACCTGATATCTGAGTTCAGCTTATCAGTGGTCTCTGCTTCTATTAGCTTTTTCCCTGCCTCCTCCAGCCAGAGTGCTCCATTCAAAATTGCTCAGTTTCACAGATATGATCTGCAATGCAAACAGGCTATCATTACACTTCTTCATACTAAAAAAAAAATAAATCTTACTTTCGTGTGTGCCTGATTAGCCCTCACCATACAGCTCTCAATTTTCTTATCCCCTTCGGGCTTTTTATTCCTTTCCTCTCTTTCCTTCAACACTACCTTTCTCTCTGTTGTATGAAATGAGCTAAAAAAAGATTTGGGGAGGGGGTATTATTCTGTCATTGGAATTCATAGCACTTGTATTCACTTACAAGCCTGAACTATTTTCTCAAATCACTTCAGTCTCTGTGACTTTCTCAGACTGTAGTTTATAAATCACTTTTGTGGTACACTATCTAGAGGGGATCAAGACCCCTGGAAGCTTGAGTCATATTGAATTGCATTGTGTAACGGAGAGTCATTAGGAGTTTACAGTCAGGGGGAAAAAAGAAGTCTTATAAATAGGCTAATTCAACTGGCACTTATATGTTTTAAAGGCATTATTGAGGAAGCAGGATGGTAGTATTATTTGCTCCCAATTTTGCTCTCATCAGCAGCAGCTAAGGGTGGCTCTTGAATAGGACAGGAATAGAGATTTTATAGACCTCCAGCTTTAAAACCTCTATTTTCCCCCCCTTTATTATTTAAGCAAGTACTAAGGACTGTTTAGAGGTTTATTTAAATGGCTTCCATGCTGGAAGCTAATCCAGCCTATACTGGCTCAAATTGCCTCAGTTTCTCCTGAATAAGAGCTGCTTTTTTCTTACTTCTACTGATTATTTTTTTTCTTTCTTTTTTTTTTTTTTTTAGGGTGTTAATTTAAGATGAATATATTGTGCAGAACAGGGGCTTTCTGACAGTGAAAGGATTTTCAGCAAGAGGTTTACTCAGCAGCTGCATTTTTCCAGTCTGATTCTGACAGTAAGGTCATTCCAGTAAAGCATCTCCCTTTTCCCTTTCTTTTGAAGTTAATAAAAGTGTGATGACGTAACGTGAAGGTATTTATTTCATTTGGGTGTGTTTCACTTGCAGATTTGTGGCACAAAAGTGTCAAACCCTGGGTGTAGCCTGTCTGCAGGCCGGGTCTTCTTGGCTGAGGTTGGGGCTTATCGAATACCTGGATATCCTCACATGTACAGGTGTGGTAGATGGAGAACAATGACCAGAAGCAGGTGCCTTGGCTCTCAGGAACTCCAGCTCACCGCCAACAAGCTCACTCCTAGCTGAAATTGCTGCTTTTTTGAAAAAGAAAAAAAAAAAAAGAAAAAAGAAAAAAAGACAATTCTCAGCATTGTCTGCAGTTCTCAGCCCCGTGTCATCCACTTCCATGCCATCTGTGGGATCGCCATGCTCCGCTCGGTCAGGGTTTTCTCAGAAAAACAAAGTGAACCCAGGACGAACCCTTGGCTGAAAACAAGGCTGGAGTCAGAAGTTCAGAGGGTGGAGAGTTGAGCGGGCTCACGTGGCCAGAGCAGCTCTGGGTGAAGTGTCTCCCTGGGATTCAGGGTTGATGGGTTGCTTGGCAGCTCTGCCCCAGTGCTTCCATAACCTGGGCTGGAATCCAGCCCAGGCCTGAGAGATGGAGGGTCAGTCCAGTTTGATAGCATGAGGTCAGGAGTGGAACGAGCCTGGGATATCTCGATTGAGATTTGAGTGTATAAAAGTATAAATCAAAAAAGCAAAATCCTTGAAGGGATGCCTTGCAGCTGTCTTGGGAAATGAAAGGCTTTAAAATAAGAGGGCTCAAGAACATGAGAATCCTGCAGTCAGTGCAACTAATAAAGCTCTTTGGTCTCAACTCAGAGAGCAGTAAAGTCCTCTCTGCTGTCTGGAGAAGTGGAGGGTGTGTGGCAAACCTGAGGGAGACGCTGCTCCTCAACACAGCAGGCTGCCAGCATACTGAGGATTATCTGTGCGCATAAATACAGATCACAGCTTTTCTACTGCTGCTTCTCAATCAAATACATTGAAAAGCTTATTCTAAAAAGGCTCTGTCAGCTAAAGGGACCCTTCTTCTGTGTCCTTGAAAATTCTCCATAGGCTCAAAGTTCACCCTCAAAGTCATGGAAGGGGAAAAGAATGAGCTTTTTCTATCCACATTACTCCTGAACGCTGCTGTCTCATTTTTGCTGCAGGATACTCATAATTTTATGCTTATTTAAACAGACACATATCTAGTTTATGGGCATATTCCAGGGGAAAAAAAAAAAAAAAATCACGTCGCTTAGAGTGCAGTTCTCATGGGCAAACACCTGATCCCCTTTAATAAGAGATAAAAGGGAAACTATTCCCTTGCCAAGCTGCTACATTGCAGGGTTTTGCTCGCAGTAACACGCTGGTAAGCTGCACAACTGGCTGGTGCATGGCACAGGCTCAGCTTGCAGGTACAGGGGTTGTCAGCAGCTTGTGCCAGTGCCACTGAAAGCCACGGCAGCAGAGCTGGGATGCAGCATGGAGTGACACACAGGGTGCAGGAGAGGTTTCAGAGGTCAGGACGTGCACATCTGCCACTCAAACACAGGTCAAGGGGGGAACTAAACTTATCAGCCAGGATCCTTACTGTTTTAAGGATATAGGTTTGTTTTTTGGGTTTTTTTTTTGTTTTTTTTTGTTTTGTTTTGTTTTGTTTTTTGGTTTTTGGGGTTTTTTTGGGGGGGGGGGTGGTTTTTTTTTTGTTGTTTTTTTTTTTTTTTTTTTCCTTCTGGAGCTCTCAATAATTTGGGGTTTTTATTGCTACTAGCATTTCTTTAAGGGAAGTGAGTAAAGTGATGAGTTCCCATATGCTACCTTATTTCCCCCTTTCCAAGTATATTTTAAGCTTGCATTGGTTTTCTTTGAAATGGTCTGTGCTGGTGCTCTTTTATTCTCTGTAGGGTCTGTCATTAGTTGAAAACCCAAAGAGATGGTCAGAGCAGTTTAAGAAAGCAAATGGCTCAGCTATGTAAAATGGCGAAAGGTACAGGTTAAAATTCTGGATCTGTTTTTATAGAGTCAACCATAAGATGTCTTTTCACAAAATTTTAAAGCTGCTGCTGCTCGACTTTTGTTTTTAACAGGTAACACAATGAGAGATGCTTAGGGTAGGTACCTGTCACCTAGCTGGTGATCTGGGATAGGTGAGGATCCAAAACAGGAAAGGCAGGCTGATCTCTGTGTTACCCCACTGAACACCATCACCTGTGTGACAATGAATAGTGCCATAAAGCCTTTTTTAAGGAGATGGAATACACAGAGTTTGATGTTTGTTATGACTTAAATAAGAAAGGCAGCGTACTCACTTTTCTAATTTGGATTTGTGAATCTTTCTCTTTTGGTCCCTGCTGGATGAAATTTTTCTTTTATTAACTGTTTTTCAGGATATTCAAGGGCTGATCTCTAGGCAAAGCATCACTCAGGATCTCATATTTCAGGAAATAACAAGCGCAAAAAGTGCTCTAGTTCACTTTAAAGCAGAAAGTAAACACTGGAGAGGTTGACTGAGTAACTTTGCAGGCACACTTGTATCTCCACTGAACCAGAAGGTATCTCTTATTCACACCAGTATGGACACATCAGGAACCTGGTGAGAAACTACATTTAGGAGAAGGTTCCATTGAGCAAACCCAATGTGCACTTAGTTCAGATAAGCCCTGGAGAGCCAACCAGTGAGACCTCAAAGTCCAGAGTAATTTGCGGTCTGATGTATCCCAGCCCAACTTCACTGCTCTCTTTTTATAAATCAAATGGAAAAAATCAGGCAAAATGATCAGGCACTCAGATGTGGTCCCAGAATAAGTGCAAAGTCTGTTCTGTGGTGTCTGGGTCTTGTCTGATTTCTGCTCACATGCCACTCAAAAAGTCCATGTAGGTTTTAATCTGACATTTAACCTGTGCAGAAGCATCTACACACTTTAAAAGAAGGTCAATGTTATTCAAGTGTATTTCACTTTTAGAGTTGGTGGAAGCAAATTATTTTCAAAATCCTTTATTTTGAATGTCCTATCTGGGCAATCTCACTAAAAGAGCAGCAGAGTTAAATGGCTGACCTGCTTCTCTCCTCAAGGAACTGGCAAAACACTTGCATCTATAGCTTTTTATAATGCCTTTTACAGAGTCAGTGAGTGAAAAGAAAGGAAAATATTATGGCAGCACAGCTCATAAATTTCTTCTGATTTTTCTGGCACCCATGTAACACAGAGGGCTCCTCTATGGAGGATGTGTTGTCCCACCAGGTAGGCAAAGGGGACCTTTGCAAGTTATTTCAGCAAATTGCTTAAAGTAAATAGATAAAATATGGAGTCTAAAGGTGTAGGGCAGAGGGAACTTGGTCTGAGAGAGGATGAAGCAAGCAAGTGTCCTCTCCTTGCCCATCATGCTCTTCCCTAGCTCCACTGTCTTTTAGGATTTCATCAATGCTATTGCAGCATCTCAAACTTCTGTGGTTTGAACCCAACGCCATTTTGTGGTCTCTGACAGCTCCTCCCTTTCTAAACAAGAACAGCAAAATGCAAACACTCAGAGAAACTAATGATATTGAAAATCTGCTGAAAGCAGGGTGAGGGAGAAAGGAGAAGAGCAGATTAAGGAAAAGCCCTGCTCCAACCCATCCTTTTGTTTCATGGCCAGTGTGGCCTTTCCTGGACACATCAACGAGAAACAAAGACCCAGAATCAAACGGAAGGGCCAGTGATGAGGAGAGAATTGTCTGTAGCGTTTCAACAGGGCCACCAATGGCTCGTGCAGGCCTTGGCTGCTCTCCCCCACCTCTCCCTCTGCGTTCCCCCTCGTTACACGATACTACTTGGGAACATGTTATCAAGGACTGAGAATCAGGCCAGTGGCTGCTGATGTTGAAAGGACATGACATGTGCACAAGGCAGGGCATAGGGGCTGGCTGCACATATTAAAGGCAAACACATCACAATCCAATTAGTAGAAATGGAGTGTGTGTGCTGGCTCTGGGAATTTTTTTTTTTAAGTAATACTTCTGTGCTTTTTCTATTGATTGATTTATTTTTGAAAGGAATAATTCCCTTCTAGCTTTTCTTCCTCCTCTCCTCTCTCCTCCTCCTCACCTTCAATTCCTTCACTCCTGAGTTTTGACCTCACCAGAGGAACACAAGTTCAAAGGCAATTGGAGTAGAAATAAAAATAAAAACAAAATATTGTGAATGTGAAGAGTTCTCTAATCTCTTTTTGACCTTCCTGTACAAAGGGCAATTTCTGCAAATCTGCTGCAAACTTGTAAATCTTCAGCGCTGGGAGGGATAAAAGCAACATAAAATATTTCATTAGAATTTAAGCTGACTAGCTAAATGTGTGTCTGTGCATGTATAGAAATTTCTCCTTGCTTTAAAGTATATCTCGTATCCTTTAACATGTTACCTAGCCACCAGAGTTTTTTATTATTTTATTGGAATGCATCTCCTGTAGCTTCATTCACTATTTAAGTAAGAATGAAGGGAAAAAAATTCCTAAAGGTAGGACAGGCTTTAAAATTCTGATACCTGAAAAGAACATGATTTTCATTGCATTTAGCATGTTTTGTTGGGTGCAGAATTAAGCATACAGTCAGTATTAAATATCTACAATGATGTATTTTGGGTCTGACATAATGGGCAGTACTTTGCTGTTGGACTGTAGTCTTCCTGCTTGTGTAGCTCCTAGTCTAGATGCATAATTAGATTCATGTAAATTTAAGTTTGTGTATAGTCCCACTGAGACTAAGGGAGTTTCTCATCTGCCTAAAGTTAGTTTCTTTATAAGTAGTTTGTTGGTTGAGGCCCAGAATTTTATCTCAAGCCATAATGCTCAAAGGTGTCCTTGCTCAGCAAATCACTCTAGAAAATGCTCATTTGTAAGGCTATGCCCAACTCCTGCTCTTAAGAGACTCATTCTGGTAAGAAGGGTGGTCATGAGGATGGTCTAAGGAAAGGTCAAACAGGAGAGAAATCAGACAGGCCTTTTTTTGCACTCATGGTGCTAAATACATAGAATTTAGTGAGGGGGAAAGAAGACCTTGGGGAAAAGGAGAAGTTCAAATGAGGTAGGTGGACCTACATGGGCATTCTCGCTTCCTTCCTTCCCACAGCTTCCTCTGTTCCTATAATCTCAGCACAGATGTTTCCTTTTTAATCCCTGGCTCCAGCTGGCAGAGCATCTCTGCTCTACCGTACTTAGTCGCAATTACTGCAGACATTAACTCTGCACATGCTTCGGAAATTGACTGCTTTTTCTTCCTTGGAAATGTTGCTCATCATCAGGTTTTTAACAGCCAGAAATAAAGGCCATTTGTGTAATGATGAATCCGATTCCCTTCAAGATTTGTAAGAGAGATAAAAGGCACAAGAAGCAGGATTAAAACAATCGCTGGCGTGGTGGAAAATTTGGATATTGAATTTATAATACCTTGCTTTACTAGCACAGAGAGTCTTCATCATGTGATAGAAAAGGAGTGGGAAATATGTCAAGCAGATGCCACAGTCACCTGCCTGACACTACTTTTCCAAATTAGTCACAAGTACTTTTTAATTTTGATTAGGAAAGCAGACACTCGGTATACTAAGTGTGGGGTGTGTCTTCTTGTAGGTGAACTTTCATTTATTAATAGAGTGGGGGTTGATCTAAGTGTTAAAGCTGCAAAACCCTAAAGTCAGATCCACTCTCTTCCTTGCACCCGGGCGTGAGGCTGCATCACCTCAGGGTCACCCATTTGTGGTGTGATGTTGCTGAAGTGCCACCAGAGCCTGATGTGACTCTGGCCAGATTATGGCAGAAAAAATATATAACTCTGCCCTGGGCTTGAAAGCAACAAAAAATCCTCCAGCTGCTGAATTCAGGGGTCCCAGTTTACCCTCATTGTCCTGATTTTGTATTTTTTTCTGTATTCAACAACTTTCCATTGGATGTAGAAGTGGTCTGACACAGCCACACTGCCATGACAGATGGGATGGATGGGTGGACAGAGGAACAGTGAAGAACCTGGAAGCATCACACATCAGGTAAGGCAGTTCATTTGCTTTGGTGAAATCTCTTAAATAATCCAAATAGACTATACAAAATATCTTTAAAATTATCAAGAATCCCTTCAGCTGATCTGCACTCTTTCTGCACGATGCTCATGGACTCAGATTTTCTGTTCCTGGTTCTTGAGGGCAAACTGATTTAGTGCATGAAAATCTATTAATGAAGTCACTGTGTTGCTCGCTTTGCTCTCCTCTTTCCCCTTTAGCACTTGCTGAAAGCACTGGATGTACTCCCACTGCTTTCTCCTCCATTCCTGGGGAGGAGGAGAATGGATAGCACGTCCAGCCTTCAGGTGGCTGCTAATATGACACATACAACTTCAGACATTTATGTGAGCATCCAGAATAGCAGGACAAAGTTGGCCACAACCTGAGGTCATCTTGCCTATAAACCACCTAACCACTGCCCTGCAGGTAAGGAACTGGAAACCTGTGCTCATCTCTACCAGTTAGTGTTCTTAAGTGAGCAGACCATTGCAGATTAGATAGATGTGCTGTTGCAAACACACAAACCTTTTAAAGGCCCTGGAGAGCTTTCAGTATGGATTCTTGCTACCTCTCAGTCATGTAGAAACGCAGGATTGGCTTGACAGTGACAGTTCTAGGATTGAAATGAGAAAGTTCTGGCAAATGATAACAGCTCTGTATGCTCCTGTGGAAAACTTGCAGAGATAAGTGTACAGTTTTCCCAGGAATAACCCGTAAAATCCAGATTATTATATAAAAACAGAGTTTTATTCACACTGTATTGCCTAATACTCTATGCAGCCTTAGTATCATTATGGCCCATTGAAAGGGCACAATGATTGAGTATTTTGGCTTTCTACTGCTATTGAGTACATTCAGTGATGGGGAACAAGAAAGGAGAATGAGAGGAAGAAAACAAAACTGAAAGTGCTTGAGGACAATTCAACTTTGAAATTGTTTTCATTAAATACAGGGAAAGTGCAAAATGAGCCCTCTTTGAAACTTGCTGGATAAAGGCTGTT
Organism: Calcarius lapponicus; assembly: GCA_039654755.1. Taxonomy (NCBI): domain Eukaryota; kingdom Metazoa; phylum Chordata; class Aves; order Passeriformes; family Fringillidae; genus Calcarius; species Calcarius lapponicus. The sequence continues at coordinate 5,546,029 of CM077473.1, read as the reverse complement.
ATGAAAGCTTTCAGTATTTTTTTTCAGCTTTGGCTCTTCTTGCACTCTTCTAGGCTAGATGAAGTGTGTATGAAGGCATCACTGACATCAGCAATTGGAAAGTAAAGAAAACAGTAAGTGCTCCTTGGCTATTGCAGAGAAACTGCAAAATCTACTATATAAGTAAAGCAGGCAGAAAAGAGAAAGTTAACATTTTTTTAGATCTGTGACTTCTCTTTGATCATATTTCATGTAGCATGCACAAGAATGACACAAATAGCTTGATATCTAAGAGAGAAAAAAAAAGGGTGGTGGCTTTTGCTTTGAGGGGGGACTTCGCAGGAAGAACTTTTTTGAAAAATAACACACACATATACCAAAAATGAAGGAAAAACCCAAGCCAAAACAAAACCCTGCAGAGTTGTAGAAGTCATTTAGAAAAACTAAGAAAGCTGCAGTGAGGTTAGATGAAATAAGGCTTCTAGACTGTAATATTTAAAATTTGAAACCAGTTCCAGGTGACTCAAAAAATATCTGGGCTTGTAAGAATGAACATCAGCAAAAAACTGCAACAATAGTCATATTCCTTGGAGGATGAAGGCACTTCAAAACAATCTCTCCTCACCCTCCCAATTCTTCTAATTTAAACCATAGCAATGACCACCAAAGTTTTTTTTTTTCTTTATTAATAAAGTTGTTCAAGTGTTTTGGCTTTAGCTTTTATTACCAGATCTGGTTCAGTGGGTAGCTTAAAATGTTTAGAAGGAACTAATCTGCACTTACTTACTTCTTAATAAATACATTGCGCTTTACGCAGCGGTTTTGTTGCATGTGAAGTCAGCAAGGAAAAGGGACTCAGCTCCTGTGTGAGTCCAATCTAGCTGTGCAGGCAGCTAGATTCAGAAAAGTGTTCTCCAGCCTCTTTGAACCAGTTTCCAGGATTTCACAAGCCTGTTGAGTCTCTCACTCACAGAGGATGTCGATGGGTGCCATGCAGAGTTGGGAGCAGGGATTAAGCGTAGGCTCTTGACGTGCCCTCTCTCTAATAAGAGTTGGCTGCTGTGGCAGAGTTGAACAAGAATTCAATTGTGATGGAAGTTAATAGGATTTATTTTTATTGCTGAGGTGCTGGGAAGTGGATGAACCTTGGAGTTCACTTTGGCTCCCAAGCTATGTCAACTAGCCCTCGATGGTCTCACTGCCTTTCCCAGTCTTTCCCCAGATGGTTCTGCCTCCTGTGTGAGGGCATCAGTATCAATAAATCATCCATCATCTTATGAGCTGCTCCAAGGAGGGCCATAGCTGATGCTGTGGGTCTGATTTCTGTGCTATACATATTTTTGGGATTATTTGTTTTTTGCCTCCTCCACTATGGTCCCATAAAATGAATTTCCTTCAACAGTTTGGGCTCAAGTTTTGTTATTTTTATCTGACCTTGTGTAACACGCACCACAGTGCAGACTGTGGGGGTGACTGGGAGATAAAAGCACATTTCTAATCCAAACAGATATACAAATATAGACTCAGCCTACGTTTCCCTCTTCCCAGCTGCCTTATGAGGAAGAGGAGCTGGCTCAGAGAAGTGATCCTCCCTAAATCAGAAAGACTGGTGTAAGCAACAAGGGAAATGGAGAATGCAGGCTTTCCCCCCGCTTTTTGCTTTTGAGATATTTATGAGAAGGCAAAAAGCTCTTTGTATCAACTCATAATTTCAAACGGTTCTCACATAATTTGAGTAGGTGGTTCTAGATGTTGGTTCAGTTTGGATCCAGAGATTGGTTTGGTTTTGTTGCCTGACTCAGTCAACTTGATGTTTAGATTCATATTTCTTGAACTGATAGTCTTGTTAGGAATTTAAGCTGGCTTCTCACAAACACTCCTAAAGAATTGATACGTTTTCCTAGGGAAACAGCCAACTTGTATGTCTCAAAGTATTTGCAAACCCCAAATTTATACTAAGATTTGAATTTGAATTGACATTTCCCCACACAATGTTTGTCTGTCTCCATTGTGTTTATAGGCAGAGGTCATGTTTTTGGCAAGTTGACATTTAATATTTTTTCTGTGGTTTACTCCAAAAGGAATGAAAATTGGCTCAGATTATAAATTCAAATGGAGTTTTTCCAAGTGCCTATATTAGAAGCTCCCCTTCACCATCTAAAAACTGAGCTATGCTCCTTTTAGCATCACTCAGCACTCATGATAGCAAAGCTAGTAAATATTTTTCATGAAATTAGACTCATCAATACCATGTTATCACTAAATGGAGTTTGGAAGCTAGGGAGAAGAGAGCCAAGAGACACCCTGCAATGTATTTGTCCCAAAGAAGTGTGAAAAAAAAAATGTACCAATGTCTCTTCTCACCTTCTAAGAGAATGTAAAAATCAAATTTTAGGGGCTCTATGCTAGTCAGCAAACTATCTCCAGAACCACTTAAAATCAGAATTCCCTCCGGCACAAGGGAATTCTGCTGCCCCACAGCCCCTTAAAACTGTAGGGAGGAAAATGAAAAAAGAAAAAGGGGGAAAATGAAAAGAAAAGGAAAGGCCTTTAAGGTCAGCTAGTCCATCCCTTGCTGATCCAGGCATGCTGCTGACAGTATTTTCACATCCATGAGTGCTTTGTCCAGGCTACTTTATCTCCACCACTGGGGCTTCCATCTGCTCTCAGGAGAGATCATTCCATTTATTTGTTACGAGTTGGCTGTATGGATTTTTTTTTTTAAGTTTTATTTTTATTTTCATTGACAAACCAAGCAGTAAAGATTGGGTTGCCAGGCCCAAACTTCTCCACAGTACAGGCTGGAATTTTTTTTTTTCTTTTCTAAAAATGGGAAAAAGCTTTCAAAGTAGAATCACCTCCCCCTTGCTGCTCACCATCACGAAACCTTGACTACAAAAGCATCTCATTCATCCCCTGAAGTGTAATCTCTTGAGAACTCAGAAATACTCCATAACCTGAAAACACTCTTTGTTTTGAAGGATAAGAAATAATGGACTGCTTCCACAGTAGGTAAAAGGAGGGGGGGTTATGTTGAATTAGTGTCAGCTTTTAGTAGGACATGGGGTTTTATATGTATTTCTGAGCTAGACATGTGTTGTGATCCTGTGTGTGTTCTCTGCTGCTTCAGCTCTATTACTAAGCAGAGTCTGTCTGTCTTGGGCTCCACTTTCCAGCATCAGGGAATTTTGAGCCCTATTCTGATTGTTTTTGCAGCACTGTTCTAAATCAGACAGTTGCTCTCAGCAAGATGATTGACACCAGCATGAAGCAGAGGTGGGTTAGATGGACCTCATGCGCTTTGCATTTCAGGAAGAAATCAAATTTCGCTTCCCAACTTTCACCTTTGGTTATAGACAAGCAGTATTTTGCTTTTCAAAGGAAAACCATTGGAGGAAGGCTATATGGGGCGCAAAATGCAGCTAGGCTGTGCTCTGCCTGTGAATTTGCAAGCTGCTGTGCTAGGCATCCAGCTCTTTGTACTAACAGGAGTGCTAATATGATGTATTAAATGTCACACCAGCATCGCTGGGTATGCATATCTCTCCTGTTGTACTGCCTGTTTATGCTTATTCAGCTCTTTGAATAATTTAACACATTTCATACTCCAAATTACCCACAACAGTTTGACGGGGCTGCTGGCAGTTTACTTGAAACACTCAGTGTTAGGTCAAAGTAGGGCCCAAGCATCTGCTAAATAGAAGGACATTTCATACTTAGCAAAGCATAATTAGATGTATTCCTGCACACTTTTCTTTAAAAAAAATAGGTAAATCCATGCTAATCCCAGTGATACCATAGAAATAAGGGGCTGTACTGAACACTGCTGTGTACAGCCCAACACCAGGAATGATTGGGACTGAAGGAAAATAATGCTGTAGACCAGCTGAGGACAGATGAAACTAAGCTGGATAGCACAGTTTGTCAGCATGTCACTCATGCAGTTTCAGAGCAGAAGTACTGATTTCTTTGGTGCAGTCAGGCTGGAATTAGAGATTTGGGAAGCTCCATCCCCAGCAGTGCAATATTCTTCATGCATTTATCAGAAACTTGACTGAGAACAACAATCCACTGGCTGGATAATGAACCTGGAGCAAATGGAGCTAGCACACGCTGCCCTGCACTTCTCCATCCCCTGTGCTGCTGGAACCAGAGACATGAGATGTGCCCACTTTGGGTGCACACTGTGAATTCTCTCCCAGGCTTCACCTTTTTCTGTCCTTAATCAGGCTCTTGCACTGAGAACATTTTAGCTGGATGGGTACAGAAGAGAGACAGGAATAAAGAAAATGTGGCATGGTCCTTGGCTGGACAGCTGGGGCTGTGAATCCTGCTCAGGATTAAAGCCAGTGGTGACTCATAAAGGGCTGCTGTTGTGTGGATTAAATTGGGAAAGAGACAGAGCTGAGAGAGGCAACATACCTGGTGCTTTGTAGATGTGCCTTTCTGGGATTGGGGTGTACTTAGCCACTAGGGCTGCCATCTCTTTTATTTTGAGGAAGATGCAGAATAAGCCCTGCTTTCTGAGCAGGGCTGGTTTGCCTTCTGGTGGGGTGAGGCTGTGTGCTGTCATTTGACACAGGTAGCTCAGCAATAGTGCTGCTCAAAATAGTTTTGGCAGGAGGTTTGGAACTGCTGGATGCATGCGGCTCTGAGACATGAGGCAGCAGGCAGGGGCTGGGAGGAGGACTGATCTCCCCCAGGGCCACCCAACTCTCCATCAGCACCTCTCCACACTCCTCTGCTCAGACAGAAACCAGAGAAGGGACAGGATAGCAAAAAAAGAGTGTTTTCAATTAAGACTTAAAAATCTCATCCCTCACAGTGCATCAGGTGGGAGGAATCTCTCCCCAGCCCCGTGGCTCACCCAGGGCCTCACAAAGTGATGATGCAGGGCACAGTCAGCAGAGATATTTGCAAAGTGACAGCAGGGCTCTGATTGAGTGAACCTCCCAGGTCCAAAGCCCCACACTGCTCAGGAGGATATGCTGAAAATCTTTCTCAGGGATTTGCACATCCTTACAACAACTAAGGGTCTGTAATGAAATGTTTGCTTATCATCCATTTAACCCGCTTCGAAGCAGGCTGAGCCTGCATGGTAACCTCAGGTCAAAACTATTTTGGATAGCTGAAACTCATGATAAACACATGCTTTTGAAGGTTAGAAAGCCATCAGTGGGAGACATCAGATTCGCTTCTTTATTATTAGAAGGGGAGAAAATCCAGGAGTGTTCAGAGCAGCAAGTTTTGTATAAAACATGAAAAGCAGATGGGGGGAGGTGGCAGAAGGAAGGAGGAATCTTTTTTGATACCAAACAACATTGCTTCTGCAGCAAATCCTTTTTCCTTGTAATTTAAGATTGTGCTTGAAATAAGGAGCCAGCTGCACCCGGGGGGAGCAGAGGGCAGCCTGTCCTTTTGGGTGCTTGATTGGCTCTTTCGTGTATACCTGATAATTACTGGAGCTGGTAGGAATCCAGTTGTGCTACTTGAACATGCACTGAGCAGCCTCGTATCCACAGTAGCCCTGTTTGGTCTGAGATCTCCAAAAGTGGAAAAGAAGATTGTCACAGAGCACAAGTCTTTACTGATAGGCAAGTTATGGCCTTGCCTATACTTCTCTCCAGCTGGATGTGTTAATGGTCTGTGCCTACTGATGGGCTTTCAGTCGTGTTAAGCAAACTAGATTGAGGTATTTCACCTAGAAAAGACATCTTTATTTCTCAGGTCCAGATAGAAATCCTGCTTCTCCCTCTGTGATATGAGAGGAGTCCCAAATCATAATCTTGAGCGCAGTCTCATGGACATTGCTTTTGACATCATCATCAAAATCCTGGACCGGTGAGTGAGATGAGGGGAGATGGGGGTCTCTCTTCACACATTCCTGCTCTGAGCCACAGCTGACTGCCTGAACACTGCCCAGGGAAGCCAGAAGCACTTCCATTGCTTTTTGAGACAAATCTCCATCAATGTGTGTGCCTGCATACACACACACACACACACATGCAAAAGGCAAAGTTTCATCCCTCAGAATCACAATCCTTTGAAGCCACCTGTCTCTGAACAGTTTTCTGTATAATGAGCAGAGCTCTGTGCTGTAACTTTTCCCTTTGTCCCCAGTGCCAGCTGTATAATTCCCAACTCAACAAACATTGCACCCTTGCAGAACTCCTGCCTCAGTCCAACAGTGTTGTTGTACCAGGTTTTGTGCCATAGCAGCCGCCTACAGGAATGATCAGCAGAGCAACAGCAAAGGATGATTCTTCCACTGGGAGGACTCTGTGTTTCCTCTCTTCCCAGGACCTCCACACTAAGTGGGCTCAGTTTCCAAGTGAAAAGATCCTGTTTTTTCCTCTTTTCCCCTAATGGTCAGAGATGGCAAACTCCCTCTGGGATCTGTGCATTCAGCTTTGTTCTTTCTCCCTCCCCTGCTGTCGCCAGTAATTAAAACTGAGCGAAAAAACTGAACATGCTATTTTTTGAATAGATATTTGAAATTTAAAGTGGAAAAAAAAAAGTTGTGAAACTTGTCAGATCAATGATTTGACACATATTATTTAGCTGGCTCTAAATATTCTGGAGTGAGAACTTAGTTAACAACTTGTTAACAAAGCATAATTCGGAATAAAACCCAGCTCTCTCTTTGCTAGCTGCATTTGCAATATGGAGCTGGTTCTAATAACTCTGTCTCTTAAATACCAGTGTATTTCTCCTGCAGTTTCTAAGAGTTTTTGCCACTGTGGTACACAGAGGTGGGATGGAAACAAAATAAAGAAGCAATGCCCACCAAACCTTGGTGGTTGAGGAACTGCTGAACACCTTGGTGTGAGTAACTTGTCTGAGTCACAGGCAGGACACTGGTGCTGGGGAACTCAAGCCTGTCAGCACTTAAAAATGGGTTAATCATTTCAATTAAGCACTTGAGAATGAATGACACATGAAGAGCAATTTCTTTGACGAGAAAGAAAACTAGAGGTAATTTTTCTAGTGTCTGTGTTGTAGTTTGTTTTCTCTGGCCACGTTAATGTGTCTCGCTCCATCTCTGGGCTTCATTTAAAGATCACTTTTTAATGATGGATAAACAGGCCTGTTCTCCTCCTGAAGTGCATCCCTTACACCCTCACACCTGTAAACAATGGATCTTTCCACATGAAATGAAAGGGCAAGCACATCCTGCTAACAATTTTGACTCTATGGAGTGGTATAGCATATAATCTCCATTACTTTTCCTGTGATTTGTAAGTGACTGTTGCTAGGTAATGCTTTTTTCACTAAGCATCAGTGAGCTAATGTGAGGGCTTCGAGAATGTTACATTATATAATTAAGCCTTTGGTGGTACTGATTTCTACTTTACAAAAGTCTCAAATCTTTTTCATGTGAGCAAAAAAAGTTTTTGCAGCATTACACATAGGGACACAAAAAGCATCCTGGAAGACAGACTAATTTTTTGATAGTGTTTCTGATTTCTGCTTTAAAAAAAATTATTTATTACACACAGCTCTCAGCCACCCATCACAATGGCATCTAGCTAGACTCTATGTTGTTTAGATGGAAAACATGATAAATACATGGACCCGCTGGAAGTATCACTAGATCCCAAATATCTCTCTGGACTCCATAATCCATTAAACAAATGTGGTCCTTTTGTTCTGACATCTGGACACTTAGTCTAACCATGACCTTTGCTTCCCAGGGACAGGGATGCAGAAGAGCTTCTTCAACAGGATGTGACTGGTTTGACTGAATATGAGAGCAGAGGTTTCCCCAGGATCTTCAGACATGAGCCTCAAGGTACTGTGAATTTTGTTTAAAGGACAAGATGAAGAAAGGGGTGGAAGACATATAAGTGAGAAGATATAACCATAAAATACAGACAAACCACAGAATATAATGTTAAGAGTTTGTATTTTGTCAAGCTTCACGGTAAATATCACGATCAGTAACTGCTGTTGGAGGGGGAGCACTTGGCCATCACAATACACAGGACTGTGATGTAAAAAAGCAAATTTACTTAACATCAAGGATCCTTAGCAAAAAAAAAAAAAAACAAAAAAAAAAAAAAAAAACCACAAAAAAAAAAACCTACCAAAAAAAAACCCCCAAAAAGCCAAAACAAAAAAAAAAACCCAACAAGCAAGAAAAAACTTTTCAAGGCAGCTTTGATCGGCCCTGGCACTGCGTGTGAAAGTCTAGCTCAGTTCTAAGACTGCCAGGGTAAGTGAAAGAAGAGCCTTTGTAATTTTTGTCTTACAATTATGTCACTCAGTCCTGTAGCCTTCATTCTCCCCGTGCAATTTGTAAGAGACGACAAGTCATTCAAAGCACCTCTGTTTACAGAGAGTCTCAGTAATAGAACACCACGGTCGGGCAGATTCCATGAACTGCAGACCCCGTGCTGACAGATGGGGTCTGTGGCTGATTGTTTGATGGGCGCCGTGGGTGAGGCTGCAGGGGAATGGCAGGAGAAGAAGAGGGCACTGGGTTTTTTGAGCTGGGAGGTCATGTCGGTTACCAGTGAGAGCAGCGTTCGGTGTTTTTTCTGTCGCATTGTTATCTTGGTGCTGGTGATGAAGTTTTAATTGGGAAGGGTGAGGATGATTCTGCTCCCCTCCCACACACGGCTCTGCAGACTGCTACCAGCAGCTTGGGGCAGGGTTGCAGGAGCTGCTCGCTTCCCACCAGGCACGAGCCAGCGGAAAGGAGAAATGGATGAGGTGAGGATCGCTGCGTTTCTGAGGAGTGTCTCCTGTAGATAATGCTGATCTGATGAGCAAAGCCAAAATGATATGCCTGGAGATACAAATGCCTTGTGCAGAGTGGGTGTAGCATAGACGGAAGGACATGTCCCCCTCCACACTGATAATACAGCTTAACTCAATTCAATCTCTTTTTGTGGCTTGGAAAGTTTTAGGATTCTCTGCTGGAGCCATCTACTATCAAATTAGTGATAAAATGCATTGCATTTTCATACTGTAATTAAAAAAAAAAAAGGCAAAAAGCAGCCCACTTGAAAACAAAGAAAAGCCTCCGTGATCTATTGTCTGCAACCCACTCAATAACAATTAGCTAATATCAGTTATCTCCTTGCTGTACAGGCTTCCTTGTACTGCAAAGCATAGTTCGGGTATTGGAATGCTAACAATTATTTATTAGGTGCCTCAAAGCATCCAGGATCCTGCTCATAGGATCCCTTGTGTTTGAGGGCTGTGAAAACAAAGAACAAGAGAAGAGTCCCCAACTAACACGCTCACAAAGTAACTACAAGGCAATTGGCAACAGATGAATACGCACAGAAGCAGAGCAGTATGCTGGGAATGATTACAGCGGAACTGTCAGCATGAAAGGCAGGGCTCATGAAATACCTTTAATCACTGGTGATTATTCTTTTTTCTGGGCAATCAGCTCTTCTCCCCCCCCCATCCCCACAGTATCTTGCAGCATGTAGCAGGATGCATCCAAAGCTGCTGTGCTCCTGCAGGACCCTCCATTCTTGCCTCCATCAGGTGAGAGACAGAGATTTGCAAACCTGTTAAGAGTCAGATGGAAGCAAGGGATAGATCCCCAGGATCCTGGCCCTGGGTTTCTCACCCTGAAGCAGAAGACAACGCTGTCATTCAGAACAGCAAGTTCCCATTCACAGTTATTTGTCATGTTAATTACTACAGACAAATTTCTCCTTCATCTCAATCGTGCAGGTCAAAGCAGAAAAGTTTACCACTTCAGAACATCAGACTTTGCTTTCATCTGAGTGCGGGACATCATTCTGAAATTCCTTTTGATCATGTAGGGAAAAAAAAGAAAGGAAGACAATTTGAAAGTTTGCTCTTGATGTGAGTTGTAATTTCTTTGTTAAAAGGAAGGAAAAAGGAGTCTCTCTGGCCATTAGCCATTGGCTGGGTATGTTCATAAACCCACAACCTCACCAGAGCGGATAACCCATGAGTAAGAGCCATGAACAAATATTGACAAATATTGTCTCTTCCTTCCGTACCCATTCAGGATCCTCGTCATATCATCCCCACTTCATTAACTTCACTCCGAGCTGTTAGCTCTATTAGATCCCTGTGCTGCAGGAAATACCCCTGCCTCAAAGCCCACCGCTTTCCCCAGAAAGTGGCTGCACATCATGCCTGTAATTTCCTGCACAGGGTACCTACGCGCTCCCACATTAGCTGTAATCTCTGTCGTGCTCACGCCAACATTCCAGCAGTATTTGGCATTTCACGAACGCAGTATTTATCACTGAAGTTCATACAAAGTTGCAGAGCCTAACGAGGCTTATCAGCTTTTACAAACCATCTCTGTCCACTGACATGCTGAGTATAATTCCCTTCACTGTGCAGTCACTGGACGTGCAGAGGGGACGGGGAGGAGGGGGGGACCTTCAAAGCAACATTTCGTATCGCTTTAAATGAATCATGAAATCGAATGTCTGTACAGCCCCTAAGTTCCTGCAGGTGAGATGTAACCTGCAGGCTGGGCACTTAGAGCAGCCTTTCAGTCAAATAAAATCTTCTCATCGTTACTGATGTGGCAATTACGGCCAGGAAAAGAGCGGCATGGTGGCTGTGCAAGGGGAGGGGGGCTCAGAGCTCAGTCCCAGCAGTCACAGAAGGGTGGCTGGGGGCAGATCGGGTCAGTCAGCCTCAGTTTGCCCACTCTCAGGACAGAAATCATCACAGTGACTGGATTTATTTCAGAGACACATCAGAAAGCAGAATTAAATATGCGAGTTATAAACATTTCCCCTCTGAAATTTCAAAAGGTTCTGGTATCGTTATGAACAATATTGGTAATCTGCTTTGCTGCCAGCCCTGTATCTAGGACTAGAGCAGGCACTAAAAAGCTTGAAAAGAGACTTGCAGTATCTGTATTTCTGTGTATCTACATGCCCCTGGGTATGTAGCACCCCACCACTACCCCTTTCCTGCTCATCAGGCACAAGTGTGACACACTGATGTGGGTGGAATTTGATTGAGAAATGAGCTACTGTTTGTATTGTCATCACAGAGCTCTCTAAAAGCATGAAGTCGGGCTGAAAGAATCAGAATGTTTAAAATGAATTTCAAGAGTTTTCTTTTTCTGCTGTGGTTTTTGGTTCTTCAGTCTGCATTCACATCACTTGTGTGAGGTGGTGGTGGGATATTCTTTTATAACAAGACCTCACAAATGCTTATTCCCTCTTTCACTTAATTCCATGATATCAAGAGTCAGGCCGATGATTTTAATGCCTTCAGGTAATTCCTTGACTATTGTGTAGTTTTGTAGTTCCATTGACTTCAATTGAGATGCTACAATACAACACCAACAGACTCTATGTCCCCTAATCCTTGGAATTTATAAGAATAAGACCAGCCAAAGTTTGTTTGTAGAGCCCAGCAATGTATCCACTGCCAGAGAAACATTTGCAATGGCTGGAGAGCAGGATGGGAGATCTTATAGAAGGAAAAATGATCCATTAATTGCATTTAAATGTCCAGGGCTTCTGTAGTTCTATTTGCTGATGCACAGCTGTGAATGCATTCCCTTGCTAACAAGTGCTTCAGAGACATCAGGGTGTCCATTTAAGCCACTGTTTTCACCCATAGACCATGGTAAATCATATAATTCTGGTTTTTTAACCCCCAGGACTCTCCTTGCTGAGGTTTTTTTACAGTGAGTGAATTCTAAGTGCTTCTGACTTGGATCACAGGAGCAAGTTCCCCGCCTGCCTCCGTGAGTGACTCATGCTCTAACCTCGGTCAGGTCACTTAGATGGTGTTGTTGTTCTCCATTTCATAGTCTTTAAAATGCATATTTTCTTCTCCTCACAACTCTGACATTGTAACATCTTTCTGGCTCTAGCAACAGTCTGTATCATTTTGGATATACATTATCTTGTACAAAAATACCCACCCACATCTCATACCCTGAAAAATCACAGTAGCCAAAACTCCAAATTTAGATTGAGAAATGTAGAGTTGTGCAGACAAGAGGACATTTTTTCCAAATGCGAGTCGATAGCCTTTTTCTCTGTAAATAGTTGGGGCTATCAGAAATTTTTAGCATTTAAATTTGCAACTCAGGCTCCTGCTGGGAGCTCCTGGACATGCTGGACCACCCAGCAGGCAGAGTTGTACTCCAGTGGTGTTTATGCTTTTCCAGGGGTGAGGATGCAGATGTCCAATAGCTGGATACTGATGCCCTTCCCCTCTCAGTTCTGTCCCATCCCCTACATCCTCCCTGCCTCTCCCCACGGCTGGTTTTTACATGGTGCTGTCTCCTTGCTGCTTCACCTCCAATAACTGGGGAAGAAGTGGAAGCAAAACCATACAAAACAATTTTTCTACTGTATTTTAGCCTGGCTATGCAAACCTTTGTGGCAGCTAAAAGCAGCAAGGAGATCTCTTCACTGAACCTGTAATCCTGGGCTGGAAAAAGCCCTATTCAGATGCAGTCATCACTGGATCTTTCTGCCATCCTGTTAATCCCCTCTCCCTTCCCACCTCACACCTGCCAAAGCAGGTTTACATCAAAAGTATGGAATCCCATTGTTTTTCTTTTTTTCTCTTAAACTTTTTTGAGAGACCTGCGAGGACAGAAGCAGTTAAGGAAAAAACACATCCAGTTTTGCCGCATTTTGGGAGGAAATGAACTTGTGTGTTTTCAAGCATTCCCACAAGGCTCAGATTTTAGAGCACGATGAATCACTCACTGAAGGTTCCTGTTTCTTCTCCTCTGCCTGCACAAGGTGCCCAGGCAGGGGCTGTGGGCTCTGTGAGGATCCAGCCACGCTCCTGGCAGGCAGGGCTGGTTTGTAGGGGGACAGGACGGCTGTGCCCTCTGTTCCCACCACAGGCAGATCCTCCTGCATTTGGCAGGTCCCAGCACACTGTCCCAGGGCTGCATGATGCTGTTCCTGTCCTGCCCAAGCCAGTCTCTCCCGATGATGTGTCAGTTCAGGGCTCTCCTGATGTGTCCAGGAGCAGCTTGCACTGCCTGGGTTGCCCATTTGGCCATGACTTCAAACACCCTCAGTCTGTCTGTGGAAGACTGCAGCTATGGTATTTTCTGAAAAATCCTTTTCTTAGGATTTTTTCCTCCTGAGAAGCTGAGAAGCCTCAGGAACAAAATGTAAACGATGGTTATCTGCTGCTGTGGAATGCAACAGGTGGATCTGTGATTGGTCTCGTGGTTGTTTCTAATTAATGGGCAATCACAGTTCAGCTAGTTCAGACTTTCTGTCTGAGACACAAGCCTTTGTTATCATTCCTTCTTTTTCTATTCTTAGCTGGCCTTCTGATGAAATCCTTTCTTCTATTCTTTTAGTATAGTTTTAATATAATATATATCATAAAATAATAAATCAAGCCTTCTGAAACATGGAGTCAAATTCTCATCTCTTCCCTCATCCTCAGACCCCTGTGAACACTGTCATAGAGGACCACCTGGACACAAAATGTTATCCCCCTTTATAAAGGTTAAATGCAGCTAATTCGTGGCAAATGCATGTCATTCTCATTTACCAAAGCACCTGCATCCTGAGCTAACACCTTCCTGATCCTCACCAGCTCCTCTGCCAACAGGACAGTGGTGGCATCAAAGGGCACTTGATATTTTCTGGGACTTGGACATCCATGGCTCATTATGAGGAACAGAATACAGAGTTGAAGGTCCTTTACTGAGAAATCCCTGGCTCTGGATCCATAAATAAATCACCCTTTATGAAACTTGCTCACATCTGTGCTGTCTCAAGCATGGGCAGAGGGAAGCTGTCAGCCTGGGCACAGATCTTCACTGGCACAGAAGGAATAGTCTGGAAGGAAGAGAATGACACATATCATGCCTTTACTTTGTACAGCAATCTCGATATTTTGTATGTACTTATTGCTCTGAGTTTGTCTCCCTTTCCCACCTGTACTTACACTGCCTTTTTTCTGAGGCTTGTTATTATTTCTATTGAGCAATCTTCAGCCGAACTGGGAGAGCTCGCAGTGACTCACTTACTTGAACATTATTGCCTAGTTCTTTACACAAGACAGATTGGATATGAATGAGATCTCTTGTCCTCATGAGCATTATATTTATTTCACAAGACATTTTCTTCAGAACTCTCCCTGCAATAAATTATGTGGTATATTTATTTTTTTCTTCTACCGTGCTATAGCTCTGTCCCTTTTTTTGTTGTTTCTCATTTCTTAGACACTTCTTCTTCTATGATCTGCTGTTGTTGTTTTCTGGTTTTTTTTCTTCTCACAATCTCTTAGCTGAATCCTTGGAATTTTTTCCCTTGTGCATTTTTTAGCACAGTGCATGTATTCAATGTACTCAAAATGAGAGCTTGAGATAAGTATTTAAAGTAACAAAATGATTTCCCTCTCTTATCTTTCAGATGTTGTGTAATGACTGGGAAAAAAAGGAAAGAAAAAAATAAAAGCAGGTGAAATGTTTTAAATGAAGTATACAACTGTAAGAAATGCAATTGTATGTATCATTTTCTAGTATCATAATGTCAGTTAAGTGAAAGATCTTGTAGGTGCTTTACTTCTGAAGAAACACTTAGCTGGATTTTAGCAGCTGCTTTTGGGATGAGCCTAAAAATGCTGAAAGCCCTGTGTAATCAAAGTAAAAGTGAGTATATTTAGGGTGGATGAAATGGAACTTAAAGGTAGCACATGTCTATGGTATTTATAAGAGTCCCATCTTAGGTCTCTATGTCATTGTCAGTGTACATCACTAAGGTCTCTTGCTTCCCAGCTCTCCTGCCTGATCTGTCAACCCCTCTCAACATTTTTACTCCCACGTTTCTTGGTGGAGGTGCATTAGAAATCTGAATTTCATCCAGTTGTGGCCTTTCTGAGGGTTCATGCTGGAAGGGAGGATGGTTTGAACTAAAATTGAAATGTAAATAACCCAACGGGTGGTTTTGAAATCCAGGCGCAACCTGGAATTTCAATATTGCTGAATAAGTTTCAGCTACTAAGGATGAGTGTTTAACTTCAAGACTAATGTCTTATATCTAAAACTAGAATTAAACTTCTTTACCTGGAGTGCAGTACCACCCTAGGGCATGTCATTGATGGCAGTGGTGGGATTTCTCTCCTTGGTGACTTTCAGGGATCACCTACACAAAAAGCATCCCCGGTCTGGTCTGGTGTTGATGTTAATGAAGCTCCAAGAAGAAGGAGGCTGGCCTAGAAACCTCCAGAGGTCCTTCTCAAATGTTTTTTTCTATGATCTTACAGTTCGGGTAAGTGTGTTACAGTAAAATAACCAGATGGACTTTTTTTGGAAGTATAGAACAGATACCCTGAGGGCAGAAAACAGTATGTGGAGAAGAAGCCATGGATGGGGGTAGGGAGATATTTCCATTTATGAGTTATAGAATCAGGACTCCTACAAGGAGTTGAGAAATTTGTCTTGATCTGGAGATGAGAAAAACAAACACTTCTTATCTTTTTACAGTAAGGCTGCCTGGCTTGTGATCCTCACCCTGTCTCAAGAAGGGTAGTCAGTGTTTCAGATGTTGGGGTCAGGCTGGTTCCTGCTCTATCTCATCAGTCTGGTGTACATATCTTTCCAGAAGGGATTAAATGTGTCTTGTCTCCTGTGGTTATATTAAAGGGCAGAGAGGAGGCAAGGAGCCTTTTACTTCTGGGAATGTTCTGCCTGGTGTAGAGGGAGGAAACAGCAGCCAAACCTCACTGCTGTCCCCAGCGTTAATGCAGGAGAACTCTGTGGTGAGACCTGAGCCTTGCTTCCCCTGTGCACAGGGCCAGATTGGCAGGAGAGGGGTGCAGGAATAATGCTGGAAAGGGTGAGATTGACTGTGTGCCCAACATCCCCACCATGGGGGTGGTTTTGCAGCCAGGGTTGCTGTGCTAAGGACACCCCACCCTGAGATGGGTTGTGCAAAAGCTTAATTTCACTCCTGGGACAAGCCAGTAGCTTTTCCTCCCTTTTCTGTACACATCCCTTTTGCTAGATCAGCCAAAACCTTCTGCTGTCACTAAAACTGATGGGGTTTTTTGTGTGAAATGAGGTTTTTGTACTTGACAAGGCCAGGTCTGGCTGCTCTGCCAGTAGATGTCCCTGCACTCCTGGCTGTGGTGAATGTGCTGTGTCTTTTCCTGGGAAAACTGACTTCCAACACACTGAACTTCACATCATTCCTGTTGGGCATTTTTCATATGGATTTTAATTTTTTCCCCTCTCATTTGGGCTTCTGGTGCAAAGTTTAATCGATCTCTACAAATACAAAAGCTGAACTTAAAAGGAAAGATCATTATTTTATTGCAAAGCCTCCTTTTAACAATCTTTAAATATTTTTGTGTTTATTTATAAAACAGAGAACTGACACCAGACAAAGTCCCTGAACCTCTTTACCCTGCTCTGTCCTTCACTCCTGTTCTGCGTCATGCATTCAAATAACTTTCACATTTTTTCACTTCCTTGGAGATATTGCTTTGGTGCGCTGAATTGAACAAAACAAGACAAAATGAAACCAAATAGTGCTCAGCACCAGGTACTCAGTGCTTGGTAGGAGCCACTTGGCAATTTTACAGATGCTGAGAGTCTCAACCTTCAACCCATAAGGTGTTTCCTGTAATATGAGAATTTATCAGCTGGCTTTCAGAGCCACATAGGTGAGTTTTAAGTGTTTTCTGCAGTGCTCTGTGCTCTGTATTATAATCCTGCAATTACATATTTGCATGCCTACTAAATTAGCACTAGAAAGTTATCTTCAAGAGTGCAAAGCCTTTCACCGCTACTCTTCCTGGGAATACAGGGATGATAATTGTTACGGAGGAAAATTACCTTTACACGGTATTGATTTTGTGCCCTGCTGCCTGTCATCGTTCCTGGGTAGGTTTTTCCAGGCTCAGGACAGGGAGCAGCTGTGCTGGGAGCCCTTGCTGGTGGCCGTGGAGGGACGGGGCAGCACTGGCAGCTGCGGCATCGCCGCCACCCCCGCGACTCGCGGGGGGCACCAGTGACCCACCCCAGCAGCCTTTCATTCCAGCTTTGAAGCAGGGCTAGCAAGAGGCTTCAAAAAGCTGGGAGCCACAGCCTTGGAGTGGGGGAATGGCTCAGTGAATTGGTGTAATATAAGTATTTATTGATTTAAGAGCAGCCTTTTCTTTTGCCTTGCTTTTGTCTTCTAAGGGAACTTTCTTTTAAATTTATGTCCCACATTGTCACATCAGGAGGAAAATACATGAGAAATGTTTTGTTATTTCAAATTTATCACGTATTACGTCAGCTGGCATTGTGGACTCACAATATGTAATGCTTCATAAATTATGAAAAATAAATGTTTTATGGGCTTACTACGCACTCTGTTTGAAAACCGTTGAGCTGGGGAGACTCGGTGACCCCTGTACAAATTAATGTGCACATGATTTTCATTATTGCAGCTCAGATAGGAAGTTTGAACGTCTTTATATATTTATTTAAAGGAAAATGAGGACAGAAGTTGCTTGAATACAGTTAGACTTTCTGGCAAGAAGCAGGTATCATTTAACCCAGCTCATAACCTATTGCTTCCCTCACAGTCATTGTTATTCCAGGCCAAAGCTTAAACTCAAAATCAGAGCTGCGAGGACTTAGCATGAGCTTCCAGAGGTCAAATCCTGCAGCCTTTAGCCAGGCAAACTAAACCTCTGAGTTGGTAGGATTTTGTCTACGCAAGGACTGCGGCGTTTGCAGAACACGAGTCAAGCACGAGTCAGGCTCCTGCAGAAGGGAAGGCAGTGAAGGATATTTCTACCCATCTTTCCAGCCCTGCTTTCCCTGAGCATGATGGAGAGCGACAATCAAACAAGAGCCACCCATCTCAGCTGTCAAGGGCCTCACCAGAAAGGAAAAGCTCCATCTCAGGGTACCAAGGATTTCAGGGTACTGAGCATCTCAAGGTACCAAGGATCTCAACCTTATCCAACACAGCATCCTTCAGTGTGGATCCTCAGGAATCCGAGGGAAATGTATGCATGGAGAACTGTGTTGTCCTGTTTTCCAAGGAGCTAAAGTTCACTCCAACATGTGTTACATGGGAGGTGCATCGCTGGGGGGAAAGGGCACGGTGATGGGAGGTACCAGGAATGGTGAATCACTTGCAGCTATTTTTTTTATCCCCCTTGCACCCGAATATTTCTGTGCCTTGCAAAGGGGAGGGGGGGGGTGGGGGGGGGTTCAGGTGTTGAAGTTCTCCCCTGGATGGTTTTTATATCGCACAGATCCACCACTGTGTTTCTAATAAAGCCATCAAGAGCACAACCGGGAGCTCCCTGCGTGATCTTAAGCAATATAAGTCACTGCTTCAGAGGACTCTCTTAACTTGGGGCTGGATGCACTCAAAAATCTTCCAAGTTATTCTCTCCTAATTCAAGGCAGCTGAGGCATCAAAATGTCGGGCAGATGGACAAGATCCCTTGGCTGCAGCCAGCCTGTTTTCTGCTGTTACTCTTGTTGCAGTCAAAAAGTAGAGACTTTTATTGTAAGTGTTTTTTATTTAATCAGTGATATTTTGAGAATTTAACATTTACATAAGCATACTAAAGGAGATTCCTGTGTGCTTTCTAGTGTAAAAGACTGTACTCTAAGAATCCTTACTTGCCCTAGACTGGATCAAACAGTGTTCTTATCTTAAAACTCTAGTTTTCCTTCACTCCTTTCCTTTTCTTTCTCTTCATATGGCTATGAAGAATTATTGAATTTATAGACAGTGCTTAAGGACAGTCACTACTGCATTTGCTTGGTCAAGAAAGCAAAAGGATTTTCTTGTCATCTGTATTTTCTTTGACTTACTAACTTCAATTGTACTTCATGATAGGGAGACGCAAGAGAACAGGTAAATAAGCAAAGACCCAAGTTCATTCTTTCTTTTTTATTTTTGCTGTGACTTAAATAGCTGAGAAGAGCTCCTGCCTCTGCCTCTCTCCTCCAGTGGATGGCAGTTGAGTACCACAGAACGGAGCAGAGCTGATTGCACCTTGTTGTAACTCTCTCAAGGAGGCAACCGCTGATTGGAATTAGCTGTTCTTTGCCAGTGTGAAATACCACTCAGAAATACCTGAAGAATTAGAAAAGGAAGAAATGGAAAGCGTTTTCAATTTAAACTGCTTTGTTACTAGAGCAGGAGCAGATCTAAAAGTTTCCTTCAGCAGCTGAGGGGGGGGGAAAAAAAGGAGTCATATCCATATACACAAGTTTCAAGTGTTTCCTTTTTATATGTTAATCTGAATTTTCAGTATATGGATGCTAATGAAAAAAAGTTCCCGATTTTCATTTTGCTTCGCGACCTCGACAGTCTTTAGGTTTTAATACTATACTCATCATTTCAGCACGAAGAATAATTTTTAAAGGCAAATTTTCCTTTCTTGAAGTCTCAGCCACACCAGAAAGAATAGGACAACTCCCAGGGACTGGGATTGCAATGTGAATTTAGTCATCATTGAAACTGCAACTAGTTCTGAAATGTTCCCTTAAAAGAAAAGTTTAAAACAAACATTCCAATCAGAAACAGAAACCTAACCACGTTCCTCTTAAAAACAGGTCTCCTTCAACTCCTCCAGTTTATAGCACATACCCTTGGGCTATTACAGTCTAGAAAAATCTGAAATAAAACCACACTGTTTTCTGGGTCTGATCATGCATCACTCCCTCAAAAAGAAGTTTAGGGCCTCCTGAGAAATACAAGGTTTAGGCCTTCCTGACACATGTTGCTTCTTTTTAAAGAAAACAGTCTAGTGCATCTTTATGGCAAATACATAATTTTAGTTTTTCTTTATAAGGAATCACAGATGGATTGAAACAGAAAGCTTTAATAAAATATTTGCAATTCCAGTTGCATGTAAATAATATTGTGGTCAGTATCCTAGTTATTTTTAACAGAAGTTATTTACTTTTCAAATTTTGTTTGCTCCTACATGTAGTCTCATGCTGTTGTAGTATAAGATCAGACACAAATAACTGTTTACACCAAAAATTAAGTTTCAGAAAGTAACTATTTTAAAATGTTTCCTTTTATGTTTACTGCTGAAGGATCTCGAGCACTCCTGCCAGAAAGGAAAGTATTTATTATCTCTCTTTTACAGATGAGGAAACTGAGACACTGTGAAATTAAAAGCTTTGGGAAATTAGTGCACAGTAAATTACGGTGTGAATTTACTGTGTACCAACCACCCTGCACGAACTCATCATGTGGACTGGCAAAGAAAAAGGATTAAACTGCCTTAAATTATCTCACATTTGCCATGGACAGACAGTTGCCCTGGATCAGCTGACACGTAGCAAGTTCTCAACCTGCAGCGAATCCCTGCATCGGTGAGGAGCCATCCACGGGGGCTCTGCTGCTCACCTGCTCCAACTTTAGGCAAGAGTTTATTTGTCACTAATTTCCCCAGACCTAAAAATCACAGAAAAAAAATCTCTGACAGGACTCGAAGTCAGACTCAAGTATCCTTGCAGCCTTGAAAGCAGAAGTTGTGAGTTAATAGCAAAATACTAGGGGGAGATAAACTTTGTCTTTTTGAAGGACGGAGCATCTGCAGGATGTGTCCAGGCAGTGTCTGGGTTAAACTGGCGAATTAGAGTGGTGAAATCAGAAGATGAGTCCTGGAATCTGAGAATCACCCTCACATCTCAGGGGCTTGGGGCATTAAAGTTGCTTCCAGCACCATGGCAGCACCTTACAGCCCGGTATGGAATTCCACATGGAATCTGCCCGTGCTGGGAATTCCATGAGACACCCCTTCCCACTCCATGCCTGCGCTGGCTCTATGGCTGAGTGCTCAGGGCACCCTGCAAGATCCCTTCCACCTCACAGGACCACTCGTGACCGCTGGGCATGGCCACTGCAGCCCTGGTCAGCGCTCCCTGGTCCCACGGTGGCCCCTGGGCTCCGGAGGCACCGGAGAGGATCCAGGGGTGACCTCCCTGCCCTGCAGCAGCCTGAGCAGCTGATGTTGAAACCACTTTGGCAGGAGCGCTCTCCATTGTGTCTGATCCAAGCTGGAGAGATGAGCACGTAGGGAGCTGGGACAAAGGTTGGCTGGTGGGAAGAGAATTACTGACAAGTTCATTCCACTAATAAACAAAGACATAAATGATGGTGCTATAAAGAAAAAGCAGGATTCTCTGGAGAAAACTGTAGAGAGACCTAGTAAGGAGGAGAGATGTTTAGACAACAGTTTTACATTATACTGCTTGGTAAAAAATGTTCTATTTTAGCTCCAAGCTTGAGTCTAGTTAGAGCTGCACCAGTGCTTAGGAAACAGCATGTATTTTAATGCCCTGTGAACAGGAATAACTGATAACTAGTACATTTAAATGTGAAAAGCAGAACTTTTCTCTGAGGGAGGCGTTATTTTTTGTTGTTGTTGTTATGGATTTTGTCTTCATAGTTTACATTGCAGCTATAGCATTCCACCGGCAGTCATTTATCTAATGACTTATATCTTTCAGGCTGTGGAAAAACAGAGTGAGAGAAAAAGTGGTGGTAAGTTCTTTTTAATTTGCATTTCAGGGCTGAACTTCTGAGCATAAATATACAGAAATTAACACCTTTATAACATCCCCTTGCTTATATCTAGAGTGTTACAATACAAAAACAATGGGATCAGGGCACTATTTCAATCCTCTTACCCTAAAGTAAGTCTAAGTAGAGGTGCATATTCTTTTGGTATAACTGAAATTAAGACAAAAGGGTATGTCTGATAAAATATTTTTTTTTCCCTGTAAAGCTTACTCTTAGAGAATGCCTGTTTGTTCTAGAGAAACGGCTTGTGTGGAATATGACAGCCACATTTTATAGAGGCAAATCAGACTCACTGGGCTGTACTGTTGTAAAGGAGAAGTTTCACAGATAAAATTAACCTGTGGACTGCCCTTCCACAAGATCCTCCCAAAGTGTTGTCACTAATACTGTCTGTTTTCATAATTCAGGGCTTCATCTGAACCAATCTACTGTGTCCCTCTGAATGACTCAGGAGGTCATCGTGACTCTTGTAGAGATGGTCTCTGCTGGAGCTGGAAGAGATGATGGATTTGAAGAGAAAGTCTGTGGATGTTTCCAGAAATGAGCAAGAGGTGCAGCATGAGCCCTGTGACAAGGACTTTTATGAAAAGATGGATTCTTGTGTTTTATTCAACCAATCTGAAAAGGCTGCTGTGAGGATGAGGAGCAGGAAGGTGTTACACACACCAGGGAGGCTGGCAAAGGAGAAAGGTGGGTCGTGGCAGGGGCTGCCCATATTCTTCATCTCTCAAAACACTTGAAGTTACTCATTGGGATGGTGGGCAAGGAGGCCCACCTAGTGGCTCATTGAGTGTGGCTGATTTGCAAATGAGCAAAAGGGAAGGTCTAAGAAGGTCCCATGGCTGGGTCTGAGAGACAGTCTTGGGTGCTCAGCACAGCTCTGCTTCTGGAGTGTATGGGAGGCAGAAGTGCCTTCATTCTGCTGAAACACCCCAGGGGTTCAGGCACAAAACCTGCAAGGGCACTGGAGTGTGTCTGGGGGCTGGTGAGTGCACATGGGGTGGGAGGAAGGACTGTCAGACCCTATCTGTTGAAGGCATTTTACTAAAGATTCCTCTGTAAGGAGGGAAAAGTGGAAGCAAGGGTGTGGGAGTGAAGGATCTTCAGAGAGATGGTCCCTGGTTTGAGGACAATGGTATTTGGAGAG
Organism: Calcarius lapponicus; assembly: GCA_039654755.1. Classification (NCBI taxonomy): domain Eukaryota; kingdom Metazoa; phylum Chordata; class Aves; order Passeriformes; family Fringillidae; genus Calcarius; species Calcarius lapponicus. Next base: position 5,523,385 of record CM077473.1, on the reverse strand, counting down.
CAGCCGAACTCCTGTTGTCTGGTGCTCTGAGGACCTCCTACATTGGCATGCCATCCAAAACCACTTGTTCTCAGAACCTTCCATACCAAAATCATGGGAAATATTTGAACTTTAGATGACTCCAGACTTCAGCTGCAGTTTAGTAGGATTTTAAGGCTGGCACTTTATATATATATATATATATATGACATATATAAATACACACACATGCAAAATATATATATATGTGTGTGTGTGTATTTATATATATACCTTAAGCTGTTTTTGTTCTGTGAAATAAATTCAGTAGCTCTTGTTTAAGGTAGAGCTGGTAGAGAGAGTCTCGTGCAGGAAGAGATTTGATGGAACCGTGTTAAACATCAGGGAATTAGCATCAGAGGTTCTTCAAATGTTTCATTCAAGGCCAGCTTGTAGTTAACCCGAATATTTGATTTGAAGTCATGCTGGTTTCACATGTCAAGCTACCCTGGCACTGTGTGAAAGTGGTGGGAGGAGAGACTGGAAGGGAGGAATGAGCAAGTAGGGAAGGATTTGGTTATCAAAGCCGAGGACTTAGACTCAATAGTAATTGACAGAAGGAGATTACTTCTGCTCGTAGTTCAGACAAGGGCTCTATCCCAATATTTTAGGCCACCCCTCACACACACAGGAGGACCTCCATGTGCATTGCCAGCTTCATGCAGGGAACAAGGAGATGGTGCAACGACTTTGCTGCCAACCCAAGGAAATGGCGGGTTTGCTAAAGCCCAAGTCTCGAGAATATTAATAAAAATAAATGGTTTTACCCTTTCTGGTCCTGCTCATAGCAGGCTGCTAATAATGCCTTATGAGGCAGCTGCACAGTTCAATCAATAATTTGATTTTTCTGCCCTAGAGCTGCCACAAGCATGAACCCCATGCTGAAGTGGCTGAGTAAGGAGCTGGCTGCAGAGACAGAACAAGGGGAAATGTGGGATGTGGCACCTTGTGGCTTCTAGGAAACTTAGGGATGGACCATTCCTGCTGAGCCCCATCCACCATGGCCTCTGCCACATCCCACGGGTGCTCCTTGATGCTGGTGCTGGTTATTTATATATTTCTGTGTCGCCTATGGAAACATTCGGGTTTGACAAAGGGAAAAAGCAATTTGGCGTCCTTTGACTGAGGAAGGTTGATTTTCATTCGAGACAGAATGGCTCATTTTTACCTTTTTAGCTCCTGGAAGAGTAAAAAGTGAGAGGTCAAACCTGCATCACCATGACAACCCCTGCAGCGAGGGTTTTTGAGCAGATGAAGGGGAGTGATAATGGAGCTGAAGTTTCTGCCCGTTCGTAGTCACTGGGCTTTTTGTTTTGTTTTCCTTGTTTCTTTCCTTTAGGCCCTGTGAGGTGTGGCCCCGTGGATTTTTCAGGGGTTAGAGGATAACACTGGCCAGTTTAAACACAGCCATGCTCTGTTTGAGATCAGTCCTTGGTGCTGCAGTGCCTGGACACACGTGGAGTGTGCATAAACCATATAAAAAAGGGGATCGTAAGAGATAGTCATGGAAGATCAAACATCCCCTCAGATGCATTCCCTACACTCCTGTGGGTACAACATGCCAGAAAGTGCAGTGGTATTACCTGGTTTGCATCAAAGAGAGCTGTCATCTCTGCCTTTCCTGACAGCACCTTTGGAGTCCAAAAATAAGCTCAATAAAAGAGCAATTCTCCTAGGAGAGGAGGCATTGTAGAAAAGAAGGAATTCCAAATAGGGTGGAGGTCTAAGGAGATGTGCTCAGGAGGGGCTGCAGGTGGAAGCTCATTTGAGTTGCTGAGCTCCTGCCCCCATTTTCTAGACCTGCACAAGGGGGGAATGTGTAGGAACAGATTGCAGATAGCTGAGGTCACAGCTACAGAGCAAAACCAAGGCAAATTGAAGTCCCACAAACAATCCCCCAGATTCCCGTTACCTAAAAACTGAGCCTGCTCCAGGGAAAAACAGGCAAAAGAGCAGACTACTCATTTTTTAACACCTTTGGTTGTTTTAGGTACCTAATAAATCTGGTGTTTTTCTAAGATGGGAAGACTTCTCAGACTGTAATATGCCTCATTTGACATGTAAACACAGTACCTAAACACAGTCATCTTCAAACCCCATCTAGAGCTTCCAGATATTTGAATATTATGCCTCTTCAGAGGTTATGAATCATCCTTTCTTTACCTTGTTGTTGTCATTGCAACAAAAAATGAAACAGAATAAGAAATACTAGCTCAGGTATTAGAGTGTCAGAAAAGTTAATTTTGTGGGAAGATTTCCCCAGAGTCAGACTTCAGTGGGGATCTATACAGCCATCAGATAGCTACATGGAGAAGAGGAATAGTCAGGGTTAACACTAAAAGTTTGAATGGCTATAAAACCTCGAGTTGAAGCAATTCTCTGTGCCCAAAGGATTAGGTTAAAGCTTTTGCAGTGCAGTGGAGATGAATTATTCCATTTTTGCCTAGCGAGTGGTTTCTCATATCTTCTTCCAAAGTGGTGGACGTGTCCCTTATGTCAGGATGGAGTTACACAGCCCACCACCCAGAAAGGCAAACTGCAAAGAAAGAGCACAGATACGGCGTCTCCACCACCAGAATTGAAACAATAGCTGCATCAACCCAGCAAGAAAGCAGAGCTGGGCTGTTGGGATCAGCCCGCAGATAAATCAAAGTGAATCTGAGTGATAGTGATGTGATGTTGCAATAATAATTCACTCCTCATGCTGATTTAGAAGAGGAAGCCAATTCAGAGCTTCAGAAGCACCAGGGCCAGCACGGAGCCCTGTGGGACAGAATGAAAGAGAACAGTCAGTTCATATGGAAACAAAGTGGAGGTTATCAATTGCACAAAATACACACCTGGCAGAAGACAGATGAGAGAATTTCTGGAGATGCTTTGGATTATAATCTGTCCTTCAGACAACTGATTTATGAAAAGCTGGATTCTTGTGTTGTATTCAACCAAGCTGAAAAATTATGTTAAACATTAATCCTCTCTCTGTGAGAGAGGATTGCAGAAATAGTAATTTAAACAGGATGTTAGAGTATGACAGAAAATACAATTTCATCTTTACAGTGATGAGCCAGAGACCTCAATTTTTCCTCTTCCTGTGATGTGACTCTCTTGAGTCTGACTTGAACTTTAGGTATGGCCTGAGAGGGGCCAGATCACCTGTCTGCTGGTGCATCTCAGGACAAACACTTTTTGGAGCTCAGTCTTTGAGGACAAAATAAAAAATGCCAACCACCTTGGCATCACGCCATTTAGAGGCTTTAATTACATTTATTTGGTTTTTATTCCTCACTGCAACTCTACTCATCTGTTTCCAGGCACAGTGGAGTCAAGGAAACCTGATGTTGTTTTTAATTTACCAACATCTCTTTGGAAAACAGACCCATCTCACTGTAGAAATGTTCTGAAAACAAATTGAACCAATTCCTCCTACCCCCAACAAGAGAAAAAAGTGCCAGAGCTTTATTTTACACTTTGGTTGGATAATATTTGGACATAAATGATACCTGGCAATTGTATGTTCATTGACATTGGTTTTTTTAACATTTCAGGTGATTAAGCTGGACTCACAGACATTTAATTTTTAATTTTAAGGAAAAGCTTTCCCATGACAATGGAGTGCATAGTTTGAAGATGAAACTCAGCCTTGGAAAGACCTGTGGACTGGCACAGAAAGTGTGAAATACCACATGAGCTCCGCTAAGAAGTCAGCACGGTCGTAAGAAGTCAATGCAGAATCAGCTGATACCTGGGAGAAGAAAACCACAGGCACATTTCTCTCTGCAGAGCATTTCCAGCACACCTTAAGCCTGTGAACCACGCTGGCATGGTGAGCAAATATTGCTGCCTGTGGGTTAAAGTTCAAATGCATCACTTGAGCAGATGAGGAGTTCAACCAGGGCAGAACAACTTGCCATTTCCTTCAGGGAGGGGTGGCCGTGGGGTGGGGAGGGACGTGGGTGTGAGAGTAGGATGCAGACAGTCACAGCCCTTCTACAGCAATTACCATAAAGATTAAATAAATACAATAGCCTAATTTCACATGGAAGTACACTTTAATTAAGTCTCTGCAGAACAATGAGCTGCTTCCATAAGAGCTGTGAAAATCATCACTAGGGACTGTCCAGAGGAAGAGAGAAACAAACAAGAGAAGGTCTCTTTGTATAGAAAATATGTACAGGAAGTATTTTGAAAAGCTTGTCCCCAGTTAATTTACCTAGGAAGAATTAATGACAAACTCCAGGGTTTTGCTCTGCTTTTATATAAGTTTCCCATCCAGAGCCTCATGGCTCTTCTCAGACTGAGGAGACAATTCATTTGCAGACCAATACAATTTTTTTTTGCATTTCCAGACTATTGCAAGAGCATCACAGCTTGTTGTGTGATGTATGCCAGTGGGGTTAGCTTGGCTGAAATGCTTCTGGGAGGCAAAGTTGTGCAAGATAAGCTCCAGGTGTATAAAAAAAAATCAGTTCTCCCAACTCAGTTAATGATGCATTCCCTATGTCCATATGGTCAGGGACAGAGTTAGTGGGAGGTGTTAGGGGAGCATCACCTGTACAACCTCCCTTCACTCTTTCCATTATTTTCTTTATCTTCCTGTATGATCAGGGATCCTAATGCACAAGAACTACATGAAAATGAACCAATTTGCCATTACCATTTTTACAAATACCTGGCTGCATTTTCTGAGTGCAGTTTGGTCAGGGTCATGGTTATTCACTTCCTGAGGTTGGGATGTTCAATAGAAAATGGCACAGCTTCTGGCATCACATCAACCACCCATGACTTGTGGTGGGTTTCAGCTCAATAACACCTACAGAAGGGGCACCTTCATTGCAAAGGCAGAACTGGGATGTTCCCTAAATCCCAGCCAGATACGAATCTTCACAGAGTGCGAGTGACAGGGCAGCTTGATGTTTGTGAAGGAAGATTTTGCCTTGAAGCTTGGATGGATAGTGGGTGTAAATTGCAAAAGACTTTTTCTCACCTCAGAATCTACTATAAATCTATTATAATCTATTATACTTTAAAAAATAATATTATTGCTTTAGAGAGTGCCATCTGGTAGCTTTCAGCTATCAGCTCTGCAATGCTCAGGAAGGTTAGACCTGGAGAAGCACAAAAGTGATTTGGTGATTTTGATGCTCATCTTACACCAAGGCTGTGGAGGCTCTTGGTCAGGCTCTGCCTTTGTTTGCTTTCTTTGTTTTTATGCATCTAGGTAACATAGCTGGGCCCAGCCCCACTGAGGGTGTCTTGGGCATGACTGCACTGCAACCCAAAAACCATTACACCAGAAAATCAGCTCCCAGAGCATGCCAGGCTCTGCTTTTTCTTTGAAAGGGAGTTGAAGCACTTGTGGAGGCTTAATCGAAATCTGAATGCATGTGACTGAAATTGGCTCCCTGTGATTATTTATACAAGTAAATCTCTGCTTCTCACAAGTTCCCAGAAATCAAATGCCAGACTGGTATGATCATTTTTTTTAAAAAATAAGTAAATATTTGTTGAAAATTCTTTGCTGTATTAATTTTTCTCTGCCTTCTCTCAGGCAGCCCTGATAGCGATGGAGAGACTCCTGGTGTGCATCAATCAAGCCAGAGAAGAGGGACCAAAATAGCTGATTACTGGGTCTGTAATGTCTTATCCTCAGAACAAAACCAAATTTTCAGTTAGCTTTTAGCATGGCTTGTTTTCCTCATCCATCTGCATGCCCAGCTAAAATCTTCCAGGAAGTGATCCCTGTTTCAACAGTAGGTATGTCAGGTACAGGTATTTTAAGGAGGAGGTAGTTTAAGCCAAGGGCTGCATATTTCCATGTTTTTCTAATCCCCAGTCAAAAGTCCATCTGCCACTAAGTGGTTTATAACTTGAGAGTCAGCCCCCACTATTTTTAAAAATGTTCTATAATGTTTATGATGTTAGCCAGTCCCTGTTGCTAACATTTTATTTTTTTTTTCTTTTACTTTCTTTACTTTTTTTTTTTTTTTTTGTAACCCTTTTACCTTCTTTTTCCCTGCTCAGACCCATTAGCAGGATGTTGTGCAATATGGTGCTTGTCATCTGTTTCAAAGACACAGTGATGAGATACAGGTATGCCAGATGGATAAACCTAGTGTGACTAATTATTGTGTATTTGCCTTTAATTATTATCATTTATTACCAGAGAAAAGACAATAGAGGTTCCCAGACTCGGAAGGGAATGTCGGCAGAAGGGGAATTTTTGTCTTTTTTGGGTTTTTTCTTTTTTCTTTTTTCAAGAGACTGGCACATCAGCAAGAAAAGTTTCCTTCTTGGAGAGAAATACTGCAAAATATCCGAGACAAGAGGAGACAACATGACCCAGGGAATACTTTCTTTCCCTGGCACATACTTGAGGATCAGATCTCCCACAGGTAATAAATAGGTTTTGTGTAACTATAGAACAAGTATTCTCTTGGCTGAATGTCCACTCAGGGCATAAGGAATTTATGGATATCCTTCAGCCATCTCACAGACAGAGATCTGAGTTCAAAGCGACCTCCAAAAACCACCCAGCCCAACCTTCCTGGAATTGGCAGGGACACCTTCCACAAGACCAGATTGCTCAGAGCCCCATCCAACCTGGCCTTGATCACGGGCAGGAATGTGGCATCCACAGTCTCTCTGGGCAGCCTGTGCCTGTGGGTAGGATTCAGTCCTCTCCAGTCTGGTTTTGGAGACGTTTACAGACCTGGCTCTGCCCTTTTGGCACTGAAAAAAAGACTAAACCATAAGATGTACATTATGTCCTCCATGGAGAGATGACACCTGAGGTCCTTAAGCAGCAATTTCTGACAAAATTAGGCTCAGAGTAGCAAACATTCACATTGGTTTCTGTGCCATCACACTGAGCCTTCAACCCTTTAAATGGAATTTGCCTCCATATCTGACCCTTACACACAACACTTCTACATTGTTTGGCAAATTGCAGATTTTCTTGTTTTCAGTATTATGATCTTATTTTCAATCAATCCCTTCACAAACACACACACATTTACAAACATGTGTTGTTACAAAACAAACATTTTAAAACATTTTAAAGGGGACGTTGCTGTTGCATTTCAGTAGGTGCCTACTGAGGACAGACACTTCACTCAACCCAGAACCCTCAGCCTGGCATGCTGGATGGTTTTGAAAGGGTCTAGAAGGCTGACAATGGTAAGAAACTTTTGGAAATGTTTAATGCTCTGGTCCCCAAAGCTGCTTTCAGGTTACAGCTGAATCAGCTGCCGTTTATAAGTGCAGAGTGGGTTTATGATGGCTCATAAGCCTGATCTTGCTTATGGGGCACTGCACTTTAATTTGAGAGCAGCAGCACTGATTTGGTAAACAGATTGAGGAAGGGCTTCAGACTCCAGGCTTTAAAATTCATGAGGATCTGATTTAGTACATTTTACACTGGTATTTTAACATATTTGCTCTATGGCTAAATTGCAGTGTAACCTGAAGGACCAGTCATATACCACAATCTACCATAGATAATACAAGATATAATCAATGTCACCAGGCTGCTGAGCTATTTCTATATTTAGTATTTGTCAGGCAAATACATGCAAAGGCATTAAAACAACAAAGTCCCGTACATGGATGATTTGTGAACAGGAGAAAAGGCTAAATTTGCCACTGTTTGCTCTGAATAGCTTACCCAGATTACAGGCCAATTTTGTTTTGGACAGAAATATTTTCCATCACAGAGTCTGCTGAAGTCAAGAGAGCACTATTCCTTTGGCCACAGGATGGGCTAAAGGGCTGACTGTATTTTGGGATTGGCAGCTCTGACCGTCTCCCTTTAACCCATTTGAACACAATTTGATTGAGATTTGACTGAGCACTTAATAGTCTGTGATTGCCTTGATTGTGGACTTCTACTTTTAAACCAAATGCAATGTCATTATTATATATCAAGAAAGAACGGTCCCTGATAACCAAAAAAATATTACATTAAATTGGCACGCTGAGAATTAAATATGCAGATTCAGCCTAATGAAATATCTTGCCTTTGGTTGCAAGAGCCTTCATCATTCTTAAGAAGATTTAATGCTAATCTGACTTGGAGCTGTTTCAGTCCAATTATTTTTTCGCAAATTTTTGAGCTTTATTTTTTCTTTTCAGCAACATTATTCTGTCTTGACAGTTTTTATTTTGTTATTTTTGTGGATATTGAGTAAATGGGAAACCAATTCAGAACCATTCTTAAATAGAAATGAAATGCCCTGTAATCCAATTTTGATCAAAATTCATCTTCGCTTTTCGGGAACAGAGCAGCCTGTGCAGTTATCTCTGCACTGCACAAGTTGATAATAAAGCAAAGGAAAGCTCACATTCTTTTCCCTTTGCATGTGGTGGGAACTGGGCATTGTTCAGCTGGAGAACAATGTGCTGCTCCCCCAGCATGTGGCAAAGCAGCAGAATGGCAAGAAGATTTCTCCCTGGGCTTCTACTTCTGTTTCTCTAAGGTCTGAAGTAAACCTTTTTTCCCACCTGTGGGTGGGTGGTTCTCTTCCCTGGAAACCTTCCTGTCTCCCTCCCCTGATGTCCTGTGCCTGCAGGAGATAGCTCAGTGCTGCAGCACCTTTCCCAAAAGCACTCCTAGGGAGCAGAGACACGTTCAGCTTTTGTCACTGGTTTACAGCTCCTCTGCCTTCCACTTCAGTACCCATTGCCTTTTGATTATGCACAGATACAAAAGCCAGGGCACATCACAAAAATGCAATCGCTGTCCAAGCAGTGACTGGACAAAGAGGCCTCGTATGTCTTGCATGGTGCAGGGAGGCACACAGGTGTTTGCTTTATGTTTGCTTCAATGACTTCAGCTGAGTTCTTAACTTACTTTTATTCCACTTTGCCCAGCAGAAGCAACACCTCAAGGAAGGCTTTTCTGGTGCAACATCAGCAAAAATTGGTGGCTTAGGAACGGCTGTTTGCAATCAGGCAAAGCTGCTCCATTCATCCTAAAAATGCCCTTATTCCTTCCCACCACTCATTTCTTCACCAGCTCCTCCTATCTACAGGCCAAGGTTTTTTTCAGTGTTCATTTCATATAATGCAACAGGCATTCTTCTAGGATGAGACACAACATTGAGTTTCAACAAGTTTTCAGGCATCCATCCACACGGGCTTCTAAGTCCACAGGATCCTGTGATAGGTCATAAAGGAGGGATACATCATTAAATAATCATCTCAACATTGTCATCACCTGCCACCTGTCCCCAAAAGGAAAAGTTAGGAGAGGTAACATGTCAGTGTGAGAGATGATTAAATATAAGTCTGTGGTACCCTCCCAAGACACAGAGCAAATGACTTCTTTTCCTTGGTAGCAAAAAGCTCATTACTAAAGGATAATCTCTTTTTAAAGAGATTGAGTTGTCTTTCCAAAGCATCTTTATGTTCAGCTACCCTTTATTAGTTACCTTCTCGTTTGTGTCTACTCATCACATCTTGTAGTTTCTTGCTGCTTCACTCTTTCTGTTTCCTCACCATCTAACCTCTGACCATTCTCTTTCTTTCTCTCTCTCTGAAAATCTGCCTGCTGGTACTTTCCATGAATCCATCTGCATTAAATTATTTATAGATACAATAAAGTCCGCTTTTGTCTAATGTTTATTTTCTTTAATAACAAGAAACATGGGGAAAATGTTCCAAAGAACTGAAAAAGGACTTGAGTTTTCCTGGACGCTAGGCAACGCTAGGCAGTGTTTTGTAGCCAAAAAGTACAAAACAAGATGTAGGATGTTCATAAGATGCAACTAAAAATAATAATCTTAGTACTTTGGTATCTAATATGTTCTTTGAATATGCTATATTTCCCAAATCTGAGCCTTGGTTTTAATGCTGTCATGACACTCTGAAGGTTTTAATGGACAATGAGTCACTACGGAGGCAACCAGGAGCAATAAGTAGATGGATTACTGCTGGTGCAGCCAGATCTCTGCTACCTGTTTTCCTTGTCTTAAGTGTTTTAAATAGGTCATGGAGGTCTCTTATGCTGGTCATTTTCCCAACCAGTGGGTTTGTCTTGTACCTGGTAAAAATTAGAACAAACAAAATATTTTGCTAAATGAGTCACTGCTAGTCCTTTGTTACCTTTTACTGTTTGTTTGAATTTACTTTCCATCATGATTTAAAGGCTTTTTCCCATCTCCTTTTCCAGTGGAGGGTTTATGCTTCTCATTGCTTCTTTCTTCCCTTCAATTATGCGAGCCATGCAAGCATTTCCCCTTGAACACTTTCCAGCTCCCCCACCCCGTACCTCACCCACTCCGTGTCCTCCCCCTCGTTTACACAGCTCCCTTCTCCACTGTGTTTCCTGCACTGCCTACACTAATTGCACTTAGCATGGATGTGGTGGGGGAGGGAGGCTGGGAAGGGAGAAAGTAAAGGGGGGACTTCTGAGGAAGCTGGGTGAGTTTCGAACTGGAGGCTCCTCTGCACATGGAAAAGATGGAAGGCATAAAATAGGCAGCAGAAGGAAGAGGAGAGAGGAACAGATTCAAGTCCAGGTCCAGAGTGACCAGAGACAACCTCAAGGTAGGAGCATGTTGGTTCTCACCTTTTTAGAGGGAGCAAGGCAGCACCTGGAAGCTGCAGAGATGGAGCCCAGGAGATCCAGTCCCTGCTCTCCATAGCACCCACGTGATGCAAAATTCAGAGGGTAAGGCTTGTGGAGCTCTCCCTGCCACCTCTCCTGGCAAAAGGTTATTCAGCATGTGGGAGAGGTTGCTCTGTTTCTTACTCATTGTTCCATACCCCTTGACCACTCACTCTACTGCAATTGTTTGTCTAAAACACTGTTCACTGTCCCTGTCCCCATTCCCATTCCAAAACCACAGGACAAGGGACGCTGACACCACAGAAGCAACGAGCTGCACATTGCGGCCATTCTTGCAGGCTGGGGATGAAATCTGCCTGGAGGACTTGCAAAATTCTGTCCCTGCTCTCCTCACAGTGGGATGTGGAGGTAAACTCGCCTCTTTCTCAGAGCAGCTTTTAAGGGTGAGTATTTGTCTCAGAAAGAACAAACACACACCATCAAACAACAACCCAACTAACAAACAAGCCCTCAGAGACTGGCAGCTCCCAAAAATCAGCACTCAGTACTCTCTGAAACTTCACTCATTTGGATTCAAAGGTACCTGGTCGCAGAGCACTTGAGCTAGAGAAACTGCACATCTGCGGCATGTGTTTATTTATTTATTTACCTGTTTTCCAATCTTGCACCTGCCTACTTTAGCTGATCTCTAGCTATCAAATTGTGATGGAGCAAAAGTAATAAAATGCCTGTAGGATAGAAAAACCCTGCCTGAAGTTCTCCCATAGCTCAACCAGACCTAGAAGATGCACAATTCAATTAAAAGAAATATAAAGTTTTTCTCCCCTCACCTTGCCATTTTCCCCTTCTCTTCTGTGCATTTCATACGTACATATATATATATATATATATATATAAACACACTCATACACACACACACACACGCACACACACAAACCCACCCCTCCCCTTCCCAATCCTTCCTTTAAGGTTTAATTTAACAATAACATTTGCGATCGGGGTCCTGAGCATCTCAAGGGCATTGCGCTTGAAATTGCACACACTCCGCACCATTTATCATAGCCTGACATGTGTCATGTTCCAGACTGCAGCTCCAAGAGGTTACAGCTCACGACTGCTCCTTTGTTGATCAGCTGCCGAGACAACTGAGGCACCTTTCTTTCTTTTTTTCTTCCTTTCCTCCTTTCTTTTTTTTTTTTTTATTATTAAAGCTGCACCGTCGTCTTTTCGTAGGGTTCATTCTGACACAATGGAAAAAGAAAAACAAATCCTTCTCTGCTCTGTGCAGTTCCCTCAACAGATCTTCATCAACCCAAATTCTGATCACATTTTATTTGGGTTCAACAGCAAAGCTTTGGCTGGTTAATATTATTGCTTAATACTAGATATGAGAGGGATAAACTGTTTTCAAGATGGTTCTGTGCTTGAGGTGAAGAATAGGGTGAATAACTGCTAAGGATATTGGGGACAGAGCTAAGGCAGTCCAGAGTGCTTTTCTGTGGCAGCATCCAGGCTTGCCAGGCCAGTGAATTCCTTCCACTGCTAAACTTCAGTCTTGCAACTTCAGGAAAATGAATTTTTTCTTCTCAAGAGTTTCTATTTCATTTACTCCACCTCTCCTCCTTCACTTCCTTGGTGCCTTGCAGATTTCTTGCTGCGCGCAGAGCACCTGAGACCTGCATGTATCTTTGCGGGAATGATGCATACAGCAATTCAGCAAACCAGGCTGTTTATAAACAAGAGCCACTGAATTGCATTCATAAATCACTTGGAGATCCTACTTTTGCCAGTCTTCATCCTGCCAATCAACATTTGTACTGTGTATGGGTACGAGTGTCACTGCAACTTAATGTGTAAAGGATGCAAAGTACTACGGATAGCAAGGAATGGGGTCTGAACACTGCTCTAAGACCTGAACAAAAGCAGACTTTGTATTCTGCATTCTCAAAAATGTCAGCATATCAGGTGAGCTACAAATTTCTTTCTAAACTATTTATAATGAAGAGTTCTTGAAGGCAGGAAATGCTGAACTGGAACTGAATTTTCCATTTCCTCTCCCTATTTTCATGTCCTGCTCTGTCCTGGAAGACCTCAAGCCTGAAGGTTCAGATCCCAAAGTCTGTCAGTGTTTTGGAATGATACTTGATCTTTCAGATTCCTATTCCCTTCTGAGCTCTAAATCACGCAGTGTTCGTCACCACCTGTTAGCATCAAGCACAGCCTCTGCCGACACAGTTGGAGTTGTCTTACTTTCTCTCACACTCTCAGCTCTTGTCGATGGATATTTTTGGAGGTTTCCTCGGTTTAGAGGCACTTGATTGAACAGTAGTGGGATGCCAGATGGGAAGGCTCAACTACTACCACCATGTGTGTGTCACACGCCTATTAGATTCACTAACAGAGGGTTTTCTTGCCATTGGCCAGCAAGATTTTGCACTTTATCCTTCATTGTATGTTTTTTTGCCCATGTCAGACCTCTTTACCTTCCAGTTTAGCACTCTCCCCTCTAGAAGTCTGATCTGAACAGTGTTTTGCTGCCTGAAGGATGTCTTGTTTCTTCCCTGTTTCTCAAGGAGAGAAAAGCCCAGTTTTGTGTTTGTAGCTGGGTAGTCCCACATTCACAGCATCCTCTCTGAGCTGCTCCTGGGCTCAGCCTGAAGAATGCCCTGTTTCCTCCCTGTTTCTCAAGGAGAGAAAAGGCCAGTTTTGTGTCTGTGGCTGGCTAGCCCCACATTCACAGCATCCTCTCCCAGCTGCTCCCGGGCTCAGCACGGAGCCGGCTCCCCACTGCCCGGGATGCATTTCCCCCTTGCATCTCTGCTCGTGTTGCTGACCTTGTGATGCATTTTCCCTTGCATCTCTGCTCGTGTTGCTGACCTTGACTCGTGTTTGATCCCTGCCCTCCCCCTTTGCCAGCGTCAAGGCCCCTGCTTGGCCCTGCAGGGATGATGCAGTGCCACCAGCTGGGATGGCGTAAAGCCGCGCCGGGGCTCGGCCAGCTTCCAGTCACATCCCTCTGCCTGGCCTGGGGACAGCCACCACCTGCACAGCCCCACCTTCCCCCACACTCAAAGGTGGCAGTTCAGCAAAAAAACAGGGCAAGGCACAGAGCACAGAGAGGGATGAGGGCAGAGAGCACCATAAATGCTGCTTCTCCATCGCTTTGCCACCCTAGAAAAGCACTTGTCAGTGTGTGCCTGACCCTGGCACTGCTCCTCTGCCCCCAGGCAGCAAGGAAGCTTGACTACCCAGTTTTAAAGGAATATGATGTCTCCCTAAAATTCTTAGGGAGGCTTGCTGAGGATATTTAAGAGGGTTGGAGTTCTGTTATTTATGGAGGGGCTGTGCCCAGGGTGTGCTTTGTACCTGTGTCTCTTTTTAGGGCACCTGTTCCCATGAAAGCTGCTGTGGTGTTTCAATTCCTCACTCCGGACCACACAGGGGCCAGTTTAGCCCCTAGCAGTTTTAAATGAAAGATGAATAATTTTAAGGGTATTTTGTGGATTTATAAGGAGGGAGTAAGGAGTATACACAAAGGGAAAAAATAACAGTATATGGCAAAAATATTAAAAATAACTAAAAACCTACTAAAAATAAAAACCCCTCTCAACTTTCCCTCTCCAACCATGGATATTGTCATTGTAATACTGCTCAGAAATGGGGTCCCTTTGGGCTGGGAGTGCAAGTGATACACAGATACTCTGAGTGTAATAGAAAAGCAATGAGGAAAGCAGCACACACAGTAATCAGGTGAGCAGAGAGGGTTTCAGCTGAGACCATCCTCTGAATATCTCAACCACGGAGAAGAGCTAAGACTGGATTCAGAACTGGCTCAACATCCTGGTCTCCCTGTGGAAGGAAATATGGCTACAGCAGCCTCTATTTATTGGGATGGCATTGGGGGATGCTGGAAATTATTTGGCTCCTCGGATATGAGGAATAAAAGTAACCTTGGGTCTCTCTGCTAAAAAGAAAAGGAGAGAACCACCAAACCAAGCAACATATAAATAATAGGAGAACCAATAATGACTTTAAAAAAGTATTTAAATGCAATCAGGCAGAGTGGAGGAAAGAATAATGACATGTGTACAGTAGACACAATGTAGATTACAATTTATAACAGGATACAGGATGGAGCCAGCACTTGATTAGGGGACCATGTTACAAATTTTTCAGCATATGTCCTCTGTTTTTCTTTGCCTTGGCATAGAAGGCTGGGCACTGCTGGTAAGTAAATCAGATCATCAGAAAATGCCCATGTTGATGAGAATTGCAGGATCCAAGGAAATTAACTTGACTTGTATTTTAGACAATTCTGCCATATCCATTCCTTGCCCAGAGCTGTCAGCCGAGAAAGAGTTGTGCCTGCTTACAGCTTTAATCAGAGATAAAAATTACCCCTAGTTCATGAATATGTTTATCATGGAGATAAGTCAATGGCAGAGAATAGATTCTCAGCACACAGCTCTGCGTGTCTTGCACTAAAACATGTCATGTACTGATGTGTTTTGCTCTACAAATAGCACCCTCATACTCCACTCATGGTCCAGACACAGACAGAGCCTGGGCAGGGAAAAGTCCTCCAGAAGGAAGCACAAGGAGCTTTTGCTGATGAGCTTGGAGGGCCTTAAAACTCCTTGGGTGTCTGCTTGCTGTGGCTTGGCCACCATCTGTGAACTCTTCACCTGACTGCCAGGGGAGAGGTGAAGAGGGAAATTATCATTTGGTCTGATCACAAAGGCTGTTGGGGCTCCTTTGATCATCCTCTGTGTCCTGAGGCTCCATCTCCCTCCTGGATGTGTTCCCAGCTGCTGTTGTCTGGACCCATCACTTCAGGCATGGCTCTTGACCATTAAAACCAGTAAGTCATGCTCTGTGGTGGGGTGGGGGGAAGCTGTGATGTGCTCTTTCTTGTGGGTAGTCAGGCTATGATAAAAAGGAGCCTTTATTCATGAATAGAGTAATTTTTTTCCACTTTTAGATCTTTTTTTCTTCCCAGTCTGGTAGCATCACATCCCTCAGAGTACCCTAAATTAAAGAAAGCAATACCAGAACAACAACAAAAGCAGGCATGGGAACAACACAGCAGCAAACCAGAAAGCAAATGGCTGACAAGGGATATTTATATGTTGCATGGTGTTATTTTGGCTGCTCTGTTTGTCCAAATTGCCCTAGAAAACAGAGAGAGCACAAGCAGCTAAATGAAGGCTCCTTGAAGTTGGGGTTTTGCTGGATCCTGACGTGTGTGTGCACTGGGTGTGGGTGTATTTGTGTGTGTGTGCTGGGGAAGAAGGAAGATTGTTATTGTGGTCTCTTTCTAGGCAGGCATAAACACCCCTGTTTATTTCCAGCATGCCATCTAAATTCAAAATTAGCCTAAGCTGATGGCGTTAATTGATTTATATGCATGCAGGCAGTGGTTTATCAAAGGTAGAGGGACATAAGGTCACTCCCCTAAGGGCCTCCTGGGAACAAGTATCCATCTGAGATAATATTGAGATTGGCATAGTTGGGAATATAACTGTGTCCAAGTATGAAGAAACTGAGTTCTTTGTCATTAGCAGCAAAATAATTTTCCTATTAATATTATAATTCTCCTTTTAATAAAGGCTGCTCTCATTGAGGTCTAGGAAAGTGCCCTCCAGGTCTGCTCTGAAGTGGCCCAGGCTGCAGCTGCAAGGCTGGCTGCCTTCCCAGAGAAGGGAAAAGTCCTGTCCAATTTGCCATCTGAGCCAGGCTCTTGGAATTTTGTTCCTTTCAGGTCAGTGTACCTCAGCCATTGTGGAAATGCCAGAACACTTTCTCAGAGGAGGTCAGCAATGACACAGAGACAGCAGGGACCAACAGGGACGTCTTTACTTTCTGAGGAAATTTATTAAAATATTTTCCCTGAGCTGTACCAAGAGCAAAGCCAGAAGGTGTAAAGCCTTGCAAGTGTAAAAGGAGGAAAAACACATCCCCTCTTGCAGTGCTGGCCCCTCAGAAGGGAGGAAAGGAGAGGACACAGTCTGAAAATGCCATGCCCAAAATCTCTCCTGTTGCTATTGTTTTTCACTATCTATTAAAAAAAAAACTTGTTTTTTTCGTGAAAATGGGTTAATCTGAACTGAACTTTTTCCTTTCTCTCTCTCTGTTTGTTTGTTTGTTTGCCCCTCACCTTTTCCTGGGTCAATCTGGGGAATTCAGATGTGAAATCTATCTAAAAAAAGCATCTTCCACTTGTAAGCACACCTCCCCTGCCTGGCAAATTGGGAATTTTGCCCTCTCTAGTGGGAGCTGTAGTATCTGATTGCTCTCTGACTAAGTAGGAGCTCAACAAGGCCACCTTTACACTGAACAATCCCATATATCAGAGGCCACCCCTTTGAATTCAATGGCTTTTCTGGTGCTAAGAGAGGGTATTGGAAACTTAGTCTGAAATCACACCTTTCACGTAATAAGCAGCAATGAATAGAAAAGAAAAGGAAACAGGAGGCTTAAAGGATTTAAGGAGTTTCTTTTGAAGAAAGAATCCACCCTGCTGCTGATGGCCAGACGCTCATGTGGGTGTTGAGATGTGCAAATAAAGCAGGGTATAAAGCTGTTAGCAATGGTTCACAGCAACAGACCAGCTCCTGTCAAGGAGAAGCAGGTTAGGTAAACTTTTCAGGTGTTTGGAGGTGAATCTTTTCATTTGTGCGCAGCCCTTGTTTGACCCAACTATTTCACATCATTACCAATTGCTTTGTTCGTACATATCCAACTTCCTCCTGGTGCTTTATTGGTTTCTGCTCCTGCTGACCTCTTCCAGCAGTTTACTTTCTAACATCCTGAATGCTTCATCATGACTGTTCAGCACACCTCACCGAGGGCTGAGATTAAAAGTTGAAAAAAGAGAAAGAGTGAACACAACAGGAGAGGAAACAGAGGAGCTTTTGGCAGCAGCCTGGTGACACCCTGGGGGGAGTCAAATGGGATGAGTAACCACCCGAAATAATGGCAGAGGGGAAAGAAAGAGAGAAGAGACTCAAACAGCAGGGCCTGAGTGAGAGAATTAGTAGGAACATCAAGCTGAGAAGGCATGGGGAGGGGAGGAAGGCAAAGTCTATCTCTCCATCTCATCTCTCTGTTCCAAAGAGAGACACTGAGCCCTGTTAAAATAGAAAATGGGACCATTCAGTTTACAACACCAGGCACAGATATCTTGTGTTCAGTGTCTGCTGCTCTCCTGGACTGGAAGTCTGCTTGGCTCTAAGGTATAAGAGCGGTCCTGGGGAATTCTGAAGTGAGGACAGAAAGGGGAGAAGGTGGGAATTAAACAGGGGGAGAGCAGACAGTGTCAAACCCACCTGCAGCGGCCGCAGGGCACTGGTGCAGCACAGCCAACACAGCACCAGCAATATCCTCCCTCCAAAGGTGCCACAGAGCTGCATTTGTGTCCCCTCCCTGAGCACAGGGCTGCAGGGACACAGGGAAAGGCTGAGAGCACATCAGCCTGGCCAGGGCTCACTCTGACTGAGCCCAGGACCTTCTGCCTCCTCTATCCTGGCAAATCTCAGTGGGGTTATGTTTAGGCTGATCAGTACTTGGTGAAGGATAAACATTTCATTTAACACAGGGAGGATGAGATTTGGGAGCCTGGCTCCTTCTGGATAGAGTGACAATGGAAACATTCAGTACTCATGCCAGGAAACATCAGAAGATTTATTTAGTGTCAATAAAAGAAAGAAATATTTTGACAAAACCAGAATATTTTACTTGGGTTAATTTTTTTTTAATAATTCTCTATTATATGATAGAAAATTAAAACGTAAAGCCAAATATTGTTGTGTTCCCCTCAAAAAGTTGGCATGGGTTCTTTAGCACAGTCAGGATCTTTCTTCTAGTTTTCTTCCAAAAAGAAGCAGTGTCAAAATGAGTTTGATGTTATGAAATGTTTCAGTGCTGATGGAAGCACCTAATAATCAGGGTATGTGTGGCTGTCTCTGCTGTTAACATCACAAAGAGCCTGACCCCCAGGTGCTCTCCAAGGTTTTCAACTCAATTTGCAAAATTCAGGCTTTTCTTTAGGTTTACAATACCATGAAGCAACATAAAGTTCAGTGATGATTGGGTTAGGTTTTGACAAATATGAGAAAAACATTGAGATGTAATGTTAAAGCAGAAGGAACTCCAGGAAAGAGCAACTGGAGGTCTATTTTGTGAACATACTGAATATGTGGCTACAGCTGCAGCATATTCACACTGTATAAAGTCTCTAACAAAAGACATTATGTAAACTTTGCATTTGAATATGGAAAAAAGTATTTGACCTGCATTCTTTTCTCATTAAGTATATTTTTTCTGTGCACATTCTGGTTCTTTTTTTTTCTTAATGCTAATGAAGAATTAAATTATTACATCTTCAGACTAATGACTCTCATGAAGATTATTTTAACAATTCCTTCCCAGCCTTTTCAAGTCCTGTTTCATGCTTAGGAGACACAGAGAGTTTAAGCTTCCATGTCTGCCTTTGGTATTTTTACCAAGTGCAGATTTGTGACATGTGCTGCCATGTCCCAGGGTACATAAAGCTTCACTTTGGTGTCCTTGACATCTTTGGTCCTTTTTGTGGCTATCTCATAATTCATGCAAGTGATGCCATACAACTGTAAGTTTTTCATGAGGTCATAAAACTGATTTATAGAGGTTTTCCCATAATCTCCAAGCAAATTAAAGAAGGTTGATGGAGCTATGCAACTCACTGTTGCCTCAACAATGGTCTCATTCAGAAATGACACTGAACAAGATTGAGGTATTAAGATATCAAGAATGTCCTTAAGAAGCCTTGTCTGTCTGTAAAAAAAATGTGATGCCTACAAACCAAGAATGGCTATTTCTTCTCTACTCTTAGTTGATTTTACCCATGACATCTACCTTAAGATTAGCCAGATACTTTCTTACTTCACTTTCTGCTTTCAAATGGAAAAGTCTGATTAATCCAATGCAGATCAGCACTTACAGAAATAATTTGAGCCTAATCTCTTTTCCCTTTTGTGATATTTGAAGTTTTAGACTATCCCTTTTACAAACAGTGTTTTATTTTGCTTTTCAGCTTTTAAAATAATTTTATAATAAGGAAAATATTCCAATAGGGAAAAATACTGATTCCAAAAATTCTAATGAAGGAAAAGATATTTTTATATATATTTACCTGTATATATTTGCATATATATATATACATATATGTGTATATATATATAAACCAGATATATCAAAGTATATATTTGTATACCTAAAACATTAAACTATTTAAAATGCACATATATAAAAACTAAACACAAACCTCAAACTCTATTTCCAAACTGTTAAAAGTGGACATTTCGGAATTGTGGGAACTTTATTCTTCCGTCTTTATTTCTGAAGCTGTTTGTGAAGCGCTTGCATTTTGACAGAACTATATAGTCCAGGAAAATGAGCTTTCACTAAACTGCCTCCAACTTCAATATATGCCCTGTGTCAAACTCAGAGAGAGCTTCCCACCTCTGTGGCTGGGGCCGAGTGCCAATTACACTGCACCCAATGGCCTATAACTGTCTTTTTTGCTTCTGTGAATATCACTTTTCTAGTTAAAATCTTCAGGACAGCTTGCAAACTGTCTGCTACTATTGCTCTGGAGTTAAAAGTAACCTTGAAAACATTTCTCCATGGTAGTAATCGAGGCGATTCTTCCATCCCTTCTCAAAAATGGCAGTATATCGTTCCTATCTTTCCTCCTCAAACTCTGCCCAGCAGGCTTCTGAAGACCTTTTTAAGGTGGGTGTTATCCTTTTTATTTTCTTCTTATTTGAATATTTCATCTCAGACTTCACAGGGAGATGACTATCTCCCAAGTGCGTGAAACCAGCCAGGAGTGTTTTATACATTGTAAAGCATTTGATGTAATCTGTACTGTGATTATACATAAATAAGTAAAGAAAATCTTTTTTAAATCACCTTTGTATTGGGATGAGTGGGTCTTTACCAAAGAGATCATACAAACTAAGAGAGTTCTAAAGGTGAGAAATTCAGGCCCTTTAAAGGGTATTTGAAACAAAACTGAGGAAGCATAGACATTATAAGTATTAGTTTTATTATTAGAGTGAAGAAATAATTAGAATTATTTCCTGAGTGATTTAAAAGTGCTAATAGAAGTATTGAGCCATATTCTGATCACACAGTTTTGTAAATTGGAAGCAACTTAATGATATGAGTTCATTAAAAGGGAGATGGCATCAACCTTGCCACATTCAGGCACTGTACAAAGAAATGTAAGTATTTCAATAAAAGACAGACACATAACAAAACTATAGCTCAAGTCAGTACTGCCTTATGGCCAGTGTATTGCAACAGGCTGTAAAAGAAAGTAATGAAATCATTAGAAACTGTGTCCTTGCATTCTATTTTCTATTTACATGATAATAAGCTGTTATTAATATCATCATCCTTGTTATTGTTCTAGTATTGTGAATTCTTGTAGTTTTCTCGTTATTTTCCTTAAAGCCTTAGATGCTGGAATCAGGTGATCACCTAGTAAATTTCCAATTTCTTTTTTTTTTATTTAAATGTAATATCCTAGTTTTCCTAGTTGTGGAAAGAAGTTCAAAAGCACATTTTGAGTGCAGTTCAAATCCCCTAATTTTATGTAACTACATCAGATGAGTCAAAGCACAAAATTTATAAAATCCAGGCAGTGTATGAAGCACAGAAGCTGCCCTGAAGGTCCCAGCATTTAAATGAAACTAACTCCGTTGTCACCAGGGCCAGTAATTACAATAAGCCTGGCATTTCTTGTTACCCTGTGAAATTACCTGCAAGGCCTTTTCATATTGTCTCCATGCTGTTGTTTTCATGCTCAGCAGAGCATTTACAGTCAATGATGGGCAGCTCTTGTGTTTGACTGCGAATCGTGGGGCATTTTGCTTTGGACTCTATAGAAAATCCTCAAGGTGTTTATTGACAAATGCTTCCTACAGGCGGCTGTAATAGAGAATTCTCCTCTCTGCCAGCTCCCCAGTTCCTACAAGGCCAATCTGCTCCACACCTAGGCATGCTGTTGCAAAAAAAAAATGTATTTTTTTCAGTACCCTCCGTAATGTGCCTTCAACAGGAGCTATGGATCAAGCGTGCTCCAGACCAAAGGCACTCAGTCCTCCAGCTCGGAGCTGTGTGCTGCCATTTCCCCTCCATTTGTTTCTATGGAGCTGACTGTGTGTGCGGTCATCCATAAGGGTGCTGAGATACCCTGGAGAGAGGAGGAATAGCTGCAGCTATTTTTCATTATTATATACTTCACTTCGTAATAAATGAGATCCATAGCATGTGAACGCCGCTCTTGTAGATCATCGTATCGGCGAGCACGAGGAACCTTGTGTGCCACAAAGCTAAATAAAATAAAGTAAGTAATCCCGAGAAAAATAGGCTGGAGGGGGGAGAGCACTGAGTGTTCAGGACTGCACAGTGCATCCTGTCAGCCCGAGAATGACCTCAGGACTTGCAGCAGCTAGAGAATGTGTAGTTTAAAAGCTAAAGCTGTGGTCTACATGCCTGTCTCATCTCTATCTCTATCCATATACAACGCAGAAATGTACAGACTTGCACTTCCATTGCCTTGCAGGTGTCTTTGGGATAAGGGGGACCAGCAAAGAACTTGTGACCCAAGAGGGAAATAGCAGCAGCAGCAACTGGGCTCTTCTCCAAAGCTCATGATGATGGTGAGTGCTGAGCATCTCTATAAAGTAGGACAGATCAGATGTGGAACTTTCAGACCAAGTTTATGACAAATTTAGTTTTGCACAACCCCCATGGTCTTGCAGGTAGGGCAGGTGTTTGTCTGCAGTGCAACACAGCAGATCTGGATGGTCCTGCTGAGTCCAAAGTGAGTTTCTCACCTATTAACATTTTGACCAATAACCCAAAGATGTAAGTCATTCAATACCTAGTCTGTGCTAAAAAAATTATGGATATCTATTTCCTGAACAGCAGTTATAATTCAGGAGAGGAGCTTTGGCGCTATTTCCATAGGTCAGTGATGTTTTGGCACCTTCTGCCTTTGCAAAGTGATCTATTTATTGGGAGGCATAAGGAACCTGTCCTAAAGCTGGGTTTGGTGTACACAAGTATGAGCAGGAGGCTCCAAAGTACCAAAACTTAGTTCTGGAAAACCACATTCAGAATCATAAAAAGAGTGAAAGAATAGAGATAGGATAAAATGTAGCTCGTTTCTGGAGGTGAGGATTCTACCTTACAGTTTATTTGGCATCGTAACACTTGTAAAAATCACAACCAAAAATTTACACACACACACACACACACACAAACAGAATTCTCCCGCTGTTCTAAAACACAGTGGTTTTCTTCACTGTTTCCTTGGGTGTGAGTTGAGAGGATTCTGGTTTGGTTAAACTTTCTGCCTCTCAGATAAAAAACAGCAGCAATTTTCTGCTTGAATTTCTCTGTGACTAAATCCATTGATCATCCTTTCTCTCAGTGAGTGAGGAGTGTGTTTTCTCTTTAATAACTACTATCCTTCTCCCTGAATATTTTTTTCTCTCCCCTTCACTTGTTTGTGTTGTGTTGGTCAGTCCACTGCACTATTCCTCTGAGAGACAGAGGGAGCGCAAAATTGAAGTTATTTTATGCTTGGTCTCCCTCGGTCCCAATTTTCAAATCTTCATGTCAATTTTCACACATCAGTGTCATATGGCGAATGCTATGGAAATTTCAGTGGGGTCCTTGGGACACAATTTATACATGACCCCCTATTCCCTCCCCCAACCAGGCTGCAGACCCTGCCTTTACAAAGAGTAAGTGGATTTATAATTTATGTGGATTTTAAAATATGAGCACATTTGGAAATTTTCCTATTTGTTTGCCTCTGTTGCAGTACTAGCTCAAAGGAATACAAACTCTCTCTCTTTCACCTTTCCAACCCTAATAAATTGGCCAAGTTAATATAAAATCACCTCGTGTTGAAGTAAAAGATCAACTCAATATTAACTTTACTTTTTTCCCTAAAACTTATGCTGATGAAGGTTTGTCAATCAACTAATTTGGTAATCACCAGTTAGCAAATGCACTCATTGCCACCTACTTAGGTGGGCAAAGTTAGGAAGAAATGGAACGTGGTGAGCTTGGATGGGCAATTATATCTTTTAAGCTAATGAATGTGCAGGGTCTTAAGAATCCTTGGTGAGTAAAATTCTAGGAGAAGGTAAAAAGGCTCAGCTGACACCAGCAGAGCATTTCAATCACTGACCTTAAAATGGGCCCCTGACATCAGAAAGGAGTACAGTCACCTGCTGCATTTTACAGTGTTAATTATCCTCTCTGTGGGCAATAAAGGGATGACAAGTTTTCCAGGTTACATCTCAAAACATCTTAAAACTGAAGCCATTCATGAGGAGACCTAAACTGCGCCCAATCCCCACTCTTTAGATTTTACTTAAAGATGGTACCAAGGCATCACAGGTACCTGGTTTTCTGTGTCACCCACCAGCAGCACCTAGAGAAAGATTTTCTAACACCATCAGCCATGAAGTTTTGGATAGTTTATTTTAGTTTGTTCTTTTTTTCTTTGACAAAACCAGCAAATAGTAACAGGGAAAACCTAATGCCTGACTTTGAAAGAGCTCCATCTTCCCTCCCATTTTTTGGGGACACTCAGCACCTCTTGCAGGTTCCCTGCTCTACCAAAAATAATTTCTTTTTTATCCTTCAATCCCTTACGTATCCTTCTCTTCGTCTTTATCTGACTTTTGTAAGTTTTGGAAAACTATCTTAGGAATTGCAGTGGTAATAGAATGGTTGAGGGAGTTTTTCTTCTGGAAAACTCTGGGGATCAGGTTTGGGCTTTACAATGCAACATCTCATCCAGGAGATGTAGAAATCAGAATCACATCATCCTCCAGTTTATTTAAGTTGCTTCAAAGCCAGCTGCAATGTGTACAACAGCACACTGAAACCCTCCACCAAGCTTGCCTTCCCTGGTGATTTTGTGTGCAACCTCTGGATGAGATAGCTTTATTGGAATTTTTGTCCTCCTCCAACGTGGCCAGAGGGAAATGAACTGGATGAGCATTTTTTGTGCCACACAAGAGGGACCAGCCAATGCACTCCACGTGTGTGCAGGCAGGAACACACTGCAGTTTGGAGTAACATGACCCTCAGAAGGGCTGCAGAAAATATATTTGTTTGGCACGCTGCCATTTTGCTGCTGGCTGCAATCTTATCATCTCTCCCAGTCTATGTCAGGGGAACCCCTGCAGAACAATTCAAGAGGGGAAAAAGAGCATCTGTAAGTTCTGGGGCTGCCTCATCCCTTAAGGTGCTGTTGTCTCTGGAGGCACCACTCAAGCAAAATCAGAGTTCCTCTGAGATGCTGAGGGCTGCAGGGATGGTCTTATGTAAAGCTGAAAGCTGTAGGAAATGTTCACTGTGAACCATGTGAAGATCTCAGTTTTTTGCCTTGCTGGAGAAATTAATCTTGGAACAGTGACCAAGATTGCCCCAGTTTATCCAGGACATGCCCATAGCACTTCTCTAACAAGTCTTATGGTGGTGGATGAGGTGCAAACTCAGACAACTTTGCACCATGCAGTCACAGGACCATCAGTTGAGAGCTGCAAACCTGCTGCACTGAAAATCAGAATTGCCTGTATCTAGGGTTAAATGAGGCATTTTCACTGCTGGAACAGCCTGCCCTACGCTGATGTAGCTGGCAGAAGGATAGAGCCCTCAGCTATATTGTATATATTCCTGTAAAGACAGGGGTAATCCACCAAATTGAGGAAATAGCACATAACTCAGAGAGTGGGCACGTGCCTCTGCGTGTGTGCGTGCACCTGGGTGTGTGAGAGACAGAGGGAGAGATGAGATATATGGGGAAATGCATGAGAGATGAGACTGGAGAGATAATTTCCAGAAAATACAGCGACCATCAGAAACTCTGTCTTTCCAGCTGGAGGGTTCTGCAGTGCTGGTGTCTCTCTCTTAACTTGACAGCTCCACTCTTAGCCCAGCTCGTAGTTGCTGCCTATAAATTTAATTAGAATGGGGGTAGGGGAGCAACAAGCCTGCACAGCACTTGGCACAGCTCTGAAAATAACCAGCTTTAATACCTTTGACATTGAAGCACCTGCTAAGGGCACAGGCTGCTGTACAGCTGACCCACCCTGCTCTGGTGACAGCATGTGTCACTTTGCTTGCCCTCCAAACATGCAGCCCACCCATAACCCAGGGGATGAGTGCATGGCTCTGGGGCTGGGCATCTCCCCGAGCACCAAAAGGCAGCATTGCACCCTGGAGGCACCAGGGAGGGACACCAAGCACCCCTGACCATGTGAAAAGGCACTGCAGCGTGCCTCGTGTATTTCATTTTTCTCTCTCTGATGTAGAGGGCTATTTTCTGTGTTTGCAACTAAGTGCTGCACTGCAGCCAGCCGTGAACATTTCTGTTGGCCCAGCTGGCCTCTTGTTTTAATGCTGTTCTCAGGGCTCTCCCTGGGTAGAGCGGGGAAGTAAACAGATTGGAACTTTGCCCACACATATATATTTAATTGTGAGCTGATTTTGTGCTAGGGAAATGTAATAGACCCATCACTTCAGGCAGACAACTCCCAGCTGAGGCAACAGGTTAGAGATTTTCCCCACTTCTGGAGCTTCCTGAGATGTAGCAGGTCTTACGGATGTAGGGACTCCTTGACAGAGATTGAACCTTTTATACTGTTTCTGATAAGCTCTAGGCATTGTGGAGGCAATTTAGGGATTTGAGGGATATTTGACCTCTTTCCTATGCATGCTGTGGGGATCTGCTTGTGATCACGGCTTTGGGTCATGTTTGGAGATGTCCCAGCTGAGAAAAGAAAGTCCCTGAGCTCCTCTCATAGAGTCCATCAGTGACACAGCGTCAGGATGCAAGTGAAACCTGGACCACATCTGACCCTTTTGCCACCATTAAGTGCCACTGATGCTGCTGCTAGAAACACTCTTCTAATGTGTAATTTGATTTTTTTTTAAATTGTGTTTGAATCTAACCCAATTTTAGTTCAATTCAAGTTAGCTAAATTCAAATCAAGATCAGATTGAATTCCCCTTGAAATCTGAGGGTATTTTCATATCCTCCAGGGAAGGACTCAGTGGACCTGAACTTAATTTGAGGAAAAAAAGGCTTCAAGTGTCTTGACATCATCTTCACAGAACCATGGAATAAGTTTGGGTTGGAAGGGATGCTTAAGCTCATCTAGTCCATGAGCAGAGACACAATGAGCAGAGGGACATCTCACACTAGACCAGGTTGCTCAAAGCCCCATCAGATCTGACCTTGAATATTCATCCCCCTCTTTCTTTTTAGGGGTTATTGCTTTGTATTGCTCTGCTCCAAAGCCCTGGAAGCAGCTGCCTTTGCTCAGACCTGAGGATGAAGCAGCACAGGCAGCCTTTGAGCAGGGCACCACGCCAGGCAGAGGGGTGCACACAGCCTTTGCATACACACACAAGACCTGAGAGGGCAAGACAAAATCCATTTTAAATATGCAGTTGAGGTGTGCAATTTTCAGCCTATTCAGGCTTAGCAAATGCCTTTGAGGGATCAGACTATCAAGCACCACAAGTACAGTGGTGACTATGCACCAGCCTGTAATGCAACAGCTCTGATGTGAAGTTATTACCGCAGGCACAGTGTTGATACCTGTGTTAAGCCTCTGAGCATTGCCCAGTGTGAACTATGTGTTTCCACAAGACTGAGCAGACCCAGACAGAGCTGATTGCTCTTGCAGTTAATAAAAAGCACTGCACTTTCTCTCCTGACAATCCCGACACCTGAGTGCTTCCTACGTATGACAGTTAGCACATTCTGGTTGCTCAGTGGCCTGTGAGAAATGAGCCTCTTCTCAATTTAGTTCCTATCATCAGACAAGCAGTACACACAATAAAAAACACACCTTGACAGTCAGCCCCCAAAGTAGCCCTGGGGACTGCAGGTCCGAACTTCCCTTTCTCTCCTACACAAAGCCGTAAACCAGATGGAATTTATCGGCCTGGGCTTCCTTCAGGTAAATCAAGGTAACTCCACCAAGGTCAAAGGAGTCACTCTGGCCAGTGCAGAATAGCCTGGAGGAGGGGAACCTCTGCTGACCCCACCATGTTTCTTCTCTAGATGGGACTTGTCAAGCCCCCCGACTTGCGCTGGTGGCCATGGTTTGCCACAGGGTCCCCTCAATCCAAGCAAGGTGAAAGTCCTGCCTCCCCCCATGAGCTGAGGAACTGACCTTCTCCAGCAAAGAACACAGCATGGGTACAATGTCCCTTTTTTCCAGGAGGGTGAGGAAGGCACAGGGCAGAGGGGCTGGAGGGCTGGACCAGCAGTGGATGGATGGTGGCTGCTGCAACAGGCTGTGTTCCAGCCAAGCCCAGCTCATCAGGTCATGTCAAACGGAGCTAATATAAATGTCAGTGTGCTGCTTTCAGTTGTGAAATCTGTGTTTGTTGTACTGCAGTTCATTTTCAGTCTTCCAGCTCTATGGATGCTATCAGCTGACATGTCTGGCTGGTATCCTCTGCCAAAAATACACACACTCTCAACACTTCTCAGGAGTTGGGTTTTTTCCCCCTCCCTGTGACATGCTGATGTCAAATTTCTTCCTGGCTCTGTGATACACAAGACTGTCCACACCTACCAGATAATGAGTTTAACATTTCAAGGACAGAAGCTCTCAGTCTCAGTGAGACACAGGGTGGATGTGCAGGCCTGATTTGGGGTAGGTGCCAAAGGTGGCAGGGCTCTTTTAAGCTTTTTTGGCATCTTCTCTCTTAAAATAATCCAACCCAACAGAAACAGATGTGTAGAGCTCAGAGTACCATTGGTGTTCTTGTCACAGTTAAATACTTTGTTGTTGTTAACAGCAGCTTAAATTCTTCTCCCATTTTTCCTTGCTTTTAGAATAAATTCTGTTCTTCTGAGCACCCAGGTCTCAGTCTTCTGTTTATGCTGCTCTGGCTGACTCCAGGCTCTTCATCATCTCCCCACCCTACAATTTTATGTTGGCTTCACAAATAAAAATTCTCACTCTCTTCCATTCTGCTCCTCCACCTTTCTCTTGGCAACCTTATCTGCATATCCAAACTCAAGCATCCATGCTCTGACAATGACTCACAAGTCTACTCTGGACTTGTTTCTTTTTGTTCAAAACTGAAACTTCATGCAGTGCCCTTAACTTTTACTCACTCGTGGTGAGCTGTCATCTTAAGCTGACCATGAATTTCCAGTTTCCTCCCCACAAAATTCCTTTGCCTCTGTCTCTTTTTTTCTTTCTTTTTTTTTTTTTTTTTTATTTTTTCCTCCCTATCATGACCTGGAACTCATATTTGTCACTAAGGCTCCAAATGTAAGGAATTTTTCAACTGGCACACTTCCCTCTAATTTATTACCTACAGAATGTGTCTATGTCTTTCTGAGTTCCAGTTATAACAAACAGAAAAGATGCTGAATTAACTGTGCTCCACACAAATGAAACACAGAGGTTTAGAAATACTTGGAATTTATTTGTGGAAACATTCTTTATTTTTCTGGACAAATTGAATCACATGTATATTTTTCCAAATTACTCTGGAAATGTAATTTCTCCAGCTTATCAGTGTGACCAATGTATTGCTGTGTTGGTTTCCTTCTTGGAAGGAAGATATTTCTCCATGGGAGTCCTTTTATTTCAACAAATGTCTTACTTTGAAGACACTCTTCTGCCTCTCTCTTTAACTTGGTTTGATGAGACACTGGTGATCACAGTCAGGAGAAGATCAGAGGGGCAGCCAAGGAGCCAGGATCCTGTCAACCCCTGCTATGGCTGGCTGGCTAGGACAGACACACTGTCTCCTCATGACAGGGAGAAATCTCTTCCCTGGGTGCAGCTGCATTTTAGGCTGGTGCACGTTCTCCTGATATTTCTCCTGTTCTTTTGC
Source organism: Calcarius lapponicus (assembly GCA_039654755.1). Classification (NCBI taxonomy): domain Eukaryota; kingdom Metazoa; phylum Chordata; class Aves; order Passeriformes; family Fringillidae; genus Calcarius; species Calcarius lapponicus. The sequence continues at coordinate 5,493,849 of CM077473.1, read as the reverse complement.
CAGTTCCTCTTCACTTGGTTTTGTCTGAACATTTCCTGGGACAAGAGCAAGATTTTTTATTTCAACAGCACCGAGTTCAGCAGCTCCCAAACCTCCCTAACCTTGTGCAATGCTGGTAATCAATAACAGAAATTAGAAAATGGTTATTAAATGGCAGTAGGGGAGCAGAATGGGACAGAAACCAGAAAGTTCCAAACTATGGATTTGAGATGCTTTGATGCTTTGATCTTGATAACTGGATCAAATAGGAGTTGGACTTCCATGGTCCTTGTGTGTTACGGCGGTCTCAGGGTGTTTCAGGGTGAAGGACAGACGAGAATGTGGACTCCATTATCAGAAGGCTAATTTATTATATTAAGATATATCTATATATTAACTATACTAAAAAGACATGGAAGGAGAGAGAGAAGGTTTCTCTGAGAGGCTAAAGTTAAGAAGAGAGATAGAAAGAATGATCAACAAAGAAGCTCTCCCAGACTCTGTCCGATAGGACACAGTCGTTGATTGGCTATTAATTATAAACATCAGAGATGGGCCAATCACAGGTGAACCTGTTACATTCCACAGCAGCAGATAACAACTTGTTTACATCTTGTTGCTGAGACTTCTCAGCTTCTGCTGGAAAAATCTTAATGAGAGGATTTTTATGAAGAGATGTCGGCAACACTTGTGGGTCTTTCCCACTAGGGATATTCTACAGTTCTGTGGTTGTTGCACTGATGTTGGCAGAAATGTAGGGTCACCAAGATCAGAATCCATTCCTCTGGCCAGTGAGTGACAGCAGTGCTTTTATTTTGGCAGGCCAGCATCATTCCAGCCACCAGCACAAGGCAAAAGCATGCACACACAGAGCACCCTCCTGCCCAGGGCACCCTTCAGCCACCCCACCTCACCTGCTGACACAATCCTTCAGCGCCCACCAGAACCAAATGCAGCTAATTGGGAGGTGATGACAGCCAGGGGATTGCTGGATTTGCATGCTAATTTCTCTATTTTAGCATCACACAGCCCAAGTACAGGTAAAATGAGACTCCGCACTTCATTCAGAAGTGCACTTCATTCCACTTCATTCCATTTCCTGCCTTCTCTACAGTACACATGAATACACACACACACACACACACACACACACACACACACACACACACACACACACATGCACCTTTTCTCTCTTGGGCTGTCCTGAAGCCAAAAATCAGCTGGAGATTCAAAAATCAGCTGGAGATTGCATTACATGTGCTTTGCAAAAAGCTGGCCAACAAATTCAAGGGGCAACATATTTTTTTTTTCTTCCTTTTGCTAGGACAGGGCTGCAAACTGCAATTGTAGATGGGTCTTTAGAAATCACAGCAACCCAGCTCACATGGGGAGAGCAGCTCTTTCCACAGGCTGGGTTACAGCTTCCTCACACTTTTTATGCCAGGGTTTAAGATGGATTCCTGGCTCCTGTATCACATGATACTGTTGAAGTTCTGTTTTGAGTACCCAACCTCCTCCCCTGTTCTACCACTGGCATCTGCCCCTGCTCTAAGTCTACCAATTATTTCCTTTAAGTGTCAGCAGCACACCAGACACACTGAGATATAACCTTTCTTCTAGTTGATGCTGTTAAACTATTACTTGAAACTGAAGTTGCAGTTGACAAGTGCTACTTCAGTCACTAATAACTACTTCAGGCGTGCTAGTGGTGTCTTGGCTCTTAATGCTGTGGCTCAGGGCTCGGGGAGTGTCTTTACAGGTCACTTAGAGCCATCCATCTGATCTGAAACGAGATCAGTCAATCTCTCCTCTGGCTCTGTGCCTTGCTTGCCAGAGGTTCTGTCTCCATCCAGGGCTGCAGCAGGGGCATATTTTGCATTTCTGGATTTAGGGGCTGCCCAGGTTCCAGAAGATCCCACTTTGGGATGTGCCTGTGAGCCACAAGCTGAGTTTTTTTGTTTGCAGCCAAAGAAAAAGCATAGGCTTCAATTCCTTGAGGTTGAATACAGCCCTTTCAAGGGAGAAATATCTTTATTTTCCTGCATCAAAATTTACTTTCTATTTTACTTTTTTTTTCAAGCAGGTTCTGTGTTCAACACCTTTCTGAGAAAAAACAGGAGGATTTCTGCATGGAAGGAGGATGAGTACTCAGACACACCTGAATGCTGCAGCAGCAGGTAAGGAATAGCTTTCCTTTCATTTCCCACTCCCCTTCTTTCAGGCTCAACTCCTTCAGTCTAATTAAAGCATCTGAGGTATCTTAGACACAGAAGGTTCACAGTTTGGCAGAGGTCACAAATATTTCCTTTCTATTTTGGCAGGGTTTAGGCACAGTCTGAGGATAAATTTTGAACAGGGTAACATTAAGGCAAGGGCAGATCATCAGGGCCTTATGCCCTGTTACTGCAGAGAATCCTCTAAGAGATGCTAAATCCAGAACAGCCTCCACTTTTCCTTTGTTTCCTGCATATAAGGAGCTACAATGTGGTATAACAAACTAGGTCTGGCTTTTCAATAGAAAAAAGATATGTCAGGTTTTAAGTCTCCTTGACATGACAACATCTTCATCTAAATCGTGAAGCCATCCTTTGGATAGCCCAGCCTTGGTCTAATGTCTTTTAGAAAATGATGCTCATTTAATTCCTGAAATGTGAAATCTAGGTCTCAGGTCAAGAGCATAGATGCTGTTTAGCTGAAAAATTTAGATCCATCAGACTGTCTGCAAGAGTCTGCAACTTTTCAAACTTTAGATTGCAGCTAGACTCTTACTGCTATATATAGTCTTTTGAAGAGTAGCATCTAAATAAAAATACCCTTGAAGTACAGGGCAGTTTTTATGCTCCCACCCTCACAATTTTTTAGGAAAAAAAGAACTTCTTCAGGGCCACAACTTGTCTGCACAGAACAAATAGCCAGACCTCAGCTAAAAGTTTATTCCTTTTTTCCCTCTATATCCAGCCCTGAATTCTTCCCTCAGGCAGGATTTTGATGGGACTTGATGGGAGAATCCCCTAAGACAGGCAGGGTCAGATCACACAGATGAAGGGACTTGACAATATGGGAGATATGGAAGCACCTCAGCCAGAGCAGGGCAGCTACTTCATGGGAAAATAAACCAAGTTCTTATCTTAGTAATTGTAAGGACAAATTAAATCTAGTCCCAAGCAATCAGGACTCACCCCTTCACTGTTACAAGATGACAGACCTCCAGCCAAGCCACACATCCTTTGGTAGCGAAGTGATCAGCTGAATCTCTTGCCAGGCAGATTTCTAATTCTCACAAGATGTGTTGGTTATGGGCAGGATATTTCTACAACACAGGCAAATTTTCATCCTCAATGGGAAACACAGCTGGGCCAAAGGAAAGCTTGTGTGGCACCTGTATCTAGAACAGATCACACACACATATGAGCTTCCAGAAGGCAACAGAAACTCCATTCATATGGCAATTGTGTCTTTATATCCTCTCTATGTGTATGAATTTATGGTTGTATGAACAGCCATATCCAGTTATTGAAGTATTTGATGATCCAAAGTGCTCAAGGCCTTCTTATTCCATCTCATTCACAGTTAAAGTTCTGCACAACCTTTTTACTGGCTTTCAGCCTGCCATAAATACAAATGACTTGCCAATAAAAGCTGGTATCTCCCTCTGTCAGGAGGGCTATAGCATCGTTGTTATTTAAGAGGTGGCAGTTTTGACACAATTCTTATTTAAAATTTGTAAAAGGAAAAAAGATGATGTAATAAATCTGCATGTTCTTCCTAAGCAGCCATTGAAAGTGGATGCTCTTCCCCTTTCCAACAGCATCAGCCGTTTAATGTTTCCTAAGTTGTTTTTGCATGAATTAGGGTGTTGGAGTGAAGCACTGTCAGTTACAAAACCACGCTGTTGTCTCCAGCTAATTTTGCGTTAGTAGCTCTTTTAAACTGCTAAATCTAGTTTTTAGTGTATGATCATTTTGTTTAGTGATGGTGTAAAACAGCTGCTACTTTTCTGATGAGTTGCCTGTTTTCCATTTTATGTCTCTGCAAGATGTTGGGTTTCATCGTGGCCCCGTCTGACAGGCAGCTGAGAACAACCTGTAAAAAACCTCCAAAACACAACAGAAAGCAAGGAACCCCAAATCCAGGGGTCCAGTCACCCATACAGCCAAATTTCAGAGTGATCAGTCCTTCTGTCTTTACTGGTACCCTCAGATCATCTCAATTCTACACTAGGATGATGTAAACGAGGAGGGCAGGGTGAGCAGGAAAGCAGGGAACTTGCTGCTCTAAAGGGGAAAGTGAGTGACCATCCAACACCCCCAGACTGTTTCTGGGGTGCTGGTTCAGATTAGGATGGCTGTGCTTTTTGTGTCCTTGCTGCTCATGCTGCTGCTCCCAGCTCTCTGCCTGGTTATGGCCAGAAGGCTGAAATTATGGCTTGGATGAAATTATGGCTTGGGGTGTCTTTCCAAAGTAATTAATCACTTTGCTTTCCTCAAATACTGCTTGCAGCCACTGCTTCTTGAGTGTCTTTTTGCCTCTGAATTGTTTGGGTGCTAAACTTCCCAGTGGCTGCTTGTGGCCATCAGGAGAAGGGAGCAAGGGCCAGACTGCTCATGACTTATTTACCCATCACTGACATTTCAAGGGGCCTCTCTAAAGCAAAATCCCCATTACCTTTGTGAAAGGTGTTTTGCATTTGGTGTTCACCAGAGGTTCTCGTGAGGAAACACGTAGTGGTCACCCTGTAGATATTTGCTGCTGACTTTCCCAACCAGGCAAATAGCCCTGCTTCATTCAGTGGCACAAAGCTGAATGGTTGTCTTTGATCTTGCCTTATCCCCTGTATCCTGTGGGTTGGCATTTGTTCCATGTGTTCCAAGCAAGAAAATGACAAAACTCATAAAGGAAGCACTCAGAGAGCTTCTCAAAGAGGTGAAGACCAAAATCTTTCCAATAATGACCCACACTCCATAAAAAGATCTTAGATTCTAGATAGACAAATTGGAAGCAGCTTGCCTCCCTGATTCTTCCTTCCTTTTGCACTTACTCTCCTCCTCAGCACAACTCAGGCTTTTCCAAAAGCAGTGCAGCCCATTGAACAGCGGTGGTCTAAACTGTTATGGAGATCTTAAACTGCTGACTTGTTACAAGCTGAAATTGATTGCAACTGAGACTGTGAACTGAATTGCTGGAAATAGCGCAAAGAGAAGTGGGGAAAGGGTACAAAAGATCTTGTTTTATTATTTTGGTTTTTTTTTCCTCTTTTGTAAGATTTCTGAACAATTTGGCCTTGATGAGTTCTGCATCTCTTTCAATAGCCATTGGACTGTTTTTCCTGGTATTTTCAACATAAAAGGTATTCTTGGTTTGTCTTCCAATTCACTGGTTGCAGTGTAATTTCTAAAGAATTCTAAAAGTCTGCTTCAAAGTCAGATCCAGAGGGAAAAATACTATTAAATTTACTCTTCCTCAAGCTAAAACCCCCCTTTTTTTCAGCTTTCCAAAACTAAAAATCTTCTTAGCCTGTTTCACTCTACTCTGCCTTGATTTTATTTGCACCCTCATCACGAGAGCATCTGAACACCTCCGAGTAGCGCATTAAGCAATGTGAGTAACATCTGTCACGTACAGTTTGCTCGCTGTCTCTCAGCATCCTTAAAATGAATTTACTGCCTGTGCAGGATCAATAGTACTGGAGACAGACAGTCTCTGTTCAGCCTCAGAGCTGGCACAGTTTGGGTGAGACCCTTGTGATGGTTCCCCCAGCCTGCTGTCCCTTTGTCCCCCAAGTGCCAGCTCAGGCACTGAGGAGCACCCATGGAGGAGCTGCTCTGCACCAAGGTTGTTTCCAGTGGGACAGAGAAGTCCAAGTAATTTGGGGAAATCAGATGAGGCTGTCAGTGTTTCCCTGCTCTCAGTGGCATGTGCATGGTCTTGGGGACCTGCAGTACTCAGGAGCCCAGATGGATCCAGCATCACTGATTTTCCACGGTTTTCTGCCTTCCTCAGGTGGCTTTGCTTATTTTTTAGCGTCAGTTACAACTCAGGGCTATTGATGGACAAGGATGTTGCTGTTTTTCACCATCAAAAACTTCTCTGACAGATTTCTTTGACAGAGACAGTGTTCTCAGCCACTGAAATCAGGTCAGTAAAATGTCCCTTGCTGAACAGAGCTGGGAGCCCTCTCCTCTGGAGCCAGCACCACAAGCAAGATCCAGGCATCCTGGGGCGCTGTAATTTCAAGCAATATGTTTTCTTAATGGGCCAAATATGCTTTGCTTAATTTTGCTTTCAGTGCATGGGATTGTTATTGCTCAGTGGCCCCACACAGGTGTTTAAGCAGTTTTGTGGCAGGATTTTCCAGTAGCAGCATGAGGTTTTATTGACTGTTACCTCAGGAGTAACTTCAGAGGAAATGACATCCCCAGCTGGTTGTGATGGATGCATGTGGAGCTGTGGCAGAAAACTCAGGAGCCAGTGACCTCTCTGTCATTGTCTATCATATTTTGGGTAAAAATGCAAAGCAACTGTAAAAGGACACTGCTTTTCATGCAGTGAGAAGAATTAGGAGAGATGAAGTTACTAAATTACTTGTTTTTCCTGAAAACTGTCGACTTGTCAGCTTTGATAACATGAACATACTGAGGATAGGTCAATAAGTAAAATAAGTTCCATATTTTGTGAGGATTCTAGGTTGTAGGGTTTAATTTGGTCTATGAGTGTGGATTAAATGGTAGACTAGGGGAATCTGGTCTCTGTGTGGTAACCTAAATTATAAATTACACAGCTTTTGACACATAAGAGACATCTGACCCACAACTTGCCCTTGTTCCAGTTCCATAGTAGGTCAAAACCCAGGTGAACACCACTAATTTCTCCTCAGTGCCACCAGCCTGTACCTTGCCATCCATAAAAGGCAAACCCATGTACCTGGCTGTTTGGAAACCCAGCAGGCTCCAGCAGGACCCACCCAGGGCACATTCCAGAGCCTGTGTCTCTGGGTAATATCTGAGACTCTGCTCCACTGTTAGCAGCAATGGAAACAGGAGCTATCTGATCAAGACAGATAAATACATCTATTTCAGTATACATAATCTTACCACATATGTGAAGTAGTTTAATCATTAGCAAGTTGTCAAGCTTTTATTGAATGGAATTAGCCTCTTTATTTCTGGTCAGGATCAATCTTTTTTTCCCCTTCCCAGTACAATGAATGCTTATATGTTACATGTTGCAGCGTCTGGGGCAGATGACACTTGCCAAAGGGTTTGATGATCAATTCTGATACAAATCTGACATGAAGAAACAGGAGAGAATCTGCATCAGATGATCAGTGGGAGAGATAAATTCACATTTAATGCTTCTAAATGTCTGTGCATGTTATACCCATCTCAAACACAGCATTCAAAAGCAAGCACAGTGCACAAGATGATGGTTGGATGAGGACATAGAGTACAGGGGTGAGGGTGACATTTCTCAGTGGAATGTTGTAGAACTGTGGGATTGAGAGCCTAGTTAGAATTAAGTGTGATATTAACTATAAAGCTATGGGGCACAGAAATGGCCTCTTGCCCACCAACTCTGGCATACAGAGGCCGTGGGCAGAATAAAAAAGACTTTCCATATTTGTCTATTCACTAAAAATCTCTGTTAGATTTGCACCTCCAATTTGGTGATGAAGGAGAGACCTATTACCAGTCCCAGACCTCAGAGCCATGCCTTCATTTACCACCAGTCTGCTTTGCTCCTCTTCCTTTCCCTTTCCAAGCAGGGCTGTATATGAGTATTCATGAACACTCCTTATTATTTCTCCCCTCACAGTTGCTTTTTTCTTCCCACACCTGCCAACATTAGCTCCTTCCTTTGACTCACGCTGCTGTACAGCCTAATGCATGTGATCTCCATGCCAAGATGTTATTTAATTTCCCAACAAAGTTCTTTTGGCGTGGAATGAACTGAGCAGCAAGAGCACAGGAGGGGAGGCATAGGCAGGGGTGGGAAGGGGAACCAGAAGGAACAGGGGCTCAAATTTATGTTGCCTCTGGCTTCACACACCCAAGTTGTGCTGCGTGCGTCCGGGGAGCAGCGTGGGTGGGTGGAGATGGCAGCAGGGGGTTCATCCATGGCAGGTTGCTGAATCAGGAACCCTGACACTTGTGAAGTACTCTGTCAGGAACATTAAGTATCCAAAAGTGATAAAGCTTCAATTTGCTAGTCCATTAGACTAATTACTGCAATAATTAAGTAACTACTTGATTAGAACTAATGGGTACCTAATTATCCAGGAGAAAAGTATCAGGTGGCAATTATCAGGTGGCAATTAATAGACTGGAGTTAATGTCTTAGCACTGTCTTTGTATGAATTCATAAGCAAGGTAAAGAAAACAAACAATAACTTATTAATATTTATTGGTGCCACAGTGTTTTTCAGCTTGTTTCATTTACACAGAACCAATTAGTGAAAAGACAGTTAGTGTTGCAAAGATGTAAAGTGACTGAAGCAGGAGTTTGATTTTAAAGGAACAGGATCACATTAGCACTTATAAGCAAAGACAAATGGGTATCAGCCAGGGACTTGATTCTGGTGCTACTAATTCATCAACAGAAGAAATCCGAGTAATTGAACTCAGTATTAATAATGAAACACACAGGAAGGCAGTTCCTGTCTTAATGGGGTTCACTTTAGTTTTGGTCCCTCCCTGGGTCTCCATCAGCTTTTTCTACACTGCCTGGGAAATGCAGGGACACCTCAGTGCACAAATGGGAAATTCCTGCTGGCAGGGGGGGAGACATGGCAATAAAATCCTCCAGATAATGCTGCCAGCTCTCTGAAGGAGACAGATTTCCTGGGCAGCTGAAGCCTGGGTGCAACACAGGTTCCATCATGAAGGTGAGATGGTTCAGCTGAATTCCTGCCCCTTCAGTCTGTTGGTGTAAAGAAATTCCAACCACAGCTCCATTCCTGGAAATTCCCCCTTAGCTCAGCACCCACTTGAAACATCACTGTGAGCTCCTGTGGAAGAAGTCTAAGAGTAAATACAACCTGCTTTAGACCTCAGATTGGAGTGTGGTCAGTTTTTTGGGGACGGTCTTTTTTTTTTGTATTTTCTTTATTTTTTTTCATGGTTATGCAAAGGCCCAACTTCTCAGATTATATAATTTGCTGCTGTTTCTCTTAGGTCAATCCAACCATAGTGATTTTTGCAGAATGAAACTATGGCCTAGGATGTACTTTCCTTGCTCTCCTCTTCAAATTCAAGGAGCTTTAAATCTCCCAGCAGAAAAATGAAAAATACCAGGGTTTTCTTTCCTACAAATCTTTATGATCCTAATGATCCTCTAAAATGGCTTCAATCCAAAAACAGTTGTGCAAGCAAGTTGTCTCCTTGTCTCTCTATGGGAGAGCTCATATTAGCCATAATTACTCTCCTGAGTAAGAGTTGTTAAAGTGTGATATACAATGAACTCGTGACTGATTTCAGAGCACAGAATGAAGAGTTCCCTTATAAACCTCAATCCTTTGAAATTCAGCTGTTAGTAAATGAAAGACCAAATTCCAAGATGGCTTTTGCAGCTCTGCACAGTGCGTGGTTTTATGGAAGTGGAGGATCTTGCCTCTACAACAGCTTCCCCCCCCCATCCTTTTTTCCATGTTATAAATAAGTGAAAGGTATCCTAATCATATTTTAGACTGTGTGCAGAGTCAGACGCTAAACCATAATGTCTGTATATTAGAACATGTGGAATGATAAATGGAGATAAATCTAAAATTTATAGAACATGAACATTTGCATAAACTGCAATATCCAAACACATAGGCTGTTAAGTAACAATTGTCACAAAGGGCATAAAAAATTCAACTTTGTTTCATGGAAAGAACTCAAATTCCTAACATGATTAAGATAATATATCATTTGTTCCTATCTTATTAAAGGCGTAATTGTTGTTAGACACAGAAGTGGCATTAACTCTAATCTGGCTTTATATATGTACAAATAGGAGGGGAGGTGGATCTGAAAATTGATGCTTTTGGTGATCCATAGGCATTTTATTAATGTTTGAATAATAACTGCCTGGAGGGCCTGTTATAAATTAAAGGGACGAATTGAGATATAAATTTTTATGAGGACTAGTTATACATTTCCATTATGTGTTTAAAAATGAAGGAATTACTGTGAACACAGCAGAACTCACATTTATTTGAGGTGATTTGGATGGGAGGGAAGGTGCAGTGAAGGAAGCTGCATGCTGGCTGTAAGAAAGATGTATCTGTCCCTGTGAAAAGATATATCATATGTCATGCATGAACTCTCTTCCACAGCAGACTTTTCTCTGCAGCTGATTTCGCATGATTATTTATTTGACAACAGCAAGTGATGATATAGCAGTGAGTTTTAGGCCACTTAGAGAAAAATTCTTATTCTTAAATCATAGAGGATTTCCCAAACCCAACCCCTGTCAAACTAGAGTTAATCTAATAGAGAAACCCAGTAATCTCCTCGGCATACATTTCTCATTATTCCTCCTGCTTGGGTATACACATCTTCATTTGCAGTGCATCTATGGGACCAGCAGCGCTTCAGAGCTTCCTCCTGCCCTTTGCTGAGGCTGCTTTGGGGAGCTCAGCTCTGATTGCTGAGAAAGCAGCAGCTCCCCTTTGTTCTCCAGCAGCACTGATGCCCTGGGAGATCCTCACACAGTCCCATCACTGTGCTTTGACGTGACAGCACAGGGGATGGCAGCCCAATACCTTCACTCAGGCAGGCTTGGCCCAAACCCACGTCTGCTCATAAGGGAGAGGAGGCAGGATGCCAGTAGTTAGATGGCCACTTAATGTGTGGGGACCTGTTTTCCATGCCCTGATTAATTGGAACTGACCACAGAGGGCAAAGTGTCCTAGATGAAATTCTCCAGTGTTTGACCCCCGTTTAGAGGCTTGATTGCTCCGGACTTCAATAGGTGCCAGCAAGCTTGATGCCTTGGAGGTCTTTATCTGCATTCTCTGTGCCTCAGTTCCCTGTCCGGCACACAAGAGTGGCTCACACGAGTGGTTTGAGGAGGAATGTGTTCATTGGGATGATATCCAGAGAGATGGCAATGTTGTATCATCTGCAGACATCCACACCAAGGTAGCAGCTGTGCAAGTGTGTGCCAGGGGAGCTTTATTATAAGACACACTGCACAGGGGCCTTCCATTTTACAGCCTTTCATGTGAGTCAATTAATCAATTTAAATTTTGCAGGCTTTTTTTGTTGTTTTTTTTTTCTCCCAACCCTCCCTTTAATTAGAATTGCAAGGGCTGGGCAAGTATTTTCTTTTTGGACTAGGCCTGATTCATTGGGAAATAAGACTTGAGGATGCTCTTGGCTTGCAGAGAGCCTGAAGCATTAATGAAGTTGATAGAGCATCAAGACCCAGCTCAACCTTATTTTCCATCTTTGAAGCACCACCCTTGGCTCTACCACTCGTGGAGATCACTGTGCACGCTTGCAGGGGGGGTGGTTGGCATTGCCTTTTGATCTACACACAGTATTTTTTTTTTCTTTCCAGTGTGGAAATGAAGTAGTCTACAAGAAATATGACAAAGTGTCCTCATGGTTCTGATCCTACTTTTAACAGAGTTTTGAGTCTGGACTCTATTCCCAGGCAGCTCAGTCTGTGACAGTAAACCTGTTGTGACTGCGAGAGGAAGGATCAGCTCCACTTGGTTCCTGCACAGTTGGCTCAGCTTTCTACAACCTCAGTGTTTTGTCTCAAATCTTTCAGCTGAGAAACACAATTTGTGACACGCCCAACCTCACTCAGATCATCCTCTGTGTCTGCTACCTTCAAGGATAGTTCCATGGTTGTGTCTCTCTCTTTTTCCTGTAAAGTCATACAAAGTGATTGTCGTGAAAATATCATCCAACAAGCACTGAAGCAGCAAAAATTATTCTCCCAGTCAATTGGATTTTTTTCTAGATGCATTACAGTGCTGGACAAGTGACTAATTAGGCAAGACTTGTACTGTCTGTTTTTCAAAACTATGTTTTTCCTGTGTGTGTTATTGAAGGGACAGATTCACAAGAGTTTCTTTAGGGAAGATGCAGGGGAATGTTATAGAGAGTAAGTTCTATGACAGAATTAGCAAATGTATTAAGTACAGTGCCAATCTGGTATAGCAGAAATGACTAAATACCCATCAGGGCCTGTCACTCGTCAAGAAGTGAAATCTTAGACCCATTTAAGTCAATGACAAATGTTCACAGAATCTGGCTGCAAGTTAATAAATGTTTGGAGCCTGTTTAACTCAAACTCTGATATTTGTCAGATTAATTATTTGACTGATCTTATTGTGTGTCAAACAATTTCTTTGTGGAGTTAGAATGCTTTGTGTTGCGTTATCTATAATTCTGATTAAGAAAACATCATGCAAGTATTGAGATATATCCTTGCAAGTTTTATATCAGGTCATAGAGAGCTATTATATAAAATATAAAATAATATAATTAAATATGGGATTATAAAATGTTCAAAATAGGCCATGGTTGAGGCTGTATTTTCTGCCTTATTTTTTGACATTTCCTGATTTAGGAGTACTTTAATGTTCAACCTGAACTTTCTTTTATCATATTCTTTTTGTTAAGCTAAATTTATGTAAAAGGAAAGAAAATAACTCCACATGTACACCAATTCCTTCAGCTTACACTTGCCTTTAATACAAAACAGAGGATTTCAGGACTATATACATCAGGTGTTTTCAGCAAAGTAGCAGCAGCAAATCATAGACATTTGTCATTCCTTGGAGCTGTCTGACAGTTCTGACAATTCATTAGGCTGGGCTGAAAAGAGGTTTAGAAAGCAAAGGAAGGATCACAGGTAGTGGAGTTGCCTTTGCATGATCCAGTAATAGCTGATTTGTATCATTTTTGGTGATGGATACACTCTTCAGATTAAACTCAGCTGAATTTTCCCCATTTATTCTTTTCTTTTCTCTTTCTCTTTTTCCCTTCAACGGGAGCTTCTGGGCATGTTAGTCTAGATTTAGACCTCAATTTACACCAAGGAGGAGATGCCCAGGAAATTCTTCCTGGAACCTCCTGATATTTGTGGCTTTTCAGAGCTAAGGAGAAGTGAAGTGAGTTTTGCTATTCAGTTTCTACCCAGCGAGGCTTTTCCTTTCCAGTGTGCTTGAGTTACAATCTTTGCCGTGGCTGTACCATGACATGTGCCATTCTTCAAAGTCAGAGTCACTCCTGCCAGGATCTATGCAAATCAAACTTGTGCCTTTGTGCAGAGATAAGTGCCTCCATTATCCCACTCCTTCCACTTACTGATTTGCTTTTGAGACTCGTACACAAGCAATTTTTTGACTTAAAGGCAAATCCTCTGCAATAACGCTGAATCCGCAGAATAGGCCACCTGGAAAATATGTGATCTTCCATTGGAAAGCATTTTCCTTTTCCAGGTTGGTGGGCTGCTTCAAATCATGCAACCATGTAAAATGCCGGGGTCAGAGCCTGAGTGGGTGAGGAGATGCTGTCCAGCCAGGGAGCATCCCTGGGGTCAGGCAGAGATGATGGTCCTCAGGATCAGCAATATCAGGGAGCCTGCTTTGCCCTGCTGAGGATGAATAGCTTTCCATCTTCATTCTGTCTGTTTTATAGCTGCCACAGAAGAAGCAGTCTGAGATTGAGCCTGACCCAGTAGTATTATATGTAGGTCTTACAAGAGCAATATTTGCTCTTGATGACTGTTGGAACACAGTCCTTTAAAGAACCCTAAAATAGCCCTAAAAGAAGGGCTTGTACTCTGGCTGTTTTGGGGAGTTATTTTTTAACATGTGAAATTTTTCAGACCCTCAAAACCATCTGTAAATTTTAAGTACTTCCTAATTTGTACCTTTTTTTTTTCTTCTCTAAGGTTCAAAGTGCTGACAGCACTGCCTCACCATCCATCTCGAGCACAACTCCTTCTTCAAGTTTCCTACCTGTATTAGCCAAATAGAAAGATTCAAACCAAGGTTTTAGCTCGAAAATCTCAGAAATGCAAATTATCTCAGCCTTCCCTTTCTTCCAGTGGGTCTTTACCGGCCCAGAGTCAGTCTCTACCCTGAAGAAATACAGGCATTTCCTTGTGATTCCACGTCCAGGACTGGTCAGTATAAAGCAAATAAATGACACTCATGGATGCCGGATCGTGTGTCACCTTGTCTGATGTGCCTCCAGATTTGCTGGTAGCTTTTGGGGGGTTTGCAGTGATTTTTGCAGTCAGTTTTGAGTGGCAGGCTGTATGTGTTGGTTTATAATTCTGGAGTTGCGAGTGTGGGTTGAACTGTTGGCATTAATTATTTTCAATAGTGAGTCAGAGGCTGAATTACAGGATCCTACCCGTGGATATAAGAGAAAACAAAGAAACAAGTGGCCTTCCTCTCCCTCCCCTGACATAAGTCATATTTTGTCTCCTACGACCTCAGCCAGCCCTTTAAATTTCATATCAAACATTAGAAAGAAAGAGGTCAAAGTAAGAGCCCTGCTGAAAAAAAACACCACAGCCAACCCAGATATGAACTATGGGAACTTGTCATCTTATCATCCTAATTGAAGTCATTCTGCAATGTATGACAGTCCATCATATATTCTGCCAGTCAGTGTGTCATACATGATGTGTAACAAGAGAGCTCATAAACCCAGAGGGGAAGCCCCTTCTTTTTTATTACTTTATTTGATCATTTTCATAAAAAGTCCCCTTGCTCAATACAGAGGGATGTGTTTATTAGCCCCATTAAAGCTTTGTCCATTCATTTGACACCATGATTTACACAGCTTTACCACCAAAGGATCCCATTATTTCCAGTCTGGGGAAGTGTCTTTTTTATTGTGTGATGAAAAGTAAGTATTTAATTCCACAGGTGAAGGCAAAGAAAGGGGAGGTTGTTGTCAGATGCTCAGAAGTAAACAAAAGGATGCTTTAGGTATAATTGACTCAGAGAAAGAAAGCATTCCCAGTAAATAGAGAAAAATAAATAAATAAAGATGCTCTTCCTGTGGAGTGGGAATTTAACTGGGCTCAGCTGAACTTTTTTTCCCCCCCGCATGCCTTCATTAAAAACAGCAGAATTTGGCAAAATTTCCCTCTGTGTTCTACTCATGAATGTTTCTAGAAAATATCAGCTTTCATACGCAAATATTCTTGAAGTGAAATTGGTGGCTTCCTTTGAACACAGCTAGTGCCTCAAATCCCATCTGCTTTTCCTACAACACGCCCACTCATTATCTAGCTTATTTGGCTTTATTTTATTTTTTTTTAAATGAACACAAATTAAGCTATTTAATCAAATATGTACATGATTACATGGCATTTTTGCATAAGAGTTATACACCCACGGAAATCATTAATCACAGATAACAACACTATGTTAAAATTAGACATTTTGTTTTCTTTTTGTATGCGTGTGCTTTTTAACATAATATCCTGCGTGGCTCTAATTTCACCTCTACTCTCATTTGAATAAATCAGGATTGTTTTACAACAAATTATTCATTTGTCTGTAGCTCTGATAATTGGTATTTATGTTTAGACTTGATCTCAGAGGAATAAGAATACTGAACTTGAAAATAAAATTGGTACGGTTCAAATCGCTCTTTTTCTTTTTTCTTTTCCCCTTTTTTGCTTGCAGAGAATGTCACCATGAATGTCCATTGGCAAACTGGATAAGAAAGAGTGTCACAGTGCAGGACAACCTAGAAGATGACAGGTATTTCCAGGCATAGCAATGATGAGATCAAATTCCCCTCAACCTGCCTTGTTTGCTGATCTTTTAATCAGATTCAACTTCACTGCAGCTACAGCACAAGGTTCCCTGACAATGTATGACAGCATGTGACAGAAAAATATTTTGATTTTTTTTTTCTTTTTTGGTCATTTGATGCTATTTGAGATAAATCTCAAGCTCCAGCAGCATCTGATTAAATTACCAAACTACTTTAGTGGAGGTTTTTAACTATTCATAATTGAACTGGAGGGTCTGGGGTTTGTGTTCGTGTGTTTGTAGTGGAATCCAAACAGGAAAGCTGGGAAATGGTCTAAACCCTTTGAGGTTAACCTGCCATGCAATAGCATCAATGACAGAAGAGGACATTATTAAAAAGGAGCCAGCCTAGCTCAGAAAGAACCACTTTATGAAGCCAGAGCCCAAAGAACAACACCCAGGGCTGTTTATGGTCCCACAGGGATAGGTATTTCATCCCCCATCTTCACCTCTCCAAATTTCCTCTGAACGGCTTCTGAGCTGAATTCTTCAGAAAGAAAAACACCAGCAAATTTTGAATGGGACTTATCAGCCTTTTCCCTACAATCTGCTTCGTATTCCTCTCACACCCATGTTCTTGCAGTGTCTTGGGGAAATGCTTGGATCACAGATAAGAGAGAACAAGGAAAGGAATGAAGCAAGAAACAAACAACAAAACAAAACCAGCACCCCCCAAACTTTTTGATGAAACTCCTCTGTGAATCGTGTGTATGGTTACAGCAAAGTTAAAACTGCCTTCTTCTTCACCAGTACTTAATTCCTGCTTTTAAAATCAGGCTTCCTTTGATCTTGAGGGTTGAAATGATCTGGAAATGAAACAGCCAGTGCTTTGCAGAAAATCTGGAGAGGGTCCCAGACATGGCTTTTACCTGGAAGGCTTCCAAAACAGGATGAAATCTCTCTGGTTTCAGAACAAATTGCAAGATTTTTTCTCTATGTCTAGTCCAACAGTGGAACTCTAGCCCTGATGTCTGTTGCTTCCCAAAGCACAGATGTAATAACCTCTGAGGTGAAATGAGAACGTTATTCCCCCATCTTCTCCCTCTGCCTCCCCTCCGAGGGTTGAGGGCTGAGAGAATTTTATTAAAGTGAAGGCTTAAAGTTTTGGGCAGACTTAATTTGAGGAGACAGTTGGTTATAACCCAGGCTAGGGCCATCTATGTGAAGGTTGGAGAGGACAGAGCACCAGGAGCATCTGTGACATCTGGATCCTGTTGAAAGCTCAGAAATATCTGCCTGGCTTCACGTGACCTGGCCCCAGAGCCAAAAGGGCTGAGAAATGTGGTTAAGAGACTGCAGCAAGCTCTGCCCTAGCAAATGAGTCCCACTGAGAAAGCAAGCACATCAATATTTCTTTGAGTCTGTTTCTTTTAGTGAATATATTTCCATATGTTGCATTAATATTTCTTTTATTGGGGCTTGTAAGTCCATCTGGTATTTGTATTGGGAGGGCTTGAGCTGGCAGATCCCTGTGCTGCTGTTACACACAGATCTGGACAGCCCTTGCAAGGGTAAGTGGTTGGATAGGGACAACATCTCCTCAGCTGCCTTTTTAATTGGATGAACTTCTCAAATCAATCAAGATAACCTGGTTACTTATGTCAATTAGCTCCCACTGTGCCAATGTTACAACCTAAGTATGGACTGAGTATAAGGTATAGCAGTGCACAGTAAAGAAACCTCTCAGACACTGTACAGTGTGACAACCCTGATCTAGGTGGTGTAAAGGAGGAAAGATACCTGGGTAACAATATTAAATAAAAAATGTGCTGAAATACCACAGTTTGCCAAGACAATAAGAATCACTTTCCTTTGCATGCATTATTAAGGAATTGGGGAATAATTATCTGCTTTAATACAAGCTTTTTCCTTCTGCATGATTAACTTCAGTGATATCAACAGAGAGTGTGATGACTCTGAAATGACAGCTCCTGGTAGCACGTTCTGGGATTAGCAAAAACAGGTTGTCACTTTACCCCAGTCAGGATCAGGCAGTCTCTGTGTGCCGAGTGCTGGACAGCAGAGCCACGTTCTGCACCAGACATCTGACAGCCCAAGTGGGCAGCAGGTCCTGCCTCCTGCCAGGTGGCTCCCGGGTCGGGCATGCAGGGCTCTGCTCCTGCAGGAGGAGATTGGATTTCCTGAGGCAGCACCGTGTGATTTTTGGCTGCGCAGCTTCCAGACTGAAAGCGCTCCACGCTCCTCGCGCTGAGCGGTGACTCGCTCTGTTCTCTGCACAATGCGCTGAGCTGATTTTAAAATAGTGTGTACTCTTAAAATGCCTGCCTCTAATGCCAGTCCTGTGTCTGGCTGCTCAGTGTGCAGAGTGACAGCACACACACCAGCCCCTGGAGGGGATGGAGAGAGAGGTAGGACAAACACATGCCAGAGCTCTGAGCAATGGCATGAAACAACAACAAAAAAAATCCTTTCATTCTTACTAAAGTTGTAAAAAGTCTGTCGTGGCTTCTGTAGAAATTAATCAATATATTGAAAAAATGGATAATAACTGTGGGGGCAGCAGGAAGCTCTCCATAAATTAAAATATTGTGAATTTCTAGAGCTAACTGGGAAAAGCACTGGGGTTACTAGCAAGGCTCTGGAGCCAAGGCAGAGTCCATGGAATTGGATCCTTCACTAGAGTCCATATTTTGTCAATGTCATGATACATAAAAACTGTGAAGCAAAGCAAATTGTATGTATGGAAGAAAACTAGAAATTTAGTCCTGCATCACAATCCTTTGAAAAATTCAGAATAATTAAAAAAAAAAAGATGAAATGTCCATATATTTTTTAAGGGAAATAGGAGGTGAAAAGATTAATTCTCAAAATCTGTGAAATATACAGTGATGAGTTACTGGGGTTTGCAGTGAGGGGGGTGTTTTTGTAATTCTGTAGGCATCTCAGTCCTCTGGTGAAATGATGTATGGGGCAATCGTCTGGTAGGGGCTGATGGGATGTAAATGAAACTAATTAAGGAAATGTCAAACATAATTAATAAAACAGGTTTAAGTTGCAAAAGCACTGTCAGCTGAATGAATGGGGAAGAATGCCTCATTCCCATTGTTTTGGGGCTTGCTTGCTTATTTATATATTTCTTTATTTATTCCTCGCTCAGCCCTTCACCCTCCCAGCAGCTTTTTCAGTTGCACCATTCAATTAGATCTCAGAAAGCTCTTGGTAGGCTCCTGCATTTTCACCTTGCCCCCCTTGCGAGCTGGGGTCCCATAGAATAGGAGGAATATAAATTTGCCTTGTCGGCTTGCAGCCTGGGAAGAAGAAGGAAAAAAAATTAATTGCCAACTCCTCGTCTTCCCCAAGTACTACAGGACATTAACATAACCAATTTGCTTGAACTCCTCACTGGCTGCTTAATAGAGCATCTGACCAGCTGATAAGACCTGGGTGCTGCTGCCTATGATACCTTGTTATTAGCATTTTCATAATATTCAAATTTACAGCCCCATGATTCACTAGCCTCCATTCATTATTGATAAGTACAAAAAATAAATAAAAAAGGTTTATAAATAGCAAAGGGGGGTGAGCGACCTATAATTATGGCAAGCAAATTAGGGTGCATGGTAGAGTCAGTTACATTTGCCTAGGAGTAATGATGCTCAAGAACTTTTTCTCCCCAGGGACCAGAAAAATAATGGATTCCCTGGCAGCTGCAGATGGGCCAGGAAAGGCTGTCACCCAGGACGCTGTTTATATAAGTTAGGCAGAGCATATGGCTCTGTGTCCTGCCTGTAGCCACCTCCAGATATTGCAGTTTCAATGGAAAGAAATAAATACATAAATAAAAATAGCCCCTCGCTGGAAGGTGGTGGTTCAGGGATATGAAGAGGAGGAGAGTAGAGGGGAGAAAAAAGCAAAAAACCCAAGGGAGTCTGCTCAGAAGTTTCTGTCGAGAGCAACCCCAGCAGCTCAGGGATCAAGTAGGGGTGATAGCCTTAAAGCCAGGGGCTGTTTAGCTGCATCACTGAAGAGAGAAAGATGAAATGTGATTTCTGGGAAAGCAAAACCTTTCCATGTTGCAGTCCAAGGCAGTCAAACACAAAAGCTTTGAGCCTGAGTTGATAAAAATCATGATCCCAGCTGAAAGTAGGAGCTGCTAGAAATAACCACTGGATACTTTATAATTTAAACCCTGTGGTTCTATTTCCATTAATCCAATCAAAGGACTTTTTTTCTTTACTAATGAAACTCGAGTGAAACACAAAAGGGAGGCTGACCTGTTAGCAGGTGACTGTTTCTTGTAAGTTATTCATTAAAAACACCCTAATGCTCTGGTGCTAAAGGAGGCTGTAACTATTTCTGTATAAATTAAACATAAGTGAGTTGGCTGAAAGATAAAAAAAAAAAAAAAGGTATTTCTCCTGACTCTCAATCCTTGTACAGGATGCATATAGAGGAAACAGCCCTTGCAGACATTTGCAGTGGGCTGGGGACATTGATGTGCCAGCTGCCCCCAAATTTCTCAATTCCAGGTAGCTCCAGTTTTATTGTAGGCATGAATATTACCAATATGGTGCAGTTAACATACTCTAGATAAGATAAGAATGAGCCTTGGTTTGACTCTCTTGATAGAGCCATTGCAGGCTCAGAAATAAAAGGGAAGAACTTTGGCAGGAAAGCTGCAGTCCAGATGTTTTCACACTGATTTTTTTTTTTTTTTTACTAAATTTAATTAAATTATTAGTGGATCTGTGCTGATTTGCATCATTCCATCCTTCTATTCTGAAGTTTGGATAATATGCCACTGGCATTTCTTGTAAACACCAATTGGCCTGCAAATTTCCGAGCTACTTTTCAATTTTTTCCTGTGTTATTTTCAGATTCTCCCAGCTCTTCTATTATGCAGCAGTATTAGCAAGTATCCACTCTGGACTGCAGCCATGTCTGAATTTCCAGTTCTTGAGAACTTTCCTGCATCTCCACAAAAATTGAAGAGAGGATATTTATTAGAGCAACCTTGCAATTAGCCCCCCTCAACAGCCTGTGCCTGGAGCCTTGTCCATTTTAATATGTGCAGCAAAAAGTGCAAACTGAAACCTATTCATCTTTATTCTCTGAATTGTGGCAAAGTTTACCAAGTGGACACAAGCTCAGGAAGGCATCCTACTCCTGCAGCAAACCTTCTCTCCGGAACATCCCCAGTCCTGCAGAAGCTCACACCTGGACCTGAGCTGTCCATCTTCCACACATGCATTCATCTTCCAGAAACATCCTTAGGCATCCTGTGGGCTCTGCTCTGCCTTAAACCTCACATTAGCATCATCGAGGGAAAATATAAATTTAAACTGACACAGACTTGCTTGTCTCTTCCTTTGTGTTTAAACACAGATGGTTGCTTTTGTTGTGCCGCCGCATTTCAGCCAATGCAAGCAGCAAAGTACTTAACTGGAATATATATCTCTTTTCCTTTCCAAACATTCACAGCAGTGGTTGTTTTTTTTTGTTGGTTTTTTTTTTGGTTTTTTTTTTTGTTTTTTTTTTCGGTTTTTTTTGTGGTTTTTTGTTTTTTGTTTTTTTTTGGTAGGTGAAGTATCATTCTTCAGAATATATACAATGCTTTCATGCATCTTAATCTAATCCATTAGTCCTTGTAATTTATTGTTAACTGCTTGGATGTAGGGGCCATGACAGCTTTGAGTAAAGCATTTAAGCAGGCATCTGCTTTGTATAAATTATAAGAACCTTGGTTGCACAAGGTTTCAGACAGAGACAAAGGTCTCTTACCAGCATCTGTAGCCCTGGGGATGGTAATTTTTTTAGTCTTTCTTTTTTACTGTAAGAAGCTTTGGATATTGGAAACAGTAAAACTATCTGCAGACTTGCATTTACTTTTGTATTTGGTATTGTTAACAGCTCCAAGGCAGGAGTAACGTGATTGGCATGGGGTTTGGGAGCTGGAAAACACTTTGTTAGTCTCAAATCAGTTCTTAGGAGGCTAAAGCCCTGATTAACTATAACTGGAGTGGATTGTTTTAATCTGACTGCTGCAGTATTTTATGTCTGGTCATTTAGGCTTATTTCTGTAAATACTTCAATAAGCCTGAATCAATTCCTTCAATGTGTCCCTTTGTCTCCTGCCATCGGACATGGCATGGTGTCATGACATAAGTAAGCAGAACAGCAGGATCAGGGAAAAGATACCTTGTGCCACTGAGCAAGGAACTTAATTGTGAACAGGAAAGCAAAAACAAATTCTTAATATTATCCTAATATGTCCCAAAGCCCTTTCTCTCCTCTTTTGATTATCTTCCTGGTTTTTCCAGGCTATGAGATGTCTGAAAGGACAGCAAGATTTTGTTGGGGATACACAGATGACCAAAGGTTTGTTGTACAAATACTCTTACTGCCTTCTCACTTTTGCTGCTTAGATTAATTTGGCTCACTCCTGAAGGTTTCTGCATTGCATATTTCCTAACTAAACCAGAAGAAGTCTGCTGGAGCAAACTAATTGAAGCAGAGTATTTTGCATCTCACTTTGGCACCGTCGTTCCATGCCGCAGACACACAGTTCAGAGTTAATAAGGATGCCATGTCAGGGATGCCACTCACCAAGGTGAATTGCAATGCAGTGGTGGACAAGCCTTGTGAGTGGTTTTCCTCTTCAAAAGTAGCTTGGAGACGTGGCTTCACTCTCTCTAGTACCTCTGGCTGCACAAAGGCAGAGCTGTGAAGGTGATGGGATCATAGCAAATCTACCCGAGTGCAGAGCTTTGGTTTAATTTTTTTTTATATCAATGGCTGGTCTCAGCTCTAATTAACCTACTCCCCTATCAGTCCATTCCCTCCCCACATGCCGTCTTTTCCCCTTCCTCTCTGTGATCTCCATTTCACTGCAGAGATGGCCTGGCAAAGAGACATTATTCTATTTAGAAGCCGAGCACCTCACTAGGGGTGACAGGCCTGTTTTTAGGTCATTTATCTAATTGCTCTTTGCAGATAAGAATTAATTAGCCCGATTATTTTTCTTAGTTTTTGGATGGGTTCCCCACCTGGAGAGAAGAAATTCCTCCATGTCAGTGATTAATTGCTGAGCCAGAAGCTTTCTGCGTTGCATTTGTAATAAATGCCGACTAGTTCTTTAGGTCGCATTAGGAACCAGGCAGATTGTGGTTAAAATGCACGGGATAATAAAGCATTTCTACAAACAAGATCACTGCCATTAGATTTTGATTAAATATTTTAATTTATCTGGAGATTGAGGGACTGCGGGAATCAAAAGGTTTAAGGTCTCCTATTCCCAGCATTTTCTGATGAGAGTTGCCCTATAGCCCTTTGATCTAAACCAGATGAACCTCATGGCAATGCTTCAGCTCAGGATTTGGCACAGCTGGTTTGTCTCATACTGGTCTGAATGCTCCCAGGGCCGTGAGTGTGCAGCCAGCTCAACTCGCTTGTGATAACATTTTGTGAACTACAGGAGTCTGGTCGAGCTGAGCGAGGAAAGGTTAAGGTTTGTGTGTGAAATTATGGCAGGCTTATGTCCAGCTGCATTTAACATACTAGAAATTATTTCATTCCCCCTTTACCTTCCCCTTTTTCTTCCCCTTCACCTCTTTTTCCTTTCCCTTTTCCTTCCCCCTCCATTTCCCTTTCCTTTCCCTTTTCCTTCCCCCTCCATTTCCCTTTCCTTTTTGTTTCCATTCCCTTTTTTCACCTTTTTATTTCCATAAGAATTCTGAGCATTCAACCCAAAGAAAAATCTATTTTTTCTGCAGGGCCAACTAAAGAAAAACAGTGGCCTCGATTCACAAGCTGGTCAGCCTAGGACAGGTCTCTTTTCCAGGATTATAGAGCAAGCCAGACAGTATGATCTCCTATGCCCTTAAAACCTGATTTCTGACCTAGAAAGTTCATGGAAGAAAATTGGAGTCTTGCCATCTATTTTGCCGTGCTTGTGAACTGTTTGAAGCCCCTGATGTCCCAATAGGAGAAATTAATTGCTGGTGTTAGAGCAGCTTCTCTGATCACAAAAGACGTGGAGCTGCCTATGCTGTGGTGATCATTGCTGCCTGGGAGAGAGGAGGGTTGGGAAGGCACAAGGATGAGCTCCTGGGTCTGAGCCCCTCTGTCTCACAGCTGAGAGGTGTTAGCAGGGCAGTATCAGGGCACCAAATACCTTGGCTGTGTTTGTTGTCCAGGAAAAAAAAGTAAATCTTCCTCTTGCTGAAACACTTGCAAAACATTTACATTGGAGAGGAGTAAATTAGGGTCCCTGTGTGGATTTTGTTAGTGGGCAGTTATTTTTCTGGGGATTTTGTTTGTTTGCTTTTTAATGGAAAGGGGGAAAAAATGAGAAAACTTGAAAACATGACAATTTTTTCTCCTGACAAGTGGGCTGAAGACAGACGAGGAGAACTGATATTTCTCTAATGTATAGGAACAATATTGCATTGTGAAAAGTAACTTTCCATGGAACTTCGTTCGATTCTTACTCAACCATAGTATTTTGAGAATACCATTCCCAGCTGTGATTTAAAGACAGAAAAATCTAGTGCTACACTGATGGTTAGTCAAAAATCAATGCTTAAAAATTGCTCCTAACTTCAACTTTGAGCTATGGGACTACGAGAGCTATTTTGGCTTTGAGTATTGAGTAAAGCTCATGTGTATCAGAGATAGTTGATATTTCTCACTACCTACAAAGCTATCAAAATTATTTTATCTTTTCTTTTGGTAAATTGAAGTTTTATTCTGGTCACCATTGCTGCCTGTATTTCATAACTAGACAGAAATACACATGCAAGACAGAGCACCTATTTTTTTTTTTCCTTACCAGATACCCAAGCAGAGTCAGATACTTGAATTCAGTGGGAGTCGAGGTGCTAAATGCTATTTTTGATCTTAGCAATTGGACCCTATTTTAACTAATATATTACATAATAATTTGGGAATAAAAACAACATCTCCCCATATCACTGGGAAATTACATTACAACCCAGTTTTCGGATGTAGAAATGGAGTCCCTGTGAGTCTGAGCTTTTTCCTTAATGCCACAAAATGTGTCACTGGAAAAACTTCACACAAAACCTTAGCAATATCTGCTCTTGTTTTAAGCCCACACCAAACCATTTAATTTAAGTAAGATTTACCTCCCCCACCTGCAATGCCATTTCTGGCACTGTACATGAGGAAATTTAACAATATCGAGTGGCCTGAGTTATGATAATGAAAGATGGTTGCTAAGAAAAAGCATGATGATAGCCAAGAAATTAATATTACAGAGATGAAAATCTTCTTATAGACCCAAAATAATAGATGTTCTGTATCAATATATGACTAATCAGCACTCAAGGATTTATCTTTCAAATTACAGAACATGGTGGAGACATTTAATGCAATATGGTCTCCCTTCAGAGAGATACAGTATGTGACTAAATATCTCCAGTGAGTAATATTCACACTTACTCAAGTACTGTAAATATATCCCTGATAAATCTGGAGAGCGAATTCTTGTAAATTCTTGTTTAACACTGCAAGGAAGCTTAATAACTTTCCAATCTATCAACATGTTTTAATTTCCTACTGTGCAGTTTCTAACCGAAACAAGGCATTTAACAGAAGAGATTCAGAACTAATGGATAATGGACTGTCATGTACTAAAAAACCTTGGTACCAAATGTGACACTGAATTGTGTGGGTTTGGGCAGGACATTTCCAAATGGGAATGTTTCATCGCTGCTATGCCTAATTATGCATGCATTTTTATGTAAAATTAAATGCATGTGCAATGTGCAGATTAAAATAAGAAAAAACCCTCTCTCCTAATAAGTGGGAATGGCTAAGAACCTGATGGAGGGTTGCAGCCAGGTGGCTGCATCAGCCAGTGACACGTGTACCTACATGTGCTCCCTGAGGTCCAGAATCCAGGCGAGAAGAACACCCAGTAAAAATCATGCCACACTTAACAAAACCAACCTATTTTTAAGTGGGATTTAATAATGTTAACCTACATGAATTTTACAGGGCTTGGAAGGGTGCAGACTGGATGATTAGTAAATCCAGTTTATGTAATGTTTCAAGCCCCTAGTATGGGCTTTTTTTGCCCTCCTTATTTTAAGCAGGTACCTGAAAAAATTAAATCCAACAAACACATTGACATACACTGTAATCAGGCTGGGCTTTTTGGGGGGTAGAAGAATCAGTCTAATTTCTGTATCCTCTTTTCTGGAAAAGCAGACCCTGAACTGGTGCTCAGTGGAGGATGCCTGTTGCAATGGTGTGCCCATTGTGTTGGTCAGAAACAAGCCAGGGAGTTTTTGTTACGTTGGGCTTGAAGGGAAGCAGGTTTCAGAGTGAACATTCCATCTCTGGGGCATCCTCAGGACATTTCATCTTCCTTAAAGCATATTTCTACATCTCTGCCATGAGAGCAGAAGAATTTCCAGTCAGACCTTTGAAATAACTGGGCCATGCGAGGCTGTGAGGAGCAGTAGGGAAATCAGCACTGCTCCTTGGAACCTGGCGTTGGCAGCCACACCACCCAAAATCTGAGCTGCCTGGTAGCTTCAGGTTTTGTCCCAGGAAGAAAAGTGAGAAATAATCAGAGCTGTGATGGAGAGGCCTGAATCATAACTGCTACTTTTGTGTGTTACATGAATCAATCTTTACCAATAAGCTGAAATTACCTCAGACTTTTTATTTATAGGTGGTAATTGTCTTTAGATAAATACAATTTTTTCCCCCTATGTATTGGGACATTTTCTAGGCAGAGCTTTGCTGTGGAGCTTTACATGTGCAAATGCAGCAATACCTGTATACTGTTTTATAAAATGTGCAAGGTTTTTTTAAAAATATAAATTATTCAGTTATTATGATGCTGATGCTGCTGCTACTGTGTATATAAACGTTTCCAGTCCCAGAATGGGCATAAAACACTTACTCTGAATAGCAAACATGAAAGAAAACAACTGAGCTGAGAATTAATGATTCACTATTTCCTTTTTTTTTTTTTTTTTGTTTTTCCAGCTCTGGGGGTCTCTACAAAAGAAACAGCTTCCTACAAGTGATAATTTTAAATCTTCTTGTTCTTCCTACTTGCCTTTTTCCTCTCTGGGGTCTTTAAACTTACTTCAAGCATTTGAAAAACTTCCCTAATTTTTCCTATAGTCCTCCAAACCAAGCTTCCACAGCTAGTGGAAGATGTTTTAATCTCCTGCTATGTTATAGAACTATCTAGTATTCCCTGTAAAATTGATCATATGTGATTTTTCTTCTCTCTTTTTTAAATTTTCTGCCCAAAAATATTATATGGGGAAATAAACACAGAAAACCAAGTACTCAAAGCAGTACCAGAGACCTGCAATAGGCCAAGGAATCAAATCATTATTTCCTGACCCCCTCAAGCCACCTTTTGCCTACCACAGTGCAAAGAAATTAGGAGTACAGAAAGGTACCTCCTTTTTGTCTGTTATTCATGTGATGAGGAACATTAAAACAATTCACAGTAGTCTTTTAAATGTGAATATTATCAATATCAGCACTTTCATTTCAATAATACATTCCCAGACATCTCTTGTTATGATTCACAACTGTCTGGTGTGATCGAGCCTCTGGTAACTCTCTCAAAAGTTCTTGAGACTTATATTTATTTCCATCATTTCAGGACACTCTTTGTAAAGATGAATATCTTTTAATACCTCTTGCCTGGGTGCAAGGGGTGACCCTGATTTTTGCAAAATCTCATTTTGCAAAACACATGCTGAGTATATTAAGGCCCTGATGAGATAGAGCGCTGGCTAGAGAAACCTTCAAACATTGCTTTTTTTCTCCTCCATAAAGTGGAAAACTCTAAATGATATTGTTGATTAGATACAGCATATTGGTAAAGGTCTTGCTAGCTCTCCTGAGCGTGTCTGCTTGACTTCTAAATTCACAGCACTAAAATGTTTTCATTCCCTTTCCCTTCACTCCCCACTTAATCCTTAAGCATTTTCACCTTAATCCAGAAGTTTTCAAATGCCCTGACAAACCAGCTAAATGTAAAGAAATAGCTGCTTCTCTTAGCTTTTTTTCCTGTCAATCATTTAAAACCCAGTGTAATGTGTGATGAGGATGACTCAGTTTGTAGAAAAGCAGTAACTTAGCAGTTGGCTAATGTTTTGTGAGCTGCTCAGCTTAAGCAGATGGAATACTTGTATTTCATATCTCAGCCCCAACCCTGATTATGGTTTTTTAGCAGTCCCAGGTACTAACTACCTCAGCATCAGAAGAGATTGGTGGCAGGCTGGTGTTCACAGCTTACTTGTGATTCTGGAAGGTTTTCTTATTATATGCAATAGTTCTGTCAGACAGGTGTTGGAGGGATGCATTTGTGCTTTGGGGAATAGCAGGTAAATTTATGCAGCTTTAAAGGACTGGCAGATTTAGCTGCCTACATATGATTTAAGGGCCTGATCCCAAACCCATTAAAATTAATGGGAGTTTTTCATTGACTTAGTTGGCTTTGGATTAGCTCCTAAGTGAATTTCCAGTAGAAGGTAAAATCCCAGCCAACAAAGCTGCTGATTTCTTGGCATCCTTGTCTCCTTTTAGTGAGCAGTGGCAGAGCTAAACTTTCCAGAGCTGCCCAGTGGAGTTATTCTGACAAACCCAACCTTTACCTGCAGACAGTTTTGTCCCTTACCTGGCACTCCCAGAATATCTGAATAAAAAAATGGAAAAAATAGAAATGTAGACTTTATGTAAATAAATCTGCTTCTCCTGCCTTAGAATAAAGAATTGCTGCACCATGTTGGACCTAAGAGTCGCATAAACGTGTGCCCTCTCTGGATTTGGACATAAGCAGATATTCTGGGAACAATGCAAGCACATTTTTCTAAACTTCTGTGCTGTTTTACAGAAAAAAAGTCCCCATGGCCCAGAAACTCCTTAAACAAAAGCTCTCTATGCATTGAATAACTCTCAATGTGTTTTGCTTCCATGAATTTCTCCATAGATTGTTTTTGAAGCTATACAACCACCCCTAAATCTTTTTGCAAGGAATTTGCAAGTTGCCTTTGTGCTACAAAAACAGAAGTCTTGTTCATTTTGAATATACCCTGTGCTAGTTTCCTTTGATGACTTTTAAATCTCGCATTACTAGAGACAGTGAACATTCATTATCTATTTGCCATTTCCAGGCCAGTCAGTATGTTAAAGACCTATCTCTGACCTCCTTATCCCTCTTCTAGGTTGTTCTTTTACAAGATAAAAAGTCTTGATCTATTTAGCTTAACTCAGAAACTATAATGTAACTTTTCCTAACCTCAAATAATTCAAGACCTGCAATTAAATTTTGTGGTCAGCTTGGATTCAATCAATACATTCGGCTTACTGGACACAATGATATTTGTTCTGAATTTTTTTTTTTAATACCAAAATTAGTCTGACTCCAGCTCCCTCATGAGATATTGCAGGGGGAGATAGGGGTGGGCAGGGGATCTGTATTTGGAGGATTCCTGACATTGCATTAGTTAATAATGAGGGACATATTAGTATTCTTAAAGTTCCTATAGTCTCTATGCTTCATACAGAGCTGTAAAATAAAACAGCCATAGCCATTAATATGCTAATGTTATATGCTATGACCATGTTGCTGTCTCTCTTGAGTATCTCCCCAGTCTTCCTATCTCTTTCCACATCATATTAACACTCCCTGGGTGAAATCCTGACCCTGTTGAAGTCAATGGCAAAACTCCCATTGACTTCACTAGAGGCAGGATTATCTCCTCCAAGGAGCTTTATGGCTTCACTCCTGACTGCTTTGCTGTTTTCACATCCTACTGTATCCCCTACTTGCTCTCCCTCTTTTCTGATAAATGCTCACCCTCTTGCTATCATCTATTTTGGTCTTGCACTCCTGGTTCTGCACCTTTTTGAAATGAGTCTGCCGGTGTGGAAAAGTCTTCCTCTGCTCTGCCTGCCCATTGACTCCCTCCTCCTGCTATCAGATCCTGCTTAAATTTTGTATGCTAATCTTTCCCTGCTAGCCACTGCATTCTCCTCTCCTTTCCCTGCATCCCATCATGATATAGTACATACTAACACTAAGAATAGGCGAAAATTGCCTGTCTGCCTCCTCAGATGACTTCAGACAAGGTTTTCATATGCAAGACATCTATAGCAAGGGAAATGCTTCCCAGGCATTTTCTTCCTCTCATTTTTCCACCCTATATTCAGCCCTTGCATTAGATAGACCTGTAATATTAATTCCTCGCTGTCCAGCCTTATATTTTTAATTTAATTTTATTACAGTTATGCACAGTTGTAGAAAAATAAATTGCCCTAAAATTAGCATGCTGAATAGGCTAAAGGAGTATTTAGAAATGAGCAGAGAACAATGCTCTCCAGATAATTTATCATGCAGGCAAGAAGAAAGAGTTGCCTGACTAAGGACTTCAGACTCTCCATGAATATATAGTGTAATCAGTAAAGAGTTTGCATGATCAAGTACTAACCAGAAAAAATTTGAAATACAAAGTTCATTTAAATCAATAGAAAGCCTCCCACTGTCTTGGCTAAAGGCCTAAAGAAGGATTTCAGGATTTGACCCATTGCATCAGATTGCAAAGAAACCTTGTAATGCATTGTGGGTTTTTTTATTTTATTTTTATTTAATTTAAGTACATAGGCTGAGCAGTTTTATACTGTTGACTTTGTATAGTTATGAGCCTAAGCTGAAAGATCCAAGAAACTATTAATACCCTCCAGAGAAATATCAGCTTGCAATAGTGAGTATGGATCCCTCTTGTTGACCTAGTTTATATCTACAGAATCAACCTACACAATTCCTTTCACCAGCTGCTCTGTGGCTTAGGGAGATGGGGTGTTAATTAATGAGACATTTGTTGAAATTTATAAGGGCTTTTCCTATCCAGGTTAGACATAAATTATGAAGGCTCTGGCAAAGTGGGCAGAATATTGTTGACTGTAACTGTTCTGCTTATTTTAGCCAGTACTAGAGAAAATAGGTCTTCAAAGAACAATTTATGTGCAGGAGCAAGCTTGATGAGAAAAAGAGAAGAACATTTTAAAGAAAAAATAAAGTCGCAGTGTGAAGTGATTTGTTTTTCTTATTCACTGTACTATTACTTTTTCAAATTTCTATTTTCAGTATGGCCTTTTAGTCCCTGATTTGTTAGAAAAAGATAATCATATGGTGATGAAACTGTGATCTGTTTGAAATGCATATGATGTCATACAAAATTCACTATTATCTGCTACTTGGATTTTACAGAGATAAATATATTGGAAATGTACACGCAGAGAAAAAATTAGATTTTTTTTGATTATGTGTAGTCTCCATTTTAATGTTAATTTCTAACAAATATTCTAGCATGGGAATTTAACAGCAGACGTGTTGGTAGGAATAGATTCTTTCAAGTGAGTGTTGGAGTACAGTGGTTTTCTTAATAATGAAAAGCAAATTTCCATTTCTGAATCATAAGCATTGTCATCGTCAAGCTAATTCAAAGCCTGACATTTTATCAGTCAGGAAAAGAAACATGTTACATGCATTTAATTAATATCTCCCTCTGAGGGTTCGAACATGCACAGGAGTCTATAATAGCTGTTCATTTAGGAGCCTTTCAGTTCAAGCAGTAGATCCAGATCTGGAGGTCCCTGTTCCCATTCACTCTCAACCCTTTTCATTTCTTATGACATGTGCAGGATTATGTGCCAATGGAGCAGACATTTTGCAATAAAATGTATTTTCATCAGAAAATGCTGATTCACTAAAAGCAAAATCTTACATGGAAACATATTGCTTTTGATAAGCTTCTGAGAAAATACAAGTGGGGTCTGCTGATTGTTTCTGTTTTTCCATTCAGCTTGCTTGTTTTCCTAATTTTTGAAGAAAATTTTATTTCATTTTGAAGCTAAAAAAAAATCCATCCACGTTTACTTTCTTCCTGCTTTTTCTCCAGAATTGCTCGCAAAATCACGTCTTTTTTTTTCAAAACAGTTTTCTTCATGAGCACCAAGCACAGTAAACTCACAAACCATTCTCAAAATGAGAACCCAAATTGAGTCACCAGATAATTCTAAAAGCTAAGAGCTGCTACAAGCTGAAAGGAAAGAGTTGAATCCATCAAACAAATATCTTTCTGAATTCCCACTATGGCAAATTCTGGTAGGAGCAGCTTTCTTTCATGGTTACTTAACCATTAGGAAA
The DNA here is from genome assembly GCA_039654755.1 of Calcarius lapponicus. Lineage (NCBI taxonomy): Eukaryota > Metazoa > Chordata > Aves > Passeriformes > Fringillidae > Calcarius > Calcarius lapponicus. Next base: position 5,461,918 of record CM077473.1, on the reverse strand, counting down.
AAAAACCCCACAGTCTATGTCCTGAAGATAATGGTTCAGCCTTGGAAGACATTCCATGAGCTCCTGCAAATCTTATTTTCCTGAGGGTAATCAGAGACTCAAAAATCAAAAAGACCTGGTGCTCAAATTGCTTAGATCATCCTTTTCTCTTCTCCCTGTGACCATGCTTCCCCAGGAGCCGTGTGAGCTCCTTGCTAGATGTGATCTTTGGGGCAATCAAAGAAGCCATTTCATGTTCCTCGTCAGTCACTGGGCCTCCTGATCTCTTATCAATTACCTGTCAAAAGAGGTGGGTGTTCTTCTTCATTAACACATTGCAGTGTGGTAATTAACAACCAGATAGCGCAGGGCTTAGAAAGTGGCCTCTCTTGACCACTTGTTCAATAAATATTGACATAAGCACCAGTAAAAGTATGTCATGTGGGTCTTTGCTAAAAACAACAAGCAAGAAAAGAGTAGGAAAGCAAACAAAGTGTATCATGACTTGTTTTTTTGAAGAAACCTCTACCGGGTTTTAGCAGCAAATGGGAGCAATTTGGGCGTTTTTCAAGCCCAAGTTGCCTTGTTTTTTGTTTCTCTCCTGACTGAAGATGTATCCCCCTCCCCCTGCTTTTTGGGTGGGGGGCAGAAAGGGGAGGTTACCTTCCCGTTGAAATAAACCAGCAAGAACTTTGTCAAGGAATGAACTCTTACTGTAACCCACACCTCATTTGTCACCCTGATGGGCTGAGGAAAAGTGACATTTACAAACTGAGAATGAAAGTACATCCATTTCACCAGTCTGACACCCTGATATAATAACTATTTACCTTGAGAAAGAGGGACTGAGATTTCCGATTCTTGTGAATCTTCTCACTTTGGCACTTATTTTCTCACTCTGTCAAACAGCCCCAGATTAATGGAACAATTTGTTCAACAAATCATATTAGCAGAAAGCGCACAGGGTAAAGAGAAGGAGGCGGGGGAGCAGGAAATTTTTACTCATTCATAGCAGTGGTATCTCTGCAAATAAAAATGTAGTTATGCCTGACATTTACAGAGGTACAATGTGAAAGGGAAAAAGTGTAATGACTTTGGGCAGTTGAGAGATCACTTTGCAAGAACAGTAGTGCTCAAAAGGGAATAAGATAAAGTTACACATAACATCTAGATTGAGCTTCTTTCTGGAACATATTTGTCAAACACAGCAGGATCCGTCTGTGTTTAAAAAAGAGTTTTCCATTAAAATTAAGCACCGTGTGCTTTCCTAACTGTAAAGAAATGCTCCCTTACAGTCTGCATTTCAGAAATGTTAGGTAAAGAATTAAAGTACGTTGGAGCCATAGGGTGAATGCTATGAATCCTTCTGGATGGATTGATAATGTCTAAGGGACTGATATAAACCCTACCTAAGCCAGCAGAAGATTTTCCATTGCCTTCACAGGACAAATTGGGCATAGAACAATCAGAAACCCAACTATTCTTCTGCATTTACTCCTTATTTACACTTTATAGCCAGGCAAACAAGGTTCCTTCTATTTCCCTATACACAGATAGTTCCTACCATGGAGTCAAGAGAATGGAAGAATGCAACAATAGTTTTCTTCCAGCTTTACAGGGGCTCAGATATAAATATAATCAATTCTAGAAAATTATCATTGGGTAAATGTTTTGGTTAGGAACTGCAAACAAGTTAAGACTGTATTGATGAGTAATTCACTGGGCAGCAAACCATACTTTTTCCTCTCAGCTCTTTAACCCAGAGCTCCTTGCAAAACTGTGTGTCGGTATTTATAGCATATACAGAGTAGATTATCTTTAAAAAGTGTTTCTTTTTAAGTCTGAGCAGCCTGTTTCTGCTAGCCATGAAAATATAGAGAGCAATGCAGCATCATCCCCCTGCATGCACGCTCACACACTTATAAACACATTTTAAGAGGATACTCTAAGTTTTCCATCACATTAATTTATTTCTGTTAGCTTGGTACAGCAGCACTGTACCCTGTTCTCCAATGAAAATTGACGCTCCCTTGTTCCACGTTTCTTTATGCCATGACCTTGGGTGTCAAGAGAAAATATTGCTTTGCATCCTTGTGTTGCTTGAGTCCTGCTTCTCTCTTTATAGCTTATTACTTGGCACACTTCAGATCCTATGTACTGCAATGAGATATGCACTGTACAGCAGGTAACACTTGGAATACTTCAGGCTATAGAGATAAGGAGAGCTGACTCTGTTGTGCACATAATATTTTGCCCCAAATTCAGGAATTTAAATGAATGGTTCAAAGGTTTCCAGTGGCAAATTGTTAGTTGCTTTATAAAAGTAATCAGCCTTCTACATGACTGAAAAAAAAAAAAAAAAGAAAAGCTGAACACACAAAGTCATTACTTATTAATTCAGCTGGGTTTTATACCTGTGACTGTGAATGAGATGCATGCACAATTCGGTAAGGATCTGGGCAAAGGGAATCTGGCACAATTAATGCAGTTGGGATTTACAGCAGCACCAGAGAGAGCAGAATCCATCCTCTTCAAAATACAGTGTGGGTAAGGGTCACCGGTGACATTTCCTGAGCAAGCACAGCAAAAGAACTAAAACTAACCTTATTTTAAGTGGCTCAACCTCTTCAACCTATTTCAGTAAATGGAGAGCTTCTGAGAAAACCCTGCCCCAGTCCACCCACCCCACACTGAACAAGCCCCAGACATTAGGCAGGCTGGTCCCTCTGCTGACCTTTCTCCTCCCTTTTCCCACTCACACATGGTTTTACTCTTTATTGATTTTGTGAATTCCTGAAGTGCCCTGTTCTTGATGGCCCTGAAGACAAAAATGCTGCTGTCCAGTATGGCTGGAACAGTGACCAAGGGTTAAGGTAGCAGAGACTTGGCTGCTCTTCCGTGGACATCTCCAGCCTAGGACACACACAATTAACAACATTATTACTTCAGAACAAAAGAGGCCTTGTACACTCTAAGGTTTACACCTCACTGATCCTTCTGGATACTTCCCTGTTCCATGGAAAGTAAATTGCAGCACAAGGACTCGGCTACAAGGAGAACTTGGCACGTGCCATGCTCAGATGGCAGGTTCTCCTGCCAGTCTGCAAACCCCAAGGTAAACAGAGATCAGTCCCAGCCTGGAAGGAGGAGTTTCTGGGTATTTCGTTGGTCTTTGTTTTATTTTGTTTTGTTTTTTTTTAATGACAATCTCTTCTTTCATTTTAGTATGCTACCACAAGGGGGAAAATAAATGCTGGTTTTGTATCTTGAGCGTTCCAAAACGTATTGGATTTTTTGGTCAAATTTGAAATTTTGTGGATGGAGCCTGTGAACAGTTTTGTTATATAGATACAGAGTCAATCTTCTGGTACAAGCTAGTCTTCCTTACAGAAGCATAAAATAAAGAGAAAGGAGGTGCCAAGGTAGCTATATTGGAAATATGCTACAGGGAGGCTAAAAACTAAAACAAAAATAAAAACCAAAACAACCTTCCCTCCCCAGAGAATCCAAAAGAAAGAAACACAAAGCACTGGTTGTTGGTCTGTCCTTCCCAAAACATCTCTGTTTGCCAACATATTAATATTCCAGAAGCAAATGCTCTCATCTTTTCCCAGCTGGGGATTCTCCATCTCTCCAGGCCTGCTCACTCACATTAAGTCACAGATGTAAAGATGGACTAGAGATGTTCGACACATTTTTCTTATCTTCTGGAAATTACTAGCAAGCACAAGGACCCTATTTCAGAAAAGGGCTTCACAGCAGAGGTCAGTTTAAAGGTGTATTAACAGTGAGGGATTCTCCAAGAGATGGTCTCCTGAATCTAAAAGAAAAAAATTTAAAAATTGAATCTGGAAAACTAAAATCCACAAGCTATGTGTGTGTGTAGCACTTTCTTTGTGAAGAGTAAATCATGTATTTTAATTTTGACCTCTTTGAATATTTCACATTTTCATTGTCATGGCAACTGCTGTTTTTCCTTTAGAAATATCAGCAATTCAAACCGTAATTCCCTTCCTCTTTCTGGTTTCTCCATATCCCTGGATTATTTGTCCCAAAAGAACTCCAGTAAATTGTTAAATTGTCTGTGATCCAACTGTAACAATGAGCTGTGGCAATGGGTACATGGGCACAAATGCCTAACGGGGTACTAGAGTAACTCTCCAAGTCAGAGATGGGTTTTGGCAGGAGCCAGGACATCTCCAGGTGCAATCACAGCTGTTTCAGTTGGATTTTCTGTGTAAGAAACAGCACAGCCCAATTCTTTACTTTTTGTGTGAACCCCAGTACCAAGGCTGTGTATATATATATGTGCATATATATATATATATATATATATATATATATATAAATAAAATAATCCCCATACATAAACACCAGGTAAAGAAATTAAACCACTGTCATATATTAAATACCATATTAAATCCTAAGTTCATAATTGGGCCTTATGGGGCTTAATCTTCATGGGCTGTTGCTGAAGGAGCACTCAGGTCCATCAGCAGAAGTTGTGCTAATCAGACCTTACTCTGAATTCTATTTTGCAGAGCATGTGGGCTAAAGGCTACTCTCACACATCACTCACGAGCATTTGGAGGGCAGGTTTAACTCCCAAATAGAAATATTAGTCTTTGTGTCATGTGAGATGGTCTTGGTCATGTGGGAGTGCAATATCCTGAAAGCTGAACACTGCCCAGAGCTGCAAACCTACTTGTATATAGCCAAGAGGAGAATTTTGTAAACTGAAAAATAGAATCTTTAAAAGTGAATCTCTTGCAGTGAAAGATGTAGCAGATTAATAAGAAATATGAGTAGCATTTTGCCTCTTTGGTGACTCCTTATTAACAATAATTCTTTAGATATGGAGCAAAGAGTTCCACAAGTACAGGATTTAATAAAGCCTAATGAAGATTTTTAGTGGAGACATGTCTCATAGCTGGGTTCACTCTGTTTCTTTAAGGTGAAAACACTGACAGCAGCTATTTCTCCAGGAAGCTTTTCCTGGTCTAGGGACATTCATAATGCCTCTCTCCTGTGTAAATTATCTGATGTCTAATGGTGACAGACGCGTACACACATACACAGACTGTGATTGCATAAGCCTGGTTTCCTGAGTAAACCATGCTGAAAGAACCCATCAAGAATGCTAATCAGAATTGGAGACCTTCAAATACCATATGAAGCAAGACAGCTACTGCTTGTCATGCAAAGCTGCAAAACACCTATACATAGGTTCCATATAGGTGTGCATGTAGAGGTTATAGATAGATGTGCATATATTTGTGTACGTATCTATATCTGCAGAGTTTCCATGTGCTAGAAACTCCTTTCTTCAGGCAACACATTATTGGTTGTTGCCTGTGCAACTGTGAATGGGTATTAATTTGAAATGACTCAGTTTGCTGCATGATTCATCCCAAATGTGAAAGGGGGCAGACTGAGTGGAATCTCATTTCCCCATAATACAGTCTGGGGTAAATGGGCCCTGGACACCCACGTATTTAGAAATCTTACATACCTGTGAAACTTTTATTTTTTTCACCCCTCTGATGAATATGGAGACACCAGTGTGAGTTTTATACACTCTGCTCATCAGGCCAATGTATAGAAACTCGCTGAGCTGAGACATAAATATGGTCTAATCATCAAATGTGGATTCAGGTCTCCCCTGCTGAGCAGGTAACAGTCTAAAGTGTTTAAACTGATACCTGCCCAGCATGTGGTATCTTAATCAGCATCACATTCCTGCACTTCCTCCCACAATTTGGTCTACAGAGACAATGACCTCAGGAAGACAATTTTATTTTAGTGTTCAAATTTGTCTATATGAATATATTTTTAACTCATGCAGTGCCTGGTGGATGAGCTTTGTGTCCTCTGTGCAAAAGAAAAGGTCACTCGAATGTAGGGAATTATAAAGAGGTCATCAGATGGAAGGTAGAAAATTGAAAATCTTTATAAGCAGTTTAAGAGATCTTTTTTTTTTTTTTTTAATTTTACAATTTTAGACCAAAATCAGAAGTTGGGCTGACATGGAACAAGTTCCAGACAGGAGCAGCTCATCCCTGAAGATGCCATCTCCCCATCCCTCACACAGTGTCTGGGGTCTGCCAACACCTGCCATCATCCTTCTTTCTGGGCAGCTCCAGCCACAAGGGAAAATTTGTTTTTTCTACTTCTGTTCAACTCCTTCTGGGCACAGATAGGATGTGTATGAACTTTAAAAGAAATCAGTGCAGTGGTTGCTTTTTGAATTCCAGCCCTGTTTATTTTACTGTGATTAGGGACACATTTCCTTTGAGGAGACCTGGTTTCATATCGCCAAGAGGGAGGGACCAAACTCCCTGAAAACCACAGAATTCATATCTGTCTGAAACACCCCATTTACATCCCAGTTTTTAGACCAGCTGGCAGATTGGGTAGGGCTGTGAAAGCTTCAACACTTGACTCCAACCTTGAACATCCTTCACCCACACCTCTCCTGGAAGGCTGGCAGTTTCCAGCACATTCCTTTGCTCCTGTCCAGTGAGCTGCTTGGTCCCTGCCCTTGCCTCAAACCATGGCTGGAGACACCCAGTGTCCCCTTCCAGGACAGGGTGTCCTCAGGAGCAGGGACAATCCTGATGGAAATTCATCTGCTGCTCTTCAACTCTGCTGCTGCTGGAGGCTCTCGGCTGCTCAGATGGTTCCTCTGCTTTGTTCCTAGAAAAGTTTTCCATGCAGCAGGATTTGAGGGCAGTTGTGAGTGGAATGAGCGCAGAGCAAGATGGGGTGATGGTTATGGTGTCCTTGTTTCCAGGTTCTTCTGGTCTCCCTGGATTTCTGACTGGTGGGGTTCTCCTCTGAACATACTCTTCCAGGTAGGAGAGGTCCTGGAAGATCACGGCGAGCCTCCCAGGCACCTTGGCCTTATTTTCCACTTTCACCGCGGCGGAGCAGCTGGAGCAGCAGCAGCAGGAGCGGCGCTTATCTCCAGCTCCCAGCACTTCCCCCGGCGTGCGTGTGGGAGCCGGCGTGCCACGGCCTTGCAGCGGCCGGGGGAGAAGCGCGGCCGGGCCAACAGGAAGGCTCCCTCGCCGTGCGCCGCATGGCCGGGCCCGCAATCGGGCGGCTGCAGGGATTTCCCGTCCCTTCCGCCCGGGCGGCTGCAAGGCCGCGCCGTCTCTTCCTGCGAGGCCGGCGGAGCGTCGGCAGCGCCCGCTGGGCCTCAGGAAGCCGCCGGCCATGAGCGAGCGGCGGCGGGCGGGCAGGCGGGGGCGAGGAGGTGACACTGGCCAAAACTCATTTGTTCGGTGGCCGCCAGGCCGACACGCGCTGGCCGGGCCGGAGAAAAACAAAAGCGGGATGTCTGCTTCAAAAAAGGCAGGAAATGGAGCAGCACGGGGGGGACGGAGAGACCTATTGGGACTGGGCTGGGGCTTCTCTCTTAACCTATTGTTTCATTATATATTAAAAAAAAAAAAAAAAAAAAAAAAAAGAAAAAAGAGAGAGAGAAAAAAAAGGAAAATAAATTGAACACATCCTGTGACCTCTTATCAAGCCATCGGGAAGAAAAACAAACAGCTCATTCATCTAAAGGCTCGGGGTGTTTTTGATGTGACTGCTGGACTTGTTAAATCTGACAGGCCAGGCAGGCACAGAGGGGTCGGGACCGGCACTGTCCCTTTGCTTTTTATGACTTTTGGGCCAGGCAGGAGCTGTTTGTTTGCCAGGGTTTCTATAAACAGCGTTAGGCATTTCCCAGCTGGCTTTGGCCCCCAGGGCCTCTGCTTCCTGTGTGCAGGAAGTCTTTCATTCCCCTCTTATCTGCACACCAGAAGATTTTGATGGCTGATGGTTCTGCTTCATGTCCCCTCCCTTTTCTCTGGCCATGCACCTATAATTTTCCACTTCTCTTCTTCCAAAGAATGTGACATTTGAGGGATTTGAGCCACTGCTTTATTTAGCTCTCACCTATGATATTATTATTCTTTTTAATTATTCTTTTATGACTTCTGTACTCATGAAGAAGTGGCCTTATGCTCTAAAGTGCTTCAAATCTGACCTAGCAAAACCTCAGTGAGTCCTGGTTCACAAAACATCCACATAAACTTGTTTACATCATGCCTATAAAAAAGCTGTATTCACTTCTGAGATCTTTGGCTAAGCTGTTAAGATTTTTAAAACCAGGTAGGGTCATCAGGTCACCTATGCTAAGCGGCGTTATAATCCCAGTCTCAGTATTTCACTCATTTCCCACTGTAGTGGGGCTAATAAATCATTTTGTGCTAAAGGATATCTTTCAGAGAGGCATCCACTCCTGATTTGAAGCCTTCAAGAAGTGGAGAACCCACTACCTCCACTAGGAACCTGGGTTATTCAACTTAAGCAAAAGCAAAAAAAAACCCTTAAAATACCTTTTGAGTAGAGACTAGAGTTCTGTTCTGACCCATGATGCAACGCTGTGAACAAGGTCTTTTGCAGCCTGAGAAGAAGAGCACAGTTAAGTGAATAACTTAAAGGACATGTGAGGAATGATATTACCTGATTCAACCAACTTTTAAGCGTGAAGAAAACTGAAGTTACTAGAGATAGATTCCCCTCCCCCTTTTTTTTTTTGTGGTGAGCAGCCTAGCTGGTGGCTTGCACTGCCCTTACTTGAAGTCTCTCTAATAATCGCATTCAAAGGGCATGGCACAAGTATTGAAATTTCAGGGAAGGTCCTTTGAGTATAAATGTGAGAACTCTGCCTCCAGCAGCTTGGAGGAAGGGAAATAGACCATCCTAAAAGTCTTTCATGAGAAAGGACAATGTGTTTTTACTACTATATGTCTGAGAAGAAAGCCAAGAATTCTCAACATTTTACTCCTTGGCCTGCTCCAGATGGCTGGTAGGAATTTGGGCTGTGCTGACTTGGTCCAACACCAGGAAATCCTACAACCATAATATTTCCATACCACAGCCAGTCCACTGAATAATTGAAACATCAGCAGGTGCCTGCAAAAAATTACACAAGTGTAGACTCTCTTGGTACCAACAGAGATTTAAAATTTTCAACAGAGATAACGATTCCTACAGCAAATTTAAATAAAACTTACAAATACATAACTGAAAACTGGACCATGGCACAGTTCAGATCATTTCTTTAGGTGCATCACTGGTACTGGTGTTTCATTTTCTAGAAAGCAGGACATGGTAAAGTGCAATGATATATCATTGTGAAACACTGTTTGGAAGCTCACTTGACCTTTCAATCTTGGTACTTTCCATATTAATCCCATGCTGCATGAATTATAAGAGGGAAGATAAATATTTAGTTTCTTGCTGTTCTGAACAAAGTCCCACAATGTTTTCTTTGCTGGCTGGAGCAATTCAGAGCAACCAGGAAGGAGGCAGGCAGCCTGGTTGTCTTCCCAGGATACTGGTAACACAGACTGCACATCTAATTGCAAAAACAGAGAGTAAGGAATGGAATTGCAGGCAGGTTTTTTTTCAGATTTTCAGAGGGACATAAATGCAGAAGAGTGGAGGAAGAAAGGGAAGTAGAAGACTAAGGAAAACTACTTTATTCAATTCACTGACACTGTGGTACCTAAATTTGCTGTTGATTTATGGAAAAGCTTTCAAAGCCCCCTCCCTCAAATTAATATTCAGTACAAATTACTCTCAGAGGCTTTGAACATTTCCCCACCAAGCACTTCAGGAAAGAAAAACCAAAAGATCCTTCCAAATCAAAACATACAGCTCAGAATCTGATTTTTCTTTTTTCTCTGATTTATCAGCCTAAATTAAGACTGTTTGGTATGAAAATTTTGCCCAGAGGATTTAGATATATGTAAGCAATTTTCCTCTTATTCCCACCACAGTGTTGGAGTCAGAAACACTTCAAGAGCTTTAAAGTTGCCCAGTAGGTCTAATGGTTAACTCAAACCAATTACCCTGAGTAACATCAGTGCTTTCTTTAACTAATTTATCCTTGGCTATCTTCAGTGAGCTAAATCTGTGTACTCAAGTCTCTTGCAAGTTCCCATGAAGTTTAGCTCCAGTTTTTGGCTTTAGCAGAAGCAGATATTGCACAGTGCAGGGACTGTGAGTTAAATCACTATTGCAGATGATTGTAGATCTACAAGGGAAGAGGTCAAGGGTGGATCTTTATATATAATGTTGGTATCACTTGTGAAACTGGAGGGACAAGTTAAAGCAGAAGTGAGAAAGTTGGGAGACAGCTGATCAAAAACTGATAACTTTCTAAGAAGTTTGAAACTGCTCAATTGTCTCTAGTTTTTTTCTTGGTTTTTTTTTTTTCTTTTTTTTTTCTTTTTTTTTTCTTGATCTTGCTGGCAACTTGAACAGCTGATGTCATAGGCTTCTTAGTTTCCAGATTCTAAAAAAACTGACATACACTCCAATAAGCAATCAATTTTTGTATGGAGCAGATTTGGAATTTGTGTGTCCAGCTGAGTTTCTTGGCCTCTTGCGAACTGTTCATTTTGCTAAACCCACAATATACTGGTGGTCCTGTGGCAAAAAGGACTTCCAGGGCCTTTAGAGGGAGTCCTATACAAAGAGTAAGTGTGAAACTCTGAAGTCTATCTTATCCCCTCATCGAGTGTTAATGGGATTTGTATTGATTCATTGATGGGAGATTACACTCCTTAGTGCCTTTGTCATTAATACTTATTGGTAAAATGTACAACATGTGGAAGGTCAATATCTCATCCATATCCTTTCTTTTTTTTTTCTAATTTGGTTTCTAGTAGTTGGAAAAGGGGCTCTGAGATAACAGCCAAGTGCAGCAGGGGTTATTAGAGAGGCCCAGCTACCAGCAGCCAAGAGGAAATCTTCAAACACTGATTTTCACAAACAGATTGACTTCACTTCTCCCTACACATACAGTACCAGAATGATTAAAAAAAAAGTTAGACAAATATTTATACATATGGCTAATGAGAACACCTGGCATAGCAGGCGAACAAGCTAATGGGGAAGAGAAGGAATGGATGTGGATCTCATGGTGTGTATTGCATCCCAAGCAGCTTGTTTTCTCCACTGATGTCTCCTTCAAAGAGCCTTTTGCTCCAGAGTATGAACATGCTGGAGCTGCTGCCCTTGAAAGCAGTTGGGTTCCCACTCCAGGGCAAAAGCAAAAGCCACCCCCCTTTGGAGGAGGGCTGGTTAAAACCTCCCAGGTGCCAGTGCCTTTGCTGGGATTTTGAGTGGGCTGGTGATGGCATTTGGACAGAGACATTTGTCTCCTAGGACCTGGGCTGGCACCACCAATTTGTGTCATGCTGACCACAAAACAACCATCACCTGATAAAGACTTTCATTTATTGCCAGTGACTAGTGAACCTCTGGAGGTTTGCTTGGGACAAATACCAATTCAGCTGCCAAACCTTATCTGAACTATCTGAACCTCTGGTGTCTAAAAGAATTGGGCTGGAAATCTCATCAGATAAGGATTTACTCTGTGATTGACTCTAGTTATTGCTTCCAGATGGGTTAGAATTACTGACATAACTGTCCCCTTTCACTTGGTATTTGGTGTATCCAGTTCTGGCTCAGAACATGGGAAAAAAGTATAATTGACCAAAAAATATATGTATCTTTTATATTGTGTAAATTTTGATTGTTCTTCATTTTTGAAGTTTTTATCCTCGAGTCTCAATTTCCTAATTGTTCCTGAACTGTAGCAAAATCAGAACTTTTTTCAGCAGAGAGCCCACTGATTTCAATGAAATCTTTGAATATTGGCCTGCCTTGTTTTGGTAAGTCATAATAAAAGCAGATAATCATGAAGGCTGGGAGATGGTCATATCACCTCCTTTAGAAGAGATGCTGAAGGAAAAGCCAGCACACATACAGATAACTGAACTGCCTCCCTGTACTTCTATTATTTTTTATTTTTCTTCTTACATAAAGAAGTCAAATAAAGTATTCTGTCAAGGGAAGATCACAATTCCATTTTCTAAATAAATATTTCCTTTGCTTATTTACATTTTTACAGTGTACTCACAATTTTAAGTGCAATGTTTCATTCAATCAACAAGTCTTCCCGCCCTTCCCCCTTACTAATTTCTTGGTTTTCAGACATTCTGAGAAATTTTAATTTTTTTACTGGTGTTGATTGACAACAGTTCCCACCTCCTTGGCCAGACTTTTTCTGAACAAGATGAAAACTGAAAATTACTTTGTTTTATGGAATAAATCAAAGGCTACTGTAGCAGTAAAGAAGCAACCAGAAAGACAATATCATTGGGATGAGGGAAAAGCCCTGCACTGAAAACTAGCCAGGAATCTGTGAGAATTAAAAACTTGAACTTTACCTGAGAAGTGCAGGGATCCAGACAGGAACAGAGGTTGTTCAGATGGATTTTTAGCATCAAGTCATTGCTTGTTAGGGGCTGGCAGATGCACCAGAGGTATTGGGATGAAAAGGGAACAGAAGTTGGTAGGTTTGGAAGAGCAAAGTGCATCTTGCAAATGAGAAGACAAATGTCCCTTATTGTAAATCTGTGACGTGTCCAGAAGCACCATGAGATTTTGGTGGTGCAGGATCATCTAGTGATTAGGAAGGGAGGAATTCCAAACTGACTACAGGTCAATGGTCCTTCTAGTTCTCTAGCCTGTCTCTGACAGTACCAATTTTGAAAGCTGAACTGTGGAGAAGTTTCCCAAGCGAAACAGTGGAAGTCCCATGTCAGGGGACTTTTACATCTAGACCAGACAGAACACTAGAAAATGTACTGTAGCCATAGCGAGCAATTCTGCATCAGCAGGGAGATGGGTTGAATGATCTAATATGGCTCTTCCATCTGCAATTCCTGTGAGTCTATGAATCACATTTCTGTGTGGCAATGCAGCCGAGTAAATACAGCGCAGAGCAGTAGCAGCAGCTATCTTGGTATCTCTGTAACAGTAACATGAGTAAATTAGGCAGACAAATTCCAAAAAGGGATATATTTGAGTCTCCAGTTCTAAATCCATCTGTTCAAACTGCCTATAGCACAGTATGCAACTGCTAATTCCTAAGTGGTTCAGGCTGGATAACAAGATATTTTGTGTCAGGTATGCTATTAGCAAAGAACTAACCCATTACTCGTTCCTGTTTTGTTGTACAGAGGTAGTGTTCCCTAACCAGGCACATTTTTGGATAAATACAAAGACTGGCCCAGCTATCTATAGCCTCTGTGAATTTTAACTTTAACCATATGGAAGGATCTTGCAAAAGTAGACTATAAAATTTGAAAATATGTCAGTTTAAGATGCAAAGTGTCTTCTGACTGGGAAAGCAAGGGTGGAAGGATTGAAACATCTTATTACCAGTCAAATGTGCTCAAGCTTTATCCTGGTCCTGTGCCTAGATGATCCAGACAGAACTGAATTCATGGACAGTTGGGTGGGTGTCAAAGCTGCCCATATGTCAGACTAACCAAACATTACTTTTGTGCACCCAACCTAGTCCAGTGGGTCAGCTAGGCTTAGAAAAACCTCTAACTTTGTTGATTGATTTGGGAAAGGGAAGTATCAAACATATCAAACTCCACTGTCAGCAGTAATCACCACCGAACAGGATTATGTGGAACAAATTTTCAAGATACTTCTGTGGAAATAAGGGCTGTATACAGAGATGTTACACAGATGTTATACAGTTGACAAAAAAGTCCAGTGTTTCATTGCTTACCTCAGGAGAAATTTCTCTAGCAGCCAGGAAGATACTTTTTCATAAATCAACAGGAAAGGAAGTGTTTATGACTTTTCTTTTTCTTTTTACTGAGGTTGCAAAATCCTGCAATTCCAGCCACCAAAGGCTTATGTTTCTCATCACTGCTCAACCCACCCCCTCACAGCCATGATCTTCCCACAGTCTTTCTTAACAATCTTCATTAAGTGTTACTCCATTTTCTGGGATTGTAGCATGATGTTTCTGCCACACCTGGGGGATCATATTTGATGACTGGTGATCCCAAAAAGTCTTTTTCCCTTAACTGGCTTCTGAGAGTGCAAGAAGGTCACCACCTCCTGAGCATCACTTCTAACGGGGGAGGCTGCAGCACCTACAGCACATCCAAACCCAGAGGCTGGACATGTATGTGGGAAATCATTTTAGACCAAATATATACATTTATTTGTGTGTGACTAGCTCAACTACCTCATGAAATATCCGGGTTTTTAGTTGTCAACAGGCCTCCTTGAGTACCCTGACTATTCATAAAGATACTGAAGAATTCAGTTTCATGACATCCAGACCTGGTGATTTATTAATTCTGAACTGCAACATCATTTCTTCACTATTCTTCATTCATTTTACCCACATGTAAAAAGTTTCATTCACCCAGTCATAAATAAGTGAGTAAATAAATAAATAACCAATTCCACACCTTTGTGAAGAATGAAATTGAACTGTTTATAAATAAACCATAAGATGAAATGCGTTCGCATGAACTGTTTGATAAACACTTAGGAAAAGAGAAATTGGGGGAAAAAAATCCATCTTTGTGTTTTTCACTGGGAAAATGAAGACTGTTTTCAGGTAGGAGAAATATTTGCACTTTTTTCCTCTATTTTTGAACTGGCTTGATATAAAATCCATTGCCAGAAAATGTTGAAAGTGGTAACACATTGAATGTAATAGTTAAAAAGTTTTTCCACTAATACTTAAAGAAGACTTGGACTTGTTTATTACTGTTAAAGGAGAATGTCTTGTCTGTAGCTGTCTTAAGGTTTGGCACCTGATCTGGACAAATCAGCCAAATCCCCTTGACAGTCAGAGGAAAGAAACAGGCTCCTTTCCAGCCCAGCCCAAGAAAGACATCTGCAGTAGGTGCTATGAAGAGCTATGAAGAGACAACCTGGACAAGTAGCTCTGACATCTGAATTTTGGCTGGTTAAAGCTGGATTGGATGAATTCCCCCATAAGGTCCTCTCAAACTAAGAGAACATTAGTTTCCCATGCTATTTACAGTTGTTACCCAATGGCCAAAGGTCCTATAGGCATCAGATGAACTACATCAGTTTAAACCCAGTAATTACAAAATGCAGAAACTTTGACATAGCTGTAGAATGAATGCCAGCATTTTATTATTAGATGTCTACATTTACATTAGAACTGTTTTGTACCTGGATTTACAGGAAAGGCACCTACAATTACAACAAGCAAACTGCTTATATAGCTTCAATGCAAAATAGACTGCAACGAAATTCAGGAAGGATTATTATTACCTGTAGGTTTCTGGATTAAGTAAGGCATTCACTGAGAGGTTTGTACTACAATATAGCCCCCAAACTTAAATGTTGTGACATTAGCAAGTAGCTTATAATTAAAGTATGTTGCCATTTCACCAGGCTTTCATTTATAGGATAAAGTGCAAATTCTATTCTCTGTGAACTTTAGATACATCCAACTTTTTTCTTTGTTCTTTTCTTTAAAGCTTTGCAACAAATGCATCTCCATATGCTTATATTAGTTAATCTAGTATTAAACATATTGGCTGTGCAAAATGTTGGCATGCATTAATAAATGTTTTCATTTTTTTATTCTTTTTTTTTCCCCCCCCTTACTTTAAATTCTTCCTTTGACTACACAAGCAACAGCTGTCTAGCTTCCTGTTCAGTACTGGATCTAATGCCTCTACAGAAATCTAGGTCAAAACACTTGGAATGCATGAATATCAAACAGAGTTTTCAAAACAGCAAATGAATACATCTTTAACTGGTGACATTTTCCTGTAGCATATGGCTGCAAGCTCAGGGGACTGCATGCTTTTTTGATGAATATGTTCCGTCAAAAACTAAGGAATGGCAGTGGGCTTATATCACCTTCTGTTTTGCCTTATGAAATGATAATACAAACTCATAAATGGATACTACTATCACAAGACTCCTGCCTTTTGTCCAATCCCAAAGTAGTACAAGGCCTACTGGTTAAGAGCCTCACTCTTTGGTCATGTTAGAGTGTGAAAGATAACTGTCAAAGATGCATTTTTGTAAAGCACTTGCCCATGTCACAGAGGGCATAAGATTACCTGCATTTCCATACGAGTGGAAAACAGCAACATACGGTACCAGGAAAGAGGCACACATTAATTCTAGAATTCCACTAAGACATTAAACCCTGCATATCATTTCTGCAAAAGAATGGCACACTAGAACAAAGGTAATATTAACATAGTTTAGCTTGACAATGCAAATATGCAGGGAAAGTTGTACATTTTTAATGATAGAAATAAGAGAATAAAGAAATAAACTAAAATTAAAGTTCTGGCATCTCAATAAACACCACATCAACATAAAAGTGCCAGTCCAAAGAAAGCTGCTCTAACGAGCTTGTCTGCTCCTCTCTGAGAAGAAAGCATGGGTTTGGCAGCTACACCAGGGACTGTTGAATAATTAACCAACTACCAATTCTGACCAGTAGGAAATGATGGAGTAATTATTTCTGGTCATCTATTTATCTTCTCAAACAGCAAAAAAAAAAAAAAAATTCCTGTCTAATACCTCCTTAGGTTGATGAAACACATAGAAAATCAGCTAAATACTCTGGAACATTCCATAAGACCTGGGGTTGGAAATATTACCTCAGCTGGAAGCACACTGGCTCCCTTGTGGCATTTGCAGGGGGTTGTGCAGGGTTTTAAAACAGGAGTGTGGCCAAGGTTCTGCAGGTTCTGCAGGTCTGCAGGTTCTGACCTCCAATATACTGTGAGACGTAGTGGGGCAAACAAATACTGAATTCAGGTTGTGTTCTTAGCAGCCAACAGTTTTTTCCTGCGTTGACACTCATGGAGCAAATGTGAGAACTGAACCCATCTAGATAAATATAAAATATCTGACCATATACAACTGTTTTCATATGAAAGATTTTAAACAACCGTGAAATAAGGGCTGTGTGCTGCTGAGTATGTATCAGGCCTTCTCCTGTATTTTGAAGTTTATTTTCAGTTATGTAGACTCCCCCCACTCTTTGCCCTTCTTCATCTCCCAAGTGCCATATTAAAACAATCCAGGATCTAAATTTCACTGTTCCTCTCTGATACTTCACTAGTTTCACACCACCTTGCTGGCTCAGCTTGTAGCTCCAGGCAGAGACTGAGGAAATAGAGTCTGAGAGGGAAAAATCTGAATTCAGTCAATTTTGAGTTGTTTTTTTAACATTTTGTAAACAAAGCCAGTTCACTAAAAGATGGATGGATGAACAAAGGAAGTGATCAAATAAAGAATGATTATCATTAGCCTCCTATGCACTCCTCACAGTTTATAGAAAAATACATCTGCTTTCAAAGCTATTTAAGATAGGTGCTTTATATATATTTTGCAAAAAAAACTGTAATTGGTTAAATAAAAATGAAAAATATAAATCCTTTTGAAACAAATTGTTTTATTTTCCTGCATTTTTCTACTATTTCTGGATACAGCTTTGGAAACATAGTCTTTTTTTCTTCCCTTTGTCTCCCTTGTTGTCTTTTATATATCTTATTGTCACTTAGCTGAAACTTTAGTACATTTAACCCTACAAAGGGAACAGCATGTGTTTAACCTTCACACTTTGAGCAAGTGTATTTCTTATAAACAGCCCCTATCAGCGTAATATTTATAGTAGGGGTAAACTAAGTAAACTATGAATGTAGTCACTGGTGACCCCTTCTTTATGTCACCTAGTGGTCCCCTTAATATCTTCTCCCTGGTTGAGAAATATTAACATTTCATCCCATGTTATACCTTTGAATTTGGTTTTCAGCAAAATAAAAATTAAGGGCATTTTCATAACGTCTTTCTGAAAAGTTGGATGACATATTTTTAAAATATTCTTTCCATTTATGACTCTGTAAATATTGTTGCAATGGTTTAACTTAGGTACATTTTTTTTCTCTCAGGAAAGTAGTTGAATTTCAATTCACTTGATGTTGGGTAAATGAACCAAAATGCCTGGTTGGTACAGGGCATGAAGTAACAAATTATTTCATTTTGAAGATGAAGAGATATTTTCTCTGAAATCAACAGAAAAAAATAGTACAATTTAGTTGTACTTTCTTTAGGTCTAAAATTCCTGTATTTATATTAAAAAGAAGGACTTGTGTCAATCCAGTTATGGGAAAGAGAAAGCCAGCAGAGCTACACAGCCAGCTGAGCAGGGACAGTAATGTTTGAGCTGTGAAAGCAAAGCTCATTTATGTTCTAAGCTTATTTTATTTTTCTTAAATCAACATTAAGAAGGAAAAGTTGAGATATTAATTACCCGTTTACTGCCAATGTAGCGGAAAATGTAATTTATAGACCACTTGCAAAAAAAGTGCTTGCTTAATTTAAGAACTCAAATTATTCAAATAACATTTTGAATTTGATTATTCGTATAATTGAAATGTTGCTCTCGCTGCCTGAATTGCTTCTCTGAGTTACAACCTGAGCAACAGTTAACTAAGATCACACTCACTGTGGAGACTGTCAGAAATGTGAGCAGGAAAGGGAGGGAGACTAAGCCAATGTACAGCACTTACCTAGAGAAATTTATGGGCCAAGCATCAAGATTTAATTGGAATTTGACATTTTCATAGGCTCTCTACACACAAAGTTGTTGTCCCACCCTTAATTTTCTGATACGGACTATACCAAATTAATTTGGTCCCACAAATCTGCATCCCTGAAATGAGTGATGTGCAGAAAGCAAATTGTCCATGTCTGAACTGTCTGTGCCTTCAGTCAGGCACTGTGTTGTGACCAAGGTACAACCATATTTCTATCCTGCTTCACCAAGCCAGGAGTTTTGGAACTGGTACAGATGTTGAAACTGAAGTTTTTCCAGCCCTTCTCAAAGAGCCTCCTGAAATCTCTACAGTATATTGTCACTGAACAGAGTCTATGGAACGTTACCGCTGAAAGCAGGGATCTGCAGTGCTCAAATTCTGACTCTGATCATACAAAATGTGATATGATTCTCCCTTCTCTGCAATGCCAACAAAAACAGGGCAGAATCAATACACCCAGATACAGGCTGATATTGACTAAAGTCTTCATTTTGCTTAGGAAAGATACCTTTGAACTCGAAGATATCTGCCTGTATCTTTGCAATTTCCCAAATAAGGGTTTCCTATCCCTAGTAAGTGGGAGAAAGAGATTAAATAGGATGAAAGACAAATGCAACATTTCATACTTGGCACCTAAAACACTCGTGGATATAAACCTTTGAAGCACAGAGCACAGGAGGCTTTAGTGAAACTGGAGAAGACCTACTTTGTATTTCAAAAATGGATTAAGATATTTAAACAATCTTGCATCCATACAGAAAGGGTCTCAACTGGCCTAGTGCAAGTTTGATTTCACTGCACCTGGACTTGCTTAGTAAGAGTATCTCAGCTTTTCCAGGATTTAGAAAACAGATTCAAACAGATCTAACATTAATTTTTAAATTCTCTACAGCAAATGCATGTCAATCAATTTTAACTTAATATATGAAGGATATTATAATTATTTATTAGTTATAGATTAGATAGAATCATTAGCATTAATTTATTATTCTTGGCACAATTACTATTATTTTATCCTCCTCTCTCTACCTGGCTGTTAGTGAAGCCAAGGAATCCTCAGGAGAATGTGGAGCAGAAGCTCATGTTAGGAACTACAGGAGAAAAACATTAAGATTTTCTTCCCAATCAAGAAATAGGCTAAAAAAATGACAAAATTTCATAACGGAAGATGTCCACAAAATTTTCTCAATTCCCGTGTGTTTAACTTGGGCAAGCAATATAAACCCTTTCAATCTCTCAGAATGACTGAAAACTTTTCTTGCTGATAAATAGAAGTGACAAAAATTAATATTAAAACCTGAAGTTTACACAAAAACACTTAGGAAGTGTTTATAAGCAAGTAAAAGTAAATAATAAGAAAAAGGTGCCTCATATCTTTAGGTATAGGTATTTTTGCTTCTGTTATATATTACTAGAAATTTTCAGGAAAACATTAGCCCATTGTGAAAAATTTTTGGCCCCTGATGTTGTTATTTCAAATCGAATGACATCCTGCTAAATCAAACAAATCAAAACAGACCCCGAACTGTGGCATTTTCAAAGGAAATGTGACGATTCATGTCACATTGAGTTTAAATACCTAACTTCATCAGACTCTAAAAATCCTATCCATAGTCAAAGACTTGGTTGGAAGGATTTTAAATGACAGATGAGCTTTGAGAATTATGGATGAAATTAAGTAGAGGCTTTTTTTTTTCCCAAATTCTCAATGTCTCCAACAACTATGCTTCGTACTTTGCTGCCGAGAATATGAAACACTTGGACAGCCAATGGCACGATGTTTTCTGGGTTTTTTTTTTTCACACCCTTCTTTCCCAGCTTGTCTTTTCTTGTCTAGTCTTTTCTTTTCTAAACAAGTCTAATTCACTCTTCACATTTCAGCTTCCCCATCCTCCAATCTTTATTATTCTTTCCTTCTAGTCAGCCTGCCTTTCAGCTAAGAAAAAGAGGGGTTAATAAAGCCATGATTAAGCTGTAAAAGGCTGACATTTAGATATCAACTATGAATCAACAGCTGAAGTATTAGTGAAATGATTTTGTAACTTTTTTTTTTCTCGAACACAGGCACCCTGTGCTGCAGCTCTTCTCTTATGTTCCACTTTTCCAAGGTGCAAAGGGACAAATCACAAGTTGTGTCACTCCATCCACGGCCTTGCCCCGCTGTATGCTTGCCTGCCAAGTCTTGATGATAAAAAAAAATCAGAATCTTCTTGCCCCAGAGAAACTAAAGGTGGAGTTATTAAACCCATCAGAGCAGCTTATCTCAGGAACATTTTAGCCTGGCTCGCAGGCAGCCAAGGGAGGCGCGAGCCAAACTAGACAGAGAGAGACGGAGGAGAGGAGAGAGGCAGCACAGAGACCCCATTAGCGATTCCCCCGCTGCAGTCTGAGTGGCAGCTGGGAACAAGGCACTAACTGTTTGCCCGTTGCCCATTCTTGTGTTATTGGGTAAAATAAAAGTTCTTTTCTCTGAGAATCTTTGTACAATAAAACAACTCTCAGTCATTCGCGAGTCAGGGGAGAGGAGAAAAGGGCCTCAGTGTAAAGTGCTCCAAACTGGCACATTGTTTCCAGTCATTTTCTCACTATTCACATATAAGGGGAAAGAAGAGGGGGAAAAAAAAGGGCAGAGGGATGAGAAAGGAGGGGGAGGGAGGAGGGGCGGCTCAGGGTATCTTTTGACAGAAATGTCAGATGCGCGGGGCTGCCGGGGGAGGAGAGGGCGAAGAGTGTGTCTAAGGAGGGCAAGTTTTGCCTGAAAGTCTCCAGATGAACTCCTGACCACACACTTCCCCCAGCCCCGACTCTTTGCCCATCACCTTTTTCTCTCCTTGGCTAAGATGGGATAGAAACCAGCTTCTCTGAGACCTGGAGGTCGGAGTGCTCCCAATGCTGCTCTGCAGAGAAAGGACAAGATGGGCACTTCTCTCCCTCCCCTTGCTGCATTTCTCATGGTTTTCCTAATAACAGACACACTTAGCAATTTAATTAGCAGAAACTCTACAGAGCTGAAGGTCTGACTCCTGCACATGACATCTTCTATTTCCAGGGATCAACAGCATAATAAATAGCCACACAAAGGTTTTTAATGAAATCTTTTATTCAAGAGTCTGCATGAACTTGGCTCATATTAGGTGTTTCCACAATAATAATAATTAAAAACCCAAAGAGCCACATGACACTTGTCAAATGCACAAAGTAGGGCACAATAACTCCCTAAACCACAATATCAAAACTCTACCACTTGGATGAACCTGCACCTGGAAGTCCTGACTGCAGGTTCTCTGCTCAGAAGTTACATACTGAGGTCTGAAATTTGGAGAAAAGCATTTCCCCCCGCCCAAATTCAAGACTCTTCAAATAATTGTGAAGTAACAACACAAGTGAATACAGGGTTAGTGCCACTAAAACAAAGTTCCCTTCATGGTTCCTTTAAAGTAGGAAAGGCATCCTGAACAATTTAAGTGTGAATCTAAAAGCAAGGAGAACTTAAAGGACTGATAAAGAAGTGATAGGTAAGAGTAAGGCAGGAGACACAGAAGATCATGGCACAGTATTAGTTTGATGATTAATTTATTCTCATGCCAAGACCTGGATGTAGATCCAGTCTGAACAGAGAGGCTGCTGGATATTTTGAGCATGCCCACATCAAGCCAGCCCTTGGTCTGTGGGGTTTGTACCAGTGGGAGGCTGCACATCCCCAAAACCTTCCACTCAGAAATCCCATATGTGATTATACACATGATGGAGTCCTCAGTGAATGTCCATGCCAGAGTGTCACTGTGTAACTAAAGTTACCATGGGATTTTAATTCAGTAGAGGGAGCTGTGGGTGAGACTGATGCAGTTCCAGCCCAGGGAAGATTGATTGTGTTCATTCAGCCCCCACAGCCGGAAAATGCTCCCTATTTATTTTATTCAAGTTCTTGTTACAACACATCTCTGAGTTGCCAAGACTTTTTTTTTCCCCACTAACAAAAGTCCTTTCCTTTTCCCTTGTTCACTTCTGTGTACAATCAATCCCAAGAGCACTCTGGTATTTCACTCTGCTTTTGCCCCCTTAGTGCCAAGTCTGTTTCATAATGGCTGCATGTATTACACCAGAGAAAGCTCAATTTTTTTGAGAGCTCATAGAGACTTGGCTGCCACTTGTTTTGTATTTAAACATGATACTGATCTGGATCAGATACATCCCAACCTTTGGGATAGCCAGGACCTATCATCTGAGCAATTCAATCTAGGTTATCTCCAATACCCTTGGCAAGCTCTTTTTTTAAAGTAGACTAGAGTTAAAAACAACATTTACAGTGATTTTGCATGATGATTACAATGATTTCATAGCTTTGTGGCTGCCAGTGAAGCCCTACATAACGGTAGAGAGATAGTTTTATCACTTTAACTGTCATCCAGTAAAAATAAAAAATTATTGGCCAAAGACTAAAGGATAAAGTAAGTTCAAGTACTGGAGCAGAAGTTTGTGAGGCAGAACTGATCCAGCAGAAGCTAGAAGTACATTTGCACATAAGCTAGTAAATTATGTATTTGTCCTCTTAGTAAGTGTAAAAAATGCCAGTCCACTCAGCAAGGAGAGTTTATTACAAGTCAGGTGCTGTTTCCTTCAAAGCACCTCAGGAGCCCCTGTCTTTCCTACCTGTCCATGGAACTGGAAAGGTTTATTTGAACAGAAGCTGCAGACTGTATTAGGCTAGGGCTTTTATAATTTACCTCCCAAGTCTCTGCTCAGAAAAAAAAAAAAAATCTATTTTTCTTCATGGGCTCTAATCTTCTGAAAAGAGCTATTTTTCTGGTTTCGAAATTGGGCTGAATAAATAACATTGTCATTAATGAGCTTCATAAAGCTGTTGTATGAACTGAACTAAATCAGAAAATAAAAAATGTCATGGGTGCAACAGTTTATTTGCACTACTTTTCCACTAGTTTCCATTTTTCCTTTCTCCTTACTTCACATCTATCAAGACTGATAGAAAACACAAACACACTAACTTTCTCTGTGGGTTCAAGACAGTGATAACAGTTGTCAACAAAAAATTGCAGAGTAATGGTACATGTAAGGACACCCTGTCAACGGATACTACTTTTTGTCATGTTCAAATTTGGAAAAAAATGCTATGACACTGAATTTCCTTGGTAATGTTCCTGTGCTGCTCCTAACCTCTACATGAGCTAGAAGTGAACTCTGGAGCAGTGGAAGCAGTGGTGGAGAGAGCATGATGCTCCAACTCTGCAGCTGGAGGTGGATCTACTTCTCTGTAGAGAAGTAAAACAGATCAGGCACATGTTCAGAAAATTTCATAAAGCTGTCTGTGGAGCAGAAACACTCATTGACAGCTCATCCTTGTTTAGTGTCTGATCAAAAAGATCCTTTTTGTGATAGTTTACAGTGTATTTGAAATTGTCCCATTAGCCCAGTGAACAACCACTTGCTTATGTGAGTTATTAGAAACCTTTATGTTCATAAGCAGTGGATTTAAATGCAGTGGATGAACATCCACAGGGACTTATTCCGTCCAATTTTGGGCCACTAAAATTATCACCACTGTCATTACTGGTTGTTGTTCTATTATTATTATTATTGTTATTATTATTACATTCCTCTATCATGTTGTCAAAAGGCTTTAAAGCAAGATAAATAGCAAATTTGAAAAACACTTTGAAATCAGCATGCAACTATTAGAAAATCTGTAAAACCTCATGGTCCTGTTAATGCAATGTTTTGTGGAAAATGTCTTAAAATTGTTTTTCTTGCAAGATATCGTGATGAGCACACAGGCAGTTCAAAACAGTGAAGGCATGGAGAAAGAAGAAAAAGAAAAAGTAGTCATTGGGCTGAGAGACTAAAAGACTTTCCAGTGTTTAATTTGTACCTGGCTCATACATACATTCAGCTGTACATCAGCATGACCTTCAGATATGATCTTATTATAATTACTGATTAAGAATTCACTTTGTTATTGAACCGGTAAAAAACTCTCCTTATCCTGGGAATTTGGGGTGTAGAGAGAGTGAAATCCACTGGAGATGTGGAGTCTGTGACTAGGAACTCCTGACTGCTGTCCCTGCTGCTGATTTGGAAACCACTGTTTTATCTTGCCCAGTAATAATCACCCTCATCCAGCAAAAGTAATGCCTGTGCCTTTTACTCCCATTATTTTATGCAGCAAGTACATTGCAAGAAGGTACAGATGATATACAATTTGTTGTGCTTTTTTTCTTTGCTGTCCCATCTTCCAACTAGTTAAAATTCAAAGGCCACAAATAAAATATGATGGAAATAACAAATTCATCTTTTCAGTGTGAATTGCAGCAGGCAGAGTTTTCCAAAGGCCTTTGGATTCCAGCACAACTTCATGATTTCAGAGGCTTATAAATGACAGTAGCATTTTAACCTTAAAATGTGTCATGAAAATGAAACTGCAGAGATTTCTCTGCAATTCTGACTTCAGAACATATGCTATATGGAATAACCTTCCAGCTCTAACTTCTTTGCTTTTAACAGCCACAATCAGAGCCATGACTGAGGGAAGAAAATGTATCAGTGCACCCTTGAGCAGAAAGTTGAGGAGCTTCATTGGAGTTCCCAATGAAAATGTATGTCTAAAAGCAAATAGAATATTTTATGCTATAGATAAATTAATTTTTATTAATGTGATATCCCCATAAAAAGAATAATTATGATTGTGATCATCAAATTGTCAAAGTGGTTCAACCCCGTCTCCTTGTAGGTCACCAGGAAGATTTTCAAATTAGTTCCAAATTAGTTCCATGGCATCTGAATGATTCTCTAAACTCCAACTTTCAAGTGACTTTCATGAATATCACTACAAATATAAGGATGCTGACGCTCTTTTGTGTAAACTTGACATCTGGACCCAAAAGGACTCATTTAACTGAATGAAACGAAGAATCACTTTGCTGAAAAGTGCTTTTTGAAGGATCATCCTTTACCACCACTTATCCTTAAAGACAAATAAGTGTACACAAGCACACATCGATGCAGCTCCCCAAATCTCTGAATAAACTCCTAACTCTCTGTGTACAGTGTTATTTGGCAGAGCTATAGGGCTGCATAATTACCCCAACTCCCGCATCAGGCAGGGAAAGTTGGTGACATGTTGAGTGAAATGCTACATTGTGTTAATAACGGTTTTGAAAGAAATCAGAAAAGTTAATCATGTGTGGACACAGGGTTAAGAAGCAATGTAACAGACTATTAAGTTTAATATAGATATGTGATATAAGCATATGCAGACAGCCATTAGCATAAATTCATGTTACAGAAGAGCAGTGCAGCATCGTGCACGATGGATTTATTGCACACGCGGTGTGCGGGGCGGGCACCAGAACGAGGGAGAAATGGGTCAACAAATTCATAGGCAGGTCTTGAGTCAGATTGGCAGAACCAGGGCAAATGCAACCAGGCTGCTTTTCAGTGGTGATGTTGTCTCAGAGTGACTATCTATCACACAACAGTCAAATCACTCGGCTGCTGTTTTCTGTGGGTTTGAACATGAAGACGTCAAAGTCTGGAGTGCACATGAGGTCCTCTGCTTTGCATTCTTACTGTGTGATGAGGACAGCTCTCACAGATCAATTTCTGCTCCCTGGTTCTGTAATGGATATACTGACAAATTCTGCAAAAGCAAAAAGTCTGATGCTGCTCACCAAGAATAAGAATTTCAGGAGCCTCCTTATATTTGTCCCATTTACCTGATTTCAGGATACTTCATTCATACAGTATTGATTTTACCCAGTTACCAACAGAGATGAGTGAAGAATCTGTAACAAGTTCTGAGAATTTGCCTCCTTTTTTTCTTCACAGAATGTTAAAAGTGTTCATTACACAAATCCACTGAAGAATTCCCCGTTTGCTAACTGCCTGCGCTGCTATTTGACATTATCTAAATATATGTGGTTAAAACTGGCTCCTGCTAACTATTCTTTCTTGAAAAAAATTGATTACAGGCACATTTCTTGAAGATGACTAAAAAAAAAAAAAAAATTCAAAATAATTTAGAGCTAAATTGGCCAAAATGATTTGTGTCATATCTGAAGAGACTGCAAGATAGAATACTGGGAACTCCTACAATTTGTTTATAACAATCAGCATTTTCCCTCCTCCTCTCCAGTTAGTGTGATGCAGAGTAATTGGGAAGAGGCCACAACCAGACTTTTGACAACATTTATAGCATGTATAAATTGCACTGAACCACTTGTCCTTCATAATCCCAGAAAGAGCTTTTACACTCAAGATGTTTCCTGCATTCTATGTTCCTCCTCGCAATAAAAGCCCACAACAAAATAGTGGTAGGGCCTGATTCAATTTAATAGTGGTCTCCTCACAATACCTACAACTGTTTAATGTTATGAATCCTTAGAGTTATGCTACTCTTTCATCAACAAAAGGAAGGGTTACAACCTTCCCCATGTACAATGTTTTTATTGTATTTTGCCTTTGGGAATTGCCAGTCCAGTCTAATCTCTATCTAATGGTGTGTGAGGGAGAAAGGGTCCCATCAGCTCAAAGAGTCATTGATATTCAGGTGAGATCCAAGCTGTTTTCCAAAGTTTGATCTTTCCTTCATCTTCAAGGGCTGTTTGGCATCTTATCACTCATATGTCAAGTCAGGTCTAAAGGTGATTGTGCTTTGTGAACTTCAGTGTGAGTCCTGAATTTTGCTCAGCATATTTGGAAAATTCCCCAGATTTCAGATTTTTAGCTGTCCTTAACATGGAGGAATTCACAACTTGTTTCAACAAATTACTCAGTTGAGACATTTTTCATTACTCCTGTAACCCCACTGTGAAAGACTGAACACCTCAAAATTATCAGTAGAGCATCTTATTAGGACTTCCCCAAAAGGCAAATCTGAGTACAGGAGCCAATTTAGTGCTGAAATATGAGCTTCCATTATGGAACACAAGTGTTTGGCAGGAAGAATGTGGTTTTCATAGATGCAAAGTTGTCTGTAATGACTTTATGATGTGTAGACCTTCCTGCATAAAAGGTTATTATGGACCTTAATGAGCTTTCCTATCATTCCTAAAGATGATAACAACAAAACACTGGGGTACTGAAATCAGTTATCTCATGGACGAGGTTAGCATACAGCAGAAAAAGGCTTCCCATTTTTGAGGGAAGGAGAGGAGAAGGAATGGAAATATGTACATTCTCAGCCATTTGTTCTAGACATCTTGAAAAACAAGGAGAAAAGCGGTTGAGAGAAATTGAAACATTCACACTGGAACCAAATGCAGTATATCTACAGAATGATTTATATGGTGCAGATACTTTATGGAAAATTTTAATGCTGAATTCTAGCTATGATATTTAGAATATAGCATTTTCTTGCTATCACTCTACTATATCATGCTGAACATCTCCATTTCCCTCTACCATGCCAATCAATATTTCAGTAAGAAAAGAAGGTAGATGATAAAACAATGAAGATTTCCAGTGAAGTTCAAATGCAGGTTTCATAGGAAGAAAGCTCCAGCACTGTACTTGCCTTTGAGTGGCTGAAGAACTGAGCTAACTGCTCTGTATTCCCAGCCTGGCTCCTTTCTCCCCACCTTAAATAAAAACCCCTCCCATCATGCTTATTAACATTCCAGTTCATCAAAGCAATTGTTAAATAATAAAAAAAAATCAGGGAAAAAAGAAAAAGGAAAAGAAAAAAGTTATTTCAGCGCCGACGGAAATTATTCTAACATTACATTTCAATAAAATCCCCCCTCCCCCGGTCCCTGTGTGTATAAGCAATCAATGGGTTAAGTTTAGATCACTAGCGTATGTTCCATGACCCCAGAATGCTTCATCAAATGTACTCATTACCAACTGAGCAAGTGAATGAGTAGTTGCGAGCCGCAGTTTAAGCGCTGATGGGATTGTGTGTGAGCCCCAACGTGGCCGAGGTATTTAAATTTTGATTTTTGTAATGGGCTTTGACATGTTTCATTTCCTCCGAGGGAGCACTCAAGACCTCTGAAAGTAAATGTTGCTAAAAAGTCATCAAGGCAGAATATTAAAATGCCATCAAATGAAAATTTCACTAATGCAATCCGGCTAGGCCTTCAGGTACCCGAGCGAAAAGGGGAGTGTCAAAGGTCCCGCTTCTTTTAGTGAAACATTATTTGTTCCTCTTCACTGACTGTTTCTCCAAAATAAATTATTTAAAGTCTTATTTCTTTTTTCTCCTGGGCCTTTTAAAGTTCAACTACGCTGAGAGGAAATGTGGGGAGGGCTGCCGGGGGAAGGAGGTGTCATATGTGGAAATTTAACAAATTGCTGTGCATGCATCACGCGCTGGGAAGATTGGTTTACACTCTCTGGATGTCTGGAGCCTCGATACGGGCAGGGGACGGGCACTGACACGCTCTGGTACAGGACTTCAAACAAGCACAAGGGCAGAGACCCACACAGGACCACAGCTCAAGGACAGGGTTCAGCCTAGAAGATATTAAGCACATTCCCCAGGAAACAGGAGGGATTGGAGAGCTAGTGAGCTCACCCAGCACCTTCCAGGGTTCCTCTCCTCCCCTGGAGACAAGATGGAGGTTGTAAATTTTTCAGACCCGTTCCCCATAGAAATGGTAAAGCAAGAAGCATTCAGAGAAGAGTAATGAGGTGGTAGGAAAGCAATGTGGTGGTGGGTGTAGGGATCTTTCTTTTCAGTGGAAGACAGAGCAAAGGCAAAAGGGCATTGTGCTCAGGATAAAAGAACTGGAGACTCTGGTTTCACTTCCACTTGTTTTATGCCTGTGTAAATCTGCAACTCTCTGGCCATTCCTCCCGACTTACAACACTGGGCAAGACTTAAGCTCCTTGTTCCCAGCAATCTGGAGGCAAATCAGAAAAGAGAAATAACAAGACACTATTTAAAGAAGCGTCATTCTGCTGAGCTTCATTCAGAGTTCACAAGAAGGACGAAACAGAGGCATCCTGACCTCATGCAGAATCCCTTCCTGGCTGACTCCACCAAGGATGTTGGAACAATGAACTCAACCAGTGGAACAGGGAAGAGGAGAGCTGCACCATCAGGACAACCACGGATCGACCGAGTATAGGCAGGAGGCTTGCCACGGTCAAACTTCATAAAGCTGATTAACACATCTCTGCCTGATAGAGACACCACTGGGAAGAGGGCAGGCAGCAACTGTCAGGGGGACAAGCAACTATTAAAAGATAGTTGAAAAACAAGAGTTTCCAAATGATTCGTAACTACCCTTTGTAACCTTCTCAGGGATGTTTTTTTTCGAGTGAAGGGAGCAAGTGGGGGTGTTTTTCCCTTCTCTCAGCCATTTGTGTATTGCTCTTGACTTGATGTAAACTCTGTACAATGTAGTTAATAAAAGTAAGTGAAAAGATATCTGAAACAATCTCCCCAGTGGCTCCCCAGGTCCAGGGGAAAACAAAAATCCTCTCTGCACACCCACAAAGTAAGCAATCTCATTTCAAAACCCATTCTACTAGTTCCTGACATTGTCTGATTTCACATTAGCACAACGGATGGAAATGGCATTCAAGCTAATTATCTACAGGAGACTGAGCAAGAGGTTGAGGTGAGCTCCAAAAATTAAATAGGAAAAAGAAAAGGAACTAGAAAAACACAAAAAGCATTCCCCCAAAAGGCCATGTAAAATCCTTTCAAAAAATTTCATGGCAGAAAACAGAGGGCATGTTTTTTGGGAAATCCCTTGAAAACTAAGCCCAGTCTGAATGCCCAAGGAGAGAATCAGGCTCTTTGTCACCAGGGGAGTTTTGGAATTTACAAAGCATACACAAATACTTCCCACTTTTGGGGGGGGATTTTGAAAACACCTGATTTGTGAGCCATCTGCCAAAGTTGTGGCTCAGATGTGTTTCATCTCAATTGGGATTAGGGTGAGTGATCCAAAAATGTGCGTCTCAATCTAAATGTTGCGGGTCGCGTCCCACGACATTGGTACCTTGTCTCTGCTGGTATTCAGTATGCAAATGGGATGCAGCATGAAGTGATCCAACAGCAAGATGTGATTGGGAGGCAAAAGATAGAACAGCATGTTGGGGAAAGAGAGAGAAGTATTGCAGGATGCAGAAAAATGGAAATGAGAGACTGGGGCAAAGCTGTTACAAGGAATTGAAGGTTGCAGGGCTTGTGATTGGGAGATGTGAGAGCTGCTGGGAGAGCATGGCTGGAAAATTATACAGAGATTGGAGGGGACAACATCACATCTGAGGTGGGACCTCAGGGACAGAAACATAAAGTCAATGGGAATATTTTTCTGAAGAGAGAATAGACCTCAGATTGGGAGAAAAAGGGTTATTTCCAAATAATGCTACTTCTTTTTCTGCTTGCAAGGGGTTTTGTTTGCTTGTTTTCAGAGTTTCAACTAAACTTGAACAACTAGAATTGCATTAAAACAAATATAGCCCCCCTTAGGGCACCCAAGGTTGCTCAGAACCCTATATATATTTTCTTTCAGGTCACTCTTAATTTCAATATATTTTGACATTTAAATTGAGACCTCAAGATCTGATATGCAAAACCAAAGACTGGAAGAATAACAGAAATTACAGAAAAGATAATACTCAATTTCTTCACACTTGGCAGTCATTTTCAGCAATAGTTACAGCTAGACAAATATTTTGGTTGTAAAAGCTTCTTTCAAAATGCCTTTTTGGTTTAAGAGCAAAGAAAAGAAAAAGTCAGACTGACCAAATTGTTTCTTTTGAAGAAGTCTAAGAAAAACTGCAACGTTTTGTTAATTTTCTTCTTCAACTTGAATCACTCTGTTCTCAGTACGCTTTAAGTTAATTAAAATTAAGACTTCCCAAGAATAAAATATTTCACTGCGGATTGTTTTTTTCTTCAACTCACTGAGGCATTCAGGACATTAACAAAGGCTCTTTTTCAGCTGGACTTTAAACAGTCTATTTACAAAAAAAAAAAATCACAAACAAGCTGAAAAATCAATTATTCACACAAATCTAGTATTGACCTTCTCTATAAATTACTCAGCCATCCAGTTCTGCCCACAAATTCATATGTAAGTCACAGTGAAACCAAAGGAAATTGTGAATATAAATCTGACTGTAACTAGACTGTTTAGCAAATCTTACGAGAAAACATATACTCAAAAATAATCTAGCAAAGAAAACGTGAACTAGCAAAAGAAGTTACATTTTCATTGCTTTTGAAAACAATTTTTGAAACTTCCGAGGAGTTCATTGGCAGTGAACAAGAAACCCCTAATTCCCTTCTGCTTCACAGATAACTCTTCTTTATGGTTTGTATTTTAAGATTAGATTGAAGGACTGAGAGCCTCTGCTCTCTGCTGATTTCTAGTGTGATTTTTAATATGCCCAGAAAACAACAGGGAGACATCTGGAAGCACGATGGGATGAAGAAGCCTCGGAACAGGACAGGCAGCCTGCAGGTGAATTTTAACCTAGCTGATCCAAGCAGACATTTGACCTTTGCTAGAGCCTGGTAGTTCCCATCTTCAGAGTTTCAGTGTCACACCACATTCACTGGGATGATGGCAGAAGAGCCATGAGGGGTGCTCAAACTCCATCCGTTCCTATGGCCCAATTCTGTGCTTTAGATTCCACATATACTTGGAATTGCTTTGAATCCGAAACAGTTGGAAACCATTTGGGACTTTAAAGAGAATCTCTGTTTCAAAAGCAATCAAAACTTCTTCTTGTTGTTGTTTTCTATTTGTGAGGTTCTTTCATCATGGCAAATGGCACAGAAAAGAAGCAAACCCTTCTAGAGACACCATTTTGGAGGAAAGACACTCAGTTGTCAAGGGGAGCATTTGACAAACTCCTTCTATAGCAGAAAATCCTCTGTCCCTTTTTTTATCTAACTTGGCATAATGAATGTATGATGCTTACAGAATGCACTGTGTTTACTTAACTTTCTCTTCCAAAACTCAATCAATAGTGCAGCCTCACTATCTTATTCTGTAATTAGCAATTACAGCCTGGCTGCCTTGACACCCAAACATCTCCATGTGTGTTGCTCTATTTCCTGCACAGGCAGCTCAAGGCAGGGCAGCAGCATGTCTGCATCAAGGAACAGGGTCAGCAGTTTGTGCTTAAGCCACTGACTCCACACATGAACTTCCCCCACATTTTTTGCCTTTCTTTGACCTTCATGTATCTAACTGGAAAATGACTTTTTGAAGAAAGAAGTGCTATTCATTGGAGAAGATTCCTGAACAGTAACAACAAAAGAAGAAGGGTAAAAAGGGCCTTCCAAATTTTCCATTGGGAGTTTTGACCTAAAGCTTGGAATCATGAAAGCTTGATTTCTCCCCCCCTTCTCTGGTTGGATCTCTGAATTTCATAGCAGAGTCTTACTGCAGTGTTATGTGCCTCTGCGCAGTTTGGGAAGCTGTTTCTGACTGACAGCTCCTGAAAAGCCCATAAGAAACACCATGTTGATTGCCTCAAAACAAAAGCTTTAGAGTCTCTTCTGATGAGCCTGCCTCCTCCACTTAATATCTGAGATCTGCTGAGGTGGGTTCTGGAAAGAAAATTATTCAGGAAGCACTAACAATGCACTTTAATTTTCCTCTGGACCTACTTGCTGCTGAAACACTCCCAGTTTGCTTCTGAGAAAACTACTTTCTGATGAACATTATTTTAAAAGTTAGTGCTTTGTCCAGGAGAAAAATGAAGACAATTAGGTCTGTCTAATAATGAGAAAAATACTCAGCGTATTATTTGTACAAATCACATGTTATGGTGAACTTGGGTTTCTCTAAGTAAAGAGCCTTATTACATTCATCCTGCAAAAGCATTCTGCTTTCAAAAGCAAAAAGAAAAAAAAAAACCAAACTAAAACAAACCCCAAACCTGCAGCTGTTGTAAACCTTCACGTTTGGTAAAAAAGGAAATCCCAGATAAGCACATAGCTCTGATTACATAGACCTGTATTTTCCAGAGTTCCCTTGTATTTATAATCTTTCAAGGGAGAGAAAAAAGAAAAGATACAGAAGTTTTGGGTATTAGGGAAAGGCGAATAAAGCCATGGTTAAATGTATAGCTGCTGTGAAAATAATAAAACAACATTTGGAATAAACCTGTAAGGTAGTGGTACCAGTATACTGTATGAATAAACAGTTTATCATCGCTTTGTCTGCAAAATTATGCAAAACAGAAATTCACAGAAATGCCAGAAAAATAAAAAGCAGTAGTGAATTTTTTTCTTAAAATCATACATGAAAACTAGGAGGACCCTTTAGCACTGGAGATGGTGAGTCAGAGAGAAGACGAGTTAAAGAGTTGGGCAAAATAATGAACAGCTTAGAGAAGTTAAATCAAGGAATGATTTATCACTCTTCCTATAACCTGAGAACAATGGAGTGCATTTAAATTTGAGAAAGTAAACAGTTTCCTTGGTGTTGCTTTTTTACCCAGTGACTTATTAACCTATGAGATTCATTACCACAAAGCCTCTCTGGAGTCCAAAGCAAGATTGAAAAAGCCATTTGACATTTATTTTGATAATGACAAAAACTACTGTTCATTTTGAACATCTTCAGCACACTTTTTCCAAGGGGTTGGGATAAACCCTCGGGCTCCCTGGCAGAAATCTAAACCCTAATTACTGAGGGTCAGGAAGAAACTTCTTCTCCTGGCAGGTCATCCCAGAGTTGCCCACTAGAGGGTCTCCAGGGTGTTCCTTGAAGGCATCTGGTCCTGGTCATCATTAATAGCAAAGAGAGGCCTTATCCAGGATAATCATTCCCGTTTTCCCATGTGTTGGTGTATTCCCGTATGCAAACCCTCTGAAAATGGCTGTGTCTCACAGAACACCCCTTTCACTGGAGAGCTTTCCTGTAGGAAAAAAGCAAAGTCTGCTTGCCCCTCTGCCTGGTTTTACCTCCTCAATCCTCCAGGCTCAGATCAGAACAAAGAGCTGTGGGGGAGCAAGGGGAAGACATAAACCAGGAGTAACAATCCTGCATCCCTTTGCAGAGATTTTAATGGTATATGTGCGGAAAAGTAATAAATGGGACATAGCCCATTAGGCAAGAACAAATTCTCTTCCCATAATTTTATCTTTGTTTAATTGAATATTTAATTAGTATAAATACCAAACTAATTTTTTTTTTTTTTTACGTGTTCAGTACATTTAGCAAGAAGTGTTGATCCCGGTCTGCGTCTTGAGAGGCATTTATGCAGACACGGACAGCAGCCATGCCCTTCTTGTCCCCTTCTGTGTGCTAATAGAAGTGAGCGGGTCATTTGGCATTAGCAAAGGAGTAACTTAGCATTTGCACTGAGCTGAATCTTGCCAGACTGTGTGCATATTGGAGCCAGTAGACAGCGGCTCCTTTCACGTTGATGAATGGCTTTTTTCAAGCGTTCTGCTCCCTAGTTATGAGAAGGGTGACCCGGTCAGGAGACGACTTTATGAAGCTATAAAAAATGTATGTCACTTCGGACTCTCTAATGTCACAGGGAAAAAAAAAAAAAAAAAAAGGAGAGAGAGGGAGAGAGAGAGAGGGAGGGTAAAAAAAAAATCCTGTGCACAAAAAAATAGGAGGGTAATAAGCCTGTTTTCAATGCTCTAAATAGCTTTCTGTCTACAGCCCCTGTGTATCCCTGTGAGCTGGGGCTGCTGCTTGCTTCAACAAAGCAGCGAGGGTTTTGTGTGTGTTTAAAAAGGTTGATTCTCTTTGCCTTCCTATCACAGTAAATGCTTATCATGATGACAACAAGGCATTGGGAACTCAGGTCGGGTGGCTGTTACGTCGGCTGCTGCGAAAAAGCTATAATGCACTTTAAAAAAATAAAAATGTAATCCACTCAAGGTGCCTCTGACTTTTAAGTATGCAGAACAGCTCGAGAGAAAGGCACCATAAAAGCAAAGTAGCTTTGAAAGGGCCCTTTCATCTAGTATTTTTTAAAGTATTTTCTCTGTGTCACAAAGAATAAAAAGTAAAGGGTTGCCAGGTATGTTTGCCCCCATGCCTTTGGTTAATACTCTGGAGTTTAAAGATACTGCCATGTAGATTTTCACAGGTGACCCTCTGTAGATCCATAATTTAGCATTCATTGAATTTCCCTATTTTTTTAGGCTTTGATATGCATATTTCATTGCATTAGATGCTTCCCCCTCCCTCATGTCCCCCCTCTACCCACCTCCCAAAGATGTAGCACATTTTATAACTGATGTTAAAATGTTAATTTGCACAAGGTAAGTGGCCCGGAGGATTGAGGGCAGAGGCCTTTTCTTTATTAGGATTTCAATTAGTCACGGGCCAAGTTGGGAACGCCCAAGTTCTGGGTTGGAACACCGCCCTTGCCAAAGCTGAGATGCAAAAGCTCCTGAACTCCTAGACCCAACCACTAGTCTGCTTTCCTGTTTTTCCTGGTGGGATTTCCAGTTCTCACCCCGCCCGCCACTGGAACAACTTGCATCACAGCAGAAACAGAGCTAAGCTGTGAGTCGAGTGCCAGGCTGAGATAAATCATGGACATGTCTTTGTAGAGACTTGGAAACCTCTGTGGTTTTTTGACAAGCAAAAATTGGCCTGGGAGGAACACAAATCAGCAGGATTCAATAACAGCAACATGCAAGTCAGTGCAAATGGGCGGAGGTGACACAGAAATGGAACTTGCACCTTTCTGGGATTCTGTGGGGGCACAAAATGGATGTAGCTTTAATTCATTTAGAAGCCCCTGGAGACTGAACTGTGTCCTAATGAAAGTTCCCACCAAAGTTAATGGACCTGATTCTCTTCTCATTGCAGGGCGTAATTTTAATTAAGTCAATCGAGTTACACTAGCGTTAAAGTGGTGGATGTGAGGGGACTAGCAGGTCTTGGGAGAGTTGAGCCTCCTAATGACAGGACTAAAATGGAACCCTGGAAATTCCAAACACACTTGCACTGAAATAAATTCAGCGTAATTACATCAAAGCACATCCAGCAAGCAGTGGCCTGAATTCTGAGGGAATGTTCCATGCTCATCACTGTGTAATCCCACTCTCTTCCTCATGGAAGCAAGATTAGGATTTTGCTTTCAGGGTTTGGAGAGCAGAAGGAAATACAAATCCAGAGAAAGAAACTCATTGATTATATTTTCACTGTTCTTGACTTTAACCAGTATATACTGAAATCAATAGCAGAGCCCTTGCTTCTTCCTCACTGAAGGAGACAGACCCTAAACAATAAAGGAAATGGAAGCAAAACATTCTCTGCTTCCACTCTGCTTCCAAAAGCTTTTTATCTGTGGAAACGCCTTACGAAGCATGGGATGGAGGGGGAGCTTACACTGACCTCTGAGAAGGTGTAACAGCTTGTGACATGCTGGCTGTCACCACCACAGCAACCTGCCTTAAGCCTAGTGGCACTTTTCATGCCATGAAAGGAGGAAAACCATCACCTGGCATTAACTCAGTGGCCCCCTTCTGATCCAGCTGGAGAGCAGGTGACCCCAAATCACCAGTGTCTGAGATGGAGATAGTGCAGCAAATCCCAAGAGAGCTATTTAAAGCCACACACTTTTTTTTTTTCTCCCATACTTTCATCCACTAAAGATATTTAAGCTTGGTAATGCATAAAATATATATTTTTGCAGGAAAAAAAATTTCCCTCCATTTAAGAATTTATTAACAATTTACATAATTGCTTAAGTAATCTGCATAATTGACAGAAAGTTTAATTTGACCCTAGTTCAAATGCAACACTTATGGTTTTAAATTGAAATGGGTATAATTCATTTATGAGAGTAATTAAGCCATAGTGTCTAACAAATACAATGTATGCTGCCTGAGGCCTTCAAGGCCAGAACATACTATTAGGATGTTTTATTTAAATATGTCAAATCTGTTCATCTCCAAAGCTGCCTGTGTTAAAATATATCAAATGTCTTACTTGACCTTTAAGGTGCCCTACTGAAAACAGGGCATTAAAGAAAAATTAAAAAGAAAAGAAAATAAAAAAAATCACAGGCTTTCCTGTGTGCCTAAGGAAAGGCAGGAGTGGTGGAAGGGAGACCAGAGGAGGAGTGCTCTGACTCAGATTATGCTGCCTACCAGAACTGTGCAATTTAAGGAACTGGTTTTGCCTTCATTAAGTGAAATCCACTGCTGTGGGCAATGCCAGCACCAGGCTATTTCCAGCATTGTGAGCCATCCAAACAGACCTGAGGTGCTGCAGAAATCCTTATGTTTGCCCTCTGCAGAGACAACCAGGCAATCCCTGGGAATCCCTTGGCTGTGCTGAGAGCATCCAGCTTCTGCTACCGTGAGCCAGGAGAGGGGAGGCCACCCCATGTGCCAGAGCTAGACAGGGATCTGCTCCCAGATTACCCTCCTTGAGGATGGCTGCTCAAGGCTACAGCTGTCCTTTGAGGACAATGTCCACCAGTCCTTCCTCAGTCTGACCCATGCTTTCCTTCACTTTTATTCCCCTTGAAATTTTGGCTGCAAGGTCCCAGACGGTCCCTATATTTGGGTATACAGCGTCTGATCAGCTGTTACCGTTTTGTCTTTAGGATTAGCAAATAAAAGGCTGCTTAATATGGTTTCTGAAAAGCAGTTTCTAAATCTGTGGATGTGTAACACGTTTTTTAATCAAGTCTTCTTCTCTAGGGCCGTGGTCAGAAGAGTTGAGATTTGTCTTGAAGAGACCTGTTAGCTGGAAGAACTTTTATTTTTATTGTGGAATATGTTATTTCTGCCATGTTGCTATGCTGAGATTCCCTTCTGGGCCTGTGATTTCCCAGGGTTTAGGACTCAGGCTGTGAACCCAGACCTGATTTCATCTGATTCCCCATGTTGGACAGCTTGACTGACTCATCCTCCAAATGCAGTTCCAGACTTGCTGGTGTACAGCAAAACCTCAGCTCCTCAGTCTTTTCAACAAGTTGCCAGTAAGGTACTAAAATGCTGATCATTCTTTCCTGAAAGGACATTCGCTGTCATCAGGTAGAAAAATTCATGGCTATGTGGTACATGCTATAACTTCCAATCCTTCTGTAGGCAAAAGAAATGGAATATGAAACAAGACTTTGCTTTTTTTCCTCAAGAGGCATGTTCCTAGTGTATTCCAAGGCAGACCTACTCACTTTTCTAATTAAGATATGATGTGATATACATAGGAGGGAGAGATGAGATGCAGGATGAATGTATGCCAAGTAGCGATCTCAATTACCAGCCATGTAGATTAAAACTGTCTGATATCAAGGAATTTATTAAATGCCTTCCATAAGATACAAGAATATGCAGAAGAGCAGTTTTGCCCACTCTTGTAGTTGTGTCACTAGTTTGATGATGGATGGTTTTTTTATCCTAAGGAACAGCTTCAGAGAATGAGGAGCTTGAAAAAAATTCTGCTTTCATTAAAAAAAAAAAACAGAAGAGATGATCAAATCACAACAGTTCAACAAGTCAGCATGAGTCAGCTAAGCTGCAGCAACCATTCCTGGGCATGCTTTTATCTCAAAGGAAAGGCCAATTTACAGGGTAAAGCTCAGCCTGCCATGAGAGAGGGCAAAGTGATGTGTGTAATTTTGCATTTGCCCCAAGCAAAGGAATGCACTTGCAGCAAATCACTGCAGCTCAGCTGGCACATGGTAACTGTTCCCTGGCAGCAGGTAGGAAACATGCATTTTAACTTGTTCATAGTGATGGATAATTGGAAACACCACCCTAATTAATCCTAAATAAATATGGCCCATTAATGGAAGCACATGCTGATTGATTGATTTTCTTAATTTAGATTAAGAACTAAATAGCCAGTTATCTTTTCCCACCCCAAAAATGCAACCTATGGTTTCAGAATTATTTTCTAGGGAATCAATATTAGGACTAGGAAGAAGAAATGCCCAGTTAGTTGATGAGCCTGAATGACCATGCATTGTTCCAAATTGTTAGAAGTTTTACAGTCCTGACTGGCAGAGCCAAGGAAGTGTTTACAAGGGCCTCAGAGAACAGAGGCAAGACCCAGATTTTGGAGGGAAAAAAAAAAAACACCTCTTCAAATGTGGTTTGTTATATCATTGGATTATCTTCAGCTGCATTGGTCCAGTATAAATGGGTTAAGACTGCCATAGCCAGCATCATGTAAGGGAGAGAGTACATTGTGGTTTTAAGGAAAGGTCATATTTAAATGTCAAAAAGTGAACGTTTCTGGTATTGTGTTCCAAAGTAACGAGTGGGATTATTAACTTTGTTTTTAAAAAAAGGATTACATTCTTTTGCTAGTGTCCAATCCCACCTGAGAGGAGATTTTCCTCTTGTCTGGGAACTGTCCAGGTGAGATTTAGAAGGAGTATCTTTGGAATGGGAGAGGGGGGTGATTGTGCTGGGGCTGTTCTGAGGTGATTCCCATCACAACCACAGGATCAGCCCAGTGAGGCTGCCTGGGATGTTTGCAAGGCAACCTGACCTCAGCATTAAACCAGGCCACTGTGCAGATCTCTCCAAGATTCCAGAACATCTGCCCAGAATCAAGCACCACCAGTGAATTACTGATCATCATTGCTGATCTAATAATAATCTCATAAATAATACATTGCCCTCAGCTCCAGGCAGCCAAGGCTGCAGCATGAAGTACTACTAACCCTGGAGGCACAGATTCTTCTGAAGGGCCTCAGTTGAGCTTGTACCATCAGTTAAAAGTGAATGGGCTCCACAGCATTTAATTGCCTGACTTGGAGTTTCTAGGGAGGCATCTAGATAGTGGTTGGACATTAGGTAGCACAGAGTGATTTTATATCTGTACTAGATAGGCCATTTCTATAATAAAAATATATTTCAGCTGATTAATAAAATATCATATATAATTATTGTATGGAAAATCAAATATTTCTTGGCTTAAATAAAAAATCTCCAGAAGCAATTTCATATAGTGTGAAAGTTTAACAAAGTTTCTATTTGTAAACCTCTAGTTCTGCTTTAGTGAGAAAAGAAGGGCAGTGATTAAATCAGTCAATTGATGATCATTCAGTCCATTTCTTTCTGAACATCCTTGCCTAATTCAGCAATTCGTGTTTACCATTTTAGCCTACTCAGAAGCACTGTGGGAGCAAATCTGTGTGTGGAATTATACTCTGTAGCCCTACGTAATTAACTTTCCATCCTGCTAGTCTTCATCACAGAATCATGGAATCATTAAGATTGGAAAACATCATGCTAAACATAGATTTTTTTAAAGAAAAGAACCAGTATAAACTAAAATAAATTAAGTGCAGGTTCCAAGGTGAACATAGGTTGGACCCTCACCAGCAAATCACCAAGGAGCATTGCAGTTCTCTTAAAGGAGTATCCTGGCAAAATCTGCCTTGTTTTACAAACCCTGTCAGTTCAAAGAAGGTGCAGACTTGTTTTGAATACTTATCCAGACCAGTCTGACATAACCCTGAAATATCTTTAATGTGTTAACTCCCACCTCAGTTGAAATTTGAACAAAGGGCTTCACACCAAAGTTTAGAATCATTGTGTAAGAAGTCATCTTTAACTATTTTTCAAAAGCTAACTACATTTAATGACTGAGAGGTAGATTCTTTTAGCAGAAAGGACTTGCCAGAGTTCCTGGAGTGCTTGGACATTGCTCTCAGGCACATGGTGCGATTCATGGGGCCAAGAGTTGGACTTTGATGATCCTTCCAACTCAGGATATCCTATGATTCTACCCCATTTTCCATAGTGAATTACTCCAGAAGAAATGCTCTGAAATTGTTAGGGCTTCCAAGGATCAGATGTCATGTGGTAGGAAAGGCAGTGGACAAAATGACAGGAGAGAGGGGAGGGATGGGTCCTAGGAAAACTGCGCTGACTAAAGTAAAATATCAGGAACAAATCCCACAACCTGAAGTTTTATCCATCTACATTATTTTCATTATTTTCCCTCTTTCTTTCCATATTTTTCTGATATTTTTTGCTCAGACCCTGGTGCATTTTTGTGTACTCCCACAAATAATTGTAAGGGCAGCTGACATCATTTAGACATCAAAAAAAAAACCATCTAATAGGGCATTTAGATGTGCAGGTGACCTTAAATACACCCACTGAGAGCACAGAAGTGGAAAGAGGGCTTTAAAGTCTGGCCTCTAGTGTTTAAGTGCAGGTGATTCTGTATCGTTTCATTTGAAGTGGT
Source organism: Calcarius lapponicus (assembly GCA_039654755.1). Classification (NCBI taxonomy): domain Eukaryota; kingdom Metazoa; phylum Chordata; class Aves; order Passeriformes; family Fringillidae; genus Calcarius; species Calcarius lapponicus. The sequence goes on along the minus strand of CM077473.1, from coordinate 5,420,322 downwards.
TCTAGCTGGGCTTGGAATTTGTGTCCCTGCACCATCAGAATGGCCTGGAGTTTCTTAATTACCAAACAAATGGAGAGTAGCTGCTTGATTTTGACAGCTCCTTTGTGTATCATTCTTCACAGAACATGAATGATTAATGGAATTTTCCCAACACAGTCAAAGTTGTTTACTGATGGAATTAAAGCTGAAATTGGCAGTGCTCTTTAGGGAGGACTTTTTCTATAATGTCACCAGACCTGCCAAGCTCTCCTAAAAAATAGGAACAATTAGTGATGGGTCAGAAGGATTCTGGGTATTAAAAGGTTTGGTTCTCTCCAGTGAAAGAGAAAAGGGGGGTGGATGGGTGAAAAAGAAAAGAGGATAAATGAAAAAACTAAAGCCTGTTATTGATTATTTCCTTCAGGGAGTAATATCCTTGGACCCAAGTCCGGTTCTTGAATTAAAAGGGAAAAAAAGTTAAATTTCAGTATCTGAAGATGTGAAATGCAGAGGAGAAAATGGATAAAGGAAGCCAATGGTCAAATTTTTATGGCTATGCACTTCTCATAGGATAAACAAACATGAAAACTATTTGGCCTCAGTGAGTGTAGACTTCACATTGTCAACACAAGGTGACATTTTATGTGTCAGTGTCAAATGTGTTGAGGCTGTAACTGTCAAAGGGTGGAAGAAGAGCACAACTGCACATCTGGAACAGCTGCATTTAGAACATGGCATTTGTGGCTTTGCTGCCACTTCAAGCCTTAGAAATGCCTGGAGGAACAGCTGTCTGGTGCAGAAGGCAACCATTACTGGAGGACATGGAGTATCTTGTGCATTTTCTCCTGTAGGAAGGGTTACAGGGCTCTAGGATGGCCATGGAAACGTAGCAGTACAACCTCTGGGAATGGGAATATGCAGGTGAAGAAGATAGATAAGATTCTGGGGTTCCTAATATGTTTTGAGAGCATGAAAGGAAGCTGACTGCAGTGAATCAAGCTAACTAAATAATTTGCAATTATTCTGAATTTATCCATAATTACTGTTCTTCCCCATGTATTTCCAACATTTGCCTTCTTGTCCCCTTGCATTGCCAGATTCTACAGGCAGAAAAATTTGTGGGAGTAATATCCTCCCATCAGCAGTGGTTCATCTGGGACACACTTACAAAGTTCATAATAAAGGCAAGCCCTACAGAGTGTGCTCAATGTTTAAAGTGTTTTATGAACAACTTCACACCAACCCCAGGAGATAGTTAGATAAGCATGTGATTTATTTTTATTCCCATTTTCCAGATGGAGAAAAAATAGTGGAGTGACCTTCTAAAGGCCGCAGAAGGAGTTGAAACAGAGATGAGATCAAGGAGTTCCTGACTACCCTGTGTGTGGGGAAAACATCAGATTCTCTGCATCTCTCTTCTGCATCTATTGCACTGACAAAGGCCTTTCACCACACTCACGTGAACATGTCCACAAGATGGATTTTTATGACTGTAGTGGAATCTGGTAGAGGGCCAGGACGTTTTGGTTTTTAGCTATCCCGTCTAATATTTGCCTGATGTGCTTCTCTCTCTCCTGCCTCTAAGCATTTTTCAATAAATAGGCAAAATTATCCAGGAGCAAGGCTGCAAGGGCCAGCAGGGAGCCAGTGAAGTCACGTCTCCCATACTTGTATAGTTAGCAGCAAGTATATATAACACAGCCCTGCCCTTCCTCTTCTAATGAAAGTGGCTCACCACCAGGTAGGTGATCAGCTGCCAAAGGAGATTAATCTCCCTTTTTAGCATGTGTTTTGGGGTTGGAAGGGATATCAGTTGCTTTAGTATGTTTTTAACATCATCTAAAGCGTAGCCAAGGGTTATAATCAGACCCTTGGGAGAGCAAAGGTACAATAGATAGCTAAGTGGCTCTAATCCACAGCAGCACGATTATCTATTGATAACTGCCTCCTCCCCTTTAGCTGTCCCACAGATCCAGAGTTTGGTTAATAAAAACAAACGAATTCAGCATGCCATGGTCAGTAAAGAACATGCATTTGGGGGTGTGAGGGCGGGGGAAGGTTAACTGTTCTCTTTGTTTGCTTTTCTTTTAATGCAAAACCCAACTGGCTTGGTGATGTCCAGATATGCACAAACAGCCATGCCAGATATCCACTTGCACAGACAGGAGTAATCCAAGCACAAAAGGGAAGACTGGGGTGGAGGAAGGGGAAGTGGCTGGGGCCAAGTGACAGGAGCCAATTCTTGCTGTGATGTACTCCTGCTGCCTTTGTGATCCTGGGCAAGACTCTTGGATTAAATTTAATAGCTGGGGCTGGATCCAGTGACTGATTTTAATTAGAAAGCAAAAGGCCTTTCACCTTCCGCTACTAAATTTGACCTGAAGTTAGTTATCTAAAGTTAATTCTGTACTGCTGTGCCCTAAAGTCAGACTTCAGGACCAATGAATGTAGCTCCTACTGATCTTTGTAGGATATTTAGCTTGATAATACCAGTCATGATTTCCCCACATATAATTTTCGCATATACTTTTAATTTTCTGTGAGAAAGGAACAGCAGCAGCCCCTTTCTCCTATAACCCCCTGGCAAATTTATGAGGAAGGATACAATTTTGGAGGTTTTTGAGAATTACTTTTAAGAAAACAGTAAAACTTAGTGTTGGAAACACTTTCTGAAAAATCTAGAGCTGAGTCTCCTCAAGCACAGGTCATGGATTGTGAGTGTTGTGCCCAAGCCTGGTCACAGTCCCCATGGGGCTATTCGGAGTTATTTGCATTACACCATAATAATGTCACAAGGAAAGCTCAGCACAGCAAGGTGGTACAGATCCACACCATGTATGTACCACACTGTCCATTGGCTTTTGCCATTCCCTCACTGGGAATTAAACTCTGAGGGTTAAATGTTGTGGAAAGTGAATGCTTTTCCCATGTTTGAAAAGCATCTGCAGAAGGTAGAAAGTCTTAGAAAATAAAAAAGAAAAAAAAATTCCCAAATAAAAAAATTCAACCCCCAGCTTATTTGTTCCTCTGTCATATTTTCCAGGCAACTGGTCTCTTGAGAAACCTCGAAACAAATAGCCAGAAGTGAGTGGTGGGGAGAGGAAAGATATATATGAATTCTTTCAAGCAAGGCACGTCATAGAGCTACCTAGATTTTCTACTGGAATGTAACTTTCATGTATTTTCCTGATGCTGGCAAGGGTGGGGTGCTGGTTTGACAGTAAATCAGTGTACCTGAAAATACAGGGACACTGCTAGAAGAAATCAGAATTCCTTTAACGAATGGTTTGCCCAGCCACTACAAGCGTCCTTGAAGTTCAAGCACTTTTATAACATTCATTGGATCATAAGACTCCCTGGTCTTGTGCTATTTTAAGCAGTTCAGAGACAGATAAACATCTGCCACAGTAAAAAAAAAAAAATAAATAAATAAAAAAAATCAATTGATCACATGCCCGGGCAATGCTTACCATGGTCTGTACTTATTTTGGCTAAAGACATGCAGGGGAGTTTTCAAAATAATGCCCTGGAGGGAATAAATTAGCAAGGGAGTCGAAACAGCAACCACAACACCCTACCTTAATGAAGCCATTTGAAAAAAAAAAATCCAAATAATTTAATCCCTAACAAAGGAGAGCCTGTCAGGTCAGTAACCCAGATCTGAGGTAGTGGTGTCATGTAACAATACTGCTTGACTTGGTGTTCATTTCCAACACAAAGTTCAGCCTAACAGCAGCTGTCAAATACCTGTGGTTAATCCCCCCGTAGCTGCTTTGGTACAATTTTGGTGGTGTAATACACAGGATCACCCGACCCCAACAAGGCCACCACACTGTTAACACTTTGCCCTTGGGAGGCACTTGAGTGGGTTGGAGCAGTTAGAAAATTCCCCTCGGGTGTTTAGGAGAAGGACCTGCTCAGGCTCCTGACTGCATCTCCACTGTACTCTGTGCCACAGTAGTGCTGAAATGTGTTTCTTTCAAAATCATTAAAGCCTGGCATTTCAGAGCTGGGCTCCAGGGAAAATGTCCCTGGCTCTCTGTGCCTTTCCTTCTCTATTTTGAAACATTGATGCTAAGCTTCAGTGCACCTTCCTGCTGGATTTTCAAACAGCTCAGTGTTTTACAGGCTTCAGGATATTATAAATATTGGTGCTGTTCAAGCTCTTTTCTTGCTTGGTTTGTGCAACATCCTGCGTGTAGTAGGATGGAAATTTTTACATTCTGTTGAGCTCCACCTTTGCTTCCTTCATCATCTGTACCTGCACAGGCTTTCTCTTAACTCATACCTGAATAATTCCCCTGGAATCTTTTTGATGAGCTCTTCCAAATATCTTGAATTCAGGCTGGGAAATTAATAGATGGGAGGGATGAGAAATGTCCTCTCTCATCATGGCGCTGCTCATGTCCTGAGTCTATGCTTCCTTTTGGAGAGAAACTCAGATAAAGCTGAAGGATGTGGCCAACAGCCCCTGCATGTCTGGACAATCTCTGCATAGTTCTCCTTATCCAAACAGGCGAGTCAGAGACATTGGGAAAAAAAAAGATCTTGGGGTGAGCTTCTAGTGCCTTTCAGTAGCTCTTCAAGTCTCACCCCCGGTCTTCATCTCTTTGGATGGTTCTTTGGATTGAGAACCTTAATTAATGGAAATTTTCAGGATTGTGCTTGCCACAGGGGATACCCTATATGGGCAAAGCACCAGAGGGTGAAGTATTTCCTAATTCCATTTCACATCAATTTATCTGGGAACACTGGCGGGCACTTTTTCAGCCATGAGTAGATTTATTTTACACCCCAGGAAAACTAATATTCTTTCATTTTGGAGATGTGTTTGCTACCTAACTCCACTATTCCAGTTCTTTAATGTTCTCACATCAGACTAATAATAAATAAATAAAAATTATTATTATTATTATTACTATTTTCATCAATAATAACAATAGTAATAATGATAATAATAATAATAATAATTAGTAAGTAACAACCATTTAAAAAAATCCAACATTTTTCTTTAAGGCACAACTCTGTTCCACATGACTGGCTGTAACAGACTCAAGTTCTTTGAAAGTAATGGAATTACATTGCCAGCACAGCTCACTGGTCTTCCTCATTTCGGAAAATTCACCTCTTTTAATGTCCTGGCCATACTGAAGCTCAGCATCTGTTGCTAAACTGTGGGAACTCAGGATTGCAACCCAGCAGTCCCAAATCTAAGCTATGCCCTGAAAGGACCCAATACTGAAATTGGCATCATGGGGCCAAGGATCTGCTCTGAACTGCATGACCTGAGGCTTTCCTTGGAAATGAAGTAGGAAGTGACATGACTAAGATCAGAGGGAAGTGTTTCCTACAGTTCTGGTGGACAACTTCCAGCTGTATCCTCATCTCAGAGTTGGAGCAACTCATGAGTTCTCATGGAATGATTTATTGATCAATCGAGTGGACAGGATTGTCCCTGCTTGTATGGATTTTAAATGCTCACAGAAAGCAGAAGGACCCTGTTAAATCAGCTATTCCACCTTCCTGGATCAGAGTCCAGGTATTTATATCACAAAGTTCACAACCAGATACCAGTAGATGTTGATAACATTACATAATCACTGGAAACAATGCATCACCTGTACCTGCTGATAAACATAAATATTTTCACCTCAAAGCATCTTAAAATTATCAGCCAGGCTTTACAAGTACAAACTCCAGTGCCTCACACACACACACACACACACACACACACAGGGGATGATTTCCAGAGCATTTGAATTTTTAACAGGAACACAGCTCTAACACTGATTCCCCAGGCACAGAGGAATGAGAAATTCATTAGCCAGGCTGGGGACATTCCCCTATCACAGCATGCACGCCCTGGGAAAGGAGTCACATTTAGCACACTACAATTTACCTGCATGATTAACCAGCGACGCTGTTTTTGGATGTCTAATCAGATTATATTGGGTTTATGTACAATTTCCTAAGCAGGCCGACTGATAGATTGATCAAGGGTAGATGGGATCTGACAGCAGAATATTATGGCAGAATTCTTCCAGTGATGGATGAGCCCACCTTGACACAAACTCCAAAGCTTTGCCTCTTAGTAATAAATCTCAGCATGAAGTCATCTGTCTCTGACCTGAAGCTCGAAATCAACAACTCAGGATACTGAAGTTTCATCGTCTTTATGAACATTTAAGTTGGCTCAATGGCATAAATACACACCTCCTGCATTCAATCTCTTTAATAGTGGCAGGCCTTATAATGTTGTTTTTATTTTTATTTTTTTTTCTGTTTTATAAAAGTTAGCGACTCATAACTGATTTCCTCACCAGCCAAGGAGATCGCCGCTAATAGATTACATTCTGCATGATGCTTAATGAGCCATGATTGGGAAAGGAGATGGGAAATGGCACTTTGGATTGATTTAGCAAGGATTCAGTGGAAGCAATGCCACGACTCCACAAACAGCAGCAGGTTTTACGTGGTCCCATGGAATTATATAACAGGCACCTCAGATAATACCTTCAAAATGCCTTGCTGGCTTGGGAGCCAGCATTTTCAAAAGCTACTTGAAGTCAGATTCTGCAAAATATGCTTAGTTAACCAGAGGGCTTTTTCAAGCAATGTTGTGATTAACTTTCAGTAGGAAATGAGCAAACAACAAAAAAGAAATTTTTACCCAAGCCTGCCTGAAAAATCCTCTGTGAGATCTGGAACCCTAAAAGTGGAGATAACTTCTACATTGCTTGTAAACTGCATTATGCCCAGAATATATGGTGGTGCAGTATGGTGCTCACATCATCCAGAATAATAATCTCATTCGCCTGGGACTTAATCCAAGGCCACTTATTAGGATGTGGCCCTATTTCTTCATGGGATTTAAGCACCTAATTTTTATCAATTTCAGCAAGAGGTCAAGGTTTAGTTTGAGTGTTTGGGTGCTCAAGTTCTCAGATCATGTTTGCATGCACTCTCAGTGTAAAATTGTGGGGCTGTGTAATAGAAGTCCTCCGAGCCCCCTGTGCATGGCTGACATCCTGGGTACCCACAGCAGCTCTCTGAATTAATTCAGTAATGCCTTCAAGTGACCTACTGCAGGCATTCTCATCTGACAGAGCCAGGAAATGGGGCAGCTAATAGACCATTTTGGAGTGTTGTAAGATCACGGCAATCCCATATTTTAAGAGGTTAATATAATACTAATTGGGGCTTGGGTGAAGAGTTCATAAGACAGATGAACCCACATTAGTTTTGAGAATTTGAGCAGCCAGATTCTTAATCCATATTCACTACTGCTTGGGAGTGGTTTTGCTCTTTCACTAAGAAGGAAAAAAATATCAGGAGATTTCTGTAATTGTCAGCTTTTTCTGACTAACCTTCTTGACTGCATCTTCTGCGTTCATGATGGCTGAGAACACACCAAAGTCATGGCCAATGAGAAAAGTCAACTTGTAGGACCAAATTCACCTCCTGACTGACTCTGGCAGACCTAACTGCACTCTGAGATTTTATTCCTGCTAATATCAAAGTCCAGAAACTGACAAAGCTGTATTATTGTCAACCCCTGTAGTGAGGCTGGGAAAGTAGGAATAACAGTTAAGTTAGACCTGTGTGAATAATTCATAGGGAATAATTTATTTGATGAATTGACCTCCTTTTTTTTTTTTTTTTTCTGTTCATGGCCCTGTCCACAAGCAGCCTCTGATTTTCTCTCTTCCGTTGTTACTCAAATTGAAAATATCTGCTGAATAATTTCTGAGGATAATTCTTGTTCTGCAAATTTGTCCCTGAGCAGTTCACTGTGAACATTTGCTATCTGAAATCCCAGTGCTAGCTAGACACAGAGATCTCATGGTGTTATTTCTGTTCCTTGCATAAAGGGCACATACATTCAAAACAGCGTATTTTCCACTCTGCCTATTGGTAGTTCTGAGCCCTTTAATGTAGTGTTCAGCTCTGCAATGTGTGTATTTGATTTTAAGGTCCCATTTTTGATCCATGTGAGATAAATAATATGTAAACCTAGAGGAAACTGCTTTTTCTTTAGGGATTTTCCTATAAACCTGTAGGTGCCACCCAGTCAAATCCTCTAGCTGCTCAATGAGAGGACAAGGAAACCACAAAGGGGAACAAATTTAGGTGTTAAGCACAAATCTTAGGCAGTGATTTCATCATCCTCCATGAGATACCCATAAGCAGGAGCCATCCTTACCCCACATCCCTGCCTCTCAAACACAGGGACAGCATGCACAGGGGATGCAGCACAATCCACAGGACATGTAGAGGGCAAGGCAAGCAGCCCTGGCTGTCCTCCACAGCTCTGGGGGGGACACAAAACCACCTTCACACCTCCCATCCTGCTTTCCACAGGCTTTGGTGCTGAGCAGCTCCTCAATTCCCTTTGCAGCACGGTCTCTTGTTTACTCACTGCACTCATAAGGCTGCACATCGACTTTCAGAATCAGGAGGGGGAGAAAAAAATGGGAGCAAGACAGAGTTAAAAGTTTCAGCCATAAAAGCTTTTGACACATCTTTCTGTCTCTTTCTGTCCAAGTAATCAATCTTCTAAGTTTCCAGGAGCGGCTGAGATTTTTAAAAACAGCTGTAATCTGTGGTCATTGATGGTGGAGTAGATTGTTTGCCAAACTATTACCATAACTGTCAACCAAAATCAGAAAAATAATCTCATTGTGCTGGACAGATGCCTTTCCTGCATTATTGATATAGTCAGTCCAGAGTAATAGAGAAATATAAAGCATTGTTCTATTTACAAAAGGAGATTGGCCAAGTCCTTGAGAGTGAGCAGGAGGGACAGGCACTTAAAGGAAGTGAGATATAGTCAACTCAGTAAAAGTTATGTGTCAGGGTCATGTGGCCTCCATAGTCAGCAGTAGAATCTCAGTTTTCAATAGCTTTTCCTCTCCTTTCTCACTTTCAGATTTAGCTCCAGAGCTTAATCTCTGACTAAATGAGCTTTCCAGGGTTTTAATGCAGCACCATGGAATCTACCCAGCTTTTTCCCCTTTCCACCTTCCCTCCGGCTGCCAGCACAACAACCCCAAATACATCTCCGGGACCGCTGCATTTCCAAAATTTACATAAAACACCGCACGTTCCCCATGCTGCTCTTGGGAGCGAGGATAAACCAGGTCAGCCCTGCACATTATAATACAATGCAAGAGAATTTTGTCTGCTTGCCACCGAGATGTCTCTGAAAGCACTTTGCAAGGCAGTGCACTAAATATGAGCGTCGCAGCAAATCTTCAGGCAGATGGAGCAGCCAGCCTGCATTTAGCCATAGCGCCCACAGAGTCTTTTGCTGTTACAAATGTTTGTATATAGAGAGGGGCCCAGTTTTGCATTGGAATCTGCTACAGTGAACCCATAACCCTGAGTTCCCCATTTATAGCACAAATGAATAAATATCTATACAGTCAGAGGACTGGAGGTGGGACTGGAGCTTCTATTTTCATTTGAGCACCATGCAGGGGTCAGGCACAGTGAGAGTCCCGTGATCAGCTGAGGACAGGCTCTGGGAGATTTGTGGTCTCCTGCCCTTTTTTACTTCTTTTTTTTTTTTTTTTTTTTTTTTTTAATTTTTAAAATTGCCTCACATTTCACTGCAGGAAAAGTTTATTTTTTCATCAGCATTTTGAAAACATTTGAATTTCTTTTTTTTTCTTGGGAGGGGGAGCCAGAATTATCTATAGATGTAGTCCTCCATTTAACTTGAAAAGAGAAATTAGCTTTTACAAAATGAGAGCAGTTTTTAGCTTATTCTTGCTCAAAAGCAGATATATGAGCTGCTAGCCTCATTTTGGTAGCAACAAAAGAACTTTTCGGCAGCTTAATGCTTTGAGGCAACACATGGCTTTTTTCTTTCTTTCTTGCAACAAAAACATACAGATGCAATCTTTGTCTCAGTAGAAAAAAGATGGAAATAAAAATCATTTCATCAAATTTGGTGTAATGAGAATTATTGTCATACTATAAAAATAATTTAAATAACAACAACAACAAAATTGCTTTTACCCCAGTTTTACTGAAACGCCTACAAAAGAGCCATTCTAGGGAAGCAAATGGATGCTCTGGTCTGGGGTGTGAAAATCCACAATACACAGAAAAAAGCAGGGCTAATTGAAGGACTAATTCATGCTGGGTGACCACCAGCCAAACAATAGCTCCGACTCACCAAGCTAAAACATTTGTAGCTCCCAAATAAGAAAAAAAAAAAATTGTGAGGAAAATGCCTGACTGTCTTCATGCAGAAGGACGAGCAGTCTGTGGTCAGGAAACAAATGCATAAAGTGTCCTTGACACCACGTTTGTCGTGACTCTCTTGCTCTGGAGTTGTTGTACTCTGGTTAGAGAGATGTTCTGAATTCATTAACACGTGTTGTGGACAAGAGGTTTGACCCAGCCCCTCACACATCACACCCCTAACTCCTCTAACTCACACCCATCTCCAGCACGCCCGAGCACACACCAAGCCCCACAGTGGTTTTAATTGAAAAGCATAAATTTGGCCTGCTAAATCTATTAACAATTTGTTTTAATTAGGAACCCAGCTGCTTCCTGAGATTCTGCAGTCTGGGTTTCAGAACTTTAACCACACTGAAAATGAGTCTCAAGTGAGCTGCTTCAAGTCTTTCAGCTCAGCGTTTTTGCAGACTTGTTGGAAGGGAGATGTTTGGAAAAGTTTCCACAGTGTGCCCATCACCCCTCCTCTCAGTCCTCTGATGATACTGACTCAGGGAGGGTAAAACTAGACCTCCTTCTATCCAAGTGCCTCTGAGATCCAGATTAAGTTTGCCTTTCTTTATAGAGAGCAGCTAACTTCCACTGCCCATCATAAGTGTAGTTTCCAGAGAGAAAAATATGGGACCAAATTAACACATATTTAAGATTATGGATCCTATATAGGGACTTGGTGAAGCCAGGAAAGACGTTGTCTTTTCTTGAAACATTTAACAGATCACACACTAGTGAATTTCTGGGTGCTGGGGCACTCACTCTTGCTAGGTTTGCATTGCTACTACTGGCCACAGGAAAAACATTGGCTTTTGGCTGATCCTTTTGTGGACCTGTGATGATTTCCAAAGCTTTTTTATGTCAGTGGTAAAGGTGCTTTTCCAGTTTCCCCTTTCCTCCCTGGGGGTGTGAGGCTTAGCCAAGAGGGAGTCATTTGTGCACTTGTAGGCAAAGATCAATGGGAAAATGAAGAGGAATTGTTTCTTGTGCATTTACAACTACAGAAAGCATCAGCCTTTCCCTGAAATTACCTGACAGAAACACACATGTCTGACTGCATGGTCACTAAGCTCCAGGAGTCCTCCCAAGGACCCAGGCAGAGCACTCACAGCTAAAAATTCAGCAAATACCGTTTAATTTTTTTATTAATGATTCACTGTTCATATTTCTACCCTTGCTCCATGATCCAGTCACTCTACAGGTGGAAATGAGTCATGAAGTTCAATGAGATATGTACATAACCCCTTCCACCTTCACCATTTTCTCTTGGCTTTTTTGCCTTTCCTTCAGTTTTTTCCTTCCTTCATGTGAAACTATCTTTTACAATGGTTTTGGATTTTTTTCTATCTAGCTAATGCCAGTTTCAGAGGTGGGTGTCCACATAACTATCCAAGACTCCAGCCCATGAAAATGCTCTAAGAGAAGAAAGGAAAACAAAGTAAAGTGAGGTAAAAATCCATGTCCTCAGGACACCAGAGCTCTGATTTCAACAGTGTTCACCATTCCTCATAGACTAATGTTGGCTTTGCTCCTTTTGGATGCCCAGGATGATTTTCCCCATATCTATGAGTGAAGAGGAATTAGATTTTTAATTGCCTTTTTTCATCCAGCTAAGAGGTGAAAGCTGGCATAGGTTGTCTTTCTCTTCAACTTTGATTCAGCCACTCAGAAAAACTTTTCAAATAGCTCAACTCTTGACCACATTAGTTTATTTTATCAATCAAGCTTTGATTCACTGATAATAAACACATCAGTATAATTCTTGGAAGTGTTCAAGTGAATAATAAACAGAAAACGAAGCTCACGCTAAAGCTGGTCAGACAACGGGATTTTTTTTTCTGCAAAAAAAAAATTTTGTTGATAAAGTATAAAAACCAGACTTGAAATGTTTTCATATGTGCCATTTAACATTTCTTCTAACTAATGAGATTTCCATCTCCTTCCAACAGGAGGGCACCTCTCAAAGTCTGAAGTTCCCCCATGTAACAAGCCCATGCAGACCCAAAGCAGACAGTCAATCCTTGGACTTTGCAGAGTTCCCTTAACCAGACCTACAGACACAAATTTAAAGTTTCTCAGTCCCATTTTTTCATTATTCTTGTGTGTCCTGTATTTTTATCTCCTTCTGACATCGTGATATTCTATGACATTCAGACTGCATTAAAGGTCTCTGGTCTGTACACAGGAAAATGGAAATTTGAAATATAAACATTAGATGAGGAGCCCACCAGAAATCCTCCTATGCTAACTATTTAACTACTTTTTTCTTTAATTATGCAATCTCATTATATTTAAACCAATCTTATGCTTTGGGGTGGAAGGATATGCTTTTGATTTTTATGTACTTCAGTATATATTTTTATATAAATCTGAATATTGCATTTCTCTTTAAGGTGTGACTTTGTTTTCTCAAGTCCAGCCTAAAATTTTCAAGCTGCAGATGATTTTTAAAATTTTTCTTTTCATTTAACATTTCAAATTCTTTATTGAATAACAGGAAAAAGTCCAGCAGGGATACTGTTATCTGCTCTTCCTTTCCAACTGAGTTGGATCTTGCTCTTCCTTTTTGAATTGAGTTGGATCTTGGGTTCCAACAGAAGCCAAGCCATGAGTTGCCATATTGAGAATTAAATTTACAGCTCACACAAACTGTCTTGTGTAAAGAGGGAAAAAGTTTGTACAGAGGAAGTTTTCCCAGTGCCACTAATGGGAAGTTTCCTAGTGACCTGGGACCTTGTGGACACCTCCTTTGCATGGACAAAACCATAAACCAATATCTGTGCGTGCTTAACTTACAAAAACCTGCTGATTTAAGAGTGTTGCAAGGGAGAACCCTCATCCCATTTCTTCCTGTGCAGCTGAGTGATTCCTTCCCACTAACATCTCCCTTCTCCCAAGGGGCTGCTCAGTCCCCTTAAGTCTTTTTTGGCTTGTCTACCAAATCTTCAGTCTGCTCACTCAGGATTAAGGACATTCAACTTAGGTATGATCCTCCACCGTGTGCTGTGATTCCAGGGTTGACTCATAAATAGAAGAGTCCTTAAGCCTTAAAAAGAGATTGAAAACTCAGTAAACAAGCTGAAGAAGAGAAACTCAAGATAAGAACGTCCAAGTCTCCCACCACAGAGGCATGAAAAGCACTTTATATAATATATCATTGCAAAGAGGCTTTTAGTGATTTTGTAATGATTTATAGGTTGCCTTTTGTATTTTTTATTATTTTTACTCCTCCCACAACCCTTGCAAGTCAAAGCTGGGTTTATTATGTACCCATTTGTCCACGTTTAGCTCAATAATTTTCTCATTTAAATACTGAGAAGCAGTATGTAGAATTGCTTGTTTTTCTCAAAAAGAACAAATGCCAAAGAACTTTAAGTAATTTCTTTTTTAAAAATGTGTTTCTGCAACCTAGCAATATAAATGTTCTGGAGGTATATTGGATATAAACTTACATAATCTTGGGTATATTTAAGAGTTTCCATGGAAACCATTTCTTTGTCAAAAGAACAACATTGCTCTGGGCTATTTGTAACCCACACCTAGCACTGTCCAGCTCAGTGTGGAGACCAGGAGGTGACTCTGACGGCAGTAAAGGAGTGGTCTTGGCTGGTTTTAGCTTTTCAGCCAGAGCAGAAGGTGCTAAGCAACATTTCTGCACTATCCATACATAAAAACAGCAACAGTGAGAGAGTTGAGGCAATCTGACCCCTGGAAACCACAAATGCAGGGACACCTGCCTTCCCTAGGAGGGCCCCTTCTGGTTGTGTTAAGTGTTTCTGTAAGAGGGAATGAGAGTGCAAGGTCTCAGCTCTCCTCAAGCAAGGATATTTGTTCTGCATGCTGCAGGTTTCCCCTCCAGAATAAGCTGCTCTTCTAATGAGCTCTGTTTTGACAGCAGCATTGCAGCTTGCCAGGAGCTGCTCCCAATGCAGCATGTCTGTCTGTGCATCTGCAAAGGCGTCTGCAAGGTTGCAGCCCTGATTCTCACGCTGTTCCTCGTGCCCTCTTTTATCTGCTTTTTAAAGACAAAATGGGAGGGGGGAAAGGAAAGGGCAAACGAGTCCAGAGTGACCTTCCTCCTGCCTCCGGAAACACTCCAGCTTGCAGGGGCAGCGAGGTGGAGCTGGGTTTCCAGCTGTCAGCAGCTGGGAGTCAACAGCAGCCCATCTTATCCACTTCAGAAATGAGCCCTGGCTGATTGGACAAATATTTCCTATTTACCAGCTTCTCCCCCCTCCTGGATAATTCTAGGGTTAATCCACCACGCCACCTCCTCAGCCCAGCCCCGTGATATTGACACTTAAGAAACACAGAGCTGTTTATATTTCATTGGAGAGCTCATACTATCAATTTTCACATTAGTGAGTCCAGCTATTGCTCTCTTCTATCGGGATCTATTGAGTGGTGGCAGTAGAGATATCCGCTGTAGTGAAGGAAAAAAAAATACTTAGCTGTCTGATGAAATGTTTTAAATGCATAGGGTTCACCTTGGGGTTGGCTGCTGCTCAGATTTTATCCATTAATAACACGCAGGGCTGCCACACTACTCTCCAGGGCTGATAGGAAAAATAGTACCACTTACAGATCCCCTGGTTTGCCTCGGGGAGAGTGCACCAAATGCAGCACGTATCATACATTTCGGGGCTGAAATTTACTCCACAAGAAGAAGAAAAAAAAAACAATAAACAAGCCCCCCACCCCCCCATCCCCAAACGTTCTCTGTATTAAAAAACAAAACCCAACCCTATTCCTGAAACACAGACAAAGAAAAGTTGCCATGTAGGCCAGTAGTTGCAGACCTCAAGTGTTTTACTTATGCTATGAAACGCCTTTGGGCAAAACAGGGGCAAGATTTCAGTGTAAACGGCCTTTTTTAGCTTACTGCTCTGCAGGTTGACATTTCACCCAGCAGGGAGAAGAATCTGAATTGTTACAAGGAACCAGGCAGTAAAGAGTAGGCTCTTGGTAAGTCATCATCTTTCCAGCAAGAAAGCCTCATTTATTTATATTTTCTCTTTTTTTTTTTTTCCCTACCCCTGAAACAATTCACAGGAAAATGATCATCAGAATAAGAATTGTTAACTGATTAGATTATTGTCGGCATTCGGTACAAGAACATCACCAGGCGCTCAAGGGTAAGTATTATTTTCATCTACTGATGAGGCTAAGAAAGGATTGTGCACCCAATTCCCTGTGCATTAATGATCTGAAGATATTTGGGTTGGGTTGCATTGTTTTCCCCTCTCTTTCAAAGTGAGCCACAGAGCTCTGCTGCCAGGAAGTGTTATTTAAGAATATGAGCTTCTTTTGTAAAGGGAAGGGCATAATTAGATGTTAAGAGCTGATTATTGCATTGTTCTCCACAGAGATTTCCAGAAGAACAGCACTTGAAGAAAGAAGGGAAAGTATGCATTGTGCTTGGAAAGTGAGAGATATCTGCCTTAAACATTCTCTGTCTCCATATCTGAAAACTTTACAAGAGATGTAACACAACTTCCAATTGCGCATTGCCTGCCAGGAGCCCGCTGACCAAATGTACCTGCTGTGAGATTAGGGTTCCCACCAAAAAAAGAGAAGAATCCCCCATCTCCTCCAGCAGGAATCACTTGGAACAGAAAACCATTTTTTTTTTTTAATTTTTTTTTGAAGGACTTGAAACAAGCTGAACTTGTGACTACACACTGCTGTTTCCTGCTACTCCAGCCCCAGGGAGCTGACACACCTCATGCTTCCTCCTCTAGGCACTCAGAGGAGCAAAAGGTTTTTAAAATCAGGCAGCCCTCAGAGGAACCTTGGTAAGAAATAAACCCTCCTGAGCAGATGAGGACTCATCCAACTCACCCAAACTCCAAGGCACTAAATGTAGGACAGACCATAGGCATTTATCCATGGTGAACACAGAGGAGATCCAGGCTTCAGGTTGATAGCCACTAAGAACCTCCCTACTCCTTGCCATACTACACAGAATAGATGCTTTCTAGGTGCCATCCCCCCAAAAAGTGTTAAAAATCAAGCAGACTAACCTCATGCATTTCTCTGGAGGCTCCTGGCACATTCTCTGGCACATTGGTCAGGAGGAACAGCCAACACAGACCTTTAGCTGCTGCTTGAGCTCTGTTTGATTGTCAGCAATGGCAGCTGGGAGGGGATGCCCACCTGACTTGAGCATTCACTTAATCATTCTTTTCAAAGTGAGACTGTTTCAACTTTGTTTAACGCCTCCTGAAGCCAGAGAGATATCACCTTCTCTGAGCTTCCTCTTTCTGCTGCTGCTTTTTCCTCCTCAGCCTTCATTATATCTCATGTAGGATATGGAGCTCCTCTAAAACGCACCTTGAAGCTTAGGATCCTACCAGGAAAACCCCAGCAAGTCCTCAAGCCCCATTTCCCCTCCACTGCTGGAGTTTCCAGAAGTTCTGATGAGCTGTGGAATGCTGCAGCTTTAAACTGGACTTCTTTCTAGCAGTTCCCAAGGAATTTTCCCTCTCTTTCTAGGAGAAAAAATAGGACTTGGTGTTGCAGCCTACTCACAGTGTCCTCACCATCTTCCAAGGTTGCTTGAGGTATTTTATTATTAATGTCCTTAAAGCCCATTTTAAAGCTCATTTAGATAAAATTTTCCAACTACTCTTATCAGAAGTTTGCTCTAAAACCTCTTGCATGTGATATTTAAAAAAGTTCTAATCATCAAAATATAATTGATATGAAACTGAAATGTAAACCATACCTTGTACTACCTAAATATTTGCATCTAATCTACATGTACAAGCACAGAGGAAAGGTGTAAGAGCACCTCAGCCTTTCTGACCTCAGGTAAAAGGTTTCTCCTAGCCCAGGCATGCTTTTATTGCCCTTTTTTTGGTATGTGTTTGATTTTTTTTTGCCTCCATTAGATAACAGATTCACTTGGATTAAAAAAAAAATAAAAAATTAACTCCCTACATACAAGAAATAAATCAGTTTCTTGTTTTACCACACTTTGTTCAAAAAAGGGCTTCTTCATGACCAGGCAAGTTCTTGGGACCAAAGCCTGAGCTGAAGCCAGCCCAGCTTTGGAGACAGGTGTCGCAGTCTTTTTTTCAAATCTGCAATAACAGCCTTTAGCTGTATCACAATTAACACACTCTGTGTGCCAAACTGTAACGAACTTGCCTGTTCTCTCTGGACCTGCTTGCAGTCTGAGGTGAGAACTAATGAATTGTCGGGGCCACAGGAGGAGGACAAGGACGGGGAAGCAGAGGGGAAGGAATAAGGAGTAGAAACATCTGCGTGTAGAGGACAAAGCTCTTCACAGTCTCCCAGGTTATGCAGCCACTTTGCAAGTATTTGGCAGCTGAGCCATCCCTTTCCTTGCAATCACTCTGTTTGCTTAGGAGCAAACCCAAATTCGGTTTGCACCGGAGTTTGTTTGAACACATCCCTTCGCTCCATTGTTGTGATTGGGGATTTTTTTTTCTTTTTTTCCCTTCTATGCATCTTCATCCTTCATGGTTGATTTGGATTATGATGTAAACTAAGCGAACATGACACAGCTGCTCTCTCCAATAACTAAGGAGACGCCGGCTGCCACTCACCCCGGCACTTTGGTGCTTCACAGCAGGGCTGGTGGGCTGATGGGGGCCCTCTCCTTTGGCATCTGTCTGTGCCATCCTCGTGCCGTTTGCTGAGACAAAACCAGTGATGTTGGCAGCATATGGGCAGCCAGTACAGGGGTCATTTCCCTTATTTGCCAGCAAAGTAAAGGACAAGGCCCAGTGGAACGGGGATATATGGAGGAGAGCTGGCAGCACGGTGGCAGAAGAGGAAACCACAGGCAGGAAGGATCCCAGGAGTCACCTCCGCTCATACGTCCCTTTCCCGTGACATGTGGAGTCTCTGAGCTTTGCATGGACTGCTTGATGCTAAGTTCTGTGAGTTTTGATCAGCTGAGGTGTCTCTGCCAAACCAAACTCATCTGGCTGAGGTGGACAACCCACCTCAGATACAAAGCCTGACTCCAAACCTCACTGAAAGCTGAGAGAGATTTTGTTGACGATCAAATTCGTGTAACAGCTAACAGAAAATAAATCACTTCCATCTGCATGCTCTTGGACTAATAAAGGCTTGGTCTGAAACTGGAGGAGCCAAGAACCTGTCAGGGATCCAATCTAATTGTATATCTAACCTGATCAGAAGTAAGAATAATTGAAAACCTCTCAACTAGATTGTTCTTTTTAACTTACCGGGACAAGCCACACACCAACAGCTTGCACAATCTGACTGCTGCAAACAAAAGCAGTCTGGATAATTTTGGAGAAGACACTGAGCATTCAAACTTCCAGGTTAGCTGTCTCTGTTTGTTGCCAGGAAAAAAAAAATAGGCACTTTTTCCCTTCAGAGTAGTATCTCTAGGCACAAGGTTACAGCACTGGGCATGTTTTTAACATATAGGCTGTGCTGAAACAGAGAACTTGAGGAAGATGCTTGGCAAAGAAAAAATAGCTCTGAATAGAATGATGTCTGCAGAAACCAGGGATGACAAATCTACTGCAATATGAAAACATATGTATATGGCATTGTGAATTTAAACAGTGCCCGGTATAGCAGATATAGCTCAGATATTTATTAAGATTGAGATTAATGAAAAAATATCCCCCTTTTTGTTAGAAATTTTTGCCTGCAAAATTTAACTCACTTGTGTGTGCTCTCATAATATGCAAGTATTCTTCAGAATTGCTACCTCTCTTTCTATGTCTATAGCAATGCTTACCTAAGTCTCCATCCTCTTTCAAAGTATCACTTATAGTATCTGAGAACCTATATATTTTTATAAAACCCTTCATTTTGGGAGTTCGCTATTTGCTCAAATTGTCTGGGAATTATAGGCTCAGAGGGTGTTATTTGTATCTGAAAATTTTACAAAAATCTTTACATTTAAAAAAATATGTTGGGTTCTTGTGTGATTATTCTGAAAATAATGCTAAACATTGAGAAAATGTGAATATATATCTTGATCAACTTTAAATAAATATAAACCCCTAAAAAATATTATCAGACTTTTTAGTATTTTGTCAATTATATCAGGAATGTACATTAAAATGTATGTTTCAATCCATGACCATGTGGCTCTACCTCTTGATTGAGTAAAATGTTTACCAAAAACCTTGAGTGTTTTAAAAAAATGAGCAGAGTTGTATCTATGTATGAAAAGTAAAAATGTTGTAAATAAGGGAGTTGGCTTTTTTTTTCCTCTCACAGTTTCAAGCTCCACTTTCTAACTTAAATGCATAAAGATTTTTTTTTTGTCAGCTTCAGTGCAGAGAAACATTAAAATTCATCTCACCCCCAAACCTTTGTCGGGAAAAAAAGATGTTAAATATCAGCAAATGGATCTGATAAGCTGCAGACTATTTCTGCTGTCAGAGAATGACTGTAGGACAAAAACACATGTTCAGGATTTGACATCCCTTGGCATCTTGTAAATAGCCTGCATGAATCCACACCTAAAAACTGCCAACACAAGCAAAATTGTGCCCAAGTTTCTTGTAAGTTAAGCAAGCAAAGCAGAGACATGAAACGTGGTTGGATTGAATATAGAAACCTAAAGACCCCCAAAACTGACCTTGAGATCATTTTAGCGAAAGATCTTCTCTGCACTTGTGCAGCGCCAGCCTGATTTTCCCTGTATAAAGAGCTCTGTGTGTGTGTGGATGGGTGAATGTGCAGGACTGCGTGATAAACACGTTATTAGGGAAAAAAACCAACAACTTTCCACAGAAGAATGATAAGAAAAAAGGAACTGCTGAGTAATACAAAATAGACCCTTCCTTTTTCTTTTTATTTCTTTTCTTTTTTCCTTTTTTTTTTTTTAAGTATTCATTCCTTAGAAGAAATGAGAAGTAATCCCTTGGCCTGGTTTTCTTCCACTTCAATTCCACCACCTCACCAAAAGAAAAACTTTTTTCTGATTTGTGATTCAAAGGACATCTCTTCCCTGTCTGGGTGGCAAATTGTTTTCTCCTTTTTCTGTACAAAAACAACAACAACAACAAAGAAAAGGTTGAAAAGAAGGAAAGGAGGGATATTTAGAAAGATGAGGAGGAAATCTGTTTCAAGAACCAATTTCTTCTGATACAACATCAGTGTTTGTGCCACAGATGCAGGAAGAGATTACTTTGCTTCTTTTCCCCCAGTCCCCTTATTTTTCAATCTCTCAATTCTTTTCAGAGATGTTGGTCTTCCTTTCTTGGATTCGGGTTTGCCCACTGCCAGCAGGATGTGTCAAAGCTTCTGGACTGAATGGAGAAATCTCTTTTTCCTGAAAACCTGGAGATTGTCTCAGCATTGGAGGGATGTATTATTCAGGGGACTATCACAGCGTTATTGGTTTCTGCTGGAAAGGAAATCCACACTGTGGTGGGGGGATGCCACAGCCATGCTTATCTCAGTCACCTAAATGGGAGCACATTCCAAACTTTCCCTGGGTGAATACAATTTTTAGGTCTCCTCTACAAATAAAGATTGATGTCTGTGTGGTCCATGCTGGCACTAATTCAGCCAATACCCTTGATATGGCTGGGACCATAGTGCAAACACACATGGGCCCTTTTTCCAGCCTGAAAAGCGAGAAGGGAAGTGGGATGGGGTCTGTGGAGCTGAGAAAGGTTATGGAGCAGTCAAGTGCTGTGTGCCAGGACATGGTTGGGCTGGGATCCGGAAAGTGATTCTCTCCAAAGGATGTGGAACAGCTGGCAGCATGCCTCCTCCCCTCCTCTTCCTCTGAAGCACCCATGGAGTCAGGATGCTGGCCATAATGACTCAGTAGTCTGCTTGGCTGTGGCAGATCTTGTATTTCTGGAGAGAATCAATATAAACACTTTCTTTTGTATTTCCTTATTTTTTTTTCCCCTTACCCATTGTAGTGCCTCTTATTTCACTGTCTGCTCTCTGTCCCAGCACCAAAGGAAACTGTGATCCCTAATTCCCAGCCTGCTATAAAACTGCTCAGTGTGAAACGTAATATGCAAAAAAAAAAAAAAAAAAAAAAAAAATTCTTTTTTTTTTTTTTGGTTTTTTTTTTTCCTCCTTTTTGGCAGGCTCTGGAAAAGGCCTGTTTCCTGGCAGGAGAAAAAGCCAGCCTTGGCTTCAAGCAGCCACTGACAATTCCCAGCATATGGTAAGAGAGGGAGCTTCCGCCTACCCCATCAGGTAAGTGCCATCTTCCTCACGGCAGCAATGATCGATGTCACGCCTGGAGAGCGCTGGCTGCTGGGAGAGGAGCCAAGCAGCCAACTGGCCACTACAAGGGAACAGGTCAGGCTGGACAAGGCCTCTGGGTGAGGAAAGCATGCTAGCATAAGCATGCAACCAGGAAACGCGGTGTCTTAGTGCACCGTCATCTGCCTTGCGGTTTTGGCTCCGCGGCCGAGTTCGAAAGGCTTAATTTGCTTATGCTCAAAACTGTGCTTATGCCTCAAAACTGGGTTTTAATGCCTTCCAAAGGTGGATTGGAGCTTTTCTGTGTATGCCTTTCAGCATCATTTATATGCTACTCCCTCCTTTCCTTCTTGACCTTTCCTTTCCTTTCCTTTCCTTTCCTTTCCTTTCCTTTCCTTTCCTTTCCTTTCCTTTCCTTTTCCTTTTCCTTTCCCTTTCCCTTTCCTTTCCTTTCCTTTCCATTCCTTTCCTTTCCTTTCCTTTCCTTTCCTTTCCTTTCCTTTCCTTTCCTTTCCTTTCCTTTCCTTTCCTTTCCTTTCCTTTCCTTTCCTCTTTCCTTTCCTTTCCTTTCCTTCCTTCTTCCTTTCCTTTCCTTTCTTTCCTTCTTTCCTTTCCTTCCTTCCCATTCCCGTTCCCTTCCCTCCCTTCCCTTCCCTTCCCTTCCCTTCCCCTTCCCTTCCCCTTCCCTTCCCTTCCTCCTTCCCTTCCCTTCCTATCCCTTCCCTTCCGCCTTACCCTTCCCTTCCCTTCCCTTCCCCTTCCCTTCCTCCCTTCCCTTTCCCTTCCCTTCCCTTCCCTTCCCTTCCCTTCCCTTTCCCTTCCTCCCTTCCCTTCCCTTCCCTTCCTCCCTTCCCTTCCCTTCCCTTCCTCCCTTCCCCTTCCCTTCCCTCCTTCCCTTCCCCCCTTCCTTCCTTCCCTTCCCCTTCCCTTACCCTCCTTCCCTTCCCTTCCCTCCTTCCCTTCCCCTTCCCCTTCCCTTCCTTCCCTTCTCCCTTCCCTTCCCTTCCTTCCCTCCCTTCCCCCCTTCCCTTCCCTTCCCTTCCCTTTCCTTCCCTTCCCTCCTTATCCCTTCCCTTCCCTTCCCTTCCCATGTCAATTCTTGCTGTTCTCATAATGAGCTTTTCCTTGTTGCTTAGAAGAAGACCTGATCCCACATCCTTTCAGCTCTGCTCATTGAGTCCCATGTTATTTTGGAGCAGGTACTCCCGGAGTGCAAGCACCAAGGAAGTTTCCTTAGAGTAAGCCCAAATTTTGCCCTCTATTATTTATGTCCCTGGCAGTGATTCAGCCCCACTTTGGCCTCAGGATCTCCTTCTCAGACCCCATCTTGCACCGTGCTCTGCAGTATCACAGGAGGGTTTGGAAGCATCAGAGCTGCAGAGGGATGACTGTGCATGGCTGCAGAGTGCCTGGGAGGGGGACAAAGCCTGGGTCATGATCCCCACCCTTCCCACAGGGCCCGTGGCACAAGGGACAGGGTGAAGAGTGGGCTCCAGGCCCCCTTTTTCCATGGAATT